>OY728142.1:1773202651-1775602651 GCA_963277665.1 Viscum album | reverse complement strand
ACATTCACTGGTCTATAAAAACTTTACTCCCTACTGATTAATCTTGGTTAGTGGGTTTGAAAATCACGAGAAGTTCCTCAAAAATCCTAGGAAATAGCTAGCTAGACCAAGGAAAATTTATATCTCCATTACAGATTCTTGTTTATACCACTCCTCGATTACCTTTTTCTTAGAAGGGTCTATTGATGTTTCTTTACTAGTGATAACATGCCCCAATAATGATACTTAGCCCATAAAAAACTCAAATTTAATATAATTTTCATATATTTTCTTCCCTCTGAACGTCTTTAGAAAAGTATTCAAATAATCCTCATGCTCCCCCTTGAACTTGGAATATATTATAATATCATCTATAAAGACAACCATTTTTTATAGGTAACCTCTAAAGACTATATTCATTAAATCTATGAAATTTTTTAGATCACTAATGAGTATGAAGGGAATCACTATGAAATCATAGTGCCCATACCTCATTCAAAAGTAATTCTTGAGAATATCCTCCTTAATTCACCTTTAACTCGTTATATCCCAACCAAAGGTCTACCTTAGATAAATATTTGTCTCCACATAGTTGATCGAAGAAGTAATTTATTCATGGTAGGGGATATTGGTTCTTTATAATGATTTTTTTGATATCATAATAAATAATTTAGAGGTGCATTGATCTATCCTTCTTCTTTAGGAAGAGGACTGGTTCACCCCATGATGAAACACTTGGGCATATGAAACCCTTGTCCATATTCTCTTGAAACTGATTCTTCAGTTATTATAACTCAATGGTGGATATCCTATATGGATTATTTGATATAGGAAGAGGTATAAGTATAAGTTAAATTGAGAACTCAACCTATCTATCATGAGGAAGATCGGTCGATTCTTCAGGGAGCACATCAGTGTGGTCCCTTATAATGGGAATGTATTCAAGTAGGGTCCTCTCATTTCTCTTAATCAATTGAGCTAGATATGCTTGATCATAAGGTAATAATATAAAAGCTTGAGGTGGTTATTCTAAAATATATTCATCTTCCTCCATACACTTATATATAATTTGAGGCTACCTTGGGATGTGAAGAGTGATCTCCCTTTCCTGATAGTTGATATTGTCTTTATATAAATACATCCAATCCATTCTCAATATAGCATAATACTCTACTAAAGAAAGTTGGAAGTAACTTGATGGGGGGGGGGGGTGGGGGGGTTTATTCCATAAACATTGTATAGGGAGGATTTATATACTTTAGATGCAATAATTTACCCATTCACGGTTCTCATGGATAACTAAACTTCCATATTTTTAGGTGGTGTTTGAATAGTTTTACTAAACATACAAGATAATAAGGAGTGTTTAGAACCATAATAAAACTGTACATTTTCAATTATTGAATGAATAACCAGCGTACTTATCACCATATAATTTTCAAGATCCACCTCACTAGTAGTGGTAGAATATTCCCTTTCTTGCTTCCTTGGAGTTTGTTGTCGTTGATTGTCTTTGACAACCCCTAAATTAGGGCATTGGATCACATAATGTCTTTGTTCCTTGAAGTTGAAACAATGTACTATAAGCTAAGTTTTGATTCAAACCTTCCTTTATTATTATATATTTATGGGGTTCTTCATATCTCTTCAGTAATGATTAGATTGATGCCCATATTTTCCACATTTTAAGTATCTCTTGATTCCCTTTAGACAGTTCCCAAAATGATTTTCCTCACACTTTTGACATGTGGGATACTGGGTTTTCTTTCCTCCATGGGATTTATATTTTGATACTCCAATACTAAAATACATTTTCCTCTTTTTATCACTGAGCCCATGATACCATTGAAAGTATCTAATATCTACCTCAACCTTAATGGAAAAAACAAGAAATCTCTTCATAGATATAAATACCTTGAATTTCTAATGATTTTTATAGACTCTACCGTAATTCAGAAAAGAAGTGATCCACTTTTCTTTCAGTGTTCATGAAAAATCTAGAGGCATATTGTGAATGCCTTGTAATGTTTTCCTTGTAGGCCCTAATAGACCCATATTCCTTTTTCTTTAGTCCAAGGAACTCACTATTCATCATAAGGTGGAGATTTTGGGGAAAATATTTATTGAAAAGTATTTTCTTGAATACTTCCGCTTCCATAGAATCATTTTCCTCTTTATACTTTGTGTTTTTATCAGTTTCTACCATAGATCAGATTTTATATCAAAATGATAGGCCATCAGAACGACCTTCTCTTATTCTAAGAGTTGGAGGGAAAAAATATCTTCTCAATAGAGTTAATCTATTATTCTCGGATGAGGGGATTAGAGGATCCACTAAGGATGGGAGGACTTTGTCACATAAAGTAGTCAACCACACCTTTCTCTTTCTTAGGAGAATGAGGGTGTTCCACATAACAAAAGTTATTATTCATAACTTGAGCCAATTGAACCAGTACTGTTATGAAGTTCTGAGATCCTGTTCCTATCAAGTTTTTCATCTCATTAGAGAAATCATAACATTAATTATAAAATTGGTTGTTAGCACAATTTCTTCTATTTTTATTCATTAACTAAAAAACATAAGAAAAAAAATTAAATTAGGGGGGATTGAATACTTAGCTAATGAACATATAAAAAGGAAACTATGAATATAAAAGGATAAAATTATAAATGGAAATTATATAGTAACTCGTGATTACCTATGTTTCAATCAAGGTTATAAATGGTGATAGAATTATCCCTAGGGTTCTTACTAATGTTTTAAAGTCCCAATCCCCCAAAAGAACAAGACCATGATCTGATACCGAATGTATAAAACCTATCCTTTTACACATATTATTACATGATTTTAAGCATAATTATCTATTAAGATAAAATCCTATGATCGAATAGTCTAGTGTCTTTAGAAGAATATGTACACAATCAGAAAACATGAAACTATAATAAATTAACTTTTATTAATATCTATAATGAGATTATCACCCCCATTTATCTCCTACAACTTTATAGGATAACCTTGGTAATACGTAGACAAAATGAATGAGAAAAAAAATCCTTTTATGGGAATTAGCATGTAAAATAAGCATTACACATGAGTTAGAAGGCATAACATAATAAAATATATGGCATGGATCATGGATAAAAATATAGAGGCATAAAATAAAGAACATGGAATCATATGATCATGGAAATATAGGAATGTGTAAGAAACACATAACATGACATAAACATGAACCAATGTTAACTGCAGAGACAATATTACATGGGGGAAAAAGTCCCATATTAGATTAGGTTTACTCCCTAATCCCATACATAACATCTCATGAGATAAAACATTACACAATTCATTGAAGAACTATCTGGTCACACCCATCATAACAAGTTCATGAATATGGATTCCACATAAAGAATCAAACATAAGGGATAAACATATAAAGGTTACACATGGAAAGAAATGGGTTTCATAATCATGTAATAAGGCCTAACCAAATGGAATATCATAATTTTATCAACGAATTAAGTGATTAAAACATTATTGGATATTCATAAGGTAAAAAAATATACCATGAACAATGATTCCCAACTTAAGTGAAAACATGAATAAGAGTGGCTACATAACAATAGAAATGTACCGCTTTAGTGAAATTTTTGGGAAAAGAATAAAGATTCATTAAAAGTATAATGACATAATTATTTTCATAAAACCATAAATGAACTAAAAAATCATTTCATGAAAAAATAATAGATTCTATAAAAATATTGTAGGCTTAAAATAGTTATGGAGTGTACTTGAAAATGGGTAAGAAACAAAAAAGTCCCCTTTAATTGGGTTTGCATATTAGGGGGAATTGAGAAGGTAAACTTTTAAAACTTGTATTTAACCATTAATGAAAGATTTTTTTGAGATAGATACATATTTTTGGAACATATAAATAGAATTTAGGAGAAGTATATAATAATAATTAAGAAATACATTGGGTATAAGAGAGAGAAAGCACAATACAAAGGAAAAATAGAGGTTCAGAGAGATCCCTTACCTTATGTCTAAATGTTTTCTGGACTTGAAATTAATGTCATGGACAAAATTATTAGATTAATTAGTTTCTTAATTAATGACCCTTTTTATTTAAATTTTATTTAATATAATTTATGAAGTTCATTTATGGCCATGTATATGAGTTATAAAGTTTAATTTTGTCATTTTTGGGAGCTTTTGTTTCATGATTGGTTAGCTTGTGTATAATTATGGAAGTTCTTGTAAAATTGGAATAATTTTATAGGTGTGAAATTGTATGGTATTCTCTCTTAAATCTCTTCTAGCAACGAATCCTCCCCTACTGGTCTCTCTATAGAGTGATCTCTTCGTGGGGAGGGGGTTTCCTGGGGTGGAGGGTTTGAAAAGGCCACTCTTGGGGATTTTATTTTAAGAGATAAAAATTATATGGTATTCATGAAATTTTAGATGTTAAAATGGTCCCTTACATATATTTTTTTAAAGAGGTTGAATCATTTAAGAAAATGTTAATGATAAATATTTAGTTTATTTTGGAAGTTTTTACGACAATTACGAACAATTATAGTTGTATTTAATGATAAATGTTTAGTTTATTTTGGTGGTTTTTACGACCATTATGAGAAAGTATAGTTTTATTTAATATTATGCATATATATTATTTACAGAACATGAAATAAGTTATAATATACATATTTAAATCTAAATTAACTATAATAATGGTTTTTTGACCATCCTTGAAGGTGGTAATGGAAAATGAAAACTCGTCATCCATGAAGGCGGTGAATAAAAATATTACAGATGATGCTATCATTTTTACAATAAAAGGAGAATAAAAGGGGATTTGATGATGGATACTCCATTAACAAAAAAAATCTAGTATATATATGATATTGGAGTTATCATGTCATTTTTGATAGGGGTGAGGATATGGTATAATAAATAATGAATTTAAAAGAGAAAGATGGAGGATTTTACCTCTTGAATATTGTCTCGTTGAGGACCTCCTTAAGGAACTTGGAATTGGTTTTTTATGTTCTAGAAACACTAGTAAATGGGGAAAAGTCTTATTAAGGGAATTGTTCATAATATTTGTAAGCTCAAAATCTTAGAATGTGTGAAGAGAAGGGGTGGTGAGGGGTTATATTTTTAAGGGGAGGAGAGGTGTGTTTTTTATTATTATATTCATTTGTTTATTATTTTGGATCAAGACTATAAATAGTATTAATTATTGTGACTATATACAATAAATATTTCATGTGAGTTCAAACTAATGTGTGATTACATCATGTATGACTCAAAAATTCATGTATTTGGCTTATAATGTTAAATACCGTAAATTACCACATTTCACTATTCACCAAATATTCAAATATTTTAGAAAAATATGAAAAATTCACCCTAACCATTTTTTAATGTGTATATTTCAAAAATAGATTCAATTTCTTAAAAATAATTTTATAAATATGAGTAATTTAATTTTTAAATAAAATTATCATTTATTCAAAAAATTACAATTTTAATATTTTAATCGATTTTATGAACCTTTGAAAAATTATTTATGGTCCCATAAAATTATTTTATAATTATAATACAACTTATTATTCATTCATGAATCCATTTTATGAAGATAAATTTTCTTTCAAATCATTATATCCATTATAAATTGAAAATAAAATATTTTTGTTTTTCAAATATAAAAATACTTAATTTATCATTTTTAAAAAATTTATTTACTTGTAACATGATATAAATTTATCATATTTTAATTTTATAATATTCCTAAATATAATTTTACAATTTCATAGGTGATGTTACTATTCTATCTATTAGATTACTATAGCTAACAATCAGTTTACTATTCCGACAGTTAGATTACTATTCTAAAAGTCAGATTTCTGTTCTGATGGTCATATTTATAACATTTATATGGTTTCACTACTTTCTATAGGTAAATATTATACAATTAATTCATCATTAATTTATATATTCTCTCAAGGTTATTTATACTTTCATCTTCAAAATGAATATTGCGTTAGTAACATTATGTTTTATTTCTACTGCTGTGTTCATGAGTGCGGTCATTCTGGTGGATCGAGTATATCCAAATTATCCTATTCTTGTTCTATTATTTTCTATTTATTGTCCTTATATAATATTTTGAATTCTTATTAGTTTATTTTATAACTAATGTATAATTCTTCATTTATGAGAATAATGTTTTTTTGGTTTCTCTATGTGATGTATGTGCTTTATATTATAAAAAGGGAAATTTCATTAATAAAATTTTGGGCCATTAAAAGAAGAGTTAGAATAAAATTTGATTTTTCAAGGAATATATCAAAGTTAAAAATGTTTGAATAAACATGAGGAAAAATTGAGCATGCATACCTATTATGACGACACTGCGGTTTATGGATCAGTTGATATGAATACCAGTGTAA
Organism: Viscum album; assembly: GCA_963277665.1. Taxonomy (NCBI): domain Eukaryota; kingdom Viridiplantae; phylum Streptophyta; class Magnoliopsida; order Santalales; family Viscaceae; genus Viscum; species Viscum album. Next base: position 1,775,596,216 of record OY728142.1, on the reverse strand, counting down.
ATGAGGATGAGATTGTATATAATAAATGAAAATGGAAATTTAAGAGGAAATTCATGCTTATAATTTTTTTGAGAAGTTAAATGGTTATTATAATAGACTATTTTATACTTTTTCTACTAAATACACAACATTTTCAACTGTACTAAATTTATATAATTTGAAAGCTTTTAGCGGATGGAGCAACACTGCTTTGTAGAACTACTTGGTCTTATGAATTATATGCTACTTGATGAAAATTATCTTCCTTTTCAATATTATGATGATAAAATAATGATATGTTCAATGATAATGATCTATAAAAAGATACATGATTCTCCAAATGATTTTATATTTTTTTGAAAGGTCCTTTAATCACTCATAAAATTCCCCAAGTTTGGTGTGAATTGATACAATAAAGATATATCAAGTACTTAAAAATATGTATGGTACTTTACTATCCTTCCACAGTTTAGAATACTTTATCGATGTGATGAAGCCATAGGAAAATTGGAATGGAATACAAATACAATAATTAAAGATGGGAAACGAGATCACCCAGTATACTCTTCTTACTGGAAGAAAATTGATTATGAGTATCCTGAATTTGGAAATGATTTGATAAAATTCCATTTTGTTTTATCTATAGATGGTTTAAATAATTTTTGTGCACAAATTAGTACTGATAGTACATGGCCAATTATATTGGTAAATTATAACTTACCTCCATGGTTATCCGTGAAGTGAAAATACATTATGTTGTCACTACTTATATCTAGATAAATAAAAACCTAAAAATCATATTGATGTATATTTGGATCCATTTATCAGAGATTTAAAATTGATGTTGGATACAATAGTTACAATGTATGATGCTTATAGAAGTGAAGAATTCACATTGAGGGCTATGTTCTATGGGACACTAAATAACTTTCCTAATTATGGAAATTTGTCATTCTATAACATTAAAGGAAATTTGGGGTGTCCCATTTATAAAGAATGCACACACTCAATTTGGTTGAAAGATTCATAAAAGACTATGTTTTTAGGATATCATAAATTTTTACCTTGGTGACATAATTACAAATCTTGGAAGAAATAATTCTATGGGAATACCAAACAAGGTACAAAACTATGTCCACCAATAGGTGATCAACTATTCAATGTAGTAAATTATATTGACACAACCTTCAGTAGACCATTTCAAAAAACCTTATAAAATCTGGTTGAAAAAAGAGATCAATTTTCTTTGAATTACCATACTAGAATTGTTTGTATATCAAAAATTATCTTGATGTAATGCTTTTAGAAAAATTTATTTTATAGTGTTATTATCATGTTACTAAATGATCATGGGAAAAAAAATAAGGAATTAGGGCTAGGTTGGATATGATTGACATAGGGATAAAGGAATATTTGTCACTGGTGAAGGGTAAAAGGAATATTTTTCTTCCTCCAATTGCTTACACTCTCTCCGGACAAGAAAAATGCAATTTTTCTTTTTCCTTAATGGTGTAGTAGTTCCAAAGGAGCATTCATAAAATATCAATAATTTTGTGCCAATGACTAATTTTAAGTTACATGGACTATAATCACATGATTTTCTTATTTTTTATGAAATATTTGATTCCCATTACTTTACATTGTATTCTGCCTAAAAATGTATGTAATATATTAACCAGACTCTACTTATTTTTCAAATCCATATACAGTAAAGTTATAGACCTGGTGAAGTTTCCAATAATGAATAAGGTGGTTAAAACTATATTATGTGAATTGAATATATTATTCCCACCATCATTATTTGATATAATGGTTCACATAATGGTTCTTTTAGTTATAGAGGTTTGACTATATGGTCTTATCCAACATAGATTCATATACCCCGTTGAATGGTATATGTAGAATTTGAAAGGGTATATCCAGAATCCAAGTTGGCCAAATGGTTGTTTTAAATAATGATATATTTTCAAAGAAGCTGTTGAATTATATACCGATTACCTATTAGATGTTGATGTCATATGTCTCCCAAATTATCATCATAGTGGACTCCTTATGGGTGAAGGGATTTCCAGAAGATTTGTTGTTACAATTACCATCACAGGGCAGGAGCAAGCTCACCATTACATTTTACATAATAGTAAAGATGATGATCCATATATTTAATCCCACGTACAAATTATTAGAAACTTTAATCCATCGAAAGATAAAGGATGGGTATCAAATACACATAATAAATAGTTTATAATATGGATACAAGATTATATTTTAATAAGTTATCTAAAAATATGAATTAAATTATAGAATGAATTCGATATCTAGCTAGGGGATCAAGTGAAAATGTTATATCTTACCCTGGTTTTGTAATTAGTGGTTATATGTTATATAAAAAACAATATGACCACAGTATGATGAAAAACAGTGGAGTTACACTTATGGAAGAAGTGATAAACATATCTAGTTCCAAGGATTGAAATCTAATTTATTAGAATATTAATATTTACCATCATCAAACAGATATACAAGTTGTATTGTACAATATCTTAAGCACCGATTTTCCATTACAATTGTGTTTATAATAGAAATTCAATGAAATTTGATGAAATTGGATTTGTGTAGGTGAATTTTAGTATGGAAGGGGAAAATGAAGAGTCGTTTGTAATGGAATCACAAGAAGTGTAGGTATTTTATGTATCAAATATAGAAAAAAAATAAATGGTCAATTATCCTATTGGTGACTAAAAAACTGTAGGTTCAGATAAAAATTCAATCAAAGATGACCCTTTTATTGGGATATTCTAAAAATTTCATGAAAGTACCAATGTAGAAAATATCTTTTATGTTATAGGGGACCACAAATATGTGATTTAGATTCTTTATTGGGGTTTTAAATCCCTTCAACCTTTAAATAAAAGAAAGAGAGTTCAACGAGTAGGTTAAATTTAATTTTTATATACTATTACTTTCTTCATAATATTACATGTTCTATACTTTATTAACATAATCTAAATTAAATTTTTAACAACACATCCAGATAAGAACTTATGTCCATGATGATGTTACCAATATCAGGGAAGAATAAGTGGTTGATGCTAAAACTGAAAAAATTTTAGTGGATAAAAAACATGTTGATGAAAAAAATAAGAACAAATTAACATCACAATGTTGAGAAAAATTATCATGGAAGTAGCAAGGGTATAATATTTGAGGTTATATATAATCAACGTGGAAAAAATATTGATCCCAAAAAAGTCAATATTCATTAGTTATGTTAGGATCACAATGAGAATGAATGTGACAATTGATGTAGATTCATGGAACCATGTCCAGCCTTTAATGAAGGAAACCCTTTTGGAATATATTAAGGTAATGTTACAATATAATTCCTTTATTTTTCAAAAAAAATTATATAACAAAACATTGAATTAATTTTCATTATCTCTAGTAGAGTTTTTTATATAAGTTTATTTTCATAAGTAATATGTTTTAATGACCACTAAAAAATCTTATAGAGGATTCTAAACAATTCTTACCAAGTTTCATCTTAGGGATGTTGAGGGGAAAGTAAATCCCCACCCACCAATTACTTATACAGACATTATAAAGTAGGAAACATGGAATTATTTCATTAGTTTTCATGATGAGAAATCATTTTAGGTGTATTTTAGTTAATAATATATTATTTAAAATTATTTATTTTATCCAATTTTATTCCAAATAGTTAATTTATGAAAAAAATAAAAGAGTGATGAAAATATACAATGTGCAAGAAAACTAATGTACCCCTATTACAAAGTAAGGATGAGGTACACTTCACTAGTTAAGAAAATGGTATTTATTTTAAATATACAATAAAAGTTTTATGTGACATGAAAGAACATATGTTCCTTTGTTTATATAAAAATTGATGAATGAAAATCTGAAGCCACTTCCATCTCATGTCATGTTATATAGAAGGTGGCCTCTGTAAATAAAGAGGGTAAAATAGTTTTTGAAAACCCAAAAGTAGTATGGGGAACATATGTAAGTATGAAATAATAGTAATTTTTTATTATTTATAACAATATTACATAAAAAATATATTTATGTTCATATATTTTTTATAAGGTTTATACACAATAATCAACAATGACCATACCTAAAGAAAAACTACTTTCCTTAGATTTGAAGTGGCCAGAATAATATGTCCATGTTAGAGGTGTAGATTTTGGAGTGTAACCTCAAACATATTTCAAGAATACAAAACTGCAAGAAGATATATATCATATGATGAAAGGATTTCAATCACAATTAGATGCTTTTCAGGATATTATTTCCCAGCATAGTTTAAAGGAATAATATATGTGAAAGGATTAAATTGAATGTGTAGTGGAACAAATATCTACACAAGAACATCCAAATGAACCCACTAGATTTGAGGCTAGTCATTCCCCTCAACTGTATACCTTACCCGAGGTAATCTATTTTATTATTACTCTTTATCCTAAAGGTGAATCAAACAACTTATGATAACTTTATATTACTAAAATTCTATAAGGTAAAGTTGTATGTGATCTCTATCTATAAAAAACGATGAACTACCTTATTGTAAGGGGTATATTGTATAATATCCTGAGAGACATGCTACAAAATAAAGATCTCTCAAAAGATCACATGAGAGTGGGTTTTTAAGTAGCTCAAGAGATGTGCAGTGAGTTGGATATTCTAATTGCTAATCCATATATTACAACGGTCTAAAATTATATTTTAACTTTTGGATCATGGCCGTAAAATCTTATCAAGATACATGAGGTATGTCCTTAACAAAAATTTTCAAGTGAACAACCTGTAACAGTTGATGAGAAAAGGTATAAAGTGAGGTATGGTATTACATATAGATAAAATATTAGGGAAAAGATGGTCATAGCAAGACAATCCAATGAATCGACCAAGAAAAAAAAATTACCTTCTGTGATTACTTTCTCTCCATCAGTTCCATTACAAGATATATTATCATTAAAAATTCATGTATACACCAAATTCACATATAGATATGTGTCGTACATTAAATATGTTGAAGAAATATTTGTAAATTTTATTAAAAACACAGTTAGTCTCGAGAATATAAATGAGATTATCAAGTTTGAATGGCTAGGATTCTCAGTTGTGAATATATACATAAAGTACACTTTTATAATACTATTATAAAAAAATGATAAAATATGTTCATTAAATTTAATAACTATTAATATTTTATGTAGGTGTTTATATTACTTATATATAAAGGGAAAACCCCATGAAGAAAAAATTGGATTCATTAATCCTTGTATCATTTCTATGCAAAAAAATTCTTTGGGGTTGAAAGAAATTGATAAGAAAAAAGATAAGGTAAACTAAGAGTTTGAGAAGAAAACAATAATTAACAGACTATTTTTTTATGTCTATAATGCAATGGTAAAACTTTTCAATCTAATCATATATAATATATTTTTCATTTTTTCTTTACTTATTTGTTTTTTCTTTTTAGGAATCACTGAATACTGATCCCAATCAATTTGGATACCCCAAATATTTTTTTGGTTAAATACATGGATTTCCATCAAACTGACCATGCATGATGTGCATTGTGATTTTTTCATGCATTGAAATCAATATTTTATGGATAAACTTTGAATTGTATGTTTTAGTTTATGTTTTAAGAATAATTTTTTTATGATAGCATGATCTATAAATATAGGATAAATCATGGTATGTGACCAGTGACTAAAAATAAAAAGCCTATGGATTACTTCAAATGGAAATAGATTAAGTTTTACATAGAAATATTCCACTATTAAAAAATATTTCAAAATTTTTTACTTATTTTGGTCAATGTTTCTATAGTATTCATAGTAATATAACAACAAATATTGTGGATATTATGTTTAGAAATTTATAAAATATATCATGTACCATTAAAATACCAACATCCCTAAACATGTAATTTTTAAAGGTAATTGAAATTTCATTAAAAATATTTCTTAATCATTTTTTTATCTATATTTTCTCAGTACAAAAAATATTTACAATAATATAAGTACTCAGAAGAATAAGTAAATTGTTTAGAGATGAGTGGGTAGCTTAAATTGTGTTGGAATGTTTACCAACATCAAATTTTGGTGAATACCTACTATGTTTGTGATCTAGTATGGGCTATGTCCTTAGAGATACACATGGGATGTGAATCATTAATATTATAGTTATTATATATTATTTTTGATCTATTACTCTAGGATAATTATAATAGAGGAAATTTATTTGTTTAGAAATGAATTGGCAGAATACATGGTGTTAAAATGTATACCAACATCATAGAAAGGTTACTTACTACTACTTATTTAGTTAATTTTATCATCATTTTATCTACTTTTTTAGTTAATTTCCTTATCATTTTAATTTGATACTTATTTTGTTAAATTTATACATTAGTTCAAAATAAACATCACATAATCAAAACCAAGAAAACAAATTCAGATTGTTTTGATACTTTAGGACAATGATTCATAAGTCAATTTTGATGTGTAGGAATTGACTTTACACCAATCTAACACTTGATGTGGTTGGTATGACTTGAAGTATGTGTTTTTAATACAAAAGTGTTATTTTAGTTTAGAATGAGTTTTAAATCCCCAAATATAAGAAAAATAGTTCATATTGTATTCAAAATTTAGTATAATTATCCATAATTCATTTGTTACGAGTAGGTATCGACCGCATGTCAATATGACAATCGATGTGGTCAGTATGACTAGAAGTGCATGTATTGAATATAAAAGTGTCATTTTAGTTTAAAACGTGTATCACATGCTCAAAACTGATCAAACAATATCAAATTATTTTCAAAATTTAGGAAATCAATGCATAATTTATTTCTCACATGTTGAAATTGACCACATTCCAATCTAACACAAGATGTGGTCTGTATGACTAAAAGTACGCATTTTCAATATTAGTTTCATTATAGTTTAAAATGTGTGTCAATCATCCAAAACAAATTCAATAAGATCAATTTTTTTTAAAACTTTAGGAAATGATTCATAATTTATTTTTGATGTGTAGGAATTGACTGCACATCAATTTGACATCTAATGTGGTTGGTGTGACTCTAAGTATGTGTTTTCAATATAAGAGTATCATTTTAGTTTGAAACACATATCACATGCTCAAAACTTATAAAACAAGATCATATTGTTTCAAAATATTAGGTTAAAAATCCTTAATTTATTTTTCTTGTGTTGTAATTTACCACACACTAATCCTACACAAGATGTCGTCGGTATGACTCAAAGTAACTATTTTCAAAATGAGTTTCATTTTAGTTTAAAACATGGTTTACATATTTTAAGCTAATAAAATTATCTCATATTGTTTTCAAAATTTAGGAAAATTATATATAATTTATTTTTGATGTGTAGGAATCGACTGCACATCAATACGACACGTGATGTGGTCGATATGAATCAAAGAGCATGTTTTCAATATAAAAGTGCCATTGTATTTTGAAACTCACGTCACATTGAAAAAACTAAGAAAATGATATTGGATTGTTTTTAAAACTCAAAAAATGATTGATAATTCATTTGTGACATTTATTAATTGAACTCATATCAATTTTACACCCGACATGGTCAATATGACTCGAAGTGAATGTTTTCAATATAAAGGTGACATTTTTGTTTAAAACACATATCACATCACCAAAACCAAGAAAATGAGATCATATTGTTATCAAACATTAGGGAAATGATCCATAAATAATTTTTCATGTATATGAATTGACTGCATGCCAATATAACATATGATGTGGTTAGTATGACCCAAAGTATGTGTTTTCAATATAAAATTGTCATTTTAGTTTAAAACTCATCACATAGACAAAACCAAGAAAACATGCTTTTATTATTCTAAAAGTTTTGAAAAATAGTCCATAATTCATTTGTAACCTGTAGTAATTGAACACATGTCAATCTATAATGATCCAAAACTTTTATCAATGGAAACTACTTTCTTATAATTATTTCATATAATATAAATCACATTAAATCACGTGAAGAACAAAATATAAAGTTTATAAATAAATAATGAATGAAATAATAATTATTTCTAGAAGTTACGAAACCTATACTAATGAAATAGTAACTTGACCTTTGGAATGTGATGTGACCCTTATGAATAGTAAACCAGATAATGTAATAGTAACCTCACCTATGAATGTATAAATCAAATTTAAGCATCTTGTAAATGGTAATATGATATAATTATATCATAGTATAAGTAAATAAATGTTTTTGAAATTATTAATTAAGTGTTGAAATTTTTATAAAACATAAGTATTTATTTTCAATTTTATAATTAATATAATGTTTTTAAATAAAATATATTTCCATAAAATGTACTCATAAATTAATATTTTATTATCTTATGATTATAGGTAAATTTTATGAGACCATAGTTAATTTTTCAATGTGTTATAAAATCAGTAATAATTTTAAAATTTGTATTTTTGGAGTAAATGATGATTTTTAATAAAAATTAAATTTAATAAATTTATAAAATTATTTTCATAAAATGGAGTTAATTTTTTAATTCTACATGTAAAAAATAATTTATGGTGAATTTTTGAGGTTTTTCTAAAATTCTTGAATTCTTGGTGAATAGTACAATATGGTAATTTATGGTATTTATACATTATAATTTAAATACACCATCCCTTGAGTTATCATTGATGTAAGAACCATAATATCAAACTATCCTTCATTATTTTAAAATATATTGATGATAATTCTCAAATTATTCATTGTCTTGAGGCAAAATAATATACTAATGAATAAAATAATGAGAAATCACTCCTCTCCTCCATTATAAATACCACCTCTCACCACCTATTCTCCTAACACCTTCCAAGTTTTGAGCCTTATCCAAATTCTTCCCAATAATCTTCCCAATACCCCAACCCATGTCTAGGATCTCTTGGTCTCATCAAAAGACCGAATCCTTTTCTATAAAGAGGTTTTTTAGGGAGGAGAAATTCAAGAGGTAAATTCTTCTTTCCTTTTCTTTTAATTTCTTTTCATGTTATTTTCTTATTCTCTCCTCACCTACCCTCATAAAAACGGTATTATAACTCCAATAACTCAAATATAATGTAATTGTATTATTCTAATGTAATAATTCATCATTAAACCCCCTTCTCCTCTTCCTTTTATTCTAGAAATAAGAACATCGTTCGTGTGGTGTTAATTTATCGCCTTCAAGGATGGAAAATTTTCATTTTTCATTAACACATTCAAGGCTGTTCAAAAAACCATTTTTATGGTTAAAAAAATTATAACATATTTATTACATCCTATTTAAAATATTGGAACCATTATATACACATGATGTTAATTAATAAAAGAAAACTAGTTTGTGATGATCGAAAAACCACCAAAATTAACCAAAACAATTATTATTAACTATTTATCTAATGATTCATCATCATACCATATAAAAAATGATTTATAAGATTATTTAACCTTATATATGTTCATTAATAACTTATAAATTCAATTATGAATTTCTATTTTCATTTAACATGAACTTCCATACTCTTATACAAGCGAACTGATCATGAGAACTAAGAAAACAAGAACTATCGAATGATAAATTAAACACTATAACTCATTAAAAAAGGTCATAAATGTACTTAATAAAATTATAATAAATCAATTACATTTATAAAAGGTTATTTAATTTTTAATTAATGAATCTAATTTTATTATTCAGGATATTAAAATCAAGTGAAGAACCGTTTCAGACATAAGGTAAGGAATTCTACCCGAACCCCCATTTTTTTCTTCAGGTTACTCTTTATATCTCTTAAATATAATGTAATGATTTTTTAATTGTTCTAAATTATTTTTATATGTTCCAAAATCATATATCCAGATCATATCATCCTTATTTTATTGAAAATACATGTTCTTAAAATGTTCCCTTCTCAAATCTTCCCGATAAGCAAGCCCGATTATAATTTTTTTTAATTTATTACCCGTTCTCATGAACTATCCATAATATATTTTAATAAAACATTATTATTATAAAATAAATCATTTACCATGAAAAACTATCATGTTTCATTTCTTGTTTTGTGAAAATAGTTACGCCTTTTCCATTTTAAAGACTCTTTAATATTTTCCCTTAAAACCACACTAAAGTGGCTAATTTCTAAAGTTTCCTAAACACTCTTTTAAAATGTTTTCACTTAATATGGACACCATTTATCATTATATATGCCTATTTTCCTTTATAAATGTGAATTTATTTTATAAATCTATTCTTTCATGGACACTTTTATGATACGCCCATTTGTAATGCCTTATGACGTGATCACGATACTCGTTTCTTTCCATGGGTAACCCTTAGGTTATGATTGATTACTTATGCTTGATTATTATTTTGGAACACATATTCATGAAATTTTTATGATGGGTGTTCCCAGATAGTACTCCAATTCACTAGGTAATGTTTAGCCTCATGATACGTCAGGTTGGTATAGGGAGTGAACCTAATTCCTTTATGGGACTTTGTCCACCATGTTATAAAGTCTTGGAAATTTTCCTTGACTCAAGTTTATGTCATGTTACATGTTGTTTCTAAATTCCTATGATTCCGTGATTATATTATCCCATGATATACATGTTATTATTCCTTTTTTTATTCATGTTCCATGCCTTTTACCACATTATGGTATGCCTTCTAACCTATGTGCTATGTTTTATTCCTATGCCTACTCCCTTACTAGGATATTTAGATCATCCCTTTGATATTGCATTCCCCAGTTTATCCTATATAGATGTATGGTCTTAATAAAAGTTAGGAGATCATTATGAATATTAGAAAAAGAAGTTTTCAGTTTGGTTTTATGTTTTCAAATTATGTACCTAATCTTCCAAAGAAATGTGAATTTACGATCCTTGGTTGTATTTGATGGTTAATTATTCTTAAAATAAAGTAATGATATGTGTAAAAGGCTAGGGTCTCTATAAAATCTGACACTTAATGTGGCCGGTATAACACAAAGTGCATGTTTATAAAGTTTCATTTTAGTTTAAAACACACATCAAAGAGCCAAAACCAATCAAATGAGATCAGATTGTTTTCAAAATTTAGGAAAATGATAAATAATTCATTTTTGAAATATATGAATTGATCGTACATCAAACCTAAAAACAATGTGATCAATATGACTTTAAGTGTGTGTTTTCAATTGAAAGGTTCTATTTTAGTTTAAAATTAATGTCATATCACCAAAACCAATAAAAAAATTATATTGTTTTAAAACATTTTAAAAAATATCCATAATTCATTTTTCATGTGTAGGAATCGACTTCCAACCAATAGAACACATATGTGGTTGATATGACTCTAAGTACATGTTTTTAATATAGAGGTGCCATTTTAGTTTAAAACTCATTACATAGACAAAAATGAGAAAATGAACTTTTATAGTTTTAAATCTTTTGGAAAATGTTTTATAATTCATTTATGACTTATAAGAACTGAACACACATCAATCTGACACCCGATGTGGTCGATATGACTCAAAGTGTATGTTTTCAAAACAAAACGTCATTTTAGTTTAAAACACACATCAAATAGTGAAAAAAAAGAAAAATAGATCATATTTTTTTTTTCAAAATTTAGTGAAATGGTACATAATTCATTTATGACATGTAATAATTTACCTCACATCAATCTGACACATGATGTGACCGATATGACTCAAAGGCGTGTTTTCAATAGAAAGGTTACATTTTAGTTTAAAACCCTATCACATCATCAAAACCAGTAAAACAAGATTAAATTGTTTTCAAACATTAGGAAAGGATCCATATTTAATTTTTCATTTGTAGGAATTGACCGAACACTAATTCAAAACACAATGTGGTTGATATGACTCGAAGTACATTTTTCCAAAATAAAAGTCTCATTTTAGTTTAAAAAATATAACATAGAAAAAACCTAGAAAAATAGCTCATATTTATTTTTAAAAATTTAGTACCATGATCCATAATTAATTTTCACCTATATAAATCAACCACATATCAATTCGATACCTGATGTGGTCAGTATGACATGAAGTGTGGGTTTTCAATACAAAAGCATAATTTTAGTTTAAAACACACATCAAATAGGAAAGACCAATAGAATGAGATTATTTTATTTTAAAACAGTAGGAAAATGGTTCATAATTCATTTTGATATGTTATAATCGACCGAACATCAATCCGTTACACAATGTTACCGATATGACTTAAAGTGCGTGTTTTTAATAAAAAGTTCCATTTTAGTTTAAAACACATGTCACATCACCAAAAACCACGAAATCAAGTTTGGTTTTCTTCAAAAATTAATAAAATGATCCATAATTAATTTTTCACATTTATGAATTGACCACACTCTAATACGACACACGATGTGGTCGACATGACTTGAAATACGTGTTTTTCTATATAAAATGGACATTTTATTTTAAACTTCATCACATAGCCAAAACTAAGAAAATGAACTCAAATTATTTTCAAAATTTAGTAAAATTTTCTATAATTTATTTGTGACCTATAGGATTCGAGAACACATCAATATATTACCCATTGCGGTTGGTATGATTCGAAGTGTGTGTTTTAATACAAAAGTGTCATTTTAGTTTAAAATAGGCATCAAATATCCAAAACTGAGAGAATGAGGTCAGATTATTTTCAAACTTTAGGAAAATAGTTCATAATACATTTATGACATGTAATAATAAAACACACATCAACCTGATACATGATGTGACCAATATGAATCAAAGTGGGTGTTTTCTATAGAAAGGTTTTTATTTTAGTTTAAAATCATCACATCTCCAAAACCAATAAAATGATCTCAGATTATTTTCAAACTTTTAGAAAATGATTCATAATTCATTTTTCATGTATAAGGATTGAACAACCACAAATCCGACATAAGATGTTGTCAATATGACTTGAATTATGTGTTTTCAATATGAAACTATCATTTTAGTTTAAAATACACCTCAAATATCCAAAACTAAGAAAATGAGCTCAGATTATTTTCAACCATTAGTAAAATGGTCCATAATTCATTTTATATGTGTAGGAATCATCCACACATAAATCCCACAAATTGTGTGACCTGCATGACTCAAAGAGCATGTTTTCAATATTAAGGTGTCATTTTAGTTTAAAATGAACATCACTAGCCAAAACAAAGAAAAATATCCTAAATTGTTTTCAAAATTTAGGAAAATGATCCATAATTCACTTATGTCCTATATAAATTTAAAAAACTTTAATCCAACTCACGATGTGGTTGGGATGACTTGAAGTTCATGTTTTCAATATATAAGTGTCATTTTAGTTTAAATAATGAATAACATCACAAAAACAAAGAAAATAAGATCAGATTATTTTCTCATCATTTAATATTCTATTAATTGATCAATTTCATTATAATTTTTTCTAATACTTATATAGTTTATTTTAATAGAGATAATAATCAAAGAAAAACCAGAAATGGTGTGAAAATTGAAGTCTTATTCTAAAAAAAGTCCTCCTGAATTAGATCCCATCTATAGTGAATTTTTTTATCACCATAGATGATAGACAATTCAAGAGAAACTAATTTTGAGAGAAATAATAAATGGTGTGATGTGTAATAATTAACTGCAAATCAATCTGATACATATTGTTCATAGTATGACTCAAAGTATATGTTTTTAGTTTAAAAATGACATTTTGTGTTTAATTTATTTCTCTATAGTATTAATAAAATAATAATTGTTTTCTTATATATGTTTATTCTTCTACTTGATCTGGGGTGGATTTTTCGATATGTAATAAAATTACCAGGAGTTGGGGTCCAATGAAAAATGAACATTATTTCTCTTGAATGTATGTAAAAAAATTTATTTACTCATGTAATTGTACAAACCAATGTTTGAAATTTCTATAATAAAGTGTTTTTTGTTGAATTTGTGTTGTAAATATTATTTAAATCATATTCTATATTTTTTACTGTATTTTATAATTTTAATGATATAGTGTGCTAAAATTTTAATATCACGTCACTATAATATGATCCTTTATCACTGCTAGTAATATCACTGATAAAGGGATCCTTTATTATCACTAAAATATCATTGATAAAGGACCACATTTATCAGATTTATTTTTAGCACTGATAAAGGGACATTTTATTAGCACTTTTCTAGTAGGGATGAAGGTGTCACGACCCGTCCCAATGGGGATCATGCTGTCACTCCCCAAGCCCGCCTCTAATAGGCTAGGGGCTGGTGACTATCACCGAGTAGGCATATCATGAACATGGGAGGAATGTATTATATACCTAAATGCACACACACATCCCCAAGCCCAAAAAATGTTGAAATGTAAAAAACACTAAGAAAAAAATGTATGGATACCACTATATCCCAACCAATAGAGTTGATTGGAAAGTAAAGTAAGGTAAAACTGGGATAGATAAAATCCCACTAAAGGAAGTCTATTACCACAAGTAAAACCTATATAAAAAGGTACTGGGACTCCAGTCTACAGCCCTAGGAACACCACGGCCTGCTTGCTCTTACAAATCTCTGTCCAGTCTTGGTCTACCTAGGACTCCATCAAAAGGTCTCTCATCTGTACAAGACACAAAATGAGTAGGAAAATCCCATAAAAGGGTGAGTATAACAATACTTAGTAGGAAACATCGAAACCACAAATCAATACATAAGGAAATTACAGTCATATCTACATAAGTATATATCTACAACACATATAATAAGAATATTTAGACGTACTCAATCCATGACACGCAGTCTAGAGGTAAGTCATAACTACCGCATACCAATACTAAGAAAATAGTTCAAAGATTCCATGAAGAACTTATCCAGGAGAACACACTCCTGAGTCTGATAACACTGATGACGTCCGTCCAAGAAGTAATGTTCATTAGTAACTATCATGGGAGAGGTACATTAAAAAATTTGAAGAAAGAGATATGATACAAAAAATTAGGATCATAGCCAGGGCTATGGGGTCATACCAACAACTCCATATGAATTAACTCACTAAGTATAGGATTGATGTTCAGTAGGATTGGTCGCTTCAATACCAAGGACTCTACCTAGGGCACGAAGATAATAGAGGATCCTTCACTGGGCCTCTTAGGGGATTCCAATGACTCTATCCTAAAATTCATGCTAAAGGGATCATACTTCTATGAGTAGAAAACTATATGCACCAACCTTCAAGGAAGGGATAAAGAGAAAATACCCTAGAAAAACACACACAAGGTAATATGGACAAGAGATTCAAGCCACATAGAAATGGGTACCCGACATGTAATAGGGTCACGTGCTAGGTTCCTTGACCCTGGGTGCTTCCTGTGTACAACGGTCCATGACATTCCAACTATATTGTGTAGAAGATGGGTAAACAACATGTATACGAAGGAACATGCTCTGTCCTTCCATCTAGGGTCCTCCCATGTACTCTGGCTGTGTTCCAATGCAAAACGTCAACCCGTGTATCTCTTTCCATGTACCAGTACATGCGGTAGTCTATGTACTTGGTTCAGAAAAAGTTGTGTGGGGGAGTATATGAAGTGTAGGCAACCCATGTTCTCCTCCACGTGTCCGTGTACTTTACCATGTACACAAAAAGTTATTCAGGAGAGACCACATGCCGTGTAGGCAGATCCACACACCGTGTGATACTTATTTCATACCTGAAACCCTTGCCACTACTCAGGGGCCCCACATGTCATGTAATAATGGATTACACCCCGTGTAGCATGGAATTTTCTAGAATCCTTCATTCACACTCTGGATATCTCCTCTGTTGATCTGGCCACTATTCCATCCACAACTTGCTGGGGAACCAAAGATCTAGTCTCATTTGGTCCCGCCATCACCCGAACAACACTTTTCATCTTTCTATCTAGGATCACAATGTATTAAAATGGTTGTTCTTTGTTCCACCCAAAAATGTCGAAGAACGTAGATTTAGAGATCCACCATCATTTGAATCACTTCATGTCTATCTTCACACCTCTGTCGTGTCATGCCAATCCCAGATATGCGATATCGGATCATTGTGCTAAGAATTGGGTGTGAAATGATCAATTTATTGGGATATGTTGAGTCATGGGACAAGGTAAGAACAGTTGTGATGAATGATGGATGGCGGGAGAAAAGCATAAATCCAACCAGAGGAACAAACCTCAATTGATGTTCCTATTGATGGGTCATGCACATTCCTCCTCATCTATGAAACATGGATGATTTAGTGTACCCAATCCAATTACGAGGGTAGAGCTATGTGATACACAACCTCACCAACTCTATGTAGTATCTGAATAGGGCTGATAAACTTTAGAGATAACTTTCCACCTCGGCCAAATCTCCCAAATCCACGGTGAGGTGAAACCCATAAGAATACATCATCTCCTTCCTTGAACTATAAATTCCTCCACTGACTATTAGAATAGGACTTATGATGGATCTAGGCAGTCTTCATCCACTCTTTGATGATCTGTACCTTCTCTGTAGTAGCTCGCACCAACTCCAGACCCATAAGTGCTGACTCTACTAAGCCAGTCTAGAAAAGTGGTGACCTGTTGGGTCACCTATACAGAGCCTAAAATGGTGTCATACCAATGGTTGAATGGTAGATGTTGTTTCATGTGAGCTACACCAGTGGTAAGTGATCCTCTCAACTACGACCAAAGTCCAACATGCAAGCTCGTAGCATGTCCTCTAGAATCTGAATGGTCCGGTCTGTCTGGTCGTCTATCTATGAGTGAAATTCTATGCTCAAGCATAACTACATTCCAAATGCCTCTTGAAATACCTTCCACAACCAAGATGTAAAACCAACATCATGATCTGAAACAATCATTAATATAACTTCACGGAGTCGAACTAACTCCTGCACATAGAGGCATTCCAAGCTCCATACTGAACTCTGCTCTCAGATAGCTAGAAAGTGGGATGAATTGGCGAGTCGGTCAACGATCACCCAGATTGCATTGTGTTCCCTAGATTAATGTTTTAAAACCATCACAAAGTTCATCAATATCCAATCCCACTTCCATTCTGGCACCTCAAGGGTTTGATCTAAACCCAATGGAACTTGGTTCTCAGCCTTCACTGGCTGAAAAGTAAGGCATCGGGAAACAAAATCTTCCACTCCTTTCTTCATTCCCAACCACCAAAACTAATATCATAGGTCCTAGTACATCTTCACCACACCTATATGTACTAACAAAGGGGACATATGGAACTCTCTCAGAACCTCCTCCCACAACGTCACTGACACTATTGTAAATCTTCTGAAAAGGATGATGTGCTCCCCACCTTTAAAATATCCATCAGGAGAATACCCTGTAGATATCTGAGCACATAGAGTATTACAGTCAGTATCCCCAAGATGTGCCTCCATAAATCTTTATAGGAGTATAGGGGTAACAACTATCGATTGGAGGTAATATTTTCCATATCTTTCCACTAAGGATAACTGCAAAGAGACAAAATGATCTAATGCCTTGTTCAACAACTGTAAACTATATCTTCTTCTAATAGCATCTTCCACCACGTTCCCCTTCATAAGAGTATAAAAAATATCAAATTCAAAATCCTGGAGGAACTCTAGCCATCAGATCTTCCTCAATTTTATATTCTTCTAAGAGAAGATATACTTGATACTCTTGTGATCTAAGTAAACGATAAACCACTCACCCATCAGGTAGTGTCGCCACATATTTAATGCGAAGACTACTACTGCTAACTCAAGATCATGGGACATATATTTCTACTCATATGGTTTCAACTGGCACAAACCATAGGCAATTACTGATTGCCTCTACATTAGGATGCAACCAATCCCGGTCCCTAATGCATCTTATAACACTATATACTCGACACCCTCCTATGGAAATCTCATGATTGGAGCACTCGACAAACTCTTCCTCAGTACTTAAAAGCATTGACCTGAGTTCAATATTCAAGAACCATCATAAACCTCTTAACCAATCAAAGGTTTCATCGATCCTTGGTAGTAGATACTTGTTCTTCATGGTCACCTTATTAAAGCACCAATAATCCACACAAAACCTCAAGCACTTGTCTACCTTTTTGGTAAACAAAACCGGGGATTCCTAGTGTGAAACAATGGGTATCATGAATCCCTTACTATGCAAGTCCTCAAATTTCACACTCATCTCATGAAGCTCTATGAGATCTATCTGATATGTTGGTGTTGATATTGGTACTGTCTAAGGGTGTATATCAATGTAACGACCTATCTCTTGGTGGGGGAGGTAGACCTAGAACATATTCAGGAAAGAAGTCCTCATAATCTACCACCACTGTAGGAAACTAGTAACTCACAACATCCACCACACCAGGGGTCAGGGTATCCAACTTATGAGTAATCGGTTTCAACCTCTTAGGCATGAGTCCATCCTGTGTTTCTTGGATTCCTTTTTCACCAATGATGGAATACTTGGTTTCATCACTATGGTCATACCACACTCTTTGCCTAAAATAGTAAATCTGGGCATGAAATTTGGATAACCAATTCATACCAAGAATGACATTGTAATCACTCAACACTGCCACCAAGAGGTTCCAACTGAAACTCTCGCCTCCAAGGGCTAGGTCACATTGTCTGTAGAAATGTGTGATCACAAAATCTTTTCTAGTAGGTGTCTCTAAGCGTAAGTGTCAAGTCAATGGTTCAAACAAAATCTCAAGGTATTAAAAAATATATGAAAATCTTTTCTAGTAGGTGTCTCCAAGCGTAAGTGTCAAGTCAATGGTTCAAACAAAATCTCAAGGTATTAAAAAATATATGTAATAAGAAAGGGATGACTAAAACCTATGTATATTAGTGCTAAAGCTAAATTAGAAAAGACATAGATCATACCTCAAATAATTCTTGGAGCCCTTGGGTCATATGCCTCGACCGCATGCAGTTGTATCTGCCCCTTTACACCAGCCCCCTTTGCCTAAAATGAACAACTTGGGGCTGGTGGTGGTAATAAGTTGAAATGTAGACCACCTACTGCTTCTCTCCTAGCTCCTATGCCACATTCGTTTCCCTGTGGAACTACTTTTTCCTATCACTGTCTCTAGCTTGGTGGTCTATCCACTATATCCCTATCAGTAGTATGGCGGGTTGGAAAATATCAGGTGTGATATTCCCTTATGTCACATGAATAACACTACCTTTCTCTAGGATTACTGGACCCACCCAGTAAGCCCTGAACTGTAGGTCCTCTATCCTGGGGACTCTTCTTGAAGCGTCTCATATGTCCAAGTTTCTAAGACTGATGTCAGATCACTACTACTGAGGTATCTTCTTCTGCTTTCCTGCTACTGAATACCACCAGCTGTATCTTCTTATACATGGAAATCTCAACCACCAAGGGTCACTCTATCACCCTAACATAGGTAGGAATGCACAAAGGGGTAATGTTGGCTCGAATACCTCTACAAAGACCTCTCTCAAAGGTCCAAGCTATGTAGTCCTGATCATGTATCATATCCATCGAGTATCTGTAGATGTTGGTATTTCTTTAAGAATACTCAAATATCATCATGTCATCCTTCCAGGGTTGTAGAAGCTCCTCAACATGCATAAAACTTATCTTGTAAGGTGAGAACTCCTATCTAAAAATGCTATCAATCTCTAACCATGTAAGAGTTTCCCTACCATAAGATCAGGTAAATAAACCACACCATCATACTTCTGATCCATAAATATGGCTCTCTATTAGGACCACCATATGATCTACTAGAATCTGAACTAGATGGAATACTCGGGTCACCGAATCAAGCCAGTCCTCAGCAACCTATGTGTTGGGATCACCTCAAAACCTGAGGGGTCTCTACTGCTGAAACTCATGAAGCACACTTAGCTTGTACTCCCCATTTGTTGATACTGTAAGTACTGCATTCTACTATATAGGTGGAGGTATGGTTAGTTCACCGCATGTATGTAGAAGCTTAGGAACTAGTCCCTATATTGAAGCCACGACATTGAGGGGGTGATCCATACGATCAAGCTGCTTAATCCTAACTGGTATACGTCATAGAGGCATCCCGTAAAACAAGATGTACCAAAGACAATTATTATATCTGGAGAGATGACTGCATAAGGACCTGGAAACCACAACCCATTCCTATATGATTCATGTACCATTATTTTCCCTACAATGAATGTTCTATTGTATCGAGTTGAAAAGTAGGTGTTCAGATTCCTGATGTATGAATACGTCAGCCGTCGCACAAACATTAGAGTCCCTAGCCTAAAATATGAACTCGAAAGATATAATATTGTTTCCCCAAACTAATCTCATAGAAT
The DNA here is from genome assembly GCA_963277665.1 of Viscum album. NCBI lineage: Eukaryota > Viridiplantae > Streptophyta > Magnoliopsida > Santalales > Viscaceae > Viscum > Viscum album. The sequence continues at coordinate 1,775,575,811 of OY728142.1, read as the reverse complement.
CCTGGTCCTAAATTAGAATTGAACACCTTTGATACCATTGTATCACGACTTGTCCCAGTGGGGCCCGTGCCGCGACTCCCCAAGACCACCTCTAATAGGACATGGGCTGGTGACTAGCACCAAGTAGGAATATCACTAACATGGGAGGCATTGCCTATGTACCTATACACATACACAAATATCAAATCCCACAAAATTCTAAAATGTAGAAACCATTAAGAAAAAAATGCCAACATTCCACTACATCTCAACCAATAGATTACGATAGGAAAGTAAAGTAAAGTGAAAGTAGGCCAAATACAATCCCACCAAAGGAAGTAAGTAACCACAATTCCACCTATAAACAAAGGTATTGAGAATATTGTATGTATCCATAGGAACACCTCGGCCTTCCTGATATCACAAAGATCCATATGGTCCTAGTCCACCTAAGACTCCATTAGAAGGTCACTCATCTACACAAGACACGACACATGTGGGAAAAACCTATGCAGGGGTGAGTATAACAATACTCAATAAGACACCCTGAAACCACAAAGAAATAAACAAGGAAAGTACAATCATCACTACACAATTATATGTCTAAAACAAATATAACAAGAATATCCAGATATACTCAATCCATGACACGCATTTTAGAGGTAAGTAACAAGTACCATGTACCGAAACCAGGAAATCAGTTCAAAGATTCCATGAAGCACTCATCTGAGAGAAGACACTCCTAAGTCTTATAGCACTGATGAAATTCATCCGATAAATTTTGTTCATTCAGAACCATCATGAGAGATATATGCTGATAGATCTGTAGAGAGAGATATGATACAATAGATGAGGATCACAACAAGGTCCATGGGGTGGTACCAACAAATCCATTTGTATTAACCTATTAAGTAGAGGATAGACTTCTGGTAGGATTGGTTGTGTCAATACCAAGTACTCTACCTGGGTAATGAAGATGGATAGATGATCCCACACCAAGCCTCTTGAGGTATTCAAACAACTCTACCAAGGAAGTCCTAATGAAGGGATCAAACTCCTATGAGTATTAATGATACCCACCAACCTTCAGGGAAGTGATAAAGGGAGTGAACCCTGGAAAAAATTGTTCAAGGTATAGTATACAAGAGATTTAAGACATTTAAAAAAGGGCACAAAGTGTGTAGTATGGCCATACACCATGTCCCTTGACCCTGAGTATTTCCCATGTACAATAGACTATGTAATTCTAACTATGTCATGTAGAAGATGGGTACATGGTGGGTATAAGGAGTCACACACCATGTCCTTCCATTCAGGGTCCACTCATGTACTCTGGCCGTGTTCCATTGCACAATGTCAACCTCTGTATCTCTTCCTATGTACTAGTACATGGGGTAGTCTGTGTACTTAGTCCAGGCCAAGTTGTGTGGGGGAGTACATGATGTGTAGGCAACCCGTGTACTCCTCCCTGTGTCCGTGAACTTCCCATGTATACATCAAGTTATCTAGGAGAGACCACAAAACGTGTAGGTAGATCCACATGTCATGTGATACTTATGTCATACCTGAAACCCTAGCCACCACTCAGGGGGACCCACACATGCTGTGTAGTGCTAGATTTTCTAGAATCCCTAGTTTACACTCTGGTTATCTCCTCCATTTCTTTGGCCACCATTCCGGCCATTCCTTACTGGGAAACTCAATATCCATCCTTGTTCAGTCACTCCATCACCCAAAAAACACGTTTCATCTTCTAATCTGGTCGCACAATGTATTAAAATGGCCATTCTTTATTCTACCAAAAAACATAAAAGAACGCAGATTCAGGGATCCACCGTCATCCAAACTTTTTTGTGTCTAACTTTTCACCTACGTCGTCTCATGTTGATCCCAAATCTATGACATCAGATCATTGCACCAAGAATCAGGTTCACAATGATCGATTAATCATGATATGTCGATTCATGGTCCAAGAAAAGAATTCCCACGACGAATGACAAGGGGGGGAGAAGAATAAATCCAACAAGAGAAGTAGACCTCGATTGATGTTCATGTCAATCATGGTTCTTTTCTATTAGAAAAAAATTGAATTAGTCAAAAAATAATTAGAAGATCAAACTCCCAATAAATCCCATAGAAATGAAACCCATCTTGGATGGTTATGATCAAACTATAGATCAACCTATTCATTGGTTGTTCCAAGTTCATTTTTGAATTCAATAATGCGGAAGGAAATCCAAAATAACACATCCTAACTTTTATTTGGATCACTTGCTAATGAATATTGGTCACTATGTCACCGTCATTGGTGAGATCTGTCAAGAATGACCTTCGTCGATCTATGATTTCATTACCATTTTCTTGAGAGGTTTCTCCAAATCCCTCCCTAGAGATTTTTCAAAATTACCAAGGTTATGTAGACAACCCTTTGATTTCTGCATAAGGATATTTTTAAAGGAAATAGATGTGTCAACAGAATAATTTTTCTTTAAATTATTTAATGACAATCACGTCATTTTCAATTTTTTCCACCGAAGACCCATGTTGATTAAAGTTATGTCACACCTAGGGTAAATCCACTGATCCAAACTCAATAGTAAACAAATATTTCTAATTTGGGAACCATTTTAATAGTTATTCCACATTTTTAGGAAAAATTCCTACACATTTTATTAAAAGTTTAATATTTAAAGCAAATTTTCTGGGGACACTTGGCCTCAGAATCGTACATCGTCTCAGTACCCAGTCTTGAAATTAGTGTATATAATATTTAAAAATGATACATAGAAATATTCTGGATATTAAAAAAGGCCAAGGTATGTTAATCACACTTTGATTTTTTGTGTTTTTTTCGAATTGAGAAATGCCTATTTTAGCATTATTAAAGGCTTTATATGTAGTAGTATTGGGAAAGACATATAAGAACTCCTGACTAACTATGAGAACCTCCTCCACCCCAGTGTCCACTTATTCCATAAAAAAATCATCCATCAAATTAAGTATGGGATCTACACATCTACCACTCAACATATAACTTTTCTCACCATTGAAACCCACATGCTGGACATCCACAACTAAAACATTAGTCTCCTTCAGAAGAATTTGATGACAACATGTATATAATAAAACTATTCAATCACAAGAATGAAATAATAGGGCTATATATGAAGTGACATCAGATCCCCACATGACTGACGTGGTCCCATCATCATTCTACACCCCTAACACACATCAAAAAGCTGGTCTGGCCTCTAACTAGTGTAGTCAACACCATGGGATAGGGAAGCCTCTCTACATCTAGTACCAGATCATGGGATATAGCGGGTTAAAAAAAGGAGTATGAATATAATAAATAAAACAAGGTTCAAACAAGTATAGATGATAAATGGATCGTACCTCTAATGATCTATCCTCCCTCTAGCGTTGCTGCCACTATTGTAGGTAACTGACCACACCCAACTCCTTCGCAAGTTCCGTAATGGAAGGAATCTAACACTTATTATTTTAAGGGGATTTAATCTCACCATATTATTTAATTTTATTCCCTTTACACATATTCATGCTTCTAATGATTTATTTTGGAATTCAATTCCATCCATAAAATCAATATGTTCAAACCATATTGACACCTAAGTCTTTGAAAAAATCATAGCTTTTATTACTAAATAAAATAAAATTCATCTATATTTATACATATTCAATTGTATCCCATGAATAAGGTATATTAAACACTTTAATGTAATGGTTTAAAATCACATGAAATTAACAATCCCCATAAGAGTAATTTTGGAGTGATAGGTCGCCAACCCCCACTTTTTTAGACAAGACATAAGCCTCCTAACCAGTGAGAAATCCAACCCAAAGTTCCTCTACCCAATGATACTTTTCTAATTAAATATATTAATTCCATCACAATTAAAACTCCTAATACGTAAAAACTAAAATTAAATTTCAAATACAATATCATAATCAAGAAAAAGAAAATGTCAAGGTAGAATGAAAACTAAATCAATTATCATACCTTCATATAACCCCTTAATTGCATGTATAAAATTTTATCGAAGTCTTTTAACACTTTAAACTAAAGAATATACACATTAATAATATAACAATTATATTCATGATTAAATACTATAAAAACATAAGTAAATGGATAATTTATATATTTAAGTATGAGATAAACTATTTATTAACAATTCATAAATCTTGTAATTATAAACACGTTATAACTTATCCATTCATTATGGACGTTACATAATTAAATAAATACAAAAAACTTCATATTTATATCCAATATGATGCTGGGGACTATAATTTCAGGGTCCCTTTTTCATTTTTTTGGTGTTAAAGGCGTTTTAGTGGATTGAGGGTAGTTGGGATGGAGAAAGGTTGAGTTTTAGATAATATTTTGGCACTAAGTTTTTTTATCAAACCATAAAGGCTATATTGTGGAATAAGGGTTATAATGTGGCATGGGGTTAGGGTTGTGAAGAGTTGGATGGAGGAAGGATTTTTTTAAAATCCTAGAGAAACCCTTACAAATATATATCTTACATATCAAAGGAAACATATTACATATTGGATATTTTGTTAAATATGATAATATTATGTATTAGAAGCATCATATGTATTGATTCTATTTATAAGGGAATTACATTTCATATAAAGAAAATATATTTCATATCAATATATATATATATATATATATATTACGTATTCATACTGCATTCATGACTTTTCAACATTTTAGCATGATCCAAATTTCATTTGTATCATCATAATATTGTGTATCCTCTAGAATTATATTAAGTATCTCCATGTGAACTATTTCTCTGTAAAAATTTAAATACATAAGAGTTTTCATTGTAATATGTAAGAGTAAAAATTGGATACATAAGATATATACTTTTTCCATAGAGGTGAACCTTGAATATTTAAATGATATCCCTTTTCCACAAAAGTGAAAATCTTTATTTTTTATTTAAATCATATTTTATGATTGATAATGATATTATCAATTGTAAGACTATAATATTTGATAGTATATCCATTTTACACTACCCTCTTATATTAAAACTTAGTGGTTCTTGTAATGGTGTGTTGTTCTGATTGATTTTTGTTTAATATCATGATAAGATTAATTGAATGATGATTATCGTCATTTCACCATGAATTCCTAGTTGTTGGAATTCCTTAGTTCTACCTTCATGGGGATTATTTCACCATGTTTTATAGCCTATATTGTGGTATTCAAGAATATTGGTGTTGTGTAATGATTATATTCATCACAATGTGTCATTCCTTAGTTATATCAAATTCACGATAGTTGACTATGTCTTAAAAGGGGGATCATCAATGGGGACCATGTTTTTGTCCATAGATACATATTTTGACTGAACCTATTACACTTTGATTCCTTATGTCACACCATAATTATCTAAATGTTAATTTTCATTATAAATTTAGAGTTCCCCTCTATTTAGATAGATCGTCCTTCTTTCTCCCAAAATCTTATTGGCTTTCAGAGAAACTTTTGTAAAATTTGGTTTCAAATGAAGATCTTTGACCTTCGAGTTAATTTGATCAATTCATTCTTGATTTAAGGTGTATTTATGTTTCTTTTTATTTTTCTCTTCTATTTATTATTCTAATATGGTTGTGTTATTTATTATACTTGGTGTTTGTAGAATTTTTTAAGTAGATTGATATCAAGAAAGCTAGTGGGATCATCTCGTAGATTATTTATTTCTTGGATTTGGTCTTATCAAAATGGAATTTCTCAGTTCCATTGTGGTAGTTTATTTATAATAATTTATTCTATCTTCTAAAAAAATATGTGTTCTTTTCATATTGTGTAATATTCTAAGTTACCCTCATTTATCATTAAGCCTTTTGATTATCCAACCCTTTAAATATAATGATTATAATCCCCTTTTATTGGTTCCCTTAAATTTTTTTAACACCAATCGTTTTGATTGGAAAACTTCAATTTAATTCCATTATCCATGACAATTTTGTTATACCACTGTAACATTTTATAACTTACCCCATTTTCTAAATTATATAGTGTCTCTCTAACATGGTTATTTTATACTCTTTCCTCAATTTTGGTGTGATTGTTTTTGTATGGTATGGGGGAAGGGATTATTGTATGCCTTATTTTATTAAATATATAAATCCCTTATCTCACTCTTGGTGTAGTCAGTTTGGTATGGGGGAATGCGATATTAATAGTTTAATATTTTACTTAATTACAGTATTATTTAGTTTTTTCATGTAGTAATTGTTACCATTATTTTCATTCTTTAATTTCAACTTTATAACAGTATTATTATTATTATATTATTTTATATTGATTAATATACATATATTTACATTTTTGGTACTATGTGGTATACCATATGAAATGGGGAATAATTCAGAAATGGAATTAAAAGTGAAATATGTACTGATTATGAAGAATATGAGAAAATGATTTTATTTAACTAGATTATTTCTTATGAAATTATTGGTTTTTTATTTAATATATGTTTTTGTGATGTGTTTATGATACTATTCTAAGTCATATGATTAAATAGAAACCAATATCAAATGTTAATTTATTGGTAAAAATAAATTAATTCAAGAATTAAATATTAACGAACATGGAAATGTTTTAGGTAGAGTAACTCATATTTTTGTAGATTTGGGAGTGTTGCTTCATTTCAATTAGCTTAGTAAGGGTTCTTTGTCTTGATATAGATTTTGGGGGGTTATTTTGTGGCCAAAATTCAAGTCCATTTAATTTATTTTTATAGATGGTCAGTTTAACTAAGGTTTATTTATAATATTAGATGAGACAGGGTGTGTTGTTTCTAGTGTCTTAGTAATAGTAACTTACTTGAAAATATTTTTCATCCCATAGAATAATGTATTTAGATTTTTTGTTGCATATTTAGGAGTTATAGGTAATAAGAGGGGATAAGTGTTCTGTCCTAGGACAATTTCAAAAGTTATGTTTTAGGATAATGAATGTGATGTCATTAAGCGATTATGTAGGTTTATTATCGAGAGAGTTGGGGGTAAGCCTTTGTGATGGGAGGATGTGGTTATGTTTTAGATTTTGGGTTTGAGGTATTGGGTAGTTATTGATAATTGGTTAATGTTTCTTAGGAAGTAGTTTTTGAGGTTATAAGGTCATGTTTTGGCAGTCTCATAGTTATTCATATTTATGTGGTTATATTAAGTTAACTAAATAAATAATTCGAATAAATTAATTAAATAATTTATTGGTCAGCTAAAAAATTATAATGGTGTTTATAATAATACTAAATAAACATGTCTTGTTTTTTTAGTGATTATTATTTGATCAATAATTGATATTGTTATTTTATTAATTATTTTATTAGTGTTTTTTATTATGATACCTTGTGTTTTTTTATTGGTTATTATTGTTTGTGTTAATTTGTTTTATTGTTTATTTTTTTATTACCTATTTCTTTTTTTGTGATCATTTGATAATATACTTGCAATATATAATGTAAATTAGATATATGTATAATTTTATAGACTATAATGGTTTAAGTCATGGTGTACATATACATGGTTGTTAGTTTTTCAAGGTTACCACATGTTTATAATCTATAGGCAATAATAGATTATGGTTATGATATAAATATTTATATATAAACTAAATATCCTTGATTAAGGTAAATTATATCTATATATATATATATATATTTGTATGTATGATATAATGGCTTGATGTTATGATAAGTGCACCTATTTGTGGTCTATAATGGATTAAGGTTATAAAATTTTCACATATCCTTGGGCTGTAATGCTATAATATTATGTCATGTGTGTGGTTATGATATCTCTAGCTTATAACATGAGTCAAGGAGATAATGATTTGGTGACTTGATAGTGGTGGTGAAGCTACAAAAAAAATCAAATGATATCTATGGTTTTTTTATTTCACGATGGTTTAAACCACTACCATGTGGTTCTATAAAGGTTTCCAAAAACCACCACTAAAGTCGGCATCAACATCCAAATCTTATGAGTTCCTTCCATTTTGTGGTGGTTTCTAGGAACCATCATATAACGTTTATTTATCGTTGATTTTTTTGGTTTTAGAATTGGTTCCCCCTCCCAAATAATTCCAAAGAAATAGCGGCGGTTTAAACCACCCATATCCACTAATTTTTTTTAGGAGGGGAAACCATTGTTAAAACCAATAGACCACTACTAAAACAAAATTTAACTTTAAATATTAGTGTTTTAAACCGCCGCTATAAATCTCTTTTCAAAAAAGTTATAGTTACAGAATCTGTAGCCCCAGAATATAAAAAAACACAAATATGAAAATATACAAAAAAATAGAATAATAATAATAACATAACTATAATTGTAATAATCAGAACAAAATCTTTATTCATATTGAAACCCAATATTTTTATCCCATGTGAATAACTCAATCATTCCATTGAAACCTATTTCTTTATTTTTTACTATATGGGATATTCTATATAAATTTTTTCTAGAGCATTGTACCGTATTTTGAGATTTGGGTGGGGTTATTCCATTAATCGAACATTCTATGTGATCCCTAAAAAGTGGTATCATAGCCTGGTTATTATTGTTCATGTTAGAGTAGATTATTAAAGCTTCTATTGAGAAGTTAATCAAGGGAGAAGGTTATCATAACACAATGGTGGTATCTAATTTTTATCCATGATATTGAAATTTCTCATAGAATAAGTATGTTTTAGGACATGTTTTTATATTTTTTTAATGTTGTGGCTTGGTTTTAAGAATACTGGTTTCCTCTTGTCAAGTGGATTACAATATTTCCAAAGAATTTTCACTAGTAAGATGGAAATTGTATGAAGTAGTATGGGATTTCTATAAGATTTTCAATGTCCATTTTGAATCTCATACCATTTTTTGTTCCTCAAAGTATCATTTAGATCTTAGTTGGTAGACTATAAAAGAATTTTGGAAGATATAAACTTATCATTTACATTGTCTAGATTTATTGTGAGTTCTATTTCTAGAGGATAATGTTGCATGTGTTAGGCATTACTTGATTTTATAATGGTAAATTTTGTTGATCTTGGAAGACTATAGTCATAATACTCTTAGAGAGTTTTAATGTGAAATTAGATTGAAAAATGAGCCAAATTTGAAGGTATAAAAACTAAAATGAATTATATAAAGAATAGATTGATTATTGGATATAGTGTAATGAGCTTGATTGATGGATTTCCTTGAAGTAGGTTACAGTAATGAAATTATTTGATGTTTTAGTTTCTCAAATCGATGCAATTTAGTCAGTTCCCCCGAGAAAGAGAGATTATGATATAATATAATAAGACCTGAAGTCCTATTCTTTGATGGATAAGTTTCCAAATATTTTATAAATTACATGGATGAGTTAGGTGTGGTTATCATTTTTACTATGTGTTATGTATCTTACATTGAGTTAGGATAAGTGACATTGGGGTTCTTATTACTCAAGATTTGAAAGGGGATCATTTGGAATGTTCTCGAAACCTCATGATTATTAAAGTGTTGCTTCGGTCAAGTTATGTAATGAAATAATTGGTATTATATGGTCATAAAAGATCAACTAGGGAATAAATGAATATTTTTGAAATGACCTATGATTCATGGTGGGGGATTTATGTTTTTCATTGATTATTGATAAGTTTATAGCTCTAGTAGAGACTTATATATGGATTAACGACATTTCAAATATATATTTCAATAATATAGTATTGAGGAAAAGTTTTCAAGAGTTTATAAGAATGGGTGAAATTAATGATAGAGATATTTATTTATATATGATTTTTTTCAGAATGTAATGGTTACGAGTGTGGTCTTCAGAAGTAGTGATAGGCATTCAATCTCTATAATGTGGGAAAAAAGGAATAAAATCTTGAAAATATATGATAATATCATACTTATAGGATTTCAAGCTTCATAACTCGATGCATATTTTCATTTGGAGTAAATTTTCCATAGATTCATTTAGAGGGTTTCACAAACCCAATGAATTATCATATCATTATTCTAGAGATTTGGGGATGTTTTTCTTCAATGGTACACTACACCAAATTGAACTAAAATCCTCATGAATATGTATTTTTTCATGGTAACTACTCAAACTCACATGATCATTCACTAACCATGTTCCATAGGGAAATCCCATATATGAGATTAATCTACATTGTTTTTTCCTAAACATAAGGTTTTATGAACAACTACACATTTCCCTACAAAATATTTTCATTAGAAAAAGTCATTTATAAAATCAAAATTAAATTCCAAAACACATAAAAATTTAAAATACCAAGAATTATATCATATTTAATATAACTATGGCATAGATTTGTCACGATTCATCATCTACATAATATTCAATGAAAAAAAATCATAAGGTAAACTTTGAAATATAACATAGAAAATGAACTAGGAATATAGATTTTCATGTAATGTAAGGGAAATATAAATATCCCTACCAAAAACCACAACATGGTTTTTGAATCACCATATTAGTGTTATCTTGTCATAAGTTTAGTTACACATCATCTATTAATCCAAAGTGAACACAAATCACTACACTATAAACGTTTATTGATATCCTCTCCATCTCTGTATTCACTTCCTGTTATGGGTATCTCCATTACAATTATGTTGAAAATTAAACTATGTTGTATATTTCAATTTAAACTTAAAAGAAATAAAAGTTTGCATACTAAATGATTTTGAAGTTGTGTGATTTGATTACTCACTACCATACAATGAGGAAATATCACTGGTGAAGATCTAGTTGTCATCTAATATAATTAAATCAATTGTTTTTGTAGAGAAAAAAACATTACATCTTGCATATTTATATGTGACCCTTGTTCCTAAATTGGGATTTTCAATGCAAAAAAACCCTCTAATAATCTCAAGGCAGGGAGTAACTATAACTAGGGGTAGTTTTTTTTTCTGAAATACCCAGTGGAAGAAAATGATATCTGATAGTAATGGTTCAAAACCCACCCCATGCATGTGACTAGGATGATCCTTCCCAAGGAGTTGACCAATGAGACCATCCTAGGATACTTATAAGGACTATATGAGATTAGAATCTAATATTTATTTTATTTTTACCTATAAATTAAATATAATTCATATTTGAATCAATACATCTTAACATAATGAAAAATAAAAATAAGTTATCACAATGAAAAAGAAATTCATACCCCAACCTATTTGGTGGGCTCATTGAGATAAAACCCTTCAAATTTTGTATGAACACCCAACCAAAGTTCTGTTCGAGAGACTTGATGCCCTAAATTTTTTGTCTGCATTAAACAAAGATAAATTAGAAATTTAATATATTAAATAGATAATGATATCTTATAAATATTTAAAATAATTAATATATTACCAAAGTTCATATGTTTTTGGAAAATCTATTTGTCCCAGAAGTGTGGGGGATGATTTTTTTAGCTCGACCTGATGTATTGTTCCTTAAAATATCCTAAAATAAATAAAATTTAATTTAATAGTAATGCATATAATGTCATCTCCTTGCCATATGCATGTATATATGTAAAATGATATTAATAAAATAATATATATTTCAATAACATGTGCTTATCACGATGATGAATATAAAAAAATCTTCAATTACTCTCTAGGAACCCCTTCAGGTACCTTATCATACCACTACTGAGTGGTCAATGAAGCCTCATTGAATTCATTCTATAATCTCTATTTAAAATCCTTCCATTTCATACCCAAAATTTTCAATGTCCACTTTCATGTGATAATATCTACAATGATAAGGTGAAATAACATATATAAAAATAGATTCATTTGAAAATGTTAGAATTTAATAACATAATGACATTAAATCACACAATAATGTATTATAATCACCTTTATCTGAGAATCAAGGACCATATTTTCCAATATTGATGCACATGCCTCCAAACAGTATAAATAATGGGAAGGGTAATTGGATCCCTCGACAATTCACCTAGAATATGTCTAAATAATCCTATGACATCATTTATGGGGACCCCATAACATCAAATGGGACAAGTACCTTCATTCCACTCAGATTACAGACATCTAAACTTTTCATATTTATCCTTGTAGTAAAATTGTTATCATATTTTATTAGAAAATAGTCAGTAGTATAAAAAAATTTCAATAACTTTATTCACATTAAAATTTATACCTATAATTGCCACAATCCAATATCCTTATGAAGAAAAATGAGTGAAAAAATATTCCATCATTACTAAACCTACAGAATGGGGGTGAACTATCTCAAATGTTTATGGGACGGAGAAGGATGGTGTGTCAGACGCTGAAAAAATGGAGGGTCTAAAAGACGCTAAAGGGGGGAAGATAGAGGGTGTCTCAGATGTTGTAGGGAGGGATATCGATGGATCATCATCTGTCGTTGTAGTCAAGTTAATGTCAACTAAAATTTTATTAGAATTAGAGAAATTATTTTTATTTGGAATTCCAATAATTTAATCAAATAAAATTAACTTTAGTATATCTATTTCAAAAAATTCACAAAATGAAAAAAATAGAAATGATAATAAATGAAAAGTAATAGAAAATAAAAGATATATAGTTATGAAAATGACTAACTGTTTATATAACGTAGGTGGTTGATAAATTAATGTTTGACTATATATACAATCATTTTTTCCTTCAATCATGTCATTGTCCTACTCCATCATTACTTTATCTACTTCGTCCACCCTTACAAGAATAATATTTTCAATATCATGATGGAAAAAGGTTCATTTCTTACTATTTATGGGATTCAATGTCAAATGAAAAATGTTCACTTCATCACTCATATCATACAATTCTATTTGTTTTATGTGAACAACTACACTACAACCTTCATCTATAACATATTTTTAAATAATATACCATTTTCACTTAAGATGAGAAGATATACAGATCATATAATTCATGGTCACCAACATTCATCAGGAGAGAGAAGTTTATAGAACTAAATTTAAATGAATCTCTTTTAATACCTTTGGTAATATCGACCCACTTTCATTTGAATAAAACAACTAAAAAAATACCATTGGTAGTTTAATTTTATAATATCAGTAAATTTTCCATAGTATCCCAATTCAGAAAATATAATTATACCACTTTTTTATATTTTTAAACACTCTTCCCAATCAACTGTATGAAATTTAAAGCCATTGACATTGTAAGAATCAAATTTTCAAGCCTCTTTTAGAGGAACTCGATCCAAAAGAATCAAATATTCTTACAACACAGCTCGAGTATCATTATTCATGATATAAAAAAAAGTTAATATACATTATTAGATTTATGAAATATGTGCTAACTTAATATCCATATTGATTGAAATATTTATGAACTTACATGATATGAAAACAATTATACAATATATTTATTAACAGATTTTGTTATATCTTTCTCGTTTAACATTTTGACTCTCATAAGTAACTTTTTTTTGTATCTTGATCTCTTTAATAAATGAATGTACAATTTCACTATTTAGCCACACATATCTATGTTCTTATTATAATTCCATTTTTATCGGTTTAAAATTTTAGATCCTCCCAACTAATTGGCCAATAGTAGGATAGATTTTTTATTTACCATGTATCTGAGATTGATTTGATATGTCTTCAAAACATCCAAATTGATTGAATCTTGTCTCAATATCATCCAAGTTTCTAGAACAAAAGTTAAGACACTCCTCTACTAAATAGAATTTATAAATAGATCCTTAAGGTTGATATTTTTTTTCATGTATGATTTTAAATGGATAATATATATGTTAAATAAAATAAATAAAAAATAATTATGTATTTAATGAAGTTCCAATAATTGGTTAATTAACATGAAAAACATATAAATCAAGTACCTTTCAATTGGATACATCCATCAATAATGTACAGGGCCTCCTAATTTAGTTTTCTCTAATAAATTCATAGTTAAATGCATTATGATTATAAAAAAAGATGAAGGAAAAATCATATCCACCACACAAAGTGTCGACAAAAATCTCTCCTCGAGGTTTTCAAGCTCAGCTGGTTATAGTGTTTTCTCACATAGTTTTCTAAAGAACTTGAAAAATAGGAGTATAAATGTAGTAACACTTTTAGGAAATAATATACATAATGCCAATGGTAGTAACTATTGTAACAAAATATGTGAATCATGAATTCTCAATCTAAGTAACCTATGATTCCTTAATTCGACCCACCTTGAGATGTTACTTAAATACCCATCAGATACCTTGACATGCTTTAAAATTTGAAGGAATTCATCTTTATCCCTATTTTTCATTGAAAAAAATTTCTAGATCATACTTTCCATTTTGATCTATCTAGATATCACATTTTATGTTCATTGTTTGTAAGTCCTTCATATCATTGAGATGGTCCATCAATTTTCCATTCCCATTAAGAAATTTGAAGATCAAATTGTCACAAAAATTCTTCTCAATATGAATAACATCAATATTATGTTGCAAAAAATTAAATTTCCAATAGATAATTTTTAAGAATATACTTTTTTTCTTCCATTATTGTCTTCCAATTTCACTTGATGATGCACATCAAACTCATTTTCTATTCTCATTAAAATTATTCCCCTTCCCAAATTTTGTTTCAAAATTTCTAAGTTGTAAAAATATTTTATTACCTATAAAAAACTTTGTAGGTGGTATACAATCAATTAAAACCATTGAATTTTGACTTGTTCCATAAAAATATATGATATGCATATATTAATATTCAATGACAAAAGAAGAACCTTTTTTACTATAAGGTATTCATTTGGGATCAAAATCAAAGTTACAAATAGGAAAAACCAAATCCATATAAGTGTTCCAACCAGATAAGTTTCCAAGTCTGGGGAAGTCACTAGTGGTCCACATTAGAGCGACATGAATTTTGAAAATTATTCTAGGGGATGCATCATATGTCTCTACACCGTTTCTCCATAAGTACTATCTTCTTTTGAAAAGAGAATCCCTAGGTGTGGCCTTTTCAAGTCCTCCACATAAGGGAACCCCCTCCACATGAAGGGATCACTCTAGAGAGATCCCCCAGCAAAAAAGAATCTATTTCCAATTGAGATGGAAGAGCATCCCAGTGGGTGAAAACCCAAATAGCGATGGTTGGACAAAACAATCCATCAATAAGGGTAGGTTGCACCTTATTATTCCCACCCATTCCAGAATCAGGTAACCTGACAAGACGAGTGGATCCTGGTTAAGGGATAAATTCATCCAAGATCGGGATCCTAGGAATCAAACCCTACACCTACAGAAGAACATCATGGTTATGCTCTTCTCATTCACCATTATGCCACAACCAATGCAGAATTGCACTATAATTCTGGTAATTCTAAAATTAGAGGCTATAATCATACATTAATATCATTTACAAACATTTATTTTCATAGAATAATCATAAAAATGATAAAATAAGCTTGTTTCATACACATCAATAAAGGTATATTTTAAGGGATCAAAACAACTATAAAAATTCTATAACTGGTGCTCAAAGTCCCAAATGGGTTGAATCTATAAGGAACCAATCATAATTTCACATTCCTAGAATTAGATGAGAAATATAGATGTAATGAATAAAATTTATTTCATGATTTTTAATCTCTTATATTTATCAGTAACACATCATTGTTATTATCTTTATAATTCCATTTCATGTGTTTGGCGGTTTTCGATGACATGAATGATCTTTGCAATCAAGGATTCAAAGGGAAGTATTGAAAAAAATTTACAGGTGTGTTCTTTTTCTTATTCTTCATAGTATCATATTGATTCATACTTATAACATCACCCATTGAATTCAATCAAAAAGAATATTTTTTTTGAATCCTATCTTCTTGAATCCACTCCCTAATAAAGCATACAATCATTAGGGAAAGTATTTATTTTTGTATAATTCAGACTAAACTTGTTAACAAATTTTTTCATATCCTAAAAAGACTTTGGAATCCAAGATTCCAAAAATGAATCATGAAATAATTCCAATATCAAGGATATAAATTTATTTTTAATTCCACATACAAATTTTATTTGATACTACTTTAGTAAAAAAAGAATGTTTTGAATATTTAAAAAATCCACCATATAGATCTTGATTTCCATCATCAACTAAATCCTAAAATTGATTTTTATGCTCAATTAAGTTCTCTCTTATATTATTCTCCACATAATCAATAGGAGGATCCAATGATATGTTACAATCTTGATATGGTTGTCTTATAGTCTCAAAAACATCACTTGTCAAGTTACTATTTTTATCACCCTCAACTGTTTGTTCTAATATGTTTTGATATTGATGTTGTTGTCTTGCAATGTCAAAAGCATCATTTATAAGGTTTTTCATTTAATTTTCCAATTTTTTATGAATTTGGTATCTCATTCTATTGATTAACATAAGTTCTCAAGATTTGTGTAATATTTGATTCTCAATGCCAAATCCAACACAAATATTGAGCATGGAATTGCTTCAATATCAAGTGTTCATAAATTTCATGTCTCTTCAACTATCTTATGAATTTATATTTAGGACATGGAAATATTATTTTCCCATCAAGAGATCGATTTGAAATTAAAAAATCTAAAAACTTATCCAAACCATTAGTATATTGAGGTATGTTCCTTGATAATGTGATCAATCTTTAATCCATATATATTACAATGTGCCTTTAATTGATTAAAAAAATTAATACACATAAGTATTAGTAAGTACGAAATGAGATAAATGGAACTGAAAAAAACACAACCCAAGTAGTTATAAGAAGATTCATATAAGTACTAAAAAGTCAAAGTAAAAAAAGGAAATCAACAATGAATGATATTATATAAAATAGATGCAATATGAAAACCATACAATTATTCATAAGACAACATTTAAAATGTTCTTTGAAAATCATTAATCAAACCACACATTGAAAAAAATTTAGAAATCTAACTATTTCCATAAAATCACTTTTGAAGGCAACAATACCCTTTTTGATGGAATTCAACTTGTATCAAGCACCTATTTTTCATTTATATGATAAACCAAATATGCTAGTTTGAAGAAAAATAAGAAAATAAATTTATATTTTTAAGAGATATTAAATAAAATAAATAATCTATTTACTATTTATTTTTAAAATAAAAGTAATTTTTAAAAGGTGAAACAAATCAATGAAATAATGAAAAATAACCAACAATCATCAGTAGATAACTCTAACGACCTTAATGATACAATCTAGTACTTTACTCACATATAACTATCTCCCTAGGGTATGACGTAATCCTATTGGCAAACCCTAATGTACTCTTACTTGGCCTTATTGAGTGTGAATGCTAATAGCTAAAGTGAACTAATAATTATGGGTACAATTATAATGAAATAAAACTATTACAACACTTATACCTAGAAATCCCATGTAGATACCGAAGTATTCCCATGAATTTTTCTAATTCCAAACATCAAAATATCAAACAAAATATTTATAGGACTCTCAAGTCACACATGTACATCCATGTGTAGAAACAAAAAGTTTCATATCAATATATCACCTTCTCAAATCATATGATTCAAAAATTATATATATTATAAAAAGTGGAACATATAAAGTGCGGAATCAAATAATACCACCATTACTACAGACCAAACATGGATAAAAAAAAATAGAATTTAAAACTATTAGATCCATATATTAAAATATAAAATAATTCATATAATCAATTATGGTTCTATAATTTTTATTATATTATCAAGATAAACCTTTAATTTGAATATCAATAGTCTCATTGTTTATTATTTTATGGATTTATATTCTATTTATGAATTCATAATGAATTATAGTTTAAGAGAAGATGTAACTATTTATTATTAGAATTAAATATCCTTAGAGACACTGATGACTAAAATATAAAGGAAATAAGAAAGACAACGAATACATCCCTATTTAGGAAAGAAACTATATATTCAATTTTTCCATGTTGTAATTATATTGAATACATGTTTATAATGGAATATGATGAACATATTGTAGTTACGTTAACTACTATGGATAATGAATTGTTTTTGACTTTGAGAAGATCAAACGATTATTTTGAAACAAATGAATAGCTAATATTTCTTTCAAAAATCTTACTACATTATAAGAACCTACAAGTGAAGAAGATTATAAGTTTAATGATTTACATGATTCCTCATCCTTAAATTTAAATGACATTATTTAAAACTGTATAAAATATGTAGTCACTTTTATTTGTGGCTATTTTAGATGCTTGAATAAGGAGATCACCCAATAGGAAGTAGAATTTTTTAGGATGGAAAATATATAAAAAAATGTAATGACCTGAATTCGTTTCATAGAATAATGAAACAGAAATAATAAAAAAAATATATAGAGCTTGAAGAAATATTCTTCTTTATTGGAAAGGATTTTCTTGAATAAATTATTAAGAAATTTGAATCCAACTAAAGTATTATTGTAAAGTTCTAAGAACTTGATAAAAACTATAATAAATCCGTTGATGTTAGAAACCCTCATCTTAATGTCAAATCAATTATGATAATTAATTTTGAAAAATAATTACAATATAAATCGAAGATTTGTGATGTTTCTAAAAATAATATTAAAGTTGTCATGACCCGTCCCCCGGGGCCCGTTTTGTGACTACCCCAAGCCTGCCTTCCATAGGCCAGGGGCTGGCGACTAGCACCAAAGGCGTATTTCCCTAAAACTGAGAAGGCATTGCCTTTATAAAATGTGAACACACAACCAGAGTATAAGCGAAAGCAAACACTAAGCAAAACTGTATACAAAAGAAATGATGGAAAGTAAAAGGGGCCAGAATACAAGCCCAACTGTAAAGTACAAATACAACTGAAAGCAAGTAAAACTAAAAGGGACAAACAACTGGAAGGTGAAAGCAGCTCTTGGATCATCCTCTGGGGTTCCTACTTGAAGGGTAGGTACAGATGCCCTCCTCATCACTTCACGTCCGTCACACCCCACTGTGTACCAATACGTCATAAGGTCCTCCTCTGGGTACTGTCCAGTCCTAGCACTCTCGGCCTCCGTCCATGCTCTCCCTCATCTGCATCCAACAAAACAATGTGTGAGAATAACCCATGCAGGGGTGAGTACAACGATACTCAGTAGGGACCCCGAGACCCTGAAGGTCTCACAAAATTCCACAAGGATAAACTACAATGTATGATTTCAATGGATAACCATTACTTAGGTATATGCCCATACATATACCTAAGTTATTGAGTAACCCATCTCAATCAGGAGGAAAACACAAAGGTCATTGACTCAGCTCAAACCAGGATTTTCATTAACGAAACCATGACTACTGGAGAACTCCTCCTCTGTTGAGTACATTGGTCCTGTCGCGACTCCGAGGTGTCACTCACTAACCTTAGACTGATGAGGTACTCCTCCTGTCGAGTACTGCAGGTCTGCCGCCTCACATAGTAGCGCTCCCCCAAATAGCTTACAGAGGTACTCCTCCTGTCGAGTACCGTGGGTCTGCCGCCTCACACAGTAGAGCTCCTCCACCAGGGGTCTGCCTCCTCACACAGTATTGCTTCCCACTGGGCTAGTCAAGTCACTCCAAAATGAATCAGACAAGCAGTCATCAGGTCTCAGCCAGCTTCTAGGTCTCCGTACTCTGTTTTCTCATCTCCGGGAGGGTCCGTTCCATGAGCTACAAGCTGATACTCCAAGTGTCACGAAGTCTCACGAAAAAGTATCTCAAAGGTCTGTCATGTCATAAGGGTCTCAAAGTAACAGACGGTGCGTTGATCGGACACCCGATCTATTAGTTATTAGCATTTTAGTCCCGAAGGCCTGGTTGGATTCATGTACGAACCAACCTGACCGTGAATCAACTATACCCTGAACTCCAGTGGTGTATACTCAAAGGAATGGATATGCTCTAAGAAAGTAAAGGAAATGGGTATGGCCCTAGGTCCGGTCTGACCCAATCAGACTGATGTAGCCCAAACCATTCTAGGTCAACCTGATCTGGGTTGAGCTAGACTGACTTGCTGGATCTGATCTGGCCCGTTGGGCGGTTCAGTCTGCTCAGTTCGGACCAGTTCACTGGACCCGGCCTAACGGACTACATGGACATTTCGGGCTGAAGTTTCCACGTGGGAGACTCGACCTGAAGGACAGTGGCAGGTCCGGTCAGTGCCGCGAGGTGCGCGACTTGGGCGGCTCGGCCCGAGGGGCCAACAACAGGTCAAGGGGGGCGCAGGTAGGTCGTGGCTGTCCCAGGAAGGGCGTGGGGCACTCCGGGTAGGCAGCCTGGGCACCAGGGGGCGCCAAGAGGGTGCCGAGAAGGCGGCCATGGCGTTAGCGGGGGGGGGGGGGGGCACCGGGAAGGTGCCAAAAAGGCGGCCTGAGCGCTGGGTGGGTGTCAGGAGGATGCCGGGCAGGCAGCCGGGGAGCCGGGGGCGCCGGGTAGGCGTGAGGTGCGCGGTCAGGGCACCGGGCAGGCGGCGGGGCAACAGGCAGGCGCGGGGCACGCAGGCGGGGATCCGTCGGGCCAGATGGCCGCGATTTCGGCAGCTGCGTGCACCGAGCAGTGCACGGGTAGGCTAGTTGGGCACCGCTCGGCCGGTAGTGCGGTTCGTGGAGGTCGCGGGAAGCGTGACCTCTATTCTTTGCCTTCATCTCCATTTCCACATAGCCATGACATCGTTAATTCACCATCGACTCAAGGTCCCAAAACCATAAATGTTGTGGAGGGGTTGGGCCGTGTTTGTTTGGCCCGAACCCTCCATGTTAGAACTATAGCAAGTAAATCATGAAGTTGATTCAACTTGAGAGGATAAAGCATTAAACAACTTAAAACACACCCCTACCTTTTTAATAGACGAGCGTTCATTCGTCGTGGGGGAAGATGATGTTGACGTCATTCACCGTATGCTTCCACATTTGAGTTCGTGTTTCGGTCCATTAACGATGAAGAGGAAGGATGAAGGGTCGTCGAAGAGATCCCATGTCAGAAGGGGGTTCCGAGGAAGAAGCTGAGGAAGAATTTGTCGTTACCAACGTCTTCACGTTCTTCGTTGGATAATTATATTCTCCCAAGATCTCTACTAAAGGCAGAAGAAACATGCCCAAAAAATAGATCTTAATCTATTATGTCCAATGGTGTGAATTAATTAAGTGGGCCCCACTTAATTAAGTTCACGTTGGTATAAAAATTAGAAATTCAAAATTGGAGAGGCTCCATAAAATTAATTTCACAAGATCGGTATAATTAAATTGGGGAGTTTTGAGGGGGTTAGAGGCCCAGTTGGTCCCCACATAATTATCATGAAGAGGGTCAAGGGGTTTCCTTCCATTAATTGGGAGTTTTGAGGAGGTTTTATCCTCCTCCATTAAGTGAGGAGTTAGAGACCAAGAGGCTCTCCCTCATTAATGAGGTAGCGTTGAGAGGTTTCCTCCCCTCCCATTAAATGGGGAGTTAAGCCCCATGTGGACCCCACGTCATAACCTCTCGCGGGAGGTTATGCTGCTCAGGTGGTCCCCACCCCAATTATCCTCCCATGGGAGATTAGGGTGTTGTTGTCCCAGCACCGACTCCCATGTAAAGATTTTAACCAACCATATCCACATGGCATGGGTTCAACAAAAATAAAATAAGTTGTCACTTATTTTATTTTATTAATCCACGTGAAACCCAAAAAAAAAAACTCTCATACCCGATCATCTGCCCTCAAGGTTAAAGTCTTCTTAAGCGAAAACCGGTGTTGCGAGTTCAACAATGCTCTTAGATTTCAATTCCGAGCACCCGTTCAAAAGATAGAAAAACCCACATGTACGTTTACTGAACGTACCCGAACAAAACTTCAGAAATTGATTCTGGGCACACCGAGCCTCGGAATCAAGCGCCGTCAGAAATTGAAGACTCGTAAAATTCCCATGTATTAAAAAAAATTCCATAGGAATTCTGGGTCTTTAAATTCTAACCACTTAAGATATCTATGTGTCCATAATGTATACCTCAAACTAAGGGAACAAAAGGGGCTACTGAGCACGCATCTAAGCCTCCAGCTCCCATGTGCTCTCCTAGAGGTTCCTGTGCTGCCAGTGAACGCGCACCAGAAGAATCGACTATCCACGCAGGACCCACTCCTGTCGATCCTCAATATCCACTGGAACCTCCATGAAAGTCACCTCATCATCGATGTCCATCTCCCCGTGGTCGCTAATGTGGGAAGGGTCGTGCACGTATCTCCTCAGCTGGGATACGTGGAAGATGTCGTGCACCCGATGTAACTGAGGTAGAAGAGCTAGGTGGAAATCCACCTCGCCTACTCTGCTGAGAACCTGGAAAGATCCGATGAATCTCAAAGACAGCTTGCAGCCTCGACCAAATCTCCATAGAACTCATCGAGGTGAGACCCATAGGAAGATGTGGTCGCTATCCTCGAACTCCTGAGGTCTTCGTCTCCTATCAGCATATGACTTCTGCCTACTCTGTGCAGTCTTCATTCCCTCCTAGATGATCTGCAACTTCTCTGTGATAGCTCAAACCATCTATGGTCCTACTAGTGCTGACTCCCCTGGGTTTGTCCAGCACAATGGTGATATGCAAGGTCACCCATACAGTGCCTCGTAAGGGGCCATCCCGATGGTGGAGTGGTAGCTGTTGTTGTACTCAAACTCTAGCAAGGGTAATTGATCCTCCCATCTGCAACCAAAGTCAAGGACACATGCACAGAGCATGTCCACGAGAGTCTGAATGGTCCTCTCAGTCTGAGCATCCGTCTACGGATGGAAGGCGGTGCTCAAGAAAAGATGCGTCCCAAAATCCTCCTGCAACCCCTTCCATAGCCAGGAAGTGAAACGAGCTTCTCGATCGGAGACGATAGTCGATGGCACACCATGAAGCCATACGATCTCCTGAACATAGAGGTGTCCCAAGATCTCTACTGAGCCCTGCTCTCTGATCGGTAGGAAGTGGGACGACTTGGTGAGTCAGTCTATGATCACTCAGATAGAGTCATGTCCTCTGGATGTACATAGAAGTCATGTCACGAAATCCATTGATATCCCATCCCACTTACACTCTAGGACCTCTAAGGGTTGAACCATGCCTGATGGAACCCGATGCTCTGCCTTCACTTGCTGACAAGTGAGGCATCGAGAGACAAACTCTGCTACCACCTTCTTCATACCTGGCCACCGGTGCTGTCGTCTGAGGCCCTGATACATATTTTCCACTCCTGGATGTACCTATAGATACCCGAAGCTTGACGTACATGGTCATTACATTACTTTTGCGGAATACTTATTACATAACAAAAACACACACACAAGGACCGTAATAGTTTAGTGTCTTTGGAAACTCGGAACGTAATCTTCTAATCATGGTGAAAGATCTTCAACATCTCCCATAAAGATCTTCTATTTTTTTATTACCTAAAACCTTTATTTATATCCTGCGGAAAATAAAACATAAAAAGGGTGAGCTCAAATGCTCAGTAAGGGTAAACAAAATAAAAATCAATCACATCATATTCATAAGAACATAACATTTTGGAAATATTAACCTGCAAAAGAGATCATAATATCATAACATGGGATAAATCATAGTAGTGAAATGAAATCCCAATAATCATAACTTAAAACATGAAACTTTGTGGCATACACACATAATCATAGAGAATCATATCTTATTAGTCAAGACTCATTGCCAAGACTATCTTAGTGGACAAAGTCCATTTCTGAACCGAGTCACCCTCGTTTCAGTCTTGTTTCACTGAACCGGTATAACCTACCATTCCAGCCATGTCTATCTCATGAGATATAAAATCTTTACCCAATGCATTGGAGGGAGATATAGGTCCCACCCATCTCATAATGATACCATTCTTACGTGTTCCACAAAATCATAAATCACACATCATTGCATAACCCATGTAATACAAATGGGAATCTGAAACATCATGACATCATAAAAAAAATCATATAAGATAAAGGAATTCATAAAAATAATTCCATCACAACATAATCAAATCAATGTAATAATAGGAATAAAAACAGAACCCTTTATTATCTTAGATGGAAAATAATTTTGATAAAACACTTGAACTCCATTCTTGAGGAAAATATCCTTTCTACATCAAAAACATTTTCCTTTCTTAACATGTCATACAATTTTAAACTAAAAGAAGTTGATTAAAAATAAACTTGAAAACTTATAAAGGAAGCTTCTTGGAAATAATGTTTTAAAAATCCATTCATGCTGTATAAGTTAAAAAAACATTCTTCTCGTACTTTTGTCGGAAAAGTCAAAAAGTACCTTGTCCGAAAAACGACAAAAGATTCCTTTCATATCTTTTACTAAAAACTCACCGAAGGGTAAAATTGGATTTAAATAATTGTAGGTGGATGGAAATAATATTACATATTTAGGAAACATGGATGTGGATGATAAAATACACCCCAGTAAATACCAAAGTATAAACAATCTCGGATAAAAATGAGATTGTGACATTTCTCTTACCTTAGGTCCGATTTGCTTCGTAAGTGTCCGAACCTCCTGTATAATGATTTAAATAATGTCATTGACTTATTACAGAATCATATTCATTGTTATGATATCATATATGGTTCACTTATGACTGTATATTACCCGTTCTTTTGTAAATTCCATGTTGAAGAGCGTTTTGGGTAAAATTGTTTCATTTGTCGTCCGTGTTTTGACTTGTAATTATTCATATGATTACTTAGATCATGATTACTTAATTACAGAATATAAAAATGATTTATATATATATATATTCAGAATATACATATATATAATAAATCAGTAAATGGAAAGAAATACACCGTTCATGGAGACGGTAGGCCGTACGTACGCATGAACGCTGTTTTCGTTTCCTTATTGAGTTGAACGGAATTAAGTAGATGACATTCATATATATACACATAAATCCAGTATCATTATTATGTCATATATTTCATGATTACTTATTATATATACTTTATAATCATTCATGAATGGTTTAAAGTGGAGAATGAATCTCATCGCGTCGTGGAGACGGTAGTCCGTACGTACGCACGAGCGATGATATCGTTCTCATGATCGTGGGACTGTATTGGAGTGTATGTATATTATTTCAGAATCAATATAACTTTAAAATAATAATATATAGTTATTATTTACACCATTATACCCATCCAAGTAAGGTGGTGGTGGAAAATAGATTTCACCACGGCGTGGAGACGGTATTCCGTACGTACGCACGTGCGGTGATTTCATTTTCCGTAGGATGGATAGATGGTGAAATAGGATTGTTTCATACTTATAATAACATATCAGTATATGAGTGATACTGATGTTATTACTTCATAATGAAACAACCTAAGAAGAAGAAGTGGAAAAAGAAATAAAGGTGAAAGGATCGGTAACGGAATTTACCTCTTCTTTGAAACGCCTCTTTAAGACCTCCTCTTAGGGAACTAAAATTGGTCTTTGAAGAAGACCAGAACCTCTAGGATGTTGCTAGGGAAGTGGAGAAGAGAATTTGGCAGGGGTTGTCCGAGCTTGAAGGCTCAAAGTTGTGTGAGGAAGAGAGGGAGGAGGTGCCCTTTTATAAGGGAGGAGAGGGGCTCCTTTGGAAAAACTAAAAATATTATTTTATTATAAAGTCAAGTTAGGTTTTAAATAGCTAAAAATTAATTTATTTAGAGGCTAAGGTGGGGATGAGTCTAAATCCTCTCATCCAATAGAATTTAGACAAGTTTAGGTTCCTATTTTAACCTTATCATTTAGATTTAACATTAAGTTAAATAATTTTACTTTTACCGTGTCTTCTTGTGTTCTTACACTATAAGGTTAATAAACTTACTATAAGAAGAAAAACGAACCCCAAGTTGTTTATTATTAATATATATAACCTTATCTAAGTCATGTGGCCGAACCTTAGATTTTTAGGAATAAAATAACAATTAATAATATAATATTTGTTTTAAAAACTATTTTATGTCAATTTTGACACTATTTAGTAATTGATTTTTGTGAAAATCAGAAAAGAATGATAAGTTCTAAAAAAGTTAATTAAATAAATACTAACATGTCATATTAACCTATAAAATTAGTGGAATTCATAAAAAGTCTCAAATTATATTTATTTGGGTATTTATAACATTAATTATTCCAATATTTCATTAATAAGATAATTACTGCATCATCACTGTGTCATAAATAAATTAACTTATTTAATGTCTAAAAATTACAAATAAAATACCATTATGTAGGAAATCTCTTTATCTTTCTTATGAATATTTATAGTCGAATTTATCTTATGTATGACCCCATATTAAAAATGTTTTAGTAAATAAAATTTGATTTTAACTCTTTTAACCCTTCTTTAAATAAATTAATAATAAATGTCCTAATCTAATCCAAGTGGGCCTAAATGGTCATATTTTATTCCTAAGTTTGTTTTTGGTCGAATTAAACTTGTCCAATAGAATTAGGACATGTTTTAGGGTAATAATAATATCATTTCTACCCTTAATTACCCTATTTACTTTTAACCGTGGGAAAAAAAGTAAAAAGTAACTATTCACCAAAAAATTATTTTCATCTCATTGAATTACATTTTACTTACTGACATCAACCGTGTCTCTCGGATTTTTGAAATTCCACTCACAGAAGTGGTAAAATTAAGTTTTATGAACAATTCAGTTTTTTTTAACTACCACTTAGTGGTTTCACTATTCATCAAAAATTGAAAGTTTTCAGAAAAATACCAAAAATTAGGCCTAAGCTATATTTGATATTATGAACTCAAAAATAATGTCTATTTTACCAAATTCAAAACATATCAGTTGCATTATCTAATTTAAAAATTAATTCCCGTTGTCAAAACAAATAGCGTGTTTTTAAGAGATAATAACTATCAAAAGATTGAAACTTGTTTATAACTGGTTTAAATGTGAAATTACATCCAATGAACTTCATTGTATTAAATTGTAAAAATATATTCTAAATATACTTTAAAACCACTAAAATTAATAATTTATCACTATTAATTATTTCAATTGAAAAAGTTGTTTTTAATTAAAATTTAGTAATTTCCACTATTCATCAAAATATGAAAGTTATCCGAAAATTACCAAAAATTTCACCCTAAGCTAATTTAGATATTCTGAATCCAAAAATTAAGTCTATTTTGAAAAATGAAATTTACAAAATTTCAAAAAGTGGTTATTACTATTCATAACGGCAAGTTTTAATAATATTTTAATAGCATATCGTTGTTTAGCGAAACTTGGTGTTGCGTACAACACACGCTATCGTGGAAGGTCGCGATTGCATGTAATTCAAGCCAGGTCAGAGATGCGTGTTGTGAAAGCTCATTTTGGTGTAGTGTATAACACAAGACATTAATAAAATTAAAAAGGATATTTTTCGTAAAATCTTGGGGTGTTACAGTACCACTAGAGGAGAAGTGTAGAAATCCATCAACACCTCCTCCTGTAGTGCAACTGGTACCTTGGTTTCCTCTAAAGAGGATGATGTGCTCCCCACCTTCAAAAAATCCATCAGGTGCCTACCTTGTGGATATCTGAGCATGTCGCATCTCGCAGTCATTGTCCCCATGATGCACTTCCCTGACTCGCTGAAGAATTGGGGGTGTGACTGTAAGAGACTATAGATAGGCTGCTCCATCCCTATCCACAAAGGATATCTGCAATGCTACTAGCTCCTCTGTCACCTCTCCTAGTAGATGAATGCCTGATCTCCTGCTGAGTACATCCGCTACTACATTACCCTTCCCAAAAGTATAGACTATATCGAGGTCATTATCCTGGAGAAACTCATGCCACCTCCTTTGTCTCAGGTTCAGGTCCTTTAGAGAGAAGATATACCTGAGACTCTTGTGATCCGAGTACACGGTAAAACATTCTCCCATAAGATAGTGCTGCCACATATTCAGGGAAAAGACCACTACTGCTAATTCCAGGTCATGGGTAGCATAGTTCTTCTCATGATGTCTCAACTGTCGAGAACCATACGCGATCACATCTTGCTCCTGTAATGAGGACACACCTGAGTCCGGTCCCTGATGCATCGCAGTAGACTACATAACCTACACCTTCCCCTGCAAGCCTCAAGATGGGGGCACTAGTAATCCTCTACCTCATCTCCTGAAAGCTCTGCTGGCACCTCTCCGACCATACGAAGGGTTTCCCCTTCTTTGTCAAGGCTGATAGTGGCGCTACAACTTTGGAGAAGTCTGGAACGAATCTCTGGTAGTACCCAGCTAAGCCCAAGAAACTATGTACCTCTGTCACACTCCTGGGTGGCTCCCAAGAAAGTACTACCACAATCTTCACTGGATCCACTGCAATTCCAGACTTCAAGATGACGTGTCCCAAGAAGTGAACCTCTTGAATCCAGAACTGGAACTTCGAGAGTTTACCATAAAGCTGGTGCTCTCGGAGTGTATCCAGTACCACCCACAAATGGTAGGCATGCTCCTCCTCAGTAGTTGAGTAAATCAGTATGTCATCAATGAAGACTATGACAAAGCGATCGAGGTATGGCTAGAATATTCTATTCATGAGGTTCATGAACACTGCTGGAGAATTGGTTACACCGAATGACATAACAAAGAACTCTTTGTGGTCGTACCGACACCTGAAGGCCGTCTTCTGTACATCCTCATCTCAAACTATGAGCTGGTGATAGCCTGATCTGAGTTCTATCTTCATGAACCATCATGATACCTTGAGATAATCAAAGAGTTCATCAATCATTAGGAGTGGGTACTTGTTCTTCATAGTCACATGATTCAGGTGATGGCAATTGGCACACAGTCGCAACCTCCAATTTGCCTTCTTGGT
Source organism: Viscum album (assembly GCA_963277665.1). Taxonomy (NCBI): domain Eukaryota; kingdom Viridiplantae; phylum Streptophyta; class Magnoliopsida; order Santalales; family Viscaceae; genus Viscum; species Viscum album. The sequence continues at coordinate 1,775,546,903 of OY728142.1, read as the reverse complement.
GAACAAAATCAGAGATTCCCATGGTGAAACATTGGGTCGGATAAATCCCTTATCCTGTAAATCCTCTAGTTGTACCCGTAGCTCACGAAGGTCAGCGGGAGACATCCAATATGCTGGAGTCGATATCGGTGCCATCACTGGGTACAAGTCAATGTAGAAGTTCACCTCTCTGCGAGGAGGTAGTCCTGGAACATTGTCTGGGAAAACATCCGGGTACTGGTATACCACTATAGGATAAGTTAGACTCTCCACATCAACTGCTTGAAGGGTAAGGCCAGCCAAGTGGTGAGTGATCGGTTGTATCCTCCTCTGAGTAAGTCCGTCCTACACTGCAAAAATTCCCTTCTCGCCAGTGAAGGTAAACCTGGTCCCATCCATGCGGACACACCAAAATTTTCACCTAATATAGTTGATCTATGTATGGGCTATAGATAACCAGTCCATACCCAAGATGACAACGTAAGGCCTCAATGTCGCTACTAGGAAATCCCAGCTGAAGCTCTCACCTCCTTGAGTAAGTTCGCATTGCTGGAACTAGTGCGTGATCATCGAATCATCTCCCATAGGAGTCTCTAATCGTAATGATCGAACTAACGACTGCTTCAGAATCTCCGAGCTCCGAATGACGGAAGTGGAAATGAAAGAGTGAATGAAACCTGTGTCTATAAGAACTGCAGCTAAGGTGGAGTAGACACAGATCGTACCTCGAATCATCTCCAGAGCGTCGTGATCATAAGCCTCAGCTGCCTGAAGCTGTGCTATGCCCTGTCCACCCGCTCCCTGTAGTTGAGGTGGACCTCATGGTGGTGGTGGTGTCAACACCTCGAAACACCGTCCACTACCAGATGCATGACTAAATCCTCTACCACGTCAGCCACCGCCCTACGTACTGCCTCGATCGAACCTCTGCCTCTACCTGGGAGGTCCCACAACTGACTACTGATCTTCCGTGCGGCAGGTCAGACAGTCACGAGCCATGTGACCCTGGTCGCTACATGAGTAACACTACCTAAGAGGTCTGGACCTATCTCCACTCTGGGTGCCCTGCACTACCGATCCTGAGTCATGCGGTCGACCACCTATAGATCTGTTCCTCTTGGTCCTCTGTGTTATCCGTATACTTCCAACCGCAGAAGACTCCACTGCATGTCGGCTAGTGGTGGGCCTCGCTGCTAGAGACTGCTCAGTAAGGAAACTCTCCACTAGGAGGGCTCACTCCAACACACCCGTCTGCGTCGGGATGCTGTGAGAGATAACTGAATCTCCGATCTCTCGCCTGAGTCCCTGCTCAAAAGGTTCGGTCCCTGAAGAACGGGCCCCATACCATATAAATGGATTAGTGCGAGAGGTCGGTGAACCTCATTGAGTACTGCGTCACTGTCATGCTATCCAACTGTAGATGCAGTATCTCCCGTATTCGCACCGCTCGAAGAGTGGCTGGGAAAAACTCCACGTGGAACAGGATCTCGAAGTCTTCCCAGATCAGTGTCACCTCATCGTGCATCTGGAGCATCAGGCTCCACCATCTTCCTGCTGCTGCCTGAAGGAGGCTAGCAACAAGGATCACCATAAAGTCTGCTGGTGTCCCTACTAGCCGGAAGACTCTCACCACAACCTCTATCCAATCCTCATCCACCTGTGGGTCCATCTCTCCCCAGAACCTGGGTGGCCTATGGAGCTGGAACTCATGAAACGCGCTCAAGTGGCGTGCATCCTCTAATGCTGGGGTTGGTGGCATCGGTGGCCCAACAAGGAGTAGTACCACTGGTGCCTCAACTCGGAGAGGACCCTGTACTGAGGCCTTGTCGCTCGGCGGGCTGTCAGTACGTACAACTCTCGGGGCTCTAACTGGTCGTCCTCGGGGAGGCATCCTGAAAGAAAACAGATACAAAACGGTCAAAAGACTATACCTGGTGACCTGACCAGGTTTTAGATGACTTAAAGAAAACTTTTTAAAAACACACACGGAATCAGTGTTTTCGTGCACTGAGTCAGAAATCAGAATTCAGGGTCCTAGTGTATGGATACGTTGGCTGCCCGCACCAACATTGGACTCCCTGAACTTAAAACCATACTTAGTACCCTTAACACTATTACTTCACATAAAATAAAAATACTAGAGTCATAAGTTCTGCGGTAGAACCGACTTCCTCTAATACTAATTTGTCATGACCCGTCCCCCAGGGCCTGTATCGTGACTACCCCAAGCCCACCTTCCATAGGCCAGAGGCTGAAGACTAACAACAAAGGCGTATTTCCCTAAAACTGGGAAGGAATTGCCTTTATAAAATGTGAACACACAACTAGAGTACAAGCGAAAGCAAACACTAAGCAAAACTGTTTACAAAAGAAGTGATGGAAAGTAAAAGGGGCCAGAATACAAGCCCACATGTAAAGTAAAAATACAACTGAAAGCAAGTACAACTAAAAGAGACAAACTGGAAGGTGAAAGAAGCTCCTGGATCGTCCTCCGAGGTTCCTACCTGAAGGGTAGGTATTGATGGCCTCCTTAGCAATCCATGTCCGTCAGACTCCACAGTATACCGATACATCATAAGGTCCTCCTCCGTGTACCGTCCAGTCCTGGCGCTCTCGGCCTCCGTCAATGTTGTCTGTCGTCTACATAAAAAACAATGAGGTGCGAGCATATCCCATATAGGGGTGAGTATAACTATACTCAGTAGGGACCCCGAGACCCTCAAGGTCACACAAAATCCAACAAGGATAAACTACAAATCATGATTTCAATGGATAAACATTACATAGGTATATGGCCATACATATACCTAAGTTATCGAGTAACCCATCTCAATCATGAGGAAAACACAACAGTCATTGACTATACTCAAACCAGGATTTTCATTAACAAAACTACGGCTACTGGAGAACTCCTCCTCTATTGAGTACAACTATCCTATCACGACTTCGAGGTGCTACTAACTAACCTTATTCTGCTGAGGTACTCCTCCTGTCGAGTACCGCGGGTCTGCCCCCTCACATAGTAGCACTCCCCGCCATGGGTATGCCACCTCACACAGTAGCACTCCCCCTAATAGACTATAGAGGTACTCCTCCTGTCGAGTACCGTGGGTCTGTCGCCTCACACAGTAGCACTCCTCCACCATGGGTCTGCTGCCTCACATAGTAGCGTTCCCCACTGTGCTAGTCAAGTCACTCCGAAATCAATCACACAAGCAGTCATCAGGTCTCAGCCAACTTCTAGGTCTCCGTAATCTGCTTGATTTTCTCTGGGAGGGTCCGCTCCATGAGCTACAAGCTGATACTCCAAGTGTCACGAAGTCCTATGAAGAAGTATCTCAAAGGTCTGCCACGTCATAAGGGTCTCAAAGTAATAGATGGCTCGTCGATCAGACACCCGGTCTGCTAGTTATTATCATTTTAGTCTCAAAGGCCTAGTTGGATTCGTGTACGAACCAACCTGACCGTGACTGAACTATACCCTGAACTCCAGTGCGGTATACTCAAAGGGATGACTATGCTCCAAGAAAGTAAAGGAAACTGGTATGGGCCCGGGTCCGGTCCGACCCAGTCAGACCGACTCGGCCCAACCCAGTCTGGGTCAACCTAATCTGGGTTGACCTGGACTGACTTGCAAGATCAGACCCGGCCCGTTGGGTGGTTCAGTCTCCTCAGTTTGGCCCAGTTCGCTGGGCCTGACCCAGCAAACTGTGTGGACAATTCGGGCCAAAGTCACCACGTGGGCGAGTCGGCCCGAAGGCCAGTGGTAGGTTCGGTCGGCACCGCGAGGGGCGCGGCTCGACCCGAGGGGCCAACGGCAGGCCACGCGGGGCGCGCGGCCTAGTCGCCGGGCACGCACCGAGAGGACACCGGGCAAGTGGCCTGGGCACCGGGTAGGCGCAGGGCGCGCGAGCAGGGTGTCGTCAGGCTGGATTGCCACGATTTCGGCCGCGGTGCGCACTGGGCAGCACGCGGGTAGGCTAGTCGGGCACCACTCGGCCAGAGGCACGGTTCGCAGAGGTCGCGGGAAGCACGACCTCTACTCGCCGTCTTCGTCGCCGTTTCCACATTTCCATACCTCTGTTACTTCGCCGTCGACTCAAGGTTCCAAAACAATAAAGGTTGCGGAGGGGTCGGGCCGTGTTCGTTTAGCCCAAACCCTCCACGTTAGAACTATAGAAAGCGGCTGATGAAGTTGATTCAACGTGAGAGGATAAAGCGTTAAACAACATAAAACACACCCCTACCTTTTTAATCAATGAGCATTCGTTCATCGCAAGGGAAGATGATGTTGACGTCGTTTGTCATACGCTTCCACTTACGAGTTTGTGCGTCGATCCGTTGATGAGGAAGAGGAAGGATGAAGGGTCGTCGAAGAGATCCCACGTCGGAAGGGGGTTCTAAGGAAGAAGCTGAGGAAGAATTTGTCATCGCCGGTGTATTCACGTTCTTTGTTGGAGAGTTCTATTCTCCTAATCTCTCTACTAAAGAGAGAACAAATGTGCCCAAATAATAGATTTTAATCTATTATGTCTTATGGAGTGAATTAATTAAGTGGTCCCCACTTAATTAATTTAACGTTGGAATAAAAATTCGAAATTCAAAAGTGGAGAGGCTCCATCAAATTAATTTCACAAGATTTTCATAATTAAATTGTGGAGTTTTGAGGGGGTTAGAGACCCAGGTAGTCCCCACCTAATTATCATAAAGAGGGTAAAGGGGTTTCCTTCCATTAATTGGGACTTTTGAGGAGGTGTTATCCTCCTCCATTAAGAGAGGAGTTGGAGACCAAGAGGCTCTCCCTCATTAATGAGGGGGGTTGAGAGGTTTCCTCCCCTCCCATTAAATGAGGAGTTAAGCCTCATGTGGACCCCACGTCATAACCTCTCGTGGGAGATTATGCTGCTCGGGTGGTTCCCACCCCAATTATCCTCCCAAGGGAGGTTAGGGTGTGGAGATCCCACCACCAACTCCCATGTGGAGCTTTTAACCAACCTTGTCCACATGGCGTGGGTTCAACAAAAATAAAATAATTTATCACATATTTTATTTTATTAATCCACGTGAAACCCAAAAACAAACTCTCATACCCGATTAAACGCCATTGAGGTGAAAGTATTCTTAAGCGAAAACTGGTGCTGTGAGTTCAATGATGCTCTCTAATTTCAATTCCGAGCACCAGTTCAAAAGATAGAAAAACCTGCATGTACGTTTACTGAACGTACCCGAAAAGAACTTCAGAAATTGATTCTGGGCACATTGGGCTTCAGAATCAAGCGCCGTCAGAAACTGCAGACTCGTAAAATTCCCATGTATTAAAAACAAATTTCCACAGGAATTATGGTTCTTTAAAAAAGTGGTCATAATTGAATATTAATATAGAATAAAGATAAATGTCTTTAATTAAAAATTTCTACTGGATAAAGTCAAAGATTGAAATATAAAAAATATTCATGCTAACGGTTCAAAATAAGTTTAAATGAGATTTTATACCTCACATAATTCCAAGAAAGTTTTATTTAAAAAAGTTCATTATCTAGTTGAAAAAGTATCTTGAGATCATACAATGATCAACATTTTTTATCCCCAACAGAAAAAAGAACTATCGACATCAGAAAATTTAAATTGTACTATTTTTTTATGTACAGTGAATGTAGGAATTATAAATGTGTATAAAAATGGATAAACAAAAATAGAGATAAATAAACCAATAAATCTATGATAGATGTTAGAAAATAAATAATAACAGGTCCCAAAAATGAATCCAACTAATGGATAAGAAAAATAAAAATAATCAATTATTAAAATTAGGATATATAGAGACTAAGAGAAGAAGATCAAGGTTTATGGGTTATTACTGGTGATATAATAATTTTTTAAAAAAATCTATGGATTAATGTCAAAATATGTTAAATTAAGGAATATAATGATATCTTAAAACATGGGGGTGTAAAAATGAAATGATTTTTTAAATTATATCATAAACTAGATACTATGAAAACCCAACTTAAAATTTTCTACCATATACCTTATAGAGGGTATGGTTCATGGGGTAAGGCCTTCAGGTGGTGAGGGTGAGAGAGAGGGTGAGGTAGGCTTGGGGGAATCTATAGAGGCAATGGGGGTGAGGACAATAAGGCTTAGGAGAAATGATAGTACTGGTGAGGGTGAGGGTTTGGGGGGAACATGAGAAAATGAATTGTGGATGAAATCTAAGTCTCAGGGGGATCATGGATAAATAGAGATCTAGTGATGGCTAGCTCCGACAAAGGGGTAAAGGAGCATATCGGCCAGTGAGGAGGAAAATATCATGGTGGTGAGGGATCATGGTAGGGAGAGTACTCAGGGAGAGTGGGGGGGGGGGGGGTGTTCTCAAGTGAGAAGGGTTGTTCATGGAAGAAACCTTTTTTTTTAAATGGATAAAATTTAGTGGTGGATTTAGAAAACCACCCCTAAATTCTCATAATTTTTTTAGTAGTGATTTAGTAAACCCCCGCTAAAAAATCACTGCTAAACTATGAATTTTGTGTAGTGTGATGTTATGGTTGATAATTATGTGGTAGTGGTGTGATGGATTTGGTGATGTGGTGATGTTTTTAAAGTGATAATGATGTCGATGTGATTAATCAATAATGATGTATATATGATGGATTGATTATAATGTCTGGAAAAGTGGAGATATAATGAACCATTTCATTTACAATTCTATGATTCTGTACATATGACACCACCCTTTTTTATTTTTACAAATGGTATATTTTTCAAATATAATGAATGAAGGTGATACAGTTAAAGGTAAATATTATATATTTATGTTATATTATACATACTTCTATCTTTCATAATTGTTTAATCCAAATATTTGATTATCTCATTCTCATTCCTAGTTTATCTTACTAATGTATATCCAAGTACTTTTATTTCATATGGATATTGAATTTTTATAAAATATGACCCTATGAATGACTCTCATGTACTCACTATATAGTTTTCCTAAGATGTTTTGAATAATAGTTCGATGAATATTTGTTGTTGTAGATGTTTAGGAAGGTAGAGTAGAGTGTATGAGGTCATTATTGCATTGTCTTTGATTTCATTATATAGGTTTCTATGTAGTGATAGTTGGGGTAAGGGAATTGTTATAAATTTATTATATATATATATATATGTATTTCATTGGTGGATTTTCTTTATTTTATTGGGAATCCCTGAGGGTATTGTATCCCTTTGGTGTCATAGATACCCTTAGTGCTAGTCACCAACCTTTGGCTTATATGAGGTGGGATTTGAGACCCGTGTGGGGTTTTATAGATTTCAGGTAATGAAAAAGTGGTATCAAATCATTTTGGTTGACATATATGATAGAGGTTAGAGTTAGGAATGGGTAATGATTTCATAGGTTGAGTAGGGTGACAATGTTATTTATATTAACCTCTGATGAAGGTGAGGGATGGAAAAAAACACTAATATTTATGTCCCTTATGAATGATTAAAAAAACATTAAATGTTATAGAGGGAACATACAGTGACCCCTAATTTTCATACATAATATCAAATCTTTTTAGATTAATATTCAATATAGATACTTATGATTCATGCCTGAACTATAATGGTTTAGCGTCTTTGGAGACTAGATACACAATTATCTTATTTCATGGAAGATATTCAACATCTCACAAAAAGATCATTCCACATATTTATATTCTAAGATATACCCAACTTAAAACCTTTATTCATAAGCAATGTAAATAAAACATAAGAAAGGGTGAGCTCATATACCCTGTAAGGGTAAAAAGGGAGATATCAATGATCACATAAACATAACATGAGAATATAGGAACGAGAACATGATATTAACATTTTAAAATCCATACCTAACATATCAAAGATCATAATCATGAACAATAAAATAGATCTTAGAAGTCCATAATCCATGAATCATATATAAATCAAAGAACTTGATCCATTAGAGCATAATATTGGCATAACATAAAAGTTTTTGGTATACACATAATCATATAAAAACATTTCCTTAGTCAAGGATCATTTCCAAGAATATCATATTGTATTGGGTTCACTACCCATTACTTTATATCTTTAGTCAAGGTTCACCCCAAGACTATCATAGTATACAAAATCCCTTACTGAATCGGGTTCACTCACCATTCTAGTATATATTATCTCATAAGATATTTATCTTAACCGAATGTATTGAAGGGTTATATAATTATGGGAACAACCATCACATAATAATAATCCATTCATATGTGTTGTATAATCTCATAAACCATTCATAAAATATCATAACCCATGGAAAGTAAATGAAACTAATAAATATTTCAATAATTCATCATAGCATAGCTTATAGAAAAAAAATTCATTTCAAAAGAATCTCATCATCATAATCATAACCCATTCAAATAAATAATAAGGATTACATCATTGGATTATATCCCTATTAAATCATTAGTAACATAAAATTATGCCATCTTAGATGAAAATTATTCTAAAAATTCACATTGGATATTTCTTAAAGAAAACACCATTTTCATTTTGAAATAACTCGATTAAAAACTAATTTTTTTGAAAATATTATACAAAAAATGTCTTTGTAAATAACTATGTAAAATTATAAATAAATATTCAAAACATTTATTGTTTAGGATTGTGGGAAATTCTATTCATGTCATGCACGTTAAAATAAATATTCCTTTAATATTTTTGATAAATGTAAAAAGTACCTCATTTGGGAAAACAAAAAAAGATTACTTTTTAAAACATTTCATAAAAAATAAAACATGGGGGAAAATTACTTTTAAAAATAAATGTATAATATTAGAAACATTATTGAAAACATTTTAAAGAAAATAAGTGTATGGTTAAAAAATAATCTCTAACTAAAGAAGAAATAAAGTTTGTTTTTCCTAATAATTTTTTTTGTATCATTTTAAGTACCAAAGAGATAAAAATGGAAATATTATTTGAAAATTACATGAATTAACATATAAGAAGAAAATTTATGAGATTATTAAAAAGTATATAATGAAATTTTATTATCGAAAACTTAATCATAAACAATCCTATTAAATAATGAGATTGTAACATAAACCAATTTCCAATTGGGTAACTTTAGAATCATAAGTACCGTTGAAGAATAACTTAAAATGAAACATTAAATATAATTAAGATAATTATAATAATTATATAACTTGTAAAAGGGGTATTAAATAGACCTCATAAACCCAAATAGGTTTATAACATCAAACATGTCTCCAAGAAACAATATTGAGATGAAGAACTCTTACAACTTTGGTAATATATGAACCAAAATCTCCTGAGATAAATAAAATTATATGGATTTTTAGGTCCCTATAATTTTCATTAAAATAATCATAAAATAAATTCATGTTTAGTATATACACCACAAAAATTAAATAAGTGGTGATTATAGAATATGTCTCATGAAAATTAAAGTGAGAAAAGAAACCCCTTACCTTGGGTTCGAATTGCTTCAAAATTACTCTAAACTCCAATATAAAAAATAAAAATTTATTATAATTATATAATATAGTCATTTACATACTTATAATATCATATATGATCCACACACAATATTTCAAAACCCATTTCTAAAAAATTTCTTTTTAAAATTGTCGTTTTTGGGTTTTAACTGTTTTGTTTTTTGTTAGAGTTTCAGTTTGACAATTATGATCCTTAAAATTTTATCATGCTTACATAAACTCTAGAATGTTAATAATTATATAAATTATATATATATATATATATATATATATATTCATGAATAGTAGATATAAAAAAATTATTTATACCGTTCATGGAGATGGTAGGTCGTACATACGCATGAACACTGTTTTCACTTTTTGATGAATATAATGAAATAAAGGTAAATAAGAATTCATAAATATAAAGTCATTATTATATAATATATATAATATATATTAATTAAATTTATCCTTATTACCATTCATTTAAATCATAATAAAAAAACAAATCGCATCGCTTCAAGGAAGTGATAGTCCACACGTACGCACGAGTAATGTTATTATTTTCTAATGGATGAGAATGAGGTGTATAATAGTTGTTTGTTCATAATAATAAAAATTAATTATATTTAATATAGAATATTAGTTATTTTATAATATATAAAATATATTTATAGGAGGTATAAGAACAAATAAAATTGAAAATGCAAGTTTAAAAATCATACCTCTTCGTTGAGAAACCTCTTTTCACCTACGCCTGAAGACTAGAAAGGGTGGTATTGTGGAAAGAGAATAAGATCTATCATATGGGTAAGGAATATATGATGACATTATTTTGGGTATTTTCTAATCTAAAGGTCTTGAATATTATAAATAATTAAGGATAGGATGTTCCCCTTTATAAGTGGGAGGAGGGGAACTCTTGGAATTACTCAAAATATTAAATTAATATAAATTAATTTTCATTTAAAAATCAATAAAAATTGATATAATTAGAAAATAATATGAGTAGGAGTCTAAATACTATAATATAATAATTTTTTTTAGTTTTGGTTTTGTTTTAATCTCAATCTCTTAGTTTCAACCACCGTTAACACTTTTGACAATTACTCTCGCATCATTGTTTTATACACTTTTGGAGTCAAAAAGCTACAATAAAAGGAAAAAAGACCCATAAATGGAACATGGATTATATTTTAAATAATATATAATTCAATAATCCTAATATATTATTTTAATGAATTTTAAGCCATTTAATAAAATATTTTTTATTATAAAATATCTTCAATGTCATTTTTTAGAAACACCTGAATTATTGGAATATAATATGTATCTAACCCATGTAAATAGTTCCAAAATGACATGGATTATATTATAAGGAGTATATGGTCTTATTATAATCACCCAATAAAATTTATATAGGTTTAAATATCATTTTAAACCTTATATTTTGGTTTAACTCCTTGGTTAACCAGTTTTAACCATAAGTGTGATAAATAATTTTTCAAAATTAAAGTGTTATAATTTTACTTATATGGTGACAATTATCTCATAAGTTGACAAAGTTATAAAATTGTGGACTTTTTTATCATAACTATCCCATTGTATTATTTTTAAATAATTTAATAAATTATTATTTAACACAAAATATCATTAATGAATTTTTTTACACTATGTGTTTATTTTCAATTTAGTGCCATTAATTTTATAATATAATTCAAATATAAAAATTAAAAACTTCACTAATATGTTAAATTGATATATAATATTCTCTAGGCACTATAAGTCACCAACAAAATATTAATTTTAGACTTTTTAAAATCATTTATTTGATTTTTCTACTGCTTGCACAAGTACCGTATCGATGATGCATAAACATTTAAGGTAATTATTTCACCACTAAAAATTAAAAACAAATTAACATTATAAAAAATTTAATTCATTTTTAAAATAATATTTTATTACTAGTTATAAAATGTTTTAATCCGAATAATTTTTTTTATAGATATTAAAATAATTAAGGTGACATTTTTTACTTTATCTTTTACATAAATATTATAAAGGTAAAATCAACGTTAAATAAAGATAGGTAATATTTTAAAATTTTGGATGATTATTTATGAAATGTAATTATCCAATGAAATAAATTCAATGTATATAATGAATTTTAATCCTTTTAACATTATTTTTAACCCAAATTACCTCATTTTACCTTTACCATGGTAACAAAAATTTTCTATGTTTACTATTCATATTGATAAAAAATAAAATAGAACTATTCAAAAAATTTGGAAATCATGATTTAAAATATAGAATCCATTTTTAAATATTCATGTTTTATAATTGGAAGAAATTAATTTTAGATAAAAAATACAAAATACAATGAAAAATAATTGTTTTTCTTCATAAAAATGCCTTTTATCTATAAAAATGTTTTTATACTAAATGAAACAATAAAATTGATTCCAATGAACATAATTTAATTATTAATAATAAAATAGAACTAATTTTAGTTTTAAACAATTTAAAATAAAATGGAACTTTTTGAATTCTTGAAACAAAAATAGAGTTCAATTTTCTTAAGTATTTTCAGTATTCACCATAAAATAAATGTTTTCTAGAAAAATCCCAAAAAAAATTCCTAAGATAATTTTTATATTATTATTCCAAAAATTATATTTTTTTATCAAATAAATTTTCAAATTATCCACAATTAATTTATAATATTCACTCAGAATAAATATTAAAAACCATTTTGGAAGAAAACGTATTTTGAAGAATTAAATGAATTTACTAAAAATTGAGTGATTGTTTATTAAGAATTTATCAGTACAGTTTTATTTATTATGAAGTTTATATTTATTTAATAATTAATTTTATTTTATTAATACCATCCAATTCAATAAATATGTTATAATGGTCATAAAATAATAATATTTCATGGTTCTTCAAATCTTGGGGTTTTGCGTAGTATATGCTATCGAATATAGCGTTCTTTTAAAATTTCAGGGTGTTAAATTTCACCCCCTAATAAAATTTTTTTCTTTCAGTTTTAACTTTTTCTTGGTTATAAATGGTTTTAAATTTTAAATTTCTTTTGATGAAAACCCACATCATAAAAAGGGTTAATGAAATTTCTTTTGAAAAGAGGGAAAATGAAATACAAAAGTTATATAGAATAACACATAACTAGGTTACTAAATAGGAGAAAATTAGTGGGAAGTGAAAATATATAAATGTATAAAAAATTAATTTCCATATAATAATTAAGAGTGACTGAGAACATTGATCACAAAAAAGTGAATGATCATGAGAAAGTTAACAACCACAAAACTATAAAACAATGAGGTGTGAAAAGACAATTGATTCATTGAAAATGAATGTATTAAGATGATTTTTTAGGATCATTCTACTATATTTTAAGAATTTATTTATCATTTAGACTAAGAAAGTAAGGAAATATACTTACTTGAAATTTATAATTTCATCTTTTAGTCAATTTTTACCACAATATCATCTTTTTTCCAAATGATATGTATCCAAGATGATGTTTTTGGGTTTTAGTCACTAAAATCAACTTATAAAAAATCACATAATAAAAAAAATTATAATTATATTTTACTAATATATTTAAACATTAAACAAAATTGAAATGGTTAGTATAAGGTAAGATAATATCCAAAATGTATTAACCTTTATAATAATAAATAATACATTTTACTCCAAAATTTACACTATAAAACCGAAAACTCAACTTAGATATTTCAATAAATAAGTAAAACTAAATTAAAAAATTACATAATTAACCTTGGTATTAAATATTTTTTTAACCTCATTTTCGATCTCAAACCTTTCATCTTATATCCCCCAAAATTTAAATATATTCTTCTTAAGTAATATTTAATGTTAAATCACATGTTAAACCTATGGTTTACATATAAATCAACCTAATGAAACATCACCGAAAATATCATTAATTGCTATGATAATTCACAACATATACTTATATTGTAGTGAAATTAAACAAAATATGATGAATTAAATTTTGATACTAACTTGAAAGGTAATCCTTAGCTTGATAATAAATATCTTTGAAAATATAACCTTATCAATGAATCACTTTTCAACCAACAAGATTATCTATACCCCACTATCCAATAAACCATAATCAACTTAACATAACATCATATAATAACTGTAAGGGTTATTTAAACATTAATAGATTATTTTTTTTAAAATAATTAAAATATTTGAGTCACATGAAAATCTTATCACCTTGCATAAATGAAAACATAAACTCATACAAACTTTCTAGTATACTCCATAAATAAAAAATGATGTAAACTTCACAAAATATCACATTTTTCACTTTTTTATAAAATAACCAATCAATTCTAAGGTCATCAATACTTTCCAATTTAGTTCATCATCTCTTTATCAAAAATAAAAATTATTATCTCATCAACAAGAATGTATTAATAGTTATTTGTACCTCTATCACGTGACTCCCAAAAACACCCCTCATCACCAAACATTTTTTCAAATTCATAAATAAAACCATTATAGGACAATCCTTACATATCTCATGATTATTATAACTAAGATATCATTTATATAACAGTTCTATAACACAATTCTCAAATCCCAATACATAAATACTTTAGTAATTTGATTTTAAATATTGGCATAATATAGGTATTTACTTGTTATATGAGTTAACCATTATAATTGGGAATTGTATTGAATAATGCCCATATTCTACACACATAATAAATTAAACTATATATGGTACCATAGGATGAACTTTATATCCCTTTATTGAACTCTTCATTTTTTCATCGATGATTACTTAATTTATGCCCTTATTTTCCACACATAAAACATTTTCTTATTCCTTTTTGTCATTTACTTGAGTACTTCTGGCCACTTACTTTATATTTAGGAATATGAATCTTATTTCCTCTATGGTATTCCTAAATCTCTATATTTAAATTTTTAGGTGTTTCAGGAAACTCACCAAAGTTGATATTTTTTATTATATAACAAGATAAATAATTTGGAATAATCATAACATTTATTATTCCAGATATTACGTCATTTGGTTTCTCAATAGGCCAATCATTCCACTTCCCATCACATTTAGCATTAACATGAATCCTGATGGTTCCATCCATTTACTAAAAAAATTACGGTGTGATAAATAATAATCATAGTGAGAAATCATATAATAATAAAAAAAATCATTCATAGTAGGTTTAAATCATGCGATCTTCTTTTCAATCAATGAAACCTTAGGTTTAACCGAAATCATTATTGGTTATCATATATTTGGATCATTCATAATGGTTTATATGGAATATGTTATTTAACTGAAGAAAATATTCTAGGAGTTTCAAACAAGTTGTGTAGTATGGGAACACTCACCATGCACCATAATAATAATTGATATATACTCAACCAACTCTTTTTGGGGTTATTATAGCTAGATATATCTATTTTAAAACCACATCCATTTGAATTATCCATACATGGATGTATTTCTAGCATAACCACATAATAAATACCATACAAAAACTCTAGTTTGTTATTATATACTTAGACATATCCTTAGTGTTTTCATCCAAGTTATATATTCATAATCTTTAAATATTGACTAAACCCTGATCTAATACCAATTATAGAAACCCATACTATTCATCAATTAATATCATGTCATTTTTATGAATATTTAATACATAACATTACAATCCACATGATAACCATAATGGTTTAGTGTCTTTGAAGACTAGATACACAAAAAAATTTATTTCATGAATGATCTTCAACATCCCCCACAAATATCTTCCCAAAATACTCTTCTTATATAATCATTACTTAAAGCCTTTCTCCATAACCTAGGGAAACAAAAAAAAGGGTGAGCTTAGATTCTTAGTAAGGGTAAAAAATGGAGACATCAATGATCACTTAAACATAACATGAGCATAAGGGTATGATAACATGAAATTAATATTTAAAAATCCATACCTATCACATCAAATATCATAATCCTGAATCATGGAATAAATCTTTGAACTTCATAAGACATGATTCATAAATAAATCAAAGAACATGATCTATAGGACCATCGCATTGGAATAAGACATAAGTTTTTGGCATCCACATAAACATATAAAATCATTTCCTTCGTAATGTATCACCAAGTAGACTATCATAGTGTATTGGGTTCACTCCCCATTCCATCACATCCTTAGTAAATGTTCAATACTAAGACTATCATAGTGGATAGATTCCCTTACTAAACTGGGTTCACTTGACATTCCTATCCTTATTTTCTCATGAGATATCCATATTTAACCAATGTATTGGATGGATATATAATTCCAAGACCAAAAATAATATGATCACAATCCATTCATATGTGTCCCATAAGATCATAATTCATTCATCATATATCATAACTTTTGGAAGAAAATGAGATTTATAAATATTTCAATAATTAATCACAGTATAACCAATGGAAAATAAAAAACTCTAATAAATATCTCGTTATAATAATAATATACTATAAAAATAAATGATATGAATAGTATCATTGGATCATATCATCATACAATCAAAATTTACAACAAAGTATGTCCTGATAAATAAAAATTACTTTAAAAGATCACTTGGAATATTTCTTGAAGAATACATCCTTTACAATTTGAAATCACTTATTTTAAATAAAAAAACCAAAATATTAAAGAGTTTTTTTGAAAATAACTTTATGAACATGTAAAGGAAGCTTCAAAACTTTGAGTGTTCATGATGGTAGGAAATTCCATTCGTGACGTGTAGGTTAAAAAACGACTCCTTTCATATTTTTGGTAAAAGGCAATAGTACCTTGTTTGAAAAACGACAAGAATATTAATTTAATTTTTTTAAAAGTTTAAATATGGTTTAAAATGATATCAAAAGATCATATAAGAATATTAAAAGAATTCTTCAAAATATTTTAAATAAAACATAGGCACGAAATAAAAATAATTTCTAACCAATAAGGAAATAAAGTCTTTTTTTCTTAAAAACATTTTTATGATCATTTTATGAATAAAATAGAAAAAAATGGTAATATTAATTGAAAACTAAATTAATGACTATTGGAGAATAAAATTCATGTGATTATTGAGAGGAATATCATGAAATTTAACCATTATAAACTTAATCATAAAAAATCCTGGTAAACAATGAATTTGTAACCTAAAACCCTTACCACTTGGGTAACCTTTTAATCATAAGTCCCATGAAATAATAACATTAAATGAAAATGTAAATATAATTAAAATAAGTATAATAATGATATGACAGGTAAAAGGGTCAGTTTATACACCTCATAAACCTAAATAGGTGTATAATATCAAACATGTCTCAAAAAAGTAATACTGAGATGAAGAAATCTTATAACATTGCTAATATATGAATCAAAACCTAATGGAAGAGATAACCTCATATTGATTTTTAAATCAAAATAATTTTTAAGAAGGGAATAATAAAATAAATTCACGGGATTCATATACACCCTGTAAAGGAAATAAGTGGTGAATATTGAACATGTCTCACAGAAATAGAAGTGACATGAGAAACCTCTTACCTTAGGTTTGACTTTATTAGAAATCACTCTAAACTTCAATATAATAAATTTAAATTTATTATAAATATATAAAATAATTATTTAAAAACTTACAATATCATATATGATCCTCTTATAACATTTCAACACCCATTTATAAATAATTCCTTATTAAAATTATTATGTCTGGGTATTAAGTGTTTCATTTTTCATGAGAGTTTCAGTTCGACAGTTCCTGTCCTTGAACTTTGATCATGGTTACATAAAAACTATAATGTTAATAATTATCTAAATATTATATATATTTATTATATATATTTATACTTACATTTATCCATAAAATTTAGAGATTAAAAAATGTTTTACGCTGTTCATAAATACAGTCGGTCGTACGTACGCATAAACACTATTTTTACATTTTAATGGATGGTACAAAAGAAAGGTAAATAATAATTAATATTTAAAAAATAATTATTATATCATATATATTCATTAAAATTTTCATTATTTCTATTCATATAAATCATAATTGAAAAATTAATCACATCGATTTGGGGAGGTACTAGTCCACACATACGCACGATCGACATTATCATTTTCCAGAATATGGGGAAAAGGTAGATAATGGATGTTAAATAACAAAAATAATAATTGAGTATATTAAATAAAATTATTTTAATATTTTGGAATTGATATCATATATTTAGAGAAGGTATAATAAGAAATAATATTGAAAACAATCGATTAAGAGTTATATCTCTTTGTTGAGAAACCACTTTTGGCTTAAACCTTATGCCTTTAAAGGACACCCTTTCAAAAATAATAGAAGATATAGAGTGTGGTGAAAGTGTAACGGCCCAATGTTTTATAAATGAAAATTCCTCTATTATAAATATTTCATATTATCACATAAAAGAAAAATATAATAAACTACAATGTTTTATGTGACCTTTAAACATAAGTTTGTCACTTTTGTGATTTGAATTTCAAAAATCTAACATACACGGTTGCGATCAGTAATTTCTTTGGAGTCAGATAAGAAAAACTTAATTTTTGGTGAATTGTAACCTACCCTTATTAATAGTAACATACCCTTATGAATAGTGATATACCTTAATGAATAGTAACCTTACCTATGGTAGTATAAATATATTATTCAAGTGAAAGTATGATGTACCTATATTTTAGAATAAGTAAATGAATATTTTAAAACTGGTTTTTAATAATAAATTATGGGTTTAATTAAATATTAAAATAGTTTTATTTAATTTTTTTTTCTGAAAAATGGATTTCATGTTTAGATTATACATGTTGAAAAATATTTAGGGTGAATTTTTGGGATATTTCTAAAATACTTGAATTTTTTATGAATTGTAAAATACAACAATTTACGATAAATGGTAAATAATGAATTTATTGAGTCATTGAGTATGATCTATTGATGTAAGCCCAATTTTTTAGAAATAAAATGAATTTAGTATTATTATTGGTCATTGAATCATCACTATTTCTTGTCTTGAGGTAAATGAATAAACTAATGATTAAAAAATTATGAAAACACTCCTCTTCTCCACTATAACCCCCTCGGCCCCACCACTCTTCTTTTCACAACTCTCAAGCCTTTTTACTTGATAATATTCTTCCCAAATCTCTCACCAAGATCTTTCCCCACGTCAAAAATACCCTAGCCTCTTCAAAATACCAAAACCTCACCCTTTAAGAGCTTCTCAAAGGAGATAAAATCAAGACGTAAATTTCTCTTTCAAATTCTTTTATTTCTTTTAAGTTCTTTTCTTTTATTGTTTCTTTGATCACCTACCTTCACCCAAATAGTATAATCACTCCAGTAACCTAAATGTACTGAAATGTTTTTGTGCTAATGGGATATTTCATTATCACCTCTCCTTTCCCCATCTGTTATTTGAAAGAAATGAAAACACCATTTGAGATGTGTAAATTTAACACATCCAAGGACAACGGTTTATAAATTTCTTTTGTCATCATTAATTTTGGTCATGAAACCATTTGTGTTATGGTTTAAACAGATTATTATATATTTAATATATCCTTTTTATGGTTCTATAATCCTTTTTTAGTAATGGCATTATGTTATAAATCAAAACATGTTCATTGTAATCAAACCCACCGATTAACCAAAACGGTTATCACTAAGGTTTTATATAATAACTCATCTACACTCTCAATAAATTAATGAATCTTTATAACCATGTAATAATTTTTATGTTCAATAATAACATACAACTTCAATTTTTGACAACTACTTTCATCTTACATGTTTATCCAAACATGAATATAAGCAAACTTGTCATTAAAACCAAGTAAACAAACGAGCTAGAACAATGAAATTAAACCAATAAAAAAGGTATTTAATGAACCAAAAATGGTTATAATAAATCAATTACATATAGAATAGGTTATATACTTATTAATTAATAAACCAATTTTTTTATTGTGGTCATTAATAACAAGTGGAGAACAACGCCAAATTTAAGGTAAGGGATCTTCTCCATTTCTCTCTTAATCAAGATTGTCCTTTATTATATACCTTTTTATGTGTAATAAAAAATGATGGAGTATGTTTTAGAACCTCCCAAATACTACCCTCATGATTTATAAGTGATGAGAAACCCTTTTTCTCTCTCATAAATCCCTCTTAGGTACACCCGACACCATGCTGATAAACCGTATAGAATTATACCCGAAACTTCTTTGTTCTTTTGGGTAGCCTTATCTTTATTTATATAAAAAGGATTTACCTTATATTTTTATGTAAATATTATAAATTATGTTTATTTTTACAAAATTAATTTATTAATACCCTTTCATCACTCTCTTTTTGGGATATACATGTTTTTAAAAGATTCCCTCCTTAGAACTTTCTGATAAGAAAACCTGTTTTAAGGGAACTTCCTGATTTTTTACCCAATTTCAAGTAAACTCTATCCTCTATTTCAATAAAAGTTTGTACATATAAAATTATCCTTTTTATTATTAAAACATTCTTGGTTCACTAATATTTTTATATAAAATATTCTTCCCTTTTCTATTTTGAAAGCTCTATAGTATTTTCTTTAAAACCTTACAAAAATGTTTTAATGCTAAAATTTCTCAATTAAATTTATTATATGTTGTCACTTATGTTTGAAACGACTTACCATGTTATATGCCTATTTTACCTTATCAACTTCCATGTATGTTTTGAATCCTTTCTTTCATGGACACTTTAATAATACACCAATTGGTTTTGCTTTATGTCATGATTGTGGTACCCAGTTCTTTCCTTGGGTACCCTTATGTTTATGTAAGATTGATTGTGTATAATTATTTATGTGGAAAGATTATTTATGAAAATTTTGAGATGGGTGTGCCTATATAGTGCTCCAATGCATTGGGTAAAGTTAAGTCTCATGATATGCGATGTGAAATGGGATTTGTGGTTAGCCTTGACCCATACTAAAAAGAAAAATAGGATTGGCAGTTAGCCTTGACCCGTACTAAAATGGGAAACATGATTTAAAGTTAGACTTGACCCATACTAAATATATGTTTTATGATTCTGCCACATTTATATGATTCCATGTTTATATTATCCCATACTTATATGATATGATTTCATATGTTCCATACTTTGGATATCATTATGTCATGACTCCTAACTCATGTGCTTAAGATATATCCTTATGTTCATTACCTTACTGATATTTTTAGCTCATCCCTTTGTTCATGTGTTCCCTAGGGTACCCTATGAATATATAAGGGATCAAATTAAGTTAGGATCTCTTTATGGAGATTAAATAAAGAAATGTTTTTAGCCCCATATTTTATGTTCTATATACCTAGTCTTCCAAGACATTGGAATTAATAATCCTTGGCTTGTACTATGATGTATAGTTATGCTTAAAAACATGTAATGTTATATATAAAAGGATAGGGTCGCTAAAAAAATAATCTATAATAATAATAATATATTATGTCTATTCTGATATAGCAGGCTCAAAAAATATGAACAATGAAGGGGAGGAGGTTCCCTTTTATATGTGAGGGGAGGAGCACTCTTGGGATTACTTAAAGAATTAAATTAATAAAATATAATTTTCATTAAAAAATTACTTCAAATTAATGTAATTTAAATATTATATTTGTATGATTTTAAATAACCTCATTAAATAAAATTTGGACATGTTTTGGTTATGTTTTCAAACCTATCACTTAGTTTTAACCACCCATTAACCCTTTTGACAAATACTGTGATACCAAACCTCTATACTCTTTAGGGGTCAATAAAGTTACAATAAAAGGAAAAGTTACTCATAAATGGGCCATAGATGATATTTAAAACCATATCAGATTCAATTTTCTGAATATATGTTTTTTATTAATTTTAAATCCTTTAATAAAATATTGTTTATCATAAAATATCATTAATGTGATTTTTTAGAAATACATAAAATATTATAGTATAATATGGGTTTAACTCATGTAAAATGGTTTCAAAATGACATTTATTAGATTATAAAGATTATATTGTCTTATTATAATCACCCATTAAAACTTACACTGGTTTTTATATCATTTTAAGAGTTATCATTTGGTTTAACCTCTTGGTTAACCATTCTTAACCTTAACTGTGATAATGACTTTCTCAATATTAAAGGGATATAATTTTACTAACAAGATAAAAATTGGACCATAAATGTAAAATTAATTACATTTTATTCCATTTCTCATCATAAATTTCCTATATAAATATTTTTATCATTTTCAAATAATTTTGAAAAATATTATTTAACATAAAATATCATTAAATTCATTTTTGATACTATTAATTTATTTTGACTTTAAATTTATCATGAAAGTTTTTAAAGTCAAATATACATATTTACATAAACCTAATATGTTATATTGATCAATTAAATTTTTGGGACACTATAATTTTCCAGAAAAATATTACTTTTTGAGTTTTTTAAAATAATTTACTTTATTTTTCTACTACTTACACAAGCACTGTGTCATTGTTGAGTAAAAATTTAGGGCCATTATTTCATCACTAAAAAACATTCATAAAAAAAATTAGTTCATATTTAAAACAAAAATTTATAATCGAATGTGAAATATTTTTATACCTGTCACAAAATATTATATATATTAAAATCAAGAAAGTGGCATTTTTAACGTAATCTTTTACATAAATATTATAAAGATAAAAATCATATTTAAATGGAAAAGGATATATTTTAGAATTTTCAATGATTATGGACAAAATAGACTCATTAAATGAAATAAATTATAGTGTTCGAATGAATTTTAAGCCATATCACAATAGTTTTAATCCTAATTATCTCATTTTACTTTTATCTTGGCAATAAAAATTTACTATGGTTACTATTCATAATGATAAAAAATTAAAGGGAACCATTTAAAAAATTTGAACCACATGATTTCAAATATGAAATCCATTTTTCATGATTCAATTTATATAAATGGAAAAAATTAATTTAAGATACACACTCAAAATGAAAAGAAAAATATTTTTTTTTTCAGAAAAAATGCCTTTTATTTATAAAAATGGTTTTATACCAAATTAAACCATGAAATTAATTTAAATTAAGTGAATTAGATTATAGAAAATATAACATAACTAATTTTACTTTTAAATCATTTAATAATAGAACTTTTTTAATGATTGAACCAATAATATAGTTTTCAATAAAAATCAATATTCTTTACCATTTACCATAAAATCAATTTCTTTAGAAGAATCCCAAAAAGTAAAACTATTATAATTTTTATATGATTATTTTAAAAATTATATTATTTAGATCAAATATTTTTTTTATGATTTAAAAAAAAATTATTATAATATTCACTCACAAAAAGAAATAAAAACCATTTTGAATAAAACATATTTTGAAGAATAAATTTACTACTAAAAATTGTGTGCTTATTTCTGAAGAATTTATTAATACATTTTTTATTATTATGAAATTTATATATATTTTATAAATTGGTTACTTCAATTTATAAATACTAATTCAAAAATTATTTTATAATGGCTATAAAATAATAAGATTTCACAGTTCGTTAAATCTCAATGTTTCCAATTGTATATGCTATCAAACATAGTGTTCATTTAAAATCTTAGGGTGTTGTAGAACTACTAGAAATTGGTCATCATGGCCTCCTGTGATCTGATGTACATTCCATTTCAAACAACTAAGTATGTTTTTCTAAAAATGAAATAATTATTGAGTACAAAATTTAGGAAGGATTCATGCATCCCTATCACATTTCACATTTAATTATTATTTTTTATTATCATTAGTGTTTTTATTTATACTAACAAATTTGTTATGATGCATTCCTTAGAATTACACTACATTAAGTTTTAATAAAATTTTTCATTCTATTCTAAACGAAATTTCTTAAAATCTCATGACATGATATGGTTCTTGATTTTCCCTATTTAATATTCCAAATTTAATTTTATAATTTAATGGTTAATTCATGTTAATTGGAAAACAATTATGGGAATATTAGGAAGCAAAAGTGTTATTTTAAATTAATATCATCATCGTCCTGCTAAAATATTTTTAGTGATGGTGAATCATGTCTAAAATATCATTATTTATATTAATGACTTCCTAGAATATTTATTAGTTATGCTTGTACTTGATGATTATGTATTTTCTAAGTTAAAATATCTTAAAAGAAATGTTTTCAAAGAAGGTTTTAGTTTTTGTATTTCTTAATATGAAATGATTTCCCCCTGTTAATTTTAATATAAAATTTATAAAGTTTATTGGAATTACATGGAAGTTATAAAAATGATTTTATTTAATTAAAGAACTTACTAGAGTATAAAATCTTATTACTTATTATGTGTGGCTTAATAAAAAAATTTATGCATGCCTATTGACTGTTTAATTAGAAGGAATTAATGATTCATGTTTTAAATTTATAAGTAATGTGATATACATGAACATGTTATTTTAGAAAGGATTTCCAAGATAGTTAAATATTATAACCAATTTTTTTTATAAAATCATGCTAAAGTATGTGACATGTTAATTACCATTTGTACCATGTTGAGAATGATGAGTTCATGTTTTTACCACATGGTATAAATTTTTGAAATGTTTTATTATAATATTCCTTGATTAAGTATAAATCATGAAATAGGAATACACGGAACTTAAGTGATGAATTTAAATCATAATAACACATTAATAAAAAAATTATTATAGTGAAAGTATTATGATATGAGTATTATAAGCATACAGTAATTATAGATGCATTAGATATGAATATTCCATGTTCACATCCCACAAAATATTACTCCTAAATATGTTTAAGAATATGTGTTGAGTTAATTATCCTTCCCTAAATTAGTTAAATATTGTCATCCCATATTGCTAACATGTATCCTAAATCCACAAGATTTGATTATTATAGTTTGTTTTCCATTTTGTGTTTTGTGGAATAAATTATTCTGACATTGTTCTTAATATATTTTTATGGTTTGATACGATGTTGTATGGTGAACTGTTTTATGGGGAGGAATTGAAATTGGGTTGAGAAATGATATAGTGGAAAGGTATGGTTGATGTGGAAATGTGTAAGGTATGAAGTTATAGTGGTTGGATTTATATGGGGTGGTTCTTAGATACTAGTGTTTTATTTATGTGTCACTATATTCATATTTTATATCTATTTTTCATTATTTCTTGATGTTTCTAGAATTTATAATGGTCGGAAATTGGGTTGGGTCCTTGGTTTTGTAAAGCTTTCATGCTCTGGTTAAAACAACATACTACTGTTATTATGAATTTTATGTTATATATTCTCAAATATAGATCCCTTAAGATGATTTAAAACTAAAACATGATTCTAGGTTTATTGAAAGGAAAGGGTTGATCTATTATTGATATTATTCGGGGGGGGGGGGGAGGGGGTGATTTTTAGGTTTATAGTGGAAGATATGTTTGGAAAAATAATATATTCTCATATATTATTTGGTGTTTTATTTATTGTAGATTTGATTAAAGAGATATCTGATAACCTTATTGTCTACCTTAGATGTGTTTTAGAGTTGATGGATGATGCAACACGACCACCCAGATGATGTTCTTGTTTAACATTTTATTGAAATGTTCCATACAGATTTTATTTTCCTTGTGTAGTTATATGAATATATAAAGAAGTTTTAAGAGGACAAGTAGAGGTCAAGATGAATGAATTGTTTTGTGAATGTCATTGATCATGGAAATGGATTGTGCAGTGATCCCCTAGATTAAGTGTGTGTCACTCAGCCTTATCTTTAATCCATTTGCGATGTCATAAGGCAGGTTAGTTGTTATAATTTTGATTGTTTTATGATATGATATATTTAGTATGGTTGTTCCAATTCTCAAAATACCTCTCTCTCTTCTATGGGTTGTTAATTATGGTTTGGGAAGTGAGTTGTGTCCTAGGTTAGTAACTATACATATTTATTTTAACAAGTTAGTGTTAATTTTGAATTTGATTCTAAAATACTAAAAAAAAGCGGGTGTGTATTGATTTATATTATAATAAATTAATTTTACCCTTATCGAAATTAGTAAGAAGAAATCTAAAAGTTTCTTTAAAGTATTCTTTAAGAAATATAAATGATTTTTAGATTAATTTAAAGGGTTAATTATATAAAAATGAATCCTATAACATCCTAATATTTTATGGTATATATATTTTTAAATTTAATCTCTTAGATACACTACTAAAAATTCATCCTATACCAATGCCTCTATCCCAATGGTTTAGAGAAACCATTGGGATAAGATTCATATACCAACGGTTTATTGAAAACCATTGGTATATGAAGTTTTAGACTATATTTTACCAACAATTTGATGAAACGTTGGGATATGCAGAGTTTCCCCAATGGTTTTTTTGAAACCATTGGGATAGTGGAGAGTGTACCCCACTTATACCAATGGTTCATTGAAACTTTTGGGAAATCTTTGATAATATTTCTGAATGGTTTTTAAAAACAGTTTGTATAAAATTCCATAAATGTAGCATGCGATTCCGATCTTGATCCACCCACATTGCACCAAAAATGAGAGCTCCATTGTTCCAGCATGAAAACCCTTCTTTCCACCAAATAATTTTTTCTCTTCCACATCAAATCTGTAATTTTTTACTTAGTTTTAGGTTTTACCTCCATTTATTCCATTTTTCATTTGTATTTCTTTGAAGACAAGGTTTTTTTTTCGTTTTTTGTTTTGATTATCCCTAAACTACATCTCCCCTATTATTTGCGAACTCTTTTTCCCAACCTGCGATCCATCCTTGATTCAAGTAAGTGTTTGTTCTTCCAACTCTAATAGATAATAAAACAATGTATCCTATTTCCCCTAACATAACACATGATTCCTCTAGTAGAATATCTATTCAAATGATGATTCCTCCAGTTCATAAATTTGTATCTATAGAATGTTATGTCATTTCTTAGAGTTCCTTTGCACATTATTCCACTACATAGAGCTCCTTTTTGGTATTCTATTGAGACTCTTTTTATTATAAGCATGTTTCATGTATTATAGTGATATTTTAGTGATCTCCTATTATATTGTTCCAACATGGTAGTGAGTTCTTAAATGGTAGGGAGACCTACTATGGGTCTCCATTTCATAATTTATTTTTCAAGGGAATAGAAGGGGGGCTGTGTAGTGGGAGGCGGTTGGCTATGGAGGGGGGGGGGTGCAGTGGTAATGGGGGGGGGGTGCAGTGGTAATGGGGGGGGGGGGGGTTTATTGGTCAGGGTGTTGGATGTAGGGGGGGTGTACAATGGGGGCTGTGCAGTGTGGGGGGTGGGGGCTGCTGAAAGGGGGAGGTGGGGGGAGAGGGCTGTAGGGTGGGAGGGGGGCTATATGGGGATGTAGGGTGGGAGGAGGGGTTGTTTAGTGGGAGGGTTGGCTGGGAGATTGGGGGGATGTGCAGTGGGGAGGGTGGGGCTGTGTAGTGGGAGGGTGGGGCTGTGTAGTGGGAAGGGGCTATAGGGGGTTGTGCGGTGAGAGTGGGATTGTAGGGGGTGTGTAGTGGGAGTGGGTGGGGGAGTGGGGGGGGGACAGTGTAGTGGGGGAGGGGGGCTGTACGGGGGGGGGGGGGTAGTTGTGTAGGGTGGGGGATTCAAGGGGTGACGGGTGTGTAATCTGGGGGGTGGGGCTGTAGGGGGAGATGGGGGAGGGAGACTGTAGGGGGGGGCTGTAGGGGGGTATGTAGTGGGAGGTGGGGGGCTATAGGGGGGTGTGTGTAGTGGGATTGGGGGATGTACACTCCCAACCCTCAAAATCATTTAAATCCATGAAAAATACATGTGCCTTGACATATCCCAAACATATAATAGCTCATCCTTATGCTATTTTGGCTATACATAGAAACAAAACTCTCCTCCATTTCTAATACCCAATCTTCATTCTCCCAAAATTTGATATGGCATTGAATGTAGATGTATCATTAACACATTCCTAGAATACCCCAACTACTCAAAATAATTTATCAATCCCTTCTATGGGAACTCCCCCCATATGAATTAACTACCTCATCACTTCCCGACCAAAGGTATCAATAACCTGGTGGTTCCACAGTAACCATCATCCCATAACACCCATATTAGAAACATCACACACCATCATTTCCCACATCCCATCATATTCTCATTTCATAATCACACCATACATGATTCCATTAAAATACCACATCAAACTCAATGCTCATACAAGTCCTACATCACTCTTGATTCCCATATATTAACCACACTTTGTTAATTCACTTATCACACATTAACCTCATGCACTAATTTCCATAATAAAAAACTAAAAACCACAGTCACATGCTCAAAATGTAACTCTATATATCATGGACCCTCTGAAATGTGAGCGGGGTCTCACTCTTGATGCACATATATACCTTGCTAAATTTTATAGAGGCATAATTCAGGATGCTCTCTCTCTCTTGGTTGTTTAGTGAAATAAAGTTGCAAAATCAATGTATCATGATTTTAATAGACTGGTGACACTTAGTAAATAACCATCCTACTAAAAATTAATGTTTTTTATTACATATTGTATGATTTGTTGAATTCATTATATATCTATTAAAACTAGCCAAAAACAATGGATAGTTAAATTATCTATGGACAGCTCGTCCACCCCTGGACACCCCACCCCTGTACACCCCGCCCACCCCCTGGGACACCCCTACCCCCTTGGACAACCCCACCACCCTCGTGGATAGCTCGCCCACCCCCTAGACACCCCCTACGCCCAGAAGAACCTTCTGACCCCCGTGGAAAGCTCACCCACCCCCTGGACACCCCCTACCCCCTGGATAGCCCCCACCCCCCGTGGACAGCCCGCCCACCCCTTCGACACCCCTACCCCCTGAATAGCCCCGCCCACCCCCATGTATAGCCCGCCCACCCCCTGTACACCCCCTACCCCTGCACAACCCAGCCACCCCTGTGGACAGCCCGCCCACCCCAAGACACCCCTACCCCCTGGACACCCCCTAGACACCCACTACCCCCTGGATAGCCACTCCACACCCGTGGATAGCTTTCACACCCCCTTGGACACCCCGTACCCCCCCTGAATAGCCCTGCAATCCCTGTAGATAGTGCATCCACCCCCTGAACACCTTGTACCCCCTGGACATCCCCCTCCACCCTTGTGGACAGCTCACCCACCCTCTTGGACACCCCGTACCCCACTGGATAGCCTTGCCACCCCCGTGGATAGCCCACCCACCCCCTAAACACTCCATACCCCCTGGACAGCCCAACCACCCCCATGGATAGTGCGCCCAACCCCCTGGACACCCTGTTCCCCCTGGACAGCACCCCCCCCCCATGGAGAGCCCACCCACCCCCTGGACACCCCCTGCCCCCTAGACAACCCCGCCACCACTGTGGACAACTTTCCCACCCCTGGACACCCCGTACACCCCTAGACAGCCACGCCACCCCCGTGGATATCCCACCCACCCCCTGGACACACTGTACCCCCTAGATAGCCCCCACCCCCATGGACTGCCTGCCCACCCCTGTGGACACCCCTACCCTTCTGGATATCCCCCGCCACCCCTATGGACAGGCTGCCCACCCCCATGGAAAAAACCTGCCCCCCTTGGACAGCCCACCCACCTCCATGGACATCCCTCCCACCCCCTAGACACCTCGTACCCCATGGATAGCCCCACCACCCCCGTGGACAGCCCGCCCATCCCCCTGGACACCCCGTAACCCCTGGATAGCTCTGCCACCCCCATGGACAGCCCGCCAACCCCCTGGACACACTGTACCCCCTGGACAGCCCCGACACCCCCATGGACAGCTCGCCCACCCCTGGACACCCCGTACCCTACTGGATAGCCCATCCACCCCGTGGGCAGTGCCCCAACCCCCTGGACACCTCTTACCCCTCATGGACAGCCCCTCCACACATGTGGGCATGCCACCCACCCCTCTAGACACCCCACCCCCGTGGATAGCCTCGCCACCCCTATGGATAGCCCCGCTACACCTATGGACACCCCCACCATTTTGACAACCCCACCACTGTGCACAACCTGCCCACCCCCATGACACACCGTACGCCCCCTGGATAGCTCCTCCACCCCCATAGATAGCACACCCCCCCTAGACACCCCTTACCCCCTGGATAGCCCCACCAACACTATGGACATGCCTTCCACCCACCTCGACACCCCCACCCCCGTGGACAGCCCCACCACCCCTATGGACAACCCACCCACCTCCCTGGACACCCCCTACCCTCTAAACACTCCACCACCACCATGGATAGCCCGCCCACCCCCCTCGACTCCCCCTACACCCTGGACAGCCCCGCCAACCCTATGGAAAACTTTCCCACCCCCTAGACACCGCGTACACCCTTGGATAGCCCCCACCCCTGTGGAAAGCCCGCCCACCCCTGGATACCATTTAACCCTATGGAAAGCCCCGCCACCCCCGTGAATAGAGCGCCCACCCCTAGGCACCCCTACCCCCTGGACAGCCCCACCACCCCTGTGGATAGCTGATCCACCCCCTGGGAAGCCCCACCACCCCTGTGGACTGCCCCTCCACCCCCATGGACACCCATACCCCTGGGGAAAACCAACCCACCCCCCTTGGACAGCCCCTCCACCCCTGTGGATAGCTCACCCACCCCCCTGTACCCCCCTGGACAGCCCTACCACCCCCGTGGATAGCCCACCCACCCCCATGGACACCCATACCACCTGAACACCCCCCAGTGGATAGCCCGCCTACCCCCTGAACACCCCTTACCACCTAGACAGCCCCGCCACCCCCATTGATAGCCCACCCACCCCCTGGACACCCTGTACCCCTTGGATAGCTCCACCACCCACGTGAACTTCCCACTCACCCCCTGGACACACCGTACCCCCTAGACAGCCCCGCCACCCCTGTGGATAGCATGCCCACCCCCTGGATACACCGTACCCCCTGAAGAGCCCCCACCAACGTGGACTGCCCGACCACCCACATGGACACCCCTACCCCTCTGGACAGCCCCACTACCCATGAGGGCATCCCGCCCATCCCCATGGACACATCGTACCCCCTGGACATCCCATACACCCTCGTGGATAGTGCACCCACCCTTGTGGATAGAACGCCCACCCCTTCGATACCCCTCCCCCCGTGGACAGCCCCCACCCCCGTGGACAGCCCACCCACCCCATGGACACCCTCCCACCACCCTTCGGACATCTCCATCCCCCAGACACCCACCCCCTAGAAATACCCCCCTAGACAACCCCAAACCCACTGGACAGCCCCTCCACCCCAATGGATAGCCCAACCACCCCCCGTGGACATCCAGCCCACCCCCTAGACACCCCATACCCCTTGGACAGCCCCGCCACCCCATCACCCCCTGGATAGCCCGCCCACCCCCTAGACACCTCGTACCCCTGGACATACCCCACCCCTGAAAATACCACCACCCCCTAGACACCCCTCCCCCCGTGGACAACACCCACCCCCGTGGACAACCCGCCCACCCCCCTGGACACCCCGTACCCACCTGGACAGCCCCCACCCCCATAAACAGCCCACCCACCCTACTAGAAACCTGGCCACCCCCCCAGGACACCCCCATCCCCTCGGATGCCCCCACCCCTGGAAAGACCCCCCACCCCCTTGACACCCCGACTCCACTGGATATCCTCGCCACCCTCACGGACAACATAACCCCCCCCCCCCCGCCGCGGACAGCCCGCCCACCCCCTGGACACCCCGTACCCCCCACGACAGCCCTGCCACCCACATGGACAAGACGCACACCCCCTAGACACCCCGTACCCCCTGGACAGCCCCACCCACCCCTGGACACCCCGCTCACCCCCCTGGACACCCCGGTCACCCCCCCTGGACACCCCATACCGCACTGGACAGGCCCCCACCCTTGGAAATCCCCACCCCTAGACACCCCCAACCCCCATGGACAGCCTTGCCACCCCCGTGGACAGCCTGCCCACCCCCTGGACACCCCATAACCCCTGGATAGCCCCCCACCCCCATGGACAACCAACCCACCTGGACACCCTGACCCCCTAGATAGCCCCCACCCCCTGGACACCCCCACCCCCTTGGGAAATGTATGTGATCACTCAAATAATCTACTAAAATATAAAATTTTTTCGATCTAAAATTTATTCAACTTCTGAATAATTCTCCTCCATAGGTGTACATGATCTTGTACACTCATGTATAGTTCTTCAAAGACATTTTGTTATAAATATAGTGTTTTTTTCTTTTATATTACGATTCTCATATAGAGTAGTTTGTCAATTGTGGTTTCATATAAAGTGAACAATTGTCGTTTTCTTAAATATATTTTCGATGAAACTTCAATCTTATTGAATTGCTTTTGACAAAATTATTATAATTTTTATACAAAATGGATAGAAGTTGGATGTATGAAACAGATTAGATCTCAAGTGATTTTCAAAACAATTTGGAGGGCTTTTTAGATTTTTCATTTCACAATGCTTCGGATAGTGGTCACATACACTACACCTGTTACAAGTGTGTTGGAAGACCTCAGTTGTGCAATGAAGAAGTCAGTTACCACATAACAAAATATGTTTTTCAAGCAAAATACTCTGTGTGGTATCACAACAGGGAGAAAATGACATCTCAAATTTCTGATGACCCAAATGAGAGGACTAGATTGGAGAATTTTTTATTTGAATGGTTTCTGTTTATTCATCATCATGAAAAAGAATGGATTCTGACCCAAGAAGATTTAGATATGAGCACACATTATGCATCTAATGAAAATGATGATGTTGTCAGGGTGAAAAAAATTTAATGATGCTTCCATGACTTCAGTATATCGACAATGCGGTAAAATAAAAAATATGGAATTTTTAATCTGATTGTTTCATGGGAAAACTATATATGGGATTTCTAATAGTTCCATCGATTACATTCTTACCTTCTTGAAGGACTTACTTCCTGATGATGTATATTTTCCCTCAAACAACTATATAGCATGGAAGTTAGTTGAGGAACTTAGATTTTCAAGAAACAAAATTCATGCTTGCCCGAAATATTGTAGTTTATTCTGGGAGGAAAATGATGAACAAAATGATTTTATAAAATGTGGCACATCCTACTGGAAGCCAAAAGGTGATGGAACACTATCCCGTGTGCCATAGAAAGTAATGGGGCACTTTAAATTGATCCCCAGACTCCAGAATCCTTTTATGTCTGATGAAATATCAATAAAAATATAATGGAATGATACCGAGAGAAAGAATACTAATGATGAGTTGGTTCACCCTACAGATGGATTTTCATGGTAGATATTTGATGCTCAATATCCTGATTTTTGCAGCTGACGTGCGTAATGTGAGGTTGAGTCTTTTATGTGATGATTTTATTCCGTTTGGGAAGATGCTTACGTCGCACATCCCATGGATGTTTTTTATACACTTTTATAATCTTGCCCCATGGTTGTGTATGAAAAACCTTTGAATTTCATGAGTATACTCATATCTAGCCCTTCTGATCCTGGTATTGATATAGATATATACATGTGAAGTTTAATAAAAGAGTTGAATCTTCTTTGGGATGTGGGTGTGCACACATACGATGCAGTTTTAAAAGACATATTTCAGATGCGTGTTGTGCTTATGTAGACGATCAATGATTTTCCCACTTATAAAATGATGTATGGATGGAACACAAAGGGAAAACTATCATGTCTTGTTTGTATTAAGAATACACGATCCAGAAGACTGAAACATTTTTGTAGTTTCTGTTTTATGGGACATCGATGATTCTTGTCAATGGACCATCCATATAGAAATAATCGTCGAAGATTTGACAATACCATAGAGACCGATGATCCACCTCAGCGTATGTATGGAACTGATGTGCTTAATTAATTTAAATATTTCATTTTTTCATTCAGTAAGGGTCTAATGAAATATGGAAAGATAAATAATGTTTCCACTGAAACCTGTTACAATTGGAAGAAGAGAAGTATCTTCTTTGATTTGCCTTATTGGTCAACCAATTTGTTGCATCATTTCTTAGATGTAATGCACATTGAAAAAAATATATGTGAAATGTTTCTTTCAATTGTTCTAAATGTAAATGGAAAGACAAAATATGATTTATGATCATGGTGTGACTTGGTGGATTGGGGCATCCCACCAGAATTGCATCTTGTGCGTGTCAATGAAAATAAATGGCAACTTCCTTGTGCTTCTTATGTGATGACACCAATAGAAAAAAAGAAATTTCTGGAAGTACTAGAGACTATTAAAGTTCCTGATGGCTATTCAAACAACATATCCAAACGGGTCAACAGAAGAGAGTTAAAGCTAAAATCATTGAAGTCTCATGATTATGAAATCTTTCTTCATGAGTTGATTCCAAAATAAATTCTTCATATTTTTTCCAATAATGTAAGGTTGGATTTATTCAGTTGTGCCATTTGTTTAGAGATATTTGTACTAAGAATTTGTTCAAGTCTTTCATGCAAAAAATGTTGGCAGATGCCCCATTAATTTTGTGTGAGTTAGAGAAAATATTTCCTCCATCATTTTCACATGTATGTTGCATATGACTATCCATATTCCAACTGAAATACTTATCTGAGGACCTATTTATTTTTGTTGGATGGATTATGTCCGTAACGGGAATCATCCCTAAGGTTATATCATGAATGGTTACTTGGATCAAGAATGTATGGATTTCTGCTCTATGTATTTGTCTGATCTTAATACAAGAATGAACAGACCAATAAGAAATGAAGAATAATAGTATGAGAAAATTGAACCTAGTTTTCCATTACTTCCTCAAACAGGAGGAATTCCTGGATCATATACATTGATGACATTAAGCCTTGAAGAGTGGGAGATGGCACATCTCACAGTTTTATTCAATTGTGATTTGTTCGATGAATACATCTTGTAAGTAAATTATATATTTATATCTTATATATATATATATATATATTTGTTAAGATATTACTATTTTTATCTACAGGGAACATAAAGCGATGATAAATAGAAAGCATCGTTATTTATCTTTGATAAATAGGGATACTTTGCATAGAAAAGGGTTTTCTGCTTGGTTAAAATTGAAGGTAATAATATTACTATTTAAAATAATTAAAAAAATAATTAATTAAGTTTAATTTTGATTTATTTTTCAGGTATTGAGTTTTCATGCTGACTCTATCTTGGAGGAAATAAGAGCTTTGACTTTTGGTCCTAATACTGTGGTTCGTGACTGTAAATCAATTGTTATAAATGGGTATAGATTTATTATCACTAAATGAGAAAAGAACATGAGAACACAACATGATGGTGTTGTGGTTATTCCCACATCAGACAGTTATTCTAGTGCATCAGATAGTAGACCACGATTTGAAAATGTATGTTATTATGGAGTCGTTGAAAAAATAATAATATTGGATTATTATTCTTATGGATGAGTCACGCTGATGAAATTTAAGTGGTTTGATTCGATGACGAGGCGGGGCAAATTTATTGATGATTTTGGATTTTGAGTAATTAATATGACTCTAAATCTTTCTACTGATGAACCTTATGTATTGGTATCAATGGCGAAATAAATTTTTTATGTCAAAGACCATATTCGACCAAAATTTGGTGTCATTATTGAAGTAATTCAAAGAAATATTTTTGATGATGGTGAAGATGGAATTGACACCATCCCTACTGCCATTGGAAACAATCCATTTATTACTTTTGATGACTCCAATAACTATATTTTTTAGAGTTGAATGTGAACCTGAAGTTTTGGTGGGAAATATATAAAATCATCCATTCATGTTCTCAATTCTTTTGGTTTACCTCGACTTGGGATGTTAAGGTTGTTACTATTCAAATTGATTTAATATTTTTTACAAATATTTTGTATCCTACTTGACCATTATGTGAATTTTCAATGTTTATTGGTTTAAATTTTATTTGAATTGCATTTTCTAATTTGGAATTGAACTGTATTTAAACCTACGAAACAAAAATTTATAACTTGGTGAACATTTTGATGCTTCAAATGTGATTTGTATAAAATTTGTATGACTCTAAGACCTCTCTTTAACATTTTACTAGGTAATGAACATGATGGTTCGTATTCTTCTACAAAACATGTATTGAAACCTGCATCATCTACCTATGCTAAAGAAATTAAAATTTTCCTTAATTTTGACAACTGCTTTACCACTTATGAATCTGGTATAATAAATGTTCCATGATTTTAATAGACTGATGACACTTAGTAAATAACCATCCTAATAGAAATTTAATTTCTTTATTACATCTGGTATGATTTATTGAGTTCATTATATATTTTTTCAAGCTCACCTAAAATAATGGTTAGTTAAATTATCCATGAATCTCCACATTCCCTCTCATTCATTTTGTTTTTTGGGTTTCAAATTAGTTATACTTTTTATTTACTTCCATATTTTTTTTCAAATGCAGGAAATGAAACCAATTGAAGAGAGGCAATGAAAACAGATTATGGACAACAATCGTCACATGACTGAGCTGAGAATTCCACCACTAGTGCCTGTAGTGAGTATTTTATTTCAAATATATATATTTAAATAATATATAATGTCATGTGATTAATTTTTTTTTTTAAATTTTTTGCAGGATCCATCTATTAGGCGACAATTATTTGATGAGCAGCCTAGTAGTGGTCCTAGTACATAGGGTGTTCATACGAGGGGGTGGTACGAGAGCTAGACGATCTAGTCAACCTACCCAATTAGACCCTGCCCCTCTAACTGGCATACCATCCACCCCACATGTTGATCCCGATGTGTCATTCGGGACACACAAGATATCTAGGCCTCCCATTTTTTCACCACCGTTTACATCTGAGCCTCTTCACTCATCTATACTATATCTGATGATGATTCCCACTACCCATCCAGCTTTCATCCAACCATCCCCGTCATCTTCTTTTACTTCTTCTTCCTTTTCTTCGGGATTTTATATTCCATCTTCTTCAACACCTACTCCACTAGAGTCTATTCCTACGGAGCATACATTGGGACCCACTCCATCTTTACAGGGTGTTCCTTCAGTTTCTATAGATCTAGCGGTGCCCATTGATCATACTACCACAGGTATTCTTATACAACCCTAAAAAAATTTACACCGTTATTTATTTTCTTTATAACATGTATTGATAAAATAATTGTTTTTATTTTATAATAGATACGTCTACTGATAGGAGGTGGGGGCAAGGGCGTACACGCATGTGTGCAGTGTGGAACCACCACACACAATTGATGGTGGACTATAATGAAGATAGTCAGATGATTAAAAAATCAGTGCATCAATGTCAGAGTTTTTTGGCGATGCTTTCCAAATACTCCGACATCATTATTGTCAGCCCGCTCTCATGGAGACAGCTGCCAGATGAAGTCAACGATAAATATTGGGTTGAGATATGGGTAAAAAATCTATTTTATTTAATGCAATATATTAATTTTTGTATTTATATGAATTAATATTTTAGTGTCAGCTGCGGTTTAATTTCCCCGATGGTGAGGGTGCACGAAAAACACGTCTAAAGGATTTAGGGGAGCTTTGGAGAGATTATAAGCATGAGTTGTACATTGGATGGTGTGCTAGAGTGGGCACAGATTTAGAGGCGATCCCTGTTGTGGATTATTGTCTATTAGAATAGTACCGATAGATGATTACTCTTTGGACGAATAGAAAATTTACATTATTAATCAAATTATAGGTATTTAAATGAAAATTTTCATGTTTTTCATTAATACTAATTATTGAATTTTATTTAGGATTCATCTAGAAGAAATTAAAAAAAACATTGATTCTAAGAAATACGTCCACACATTGGGGCGTACTATGATTCCAGATCATGAAAGGTAGCAGGTATAACAGTTTGTAATCTTTATTTACAACTTTCACTTTCTATTGATTCCTCCATAATTTATTTGATTGAAAATGTTGTTATATAATTTTAGTTATGAAATTAATGTTTTTTTGGTATCCTATTTTTAATAATGGTTTCCTATATTCAATGTCATTATAGGGAAATAAATTGAATATATAAGGACGTGTGCCTCGAGAAAAACTATTTTTCTTGAGTAGAAAGAAGAAAGATGGAAGTGCGGTTAATGAACCATCTCAGCAATAGATTGTAATTTTTAAATTATAGATTTATATTTTTAATCACTATTTTGTAACTTAATAATCAATTTATATTTGTAAATGACTGCTTTAGAGGCCCTTAATGCCCAGGAACCTGACAATTTTGGGACAAATGATCACTTACATCAGGTGTTGGGTAATGAGCACCCTGGTAGAGTACACTGCCAGCCTGGGAAGAGTATAGATTCGATGAGGTATTTTCCCTCCTCAGGTATGAGTTTTAGTGACACCGAGTTGCAGAATGTTAAGCCACAAGCATAAAAGATTGAAAAAAGTGCCACATAGATGGAAGAATAGTCTGCTAGGGAAAACACTGCATTTATCAAACTGATGGAAGTTTTATGTCCAATACTTCCACCAGAGGCCATCACTGCTTGTGATGAATATATGTCATTGATGTGTTCTATATATAGTGAACCAGGTGGAAGTTATGTTGGTGGTTGAGACGATTGCAAGGAGGAGTCCGAGGTGGAGGAGGAGGAGGATGAGGAGGAGGAGGACGAGGAGGAGGTCGAGGCGGTGGAGGAGGAGGCCAAGGAGGATGCCGAGGCAGAGGAGGAGGGTGAGGAGGAGGCCGAGGTGGAGGAGGAGGGCGATGATGAGGCTGAGGCTGAGTACGAGGGAGATGAGGAGGGTGGGGATGATGATGTGGATGATGATGAGGACAAGGGTGAGGGTGATGATGATGGTGATGATAGTGATGCTGATGAGGGACAGATTAATCCATTACATTTTTGACTGATATTACTGACCTTTGATGTTTATTGATTTGTTATGCCTAAATATATGTGTGATTAGGTGGGTCACATTATCTTTATTTTTTATCTAAAAATAATAAAACTTGACTTGATGATTTGCTGTGACTGATTCACCCCTCCCCTAGACAGCCCCCACCCCTTGGAAACCCCATACCCCCTGGATCGCCCCGCCACCCCGTGGATAGCCCGCCCATCCCCCTGGATAGACCCTCCCCCTGTGAATAGCCCCCACCCCCTGGACACCCCGTACCCTCTGGAAAACCCTGAACACCCCCATGGATATCCCACCCACCCCCCTGGACACCCCTACCCCCAGGACAGCCCGACCACCCCCATGGACAGCCCGCCCACCCCCTGGACACCCCTCCCCCTGTGGACAGCCCCCACCCCCTGGACACCCCATAGCCCCCTGGACAGCCCCGCCCACCACTGTGGACAGCCCGCCCACCCCCTGGACAACCCTTCCCCCTGTGGACAACCCCCACCCCCTTGGGCACCCCGTACCCCCTGGACAGCCCCACCCACCCCCGTGGACAGCTCACCCACCCACCTGGACACCTGTACCCCCCGTGACCAGCTCGCCCACCCCCTAGATAGACCGTCCACCCCCTGGACACCCCGACCGCCTGGACAGCTCGACCACCCCTGTGGACATCCCGACCACCCCGGTAGACAGCCCGTCCACCCCCTGTAGATAGCCCGCCCACCCCCTGGACAGCTCGTACCCCTTGGACAGCCATGCCCACCCTCGTGGACAGCCCGCCCACCCCCGGGACACCCCCACCCCTGGACACCCCCACCCCTGGACACGCCCACTCCCTAGAAATCCCCCCAATCCCCTCGACACCACCCACCCCCTAGACACCACCCCACACCCCTGGACACCACCCCACCCCGGACACCACCCCACTCCCTGGACAACCCCATGGATAGCCCCCCAACCCCACCACCCTGATGGATATCCCCCCCACCACCCTAGATAGACCCCACCCCCCTAGACACTCCCATGGATATCCCCCCCCCCCCACCCCCACATCCCCCATGGACACCCCGTACCCCCTGGATAGCACCGCCACCCCCGTGGCCCCCTGGGCAGCCCCTCCCACCCTGTGGAAAGCCCGCACCCCTGGACACCCCTTACCCCCTGGACAGCCCCACCCACCCCCTTGGACACCCCATACCTCCCTGGACAGCCCCGCCCACCCCAGGGACAGCCCCACCCACCCCACAAGACAGCCCCGCCCACCCCCTGGATTGACCCTCCCCCCGTGGACAGACCCCACCACCATGGATAGCCCGCCCACCCCCTGGAAAACCCTACCCCCCATGGACAACCCGCCCACCCCCTGGACACCTCGTACCCCCTGGAAAGCCTCACCCACCACGGTGGACACCCCCGTGGAGAGCCCTACCCACCCCCTTGGACACCACCAATCCCTTGGACAGCCCCGCCACCCCCATGGACCGCCCCACCCCCGTGGATAGCCACCACCCCTTAGATAGCCCCACCCCCGTGGACAACCCCCCCCCCCCCCCCCCCCCCCCCTTGATAGCCCACTAACCCCTAGACTGCCCCCACCCCCATGGACACAACCCACCCCCTGGACACCCACACCCCCTGGACACCCCACCCCTGAAAAGCCCCCCAACCCCTGGACACCACCCCACCCCCATGGACAACCCCCCCCACAGACACCACCCCACCCGTACTAGACACCAAAATTGACATAGCCCCATCACCGCCCTGGATAGAACCCACCCCCATGGATAGCCCCCCCCCCCCCAACAACCATAGACAACCCACACCCTCCCACATCCCCCCTACACACCCCGTACCCATGTGGACAGCCTCACCACCCCCATGGACAGCCCGCCCACCTTCTTGGATAGCCCCTCCCCCTTTGGAAAGCCCCCACCCCTGGACAACACGTACCCCCCCTAGACAGCCCCGCCCACACCCTATACAGCCTATACCCTCCTAGACAACCTCGCCCACACCTTAGAAAGCCCCCCAACCCCCTGAACACCACCCCACCCTTGGAAACACCCATGGATATCCCCCAACGTTGACACCCCCCCCGACCTAGAGAGCCCCCCCCGCCCCGGACACCCCCACCCCCTCGGACACCCCCACCCCTCTGAACACCCCCACACCCCTTGGACAGCCACCCCAAACCCCTAAACAGCCCCCAACCCCCTGAATTATGAATTAAATTTTTATGTATTTAATTAACTTTTCAATTATTTGTTAATGGTGTATGGGTGTAATTTTTGTATGTTTATACTTGCTATAATTACCTTATGAATTATGTGTTAATTCGGTATGTGTGTAGAGGGTAATTAAATACAAAAGTAGAGGTATTCAGATTTATGTTTGAATTATGTGTTGGATGAATTTTGTATGTATTATGTATGTATACTTGTTAAATGGTTTATTGTGTTACTTGTTATATATTATGCACATATTTTATTGTGTATGAATTTTGTTGGCTTGCTGGTGGAATTGATGTCACTGCACAGGGGGAGGCCACCAAGATGACTTGCTACTCCAGGTATAAAAAATATATTCCAACAGTTCACAACCGTTGGCTTATGTGTAAAACTACATCTTATACCAACAGTTTACATAAAACTATTGGTATAAGTATATGCCAACGGTTTGTAAACTGTTGGCATATATAATTTTACTTGATATTTACTAATGGTTTGTGGAAAACCGCTGGAAAAAGTCTATACCAACGGTTTACAGAATCGTTGTTATAGATATACTTCATGATATTACTCACAGTTTATAACCATTGGAAAAAAATTATACCAACGGTTTACTGAAACCGTTGGTATATACTGATTTTTTCAGACATATCCCAATGGTTCTCAAAGAACCATTGGGATATGTCTATCCCTATGGCTCAAGACGCAACGGTTTGGAAAACTGTTGGTATAGTTTATACCAACAGTTGTCTAGCCTTTACCAACGATTTTAAACCGTCGGTAAAGCTAAAATTTCCTGTAGTGATAGCTTACGTTGGACGCAACACAGATCTTAAACGAACTACAATATACTATTCATATAACTATTTTAAATGAAATTATCACCTATCCTTGAAATTGGCAGTTATTAATATGATTAACCAACTTATGAAAATATATTATTGAATTCATTGGTTACCAATTAATTATAAATAAATAAAAAAACCAATTTAATATAAAGGAAATGTTTATATAAAAACTATTTAAATGCTCACAAGTGTGTTTTATACAAATAAAATAAACAAATCAAACTTTTAAGATTATATTGATAAAATATAAATATATAATATATTCAATTTAATATTTAACATTCATATTATGTATTTTATAAACATGGTATAATAAAAAAATCCAATTTTACTCATAAAAGATGTATTTTTATAAAAAGACAGTTTTATTGCCTTTTAATAGTGAACTTGTTTTAAATCTAGTTTTGAAAATTTTATAAATTTTACTTGAAAAAATAAACCTATTATTTGAAATAGTAATACAAAAATTTACTTTTATTTATTTTTTCTACTTTTTAGATAATTTTCGTGTTTTTATGAATAGTAATAAAATATTGCATTTTAATTGAATACAACTTTTTCTTTGAAATAATTTATAGAGTTAAATTGTATTTTTATTTGTTTAGAAGTATAATTAGATGAATTTTATATCATATAATCCAATTTTTTTACATTAGAATCAATTCTACATTGAATTTGGATATAAAAACATTTAAATCTTTTGAACGCTTTCACTTCAAAAACAAGTTTTCTTGTTCCCTCAACATGATTAATTTTAAATTAATATCTAAATTTTTTATTTTTTGAATTTTGAAAAATTGATTCCATATTTGGAATCAGTGGGTATTAAATTTTTAAATAGGTTTATTTTATTTTTTTCCATTACGAATAGTAACTTAATAATTTTTTATTAACACGATTAAAGGTAAATCTTGTAATTAAGGGTAAAAATAATATTATAAATATTTAAAAATTACCCTAACACTTGTAAAAATTTCATTGGATGAGTAGTTTTGGATAAAAACCGTCCTTGTTCTAATATTATAACATTTTTAAGAAACTTGGATGAGATTATGACATTTATTATATTTTATTTAAAGAAAAGTTAAAGAAGTCATACTCATATTTTTAATAAATGTATTATTTTTAATATATATTAATAAATATGATAAATTCGACTATAAATGGTAATTTTAAATAATTTTTTTATCTTAATCATGGTATTTTATTTTTAATTCTTAGGAAATAAATAATAACCTTATAGGCTTACTCAATGATGATTTAGTAATTGTTTAATTAATGGGAAAATAATATAAATGGATATAAACATTTATAAAATATGTAATTTTTCATAATTAATGTAATAGAATAATTTTTTTGGATGGCCCTGATATATTAAGGATTCATTAAAATATTTTTATCACAGTTATCTAGTGTATT
Source organism: Viscum album (assembly GCA_963277665.1). Lineage (NCBI taxonomy): Eukaryota > Viridiplantae > Streptophyta > Magnoliopsida > Santalales > Viscaceae > Viscum > Viscum album. The sequence continues at coordinate 1,775,503,803 of OY728142.1, read as the reverse complement.
AATATTTTTGAAAAACCAATATAATGAATTGTGTCAAAATTTACATTAATGTTATATTACAATAAATAATATTTCATTAAATGATATAAAATTTATAAAAACCTAAAATTAATCCAAAATATTGAGATAATGATTAAAATTTCATCCATGATCCATTTATGGATCTTTTGGCATTTTATAATAACTTTATTAACCTTCAAAGAGTAAAAGCACATGTTGTCATGATAAGAGTTAATGAGTTTAAATAAGGGTTAAAACCAAAAGATAAGGGTAGGAATGAGAGATAAACTTGTTTAAAAATTATTGGTTGAGAATATTTATTCCAATAATCAAATTATCTTTAAAATAACTCACTTCATAGCTATTTGGAATTGGAAATTATTTTATATTAATTTATTATTTTGAGTGTTTCCAAAAGTGATGCTCACCTCAGTTATAAAATGAAATCTCATCCCTCACATACTTACACCACTTTTAGCCTTATATATGACCAAACCCTGCCCATTTATCCTCCCAAAATTTTTATCCAAGTTTTTTAGGTCCCGACCTTCCAAAAAAGGCCAATTATAGATCCCTTTAAGAAGAGATTTAAAGAAAGTCTGTTGAAGAAGAGGTAATTGTTTTACTAAGTCATTCAAATTCATTTCTTCTTCTACTTAATATTAATGATTTTTTACCATAGTAAAGTAATAAATCTGGTATAATATATATGATGAGATGTTATTATTATTATGTTAAGACCATATCTAACCTTTTATCCATCCTATGAAAAATGAAAGTACAACGCGTGCATACATTTGGCTTACCATTTCCACATTGTGGTGTAATTTTTTTGTCATCATAAATTTATTTGTATGGATATAATGGTAGATATAATGAATATAAATAATAAATAACACATGATAGTGATTGTGTATAATTAATATTCCATCCAATCCCTTACCCTTCTGTTGGATCTTGAATATAAAAATTATACACAAGAGGGGGTGAATTGTGTCTTTCGTATTTTTCGTTAACTATTCAATTTATCGAGTTCTGTCTTCTATGATTTATTATATTTGATCATGTAGTGGAATAAGTAAAATCAAGGAAACACAGATGTATAGTGGTTCGGGGAACATAAGGTCCCTAGTCCACTCCACCAACGCTCTACTCCACAAGCTTGGTGATTTTCACTATCTGGTCCTCGAGACCATCCAACAACTGAAAACAGGAGGTTGACACCTTTAAAATTTTCAGGAAAACAAAGCCTTCTGGTTCAAACACGAACCTACTCAGCTTAGTACGAGAAGCTGGTCACTCAAGATAAAAAGTGTTTTCGTTTAAAAAGAACTTTTCCAGTTGATCTTCACAATTTAAACTGAATGAAATTGACAGCATACAGATCATAGTCTTCACAAATATTGATATTTGAGTCGATCCGGTTGCAGTAGATATAGAAAATAAAATCGCAACTTAAGCAGCAGCAGATTCACAAAATATTGTCGTTGAAAAATAGATGAATCTTCTGTTGTGTTCCTTCTTCTTCAAAAAAATAGAGCGTAGTCGCTCTTCGTAATCAGTAGATCTTTGTATCTTGATTTGTCTCTATTTTTTATCTTTAGAAATAGCGTTTTCTATGCAGTAGATCTTTCTTTTGAATACAATGATTGTATCTGCACTTGCGTTCTTGATCGCTATGTGTTCTTATTTTAAATCATCTCTATATCGATCTCTGTACACTTTTTCCTATATCACACTTGTTTCTATTATGATGTGTATTATGTTATTTGAAATAAAAAATGAGAGCAGATATATAGAGCGCTTCCTCTGAAAAATCAGATCTACAAATATCACCATTTGACTCGTGATATTCAAACTTGTGAATTAACCTGATTAGTTGTAAAACTCCATAATATTCGACATGAAAAGCTCCAGTTAAATCAATCCTTCAAACGGCTCTAAAATTGCCAAGGACACACTTCAAAATTAGCGTTTAGTCCGGCTTAAAATTATTCTGATCAATCGTTTGCAGACCGTTGAACAAAAATATAAACTTCAAATTCCCGACGCCAAACGTAAGGTTGAGTTACACTACATGCATCCTATGAAACATAACATAGATCAAACGTCGGGTTGATGTCGCATTCTTCAAATGTAAGGTTGATGACGAACGTAAGGTTGATGACATATGGTGGACCACAAACATAGGGTTGACTATCCATACCTTTCTCTTCTATATCCAAATGTATATCATAATTTTCTAAGCATCCAAACATAAGGTTGTTTAACCATACTTATGAGAAACAAACAAAACATTAAAGACTTACGTGATGTTTCTTCTTCCATACTTTCTCAATATCCCAAATGTAGGGTTCTTTCTTAAAGTAGGGTTCTTCTGCATGTAGGGTTCCTTTCTTTCTTACTTTCTCAATATCCCAAATGTAGGGTTCCTTCCTAACATAGGGTTCTTCTTCACGTAGGGTTCCTTTCTTTATTTACACTACTCTTTCCTTTCTTTCTTTACGCTACGATTTCCTTTCTTTCATTATGCTACGCTACGCTTTCCTTTCTTTCTTTACACTACACTTTCTAAACGTAAGGTATGAATAGTGTTTCCAGATCACTTTAAATTGATTCCCGAATGGCTTAGAAATTATTCCATGCTGTGTAAACACTTGAATATTTTCCAAAAATGAGAATATATAAAATATATAATTCCTAAAAAATACTTAATGTAAAATCATTAGAAAAAAATTAAAGGGTATTTTTGAACATCAAAATCATCATAAACAGATAGAGTATTGTTCTCAACAATATCCCCCATTGAATAATAAAACGTATTTTTGGAAACAACACTTGCTCAAAAATCTCCCACTTTTTGATGATCAAAAAAACCATAAAATAATAAGACTAATTAAATGAAATTAACTTTCAAAATTAGTTACTTAAATTTTAGAATTTTGAAAAGATAAAACAATATTTAATTTTAACAAAATCATTATAATAAATAAATATTGTATTATCATTAAAAATAAATTTACCCCCTTTATTTATAATGAAAATAAAATTATTTTTCTTTAAAAATAAAAGTAAATAATAAAATAAAAGTTTTTAGTTTTATCCAAATTTCTCCCTCTGAATAAAATAAATTTATTCAAATTTCTCCCAAATAAAAAGTTAAAGAAAATTTCCCTTTATAATAAATGACTGTTAATAAATTAAAATAGATTGCTTTATAAGTATAAATCTATATAAATTCAAAAATCTTTAGATATATTGGAAATCATTTAAATAAGGTTTTAAAATCTTAAAATAAAATGTTGTGTTTATCCAAATTTCTCCCCCCTTTTTGTGATATAAAAAATAATGATAAATCATGGATTTTAACACATTGAATGTTGCACTGAACTGTAGGTAAATGCTATGATTAACTATTTATTAGTAAGGTAATCTGGTATACTGGCATATTTAAACTTAAAACAGGAAAATTAGATAAACAAACAGATAAATAAACAAATAGACAATTAAACGAATTTTCATTCAAAAACAGCAATATGTACATGATAATGATATACACAAGAATCAAGGGATATTAGGGTTAAGATAGGTTCTATATTCTCTGATCAACATCCTTGATTTTTGTAAATTGTTCCCTCAGTCTCTTCATCATCCCATCTCAAAGTTTGATAATGAGCTCTCTGTTCTCCTGAGTCATATGAAGATTCTCGATTAAATTGATTTTGAAAAAATCTTTCATTATTTCTTCTTTTTCTATAAACATTTACAACTTCTCTTACATCTGATTTAACATTGTTATGATTCCTCGCTCACTGGATGTCAGCTGATCTACTAAAAATTTCTGATTGTCCTGCAACCCTGATAATGGAGCACTGTTACATTGAAGATCAGTCAACCTCTCATTCATATTTCCCATTATAGTTGTAATAGCATGAAATATCCTTATGAGGTCAGGTGAGGTACCTAAACCACTGGATCCACTAGACCTTATGGATTCAAACTGAGTTTCCATATAATCTTTAAAACCAGAAAGATCTTATTTCATTTTGACCACTTCTGTCCACATTTCCTATTTGAAATTCTCAATTTCATTTCTTGAAACTGTGCTGAATTTTAGTCTCTGAAATTTCAACTTCTCTAATTCCAAAGCTCTCCTTAGAGTAGCATTCTCAGTTTCTAGACTGTGTAACTTCTTGTAAACTTCTTCAACTTCTTCATTCGGTGACGTAGAAGCACTCTGTGCCTGATTTTCTTCTTCAGTTCTTTGATGTATCAACACTAGGGGAAAATATTCTGCAATTGTTTATTCATATCCCTTTTCAGCTTGGTCTACTGATTTTTCCACAGAGTCTTTCTTAGACTCTTCCATAGAAAAATATTCATGAAACACTTCAGTGTGAACATCTGATGCATCATCAGCATGTTCTTCAATAATGATATCATCATGAACAATATTTTCAACAACATCGTCTTCCTGAACAGGCTGAGGATTGGCCACTTCTCCTCCAGGCACTCCCTCTTTCACAACTTCAAATGGAGTCTCATTTTGAAGTTCATCCACTGATTCAACTCTTTCAGGTTCAAAAATAGTAGTTTCAGGTCTCTCTGTTTCAACTTCCATTGTAACTTGATCTACCTCTTCTTGAGGTTCAACAATATTAGGCTTATCCCTCACAAAACTATAACCCAAAATATCTTTAACAGATAGTGGTTGAGAAACCACTGTTTCTTCTTCAGCTCTTGTAGCTATTTTCCTTGTTACTTTAAGTCCTTCCTAACTTCATTCATCTTTATCCTCTGCAATTTCAAAATGAAGTTTCCTTACAATTGTATTTTCTATAGTTTCAGGTTGTTTTTCTTTATCTTTTTCAGCCTGAGCCAGAGCTATCTCCTCTTCTTCCTCTTCTTCCCCCACTGGTAGGATTTTTAATTTTATGGTTCTCCAGAAATAACCAATTTTCCTTAGTTTCCTAGCACTAAAGGTATTACCATGATGACACCTTGTTATCTCATCTACAAGTCTCACCAATCCTTTCTTGAGCAACAACTTTGAAATGAACCTTCCAAAAGGATAGAAGTTCATTCTTACCTTGCTCTGGCAACAGTAATTGAGGTACCTTACCATGTAGCTTGGGAAGTTTAATTTGATTTCACTTAATAGAAGATAAATTATGTACATATCAGGGTACAAAATATTTTCCATTTCGGACATCCTAGGAGCTCTTCCAGTCTTAACAAATTTAACCAAGATCTTCTGATCCGGTTATAAATCATTTACCATCATTTTTTAATAGCAGTTTTTCCAAACAAAAAGGACATAATATCCTCGGACTTATGCACATCATCTCCAATGTTTTTAAAATCAAAATGATATACTCCTTCATGCGGGCAATTCAGGATTTGTCCAATTTCAACAGAAGAGATTGAGAAATCTCAGTCATCAATCTTTGTAATCATAGTGTCTTCATCCTCACCTTGACTGAACTGAACTGTTCTAAAGAAATAACGCATTTCTACCTCATACATAAACTCAGACTTTTCACTATTGAAAGTCTGCTCAAGGTTTTGAAAAGACAAAGCCTATTTCAACAACAGATTATGCTGGAATAGCCATTCCAGATCTATAACTTTACCTTGCAAACTTTTTCGGCCAACTAACTTTTTCTTCTTCGCGTCACTGCTCTCGGTATCATCTACTCGCTTGGTATTTTCCATTATTGAGTATATTTTTGAAGGTTCGAAGATTCAAAGATCAGGGGTTTTCAATAGTATGCGGTTTCAGGTTCGAAAGGGTTTTTTTGTGTTTGGGAAAAGAAACGGTTTTGAATTCAAAAGGGCTCTGACAGCCTTGATTCCCGTGTAATCACTAATCATTACATTTGTTTTAAAAAAAAATAAAATTTTTATGCGGTGAATTTAACGTAAATTAAAAACAAAAGTTATACCTTTTTCTAAAAACAAACAATGAATTGATTTTAAATAGTATTTAAAAACAAAATAAAATTTACACAATTAAGGAAATAAAATTAAAATAAATAAAATTAAATAAATAATATTTAAAATTATAATTAAAAAAAATTATTTAAAATTAAATAAACCTAGATCCCCCTTAATAAAATCAAACCTGGCAGTGGGAAGTGATTTATTAAAAATATCTTCTAATTGACTTTATGTATTTAGAAATTCTAAAAATATATCTTTTTTAATAACATGATCTCTTAACAAGTGATGCCTTATATCAAAGTGCTTAGTTCTTAAATGAATAATAGAATTTCTTGAAATATTAATTGCACTTATGTTATCACATAAAATATGTGTATTATAAAAATTCAATCCAAAGTCCATAAGAGTGTCTTTCATCCACAATACTTGTGCACAACAACTGCTAGCAGATACATATTCTGCCTCAACTATTGACAGGGAAACTGCATGTTGTTTCTTAGAAGACCATGACACTAAAGGCTTTCTGATATTATTAATATTTCTATTACTTATTAAATACTCCCTTCACGAATTTTATATAAATTGTGCATAATTTATGTGAAAATATTAATGTTTTAATACTAAGTATAATTGTTGAGCATTTTTAGAAGTAGTCCAATTGAGTCAGTTTACTAGTTTATTTATAACTCTAACTATACTGATCCAAATTGTGTGGTTTTTCTTTTTTAGGATTATCCTTTAAATATAAAACATTTCATTAGAAGATACCATGAGCCAATTATTCCATTTGAAGGGTCATATAGTCCTCACAAACAAGACCAAAGAATCTGTGAAGAAACTGGAATATTCATGAAGATTGATTTACTGGGCTAAATACAGAAGTAAAAATTCCATTATTCTCCTCCATAGATCGGGGGACAATGTTAGGAGTCTTGAATAAAAATTTCAAGGCCCAACTTTAAACACAAGGGTCCCAACATATGCTTTGAAGTCCAGCCCATCATTCTGGCCGAGAAATAAATTCAGTATAGTATTCATGACATATCTCATGATGTAAGCATCAAATAGATATGAGATTTTTCAGTGTTAAATAGGAGATATAGGAAGCTGACTTTTTTTTAAGAAATCATTCGTATTTGAAGGCATATTCCTATTCAAAAACCCTTTCACATTTTGGACATCAAAAAGACAGGATTGAAATGGACAGATTAAAATTGTTTACTCATCTGGCCATAAATTTGGATACATAGGTCTACCTTCCTCCAAATTTTTAGAGTAGTAGGAAAATTTTATTATCTAAAACTTTTAATAATGATATATCTCTAGATTCAGCTGTATTAATATCCAAATTGGTGATGCAATTGGAGGGACAGATTGGGAATGCAAACAGTCCACTCCTTGGGCAATAATTACTCCCCCCTTCTCTCCTTGAGAGGGGTTGGCATTTCAGAAGAGAAGATATCATATTGGCATGAACAAATCCTTTACAAAGTCTTGGGGGGATCTTCCATACTCATGTTTTCACTTGAGATAACTTTCCTCCTCTCTTTGTTTTCACTTACTTTCGTGTTCTTCGTTTTTGTAATTTTGTAAGTCCTTTCTTTTGTAATTCTGTTTTAATGCAAGTTTCTTCTTTAATATCTCTTATTATCATCCACCTTATGTAGTTTAATTTTAATGTTATTAAAATAGTTTAAATTCAGTTGAATCCACTTCCCTTCTTTTTCTTCCTCATTCAATCGAAAATCTGTTTTTAGTTATCATTATTGTTCGTGTGTATGTGTTCGACGTACCACTCTTTTCTAATCCCTTTATTTTTCTTCTCTTTATAATTCATCACCAAAAAATTATATTACCAGATTAATAACCATATTAATGGATGAGTAAATATCTAATGGGGGTGAGTTTTAATTTAGGTATGTTAAGCGATTGAGAGCTTTTGGTCGATGAGTATTCGTTGAATTAACATTGTGTATGTTGAACTTAGCATGTCATGGATTAATGACTTGTTTTATTTAATGTGTGGTTTCCATGGATTATTGGAATCATAAATACACTACCATAAACAAGATATGATCAATATTAGAACCTTAAGTTAAGTTAAGGCTTTGATTAAAGCCTTAACAATTGAGAATTCAAATCAACGTCAACTTGTGACAGGGGTGTTAATTTAAATGCAATATAAAGCAAAGCTCAAGGATATCACAAGCTTAACTAACCTAATGATGAACTCACCCCAATCATTATCAATTTGTTAAATCAATTATAGTCAATCAATCATTTCAATTAATCTCTACAAACAAACCCCCCTAATCAAAATAAAATCAACTAAAAACAAACGACTATTACAAAGTATCATTACCGAGGATTCGACCCGAGTGCTGCTATACACATTAGCAGAGCACCAGAACTTTGACCGGTCAATAGGAGACAATCAGCTATGCATTTAAATGGTCTCGTTTCTGGGGATGAAGCTTTAATTAGTCATTAGTTTCTGGTTATTGTAAGAAAAACCCAACAAAAAATAAATTTTAAAAAAATTTGAAAAAAACACAATGAAAAACTCGTCTTCTCATAAAAATCATAAACAGAAAACAAAGAAAGAAAAACCCATCTTTCTTTTCCTTCCAACATCATTCTGAATTCCCCGTAGCCTCCCAAACAATCCCTAGGATTTTTTTGACCCTGAAATTGAGCGAACACTTCGCCAACTTAGGAGGAACATAAGTGATAATCAAGTAATTCAAGAACCAGTCCTTGTCCCACCAATTGAATTAGATATAGCCAATCCAAGGGAACAAACACTTAAATAAATCGCTGCCCCTTATATGTATTACCAACCTCTTGGTATTCAATATCCAAATATAGAGGCTGACTTTGAACTAAAATCGGGTTTGATTCATCTTCTTCCTCATTTCCATGGGCTATCCGGTGAGGATCCACATCTCCACCTTAAAGAGTTCCAAGTGGTGTGCTCTATCGTGAAGCCTCAATGGGTTTTTGAGGAACAAATCAAACTCCGAGCATTCCCTTTCTCCCTAGATGACTCCACCAATTCATGGTTGTACTACCTTCCTCCTGGTTCCATAACCACATGGAATGACATGAAGCGACTCTTCTTAGAGAAATTATTTCCTGCTTCTCGTACTGATTCTATCCGAAAGGAAATAAGTGGTATAGGTGAATTCCCAAGTGAATCACTCCATGAGTACTGGGAGAGGTTCAAAAAGATTGTGAAAACCTGTCCACATCACCAAATACCTGACCAACTCTTGATTCAATACATCTATGAGGGGTTGTTGGCTATGGAGAGAACTCACATTGATGCCGCAAGTGGCGGTGCTCTTGTTGATAATACTCCAACAGCAGCAATAGATATCATAAGTAACATGGCTAAAAACACACAACAATTCCATACTCGAGCACATGCTCAAGTCAAACAAGACCAAGATAATCAATCAATTGAGCCGAACAAGATGACCGAGTGGATGAGTGAACTTACAGGTCTTGTGAGACAACTAGCTGTGGCTACCAAATCCCCAACCTCGTCTTCTCCACAATCAATGTTTCCTGGACCTGTCAAAAACTATGGAGTCTGAAACTCTCTATCTCATCCAACCGACACATGTCCACAAATTTAATAGGATCAATCCGATTCATCTGGACCCATGGAGCTCAATGCAGCATATGCTCAGTAGAACAACAATCCTCAACTATCAGGTCAGTTTGTTAGAAATTTCAACCAACCTCACTCTGAGCCCTTCTCTTCTTCCTATAACCAAGGCCGTAGGTATGGTAATCCCATATCAAATCCTCCTAAATTACCTCCTCAAAATCCAAACCAGTTTCAATATGGTCAAGGTGTTGGTAACTTCCAACAACCTTATCCTTTTATACCTCAACCTCAAAGGAACAATCCTCCCCCTGGATTCCATTATCCTTGTGAGCCTTCCCAATTCCAAAACCAATACAATCGCTTTCCCAAGAACCAAAATCCAGGTAATCCCAATCCGGGCAAGCCTCTTCTTCCAAGAAACCATGGGAAAGTGTTGTTGAAGATCTTGCCTCCTTCAACCGTTCTAGTCTCAAGAACATTGAAACCCAAATTGGTCAACTTTCATCCCACCTTAGTCAGCAACAACCATCTAATTCTTCCCAACTCCCAACTCAACAATTACCCAACCCCAAGGATAATATAAGTGCAATTGCACTTAGATTGGGAAATAAAATTTCTATGCCTCAAGATAAGTCCTCCGAACCTCCTTTGAATGTTGACCTAGAAAATGAAAAGAAAAAGAAACTTGAAAAAGAACCTAAAACCATTCCCTCACCTTCTTCAATTCCACTTAGGAATCCAATTCCTTTTCCTCAAGCTGTTTCTAAACCAAGGAAGTCATTTGAACCTGATCCCAAAATGGTCGACATGTTTAGACGTGTTGAAGTCAACATTCCCCTCTTAGAGGCCATAAAACAAATTCCTAAGTATACCAAGTTTCTCAAGGAGTTGTGTACCCACAAGAGGAAACTTAGGACCTTAAAAAAAATTTCAACCCAAGAGTCCAAACCCATTAAGTGCAAAGATCCAGGGACCTTTACAGTTCCATTCCAAATTGGATGTTTGAACTTTGATGATGCACTCATAGACCTAAGATCCTAAATTAATGTCATGTCTAAATCCATATTCTCCAACCTTAGTGTAGGTCCCTTACATCCAACGAGTGTTGTCATTCAATTGGCCAATCGAAGCACATCCAGTCCCGAGGGAATAATTGAGGATGTCCTTGTCCGAGTCAATGATCTTATCTTCCCTACTTATTTCTATGTCCTTGACATGAAAGGTGAGACAAACTCTTCTTGATCACCCCTAATTCTAGGAAGACCATTCCTCATGACTGCGAGAACTAAGATTGATGTCTATTCAGGCATCTTATCCATGGAATCTGGTGACCAACTGGTCAAGTTTAACATTTTCCAAGCCATGCGATACACATCTGAGGATCACTATGCATTCTCAATCCATGATTCTGAGGACACTTCTAAGAGTCAATTGAACCCCATTCCATCATGTTCATCCTGTTCTGATGATGAAAGATCTTGTGAAATCTTCACCATGATTAACAAAGTCATAAATGGTGAAGTTGATATGGACCTCTCATTCATATAATCCATCAATATAATGGAACTTGAAAACTCTCTTGAATCCCACATCAACTATGATCTCTACTCCACCACCTTGAACAGTATTAAAGAAAATGAATCAGAAGCAACTGAAGTCCCTTCCTCCATTCCTGAGTTGTCTAACCCACAAATGAAAGACGAGACTGATCTGAAACCTCTTCCTACACACCTGAAATATGCATTCCTTTTCCATGATCACTCATATTCTGTCATTATCTCATCTTCACCTACCAAAATTGAGGAGTCCAAACTTGTTCAAGTGTTACAGGAAAACAAAAAGGCCTTAGGGAGTACCCTAGATGACATACCAAGAATCAACCATGTCCTTTGCATGCATCACATCCATCTTGAGGAATCATCCAGACCAATTAGACAACCACAAAGAAGACTCAATCCACTCATACTTGAGGTAGTTAGGGAAGATATCACCAAGATTCTTCAAGCTGGTATTATCTACCCAATTTATGATAGTGAATGGTTCAGTCTAATTCAAGTTGTACCTAAGAAGGGTGGGATAACTGTTGTCACAAATGAACACAGAGAGGTAGTCACAAGTCGAGTAAATAACAAATGGCGTGTGTGCATTGACTATAGGAAATTGAATGTCGAAACAAGAAAAGATCACAACCCTCTTCCATTCCTTGATCAAATGCTAGAAAGAATAGCCGGAAAGTCACACTATTGCTTTCTCAATGGATACAATGGATATTTACAAATCCCAATCACACCTCAAGACCAAGAAAAGACTACTTTCACATGCCCCTTTGGAACATATGCATATAGATGAATTCCTTTTGGACTTTGCAATGCTTCTGCAACATTCTAGAGATGTATGATGAGTATCTTTTCTGAATTCAATGAACACTGCATGGAAGTCTTCTTGGATGACTTCACCATTTATGGTGAGTCATTTGAATCTTGTTTGTATTCACTCTCTCTAGTCCTCCAAAAGTGTGTCAAGTGCAACCTTGTGTTAAATTTTGAAAAATGTCACTTCATGGTTGAAAATGGGATTGTTCTAGGGCACATTGTTTAAAAAGATGGTATTGAAGTCAATACTACCAAAATTGAAGTGATCTAATCACTTACTCAACCCAAATCTATCCGAGACATCCGTTCATTTCTCGGTCATGCCGGTTTCTATCGGAGATTCATCCAAAACTTCAGTAGGATTTCCCTCCCACTCACTCAGTTGATCCAAAATGATGTCCCATTACATTTCGATGAGGCTTGCAAGAGATCCTTCATTGAACTCAAAACTGCTCTCACATCTGCCTTGATAATCCAACCCCCAGATTGGTCCTTACCATTTGAATTGATGTGTGATGCTTCTGATAGAGCTGTTGGGGCTGTTCTTGGTCAAAGAAGAGAAAATATTACTCATGTCATCTATTATGCCTCAAAAACATTGGATGAAACTCAATATCACCACACTGTCCTTGAAAATGAACTTTTAGTAGTGGTTTTTGCCTTAGATAAATTCTGGACCTATCTATTAGGTGAAAAAATTATCATCTTCACAAACCATTCTTATGACAACACTTCTTTTTATTATAACTTAAGCATGATTTATTACATAAAACGTCACTTGATAAAACAAATAAGATCAAGAGGTTTAGTGTCTTTGGGGCTTAGGAACATTACATAAAAACTTAAAACATAAAATACAACATCTTTATTGAAAAATTCCTTTACATGACCACTACATTCCCTCGTACTTAGCATTTCATGGGATAACTTGAGGACATGCATAAGAAAAGGGTGAGCTATAAAGCCCAGTAAGGGAGTATGTATGGAACAACATGAGGAGTAAAATACATGTTAGACAATAGGCATATCAATAAAGCATAAAAGAAACATGAACATAAAGGCATGATAAATCATGATAATCATAACATGGAAATGTGGCAACAACACTTAACATGGAATTAGCATGAGCCAAGGCTCATTGCACATAGAGCATGAGTAAATCCTCATTGCACATGAAGCACGAGTAAAACCTCTTTGAACTTGAATTAGTATGAGTAAACACTCATTGCACATGATGTATCATGATACTATACTTTACCCAATGCATTGGAGTGTTATAAGGGCGCACCCTTCTTAAATATTTCATTTCATGCATAAGTGTGCCACATGGATCATAAAACATGGATTCATAAAACATAATCATTTATTCCACGATATAGGAATATGGAATTCATACAAGAAACTTTAAAATCAATATGTAAATGTTCATAAAGGTGAATACCCTTGACGGAGAAATGGGAATGGTATTCACTACACAATGACATTGGCTTAAAAAATCGGTGCGATTTCGGCAGCGTAACGGCGTGACATAAGAATTCATAAAAAATGTTGATGAGAGAGAAAGGGGTTACTCCTCATATTTAAATATAATGGACAGTAAGGAGTTCATATAGACACATGTACCAACAATTGTAATGGAATTTAGATTCATGATAAAAAAGTATTTCTTGAATGTAAAAGAGGAGAGAGAAGTTCCTTTCAGAATTTCAGCATAGTAACGGGTGTACATGAGAGGCATTAAATGAGAGAGAAAGGGTCTCCCATCATTCAAAAATAAAGAGGTCAGTATGATGGAGGTGAAAAAACATACCCCAACATTTATAATTGAAACTAAAAGGTCAAAACAACTTAAATAAAATTGGAAAAAAATGAGAAATGAAGAAAAAACCCTTACTTGGAAGTGTGCTTCCAAAGGCTAGAGAGAGGCTTGTGAGAGGCTTCTTGGGATCTTGGGTCACCTTGGGAGGATTATAGAGAGTAGGGAAGATGTTGGACTAACTCCAATGGATTTTAGTGAGGATGAAGTGGGAGCTTGGGTGGGTTTATATAGGAAAGGTGAGGGAATTCTTTATTATTTAGATATGGGACCCCTTAAATTAAATTAATCCAAACCAAAAACCATCCCATGGTTTTTGGAAAAGGGAATAGGAAAAAAATATTTTATAAGGACAAAGTCTGAACTTCTTAAAATAATAAGGTTGCTTATGTTGAGGTGAGTCACACTCCCATGTAAATAAATTTAAAAAGGCAAAGTGTTGAATAAGTCTTGAGGGGTCCATTAATGCTTTGAAAAGTAAGTCAAACAAACCCAAAATTACATTATTTTAATGTTAAAACATATATTGGACGAACATAAAGATTATAGTATTTTATTACATCACTATTGGGTCATTATGATGTCATAAAACACATTATATATTTAAACGGTATTTAATTTTTACCCAAAAATTTGACTGTCTCAGAAAATTATGAAAAATTCACCGTTGGATAATTTCGACATCCTGATTCCTAAAATAACATTTATTTTATCTAAATAATTTTATAAATTTGTGAATTTTCACTTTTAAAATAAACCCTGACATTTATCGAAAATTCACGGGTTTTGACAGAAATGGCTTTCAAACCTTAATAAAAATTTTAATTGCATTCATAAAATTATAAGATCATTTATATTTAATAAAAATTAATTTAATAATAATAATATTATTTTATTAAAATATTATTTAATTCAAAATTCCCTTAATTTTAAAAAAATATTTCTTAATTAAATAACAACTAAAAACACCATTTGTACTTTAAAAACTATTTACAATGTATCAAAAATAATTAGAAATTATATTCATTATTATATACAAAAAATAATGTACATGAACATAGTACTACTTATTTGTTACATAACCCCTTAAAACAGACGCATACAACCTAAGGTTAAGGTGTGCGATGGTGAAAAACTCTTGGGGTGGCTCAGATAACATCACTCGAGTGGTAATTTCAATCAACTTCCACTTTTCCCGTAGACGGTCACGTTCGAGCTTGAAATGATGAAACTCAGCTTGGGATTGGTCAAGAGTGAAGCCCAAGGATGCCACATCTTTTCCGAGCTCCAACAAATGAGCTTCGTATGGAGCAATTCTACTGGACGAGGCCATTGCTTCTTTTGTCTGAGTAAATTGGATTTGTTAAAGTCCTATATTTATACTAATCATGTGATGACTGTTCAACGATTATATTAGCAGCGGTCAAAATTCTTAACATAAAACCAAAGAAGTTGACATGTTATATAAACATAAAGAGACATTTAATTAGATCAAGAGGGATTTCCATTAATGAAACATTGGGTCGTTACAATTCTGCTATAAAGTTCTTACTCAAGAAAAGTGATTCCAAACCGAGGCTAATAAGATGATCCTAATTCTCCAAGAGTTTGAAATTGAAATAAAAGATAGACCACAAAAAGAAAACCCTGTGGCTAATCACTTGAGTAGAATTTCTAATTCTTCTCATTCTGAAATCATCGATCCTGAATTCCCCACTGAGAACCTTTCATCTCTCACTCCAAAGTTACCATGGTATGCCCCAATTGTAAATTACTTGGTTTCTGGTGTTTTTCCTGAAATTTTTTCAAAAGAAGAGAAAATGAAGTTGAAAAGTGATTCAAAACACTATTTTTGTGAAGAAAATAAACTTTGTAAAACTGGGACAGACATGGTAATTCGGAGATGTGTTGATAAAGATGAACATTCCTCTATTTTAGAATTCTATCACTCAATGCCTAGTGGTGGCCACTTTGGACTACAAAGGACATCCAGAAAGGTCCTAGACTTTAGATTCTTCTGGCCTTAACTCTTCAAGGACTCACATGAGTTCTGTCAATCATGTCCCACTTGCCAAAATTTTGGCACAATTTCAAAGAGAAATGAAATTCCCAAAAAGATTTTAATTTTTTGTGAGATCTTCGATGTTTGGGGTATTGATTTCATTGGACCATTTCCCCCTTAAAATGGCCTTCTTACAGTTGATTATGTTTCTAGGTGGGTCGAGGCCAAACCCACTAGAAAGGTTGATTCAGATACTATTAGTGAGTTCCTAAAGACACATATCTTCCACCGATTTGGCACACCTCGTGCCTTGATAAGTGACTTAGGAACCCAGTTTTGTAATAAAACCATGGAATCTCTTTTGAAAAATAATGGGGTTGTACATAAAACTTCAACTGCATATCACCCCCAAACAAATGGCATGGCTGAACTTTCTAATAGAGAAGTGAAAATAGTTCTTGAGAGAATTTTCAAACCCACCAGAAATGTCTGGCCTGAAAGACTTGGTGAAACACTTTGGGCTCATCGAACTTCCTATAAAACACCCATTGGGATGTCTCCTTTTAGGCTAGTTTTTGGTAAAGCATGTCATCTACCAGTTGAAATCCAACATAAGTTTTTTTGGGCTATGAAAACCTGTAATTTTGATTGTGAAAAATCTGGTGAAGAAAGATTATTACAATTGGCTGAACTGGAGGATCTTCGACTTGAATCCTATGAGAATTATAATCTGTAAAAAGAAAAGGCTAAGGTACTCCACGAAAAACACATCCTGATAAAGGTATTCAATGAAGGTGAAATGGTAATTCTCTTTAATTCTCGATTTCGTCTTCACCCAGGTAAGCTTAATTCTCATTGGAAAGGTCCTTTTGTTATTACTCATGTTTACCCATTTGGTGTAGTGCAAGTCCAAGACCCTTCTTCCAAAAGGACATTCAAGGTTAATGGACATCAGTTAAAGCATAACCATGAGAAGATGAAAAATCCTGGATCAACATCGACTTCCACTGGATCCCCAACTTATCCAGTCAACCCACCACTAAATGAAGATGGAAACCCGCCAAATCCAAACCGGGGGCACATCTTTCCCTTCAACTCTCTCTCTTCTCTCTCTCTCTATATCTTTCTTCTTCTTCCACTCTCTTTTATTTTATTTATTTACCTCTTTCTTCATAAACCCCTTTTATTTGCTCTTTCTCTTTTTTGTGGGTGTGACTTTATAAAAGACAATCTAAAAAACCCGAAAAAAAAACAAAAAAAAAATCAAAAAAAAAAAAATCAAAAAAAAGGAAAAGTCAAGAGTCATGATTACTATTCTTCCAATTTTCTAATTTTGTCCAACCATTTTGGGGAGTCAACAAGAATGTTTTAATCTCAAAATTTTTTTATTTTCATTATGACTTTGGATAAAGAATTTTGTGTCAAAACCAACACATTTTGAATGCTCTATTTTTGATTTGGAAAATGATTTTCCCCAACCGTCAGAACCAACATTAGCTTTTATGCCAAGGCCACCTATGGACATATTTTCAAAATGTGTGTTTTCACCACCATTTTCGAGTCTTGAGTTTTTGGACCTTCGAGCTGAAATTCCTACCTTAGTGTGTATTAATATGATCGAGGAATTTTCTGAACCACATGAGAATCACAATAGCCAAATAGCCTCCCATTTCCCTTACATTAATCATACTTTTGAAAGCCCCTTCGAGACTATGAAAACCTTTTCTTTGATAGCCATATTAAAATCCCAATACCTTTTCCCACCCAATATCAACATGGATTTTCATTTCATAATTTTTTGAAATTTAAGTGTGGGGGGAATAGATTTCATTGTTTGGGTAAACTATTTTTGATTTTCAATTATTTATCATCTTCTTGAGGGCAAGCATCCATTTCAGTGTGGGAGAGAGGTTGTCATTTGGTGTGTTTTGGGGAATGTAATGTACTTACATTTATGTAATTTTGTAAATGTTATTGACAAGTGTTCAAAAAAATAAAAAATGATGAAAAAAAATAAAAAAAAATGAAAAAAATGGGTTGTGTCTTGGGAAGGTCAAAAATCAATCTTCCTCAACCTTTTATCTTGTTATAAATATTACAATTAGTGTCATGAGGATATCAAACATGGGTTGGTATATGAGTGTGAGATCTGTTTCAAGGTCAAATTTCGAAAAAACAAAGAGAAAAAAATAAAAAAAAGAACACTTGCATTATATTCTTATTGAGAGAAGTTTTGTGGTTTGTAAATATTTCATCTTCTCATCACCTTCAAATTCTCATCCTCTATTGTGTCTTTCTTCACACAATCATTCCCTTGTAAAAACATGTTTTCATTCCCTTTCATGTTTTATTTCAAAAAAACGTGTATTGTTTTTCTATGTTGGTGTTTTAACCCTCTTCTTCTCTCTCTTGGACATTATATTCCTACCATCCCATAACCATAGAAAAACACCTTAAAATCACCTCTTTATTCTTGTGCACTTTGAATAGGTATTGTAAGCTGAGAGCTCTTTCAAACTCTAATATTTTTACTTTTGGTTGGTGAAAGAGTGAACCTCCACAAATGAATTTTATCATCTTGGAAGGTGTGAGTTTTAGTGTCCACATTTTCTGTTTCTAAATTTGAGCATGAAAAAAATGAATTAATTTTGGAACATTTTTTCTGTAACAACTTGTGGTGGAATTCAAAATGGATGAGTGAAATAGTCTAAACCTCCCATGATTGGAGAAAACAAAATTTTAATATTTGTTGGTGAGTGAAAATGATTTTGTTACGTTTTTATATTTATTGCACATGAGGAGATGCACAAGACTAAGTTTGGGGGATTTTATGTTATTAAATTTTTTATTACTTATTAAATACTCCCTTCACTGATTTTATATAAAATGTGCATAATTTATGTGAAATATTAATGTTTTAATACTAAGTATAATTTTTGAGCATTTTTAGAAGTAGTCCAATTGAGTCAGTTTACTAGTTTATTTATAACTCTCACTATACTAATATATATTGTGTGGTTCTTGTTTTTTAGGATTCTAATTTAAATATAAAACATTTCATTAGAATGTACCATGATCCAATTCTTCCATTTAAAGGGTCATATAGTCCTCACAAACAAGACCAAAGAATCTGTGAAGAAACTGGACTATTCCTAAAGATTGATTTACTGGGATAAATACAGATGTCCAAATTCCATTATTCTCTACCATAGATTCGGGGACAATGTAAGGAGTCTTGGATAAAAATTTCAAGGCCTAAATCCAAACACTAAGGGGCCCAACATATGCTTTGAAGTCCAGCACATCATTCTGGATGAGAAATAAAATCAGTATAGTATTCATGACATATCTCATGATGTAAGCATCAAATCGAGTTGATATGTTTCAGTGTGAAAGAGGAGATATAGGCAGCCGACTTTGTTGAATAAATAATTCAGCTTTGAAGGAATATTCATATTCAAAAACCCTTTCAAATTGTGGACTTCAAAAAGAATAGATTGAAATGGACAGATTAAAATTTTTTAATCATCCGGACATAACTTTGGTTACATAGGTCCAAATTACTCCACATTTTGAGATTAGTCATCCAACTGTATTATCTACAACTTTGAAGAATTAGATATCTTGAGATTAGGCTATCTGAATAGCCAAATTGGGGATGAAAGTTGAGGGATAGATTGGGAATGAAAATAGTCCACTCCTTGGGCTATAAATACTATCCCCTTCTCTCCTTGAGAGAGGTTGGAATTTCATAAGAGAGGAGATCATATTGGTATGAACAAAGCCTTAAAAATGGCTTGGGAGGATCTTCCATACTCATGTTTTCACTTGAGAGACCATTCCTCCTCTCTTTGTTTTCACTTACTTTTGTGTTCTTCATTTTTATAATTTGTTAAGTCCTTTCTTTTGTAATTCTGTTTTAATGCAAGTTTCTTCTTCAATATCGCTTATTATCATCCACCTTATGTAGTTTCATTTTAATGTTCTTAAAATATTATAAATTAAGTTGAATCCCCTTCCCTTATTTTGCTTCCTCATTCAATCGAATTTCCGTTTTTAATTATCATCATTTTTCGTGTGTGTGTGTTTGACGTACCACTCTTTTCTAATCCCTTTATTTTTATTCTATTTATAATTCATCACCATAAACTTATATTACCAAATTAATAACCATCTTAATTAATGAGTAAATCTCTCATTGGGGTGAGTTTTAATTTTGGTATGTTAAGCGATTGAGAGCTTTTTCTCGACGAGTATTCGTTGAATTAACATTGTGTATGTTGGAATTAGCATGTCATGGATTAATGACTTGTTTTGTTTAATGTGTGGTTTCCATGGATTATTGGAACCATATATACACTACCATAAACAAGATATGATCAAGATTAGAGCCTTAAGTTATGTTAAGGATTGGATTAAAGCCTTAACACTTGGGAATTCAAATCAACGTCAACTTGTGACATGGTTGTTAATTTAAATGCAATATAAAGCAAAGCTCAAGGATATCACAAGCTTAAATAACCTAATGATGAACTCACCCCAATCATTATCAATTTGTTAAATCAATTATAGTCAATCAATCATTTCAATTAATCTCTTCAAAAAAACCCCCCTAATAAAAATATAATCAACTAAAAACAAATGACTATTACAAAGTATAATCGTCGAGGATTCGACCCGAGTGCTGCTATACACATTAGCAGAGCACTAGAACATTGACCAGTCGATAGGAGACAATCAACCATGCCTTTCACTTTACTAAAAAATTACATGTTCTTGATGTGATTTTTCTATCTAATCTACAACTTACAAAGTCAGAATCTAAATATGAAATCAAATTAAAATCAGAAGTTTTAGGATATAGTAGAGATTTAAAAGTAGTTCCTTTTAAATATCTAAAAATTATTTTAACAGCAGTTAAATGAGATTCTTTGGGATTTGATTGAAATCTAGAACAAAGACAAACTAAATACATTATATATGTCCTGTTAGTAGTAAGATATAACAAACTACCAATCATACCTCTATATAACTTGTTGTCAACTGATTTCCCAGTTTCATCCAAATCAAGTTTTATATTAGTACACATAGGAGTTGTAAATGTCTTGCTGTTTTCAAGTCCAAATTTCTTAAGTAAATCAGCAATGTATTTTCTTTGATTTAAAATATTTCCAAAATCTTTTTTAAATATTTGAAGTCCAAAAAAGGAATTTAATTCTCCCATCATACTCATTTCAAATTCTTCTTGCATTAATTTTGAAAATTCATGACAAAGTGTTTTATTAGTTGATCCAAAAATTACATCATCAACATAAATTTGAACCAATAAAACATTATTTTTCATAGTTTTCTTAAAAAGAGTTGGATCCTCCAATCCAACAGTAAAATCATTTTTCAAAAGAAAATAACTTAATCTTTTATACCAAGCTATAGGTGCTTGATTAAGGCCATAAAGAGCTTTAGTAAGCTTAAAAAAAGAATCAGGTTTTTGAGAGTTTTCAAAACCAAGAGTTTGCTCAATATAAAATATCTCCATTAAATAACCATTTAAAAAGTCAGATTTAACATCCATCTGAAATAATTTAAAATTCATATGAGATGCATAGGCTAAAAGGATTATAATGGCTTCTAACCTAGCTACAGGTGAAAAAGACTCATCATAATCTATTCTTTCTTGATTATATCCTTTATCTACTAATATTTCTTTATTTATAGTTATTATACCTTTTTCATCCTATTTATTTCTAAAGACCCATTTGGTTCCTATTACTGGATAATTCTGAGGTCTTTCCACTAATTTCCAAGATTCATTTATTTTGAACTGGTTTAATTCATCTTTCATTGCTATTACCCAGATTTTATCGTCTAAATCTTCTTCTATAGTATTGGGTTATAGTTGGGATAGGAATCCAGAGAATTCCACTAGATTTCCTAAGTTTCTTCTAGTTTGAATACCAGTTTATAATTCACCTATCACAGTTTATAAAGGGTGATTCTTTAGGGTTATAGACTTTCTTGGTAATAAATTTAAATGTTCTTCAGTATCATGTTCCTCTGAACTAGACTGAATTTCTTTTATATCATTTTCAAAATAATTCTTTAAGTTCTCAAGTCTCATATTATTGTTAGAGTCAGGTTCATCTATTTGATCTGTCCTTTTCTCAAAGGGATCAGATTCATAAAATTTCACATGAACTGATTGTTCAGTAATCCTTGACTTTTTATTAAAAATGCTATAAGCCTTGGAAATAGCATAATATCCCAAGAAAATTCCTTCATCAGATTTTGGATCAAACTTACCAAGATTGTCCTTAGTGTTTAAGGCGTAAAACTTGCATCCAAAATAGGTGTATTTTTCAAAATAGGTGTTATTAAAACTCTATTAATTATATAGAAAGCTGTATTTGCAGCTTCTACCCAAAAATATATAGGTAGGCTATATTCATTTAACATAGTTCTAGCCATTTCTTGAATTGTTCTATTTCTTCTATCTACAATCCCATTCCGTTGAGGTGTTATTGGTGCAGAGAAAGTGTGTTTAATACCCATGTTTGAGCAAAAGGAATTAAATTCCTGATCCTCAAATTCTCCACCATGATCACTTCTCAATGAGATTATATTATAACCTTTTTCATTTTGAATAGATTTGCAGAAACTTTCAAATAAAGTAAAAGCTTCATTCTTAAATTTCAAAAAGAAAATCCAAGTAAATCTAGAATAATTATCAACTAATACATAAACATATAATTTACCAGCCAAGATTTCCACTCTTGAAGGTCCAAACAAATCCATATGGATAAGTTCTAGTGGTTTAGTTGTCGCAACTTTGTTAACATATTTGAATAATGATTTGTGTTTCTTTCCAAGTTGGCATGAATCACATAATCTGTTACTTTCAAATCTGAGACTAGGAAAATCAGAAACTATGTGTTTCTTAGATAACTTATGTAAAACATATACATTACAACATCCAAGTCTCCTATGCCTGATCCAAGATTCACTTAATTTAGTAGACAAGTAATTTACTTGTTGTTTACACAAGGAATTTAAATCCAAAGTATAGAAATTGTCAGTTCTTGGTGCCTTAAATTTAAACAGTTTATCTTTAAAAATAGTACAACAATTGTTAGTAAAATCAATAATATATCCATCCTCACAAAGTTGAGAGATACTTATCAGGTTGTGTTTCAATCCTTGTACATAAAGTACTTTGTTGATTGAGACTGTGTTTGGATCTCCAACAGTTCCAATGCCAATGATTTTTCTTTTGGCATTGTCACCAAATGTGACAAGTCCTCCTTCATTTTGAGTGAGTGTTATAAAATTTGTTGATTTCCCACTCATATGCCTTGAGCAGCCACTATCCATGTACCATATATATTTTCTGCTTTGGTGGCCTGCTACCTGCAAAGAAATTTAAACAAATTTCTTTGGTACCCATATTCTGTTGGGTCCAGGGGTGATAGATAGCAATGATCTGGGTATCCAGATTTTCTTTGTTATTTTAAAATCAACTGAATCATATAAGTCTTTTGAAACATAGGCTTTCTTAATACCACAAATTTGAGGTTGTCTTAATAAACAGTGTTTAGCTATATGTCCCTTTGTCCCACAAAAGTTACAATTAACCCTTTTAGTACTAAGAACAAAATAATTTTTGTATAGCTTAGGTTTTTCTCCTTTACTTACAATTACAAATATTTCCTTTTTAATGACAATTTTTCCAAGAATTTCATTTAATTAATTCTCTACTTTTGTAAAAACCAATGCAGCCTGTTTTTAAGATTCTACTTCATCCTGCAGTATTTTTATTCTTGATTCAAAATTAATATAGTTAGTGTTAATAGAACTGTATTTATCAGTTAATTCCTTTTGTTGTTTCATCTTTGTATCTCTTTCATCTGAAACAGCCTTATGTATGTTCTTTAGTGACTTATGTTTCTTAAAAATTGAGTCATATCTTTCTTAAAGCATAATGCAGTAGGCTGCAAGTTTTTCTTTTGTATAGCTTGATTCATAATTTGATTCATTATTTGAGTTAGAGGAGTAATATGAATGTACCTTATCTGTTTCTGCCATGAAACACATTTCTGCTTTAATATTGACTTCTTCTTTCTCTGAGCTTGATTTTGGAGAGCTACTGGAGTCTTCAGATACACTCCAAGTGGATTTCATAGCTTTTTTGTCTTTCTGCTCATAGTCATTTCTTTTGAAGAATTTCTTCTTCTTTTTATCTCTCAATTGTGGGAAATCTGGTCTTATGTTCCCATATTCTTGCATTCATAGAATCTTACTTCTTTATCATCTTTCTTAAAGGATTTTTTGAAGCCTCTTTTCTTGCTGTAGAATTTTCTGAATTTTCTGGCTAGCTGAGCCAATTATTCATCTAAGTTTGATGAGTCAGTGCTCTCTTATATGGCTATGAATTCTCTCTTCTTCATCTTTCTATTCTTTTGTTGTGGAGTTACCTTCATGGAAGTATCATCCTTTTTGATGTAGACTTTATATCCATTTGCCTCATCTTTCATTTCAGCTTCGTACATCATCAGTGTACGAATCAGCTCTCTCATGGTTAGATCTTTAACAGGTTTTGATTGTTTGATTGCAGCAAAGATACCATTATATCGATTAGGAAGTACCCTCAGTACTTTTAATGCTTGATCAGCCTGCTTGATAGGACCTCCTAGATCTGTTATATTATTGGCAATTTCTGTCAATCTCCCATTCATTTGGGTAATGGTTTCACCTTCAAACATTATGAAAGTATCAAATTTCAATTTGGTTGTAGCATATCTAATTTATCTCACATTGTTTGTTCCTTCATACGCCACAACTATTGTTTGCCACATCTCATATGCTATCAGGCACTGAGATACTCTGTTAAATTCATCTGGTCCTAGACCATAGATAATTGCATTCATAGCCTTCGAATTCATATCATACTCTGCCTCTGTATCAATACTCCATGTCTCAGGATTTTCAGGAATTTCATAAGGAGTCATAATCTTTGAATAGACTTTATATCCGAGGTTTTTCAGATATATTATCATGCGCGATTTACAGCAGCCATAGTTGTATCCATTAAAATATGGTGCTCTGACCATTGACATCGCTTATCTTGTATCAGTCATGATGCTCTGTTGTATAATCTTTAAATAATCCTCGCTTTCTAAGGCTCTATCAGAAGCTCCACCTTTGATACCAATTGTAAGATCTTGAATATATAGATTATACACAAGAGGGGGAGAATTGTGTCTTTCAGATTTTTCATTAACTCTTAGATTGATCGAGTTATGTCCTCTATACTTTATTAGATTTGATCATGCAACAGAATAAGTAAAAGCAGGTACACACAGATGTATAGTGGTTCAGGGAACAGAAGGCCCCTAGTCCACTCCACCAATGCTCTACTCTACGATCTTGGTGATTTTCACTATCTAGTCCTCAAGACCATCCAACTACTGAAAACAGGCAGTTGACACCTTTAAAATTTTCAGGCAAACAAAGCCTTCTGGTTCAAACATGAACCTACTCAGCTTAGTACGAGAAGCTGGTCACTCAAGATAAAAGCTGTTTTCATTTAAAAAGAACGTTTCCAATTGATATTCACAATTGCAATAGAATGCAATTGACTGTAGATGGATCGTCGTCTGCAGAAATATTGATCTTTGAGTCGATTCGGTTGCAGTAGATATAGAAAATGCAATCGCAACTTAAGCAGCAGTAGATTCACAAAAGATTGCCATTGAAAAATAGATGAATCTTCTGTTGTGTTCCTTATTCTTCAAAAAAACAGAGCAAAGTTACTCTTCATAATCATTAGATCTTTGTATCTTGATTTGTCTCTATTTTCACTCTTTAGAAATAGCATTGTCCGTGTAGCAGATCTTTCTTTCGAATATAATGATTGTATCTGCCCTTGCATTCTTGATCGCTATGTGTTATTATTTCAAATATTCGCTATATCGATCTATGTACACTTTTTAGTATATCACACTTGTTTTTGTTATCGATCTATGTACACTTTTTAGTATATCAGAGTTTAGTCCGGCTTAAAATTAGCCTGATCAATCGCTTGCAGACCGTTGAACAAAAATATCAACTTCAAATTCCCGACGCCAAACGTAAGGTTGAGTTGCACTGCATGAATCCTCTGAAACATAACATAGATCAAACTTAGGGTTGATGTCACATTCTTCAAATGTAAGGTTGATGACATATGGTTGACCACAAACACAGGGTAAACCATCCATACTTTTCTCTTCCATATCCAAACATATATCATACTTTTCTAAGCTTCTAAACGTAAGGTTGTTTTCAAAAGTAAGGTTTTTTAACCATAATTTTGAGAAACAAACAAAACATTAAAGACTTACGTAATGTTTCTTCTTCCATACTTTCTCAATATCCCAAACGTAGGGTTCCTTCCTAACGTAGGGTTCTTCTTCACGTAGGGTTCCTTTCTTTCTTACTTCCTCAATATCCCAAACGTAGGGTTCCTTCCTAACGTAGGGTTCTTCTTCATGTAGGGTCCCTTTATTTTTTTACTCTACGCTTTCTTTTCATTCTTTACGCTACGCTTTCCTTTCTTTATTTATGCTACACTTTCCTTTCTTTCTTTACGCTACGCTTTCCAAATGTAAGGTATGAATAGTGTTTGTAGAACACTTTAAATTGATTCCCGAATGGTTTATAAATTGTTCCACGCTGTGTAAACACTTGAATATTCTTCCAAAAATGAGAATATATAAAATATATAATTTCTGGAAAATACTTAAAGTAAAATAATTAGAAAAAATTAAAGGGTATTTGTGAACATCAAAATAATCATAAAGAGAGAGAGTATTGTTCTCAAAAATATCCCCCATTAAATAATAAAACTTATTGTTGAAAACAACACTTGCTCAACACCTTACATCATTAATGTAATGAAATTACCACTAGTGTGTACATACGACCCACCATCTCCATGACACGATGCAATTAATTTTCCTTGTTAACCAATAAATAATGATCTAAAAAATGTATATAATGAGTAAATATAATATATATGAACTTAATATCATTATTTTAATTAAATAAATATATCCTATGCATAACCAAATGGTCCGACGACCTTCTTCTTTTTTATTGATTTTTGATAACCCCCCTTTCAAGGGGTGAGGGGGAACCCTTACAAGGCCCATAGGCTCAGAGATTACAAGGCCCACAGGCTTTGGAGATTACATGACCCGAAGGTCTTAGGGAATTCAACCAGACTATCTACAAGGAACAACCCCTCCCCAACATCTGCATTGGGATAGTAGCTCTCCACCTTCGCATGGCCGTTTGGATTGGCTTCCTATGCAAGAACAGGCTGGTCTTGATGGCATAGTCATACCCTCTCATTCTGACAATCCATTTGGCTCTACTCTGGTGAGTGCACCTACTCTGAATCCTCTTTTGGGGATGCTCCTTTTTTGTAGAGTTTTTCTGGGGAAACTGCATGTGTCCTGAAGGCCTTGAGGTGGCCTTAAGGCCTTAAAGGTGGCCCAAAATCCCTACTAACCCAAAGGCCTGGGTGAATCAAAAGCCTTAAAGACTCCAAGACCAAACCAATGGCCCAAGGTGAATAGTTCCAGCTGCTACAGTACTGAATAATACCTACTACAGTAACTGCTACAATTCCTGCTACGGTACCCGCATAGTGTATAGTTCTGATACAGTACCTGCATAGTGTACAATTTGCTATAGTACCACACAATGTACAAAAGTGCTATAGTACTGCTACACTGCCTACTACAGTACCCATAAATATTCCTTTACATGGTTTTGAACCTAGGTCTCATGGATGCACTTAAGGATACCTCACCAACTGGGCTGGGGCTCATGTGTTCCTATGCATAAGAAACATAATTTACATGGAAAACATGCATAGGAAAATGAAGTAGTTTACACCTGAAACATGGGTAATAAAAAAACATTATATACAAAACTACATAAGATGATCATATATGATATCATGAATATGAATATGGTTTTGGTATAAATTAATTTCATGACTTAAATATTATATAGAAGGTTAAATAACATTCAACTATAGGAAAGTACAAGGTAAGGTTTAATTTCACAATCCCATTACTATCTGGGATTATTTATACACAATTATTTACTAAGGAATTTTTATCTTCCTTGTCCATGTTTTATAAAAATATTTTCAAAAATATTTTTTATTATTATACTATAAATTTTGAAATTCTTTTTACCTATGTTTTACTTCTTATAAAATGGTTTGAAGAGAATCTTTTTTCCATTTTCCAAACAAATAACTTTATAAACTTCTCAACAAAAATACGAAAGGAATGTTTTTTTAACTTATAGGGCTAGAGTGGATTTTACTACCATCATAGAGCCTTAATGTTTTGAAGACTCATTTACAAGTTTACCTGGTTTTTTTCCAGGAAAATATTTTCTTTTATATATATATATGTATTTTAAAATAAATGATTTTTAAAGTAAAAAAGGGGTATTTCTCTCAAGAAGTTTTTAATGATTTTATTATACTATTTTTATCTATGTCTACATCATTTGTTTTATTTTATTCTTAATTGAGGTTGATCTCATTTGATACCATATACAATATTTTATTGAAGTTTTAATGATTATTTTGATTGTGGATGTGGTATTTTGATACCATTGATGGGTTATATTTAAAATATTCAAATTTTGTATGCTAGTTTTTCAATAAAAATGTTTATGTTGTTTACGTTTCAACATTTTCATATGAGGAATGTATTGGAATTAGTAAGTGATGGGTGGGTACCTTTATATACCATTGATGTATAGATAGGTATCATGAGACAAACTAGTTTGGGTATTAGTAGATGCCTTACCTGTTTATGTGTGGTGTCTTGACTGAAGCCCTGACAGTATAGTTGTGATGTATGACATTATGAATAACCAAATTATTAGATTTGTTATTGAAATTTCATGTGGTTATTCAATTATTAGAATATTCATATGATTATTTATATGGAATTATTTTATTATCATTTATCCTTTCCATATTATGCTCAACATTATGTTTTAATGTCTTGTGTTTTAGTTATACACCTTTCCATAATGTTTATACTTATTTATTCATAATATCTTCTTTTGTATGCTTACCCTTGTTGAGCATATGAACTCACCCGTTTCTTATGTTTTATTTTCCCAAGGATTCAAAGATGTATATTATGACTGATATACAAGTTAAAGTTAGGAGAATAATGGTGTTCTCAAAGTATTATATATGTTGTATTTTATGTTTTAAATTGTAATTTAAAGTTCATGTATATAACCTTGTTTCAGAAACTACTACACTAATTGGTCCTTTGGGATTTTTATCTTGTATCTATTCCAATGTAATAAAGTGGGGCACCACTTTAGAGCTACTCAGGTCGAGGTTTTCAAATTTGGTATCAAAACAAGTTTAGTATAAACCTTGGAAATTGATTTAGGAAATCATGGATTAGAAACCATAACCATGTGACAAAAATTGAGGATAATTCTAAGTATATGATATCATCCTATAAAATTGGTAATACCATGGATAACCAAGTTTATGCCAATAAAATAATATATTAAGAAAAATATATCTGAATTTTGATATCCTAAAAATGTTTGTTCACGAATATATGACTGTGATTAGTGTTTCTCACTTTGTGGTTTGGGTTTTGGTTAATGTTTGGAATCAGCAATATTATACAAGTAATGGTTATACTATTTATGATGAAGAGGCTAAAAAATAAAAATAAAAGTAATGAGGTATTAAGGAATAAGATGATAAAGTGTAGCTAATGGTTTAATGAAGTTAAAAGATTAAAATTCTTGTGTTTTTTATTCAAGAATTATTTCATCTATGGTGATCTGGTTATAAGAATCATGAGATATATTAGTATTGTAATGAAATATTTCTTATTTAAGGATTTAAAAGAATAAACGTTTTCATTATGGTTTCTATGGTGATAAGATATTTGGAATGTGACAATATGAGATACATTTCATTGTTTGTGGAACGTGGTGTTAAGATTAATTTAAGAAATTTTGAGACCTTTTTGGACTATGAATTTGGATAGAAGTATTTTGGAAGAGTCTTAAGGTTGGAATGGATTAAGTTGAACATTGTATATTATCATTTGAAGTTAAAGTATAATTTATTGGATACTTTTTTATAAAAGTTTCGGTTTTATTAAACATTTATAGGATGAAAAAATTACTTGTGGAACTTATGATTCATTAAAAGTGATTCAGGCATAAAAATTTATCTTGAATAACCCTTTCTAGATATATGAAATGAAGTAAAAATAGATTGATTCACAACCAAAGGATGACATTATGACATGGAAAGAAATAAATTAAGTTTTCTTTAATAATTTATCTATATAGTGAAATAATGCATCAAATCTTGGAAAGGAATTTGTAAATAAAAATTCTATTCATTTAATTTTATTACCAAAAAATCAATGAACTCTTTAACCCATCACATATATATGGTTTTATTATCTTAGAATTTCTGGTAACCATGTTCTATACCACTCTACATTAGAACATGACAGTATGATTCCACTTCCGTACCCCGATTTTCACTTCCCACTAATGTTATAAAATTTGAAATTCTAATTTTGTGGTGACCTTCACATTTCTCTTTTAATATTATTAAGAGAATGTTTTATTAACCCTATTTCTGATGTGGTTTTCCCATAAAGGAATTTTCAAGTATCAACTATTTATTTTTGAAGTAAAATTTCAAATTGTGAGAAAAAAATTTATTGAAGTAGGGGAGAATGTAACACCCCGAGATTTTATGGTATTTATCTTTTTAAATTTAATCTCTTTGATACCTTACGCTACAGACAACATCGAGCTTAAACGTATCATGTTATACTATTAATATTATTATTTAAAATAAAATTATATCATAGCTGTTAAATTGGTGGTTATAAAAATGATTAACTAACTTATGAAATTGTATTATTGAATTCATTTTTTACCAATTAATTAGAAACAAATATAAAAACTAATTCAATATAAATGAAATTTTTATAAAAAATATTTAAATGCGAACAAGTGTGATTTATACCAATAAAATAAATTAATCACACTTTTTTGGATTATATTAATGAAATATGAATCTATAATATATTTAATATAATATTTAAAACTCATCATATGTGTTTTTTAGACATGATATAAGAAAAAATCTAATTTTACTCCTAAAAGATGTATTTTTATAAAAATATATTTTTACCGCCTATTGATGGAACACTTTTTTTAAATATAATTTTTGACACTTTAATCAATTAAGTTTTGAAAAATAAACTTGTTATTTGAAATAGGAATATAAAAATTTACTTTTTTTAATTGCTGTTATTTTTCTAATAATTTTTTTGTTTTGATGAATAGTGATGAAATATTGCATTTTAATAGAAGACGAATTTTTTATAAATAATTTATAGTATTAAATTGTATTTTTTTATCTGTTTTAACGCATAATTAGATAAATTTTAAATAATTTAGTCTAATTTACGTCATTTTAATCAAGGGTAAAAATAATATTCTAAATATTAGCAAATTACACTAACACTTGTCCAAATTTCATTATATGGGCAGGTTTTAACCAAAATCATCATTTTAATGAGATTATAAAGTTATTAAGAAACTTGGATGAGATTATGACATTTATTATATTTTATTTAAAGAAAAGTTTAAGATGTCATACTCATACTTTTAATAAAAATATCATTTTTAATATATGGTTATACATAAGATAAATTCAACTATAAATTTTTATTGGAAAGATAAATTTTTTATCTTCATCATGATAATTTATTTTTAATTTTTAGGAAATAAATAATTACCTTAAAAACTTAAACAATGATGATAAAATAATTATTTAATTAATTGGAATATCCAAAAAATGATTATAAAAATATTAAGAAAAATATAATTTAACATGATTAATGTCATCCACTAATTATATGTATAACCTAGATATATCATATACGCATTAAATATTTTGGATATAATTTATCTAGTATATTGATATTTTTTAAAAGTCAATGTCATTAATACTGTCAAAATTGACATTAATGTTATATTAAAAATATATTTTATTAAATGATATAAAATTTATAAAAATATAAAATTAATCCAAATTATTCATATAAGGTTTAAAATTTCATCAATGGTCCATTTATGGGTTGTTTGGCATTTTATTATAACTATATTAGCCATCAAATAGTAAAAACACATGTTTCCACGATAAGAGTTACAAAGTTTAAATAAGTGTTAAAACGAAAAGATAACGGTACAAATGAGACATAAAATTGTATAATAATTAATGGTTGAGAGAATTTGGACCCATAGTCATATTACATTCAAAATTACTCACCTTTTATCCATTTTGAATTAGAAATTAATTTATATTAATTTAATATTTTGAGAGATTCCAAAAGTGACCCTCCCCACGATTATAAAAGGACACCTCCTCCCTCACTTACACAACTTTGAGCCTTCTAGATCAACCAAAACCACAATAATATATCCTTATAACATCCTTATCCAAGTTCTTGAGTTCCAGTTCTCCCAAAAAGACCAAATATAAATCCCTTTTAAGAAGACATTTAAAATGAAGTCCATCGAAGAAGAGGTAATTGTTTTACTAACCCATTCACATTCATTTCTTCTTATACTTACTATTCATGCTTTTCTCAAATAATAAAGTAATAAATATAGTATCATATATATTCTAATATTTTAATATGATTATTTGACAATCATATTCCACCTTTTATCTGTCCTATGAAAAATGAAAGCATCATGCGTGCGTACATACGACTTATTGTCTCCATGCTATGGTGTAATTTGTTTTTTCATCACCTATTTATTTGGATGGGTATAATGATGGATATAATGAATATATATAATAAATATATATAATAAATACAAAATGATGTTGTTTCTTTATAATTAATATACCATTTAATTCCTCACCCATTCACCATTAAGAGAATGATATTGTCGCTCGTGCGTATCTACAACCAACCGTCTCCATGACGCGATGCGATTAAATTTCCATGTTAGAAAATCAAGAATGATTTAAAAAAAAATTATTTAATGATTAAATATAATATATATGAACTTAATATCTTTCTGGTTATAAAATAAATATATCCTATACGTAAGAAACAAGACTTACATGACAAACATTCATCGGAAAATGACGTAGTTTACACCTGAAACAAGGGTAATAATGAAATATTATTAACAAAATGATATAAGTGTATTTTATATGATATCATAAATATGGATATGCTTCTTGTATAAATTAAAAACATTATTTAACCATTATAAATTTGGTTAAATCACATTCAACAAAAGTAAATTACAAGGTTAGGGTTAATTTCACGATCTCATTATTAT
This sequence comes from Viscum album, assembly GCA_963277665.1. Taxonomy (NCBI): domain Eukaryota; kingdom Viridiplantae; phylum Streptophyta; class Magnoliopsida; order Santalales; family Viscaceae; genus Viscum; species Viscum album. Next base: position 1,775,470,612 of record OY728142.1, on the reverse strand, counting down.
CTGGGATTGTTTATATGTAAGTATTTACTAGGAAATATTCATATTATATGTTCATATTTTCTAAAAATGTTTTAATTTTTTAATATTATCCTATTAATTTTTAAAGTATTTTTACCTAGTTTTTAATTACTAAAAACGGTTTGAAAGGAATCTATTTTTTTTGTTTTCCAAAGAAGGTACTTTATGAAATTTTCAACAAAAATATGGAAGGAATGTTTTTTAACTAATAAGATAGGAGGATATTTTACCTCTTTCATGATACCTTAATGTTTTTAATGTTACTTTAAAATTTTACAAGGTTATTTTCAAAGAAAATATTTTCTTTTATATCTATATTACTTTTCAAATAAAATATTTTCAAGGTAAAAAGGGGTATTTCTATCAAGATGTTTTTAACAATTTTATTAGGATATTTTGCTACATGTAAAAATATTTTGTTCTATTTTTTGATTAATTTTGGTTCATATCTGATGATTCCATATAACATATTTTATTGAATGTTTTATGATCAGTTTGAATGTGGATGTGTTATTTTGATACCATTCATGGTTTATGTTATAAGAATTCACATTTCATATGATTATTTTTCAATACTAATGTTTATTTTTTTATGTTTTACCATTTTCATATGAGGAATGAATTTTACTTATTAAGTGATGGGAGTTCCCCTCTATATCCCATAGTTGAGTTATTAGGTCTCATGACACAAATTAGTTTGGGTAATGGCCAAGGCCTTACCTATTTATGTATGGTGTCTTGGTCGAAGCCTTGACGATATGCTTATTATATCAAGAATGATGAATTCCCTAAATATTATATTTGTATAATATATATAACACCACAATAATTTATGATATATTTCTTTTAAATACATTTAATTTCTTGCGTTTCATGTATCACCGAGTTTGAAAGCACCGTGATATATTAATATGTGACTGTTATACCTAGACATTAAAATAGTGGTAATTAATATTATAAATCATGGTATGAAATTTATTTATTTAATATTCATCTAAAATATTTATTAGACAATAGATAACAATTAATCCAATTTTACACATTAAATGGTTGTATTTTTCTTAAGGCAGTTTTACAACTTTTTATGGCACACTTGTTTTAAATATAGTTTTAAAAACATTTATAAATTATATTTGAAAAAATAAACTACTTATTTGAAATATAAATATTAAAATTTACTTTGGTTTAATTTTTTGGTATATTTCTAATAAGTGTTATGTTTTGATGAATAGTTATTAAATATTGTATTTTAATTAAAAACATCTTTTTGCCTTAATAATTTTTATCATTAAGTTATATTTTTAATTGGTTTTAAATTATAATATGATTAAATTTTTATCATTTAAGATACTTTAGGTCACTAGAATCAATTTAAAATTGAATTTGGATAAAAAATATTTCAATCTTTTGAACGTTTCACTTTAAAAACTTGTTTTCTTGTTTTTTTAATAGGATTAATTTTAAATTAATTATTGCAACTTCAATGTTTTTAATTTTGAAAAATTAATTCCATATTTTTAATAATTGGGTCCAAACTATTTAAATATTTTTCTTTTGTTTTTTGGCATTATGAATAGTAACTTTAATAATTTTTTAATAACATGTTAAAAGGTATATAAAGTAATTAAGGGTAAAAATAATATTATAAATATTATAAATTTACCCTAACTCTTGTCCAAATTACCTTGGATGAGTGGATTTCGACCAAAAACATCCTTGGTCCAAGATTATAACCTTTAGAAGCCACTTGGATGAGAGTATGAAATTTTTTATATTTTATTTAAAGAGAAGTCAATGACATCATACTCATATTTCTAATAAATATATCATTTTTATTATAGGGTTATAGAAAAGATAAATTATACTATAAATAACTAATTTAAATATAAAATTTCTATCCACATCATTATAATTTATTTTAAATTTTTATGAAATAAATATTTATCTTAAAGGCTTACACAATGATGATGTAGTGACTATTTGGTTAAGGGAAATATCAAATAAATTATATTAAAAATATTAAAATAAATATAATTTTCTATAATTAATGTCATAAAAAAATTTATAGAATACTTATACATATTAAGTATGTATTAAAGGATTTTTTTCAAGTTTATCTGGTGTATTGATATTTTTTTGAAAAAGAAAAGTACCGAATAATGTCAAAATTGACATTAATAAGATTTTAAAATAAATAATAATTTATTAAATGATATAAAATTCATAAAAATATAAAATCTATCCAAAATAATTTTATGAAGTAAAATATCTCATCAATGATCTATTTATGGTTATTTTTTCATTTTAGAGTTAATATATTAACTCTTAATCAATAAAAAACATGTTGTTATAGTAAGAGTTAAAATAATTAATTAAGGGTTGAAGCTAAAAGATAAGGGAAAGAATGTTACCTAAACTTGTATAAATATTATTGTTGAGATTATTTAGACCCATAATCATCTTATATTTTAAATAACTATCTTTTAATCCATTTTTAATTAAAAATTAATTTATATTAATTTAATATTTTGAGAGATTCCAAAAGTGTCCCCCACCTCAATTATGAAAGGGAACCTCCTCCCTCACTTCATCACAACATTTTAAACCTTATATCTCGACCAGTACAGTCCCATTTACCCTCCCAACATCATTATACATGTTCTTGAAGTTTTTTTCTTCCAAAAATATCAAGTCTAATTCTCTTAATAATAAATCAAAAGGGAGTCCACCAAAGAAGAGGTAATCATTTTTACCAACTCATACCAGATAATTTATTATTCTAGTCCCTCTTCATGTGTTCCTTCCATGATAAAGTAATAAATTCAGTATAATATATATTCTTACGTGTTATTATGATTTTTATAACCATATTATATATTGAGTCCATCCTACGAAAAACAAAAGCACCGCGTGTGGAAAGGTAAGGCTTACTGTCTCCACATCATGGTGAAATTTTCTTTCATCACCACATTATTTGGATGGGTATAATGATGGATATAATGGATATAAATAATAAATATTACATGATATTGATTATTTATAATTAATATACCATCCAATTCCTTACCCTTTTGTTTTTCAGAGTATATGACTCAAGAGGGGGGGGGGGTGAATTGAGTATCTATAAAAATTTCCGTTAAAAGGATTATTTACAAAATAAAATACCCCTATAAAAAATAAACACAAAGTGAGTTTTTACTGAATTTATAAAAGTCTTAAATGTTCAATTTGATTCTTATAAGATTGATTTGTTCTCAACTTTACCAATATAAATATTAGAAAAACTTTTGAAACAAACCTATTGATCCAAAACTAATGAAAACAATTTCTAAACTAGCTATCAAAGACCAGTTTATCTTAATGCAAGAAATACATATCGCATAAGAAATATAAGATAATTAACACAGAGGATAAAACAAGAGGTTCAGTCTCAAAGAGAGACTTTTTCCTCTCCAATTGGTGATCACCTACCACCAAGCTGTTTATATTAATAAACTTTTTATCCACACTGAGGATTCGAGTTTACAACAGCATACAGACTGTCCAGGTCACACTTGAACTCTACCACAATTATTCGTGGGAAAAACAAATAAATAGATCATATAGGATATCTTCCACAGTTCTACATGGGATACAAGTGTAGGAGATAATTAAGAGTGAGGGTGTTTGATATCCTCTAGTTATGCTTAGGAGACAGTGTGTGTGATACAAACAGATATACACACTGCTCAAATTGTAACATAAGAAAAAAACAGATCTATTAAAACGAAAAGAGTTTTGGAATCTCTGTGTGTTGTGCAATAAATCTATAGACTCGCTGAATGTTGAGAAAATGGTTTTTGATTCCCCTTCTGGAAGTTGTCTTCAGAACATAGTATCATAGTTTCTGTAATCCTAATTTGAGGAGTGAAAAGGTTCAAAACTTCAAGGTCTTGATATCTACTGAGATTTAGGAGTAAGTTACTTGCTACAATCTTCTTGTAATCTCAATCACTTATTTCCTCTCTTTTCATATTCACGCACTCTATGTCTCAGCTTGTACTTCGTTCCTTTTATTTTTTATCCAAAAAGAGAGAGCCTTTTTTACATAGATATTTTAGCCTTTTTATACTTCTAGATCCAATAGGCATGAAGATCTTGGCATGTTCATGTACCTCGTAATGTCTACGAATTGTATTACAGACAACATTAAGAAATGTCAGAAACATTAATTAGTCTAAATATTACTGTTTGAAATAAATTTGAATTAATAAACTCGAAACAGTTATTTATAACAATCTATGAGTCATCTTCAGTCTGTTGTCTTTGGTTTGATAACATCAGTTTGCCAACTTCGGGGTGTCATCTTCATCGTGTCGACTTCGGTATGTTGACTTCGGTGTTTCATACTTCAGTTTTGGTGTGTTGACTTTGGTTTCGGTGTGTCGACATCGGTTTTGGTGTGTCGACTTCGGTTTCGGTGTGTCGACTTTGGTTTCGGTGTGTCAACTTCGGTTTCTATGTGTCATCTTCGATTTCAGTGTGTCGACTTCTGTTTCAGTGTGTCGACTTCAGTGTCAGGGAATCCAAAAAGGTTATGAAGAGTCTGTCTTGCATATAACATTATAAGATGAACTGTTAATCAAAAGTACACGTAAAAATACACTTGTAAACATATTTATTCATGAATATAGGTTATTGAATTATTTAAGTATTTGTTGTTGTATGACATAATTGATTTAGTGATAGATATTAAACTGGCATGAAAGAGTAGAATATGTATATTGAAATTATTTGTGATTATGAAAACTATAATATCATGGAGGGTCCACTACATTATCATGGATGGTACAACAATCTCCCCCTTTTTGATAATCACAAATTATGGCATTCAAACAAATATATAGAATAAAGATAGGTTTGACATAGCTGAATGTAATTGTCCAAAATAACTAAAGTTTCTCATTGATAAAATTTAGTTAAAACAAATCTCCCCCTCAATAAATGGACTAAGAAGAGTATATTTCATCCTTATTTTCTCCCCCTTTTGGGATTAACAAAAAAGGAAAAGCATTAAGGAGAAATAATATAAAAGAAATACACCATAATAATTTTCATTAAAAGGCATAAGAGGACAAGACAAACAAAATTACCAAATCCCTATAAAAAAGAAACAATCCATCACTAAGGATTTGGATGCTGAAGAGATTTTACTATATCAGAAGGATCTAAAGGAGGAGGATAAGGTTTAGGAGTGGCAGAGGAAGGAGGTGGTATAAGGATAACACTAGGTAGGACAACATCGATAGGGATAGTAGCTGTAAGGCTAGGCCTTCTCTCTGAAAACACATGACTTGAAGACTGCTCAGTAATGATCGGTTGAATCTGGGAAAGAGCCTGAGAGACAGTCATTGGAGCAGGAGATCGAGAGGTAGTACCAATTGAAGCAGTTGGAGGGACCACAATATCCTCGGCCTGAACATGTAGATAAGGTTTGAGCAGGTTGATAAAGTCATTAATGATTTCACCATCATGTTGCATTGCCTTCTCAAAGTCATCCTTATTCTCCATAAATTTTCTTAGCAAAGGTGTAAACTCTTTCAATTGGAAAACTTGCTTTTTGAATGTTTCTATGACTGGAGGAATTCTAAGATTTTCTGCCAGATACTTGAAACTATTGATGAGGTCATGCTTGGTATAAATCTTAGTGAAATACTTATCCACCTTTTCCCGAATTTCTTTATGAGCTGCATAGGCTTCATTTTTGCACTGCCGAACCATATTGTATACAAGATCGGTATTCTGATGTAATTTTTAAAGGGTTTCTTTATCTGAATCACTCTGGAGTTTTTGAATTTCCTCTCTCATCATAGCCTTGAGAGACTCCAAATCAGTAACAACACCTCTCCCACTCCAGGAACTGGATGGTCCAACCAACATTTTTCCAATCTCTTCTTTCAACTTTTTCAGATCAACACTGAGTAGATGAGTTACCAAATTCCTAATAACTTCTAGAACACCACTAAAGGAGGACTTGAAGTCATATGTTAAGGAATTCAACTCATTGCTCATATTTCTTAATTTTTTTCTCAGCAAGGTGTTGTGTCTGAAAATGGTTTCTTCTATAGTAATAAGATTCAGTTGAATCTCCTTGATTATTATTCTTGCAATATTTGTTGCATTAGCATCCGAGATACTTATAGAGGTGGAGGTTTCATTTCTGGATCCCACTAAAGATATCACAGACTCACATAGCTCATTCTTAAACTTTTTAAAATCAGCCTTAGTGACATAGTCACTGGGCACTGACTGAGCTATAGGTTCTAGAGGTGGAGTTTCAGCTAGTGAAACATGGGAAATATGATCTGGATCAGCATGAAATTTTAGAACAAGAAGAGGAGGTACCCTTTCCTCATCTGAGTCATATTATAAACTGAAAAGAATGTATTCTGGATCACTATTCCACTCTCTAGTACAGGTCCAATCTCTTGGATCAATAGTATCAATTCTTACCCTTCTTCCCTAAGGCTCAGAAATAACATCAATATCATCAACTAATTCATCCTGATCTCTGGACATAACAATTTTTTTGGGAACGAAAACCAACCAAACTTCAGGTTCTTCCTGAGCTCCAGCTACTTTAGCTTCACCAGGTACTTCCTCAATTTGAGGAACTGAAACTACATCTTCTTCCTCCTAGCCAGCAGCCATAAGATCATTCAATTCCTGAATGAGCTCTTGGTTTTCAGCATTAGGATGGAGTGGTCTGTTCTCATGTTCAGAATATCTATGACCATCAGCCTGTTGATCAACATGCTCAACACCATCACCAGTCCCATGTATAGATTCCTCACAGGATCCGTCAACCACCTGTTGGCCAACTTTTAGAGAGTCCCTCAAATGATCATCATTTCCTCCTTCATCATAATCATCAGACTCATCATCAGACTCCCCATCTGATTTACTTACATATCCTTCAACTCCAGTACCTTCAGTTTCTTCCTCTTCATCATCACCTAGAATAGTTTCTATTGAAGGTAAGTCAAAAGGTGGACTAGCAGGTCCATAAGTCATATTTTTGGTAATTTCAGCAATATCAAGATCACTCCTATCATCAAAATGACATCCTTCTTCCCTTGGAACTTCAGGTTCTGTATCCTCATCAGAATAAACTGGAACTCTCCTGGTTTGAGACCTGGATCAACTTGGTCCCTTGGTCTAGAAGGATGGTCAACTGGATTGAAATTTTCATACATCCTTTCTTCATCTCTTACCCAACATCTTTTCCATGGGTTCCAAAAGATTTTCATTCTTCTACAAATTTCTTTCTGAAGAAAAATCCACTGCAGGCACATATCACTTCATCTCCATCTTCTACACAATCTAATTTTTTTCAACATGGAAAAAATCATCCTCTAATAATACAAACAGGCTTACTTCTTGGATGGATTAATCATATCAGAGATTTTCACCATTAGATATCTGTACAGATTCACTTTTATTCCATGTTTTAACAAAAAGATCAAGAAAACATCATGATATTTCCCAGTAGATAAATCAACCTTCCTTGGGTAGATATGAAATTGTATGAACTTAAAAAGAAGTCTTACTTCTCCTTCAAATTAATTAGCAACAATCCTCCTAGATTCTTCATTTCTAGTCAGATCCTTCAGAGCATCTTCATAGGAAAACAATTTTGAATAAGGTGGAATATTACCAGGATAGTCAGCATAGACACCTTCATAAGGCACTTCTAAGAATTCATCCCATTCCTTAGACAAAAAAACCACATCCTTTCCCTTTACCATAGATTTCATCTTTTCTGCCTCAGTTTCATCCAGTGATATACTCAAATGTAGATAGAATTCGTTCACAATATAGGGATAATAGGGTCTTTAATTTTTGGTGAACCAACTGAGCCACCCTTGAGATTCTTGTACCTTTAATAAAAATGATTTTCTTGATAGAAGACACTCAGAAGAAACCTCCTTTTCAGTTGTAACTACTCAGCTTTCTAAGCTCGGTTTCGCAGTCCCACTGGTCACACCTTTTTGATGATTAGCAGAAGGAGATTTTCAAGGTTCTTCAATTGCGTGCTTAGTCCTAGCCATGATGAAACTTCTGATTCCAATTGTGTTAAGAGGTCGAGAGTTGAGAGAGAGTGTGAAAAAAGTTAGAAGGATTTACGGTAGAGGAGAAGGTGAAAGGTCGGGATGGATTGTACTAAATATATCAATAAGGTATTGTAAATCGTAAAATACAAAATTTAAACATGGCGAGTTAAAAGAGATAAAACAACATCATTTCATTTAAAGAAGTCAGAAATTAAAAAACATCCCCTAAATATATCGGTGTCAAAGAATCGGTTTCAAGAAGATTAGTTCTAGAAAGATAGGTTTTAGAAAGATCAATTTTAGAAAGATTGGTTTTAGAAATATCGGTTTTAGAAATATCGGTTTTAGAAAGATCGGTTTTAGAAAGATCAGTTCTAGAAAGATCTGCTACTGATTTATCATTCCTAGTTCATGTTTGATGTAATTCATTCTCTCAGAATTTAAGGGTTTAGTGAATATATCAGCCAGCTGATGTTCAGTCCCAATAAACTCAAGAGTTATATCACCTTTTTGATAATGATCTCTCAAAAAGTGTTGTCTTAGCTCAATATGTTTTGTTCTAGAATGAGAAATTGGATTCTTAGAAATATTAATAGCACTTTTATTGTCACAATTTATAAGGATATGTCTGAATTGAAATCCATATTCTAATAAGGTGTGTTTCATCCACAAAATTTGTGCACAACAACTACTAGCAGCAATGTATTCTGCTAGAGTAGTTGATAGTGCAACTGAATTTTTGTTTTTACTACACCATGATAATAATGACTTTTCCAAAAAAGTGGCATGTTCCAGAGGTACTCTTTCTAGCTATTTTTCATCCACCAAAATCATAATCTGAATAGCTAACTAAATCAAAAGGTTGTCCTTTAGGATTGAACAATCCTAAATTAGTTGCATACTTGAGGTATTTGAAAATTATTTTAACACTATTTAGGTGTGACCCCTTTGGGTTTCCTTGAAATCTCACACACATACACACACTGAACATAATATCTGACCTACTATCAGTTAAGTATAGCAAACTCCCAATCATTCCTCTGTAAGCAGTTTGATCAACTAATCTTCCATTTTCATTAAGATTTAACTTACATGTAGAACTCATAGGAGTTTCATTACTATTAATTCTATCAAAAATATATCTTTTCAAAAGATCATTTGTATACTTACTTTGATTTATGATAATACCTTCTTTATTTTTAAATATTTGAAATCCAAGAAAATATTTAAGTTCACCCATTAAACTCATTTCAAAATCACTTTTCATTATGTTTGAAATGTCATTACATAAAGAATTATTATAAGATCCAAAAATAATATCATCTACATATATTTGGTCTATTAAAACTTATTTTTAAATTCTTTTTATAAATAAAGTGGGATCTGCATGTCCTTTTGTAAAACCTTTAGAAATAAGAAAGTTATGCAACCTTTCATACCAAGATCATGGAGCTTGTTTCAAACCATATAAAGCTTTTGATAATTTTAACACATGATTTCGAAAATGTGGATTTGTAAAACCTAGGGGTTGTTCAACAAAAAAATCCTCAATTATATAACCATTTAGTAATGCACTTTTGACATCCATTTGATAAAGTTTAAAATCCAGGTGTGCAGCATAGGAAATTTAGATCCTAATTGCCTCAAGTCTAGCTACTGGTGCAAAGGTCTCTTCATAATCAATTCCTTCCTCTTGATTATATCCTTGTGAAAATAGTCTATCTTTGTTTCTAGCTATATTTATACTTTCATCTACCTTATTTCTAAACACCCATTTGGTTCCAATAGTAAAAGTATCCTTAGGTCTATCTACAAGTTTCCAAACTTTATTTCTTTGAAACTTATTAAGTTCTTCTTGCATGGCCATTACCCAAAATTCATCATTGATAGCATCATTGATATTTTTAGGTTCAAGCTATGACAATAAAGCTTGATGTTCAGCCTAGTTTCTCAAGGAAGCTCTGGTTTGTGTTCCTCTATCTCAATCTCCAACAGAAACAACTAAGGGATGATTCTTAAGGGTTATAATTGGTCTTTAGAAAGTAGAAATAGATATTTCAAGTTGGTTCGGTTGATCTGGTTCACCATGGTTAGGATGTGGAGAACTTTCAGAACTAGACGTTTTCACAGATTCCTTCACATGATGATTTGCAATTTTATCATTAATATCCAGATTGGACATATCTTCTTCTATATTTTCTGGTGAGATCTTGGGCTTATGTGGATCTGTTTCATCAAACATGATGTGTACAGATTCCTCCACACATTTGGTCTTCTTGTTAAAGACTCTATAGGCTTTAATTGATGTAAAATATCCAAGAAATATTCCTTCATCACTTTTCAAGGAAAATTTATCTAAATTATATTTAGTATTTAGGATATAAACTTTACATCCAAACACTTTAAAGTCACCTACTTTGGGTTTCCTATTATTCCACAACTCATAATGAGTTTTCTTAAGAATGGCTCTAATTAAGACTCTATTTATTATGTAGCAAGTTGTATTAACAGATTCATCCCAAAAATAAATTGTTAGATCATATTCATCGAGCATAGTACAGGAAATTTCTTGTAAGGTCCTATTCCTTATTTCTACTAAACCATTCTGTTGAGGTTTTCTAAGTGCAGAGAAGTTATGATTATATCCATTTTGTGAGAAGAAGGCTTCAAAATCTTGATTCTCAAACTCATGGCCATGATCACTTCTTAAGTATTTATTCTTAAGTCCATCGAGATTTTCTACAGTCCTTGTATATTTGGTAAAGTGGGAACAAGCTTCACTTTTATGAGCCCGGAAAAAGGTCTAAGTATACCAGTAGAAATCATCTACAAGAACATAAACATAGTGATTCCCATTGAGACTCAAAAATCAATATGGTCCAAACAAGTCCATGTGAACCAACTCGAGAGGTTGAGAAGTAGTTACTTCTTTCTTTGGTTTGAAAGAGATTTTATGTTTCTTTCCTTTTTGACAAGGATTACATACTTTATTGTTTGGAAACTCAAATTTGGGTTTGTCTTTAACTTAGCCTTTTCTAGTTAACTTCCGAAGAGAGTGTACATTACAATTTCATAGTCTTCTATGCCAAATCCAAAACTCTTTGTGAACGACATTTAGATAAGAGACATTCTGTGAGGCTGGTGTGTCTAAATTTGTAGAATATACATTATCATTTCTAAAAGCAGTAAATACCAAATTATTTTTGGCATAAAAAACATGGAATTAATAATTTTTAAATTTAACATTAAATCCATAATCACACAAGTGAGATATGATGAGCAAGTTATACTTTAGTATATCAAATGAAAAAGAGTTAGGGTTACCAATCCGGCCTAGGCTGATGATTTTTCCTTTACCATTGTCACCAAATATGACATGTCCTCTATCGATCTTGATAAGACTTTTAAAGCTTGAAAAATCCCCTATCATATGCCTTGAACACCCACTGTCCAAGTACTACATCTTTTTACAGGAACTCTTTAGGCAGTTTACCTATAAAACAGTTTAACCAAGAAACGACTTTGGTACCCATATTTTTCTAGGTCTAAAAACATTAGTAATATAAGCTTTAGGAACCAACAACTGTCTTATGGGTTTCCTATATCCAGAATATAGATTATTTTAAAAATACACTTTATTTGGTCCTATGGAATTGGATACAGTAAAAGAATTTGAGCGGATGAAAATTGCAGTACAATTATGGTTTTTAAAAATAGTAGCATATTTTCCAGATGAGAATACAAAACGTGATTTAGATAAATTCCTTTGACCTTGTTGATATCCTATCCTAGAAGTATATTTTGGGGCAATCTTCTGTCCTAGAAACTGAGTCAAGGTATCTCTACCACCAGTAAATTTTTCCAAATCCCTTTTTAATTGATCATTTGATAATTTGAGTTCAGTATTTTCTTTTAACAGTTGGGCACATTTTTCCTTTTCAATATCTTAATCAGACTTATAATTTGTATTTAAAGCATGTTGTATCTTTAACTATTTATATTTTTCCTTGATCTCATTATAGGTATCCTCAAGCATTTCACAGTATTCAAATAATTCATCCATAGTCATATCTTCATCATTTTGTAACTTAATATTATTCCCAGAATAATAGGCATTATGTATAGGAGAGTTAAGTGTTACCTCATATGGTTTTTTCATGAAACATAAGTTGGAATGATTGTTCTATTCACTATCAGAAGCATTATATCCACTTGAGCTATCCTTTGAAGCACTCCAAGTAGCTTTCATAGCATTTTTATAACCCTTTCCTTTATCTTCGTATTTCTTCTTAAATTTCATCTTGGGGCAGTATGCCTTTACATGAACTTTTTGTTTTCACTCATAGTAGATTATTTAATTTGATTTGTCATTCCATTTTCTATCTTTCTTCCATTTTCCTTTACTATCACACTTTCCCTTATAGTTTTAATTCCTAAGGAATTTCTTCTTTCAGTAGAACTTTTTGAACCTTCTAGCAAGATGAGCCATTTCCTCATTACTGTCTGAATCTGAATCTTCACTAGTTTAACTTTCTACAAGAACATGATTCTTTTCTTTATCTTTGCTCTTTGAAGTTTAAGTCTTGAATGCTATTGACTTCTTCCATGGTTCCACATCTACTTCTTGATTTACTTTAAGTTCTTCTTCATACATCATAAGCTTTCCAATTAATTCCTTCACTGGAAGTTTGCATATGTCACAAGATTCTCAGATAGAAACTAAAGCTCCTCTCCATCTATCAGTTATTCATTGAAGTAGTCTGATGATTTGGTCCTTGTCGTCCATTGGTTTCCCAAGAATACTCATGGTTTTCACTATTTAATTGAACCTGAGATACATTTCAGAGATAGGTTCATTAGGCTTCATTTTAAAATTATCATATTTAAAAGTGTATGTATTTAATCTTATTTATTTAACATTATTTGTCCCCTCATGAGAGATAGCTAAAGTATCCCAAATTTTATATGCAGTTTTACAATCAGAAATACGGTTAAATTCTTCATCCACTAGGGAACAATACAGAGCATTAATTTCGTTCAATTATTGTTATAGGCAGATTTGATAGATTCATCCCAGGTGCTTCTAGCAGTTTTAGGTATTGCATATTTACATTCAATAGAAGTCCAGATTTCAAATCCCATACTTTCTCGATATATCTTCATTTTAAGTTTCCACTGAGCATAGTTAGATCCATTAAATAAAGGTGGTCTATTAGTAATATCCCCTTCTAGTATATTTTCTAATATAATGATTGTAAAATAATTTCAAAGTGATAAAGATTTAGAAATAACAGAAATTTTAATATCTTTAGAAACAAAACTATAATCACAGTTGACATGATTTCAAAAACTAATAGTATCTTTAAAAAACCTTTGATACCAAATGTTGGTTGGAGTAGATGACTCAAGAGGGCGGGTGAATTGAGTATCTATAAAATTTCTGATAAAAGGATTATTTACTAAATAAAATCCCCCTATAAAAATAAACACAAAGATAGTTTATTGTGAATTTATAAAAGTCTTGAAGGTTCAATTTTATTCTCAGAAGATTTATTAGTTCTCAGCTTTACCAATCTAAAGATAATCTAAACTTTCGAAACAAACCCACTGATCCAAAACAAATGTAAACAGTTGAAAAACTGCCTTCAAAAATTAGTTTATCATAATGTAGGAAATACATATCACATAATAAATATAAGATAATTAACACATAGATAAAACAAGAGGTTCAGTATCAAGAAGAAACTTAGTCCTCTCCACTTAGTTATCACCTACCACCAAGAAATTTATATTAATAAAATTCTGATCCACACCCAAGATCCAGGTTCACAACAGCACACAGACTGTCCAGGTTACACTTGACCTCTACCACAGTTATTCATGGGAAAAACAAATAAATAGATCACACAATATCTCTTCCATAGTTCTACGTGGGATACAAGTGTAGGAGAGAATTAAGAGTGAGGATTTTTGATATCCTCCAGTTATGCTAAGGAGATAGTGTGTGTGATACAAATAGATATACACACTTCTCAAATAGTAACATAAGAACACAATAGAGATATTAAAAATAAAAGAGTTTAGGAATCTCTGTGTGTTGTGAAATAAATCTCTGGAATCATTGAATGTTGAGAAAATTGTATTTAAGTCTCATTCTATAAGTCGTCTTCAGAACATAGTATCGTAGTTTCTGTAATCCAGCTTCGAGGAGTGAAAAGGTTCATCTCTTCAAGGTCTTGATGTGTGCTGATCTTTAGGAGAAAGTTGCTTGTTACAATCTTCTTGTAATCTCAAGCACCTAGTTCCTCTATTTTTGTATTTTCACACTTTATGTCTCATCATGTACTTCGTTCCTTTTCTTTTTGATCCAAAAAGAGAGCACCTTTTTTACGTAGATATTGTAGACCTATTATACTTCAAGATCCACTAGGCATGAAGATCTCAGAACGTGCATGTACCTCGTACTATCTTCCGATTGTCCTACAGACAACATTAAAAAATGTTAGAAACATTAATTTGTCAAAATATGACTGTTAGAAATAAATTTGAATTAATAAAATCGAAATAGTTATTAATAACAATCGGTAAGTCATCTCTGGTCTGTTGTCTTTGGTTTGATAATGTCGTACTTTTATCTTCGATGTGTCATCTTCGGTGTGTTGACTTCGGTGTGTCGACTTCGGTGAGTCAAACTTCAGTCTATCAAACTTCGGTGTGTCATACTTTAGTTTTGGTGCATCGACTTTAGTTTCGGTGTGTTGAATTTGGTTTCGGTGTGTCGACTTCGATTTCGGTGTGTCAACTTTGGTTTCGGTGTGTCAACTTCAGTTTTGGTGTGTCGACTTCAGTTTTGGTGTGTCGACTTCAGTTTCGGTGTGTCGAAATCAAAATCAAGAAGTCCAAAAAGGTTATGAAGATTCTGTATTGCATATAACATTACAAGAGGAAGTGTTAATCAAAAGTACATGTAAAAATACACTTGTAAACATATTTATTCATGAATATAGGTTATTGAATTATTTAAGTATATGTTTTTGTATGAAATAATTGATTTAGTGAGAGATATTAAACTGGCATGAAAGAGTAGAATCTATATATTGACATTATTTATGATTATGAAAACTACAATATCATGGAGGGTCCACTACAATATCATGGAGGGTCCAACACCTTTCACCATTAAGGGAATGATATCATCGCTCATACGTGCGTACAACCTACCATCTCTACAACGCGATAAGATTCATTTTCCACGTTAACCATTAAAGAATGATACTAAAAATGTATACAATGGGTAAATATAATATAACGAAATTAATATCATTATTTATATTAAATATATATATCCTATGAAAAATAAACATGACTTACATGAAAAAAGATGCATAGTAAAATTAAGCTGTTAACATCATAATAAGGGTAATAACATAATATTATTAACAAAATGATATAAGAATATAATATATGATAACATAAATATGTACATGGTTCTGGTGTATATTAATAACATGTTTAAAACCATTATACATGTGGTTAAATAATATTAAAATAAATAAAAGTACAAGTTAAGTGTTAATTTTCCAATCTCATTATTATCTGGGATTGTTTATACATAAATATTTATAAGGGAATATTTATCTTATATGTCCATGTTTCTTGAAAATGATTTCAAAAATATTTTTACTATTATTCTATTAAATTTAAATTCCTTTTACCCATGTTTATGTTTTTATAAAATGGTTTGAAAAGTATCTTTTTTTCGTTTTCCAAATTAGGTACTTTATAACCTTTTCAACAAAAATACATAAGGAATGATTTTTTAACTTATACAGCATGAGCATATTTTATTTCCGTTATTATGCCTTAATATTTTGGATCTTTATTTATAAGTTTACATGGTTCTTTTAAAAGAAAATGTTTCCTTTTATAACTGAATTACTTTTTAAATAAATTATTTTAAAGTAAAAAGGGCTATTTCTCTCAAGAAATTTTTAATGTTTTTGGAGTATTTTCATCTATGTCAGTATCCTTTGTTAGATATTATGCTTAATTAAGTCTATTATGATACCATTTTCTATATTTTAATAATTTTTTATGATTAGTTTGACTATAGATGCGCTATGTTGATTCCATTCCTGGTTTATGGTTTAAGTTTTCACATTTCATATGCTAGTTTTTCAATATGAATGTGTATATGGTTTATGTTTCATCCTTTTTATATGAGTAATGCAATGGACTTAGTAAGTTATGGGAATGACCAACTATATCCCCTCGATACATCGATTGGTCTTTGAGACAAACTAGTTTGGTTATTGGGTTATGTATTACCTATTTACATATAGTGTATTAGTCTAAACCTTAAAGGTATATTTATGATGTCTGGCATTACGCATTCCCTCATTATGAGATTAGTTTTTGATATTCCATGTGATTATTTGGTTATTATAATATCTATATGATTATTTATATGGAATTATACGATTTTCATTTATTATTGACATATTATACTCAAGATTATGTTTAAATGGATTTTGTTTTTGTTATACACTATACTTTAATGATTATGATTATTATTCATAATAGATTTTATTGTATGTATAGTCATACCGAGCATATGGGCTCACCCTTTTCTTATGTTTTATTTTTCCTAGGATTCCTAGATGTGTATTATGATTGATATACAATGTTAAGTTAGGATAATAACGACATTCTCAAAAGAATTTTCTATGTTATATATAAATGTTTTAAATTATAATATAAGATCCATGTATTTAATATGGCTTCTAAGACTGGTAAACTGATTGGTCCTTTGGGATTCAAGTCTTGTATCTATTCCAATGTAATAAACTAAGGCATTAACTCTGGGATACTCAGGTCGGGGTCATTAGAGTTTGTATCAGAGGTAGTTTAGTAGAAAATTTAGAAACTTGATTTAGAAAACATATATTGAGAAACAAAACTCTAAGATAAAATTAGAGTATAACTATAGAATAACATAATAAAATTTTGGTAAAGTAGATGTTATGTGGGTATTTATAGAAATAAAACCCTATCTGGACCCTACGAGAGGGCATGGTTCTTGAATAGATATACCTAAGGGTAAAAAATTGGACAAGGTTCA
The DNA here is from genome assembly GCA_963277665.1 of Viscum album. Lineage (NCBI taxonomy): Eukaryota > Viridiplantae > Streptophyta > Magnoliopsida > Santalales > Viscaceae > Viscum > Viscum album. The sequence goes on along the minus strand of OY728142.1, from coordinate 1,775,453,380 downwards.
TTAGGTTGGACTTATTATAACTTGGTACACGATAATGGGACATACAGTGCACCTAGTTTAACAATCCTGGGGTATATACTTAGGATAATTCACATTTTTGTTACAAAAAATTATGAATAATTTAAAAGTAAATATTTCCCCATTGTAACTATGTTTATGGTTATGAGATTAGATATGACTAATTTTTTCAATTTATGTTAAGTTTTACTAGTTCTAAATTATGCATTATAATTCATAAAGTAATCTAATTTATGTCATTTTTTAGAAATGGAACCTAGTGTAAGTAATAAAAACCATATCAATACATGTAATCCATGGAGGGATTTACCATATATGTGAGATAATGAAGTTGGAGTGGAGCTATAATTAGTTCTGGGTAACTTGTAACTATATTGGGATAGTTGACACATGTTATGAACAATAACCTTACTCGTATGGAGCATCCGGATCCACAATGTGGAGGAACAATGTTATACCACTTCATGAGACAAAAAACTCCAACATTAAATGGGACTACAAGTCCATTTATATATGAAAAATGGATAATTTCTTTAGAGAAGATATTTCTTTCTTTGGGAGGAAACAAAAGGGGTAAGGTTTTCATAGTAGTTTATTGTCTCTTGGGAGATGTATATCAATGGTGGTCACTAAATCAAAACAAAAAGAAGGAGGAAGAGATAGTAAACATGAAATGGAAATATTTTGTGGAACTCTTCTTGGAAAAATATTTCTCTAACAAACAATGAGCATATATTGAAAGACAATTATTGAATCTGGGACAAAAGGATGATGAGAATGTTTCTAAATATAAAGGAAACTTTAGAAGTTTATCAAGACATGCTACAAATTACATATGTAATCTAAAGATTGATATTGAATGATTCTTTGATGGGTTAAAACCATAACTATGAAGGGCACTAGTCTCCTAAAATTTCTTATCATATGAAGATATACACTCATGTTCTATCAATACAGAAAAATAATTCTATAATTATTATGACTTTAAGGGAAAGGAAAATAAGAAAAGGGATACTAAAAACTCTAGAAAAGGAAATAAGTAAAAGGGGAATGAAGGAAGAGTTAAATTTCTATCCTACCATAAATGTTGAAAGAAACATCATGAAACATTCCCATTAGGGATAAGAGCTTGTTAGAAGTGTAGAGAAAAAGGACACTAAGCTCATGATTGAAAGGGAAATAAAGAATCTACTGATGTGTAATTATTTAACTATAAGGATATGAGACACTATGAAAATTATTTTTCTAAGTGTCAAGGAAAAATTACCTAGAAAAGGCCAAAGGAGAAAGCATGAGCTTATACAATCACAAATGTTGATGTTGAAGTTCCTAATGATGTAGAGGCATATACTTTAATGGTATCCTCAAACTTAGATAAAGATTTATTTGATTATTTATCATTACATTATTATATATCTTCCCTGTGTTCCAATAAAATTAGAAATTTTGCTTTTGATTAAATAAATTAGTTTTTAGTTAAAAAATCTAAGTGAAGTCTCATTGCAACAAAGATGTGTCGGTCAGTTACCTTTATGCCACAAAAGTGTGCTCTAATTGCTGAACTTGTCATCATACCTATAGTTGACTTCGATATAATCCTTAGTATGAACCAACATTAAAAATATGATTAGAAAAGTTATTGCAAGAATAAGAAAATTAAAATTTGTGAGGAATAAGAAGATTCCATTATCATTAGAGCAGAAACTTCATCATATAATTATTATCTAGATCCACCCCAATAGATCTACTAAATGAAATTATTGGGGAGGAATAAAAACCAACATCTAGGTATAGTGACGGTAATATTATAATTTAGGATGTACCTATTATAAATAAATATGTTGATGTATTTTATAAGGAATTACCAAGACAAACCTTATATTGTGAAGTTGAATTTTCTATTAATTTAATCCTTGATGTAAAAACAATATCAAAGACTCCCTATAGAATTACCGCAGTTGAATTAGTAGAGCTAAAGAAACAACTTGAAGAGTTAGGTAAGAAGAGATTCATGGTGCTCAATTCTATACAAATATTGATCTTCGTTCTGGATACCATCAACTACAAGAAAAAAAGGAATACGTCATGAAGACGGATTTTTGTACGTCATATGGAAATAACAAGTTTACAGTAATTCCATTTGGATTGACTAATTCATCCTCAGTTTTTATGGATCTAAGGAATTGAGTATTAAAGGAATTTCTTGAGGATTTTGTTTTCATATTAATTGGTGATATTATGGTGTATTCTAAATCTTATGAATACTATGATAATTACTTGAGGATCAATCTTGAGTCTCTTAGAAAGAAATAATTATATAGTAAATTTAGAAAGTGTGAATTCTGGATTTAGGAAATTTCTTTTATCAAATATATTGTCGCCAAGGATAGAATCTCTATTGATCCTAAAAATACAAAGGCAATTCCAGAATGTCTTTTACCAATGAGGATAACCAAGGTACATAGTTTAATTGATTTAGTATGTTACTATTGGAATTTTATTCAGAATTTTTCTCGATTTTCCAACCCGTTAACCAAGCTCACATGTAAAGGGTTTATGTTTTTATGAAAAAAATAACGTGGAGAATTTTTTGAATATTTTAAGAGAAGATTGGTCAATTCTATTATCTTAACTTTACTAATGGAAAATAGTGAATTTGTGATTTATAATGATGCATCAAGGAAATGACTTGGTTTTCCTCTTATATAGAGTGATATAGTTATTATATATGCATCCAAGTAGATAAAAACTCATGAAAAAACTATTCAACTCATGATCTTGTGTTAAAATTTGTAATATTTTCTTTGAGGATATGGAGAGACTATATCTATAGTAAAATATGTGAGATATATACATATCACAAGAGTTCAGAATATGTCTTCTCACAGAAAGAACTTAACCTGAGGTAAAAAATATGGATTGAACTACTCAAGTATTATAATTATTCAATACACTCCCACACAAGGATGGAAAATAATGTGGAAGATGCATTGAGTATGAAAAATCATAGAGTTCTAAACAACATGAGAATTGAAAGAGATGTTATGTTCATAGATCTAGTAAATATGGATATAGGAATTATCAAGGAAGGTGAAACATTACTACTTTTTCAAATGGGTTCCAAACCATATTTATTGTAAAGGTTAAAAATTCTTAGTCTGATGATGATAATTTTCAAATGAAAATTAAAGTTGTAAATGATGGGAAGTTGGAAGACTTCGCATAAAAAGATGGTATTTTGAATTTTGAAAAAAGTATTTCTATACCCTATATACTCATGATGAAAAAGGATTTATAGGATGATGCACATAGATCAAATTTTTCAACACACCCTGATGGTACCAAAATATATATTGATTTTGAAGGAACATTTTTGGTGGGACAATATGATGTGGGAAATTGCTGATTAGGTGTCCAGATGTTTGATTTGTCAACAAGTGAAAGTTATGAGGAAACATCGTAAAGCAATCCCGCAACCTCTTTTTATTCCTATGTGGAAATGGGATGAAATTACTATGGGTTTTCTCACAGGACTACCAAATAATCCAAGGAAGAATGATGTGATATGGGTTATCATTGATCGCTTTATGAAATTTGTATAATCCCTCGCTATAGGGGAATAATTTCTACTAGAGTATCTGTATTACTATATATTAATGAAGTTGTAAGACATAATCACTATTGGAAAATAACCATTTTGTGGAATTTATTTTTGGATATGGAAGCGGTTTAAACTACCTCTATATGCTTCTACAACAGTTTCAAAAAACCGATGCTAAATTGTGTGTCAACATACAATACGTGGCAATTTCCTTGATTTAGTGGAAGTTTATGGTAACCATTGTAGTGGACACATTTAGCGGTAGTTTTTTATGGTTTTAGCTGCGGTTTTTTGGGAGAAAATGATTTTTTTAGAAACAGTTCAAACCTCCACTAAAAAATAATTTTCCTAGGGAAAACCTCTGCTAAAACCCAGATAACCACCATGAATTAATAAATGAATATGAAAACTGTGTAGTAGTGGTTTTTACCATCTCTAAATTATTGTCCGTAGCGGAGGTTTTAACTAACGCGGATAGAAAAATACCAAAATTGAAGTGGTAGTTTAAACCACTCCAAAATATAATATATTTATTTCTAGGTGGTTAAAACCACTGCAAAATCCATATTTACAAAAAAAGAAGTTGATTCTGCAACCCCAATACCAGTGCCCTGAAAAAAACCATTCCAATTTCACATGCACATACATTGCACATCCAAAATAATACCAGGAGACCAATTTTTTCATAAGAATCACATGATAGATAATTGAATAACATGTTTAGTATTATTTTGGTACATCAAATTTGTTTTATGTACATGAAGTGTTACTTTTGGATATATTGGTTTCAAAATCATGGATATCAGTTGATATCGAGTATGTTGATGTATTTGTGTATCTGACATAATCTAGGAATGTAATATATAGTTTATGTTTAATTGGATTGTATTGGAATTAAAGGAGAGTCATTTTTTAGATCTCTCACTTAGCATTGACAATAACCATGGTTACCAAGAATGGATTTACATTTGACTGTACATACTAGTGTGATAAAGTTTTCATAGTGTAGAAGAAGTGGTTTTCGTCAGCTCTGTTCCTAAGAATTGTTGAGCCTAACATTGGACATGTAGTGAAATGTGATGTATCTAGTTCTGGATTAGGATATGTTATGTTGCAGAGTGATAAATTAGTCACTTTGGGTTTCATCATCTTTTAACCCACAAGATGAAATACTCTAATCCTATATTTTAGTTTTTTGTTGTGGTCTATACATTGAAATGATCATGATAGAACCTTTTGGGAGAGATATTTGTTGGGTACTTTTTCACCTAGAGAGCATATAATATTTTCTCATTGCATGGAAATATTCTTTATCAGATGAATTTCATAGAGTACTTGTATATGTTTGATACCAATAAATAGTATTCAACTAGAAATGGAAATGTACTGGTAAATTCATTGGGCTAGAAAATATAGGTGATGGGAGAGTAGATTTCATTAAATGAATAGAAGATCTTATCTTCACTATAAGACTAGTTGGTTGGTGTAGTTGAGGGTTTTGGGGAAGCAATGTGGGTATCCTTAGAGATAATGTCTTCATTGGTTAAACAATTAAAGACAAGTTAGAATATTGTTCGGGAATTTACCATGATGCGTGATAGGTTGGATGAATGTGAAACTATTTTTGGATTGAATTTTGATATACATGGAGTGTTTATAGTTCATAGCATGGTAATGGTCACATATTCCATGAGAGATGAGTTTATGAGATCCTATAATGCATTGAAGTGGGATGTTCACCCAGGGCTGACAATGATTTATAATAATGAAAAGTGGATGTTCTGGTGTGCCTTCATAGTAAGAGACATTGAAGTCTTTGCTTCCCACTAATTGACTTGTCCAAAAATTATCACCGAGTGTAAGAGTAGATAGTTGAAGTGGGATGTTCACCCAGGGCCAACCTATTTTACCTCATAGTTTTGGTAATTATAATAGAATGTTACGAGTTCATAGTTTAAGTTGTGTATAACCATTTATCCTTAGATCGATGAGTAGTTAGGAAGGATTATCCAAACCATATAGGACATGCTTCAGGATTTTATTACAAATTTTAGCCAAAAGATGCATATTTTGGGGAGATAAAAATTCTATTTGGGTAACATACTCTAGTGTTCAATAGATATTCGTAAATTCTACTATTAATAAAGTGGATAATCCCTCTACCTTAATAGGATCAATAAAATCACGTGTTCAACATATATTTGTAAACTCTTATCAAAACTATTTTGAATAAGAGGAAAGCATAAGTGGGAGTGATTACATGCCAATTGTAAAACATGAGAAGAGAATACTATAAAACTTGAAGAAAGAAGGGGTATCCAATAAAAACAAGTTGAAGGGAGTTACAAAACTGGATATTCCCAAGAAAATCAATAAGAAGCTTGATCGTTCATCCTTGGGTAACAAACATATTAAATTTAGGAAAAATGAATCATAAAAAAAGATTCATGAAAATAAATAATCGACATATACGGTTCATACAAAACTCAAGAAATCAATACATAAAAGGAAACATCAGAAATAAATACAATACATAAAAGGAAACATGAGAAATCAAGAAAATGTGAGGTCATGACAATTTTTGGTGGCAACTATGTGCCACACATGATATATATAAAAACCAACTGTTACCATATTTTTCCAAAATATCAACAACACAACTACTCATGGTCCGATGATGAACACAACTCGTCATTGTCTCCACATCCATCTCTACTTCCTGCTACCACCTATAAGAACATTATATTGAAAATTAAGTACTATTGTATATTTATATTTAAACTTAAAACCAATAAAACTTTTTAAACAAAATGATTTTTAATTATTTTGATTTACCTTCTCACCACCAGTCGATGCAACACCACCTAGGGAAGATCCAGTCATCTTCGAATATAAATCAATCAACGCTTTCTGCAAAGCGGATATCTAAGCCCCTTGGTCTTGAACTATGTTTCGTAGAGAAAAAATATATCTTTGAGTATCTCGGGGTATGAACTGATTACAAACAGGATAAGATGAAGCTGCAATCCCTGGTGGCCGGCCAAAGACCTCATATGGTACGGGTCCCAAACCCATCCCACACACTCTACCGGGATGCTCCTTCCCATGGACTTTAGTAACTAGGTCATCCTGGGAGACTGAGTAAGACTGCGTAGGATTGGCATCCCACATTTCTTTAATTTTTACCTATAAATCAAATATCATTCATATTAGAAGAAATATATATTAACATAGTAACAACTGATAATAAGTTATTAGAATGAAAAATGAGTTCATACCCCAACTTCTTTGGCAGACTCATTAACAAAACTTCCATTAGATTTTTTGTGAACATTCAACAACATTTCTATTCAGGATTCTTCATGCCCTAAACTCTGTGACTACATTAAATAGACATAAATCACAATTTAATATATTAAAAAAATAATATTTTCTTATAAATATTTAAACTAAAGAAAATATTACCCGAGTAGATCGACTTCTAGAAAAAATCTTTGACCCCGCAATGTGAGGGATGACTTACTTATCCTGACTTGATGAATTATTTCTTTAAAAATCCTGAAATAAAGAAAATAGAATTTAGTTGTAATTCATTCAATTTCATATCCTCTTCATATACATGTATAAATGTAAAATGAGATTAATATAGTAATATATATTTAAATATCATCTGCTTCTCATCACGATGTTTGTCAACAAAAACTTTCCATTGCTCTTAAGGTACCCCATCAGGTAGCTTTTCATACTTCTGTTTGGAAGTCAATAAATTATCTTTGAAATCACCCCACAATCTCCACTTAAAGTCTTTCCACTTTTTTCCAAGATATTTCAATGTCCACTTTGGTGCTATCACATCATCAACCGTAAAGTGGAAAAACATATGTACACAGAAATTCATTTTGAAAATATTAATAACATGACATTAAATTAAACCATAATGTATTGAAATTTTATTTCTTTGGGAATAAAAAACTTTATTTTTCCAGCTTGTAGTCATATGCCTCAAATCATCATACGAAATTAGAAGAGAAATGGGCTACGTGACCAGATGGCTTAAAATACGGCCAAGTAATACTGTGGTGTTATCCGAAGTGACCCCATATGAATCAAATGGGACAACTATCTTCTCTCCAGTCAGGTTCTATACATCTGAACATTTTATATTTTTCTCCAAATTTGCGTTGTTTCCATGTTTAATTAAAAAACAATTAGTATAAAAAAGTGCAATATATTTCTTCATATTAAAATTAGTACCTATAACAGTCACCCTCAAGTATCCCCATGAAGAACTAGAAGTGGAACACTACTCCCCCACTACTGAGGATCCTAAAGGGGGAGGTGATGACTAAACTTCTGAAGGGACACTCACAGTGGGTGGGAGATATGGTGAAGGGGGAGATGGTGTAGGGGGAAAACATATGGTGGCTTTGATGCCATAGGGAGGGTGACAGATGGATCTTCATCGGTCGTAGTGGTCGATGAAACAATATATCTCTTTCTCCTTGGAATTATCTCATTTAATAAAATAAAATTAAGTTCAGAACATATATTTCAAAAAAATTATGCAGAAAAAAAATTTTAGAAGATAATAGATGCACAGTACAAACAAACTAAATTTATAGAACAATGATAATGAATGTCTGCAGAAATTAAATAAGTGGTTACTAAATGAATGCATAACTATACATACAATCATATTCTCCTTTAATAATGTTAGTTTCCTGCTCCAATACTTCACCTAATTCATTCATCCTTTTGAGACTAATATTTTCAATATCATGATGGAAAATTAATTCTGCTTCTTATTATTGATGAGATTCAATGTCAGAGGTCAAATCATCCACTTCATCACCCAAATCATACAAATCTCTTTGTTTTATATGAGAAACTACACTCCACCATTCATCTGCAACATAATTCAAATAATATACAATTTTTTCTTGCAATCATAAGATATATGGATCATGAAGTTTATGAACACCAACATCCATCAAGTGAGATAAGTTCACAGAAGTATATTTCATGGTATATCTTTTAACTCCTCTGATAATATCGACCCAATTGCATTTGAATAAAACAACTAAAAAATGACCGTTGTAGTTTAATTCAATAATATCAGTTACCTTTCTATTGTATCCCACTTTAGAAAATGTAAATATAACATTGTTATGTGTTTTCAAACTCTCTCCTCAATTGATTTTATGAAATCTAAATCCATTCATGTTGTAAGCATCAAAATTTCAAACTTGTTTTAGGGTTCCTCAATCAAGAAAATTTAAATATTTTGAAAACTCTAATCGAGTTTCAGTATTCATGATCTAAAAAAAGAAATATACTTTAATAAAATTAAAAAATATATGAGTCAACCTAATATTCATATTTATTTCAATATTTATGAACTTACACATCGTGAAATCCATTCTACAAGATCTCTATTAACAGATTTCTTTATATCTTTCTCATTTAGTGTTTGTCCTCTCATTCATCTCTTTGTTTGTATCCTAAACTCTTCAATAAATGGATCTGCAATTTCATTATTCAGAAGCACATATCAACGTGCCTGTAATAATTCTATTTCTGTCAATGTAGCATTTGAGGTCCACCCAACTGATCCACCAATATTAGGAAATATTGTTGATTTCTGATGTATTTGAGATTGAGTTGATGCGTCATCAACATGCCCAACTCAATTAAATCTTGTCTCAATATCATCCAAGTATCTAGAACAAAAGGTAAGACACTCTCTCAAATAGCCTGCAGTAATAGAGCCTTCTGGTTGAGCTTTATTTCTAACGTATGATTTCAAATTACCAAGATATCTATGAAATAAAATAAGAAAACATAATTATTCATTTAATTAAGTTCAAAAAATTGTTTAATTATAATATTATTATGAACTAGCCGTTATGAATAGTAATACCCACTTTTTGAAATTTTATAAATTTTATCTTTCAAAATGGACTTCATTTTGGATTTAGAATATCGAAATTATCCTAGGGTGAATTTTTGGTATTTTTCTGAAAACATTCAATTTTTGATGAATAGTGAAAACACTGGGTTACTATTTAAAAATCGACTTTTTATTTAAATGATTATTTATTTTATTTAAATTTATTTTACGTAAAAATTGATAAATAATACCTATATAAGTTCAATGTTATTAATTTTATTCATTTTATAATAATTTTAGATATATAAAAAGTTTATTGAACTTTTCACCGTCTTTTACCCACCTCCTAGGAGAATTTGAAAATTTACATAAAACTTAATTTTACCGCTTCTGTGAGTGGAATTTCAAAAATCTGAGAGACACAGTTAATATCAAGGAGTAAAATGTGGATAAATAAGATAAAAATAATTTTTGGTGAATAGTAACTTTTTACTATTATTTACCACGGTTAAAAGTAAATAGGGTAATTGAGGTTAAAAATGATATTATTATTACCCTAACACATGTCCTAATTCTATTGGATATGTGTAATTCGACCAAAAACAACTTAGGGATAAAATATTACCCTTTAGGTCCACTTGGATTAGATTAGGACATTTATTATTATTTTATTTAAAGAAGAGTTAAAATATTTAAAATCAAAGTTTAATAACTAAAACATTTTTAACATAGGGTTATACATAAGATAGATTCGACTATAAATATTAATTATAAATATAAAAATATTCCTTATATAATTGTATTCTATTTATAATTTTTAGACATTAAATAATTTAATTTATTTATGACACAATGATGATGCAGTAATTATCTTATTAATGAAATATTAACATAATTGATATATATATTAATAATGAACCACTTGGGGTTCGTTTGGCTTGTTATAGTAAGTTTATTAACCATATAGTTTAAGAAAACAAAAAGACATGGTAAAAGTTAAATTACTTAACTTAGAGTTAAATCTAAATGATAAGGATAAAATACTAACATAAACTTGTCTAAAACCTATTGGTTAAGAGGATTTCGACCCATCCCCACATTATATTTGAAATAAATTAATTTTGAGCTATTAAAAACCGAATATGACTTTATTATAAAATTATATTTTATGTTTTTCCTAAGGTGCCCCTCTCCTCCCTTATAAAAAGGGTACCCCTTAGCTCTTCTCTTTACACCCTTTTGAGCCTTTAAGCTCATCCAAACCCTGCCAAATCCTCTTCTAAACCTATATAGTTATATCATAGAGGTTCTGGTCTTCTCAAAAGACCAACTCTAGTGCCCTAATAAGAATTTTAAATGAGGTGCGTCGAGGAAGAGGTAATCTCTTCTACGGACTCTTTCAAGTTTCTTTCTTCTTCTACTTACTCTTATTTAGTTGTTTCAATATAAAGTAATAACATCATTATTACATATATACTGATATGTTATTATAAATATTAAAAACCCCTATTTCACCTTCTATCCATCCTATGGAAAACGAAATCACCGCGCGTGCGTACGTACGAAATACCGTCTCCACGCCGTGGTGTAATCAGTTTTTCCACCACCACCTTTCTTGGATGGATATAATGGTGTGAAGAATAACTATATATAGTTATTATGACATCATACTGATTATGTGATATTATATCATCCACTCTAATTCAATTCAATAATTATGGGAATGATATCATCGCTCGTGCGTACGTACGGATTACCATCTCCACGACGCGATGAGATTCATTCTCCATGTTAACCATTCAAGAATGATTATAAAGTATAAATAATGAATATTAATGAAATATATGACCTGATAAAGATAATATATTTATTTATATGTATATTTCATCTACTTAAATCCATTTAATTCAATAAGGAAAGGAAAACAGCGTTAATGCGTACGTACGGCCTACCGTCTCCATGAACGGTGTATTTCATTTAATTTATCTATCTATTATATATATATATATGTACTGCATATATATATGATATATAAATCATGATTTACATTCTGGAAGTATGTAAATCAAGATATAAGTAATAATAATATCAAGAACAACAAGTCTAAACACGTACGATAAATAAAACGATTTTACCCAAAAATGCTGCTTTAACATGGAATTTACAAAAGAACAGGTAATATAATGTCATAAGTGAACCATATATGATATCATAACAATGAATATGATTCTTTAATAAGTCAACGACATTATTTAAATTATTATACAAGAGTTTTGGATACGTACGAAGCATATCGGGCCTAAGGTAAGGGATAATTATTCCAATCTCATTCTTATCCGAGATTGTTTATTCGTAAGTATTTACTGGGGTTATATTTTTCATCCATGTCCATAAAAATGTTTTTCACAAAGTGTTTAATATTCTTCCATGTATGTTTAAATTCATGTTTACCCCTCTTTGACTTTTACTTTTTGTTATGTAAGGAATCATTCTTTTGTTTACCATATGTGGTACTTTTTGACTTTTCCGACAAAAGTACGATGAGAATGTTTTTTTAACTTATACAGCATGAATGGATTTTTACAGTTTCATAACGTCTAATTTTCATGAAGCTTATTCAGCAAGTTTTCATGTCTATTTTCAACAAAATCGTTTTCTTTTAAAATTTTAGGGCATTTTTAGAAAAGAAAATGATTTTGAAGAATAAATGATATTTTCCTCAAGAATTCATTTCAAGTGTTTTATCAAAACTATTTTCCATCTAAGATGACATTATTAAGTATTTTTATGTTTCAAGTATAATGTATCTATTATTTACACGGTTTTATTTTTATTATGATGAAATGATATCCATTTCTTTTATATGGATTATGTTATGATGGGATGATGTTTATGAAACCCATTTTATTCATTGGGTTATTATGAATGATGTATGTTTATTTGGTGGCACAAAAAAGAATGATTTCATTATGATATGGGTGGGTCCTATATATCCCTCCAATTCATTGGGTAAAGATTTATATCTCATGAGATAGACATGGATGGAAAGGTAAGTTAGTCCGGTTCAGTGTTACAGGACTGAAACGAGGAGTGAACTCGATTTAGAAAGGGACCTTGTCCACTAATATGGTCTTGGAAGCAATGCCTTGGATACTATGGAAATCATATAATGTTATTAATGGTTTGACACAATTAAATGTTTTATTCCCATGCTATTTTATCATGATTAATGTTCCTTTATGACCTATGCCTTACGTACTGCCAAGATTTATTTCACAACTCAAGATTTTGACGTGTAAACTTTATGTTTTTCTTTTGAAGTTAAAATTTATATGGTTTGTTTTATTTTCTCCATGCTTACACTTAATGAGAATTTGGGCTCACCCTTTATATGTTTTCTTTTCCCCAGGATATAAATAAAGGTTTTAGGTAAGAAAACCAAAGTGAAAGATCTTTATGGGAGATGTTGAAGATCGTTCACCGCGATTAGAAGATTATGTTCTGAGTTTCCAAAGACAATAAACTATTACGGTCCTTGTGTATTTGTTTTTGTTATGTATTAAGTATTCCAAAAAATTAATTTAATGTCCATGTACGTCAAGATTTGGGTCTCTACAGTTGGTATCAGAGGTTTGGTTTAGTCAACCATTGGAAACTGGAATGCGATAACTTTAGTGAGATCCCTAGAGATATTTCTAAGGTATGTCTAGGGATGTCCCTAAGGTTAAGTATAAGTATAGGTTATAGTCATAGAATTATGGTAAAAATATTATAATTAACCCTAAGATGTTATATATTTAAGGTAATCCCCCTTTATTATGTTGTTTTCCCTAGCATGATTTTTTTCCCCTCACACTATTCTTTTTGGGTTTTAGATGATGACTTGTGTAACACCCTGAGATTTTATGAAAAATATTCTTTTTAATTTCACTAATGTATTGTGTTGTACGCTACACCAAAAGGAGCTTTCACAACATGCATCCTTGACTTGCCTTTCATTACACGCAATCACGACCTTCCTTGATAGCGTGTGTAGTACGCAATACCGAGTTTCACTAAACAACGATATGCTATTAAAATATTATTAAAACTAGCCGATATGAATAGTAATAACCACTTTTTGAAATTTTGTAAATTTTATTTTTCAAAATGGACTTCATTTTTGGATTCGGAATATCAAAATTAGCTTAGGGTAAAATTTTGGTAATTTTCGGATAACTTTCATATTTTGATGAATAGTGGAAATTACTAAATTTTAATTAAAAACAACTTTTTCAATCGAAATAATTAATAGTGATAAATTATTAATTTTAGTGGTTTTAAAGTATATTTAGAATATATTTTTACAATTTAATACAATGATGGTCATTGGATGTAATTTCACATTTAAACCAGTTATAAACAAGTTTCAATCTTTTGATAATTGTTATCTCTTAAAAACACGCTATTTGTTTTGACGACGGGAATTAATTTTTAAATTAGTTAATGAAACTGATATGTTTTGAATTTGGTAAAATAGACATCATTTTTGAGTTCATAATATCAAATATAGCTTAGGCCTAATTTTTGGTATTTTTCTGAAAACTTTCAATTTTTGATGAATAGTGAAACCACTAAGAGGTAGTTAAAAAAACTGAATTGTTCATAAATCTTAATTTTACCACTTGTGTGAGTGGAATTTCAAAAATCCGAGAGACACAGTTGATTTCAGTAAGTAAAATTTGGTTCAATGAGATGAAAATAATTTTTTGGTGAATAGTAACTTTTTACTTTTTTTTTACCATTGTTAAAAGTAAATAGGGTAATTAAGGGTAGAAATGATATTATTATTACCCTAACACATGTCCTAATTCTATTGGACAGGTATAATTCGACCAAAAACAAACTTAGGAATAAAATATGACCATTTAGGCCCACTTGGATTAGATTAGGACATTTATTATTAATTTATTTAAAGAAGGGTTAAAAGAGTTAAAATCAAAGTATATTTACTAAAACATTTTTAATATGGGGTTATACATAAGATAAATTCGACTATAAATATTAATTAGAAATCTGAAAAGATTTCCCACATAATGGTATTTTATTTGTAATTTTTAGACATTAAATAATTTAATTTATTTATGACACAATGATGATACAATAATTATCTTATTAATGAAATATTGACATAATTGATGTTATAAATACCCAAATAAATATAATTTAAGACTTTTTAAGAATTCCACTAATTTTATAGTTTCATATGACATTCTAGTATTGATTTAATTAACTTTTTTCGAACTTATCATTCTATTATGATTTTCACAAAAATCATTTACTAAATAGTGTCAAAATTGACATAAAATATTTTTTAAAACAAATATTATATTATTAATTGTTATTTTATTCCTAAAAATCTAAGGTTCGGCAAAATGACTTATATAAGGTTATATATATTAATAATAAACATCTTGTGGTTCGTTTGGCTTCTTATAGTAATTTTATTAACCTTATAGTGTAAGAACACAAGAAGACACGGTAAAAGTAAAATTATTTAACTTAATGTTAAATCTAAATGATAAGGTTAAAATAGGAACCTAAACTTATCTAAATTATATTGGATGAGAGGATTTCGACCCATCCCAACCTTAGCCTCGAAATTAATCAATTTGGAGCTATTTAAAACCGAACATGACTTTATAATAAAATAATATTTTTAGTTTTTCCAAAGGAGCCCCTCTCCTCCCTTATAAAAGGGCACCTCCTCCCTCTCTTCCTCACACAACTTTGAGCCTTCAAGCTCGGCCAACCCCTGACAAATTCTCTTCTACACTTCCCTAGAAACATCCTAGAGGTTCTGGTCTTCTTCAAAGACCCATTTTAGTGCCCTAAAAGGAGGTCTCAAAGAAGCACTTCAAAGAAGAGGTAATGTCCGTTACCGATTCTTTCATCTTTATTTCTTCTTCCACTTATTCTTCTTAGGTTGTTTAATTATGAAGTAATAACATCAGTATCACTCATATACTGATATGTTATTATAAGTATGATACAACCCTATTTCACCATCTATCCATCCTACGGAAAAAGAAATCACCGCGCGTGCGTACGTACGGAATATCGTCTCCACGCCGTGGTGTAATCTATTTTCCACCACCACCTTACATGGATGGGTATAATGGTGTAAAGAATAACTATACATAGTTATTATAACATAATATTGATTCTGATATATTGTATCATCCACTCCAATTCAATTCAATAATTATGGAAACGATATCATCGCTCGTGCGTACGTACGGACTACCATCTCCATGACGCGATGAGATTCATTCTCCATATTAACCATTTAAGAATGATTATAAAGTATATATAAGAAATAATAATGAAATATATGACATTATAAATCTACTGGATTTATGTATATATGCATTTCATCTACTTAATTCCATTCAACTCAATAAGGAAACGAAAACAGCGTTCATGCGTACGTACGGCCTACCGTCTCCATGAACGGTGTATTTCTTTCCATTTACTAATTTATTATATATATGTATATTCTGAATATATATTATATATAAATCATGTTTTATATTCTGGAATTAAGTAATTATGATCTAAGAAATCATATGAATAATTACAAGTCAAAACACGGACGACAAATGAAACAATTTTACCCAAAATGCTCTTTAACATAGAATTTACAAAAGAAAGGGTAATATAAAGTCATAAGTGAACCATATATGATATCATAACAATGAGTATGATTCTGGAATAATTCAATGACATTATTTAAATCATTATACAGGAGGTTCGGACACCTACGAAGAAAATCGGACCTAAGGTAAGGGAAATATCACAATCTCATTTTTTATCCGAGATTGTTTATACTTTGGTATTTACTGGGGTGTATTTTATCATCCACATCCATGTTTCCTCAATATGTAATATTTACATCATTATACAATAGTTTATATCCAATTTTAACCTTATGTTACTTTTTAGTAAATGATATGAAAGGAATCTTTTGTCGTTTTTCGTACGAGATACTTTTTGACTTTTCCGACAAAAGTACGAAGAATGTTTTTTTTAACTTATACGGCATGAATGGATTTTTAAAACATTATTTCCAAGAAGCTTCCTTTACAAGTTTTCAAGTTTATTTTTAATCAATTTCTTTTAGTTTAAAATTGTATGACATGTTAAGAAAGGAAAAGTGTTTTTGAAGTAGAAAGGATATTTTCCTCAAGAATGGAGTTCAAGTGTTTTATCAAAATTATTTTCCATCTAAGATAATAAAGGGTACTGTTTGTTTATCCCTATTATTACATTGATTTGATTATGTTGTGATGGAATTATTTTTATGAATTCCTTTATCTTATATGAATTTTTTTATGATGTCATGTTGTTTAAGAATCCCATTTTTATTACATGGGTTATGCAATGATGTATGATTTAAGATTTTGTGGAACACATAAGAATGGTATCATTATGAGATGGGTGGGACCTATATATCCCTCCAATGCATTGGGTAAAGATTTTATATCTCATGAGATAGACATGGATGGAATGGTAGGTTATACCGGTTCAGTGAAATAGGACTGAAACGAGGGTGACTCGGTTCAAAAAGGGACTTTGTCCACTAAGATAGTCTTGGCAATGAGTCTTGACTAACAAGAAATGATTCTATATGATTATGTGTGTATGACACGAAGTTTAATGTTTTAAGTTATGATTATTGTGATTTCATTTCACTACTATGATTTATCCCATGTTATGAAATTATGCTCTCTTTTACAGGTTAAGTTTTCCAAAATGTTATGTTCTTATGAAAATGATGTGATTGATATTTCTTTTGTTTACCCTTACTGAGCATTTGAGCTCACCCTTTTATGTTTTCTTTTCCCTAGGATATAAAGAAAGGTTTTAGGTATAAGAAAAAAAATGAATATCTTTATGGGAGATGTGGAAGATCTTTCACCAAGATTAGAAGATTATATTCTGAGTTTCCAAAGACACTAAACAATTACGATCCTTGTGTGTGTGTTTTTGTCATCTACTATGTATTCCAAAAATGTAATGTAATGTCAATGTACATCAAGCTTCAGGTCTCTACAGTTGGTATCAGAGGCAAAGGAGGTAGGAATGTATCCGATCCTTGGGAACTCTCACATGTGAGCGTTGGACGAAGCATGGCTCTCCGCCCAAGGGCTTCATGAGGAAATGGCTTCCACTGGCGATGGTGGTGTGTCCCGCCCAGGGGGTGTAGCCGCCCATGGAGTGCCCTAATAGGTATCAATTATAGTCCACTGGAAGTAATTCCATACCATTATATTTGGTATCAGAGGAAAGGTTTAGTCAACCTTTGGAAACTAGGATGCGAGAACTTTAGTGAGATCCCTAGAGATATTTCTAAGGTATGTCTAGGGATGTCTCTAAGGTTAAGTATACGTATAGGTTATAGTACTAGAATTGTGCTAACGATCTTAGAATTTAACCTAAGATGTTAGATATTGAGGGTACTCCCCCTTTATTATGTTGTTTTCCCTAGCATGATTTTTGCCTCTCACACTATTCTTTTTGGGTTTTAGACGATGGCTGGAGCCCGAAGGAACCGTGCTGATCAATGTAATGGACAATGAAATGATTGTCCTCATGAACAAACAAGTGTTATGGGAGATGGAGTGCAAAATCTTATTGCTATACTTACACAAGCTATGAATCATTCTGGACTTCCAAATGAGCAGAGAAGGGAACAATATTCTATTGAGTCCTTCATGAGGCAACGTCCACCTTGTTTCAGTGGGTCTTTCGATCCACTTGTTGCTGAACAATGGATCAGTACCACTGAAAAGATATTTTCAGTTCTTCAATGTTCTGAACATGATAAAGTCATCTTAGCAGTATATCGTTTGGAAGGTGAAGCTGATCAATGGTGGAATCTTATCAAGAATACGAGGCCAAGAGATGAAATTGAGTCCATGGAATGGGATGAGTTCAAGAACTTGTTTTTCAGTAAGTACTTCCCTCGTATTCTTCGAACAAAGATGGAAAATGAGTTTCTTGAGCTGAAGCAGAAGGATGATGAATCTGTTGGTATATACGAAACGAATTTTACAAGACTTGCAAGGTATGCATCTGGCATTATCATCCAACCTGAAAGTAAAGTTGATCGATTTTTCAGTGGCTTAAAACCAAGTCTTCGAAGGGAATGAGCTATAAGAGACTTCAGTAGCTATGAAGAAATTGTGCGTTGTGCTATCAAGGTAGAAATGGAAGTTGGTGTTACATATCCATCTCATGGTTTTGACAAGAAACGAAAGATGGAGTTCAAGGAGAAATCTCAGAATAATGGTGAAAAGAATATGAATGTTTCCTTATGCACAAAGTGTGGAAAGAAGCATGGTGGATATTGTCTTAAAGGGACTAGAAAATGTTTTAAGTGTGGAAAAGAAGGTCATCGAGCAGCTGAGTGTCGAAGTAATGGAAAAAGGGTTTCTAATGATGTGAATAAAGAAAACACTGCAGAGAACGCACCACCAACACTTCAATACTTCAAGTGCAAGGAAATGGGGCATTATGCTAATAAATTCCCTAATCCAAGGGTTAGTGATGATCGACATGAGCAACCGCTTAAGGAAAAAAACAAAGGGAAGTCACATGCGATCACTATTGGCGATGTTGAATATGGCAACGATGTGGTGGAATGATTAAGTGTTTATGTAATGGGATTCCAAAATAATGTTGTATCATGGAGTATTGAAATATTTATGTATTGGTCTAATGTGGTATTAAAAGTGATTGAGATATTTTTGGAAATAACATGATATGCGCATAATGAAGGGAAACCGAGAAAATAAAATGTTTAACAGTATTCATGAGCTCATGATTGATATATGGACTAAGTGATATCATGGTTTGAGTATATAGGATTTTGAGGATTTTGGTATGTGGAATGTGTTAACTTTTAACTGCATTCATGTTTTCACTAGGGTTCAATGGGTATTCAAGAGAATACATGATTAAGGACTTTGAATGTTTGGAATGTGACCAACAAAACATATCTTATGATATATGGGGATCAACGATGGTATTTAATCTCTGGTAATCGTTTTCACTATGTTATGAGAGTGGACTGCAGTATTATGGATAAGCCTAAAGATTGGAATGGATTATGTTGGACATAAGTTAGTATTGTTTAAGGATAGAAGTTTTTTCGATATTATTGATGGGATGTTATAGTAATATAGCTTTAGAAAAAGGACAACCTGCAGGACGGGTGACAGCCCATCGCGTCAGACAAGCCTGTGGGAATCGAACCCACAACCGAAGTGCGACTGGCCTTTATCGCCTACCACTGGCCTACAGGAAGTCCCTGGTTAGTAGAAACTAATTTTATTTTATTAAGCAGTATGATATATGAAGTATAAGTTTATTTTTGGAACCATATACGATTAACCATAAGATGGACTTATAACTTTTGCTAACCTTTTGTTTGAAAGAGATGGATTGACCCATCATTCTATCACATGATCTGCTAACACATCATGAATGACAAATTCAACTTCATTTATTTAAGAGATGAAGTGGAAATTGTCCAAAGAATGAAAAATGGTGCGACTATACCAAAATCACGAAAGTATTTCTTCTAATTCCAATTTCATCAACTTTAGGGAAATGATCTTGAAAACCAAAAATGTTGTCTTAGTGCTCTTATATCTGATGAATCAGATGGTACCTTAGATCGTCACAAATTTATGGCTTTGTGATTGCTAGCTTTTTCATAGCCATGTTCTCTACCACTCTCCATCAGAACATGATGGTTAGATTTCTCTTCAATATCCATATTTTCACCTATGTGGAAACCCAGTGATTAGTTTATTTGGGTAACCATTACGTTTCATACTTTTGTTTTTAAAGATTGGTTTTGGTATTCCTTTTTACGATGTGGGTTTTGATTAAAGAAACTTTCGAATAGTAAACAATTTATAACCCCCGACGAATTTCGAGGGCGAAATTCATTTTAAGGGGGGTAGAATGTAACACCCCGAGATTTTATGAAAAATATTATTTTTAATTTCATTAATGTCTTATGTTGTACGCTACACCAAAAGGAGCTTTCACAACATGCATCCTTGACTTGCCTTTCATTACACGCAATCACGACCTTCCTTGATAGCGTGTGTAGTACGCAATACCGAGTTTCACTAAACAACGATATGCTATTAAAATATTATTAAAACTAGCCGTTATGAATAGTAATAACCACTTTTTGAAATTTTGTAAATTTTATTTTTCAAAATGGACTTCATTTTTGGATTCGGAATATCGAAATTAGCTTAGGGTGAAATTTTGGTAATTTTCGGATAACTTTCATATTTTGATGAATAGTGGAAATTACTAAATTTTAATTAAAAACAACTTTTTCAATCGAAATAATTAATGGTGATAAATTATTAATTTTAGTGGTTTTAAAGTATATTTAGAATATATTTTTACAATTTAATACAATGATGGTCATTGGATGTAATTTCACATTTAAACCAGTTATAAACAAGTTTCAATCTTTTGATAGTTATTATCTCTTAAAAACACGCTATTTGTTTTGACGACGAGAATTAATTTTTAAATTAGTTAATGCAACTGATATGTTTTGAATTTGGTAAAATAGATATCATTTTTGAGTTCATAATATCAAATATAGCTTAGGCCTAATTTTTGGTATTTTTCTGAAAACTTTCAATTTTTGATGAATAGTGAAACCACTAAGAGGTAGTTAAAAAAACTGAATTGTTCATAAAATTTAATTTTACCGCTTCTGTAAGTGGAATTTCAAATATCCTAGAGACACGGTTGATGTCAGTAAGTAAAATGTGGTTCAATGAGATGAAAATAATTTTTTGGTGAATAGTAACTTTTTACTTTTTTTACCACGGTTAAAAGTAAATAGGGTAATTAAGGGTAGAAATGATATTATTATTACCCGAACACATGTACTAATTCTATTGGACAAGTGTAATTCGACCAAAAACAAACTTAGGAATAAAATATGACCATTTAGGCCAACTTGGATTAGATTAGGACATTTATTATTAATTTATTTAAAGAAGGGTTAAAAGAGTTAAAATCAAAGTATATTTACTAAAACATTTTTAATATGGGGTTATACAGAGGATAAATTCGACTATAAATATTAATTAGAAAGATAAAAAGATTTCCTACATAATGGTATTTTATTTGTAATTTATAGACATTAAATAATTTAATTTATTTATGACACAACGATGATACAGTAATTATCTTATTAATGAAATATTGACATAATTGATGTTATAAATACCCAAATAAATATAATTTGAGACTTTTTATGAATTCCAATAATTTTATAGGTTCATATGGCATGTTAGTATTGATTTAATTAACTTTTTTCGAACTTATCATTCTGTTATGATTTTCACAAAAATCAATTACTAAATAGTGTCAAAATTGACATAAAATAGTTTTTAAAACAAATATTATATTATTAATTGTTATTTTATTCCTTAAAATATAAGGTTCGGCCAAATGACATAGATAAGGTTATATATATTAATAATAAATATCTTGTGGTTCGTTTGGCTTCTTATAGTAATTTTATTAACCTTATAGTGTAAGAACACAAGAAGACACGGTAAAAGTAAAATTATTTAACTTAATGTTAAATCTAAATGATAAGGTTAAAATTGGAACATAAACTTATCTAAATTCTATTGGATGAGAGGATTTCGACCCATCCCCACCTTATCTTCGAAATAAATCAATTTGGAGCTATTTAAAACCGAACATTACTTTATAATAAAATAATATTTTTAGTTTTTCCAAAGGAGCCCCTCTCCTCCCTTATAAAAGGGCACCTCCTCCCTCTCTTCCTCACACAACTTTGAGCCTTCATGCTCGGCCAACCCCTGCCAAATTCTCTTCTCCACTTCCCTAGAAACATCCTAGAGGTTCTGTTCTTCTTCAAAGACCCATTTTAGTGCCCTAAAAGGAGGTCTCAAAGAAGCACTTCAAAGAAGAGGTAATGTCCGTTACCGATTCTTTCATCTTTATTTCTTCTTCCACTTCTTCTTCTTAGGTTATTTCATTATGAAGTAATAACATCAGTATCAATAATATACGGATATGTTATTATAAGTATTAAACAACCCTATTTCACCATCTATCCATCCTACGGAAAAAGAAATCACCGCGCGTGCGTACGTACAGAATACCGTCTCCACGCCGTGGTGTAATCTATTTTCCACCACCACCTTACATGGATGGGTATAATGGTGTAAAGAATAAATATACATAGTTATTATAACATCATATTGATTCTGATATATTGTATCATCCACTCCAATTCAATTCAATAATTATGGAAATGATATCATCGCTCGTGCGTACGTACGGACTACCGTCTCCACGACGCGATGAGATTCATTCTCCATATTAACCATTTAAGAATGATTATAAAGTATATATAAGAAATAATAATGAAATATATGACATTATACAGCTACTGGATTTATGTATATATGTATGTCATCTACTTAATTCCATTCAACTCAATAAGGAAACGAAAACAGCGTTCATGCGTACGTACGGCCTACCGTCTCCATGAACAGTGTATTTCTTTCCATTTACTAATTTATTATATATATGTATATTCTGAATATATATTATATATAAATCATGTTTTATTTTATGTAATTAAGTAATTATGATCTATGCAATCATATGAATAATTACAAGTCAAAACACGGACGACAAATGAAACAATTTTACCCAAAATGGTCTTTAACATAGTATTTACAAAAGGAAGGGTAATATAAAGTCATAAGTGAACCATATATGATATCATAACAATGAGTATGATTATGGAATAAGTCAATGACATTATTTAAATAATTATACAGGAGGTTCAGACACCTACGAAGAAAATCGGACCTAAGGTAAGGGAAATATCACAATCTCATTTTTTATCCGAGATTGTTTATACTTTCGTATTTACTGGGGTGTATTTTATCATCCACATCCATGTTTCCTCAATATGTAATATTTACATCATTATACAATAGTTTATATCCAATTTTAACCTTAGGTGACTTTTTAGTAAATGATATGAAAGGAATCTTTTGTTGTTTTTCGTACGGGATACTTTTTGACTTTTCCGACAAAAGTACGAAGAATGTTTTTTTAACTTATACGGCATGAATGGATTTTTAAAACATTATTTCCAAGAAGCTTCCTTTACAAGTTTTCAATTTTATTTTTAATCAATTTCTTTTAGTTTAAAATTGTATGACATGTTAAGAAAGGAAAAGTGTTTTTGAAGTAGAAAGGATATTTTCCTCAAGAATGGAGTTCAAGTGTTTTATCAAAATTATTTTCCATCTAAGATAATAAAGGGTTATGTTTTTTATCCCTATTATTACATTGATTTGATTATTTTGTGATGGAATTATTTTTATGAATTCCTTTATCTTATATGAATTGTTTTATGATGTCATGTTTTTTAAGAATCCCATTTTTATTACATGCGTTATGCAATGATGTATGATTTAAGATTTTGTGGAACACATAAGAATGGTATCATTATGAGATGGGTGGGACCTATATATCCCTCCAATGCATTGGGTAAAGATTTTATATCACATGAGATAGACATGGCTGGAATAGTAGGTTATACCGGTTCAGTGAAACAGGACTGAAACGAGGGTGACTCGGTTCAGAAAGGGACTTTGTCCACTAAGATAGTCTTGGAAATGAGTCTTGACTAACAAGAAATGATTCTATATGATTATGTGTGTATGCCACAAAGTTTAATGTTTTAAGTTATGATTATTGTGATTTCATTACACTACTATGATTTATCCCATGTTATGAAATTATGCACTCTTTTGCAGGTTAAGTTTTCCAAAATGTTATGTTCTTATGAAAATGATGTGATTGATATTTCTTTTGTTTACCCTTACTGAGCATTTGAGCTCACCCTTTTATGTTTTCTTTTCCCCAGGATATAAAGAAAGGTTTTAGGTATAAGAAAAAAAAAGAAAATATTTATGGGAGATGTTGAAGATCTTTCACCAAGATTAGAAGATTATATTCCGAGTTTCCAAAGACACTAAACTATTACGATCCTTGTGTGTGTATTTTTGTCATGTACTATGCATTCTGCAAATGTAATGTAATGTCAATGTACGTCAAGCTTCAGGTCTCTACAAATGGAACCTGAAAGAACCGTGTTGATCAATGCAATGGACAATGCAATTATTGTCCTCATAAACAAACCAATGTTATGGGATATGGAGTGAAAAATCTTATTACTATACTTACACAAGCTATGAATAATTCTGGACTTCCAAATGAGTAGAGAAGGGAACAACATTCTATTGAGTCCTTCATGAGGCAATGTCCACCTTCTTTTAGTGGGTCTTCTGATCCACTTGTTGCCGAACAATGGATCAGTACCATTGAAAAGATATTTTCCATACTTCGATGTTCTGAACATGAAAAAGTTATTATGGTTGTTTACCATTTAGAAGGTGAAGCAGATCAGTGGTGGACTCTAATTAAGAATATGAGACCCCAATATGAAATTGAATCCATGGAATGGGACGAGTTCAAGAACTTGTTTTTCAATAAGTACTTCCATCATATTCTTCGAACAAAGATGGAAAAGGAGTTCCTTGAGCTTAAGCAAAAGGATGTTGAATCTGTTGGTATATACGAGGAGAATTTTACAAGGCTTTCAAGGTATGCATCTGCCTTTATCATCCAACTTAAAAGTAAAGTTGATTGATTCTTCAGTGGCTTAAAACCAAGTCTTAGAAGGGCATTAGCGATAAGAGACTTCAGTAGCTATGAAGAAATTGTGCATTGTGCTATCAAGATAGAACTGGAAATTGGTGAAACATATACATATCATGGTTTTGACAAGAAACAAAATATGGAGTTCAAGGAAAAACCTCAGAATAATGGTTAAAAGAAGGTGAATGTTTCTTTATGCTCAAAGTGTGGAAAGAATCATGGTGGAGATTGTCTAGAAAATGTTTTAACTGTGGAAAAGAAGGTCATCAAGCAGTTGAGTGTCAAAGTAATGGAAAAGGGTTTGTTAATGATGTCAATAAAGAAAAGACAACAGAAAAAGAACCACCAACACTTCAATGCTTCAAGTGCAAGGAAATGGGGCATTATGCTAACCAATGCCCTAATCCAAGGGTTAATGATGATCAACATCAACAAACTCTTAAGGCAAAGGACAAAGGGAAGTCACATGTGATCACTATTGGTGATGTTGAATATGAAAACGATGTAGTGTAATGATTATGTTTTTATGTAACGAGATTCCAAATTAATGTTGTGGAATCTAATTTATAGTACTGTGGAATATTGGAATATCTATGTATTGGTTTATTATGGTTTTCAATAAATATATGGTACTGGTAACCATGAAAAGTAATTTAAATATTTTGGAAAGCAGATGATATGATAAAGAGAAAATGAAATGTTTAATAGTATTCTTAAGCTAATGACTAATATAAGGAAAAATGATATCATGGTTTGAGTATATAGAAATTTTGGGATTTTGGTATGTGGAAAGAGTTAACTTTTGACAGCAATCATGTTTTCACTAAGGTTCTATGGTAATACATGATTAAGGTATTCGCATGTTTAGAATGTGACCAACAAGATATATCGTATGATATATGGGGGATAAATGATGGTATTCAAATTCTCGGTAGATGACATTTCTAGTAATTGTTTTCTTTATACTATGAGCTTGGACAGAAGTATTTTGGATAAGCCTAAAGATTGGAATGGATTAAGTTGGACATATGTCAGTATTATTTAAGGTTAGAACTTTTTTTGATATTATTTATGGAATGTTATAATAATTTAGTTTTAGAAAAAGGACAACCTGCAGGATGGGTGATAAACCATCGCGTCGGATAAGGCTGTGGGACTCGAACCCACAACTGAAGTGCGACACGCCTTTATCGCCTACTACTGGCCTACATGAAGTCCTTGGTTAGTAGAAATTAGTTTTAATTTACTAAGTGGCATTATATATTGGAACCATATACGATTAATCTCACTATAAATGCACTTATGTATATTTAATAACTTTTTCTATCCTTTTGTTTGAGACAGATGGAATGACCTATCATTATATCGCATGATCTGCTAACACTTCACGAATGAAAAATTCAACTTCATTTCATTAAGAGATGAAGTGGAAATTGTTCAAGGAAAGAACAACGGTGAGATTGTACCAAAATCAAGTAAGTATTTCTTTTAATTAAAAAATTCTTCAACATTGGGGAAATGATCTTGAAAACCAAAAATGTTATCCTAGTGCTCTTATATTCGATAAATAAGATGGTACCTTGGATCATCACAAATTTGTGACCTTGTGATTGTTGGATTTTTCATAGCCACGTTCTCTACCACTCTCCATCAGAACTTGATGGTTAGATTTCTCTTCCATATCCAAATTTTCACCTATGTGGAAACCCAGTGATGAGTTAATTTGGGTAACCGATATGTTTCATACTTCACTTTTTAAAATTAAGTTTTAGTATTCCTTTTTACACTGTGGGTTTCTATGAAAGAAACTTTCAAGTAGTAAACCATTTATAAACCCGACAAATTTCGAGGGCGAAATTCATTTTAAGGGGGTAGAATGTAACACCCTGAGATTTTATGAGATATATATTTTTTAATTTCTTTTATTTATTCTATTATACACTACACCAAGATTAGCTTGTACTATACGCAACACCGTATTAGCTTGCAGTATATGCAACACTATTCTTGGCTCGTGTTACACACAATTTCAAGTTTGTTTTGTGGAAATTATTCTACGCAACATTAAATATAGATTTTGTTTACTGTATAAATGAAATAAGTTTTGATTATGTTATACGCAACACCAAACAGAGCTTTCACCACACGCAACCCTGACTTGGATTGCATTACACGCAATCAAGACCTTCTTCGATAACTTGTGTAGTACGCAATACCAAGTTTCACTAAACGATATATTATTATAAATTTGACTATAAATATTCGTTATAAAGATAAAAATATTTCCTACATAATGGTATTTTATCTATAATTTTTAGACATTAAATAATTTAATTTATTTATGACACAATTATGATGCAGTAATTTCCTTATTAATGAAATATTAACATAATTGATGTTATAAATACACAAATAAATGTAATTTTATACTTTTTATAAATTAAACTAATTTTATAGGTTAATATGACGTGTTATTATTGATTAAATAAACTTTTTTCAAACTAATCATGTTGTTATTATTTTCACAAAAATCAATTACCAAATAGTTTCAAAATTGACATAAAATAGTTTTTAAAACAAATATTATATTATTAATTGTTATTATATTTTTAAAAATCTAAGGTTTGGAATAATTACTTATATAAGGCTATATATATTAATAATGAACCACTTGGGGTTCTTTTGGCTTGTTATAGTAAGTTTATTAACCATATAGTGTAAGAAAACAAGAATACACGGTAAAAGTTAAATTATTTAACTTAGAGTTAAATCTAAATGATAAGGATAAAATAGTAACCTAAACTTTTCCAAAACCTATTGGTTAAGAGGATTTCGACCCATAACCACCTTATCTTCAAAATAAATCAATTTTTTTCTATTAAAAACTGAATATGACTTTATTATAAAATAATATTTTAAGTTTTTCCTAAGGTGCCCCTCTCCTCCCTTATAAAAAGAGAACCCCTTCCCTCTTCTCTGCACACCGTTTTGAGCCTTCAAGCTCGGCCAAACCATAGAAATTACTCTTATAAACCTCTCTAGTTATATCATAGAGGTTCTGGTCATCTCAAAATACCAACTCTAGTGACCTAATAAGAAGTTTAAAGAGGTGCGTCGAGGAAGAGGTAATCTCTTCTACCGACTCTTTCAAGTTTCTTTCTTCTTATACTTACACTTATTTAGTTGTTTCAATATAAAGTAATAACATCAGTATTAATTATATAATGATTTGTTATTATAAATATGAAACAACCCGATTTTACCTTCTATCCATCCTACGGAAAATGAAATCATAGCGTGTGCGTACGTACGGAATACCGTCTCCACGCTGTGGTGTAATCAGTTTTTCCACCACCACCTTACTTGGATGGGTATAATTGTGTAAAGAATAACTATATATAGTTATTATAACATTATACTGATTCTGTGATATTATGTCATCCACTCCAATTCAATTCAATAATTACAAGAATGATATCATCGCCCGTGCGTATGTACGGATTACCGTCTCCACTACGAGATGAGATTCATTCTCCATGTTAACCATTCAAGAATGATTATAAAGTATATATAATGAATATTAATGAAATATATGACCTGATAAAGATACTATATTTATGCATATATATATTTCATCTACTTAATTCCATTCAAGTCAATAAGGAAAGGAAAACAACGTTCATGCGTACGTACGGCCTACCGTCTCCATGAACGGTGTATTTCATTTCATTTATCTATCTATTATATATATATGTACTGAATACATATATATGATATAAAAATCATTATTTACATTATGGAATTAAGTAAATCAATATATAAGTAATAATAATATCAAGAACAACAAGTCCAAACACATACGATAAATAAAACGATTTTACCCAAAACGCTGCTTTAACATGGAACTTACAAAAGAACAGGTAATATAAAGTCATAAGTGAACCATATATGATATCATAACAATGAATATGATTATGTAATAAGTCAATGACATTATTTAAATCATTATATAGGAGTTTTGGATACATACGAAGCATATTGAACCTAAGGTAATGGATAATTATTCCAATCTCATTCTTATCTGAGATTGTTTATTCGTAAGTATTTACTAGGGTTATATTTTTCATCCATGTCCATAAAAATGTTTTTCATAAAGTGTTTAATATTATTCCATGTATGTTTAAAGTCATTTTTACCCCTATTTGACTTTTACTTTGTGTTATGTAAGGAATCTTTCTTTTGTTTACCATATGTGGTACTTTTTAACTTTTCTGACAAAAGTACGAGGAAAATGTTTTTTTTAAGTTTTACGGCATGAACGGATTTTTACGGATTCATAACGCCTAATTTTCATGAATCTTATTCTACAAGTTTTCATTATTATTTTCAACAAAATCCTTTTCTTTTAAAATTTCATGGCATTTTGAGAAAAGAAAATGATTTTGAAGAAGAAAGGATATTTTCCTCAAGAATTCATTTCAAGTGTTTTATAAAAACTATTTTCCATATAAGATGACATTATTAAGTATGTTTATGTTTCAAGTATAATGTATCTATTATTTACACGGTTTTATTTTTCTTATGATGAAATGATATCCATTTCTTTTAAATGGATTATGTTATGATGGGATGATGTTTATGAAACCCATTTTATTCGTTGGGTTATTATGAATGATGAATGTTTATTTTGTGGCACACGAAAGAATGATTTCATTATGAGATGGGTGGGACCTATATCTCCATCCAATGCATTGGTTAAAGATTTATATCTCATATTATAGACATGGCTGGAATGGTAATTTAATCCGGTTCAGTGTTACAGGACTGAAATGAGGAGTGAACTCGATTCAGAAAGGGACTTTGTCCACTAAGATGGTATTGGTAGCAATGCCTTGGATACTATGGAAATAATATCATGTGCTTAATGGTTTTCCACAATTAAATGTTTTATTACCATTCTATTTTATCCTGATCAATGTTCCTTTATGACCTATTCCTTACGTACTACCAAGATTTATTTCACAACTCAAGATTTTGATGTGTAAACTTTATGTTCATGTTTTGAAGTTCAAATGTATATGGTTTGTTTTATTTTCTCCATGATTACCATTACTGAGCATTTCAGCTCACCCTTTATATGTTTTATTTTCCCTAGGATATAAAGAAAGGTTTTAGGTAAGAAAAAAAAGTGAAAGATCTTCGTGGGAGATGTTGAAGATCTTTCACCACGATTAGAAGATTATGTTCCGAGTTTCCAAAGACACTAAACTATTTCGATCCTTGTGTGTTTGTTTTTGTTATGTATTAAGTATTCCGCAAAAGTAATGTAATGTCCATGTACGTCAAGATTTGGGTCTCTACATGAATACCCATAAAATACTTTCACATGATTTAAAATTCTAAGGAATGTCTCTTTATCCCAATTTTTCATTGAAAAATTATTATAGAATACTTGTCATTCTCATCTAGCCAGAGATCATGTTTTATATTCATTACTTGTAAGTATTTTCAATAATTGAGATGATCCTTCGACTTTCCATTATCATTAATAAATTTTAAGATCAAATTGTCATATAAATTCTTCTCAATATACATCACATCAATATTACGCTCCAAAAAATTAATTTCCCAATACAAAAGTTTGAAGAATATTTTTTTCTTCCATTGTTGATTTAAGATTTCACTTGACGATGAACTTCGAACCCATTTCCCACTATAATTCAAATAGTGAACCTTCCCAAATTATGTTTCAACTTTTCCAAGTTGTTTCAGTATTTCAGAACCAGATAACAACTTTAGAGGTGGTCTAGGATCAATGAAACCATTAAATTTTGATCTGTTCAACCAAAATCTATGAGATGCATCAAGAACTTTTTGATGAAACAAGAAGAACCATTTTATACTGTGAGGTAGACTTTTGGGCTCAAAATCAAAGTTACAAATAGAACAAGCCAAACTCATATAAGTTTTCTAACCAGATAAATTCACAAGCCTATGTAAGTCACTAATTATCCACATTAAAGCAACATGCATTTTGAACATTGTTTTAGAAGAAGAATCAAATATCTCAACACCATTGCTCAATAACTCCTATAATTATTCAATAAAAGGCTGAAATTATACATCAATATCATTTCTAGGGATTTGATTTCTTATAATAAACATCAAAATGATAAAATACATTTGATGCATACAGATCCATGAAGGCAGATTGTAAGGGATCCAAACAACTGGCCAAATGCTATAACTGGTACTCAAGGACCCAAATGGGTTGAATCAATCGGCAGCCAATCCCAACCGAATATTCCTTGGATCACCTAATAAATTTGGATGTAATGAATCAAATTTATTCCATGATTCTGAATCTCGTGGATGTTTCATTAACCTATCATTATTATTATCTATAGAATACCACTTCATGTGTTCAGAAGTTTTCTATGACATGAATAATCTTTAAAATCGAGGATTTAAAGGAAAGTAACACAAAACCTTTGCAGGTGTGATCCTTTTCTTCTTCTTCATGGCAGTATGTTGATTCAGACTACCAACATCACCCATTGACTACCATCTAGAATAAGAAAATTGTTGGAAATCATGTCTACTTGAATCCTCTCTCTAATAAAGCATACAATCCTTGGGACAGACACATATTTTTGTATAATTCCAACCAAGCCTGCTAAAAACTTTTTAAGATCATAAAAATACTCAAGGATTTTTGCTTCAGGAAATGAATCACACAACAATTTCAATATCATGGACATTTTCTTTTCTTTTTTAATTCCACATAGACATTTGATATGGTACAAATTCAGCGGAAAAGAATGTTTTGAATATTTCCAACATCCACTATGCAACTCTTGATTTCCATCATCAAATAAATCATGAAACTTATTTTCCTCGGTGAAGTTTTTTCTTACATTAGTCTCCACATAATCAAGATAAAGATCCACTGATATGTTTCAATCTTGATCTAATTGTCCTATAGTCTCAAAAACATCACTTATCACATTTCTATTTGTAGTACCCTCATCTTGTTGTTCTGATATGTTTTGATGTTGATCGTGGTGTCTTGCAATGTCTAATAAATCTTTTATAAGGTTTTTTCATTTGATTTTTAATTTTCGACGAAGTAGGGAGCTCATTCTGTGGATTGACATCAGTGCTCAATCTTTCTGTATTGTTCAATTATTCGTGCCAAATGAAACACAAATATTGACTAGGGAATTGCTTCAATATTAAATGTTTATAAACTTCATCTCTCTTCAAATATCTTCTAAATTTACATTTAGGACAATGAAATCTTATTCTACCTTTAACGGATCGATTTGTAATTGAAAAATCTAAAAACTCCTCCAAACCCTTAACATACTCAGGTGTGTTCCTCAGTAATGTGATCCATCATTTATCCATGTATATCACAATGCACCTACACAATATTAAAAAATTTAAAACATATAACTATTACTAAATATGGATATAGATTCATATATACTAGTTGAAAAAATATATAAATATGTTATATAATATTTATATATATAAATACATATTGTAAATAATGAACCCACCCACTAGAAAACCAAAACATGAAAATTAAAAAGATCCATAAAAGAATATGAGAAGAAGGATCTCATCCCTATAGTTTTCTGTTTGTCATGCTACACCAAAACAGATGGATAAACTGATGATGTCATAACTTTGATATCACTAAGTTAAGGGATTTATAAATCGTATAATAATTGAAAAGAAGTTAGGAATATGAAATGGAAACAAACTCTTATCTTAAACATGACTCACTACTTTAGAAAATACATGGGGAACCAAGATGTAGAACATTATAGGAATCATCTAGTGGAAGGAGTCATGGAGAGGGTAGATGAATCCAAGTCTTATAGAAAGTAGGAGAACCTATTAAATATACCTTTTTAATTTCCATTTAATTTTGTTTCAATTATAGAAAGGGGGAGAACCTATTAAATCCATAGTCTTATGGAATTCATATAAAATATTCAATCCCCAAAAAATAGACAATAGGGGTAGTATTAAATATTGTGTATATTAATAATTTTTTTCTACTTTGTATGTTATTGGTGGAATCTAATTAGGATTCAAAGAGTTGGGTATGGTCTAGAGCTGTTAATTTTAGAACATGTGGGGTATAATGGTGAAGCATTATTGGTAGCGACATGTTGTGACACTATGTGTGATTAAATTTTTCAGATCTAGGGTGGATCATGGAACATAAATGGGGGTAGAAACATATTGTGTACTTCTATCAAAAAGAAATTATAGTTTTCCCTATGATGTTTCCTTTTAGTATCTATTTAGATAGGTAAGTATAACCTAAAATAGGGAAAATTACATGTTTGAGATGATCTTCATAGATGATTCATATAAATATTTTTCCCTATAACCATGATTAAAAAAATAATAAAATTCATATCTCCTATCTAACAGGAATCTGTAGAGACTCTCTGTAAGTACTGAGACATGTTCAAAAAAGATGTGTACTAGTTATCCTCATCAAATTGTTGAAGCGAACCATTTCATTGTGTTCTTATAAAAATACCTACTATAAAATGATAGAAAACCTATGGATACCTCATAAGTAGGATCCTTGATAGGAAAATCACACTTAGATTCCAAAAATGTTTATTGAAAAGATTAATCAAAACTAATAAAAATTTGGCACTATAGGTACTCTCATGTGATGAATTTCTGAGGTAATAACTTTTGATTAATCATATTTACTTGAAACTAAACTTGAGGAGTTAAACATTTTGGTGATATAGATGGATCCGAATCAAGTCCTTGAACAAAAAACACATGAGGTATAGATTTTATGATCATATTCTAGCCATTTCACTAACCAGTGTCTTGATTTTGAGGGCATGGAAAGTTGTACAGTAACCTTTCAGCCAAGGAAATTATAAAAAACTAGGAATTGAGATAAGATAACCATAACTATTATGGATTTTGAAATCATCATATCTAGCATAGACCCACAGTATCAAAATCATTACTAAAACCAACCCCCATTCTAATAAAAAACCAATTGTTTCAACACTATCCACCCTTCTGAAAACACCATAAATATCCTTACAACCAATCTGACCAAAAACCCTCTCTCCTAAAAAATAAAACAAATGACCATTTATCCAGACGTGTAAAAAATCTAATTCAGACACAAAAAATACATAGAAGGAAGATAACTGGATTTAATTGAACTAGATAATAAAATTTTTTAAAGCAATGTCCAAAAACCCATGAAAACTTCTAATAAAAATAGTACTTATACCCTTTGAGGCGTGCTGAGGGGCGACGAGAAGCGTCGAGCGGTGACACGGGTCAGGACCTGCAGCGGGGAGGCAAGCTAGGGCTTCGGTGGGGTCTGCAGCGATGGGAGGAGATCTACACTGAGGGGCAGTGAGGCATGCTAAGGGGCAGAAAGGCGTGTTGAGGGAAGGTGAGCTAGGGTTTCAGGGGTCGGGGGGGTCTTACGGGGGGGCATCTCACGGGGTTAGGGTGGGGGAGGGGGGTCTCATGGAGGTTAGGGTGGGGGACAGAAGTGTCAGGACTATAAAAAAAAGTATAGAGTTAGTTTTTAATAAACCTCCGTTAAATCATTTATAAAAAATTAGCGACGGTTGAGTGAACTGCTGCTAAAAACCCTCCATAAAAGGCTATTTATGTTGTAGTGAATAGTTCACCTCTTTCAATTATTTCTGATTGTGATTTATTATTTCATAGAAATTCTAGAAAAGTATTTAGAAGGATGTAGATAAGGATCTTAAATTAAGGACCACATAACACCCTCAAACGGATGATCAGTCAGAAAGAACAATCCAAAATTTAGAATAGATTTTGAGGTCCTACTCACATGACTTTCAAGGTATGTGGGATCATTATTTACCT
Organism: Viscum album; assembly: GCA_963277665.1. Lineage (NCBI taxonomy): Eukaryota > Viridiplantae > Streptophyta > Magnoliopsida > Santalales > Viscaceae > Viscum > Viscum album. The sequence continues at coordinate 1,775,418,149 of OY728142.1, read as the reverse complement.
TAGTTATAATTTTCTTATAAAAATTTCTTCCATTAAAGTATTCAAATGGCACCGTATGAAGCGTTATATGTAAATAAATGATGAACAACAACCTGTTGGGAGGAAGTTGGCGAAAGGAAACATGTAGGCTCAAAAATTATTGTGGAAACAATAGAAAAGTTAAATACTATTCAAAAATCATATCAAAGAAATTGAAAGTAGGTAAAAGAGATATACTAGTAATAAAATGAAGGATTTGTGATTTCAAGTGGGAGATCATTCTTTCTTGAAGGTATATCCATGGAAGGGTGTTGTAAGATTCACTAATAAAGGAAAATTAAGCCCCAGTTACATCAGACCATTCAAAATTTTGGAAATAATCAGAGCTATAGATTACTATTTAGCAATTCCGCCAAGTCTCTCCAATGTACATGATGTGTTCCACATATAATTGCTAAGGAATTATATGACATACCCAATGCATGTTCTCACTTATGAAGAAATAGAATTTTAACCTGATCAATCGCTTTGTCGAGAGAATATCCTGATTCTAGATACTAGAGAACAAGTTTCTAGGAATCTGATGATCCTCATGGTAAAGGTGCTGTGAAAAAATCATAAAATTAAAGGGTAGATATGGGAAACTGAGGAAATTATGATAAAGAACTAGCCAAATATTTTAATGAGATGATATTATAGAAATTGTTTGGATGAAAGTTTTTGAAGGAGGGAAGAATCTAAGATACCAAGATTTTATTATATATTTTCTTTTAAATTAATTTAATAACTTGTTTTGAATGCAACACCGATTTCGAACATACCACAATCTATTAATAAGTTAATGTTATAACCTAGTCATTTAAATAGCAAGAATGAATAGTATTAACCATGTTATGAAATTTATATATTTAATATTCATATAAAATATTTTATAGATATAATACAAAAATGAATCCAATTTTACACATTAAAAGACTCTATTTTTTTAAAGGTAGTTTTACCGTCTTTTTATGGTGCACTTTTTTTTAAATCAAGTTTCTAACAGATTTATGAATTATATTTTAGAAAATATACTTATTCTTTGAAATAGGAATATCAAAATTTACTTTTGTAGAATTTTTGGTATTTTTCTAATAAGTTTTAAGTTTTGATAAATTGTGATAAATTAGTGTATTTTAATTGAAAACAGATTTTCATATAAATAGTTTATGGAGTTAAATTATATTTTTAATTAGTTTTAAAGTGTAATTTTAATATATTTTTATTAGTTAATACAATTTTGGTTATTAGAATCAATTTCACGATGAATTTGGATATAAAAATATTTCAATTTTTTGAACATTTCACTTTAAAAACATATTTTCTCATTCCGTCAATGAGATTAATTTTAAATTAATAACTTCAAATTATGTGTTTTTAATTTTTAAAAATGTATTCCATATTTCGTATCAGTGGTTCCAAATTATATAAGTTGATTTCTTTCATTTTTAAGCATTATTAACAGTAAATTTAATAATTTTGTTTTAATACAGTAAAAGGTAAATCAAGTAATTAAGGGTGAAAATAATACTATAAATATAAGAAAATTACCCTAACACTTATACAAATTCCATTGTATAAGTGGGTGTTGACCAGAAACCTCCTTTTTCCAATATTATAACCTTTGGAATACACTTGGATGAGAGTATGACATTTATTATATTTTATTTAAATATAAGTTAAATATGTCAAACTCATATTTCTAATAACTATATCACATTTAATATATGGTTATATAGAAGATAAATTAGACTATAAAAAGTAAATTGAAATATAAATTATTTATATTCATTTTGATAATTTATTTTAAATTATTAGGAAATAAATAATTACCTTACAGGATTAAACAATGTTGATGCAATGATTATTTAATTAATTGAAATATCAAATAAATGATATTAAAAATATTTAAATAAAACTAATTTGAAATAATTGAAGTCATACAAGAATTTTCTAGACTACCAAAATATATTAAGGATTTTTTAAAGGTTTTGGTTTGATGTTGTCTTGTGTATTTGTATTTTTAAAAAATTCAAGTAATGAATACTGTAAAAATTGACATTAATAAACTTTTAAAATGAATAATAGTTTATTAAATGACATACAATTCATAAAAATATAAAATTTTTCCAACTGATTGGGATGAAGTTAAATAAATCATCAATGATCCATTTATGGTTCTTTTGGATTTTTAGAGTCACTATATTAACCCTTTATAAATAAAAACTCATGTTGTTGCGGTAAGATTAGAATAATTAATTAAGGGTTAAAACAAAAATATAAGGGTAATAATGTTTCTTAAACTTTTCTAGTAATTATTTTATAGATGATTTAGACCAATCCATTTATTATATTCTAAATAAATGACTTTTGAGCCATTTTTAATTAAAAATTAATTTATATTGATTTAATATTTTGAGAGTTTCCAAAAGTGTCCCCCACCTCAATTATTAAATGGAACCTCCTCCATCACTTCCTCGCGCAAATTTGAGACTTCTAGATCGACCAAAACCTGACCACTTATCCTCAAAACATCCTTATCCAAATTTTGGAGGTCCTAGTCTTCAAAAAATACAACTATAAACCCTTTAAGAAGAAATCTAAAGGGAGTCCACTGAAGAAGAGGTAATCGTTTTTACCAACTCATCCAAGTTCATTTCTTATTCTACTTTCCCTTGATGTGTTTTTTCCAGGATAAATCAATAAATATAGTGTCATATATATAATCAGATTTTAATATTTTTGTGTTAAAATCATATTCCACCTTTTATCCATCCTATAAAAAACAAAATCCTTGCACATGCGTACGTATGACTTATCGTCCCATGTCGTGGTGTAAATTGTTTTTCATACCCACTTTATTTGGATGAGTATAACTATGGATATAATGTATAAAAATAATAAATATGACATGATATTTATTCTATTTACTTAATATACCATTCAATTCTTTACCCTTTCACCATTAAGGTAATGATACTGTCGCTTGTGCATACGTATGGTCTATCGTCTCCACAACGCGATGAGATTCATTTTCCATGTTAACCATTCAAAATTGATTATAAAAATGTATATGATTAGTAAGTATAATATCTATGAACTTAATATCATTATTTAGATGAAATATATATATCCTATGCATAATAAACATGACTTACATGAGAAAGCATGCAATGTAAAATGAAGTCGTTAACACTTAGAATAAGGGTAACAACATAATATTATTAACAAAAAGATTTAAAAAGATCATATATGATATAATAAATATGGATATGGTTATGGTATAAATTAATAATATGTTTTAAACCATTATACATGATTTTAAATAACATTCAACTAAAGTAAAGTATAAGGTAAGGGTTAATTTCATAATCACATTATTATCTGGGATTGTTTATACATAAGAATTTACTACGAAAGATTATTCTTCCATGTCCATGTTTCTTAAAAATGTTTTTGAAAATATTTTTACTATTCTTATAAAAAAAATTAATGTATTTTTACCCATGTTTTAATTTTTATAAAATGTTTTTAAATGAATATTTTTTTCCATTTTCGAAGTGATGTACTTTATAATCTTTTTGAAAAAAATATGAATGAACTGTTTTATAAACTTATACAACATGGGAAAATTTTATTGTCGCCATGAAGTATTAATGTTTTAAAGATTAATTTAAAAGTTTATGTGGTTATTTTCAGAGAAAATGTTTTCTTTTATAACTACATGACTTTTTAAATAAATTATTTCAAAGTAAAAAAGGGGTATTTCTATCAATAATTTTTTAATGATTTTTAGAGTATTTTCATCTATGCCAACATACATTGTTGGATATATGATTAATTGAGTTTGATCTTTTATAATTATATAAAACATATTTTATTTAAGGTTTTATGATTCGTTTGACTCGGGATGTGCTATTTTGATACCATTTATGGTTTTTGGATAAAGTATTCATATTTTGTATGCTGGTTTTTCAATACGATTGGGAATGTTGTTTATGTTTTTACAATTTTTATATATGGAATTCATTGGAATTAATAATTGATAAGAGGGGACCTTTATATCCCCTAGATGAATTTATAGGTCTCATGAGACAAACTAATTTTCATATTGGATGATCTATTACCAGTTTATATATGGTGTCTTTCCCGAAGCCTTGATGATTTTTTTATAATGTCCAAGATTATGAATTCCCTCATTATGAGATTATTTATTGAAATTCCGTATGATTATTCAATTATTATAATATCTATGTGATTATTTATATGTAATTATATGATTTTCATTTACTCTTGCCCTATTATACACAATATTATGTTTAGACGTATTGTATTTTAGTTATACAACTCACCTTAATTTTTATACTTATTATTCATTATTGCTTCCGTAGTTCGCATACCCTTACTAAGCATCTGATATCACCCCTATATTATGCTTTATTTTTCCTAGGATTCCAAGATGTGTATTATGACTAATATTCAAGGTTAATCTAGGAGAATAATAGGAATCTCAAAGTATATTCTATGTTGTAATTTTATATTTTAAATTATAATGTAAGTTTCATGTTTGTGATCTTGCTTCCAAGAATTCTAAATTGGCAATTCCTTTGGGATTCGATACTTGTATCTATTCCAATATAATAAAGTAAGGAACCAACCTTCGACTAATGGGTTCAGAGTCATTATAATATCCATGTGATTATTTATATGGGATTATTTTATTATCATTTATTTTTTCCATATTATGATAAATATTATGTTTTAATGGCCCGTGTTTCAGTTATACACATTTCCATAAAGTTTATGCTTATTTATTGGTAATAGATCTAGATATACCCTAACCCTTTCTGACCATCTGAAATCACCCCTTTCTTATGTTTTATATTTCCCAGGATTCCAGGATTTAAATTATGACTGATATATAGGGTTAATATAAGATAATAATGGTCTTCTCAATGGATTCTATATGTTGTATATTATGTTTTAAATTGTAATGTAAATTTTATGTATGTGATATTGTTTCCAAAATATCTAGACTGATTGGTCCCTTGTGATTATAATATTTTATATATTCAAATGTAATAAAGTGTGGTACCATCTTTGGCCTTTTATGGTCGGGGTGTTTACAAATAAAATTGTGGAGAATGGACGAGTTAATAAGAGGTCGATTATGAATCAGTGTGGTTAGTTCTATTTTCCATTACATTGTTTTTATTCCCTCGATAGTGAGGTTACAATATTAGATGTATTTTCCAGGTTTGAGAATTTGTTTCAATTTCTTTTATTTAAAGTGAGTAAGATTCATACCCCAACTCTCTTTAGAGAGTATTGGTTGTAACAACCATGACCCCAGTATCCTAGAGATGGTGGTTACTTTATTATATTGGAATAAGATACAAGTGATCAAATCCCAAAGGACCAAATAGTTTAGTAGTATTTGTAAGATAGATACATACTTGAATATCACATTACATTTAAAAACATAAAAATAAAAAATAGTGAAAGTAAATATTCTATATCTTTAAACGAATTCAAGGATTCCTTCTTCATATCCAATGGAAAGGAAGAAAAATAAAAAGTGAGATCAAATTCTAAGTAAGGGTTACCTATAGTGGGGGATATCGTGACTGAATAATGAATAATCAATATGGCAAGGTATATAACTTAAAATGATTTTAATTTTATCAATACTTTGAGCATGAAGAATAATATGGTAAGGATAAATGATGATCAAATAATTCCATATTAATAATCACATGAAATTGAAACTTATCCATGGATATAATAACTATTCAAATAATCACATGGAAATCAATAAATAATCTCATAGTGATGGAATGAATAATTTTGGACACCATAAAATTATTTTCATGGCCTCTTTCTACGATAGATTATATAAATGGGAAAGGATTTGACCAAATAACAAAAATAGTTTGTCTCATCAGACGTACGGATGCATCAAGGGGATATAGAAAGACCAACCTATAATTAAATAAGTCTAATTCATTCATCCTATGAAATGAGAGAATACAAATTCAAGATATAATAAATATAAACATTCATATTGAATAACTATTATTTGAAATGTTAATATTTATTCATTCAAACTAATCATTAACCATCCAAATAAAGAATAATAATGGTTTCATTACAACATATCCCTGCTGGTGTATAATCAAAAAAGGATTATTTCCATTAAAGAATAGAAGTATCATGAAAATATCATTAAAAACAATCTTGTTAAAAATAGCCTTTTAGATTGAAGATCTCATTAAAAAATAAAAAATTTCAAAATATTAGGGAAAATATTTTATTTGAAAATAAATTAAAAAATTGTAAAGTAATATTCAAGGAATAGAAAGATAATAATAATGAAAAACATTCATGACTAGTATGTTAAAACAAAGGTCCGTTTCACATTTTTGGTAAAAAGTCAATAAATACCATATTCAAAAAAAGACAGGAATATTCCTTTTAAACCATTTTATAAAAATTAAAACATGAGTAAAAAATGTATTTAATAAATCATTGTATAATATTAAAAATATTCAATAAAATTGTTTAGTGAAAATATGGATATGGGAAAAAAATATTTCTAATTGAGTATAAAAACAATTCAGATCTCCTTAAAAAAATGATTCCAATATCTTGAGTACTTAAATAGTAGAAAATGAAAAAAAAATTATAATTCTTAGAAAAAAAATGGTAAAAAAATAGTTTGGGTCTAATATATAAAGATTAAATAATTCCTCTATCATATACTTAAACATAAATAATCTTAAATAATGATGAGATTGTGAAATAAACCCTTACAACTTTGGAAACTATTGAATCATAACCCCCGTGAAAGAAATAATTTCAAATGAACATTAAATATCATTAATATAAATATATTCATGATATAAACAATCAATTTTCAATATATACAATGCCTTAAAATAAATAGTCACATAATACCAAATATGTCTCCTTGGATTGGAAAGTGAGATGAAATCTCTTAAAAGATCATACCATTGAATTGAGAATAAATCAATGAATAGATTATGTGTATAAAATATATATCCACATAAAAAAATTTAAATAAAATGTAAAATAATCAAAATTCATTACACAAATAATCCAAGAATATCATAAAAAGTGAAGAATTGATATAACCCAGTGAAAATAAATTGAGTTATGAAACACTTTACCACTTGGTAACATTCAAGTAAAATCCCCTTAGTTAAAATAATTTTAATTGTAGATTAAAATAACATTAATTATGAAGGATTCATGATATAACATGTAAATGTGTAACTATATACACTATATAAAATAAATTAAGTGTATAATATTAAAATACATCTCAATGAATGGAAATTGAGAAGAAATCGCTTTCCCAGGCCTGAATCGTCTTATACTTTACTAACATTATATAATAATAAAATTATTTTTATTTATTTATTTATTAATAATTTTTTTAAGTTTATTATTATTATTTTTATTTATTACCAGTTTATATTTAATTACTTAATCAATTAAGTTCACATTGGACATTTTGAAGATATTTTGTTCATATATCCAAAACAAATTCAATACGTTGACTATTGTAAAATAGGTTATTGTTCCATCACATCCAGAACAATAATCATAAAATAATTATCATTTTTATACATAAATTATACTTTTAAATTCAAACTTTAAATATAGTTATAAAAAATAAACTATGTTACAATCATGGAGATGGTAGGTCGTACAAACACATCAATAACATTTATATTTTACAATGATCATGATGAAAAGATGGAAAGTGTTATTTTATCATTAAGAATAATAATTATATCATAAATATCATATTATTTTTTAAATATACTTACATATACCATCCATGTGATTCAGTAATGAAAAATGAATCATATTGCTTAGTGGAGGTGGTAATCCACATGTACACATTAGTGAAGTTGTCATATTTCAATGAATGGAAAGGTAAGAGAATATATGATATATTAATTTTCTATAAATATAAATATGTAATTAATATCATATATATACATTAAATCCATCATCATAAATAGTTACGACAATTGATGATGGAAAATGAATTACATTCATTCGCGAGGAGGTAATCCTCCACACATATAGACGACGGTTTTTTACCATTTGATGGAATATGAGATGGATGTAGGTTTTGAAATTTCCATAATAACATATTTTTATATGTTAGATAATGATATTATTATATCATCAAGTTTTAATAGGATTTTAAGGAGTTGGAACAAGAAATAAATAAAAAATGATCGATTAAGACAAATACCTCTTATTTGGAAAACCTCTTTTGGTTTACAATGAAATCCTTCCTAAGAGAGTTTTATAATTAAAAAAGGCCACAAAGACATGGTAAGGGAAGTAATTAAGGTATTTGGGAGGTATTTTTTAAACTAAAATTCATTTTTAGTGTGAATAAAAGGGGATAGTAGGTTCCCTTTTATAAGTGAGAGGAGGGGCACTTTTGGAATTTTATAAAATATTAAATTAATATAAATTGATTTTATAGTTTAAATGGATCCAAATTTATATAATTCAAATATAAGATGATTATTTTTCTAATTAATACTATTAAATAAAATTTCTACTAGTTTGTATTAGTTTTTACCCTTATCTTATTTTAAACTAAGTAAACCATTTTTGACAATTTACATTACAACTATGATTTTACACTTTAGGGGTCAAGATAAATACAATACAATGAATATTATGAAATAAATGGAACATAGAAGACATTTTAAAACATATAAAAATCAATTGTATGAAGATACTATTTTTAACAATTTTAAATCATTTAATAAAATATTATTTATTATAAAATAACATTAATGTAATTTTTGACATTTTTCAATTAATTTGACATTAAATATATTAATAAAATGGTGGAATTAAAATATATACTTTTAACACACAACTAATATGATATATTCATCTTTAAAAAATCATGTAATACTATAAATCACTAAAATTTTATTACTTTTAATATGTTCATTGTCATTTATTTTTCTTTTTCTATTAATTAATCAAATATTTTATTAGGGTCATGTAAGTATTTAAGGTAATTATATAATCAGGAAAATTTTGGAATAAATTACCAAAATGAAAATAATTTCATTATTCTAAAACTAATAATTAATATTCATTAACAAATTACTTTTGACTTTATGTGAAATCATATGAGATATTTAAAAGTAAGAAAGTGACAATTTGTATTTTTATTTACTTAAAATATTATATACATCAATTTTAGGGAAAATTTTCCTATAAAAAAACAAATATCAAGACTAGGGTGTTAAGTGCTGAAATAACTTCATCAAATAATATTGAAGATGAAAAATTGTGGCCTTATCACTTAATTTTAACTTAGGTAAACCCGATTTACACTTTTACCTGAGTGATGAATTTTTTCTATTTTTTACTATTCATTATAACAAACAATTAAGTTAAACTTATTAAATAATATTAATTATTCGGATTAAAAATATGGAATCCATTTTTCTAAATTCAATCTCTATAAGTTTGATAAGTTCATTTATAAGTATCCCACAAAGCATGATGGAAAACAATTTTCTAAAGAAAAAAATGTCTTTTAAGTATAAAAGTATTTTTTTAAAGGTTGGGGATCAAAGGCATATTTATTTGAACTAAAAAGAAAAGGTGAAAAGTTATAGAAACATGTAATTACACATCCACATGATGAGACTTCAACCCTTTTTTGAGTGAGTACTCATACTATGAAAATGGACTCTTCCACCCCTACTATGGAGGGTGTCGACCCCTCCTCTAGGTGTTGGATTTAATTCATGGGCCATCACCATTATCATATCCAGAGTGCTTGATAAAAACATCAGTCTTTGTGTTTTTGATCTTTAGCTACTCTATCAATTTTTTTCCCAACATCATCACTGCTAACCAAGGAAATCATATCAAAATAGTTATGATCACTTACATTTATTTATATCTTCTTCTTCAATGTTGGAGAAGAAGTGTTTCTTATTAGAATAGTAGAATCCCATGGCTTGGATTCTGTTATCCTCCCCGCCAATGAATCAGGAAATAGATGAATAGCCATAATTTGAGAGACATGAACACTAGGAGAAGTATGATTCTTATTGAAATTAGAATCAAAAATCTGTTTTCCCATTTCAGCATCCTTTATAGAAGTGTGTGCCTCACTTGATAAATGGTATGAAGAAGGTAGTCTAGGTGGCACAACCCCATTGTGTGTTTGTTTGAGTCACATAAAAACACCCAAACCAGGACAAGAGGACAACAGGGAAATGAACAGAGGTATGTCCTTCAAATTAGAATTATATTTTTCCTTCACTCGAGCAGGAGGTAGATCCTTCATAATAGCTGGTTTAGGATGTATTCCAAGACTTGGTAACTGAAAATTGTTAATAAGGAAATCGTCAATATATTTAATCTAGATTTTCTTAATTGAGACATCCTCCAACAAAGGGGTTGAAAAAGAACTTGATTCTGAAAAAATATCCCTACCCACATACCTAGAGTGGCCACCTAATTTATTATCCATTTTTATATCACTGCATCTCTCTTCTCTTTACACTTTCTACTTTTGGAATTAACTAAAATCCACTACTACCTCAAATTTTGATCAACTTCCAGTTGAGAAGAGTGTTCTTTTTCCACTGACTATCATTAGAATCCATATATTATTCACATGAGATACCCCTAGATAGTATACATTTAAATGATAATCCATTTTTAATGTCGTTAATTTTTCTACCAATAGTTTCTAGTTGGTTTTTATCTGTCTGATCAATATAATTTAGTTGAGTCTTATGTATCATATTAACAAGGGAAATATGATTAGAAACTTCTACAGTAATGAGACCAGCCTTTTGGGAGAGGTCATTGACATCTAGTTTATTTGAGACCTCAAGAAGGTTCACTTTAATTTCATGGACCTAAACAACCAAATCTTATTCTATTTTAGGGTCCTACTTATTATTATCAATAGGATTTATTGAACTAAACATCCTCCAACATTTCTGCAGATCATGCTCTTTTATCAGGGTCTTATAATAAACCAAGTCTCTTCTATAGTTATCGATTGAATGTACTACAATTTGACAATGCATGTAAAGACCTAGAATTTCCATGTAATTTTTTTTCAAATAAATGTTAATTTTATGAGTCCTTGAAAATTTATGGAACGTGATTTCGAGGCCTAGAGTTCCCGAAATGAATTTATAAACTTTTATTCGGGTACGTTCAATAAACGTGCGAGCATGTTTTTATATCTTTTGAACCAGTGCTCGGAATTGAAATCGGAGGGCACTGTTGAACTCGCAGTGCTGGTATTATCTTAAAGAGACCTTCACCTTGACAACAATAGGTTAAGGGTAAAAGTTAGTTTCTGGGCATTTTGTGGGAAAATAAAAATAAAAATATATAGTATTTTATTTTTATTCTTGAAACCTCTGATGTGTAGGTTATGGTGGTGGGAACCACCCGAGTATAAAACCCCAATTTCAATTCCTAGAGGTGGGGACCACCCGACCCCTCTTAATGGGGGATAAACCTCTCAAATCCCTCTTTAATGAGAATGAGCCTCTTGAACTTCCTCTACATTAATTTTTCCAACTCGTTTGCATGTGCCAAAATAATTTCTTATTAAGTTAAATTATATTGGCACTGCTTTTCCGTTGGGTTGGAAAAATAGAGAGCTCTTGGATGTATGACCAAAAGAGTGCTGAAAGTAAAAGGAGCCGTAATACAAGCCGAACAGTAAAGGTAAAACTGAAATACAATACAGATGAAGAAATAGAAAGAAAGCTACTAGATCATCCTCCAAGGTTCTTACCTGAAGGGTAGGTACAAATCGCCTCCTCAGCACTCCATGTCCACCGATCTCCTCTACGTACCGACACACTGTATGGTCCTCCTCTAGGTATCGTCCAGTCCCGGTACTCTCGTCCTCAGTCAGCACTTTCCGTCATCTGCACCAAGAACAACAAATTGTGGGTGTAGCTCGTGTAGGGGTGAGTATAACGATACTCATTAGGGACCTGAGATCCTCAAGGTCTCACAAATCCACAAAGGATAAACCTCAAAGCATGAAGTAACTGATAACCCTACTTAGGTATATTCCTATATATATACCTAACTTATCAAGTAAACCCACATGAGGAAAAAACAGAGTCCAACTCAAAGCCAAAATCGTATCTGTTACACAAAGGAAGAAAAATCATGAAGGCAAGTACCACGCAGGTACACCATACAATAGAATACCACCAAGGCATTACCACGAAGGAAAGTACCACATAGGTACAATCTCATCTCATTCCAAGTATAACTTAGGTATGATAGTAGAGATGATTAGTTATATCTAATAAATCATCTTACTCCATTAAGAGGCTCTGCTGCTGACCCACATAGAATCTCTAAGAGATGACCTATACAAGATTGCTAGGAGATGACGCACATAAGATCTCTAGGAGTTTACCCACATAGGATCGCTAGGAGCTGACCCACAGAGGATCGCTAAGAGATGACCCACACAGGATCTCTTGGAGCTGACCCAAATAGGATTTCTAGGAGATGACCCACACAGGATAGCTAGGAGCTGACCCACACAGGATCGCTAGGAGCTGACCCACATAGGATCGCTAGTCAGTCTTCTCGTCACATCCAGCTACTGGGTTCCCGAACTAGGCTTGCTCATCTTTGGGGGAGTCTACTCCCCAAGACACAAGTCAATACTTCAACTGCCATGAAGTCCCACTAAGAAGTATCTCAAAGGACTCCTAGGTCATATGGGTCTCAACGCAATAGACGGTGCGTCAATCAGACGCCCAGTCTGTGAGTTATTAGACTTTTAGTCCCAGGGGCCTGGTTGGATTCGTGCTCGATCCAACCCAACCGTACCTCAAATTTACCCAAAAATCCAGGGGGGGTATACTCAAAGGGACTGTATCACTCCAGAGTTTCCATCGACCCTGGAGGTTAGTCAATTGAATGTATAGTGCCAAAGATATGGCCGAAAATGTGTAAATGGGTTGAAGTGAGTCTGGGTTTGGTTCGACCCTGTCGGACAAACCCGGCCCGCTGGGTTCGGCCTGACCCATGCTGGGCGGTCCGGTAGGCCACGAGGGGCTGCAGGGCGACGAATCGGCTGCGGAGGGTGATGCGAGGGCGGCTCGGCCGCGGGGGGTGACGCGAGTCCTTGGGGTGGCTCGACCATGGAGCGGATCCTCCGCGAGTGGCAGCTCCGCCACGGGAGGCGGCTCGCTGTGGGCGGTTCAGCCACAGACAGCGGCCCAGCCACGAGGCGACGGCTCGACCGAGGGGTGGTGGCTCAGTCACGGGGTGGTTTGGCAAGGGAGCGGATCCTCCACATGTGTCATCTCTGCCGCTGGAGGTGGCTCGACTGCAGGCGGTTCATCCACAGACGGCGGCCCAGCCACGGGGCGACGGCTCGACCGCGGGGTGGTGGCTTGACCGCGGGGTGGTTTAGCAGCAGAGCGGCACGAAGGCAATGGGTGGCGGTGCCATAGGGCGCAGAGGTCGTGGGGCGGTGGGGGCCTCTGGTCGGCCCCGTTGTGTCTTTACCTTCATCCTGGCCGATGGAGATGTCAGACGCCTTTATCCTGCCTCATTGGTGCCAAAAACCTTCTCTAATTTCCATCTTCCTCCATCACAAAGAACACCACATATCATCAAAAGAATTTTGGATAGGACGAGCCATGTTTTTTTGGCCCACACTCTCCGCATTAGAGTGGTTTCAAGCGGCTCAAAGTAATCATGACTCAAAAATGAGTATGGAAGATATTTAAAAACATCAATCCCCACAACCCTCATCAATATCTATTCCAAATCTCACAAAAGAATTACAAGGGGAGTACATGGGATGTGATAATCATATAGAAAATAAACCCCTACCTCATTTGCTTGATGATGTCGATGAGGTCACGAGGAAGAAGATGAGTCGTCGGGAATAGATAGACATCGGTGTCATCGGTGTTTTCCTCAATTTTCGGTTCGTGCCTCATCCTCTTGCATGATTCCGAAGAACGTTATTCGACGACGTTCTTCATTCGGGGAAGTAGTTCTTCGTTGGCATTCTTTATTCAGAGAAGAAGTTCTTCATTTGAGTTCTTCATTGAAGAAAGTAATCCTCCAAGAGCTCTCTATTTTTCCAACCCAACGGAAAAGCAGTTCCAATATAATTTAACTTTATAAGAAATTATGTTGGCACATGCAAACGAGTTGGAAAAATTAATGTAGAGGAAGTTTAAGAGGCTCATTCTCATTAAAGAGGGATTTGAGAGGTTTATCCCCCATTAAGAGGGGTCGGGTGGTCCCCACCTCTAGGAATTAAAATTGGGGTTTTATACTCAGTTGGTTCCCACCACCATAACCTACACAACAGAGGTTTAAAGAATAAAAATAAAAATAAAATACTAAATAATTTTATTTTTATTTTCCCAAAAAATGCCCAAAAACTAACTTTTACCCTTAACCTACTGTGGTCAAGGTGAAGGTCTCTTTAAGATAATACCAGCACTGCGAGTTCAACAGTGCCCTCTGATTTCAATTCCGAGCACTGGTTCAAAAGATAGAAAAACATGCTCGCACGTTTACTGAACGTACCCGAATAAAAGTTTATAAATTCATTTCGGGAACTCTAGGCCTCGAAATCACGTTCCATCAATTTTCAAGGACTCGTAAAATTACCATTTATTTGAAAAAAAATTACATGGAAATTCTAGGTCTTTGCATGCATTGTCAAATTGTAGTACATTCAATCGATAACTATAGAAGAGACTTGGTTTATTATAAGACCCTGATAAAAGAGCATGATCTGCAGAAATGTTGGAGGATGTTTAGTTCAATAAATCCTATTGATAATAATAAGTAGGACCCTAAAATAGAATAAGATTTGGTTGTTTAGGTCCATGAAATTAAAGTGAACCTTCTTGAGGTCTCAAATAAACTAGATGTCAATGACCTCTCCCAAAAGGCTGGTCTCATTACTGTAGAAGTTTCTAATCATATTTCCCTTGTTAATATGATACATAAGACTCAACTAAATTATATTGATCAGACAGATAAAAACCAACTAGAAACTATTGGTAGAAAAATTAACGACATTAAAAATGGATTATCATTTAAATGTATACTATCTAGGGGTATCTCATGTGAATAATATATGGATTCTAATGATAGTCAGTGGAAAAAGAACACTCTTCTCAACTGGAAGTTGATCAAAATTTGAGGTAGTAGTGGCTTTTAGTTAATTCCAAAAGTAGAAAGTGTAAAGAGAAGAGAGATGCAGTGATATAAAAATCGATAATATCATAAGGGAGGCTCCATCTTCCTATATGTCTGGACATGTTATTTAGAAATAAAATGAAAGGAAAAACCCTTACCCCTCAATAAATAAATTAGGTGGCCACTCTAGGTATGTGGGTAGGGATATTTTTTCAGAATCAAGTTCTTTTTCAACCCCTTTGTTGGAGGATGTCTCAATTAAGAAAATCTAGATTAAATATATTGACGATTTCCTTATTAACAATTTTCAGCTACCAAGTCTTGGAATACATCCTAAACCAGCTATTATGAAGGATCTACCTCCTGCTCGAGTGAAGGAAAAATATAATTCTAATTTGAAGGACATACCTCTGTTCATTTCCTTGTTGTCCTCTTGTCCTGGTTTGGGTGTTTTTATGTGACTCAAACAAACACACAATGGGGTTGTGCCACCTAAACTACACTCTTCAGACCATTTTGAAAGTGAGGCACACACTTCTATAAAGGATGCTGAAAGGGGAAAACATATTTTTGATTCTAATTTCAATAAGAATTATACTTCTCCTAGTGTTCATGTCTCTCAAATTATGGCTATTCATCTATTTCCTGATTCATTGGCGGGGAGGATAACATAATCCAAGCCATGGGATTCTACTATTCTAATAAGAAACACTTCTTCTCCAACATTGAAGAAGAAGATATAAATAAATGTAAGTGATCATAACTATTTTGATATGATTTCTTTGGTTAGCAGTGATGATGTTGGGAAAAAAATTGATGGAGTAGCTAAAGATCAAAAACACAAAGACTGATGTTTTAATCAATCACTCTGGATATGATAATGGTGATGGCCCATGAATTAAATCCAACACCTAGAGGAGGGGTCGACACCCTCCATAGTAGGGGTGGAAGAGTCCCTTTTCATAGTATGAGTACTCACTCAAAAGAGGGTTGAAGTCTCATCATGTGGATCTGTAATTACATGTTTCTATAACTTTTCACTTTTTCTTTTTAGTTCAAATAAAGATGCCTTCGATCCCCAACCTTTAAAAAAATACTTTTATACTTAAAAGACATTTTTTTATTTAGAAAATTGTTTTCCATCATGCTTTGTGGGGTACTTATAAATGAACTTATCAAACTTATAGAGATTGAATTTAGAAAAATGGATTCCATATTTTTAATCTGAATAATTAATATTATTTAATAAGTTTAACTTAATTATTTGTTATAATGAATAGTAAAAAATAGAAAAAATTCATCACTAAGGTAAAAGTGTAAATCGGGTTAACCTAAGTTAAAATTAAGTGATAAGGCCACAATTTTTCATCTTCAATATTATTTTATGAAGTTATTTCATCACTTATCACCCTAGTCTTGATATTTGTTTTTTTATAGGAAAATTTTCCCTAAAATTGATGTATATAATATTTTAAGTAAATAAAAATACAAATTGTCACTTTCTTACTTTTAAATATCTCATATGATTTCACATAAAGTCAAAAGTAATTTGTTAATGAATATTAATTATTAGTTTTAGAATAATGAAATTATTTTCATTTTGGTAATTTATTCCAAATTTTTCATGATTATAGAATTACCTTAAATACTTACACGACCCTAATAAAATATTTGATTAATTAATAGAAAAATAAAAATAAATGACAATGAACATATTAAAAGTAATAAAATTTTAGTGATTTATAGTATTACATGATTTTTTAAAGATGAATATATCATATTAGTTGTGTGTTAAAAGTCTATATTTTAATTCCACCATTTTATTAATATATTTAATGTTAAATTAATTGAATAATGTCAAAAATGACATTAATGTTATTTTTTAATAAATAATATTTTATTAAATGATTTAAAATTGTTAAAAATAGTATCTGCATACAATTGATTTTTATATGTTTTAAAATGTATCCTATGTTCCATATATTTCATAATATTCATTGTATTGTATTTATCTTGACCCCTAAAGTGTAAAATCATAGTTATAATGTAAATTGTCAAAAATGGTTAACTTAGTTTAAAATAAGATAAGGGTAAAAACTAATACAAACTAGTAGAAATTTTATTTAATAGTATTAATTAGAAAAATAATCATCTTATATTTTAATTATATAAATTTGGATTCATTTAAACTATAAAATCAATTTATATTAATTTAATATTTTATAAAATTCCAAAAGTGCCCCTCCTCTCACTTATAAAAGGGAACCTACTATCCCCTTTTATTCACACTAAAAATGAATTTTAGTTTAAAAAATACCTCCCAAATACCTTAATTACTTCCCTTACCATGTCTTGGTGGCCTTTTTTAATTATAAAACTCTCCTAGGAAGGATTTCATTGTAAACCAAAAGAGGTTTTCCAAATAAGAGGTATTTGTCTTAATTGATCATTTTTATTTATTTCTTGTTCCAACTCCTTAAAATCCTATTAAAACTTGATGATATAATAATATCATTATCTAACATATAAAAAGATGTTATTATGGAAATTTCAAAACCTACATCCATCTCATATTCCATCAAATGGTAAAAAACTGTCGTCTATATGGGTGGAGGATTACCTCCTCGCGAATGAATGTAATTCATTTTCCATCATCAATTTTCGCAACTATTTATGATGATGGATTTAATGTATATATATGATATTAATTACATATTTATATTTATAGAAAATTAATATATCATATATTCTCTTACCTTTCCATTCATTGAAATATGACAACTTCACTAATGTGTACATGTGGATTACCACCTCCACTAAGAAATATGATTCAGTTTTCATTACTGAATCACATGGATGGTATATGTAAGTATATTTAAAAAATAATATGATATTTATGATATAATTATTATTCTTAATGATAAAATAACACTTTCCATCTTTTCATCATGATCATTGTAAAATATAAATGTTATTGATGTGTATGTACGACCTACCATCTCCATGATTGTAACATAGTTTATTTTTTATAACTATATTTAAAGTTTGAATTTAAAAGTATAATTTATGTATAAAAATGATAATTATTTTATGATTATTGTTCTTGATGTGATGGAACAATAACCTATTTTACAATAGTCAACGTATTGAATTTGTTTTGGACATATGAACTGAATATCTTCAAAACGTCCAATGTGAACTTAATTGATTAAGTAATTAAATATAAACTGGTAATAAATAAAAATAATAATAATAAACTTAAAAAAATTATTAATAAATAAATAAATAAAAATAATTTTATTATTATATAATGTTAGTAAAGTATAAGATGATTCAGGCCTGGGAAAGGGATTTCTTCTCAATTTCCATTCATTGAGGTGTATTTTAATATTATACACTTAATTTATTTTATATAGTGTATATAGTTACACATTTACATGTTATATCATGAATCCTTCATAATTAATGTTATTTTAATCTACAATTAAAATTATTTTAACTAAGGGGATTTTACTTGAATGTTACCAAGTGGTAAGGTGTTTCATAACTCAATTTATTTTCACTGGGTTATATCAATTCTTCACTTTTTATGATATTCTTGGATTATGTGTGTAATGAATTTTGATTATTTTACATTTTATTTAAATTTTTTTATGTGGATATATATTTTATACACATAATCTATTCATTGATTTATTCTCAATTCAATGGTATGATCTTTTAAGAGATTTCATCTCACTTTCCAATCCAAGGAGGCATATTTGGTATTATGTGACTATTTATTTTAAGGAATTTTATATATTGAAAATTGATTGTTTATATCATGAATATATTTATATTAATGATATTTAATGTTCATTTGAAATTATTTCTTTCACGGGGGTTATGATTCAATAGTTTCCAAAGTGGTAAGGGTTTATTTCACAATCTCATCATTATTTAAGATTATTTATGTTTAAGTATCTGATAGAGGAATTATTTAATCTTTATATATTAAACCCAAACTATTTTTTTACCATTTTTTTTCTAATAATTATAATATATTTTTTTTCATTTTATACTATTTAAGTACTCAAGATATTGGAATCATTTTTTAAGGAAATCTGAATTGTTTTTCTACTCAATTAGAAATATTTTTTTTCCATATCCATATTTTCACTAAAAAAATTTAAAGAATATTTTTAATATTATACAATGATTTATTAAATACATTTTTTACTCATGTTTTAATTTTTATAAAATGGTTTAAAAGGAATATTCCTGTCTTTTTTTGAATATGTTATTTATTGACTTTTTACCAAAAATGTGAAAGGGACCTTTGTTTTAACATACTAGTCATGAATGTTTTTCATTATTATTATCTTTATATTCCTTGAATATTACTTTAAAATTTTCTAATTTATTTTCAAATAAAATATTTTCCCTAATATTTTGAAATTTTTTATTTTTTAATGAGATTTTCAATCTAAAAGGCTATTTTTAACAAGATTGTTTTTAATGATATTTTCATGATACTTCTATTTTTCAATGGAAATAATCCTTTTTTGATTATACTCCACCAGGGATATGTTGTAATGAAACCATTATTATTCTTTATTTGGATGGTTAATGATTAGTTTGAACGAATAAATATTAACATTTCAAATAATAGTTTTTCAATATGAATGTTTATATTTATTATATCTTGAATTTGTATTCTCTCATTTCATAGGATGAATGAATTAGACTTAATTAATTATAGGTTGGTCTTTCTATAGCCCCTCGATGCATCCGTACGTCTGATGAGACAAACTATTTTTGTTATTTGGTCAAAGCCTTTCCCATTTATATAATCTATCTTAGAAAGAGGCCATGAAAATAATTTTATGGTGTCCAAAATTATTCATTCCATCACTATGAGATTATTTATTGATTTCCATGTGATTATTTGAATAGTTATTATATCCATGGATAAGTTTCAATTTCATGTGATTATTAATATGGAATTATTTGATCATCATTTATCCTTACCATATTATTCTTCATGCTCAAAGTATTGATAAAATAAAATTCATTTTAAGTTATATACCTTTCCATATTGATTATTCATTATTCAGTCACGATATCCCCCACTATAGGTAACCCTTACTTAGAATTTGATCTCACTTATTATTTTTCTTCCTTTCCATTGGATATGAAGAAGGAATCCTTGAATGCGTTTAAAGATATAGAATATTTACTTTCACTATTTTTTATTTTTATGTTTTCAAATGTAATGTGATATTCAAGTATGTATCTATCTTACAAATACTACTAAACTATTTGGTCCTTTGGGATTTGATCACTTGTATCTTATTCCAATATAATAAAGTAACCACCATCTCTAGGATACTGGGGTCATGGTTGTTACAACCAATACTCTCTAAAGAGAGTTGGGCTATGAATCTTACTCACTTTAAATAAAAGAAATTGAAACAAATTCTCAACCATGGAAAATAGATCTAATATTGTTACCTCACTATCGAGGGAATAAAAACAATGTAATGGAATATAGAACTAACCACACTGATTCATAATCGACCTCTTATTAACTTGTCCATTCTCCACAATTTTATTTGTAAAGACCCCGACCATAATAGCCCAAAGATGGTACCACACTTTATTACATTTGAATATATAAAAGATTATAATCACAAGGAACCGATCCGCTTAGCTATTTTGGAAACAATATTACATACATAAAATTTACATTACAATTTAAAACATAATATACAACATAGAGAATCCATTGAGAAGACCATTATTATCTTATATTAACCCTATATATCAGTCATAATTTAAATCCTGGAATCCTGGGAAATATAAAACATAAGAAAGGGGTGATTTCAGATGGTCAGAAAGGGTCAGGGTATATCTAGATCTATTACCAATAAATAAGCATAAACTATATGGAAATGTGTATAACTGAAACACGGGACATTAAAACATAATCTGTATCATAATATGGAAACAATAAATGATAATAAAATAATCCCATATAAATAATCACATGGATATTATAATGACCCTGAACCCATTAGTCGAAGGTTGGTGCCTTACTTTATTATATTGGAATAGATACAAGTATCGAATCCCAAAGGAATAACCAATTTAGAATTCTTGGAAGCAAGATCACAAACATGAACCTTACATTATAATTTAAAATATAAAATTACAACATAGAATATACTTTGAGATTGCTATTATTCTCCTAGATTAACCTCGAATATTAGTCATAATACACATCTTGGAATCCTAGGAAAAATAAATCATAATATAGGGGTGATATCAGATGCTTAGTAAGGGTATGCGAACTACGGAAGCAATAATGAATAATAAGTATAAAAATTAAGGCGAGTTGTATAACTAAAATACAATACATCTAAACATAATATTGTGTATAATAGGGAAAGGGTAAATGAAAATCATATAATTACAAATAAATAATCACATAGATATTATAATAATTGAATAATCATATGGAATTTCAATAAATAATCTCATAATGAGGGAATTCATAATCTTGGACATTATAAAAAAATCATCAAGGCTTCGGGAAAGACACCATATATAAACTAGTAATAGATCATCCAATATGAAAATTAGTTTGTCTCATGAGACCTATAAATTCATCTAGGGGATATAAAGGTCCCCTCCTATCAATTATTAATTCCAATGAATTCCATATATAAAAATTGTAAAAACATAAAAAACATTCCCAATCGTATTGAAAAACTAGCATACAAAATATGAATACTTTATCCAAAAACCATAAATGGTATAAAAATAGCACATCCCGAGTCAAATGGATCATAAAACCTTAAATAAAATATGTTGTATATAATTATAATAGATCTAACTCAATTAATCATATATCAAACAAAGTATGTTGGCATAAATGAAAATACTCTAAAAATCTTTAAAAAATTATTGATAGAAATACCCCTTTTTTACTTTGAAATAATTTATTTAAAAAGTCATGTAGTTATAAAAGAAAACATTTTCTCTGAAAATAACCACATAAACTTTTAAATTAATCTTTAAAACATTAATACTTCATGGCGACAATAAAATTTTCCCATGTTGTATAAGTTAAAAAAACAGTCCACTAATATTTTTTCAAAAAGATTATAAAGTACCTCACTTCGAAAATGGAAAAAAATATTCATTTAAAAACATTTTATAAAAATTAAAACATGGGTAAAAATACATTAAATTTTTTTATAAGAATAGTAAAAATATTTTCAAAAACATTTTTAAGAAACATGGACATGGAAGAATAATCTTTCGTAGTAAATTCTTATGTATAAACAATCCCAGATAATAATGTGATTATGAAATTAACCCTTACCTTATACTTTACTTTAGTTGAATGTTATTTAAAATCATGTATAATGGTTTAAAACATATTACTAATTTATACCATAACCGTATCCATATTTATTATATCATATATGATCTTTTTAAATCTTTTTGTTAATAATATTATGTTGTTACCCTTATTCTAAGTGTTAATGACTTCATTTTACATTGCATGTTTTCTCATGTAAGTCATGTTTATTATGCATAGGATATATATATTTCATCTAAATAATGATATTAAGTTCATAGATATTATATTTACTAATCATATACATTTTTATAATCAATGTTGAATGGTTAACATGGAAAATGAATCTCAGCGCGTTGTGGAGACGATAGACCATACGTATGCACAAGCGACAGTATCATTACCTTAATGGTGAAAGGGTAAATAATTGAATGGTATATTAAGTAAATAGAATAAATATCATGTCATATTTATTATTTTTATACATTATATCCATAGTTATACTCATCCAAATAAAGTGGGTATGAAAAAAAATTTACACCACGACATGTGACGATAAGTCATACGTACGCATGTGCAAGGATTTTGTTTTTTATAGGATGGATAAAAGGTGGAATATGATTTTAACATAAAAATATTAAAAATCTGATAATATATATGACACTATATTTATTGATTTATCATGGAAAAAACACATTAAGGGAAAGTAGAATAAGAAATGAACTTGGATGAGTTGGTAAAAACGATTACCTCTTCTTCAGTGGACTCCCTTTAGATTTCTTCTTAAAGGGTTTATAGTTGTATTTTTTGAAGACTAGGACCTCCAAAATTTGGATAAGGATGTTTTGAGGATAAGTGGTCAGGTTTTGGTCAATCTCGAAGTCTCAAATTTGCGCGAGGAAGTGATGGAGGAGGTTCCATTTAATAATTGAGGTGGGGGGCACTTTTGGAAACTTTCAAAATATTAAATCAATATAAATTAATTTTTAATTAAAAATGGCTCAAAAGTCATTTATTTAGAATATAATAAATGGATTGGTCTAAATCATCTATAAAATAATTACTAGAAAAGTTTAGGAAACATTATTACCCTTATATTTTTGTTTCAACCCTTAATTAATTATTTTAATCTTACCGCAACAACATGAGTTTTTATTTATAAAGGGTTAATATAGTGACTCTAAAAATCCAAAAGAACCATAAATGGATCATTGATGATTTATTTAACTTCATCCCAATCAGTTGGAATAATTTTATATTTTTATGAATTTTATGTCATTTAATAAACGATTATTTATTTTAAAAGTTTATTAATGTCAATTTTGACAGTATTCATTACTTGAATTTTTAAAAAATACAAATACACAAGACAATATCAAACCAAAACCTTTAAAAAATCCTTAATATATTTTGGTAGTCTAGAAAATTCTTGTATGACTTCAATTATTTAAAATTAGTTTTATTTAAATATTTTTAATATCATTTATTTGATATTTCAATTAATTAAATAATCATTTCATCAACATTGTTTAATCCTGTAAGGTAATTATTTATTTCCTAATAATTTAAAATAAATTATCAAAATGAATATAAATAATTTATATTTCAATTTACTTTTTATAGTCTAATTTATCTTCTATATAACCATATATTAAAAGTGATATAGTTATTAGAAATATGAGTTTGACATCTTTAACTTATATTTAAATAAAATATAATAAATGTCATACTTTCATCCAAGTGTATTCCAAAGGTTATAATATTGGAAAAAGGAGGTTTTCGGTCAACACCCACTTATCCAATGGAATTTGTATAAGTGTTAGGGTAATTTTATAATATTTATAGTATTATTTTCACCCTTAATTACTTGATTTACCTTTTACTGTATTAAAAAAAATTATTAAATTTACTATTAATAATGCTTAAAAATGAAAGAAATAAACTTATATAATTTGGAACCACTGATACGAAATATGGAATACATTTTTAAAAATTAAAAACACATAATTTGAAGTTATTAATTTAAAATTAATCTCATTGACGGAATGAGAAAATATGTTTTTAAAGTGTAATGTTCAAAAAATTGAAATATTTTTATATCCAAATTCATTGTGAAATTGATTCTAATAACCAAAATTGTATTAACTAATAAAAATATATTAAAATTACACTTTAAAACTAATTAAAAATATAATTTAACTCCATAAATTATTTATATGAAAATCTATTTTCAATTAAAATACAATAATTTATCACAATTTATCAAAACTTAAAACTTATTAGAAAAATACCAAAAATTATACAAAAGTAAATTTTGATATTCCTATTTCAAATAATAAGTATATTTTCTAAAATATAATTCATAAATCTGTTAGAAACTTGATTTAAAAAAAGTGCACCATAAAAAGACGATAAAACTACCTTTAAAAAAACAGAGTCTTTTAATGTGTAAAATTGGATTCATTTTTGTATTATATCTATAAAATATTTTATATGAATATTAAATATATAAATTTCATAACATGGTTAATACTATTCATTCTTGCTATTTAAATGACTAGGTTATAACATTAACTTATTAATAGATTGTGGTATGTTCGAACTCGGTGTTGCATTCAAAACTAGTTATTAAATTAATTTAAAAGAAAATATATAATAAAATCTTGGTATCTTACATTCTTCCCTCCTTCAAAAACATTCATCCAAACAATTTCTATAATATCATCTCATAAAAATATTTGGCTAGTTCTTTATCATAATTTCCTCTGTTTCCCACATCTACCCTTTAATTTTATGATTTTTTCACAGCACCTTTACCATGAGGATCATCATATTCCTAGAAACTTGTTCTCTAGTATCTAGAATCAGGTTATTCTCTCGACAAAGCGATTGATCAGGTTAAAATTCTATTTCTTCATAAGTGAGAACATGCATTGGGTATTTCATATAATTCCTTAGCAATTATATGTGGAACACATCATGTACATTGGAGAGACTTGGCGGAATTGCTAAATAGTAATCTATAGCTCTGATTATTTCCAAAATTTTGAATGGTCTGATGTAACTGGGGCTTAATTTTCCTTTATTAGTGAATCTTACAACACCCTTCCATGGATATACCTTCAAGAAAGAATGATCTCCCACTTGAAATCACAAATCCTTCATTTTATTACTAATATATCTCTTTTACCTACTTTCAATTGCTTTGATATGATTTTTGAATAGTATTTAACTTTTCTATTATTTACACAATAGGTTTTGAGCCTACATGTTTCCTTTCGCCAACTTCCTCCCAACAAGTTGTTGTTCATCATTTATTTCCATATAACGCTTCATACGGTGCCATTTGAATACTTTAATGGAAGAAATTTTTATAAGAAAATTATAACTAAGGTAAATAATGATCCCACATACCATGAAAGTCATGTGAGTAGGACCTCAACATCTATTCTAAATTTTGGATTGTTCTTTCTGACTGATCATCAGTTTGAGGGTGTTATGTGGTCCTTAATTTAAGATCCTTATCTACATCCTTCTAAATACTTTTCTAGAATTTCTATGAAATAATAAATCACAATCAGAAATAATTGAAAGAGGTGAACTATTCACTACAACATAAATAGCCTTTTATGGAGGGTTTTTAGCTGCAGTTCACTCAACCGTCGCTAATTTTTTATAAATGATTTAACGGAGGTTTATTAAAAACTAACGCTATACTTTTTTTTACAGTCCTGACACTTCTTTCCCCCACCCTAACCTCCATGAGACCCCCCCCTCCCCCACCCTAACCCCGTGAGATGCCCCCCCCCCCCCCCGTAAGACCCCCCCGACCCCTGAAACCCTAGCTCACCTTCCCTCAACACGCCTTTCTGCCCCTCAGCGTGCCTCACTGCCCCTCAGTGTAGATCTCCTCCCATCGCTGCAGACCCCCCCGAAGCCCTAGCTTGCCTCCCCGCTGCAGGTCCTGACCCGTGTCACCGCTCGACGCTTCTCGCCGCCCCTCAGCACGCCTCAAAGGGTATAAGTACTATTTTTATTAGAAGTTTTCATGGGTTTTTGGACATTGCTTTCAAAATTTTTATTATCTATTTCAATTAAATCCAGTGATCTTCCTTCTATGTATTTTTTGTGTCTGAATTAGATTTTTTACACGTCTGGATAAATGGTCATTTTTTTTATTTTTTAGGAGAGTGGGTTTTTGGTCAGATTGGTTGTAAGGATATTTATGGTGTTTTCAGAAAGGTGTCACAAGGGTGGCTCGGCCACGGGGGGTGCCAAGAGGCCATAGGGTGGCTCGACCGCGGGTGGCCGCTCGACCGTGGGGCTGCGGCGCGGCTACGGCGGTTCGGCTGCGGGGTGGAAACTCGGCCATGGGGCAGTTCATCCGTGTGGTGGTTTAACCACAGTGTGGCACGGAGGCCGCAAGCGGCGGTGCTGTGAGGCGCGAAGGCCGAGGGGCGGCACCGTTGCACCTTCGCCTTCTTCACGGCCAGTGGAGATGCCAATCGCTGTTCTCGTGCCTCATTGGTGCCAAAAACCTGCTCTGGTTGCCGTCTTCCTCCATTGAAAATAAAACCACATATCATCACAAGAATTGCGGACAGGATGGCCCATGTTTGTTTGGCCCTCACTCTCCGCTTTATATCGGTAGCAAGCAGACCAACGTAATCATGAATCAAAAAAGAGTATGGAATATATTTAAAGACATCAATCCCCAAAACCCTCATCAATATCTATTCCCAATCCCGCAAAATAATTAGAATGGGAGTACATTGGAGGTGATAATCATATAGAAAATAAACCCTTACCTCATTCTCCTGATGATGTTGACGATGTCGTGAGGAAGAAGACGAATCGATGGGAATAGATGGACATCGGTGTCATCGGTGTTTTCCTCAATTTTAAGTTTGTGCATCGTCCTCTTTCTTGATTCCAAAGAACATTCTTTGATGGCGTTCTTCTTTTGGAGAAGAAGTTCTTTTTTGGCGTTCTTCGTTCAGAGAAGAAGTTCTTCATTACCGTTCTTCGTTGAAGAAAGTAATCCTCCAAGAGCTCTCTCCTTTTCCAACCCAAAGGAAAATCGGTGCCAATATAATTTAACCTAAGAAGAAATTATGTTGGAACACACACACAAGTTGCCAAAATTAATGTAGAGGAATTTCAAGAGGCTTCTGCTCATTAAAGAGGGTGTTGGGAGGTTTCTCCACCATTAAGAGGGGTCAGGTGGTCGCCGCCTCAATGAATTCAAATAGGTGGTTTATGCTTGGGTGGTCCCCACCACCATAACCCACACATGGGAGGTTTCAATAATAAAAATAAAATGTTAAATAATTTTATTTTTATTTTCCCACTAAAATCCCCAAAACCAAATTTCACCCTCGACCTACTATGGTCGAGGTGAAGGTCCCCTTAAGAAAATACCGGTGTTGCGAGTTCAATGGTTCCCTCGAATTTCAATTTTGAGCACTGGTTCAAAAGTTATAAAAACCCTCTCGCACGTTTACTAAACATACCTGAAAAAAAGTTTAGAAATTCATTCTGGGGACTCTGGGTCTTGGAATCACGTGCCGTCAATTTTCACGTACTTGTAAAATTCCAATTTATTTAAAAAAAATCATAGAAATTTTGGGTATTTTCATTCTCCCCCCTCAGGGTTTTGTGTCCCCATGAGCCACAATTCAAACTAAGGGAACAAGAGGGGGTACTGAGCATGCATATGAGCCTCCCACTCCCATGTTCTCTCTTGATGGTTCTCGTGCTGCCAATAAACACACACCATAGGTATAAAGCACCCTCAAAGAACTTTCTCATGTTGATCCACAATCTCCATTGGAACCTCCATAAAAGTCACACTATCGTCAACTTCCAACTCACCGTGGTCGATGACATGGGAAGGGTCGTGCACGTATCTCCTCAACAGGGATACATGGAAGACGCCGTACACCCGGTCTAACTGAGGTTGAAGTGCTAAGAGGTAATCCACCTCACCAAATCTACTGAGGACCTGAAAAGGTCTGATTAATATCAGAGATAACTTGTCGCCTCAGCCAAATATCTGCAAACCTCATCGAGGTGAGACCTGTAGAAAGACGTGGCCACCATCCTCAAACTCCAGAGGTCTCGGTATCCTATCGACATATGACTTCTACCTGCTCTGTGAAGTTTTCATCCACTACTGGATGATTTTCACCTTCTCTGTGGTAGCCTGTACCATATCTGGTCCCACGACTGCTGACTCCCCGGGGTCAGTCCAACACAGAGGTGATTTGTAAGGTTTCTCATACAATGCCTCAAAAGGTGTCATCCCAATGGCGGAATGATAAGTTTTTTTGTATGAAAACTCCACCAAAGGAAAGTGATCCTACCAGCTACGACCGAAGTCCAGGACACAAGCACGTAGCATGTTCTCAAGGATCTGAATGGTCCGCTCAGTCTGGCCATCCGTCTAAGGATGAAAGGTTATGCTCAAACGAAGCTGTGTCCCAAAAGCCTCCTGCAACCCCTTCCATATCTGGGAAGTAAAAAATGTATCATGATCAGAGACAATAATCGAGGGTACTTCATGTAGCCGCACAATCTTATGCATATACAAGCGTCCTAATCACTCTATTGAACCCTACTTTGTGATCAGTAGGAAGTGGGCTGACATGGTGAGTCGGTCGACGATCACCCAGATAGAGTCATGGCCTCTAGATGTATATGGGAGTCTTGTCACGAATTCTATGGATATCTTATCCCACTTCCACTCTCGGACCTCTAAAGGTTGAACCAATCCTGCTATTACCTAATGCTCTACCTTCACTTGCTGACAAGTTAGGCACCAAGAGACAAACTCTTCTACTGCCTTCTTCATTCCTGGCCACCAGTGATATCATCAGAGATCCTAGTACATCTTCACCACTCTTTGATGTACTGCTAGAGGGGATGTGTGGAACTCCCTCAATACTTCCTCCTGAAGTGAAACTAGTAACATGGTACGTCCTCTAAAGAGGATGACATGCTCCCCACCTTCATAAAATCCATCTGGTGTCTGGCTTGTGGATATTTGAGCACGTCGATCCTCGTAGTTAGCATCCCCACACTGTGCCTCCCTGAATTGTTGAAGAAGTGGGGGAGTGACTGTAAGAGACTGAAGGAAAGCTGCTCTATCTCGATCCACAAAGGATTTCTACAAAGCCACCAGCTGCTCCATCACCTCGCCTAGAAGTTGTATACTAGTCCTCCTGCTGAGTGAATCTGCTACAATGTTTCCCTTCCCAGGAGTATAGACTATCTCTAAGTCATAGTCTTGGAGGAACTCCATCCAATGTCGTTGTCTCAGGTTTAGGTCCTTCTGAGAGAAGATATACCTGAGACTCTTGTGATCAGATTACATTGTAAAACATTCTCCCATAAAATAGTATCACCACATCTTCAAGGTGAAGACCACTGCTACTAACTCTAGGTATTGGGTAGCGTAGTTCGGCTCATGTTGTCTCAGCTGTTGAGAACCATATGTGATCACCGCTCGCTCCTACATCTGGACACATCCAAGCTCGGTCCCTGATGTGTCATAGTAGACTACGTACCCTATTCCCTCCTCTAGAAGCCTCAAGATGGGGGCACTAATCATCCTCTGCCACAGCTCTTGAAAACTCTACTGGCATCTCTCCGACCGCACGAAGGGTTTCCCCTTCTTCGTCAACGCTGAAAGTGGTACTGAAACTCTGGAGAAATATGGCACAAATCTCCAGTAGTATCTGGCCAAACCCAAGAAACTTCATATCTTCGTCACACTCCAAGGTGGATCCCAAGAATGTATCACCTCAATTTTTAATGGATTTACTGCAACTCCAGCCTCTGAGATGACATGTCCTAGAAAGTAAACCTCTCAGATCCAGAATTATCACTTTGAGAGCTTACCATAAATCTGGTGCTCTCTAAGTGTGTCCAATACTACCTGCAAATGATAGGAATACTCCTAATCAGTAGTCGAGTAAATCAGAACGTATTCGATGAAGACTACTACAAAGCGATAAAGGTATGGCTGAAAGATACTGTTCATGACTCCCATGAACATTGCTGGAGAATTGGTTACACCGAATGGAATAACTAGGAACTCATAGTGGTTGTATTGACATCAGAAATCCATCTTCTACACATCTTCATCTCGTACTCTGAGCTGGTGATAGCCTGATCTGAGGTCTATCTTTGAGAACAAATGTGTTCCCTTCAGCTGATCAAAGAGGTCATCAATCCTCGGAAGTGGGTACTTGTTCATCACGGTCACCTGGTTCAGGCATTGATAGTCGACACAAAGTCTCAAGCACCCATTCACCTTCTTGGTGAACAGAATCGGGGCTTCCCATGGAGATACACTAGTCCGGATGAATCCCTTCACCTGCAAGTCCTTTACCTATACCCGTATCTCACAAAGCTTCGTGGGATTCATCCGATTTGCTGGTGCAGATATCGGTGTCATCTCAGGGTATAGGTCAATGTAAAATTACACATCTCAGTGTGGAGGTAGACTCAGAACATCATCAGGGAAGACATCTACGTACTGGTCCACCGCTACAGGATAACTCGGACTCTCCACATCAACCGCTCTGAGGGTAAGGCTAGCCAACTGATGAGTGATCGGCTGCACCCTCCTCTGTGTAAGTCTATTTGGTGCTACAAAGTCTCCCTTCTTATCAGTGAAGGTAAACCTAGTCCCATCCA
The DNA here is from genome assembly GCA_963277665.1 of Viscum album. Lineage (NCBI taxonomy): Eukaryota > Viridiplantae > Streptophyta > Magnoliopsida > Santalales > Viscaceae > Viscum > Viscum album. The sequence goes on along the minus strand of OY728142.1, from coordinate 1,775,386,816 downwards.
TGTGGACAAACCACACTTTCCGCCTAATACAGTCAATCTGAACATGGACTGTAGATAACCAGTCCATACCCAAGATTTCATCTTAAGGCCTCAATGCTGCTAATAGGATATCCCAACCAAAGCTCTTGCCTCTTAGAGTTCACTAAGATTTCCGGAACCAGTGCATAATCATCGAATCGGATCCCGTAGGAGTCTCTAGCTGTAAGGATCAAACCAACGGTTCCATCAAAATCTCCGACCTCCGAACAAGGACAGTGGAAATAAAAGAATGGTTGGAACCTGTGTCTATGAGTACTGCAGCTAAGGTGGAGTATACATAAATTATACCTCTTATCATCTCCAGAGCTCCATGATCGTAGGCCTCAGCTTCCTGGAGCTGATCTTGCCCCTATCCTCTAGCTCCCTACGGTCTGGGTGGATCTCCGGGTGGTGGTGGTGGTAACCACTACGGGAAAAATGAGCAATTGCGACGGGTTATTTGCGACGGGATTTATTCCCGTCGCAAATAGTCATGTTAAAAACATATTTGCGACGGGGGTATTTCCCCGTCGCAAATAAGGAGGCTTTTGCGACGGGATTGCTTTCCCCGTCGCAAATAGTTTTCCCGCGATGCGCGCCAAATCGCGGGAAACTTATTTGCGACGGGGAAATATTCCCGTCGCAAATAACCGGCGGCGGTAAAAGGTATTTGCGACGGGAATATTCCCCCGTCGCAAATACTATGTCGGCAGGGATTATTTGCGACGGGACCCGTCGCAAATAACTATTTACCGGTTGACCGTAATAAATGTTGGCTAAGGTATTTGCGACGGGTACCGTCGCAAATAATACTATTTGCGACGGGATTCCCGTCGCAAATGGGCCCGTCGCAAATAATCTAACCTATAAATACCCCCATCCATTTTTTTCATTTCATTCTCATTCCTTATCTTCTCTCTCTCTCAGAATTATATTTCTAGAGTTGAGTTTTTCTCCAGTTTAAGTTTTTTCTCCGGAGCTGATATTAAAGTTTTGAAGAACGATCAGAACAGATCAATTTTCAAGGTATTTATCTTCATTTTAATTTTTTATTTATTTTTAATTTCTTATTAGTTTCTATTATTATTAATTAGTTGTAATTTAATTATGTTCACATTGTTTTATTATTTAATAAATTTAAATTATAAGCATTGTTTATATGGTAATTAGGAATAATTAGTAATAATTTTTAGTAATTAAGAATAAATATTAATAACTAGTAATAAATACCAATAATTAAGAATAAGAACATTATTACATTATTAGTTTATTTTATTATTAATATTAAAATAATATAATTTTTTATATATATACAGTTCTTTTTTCATCTGTGTGTTTGCTGTCTTCACATGTATTATTTGTATGTGGAGATAGAAAACGCACAGATGAAAAAAGAACTGTATATAAATTAGAAAATTATATTATTTTAATATTAATAATAAAATATATTAATAATGTTATTATTGGTAATTATTTCTAATTATTGATAATTATTCATTTAGTTACTAATAATTATCAATAATTAAGAATAATTAGTAATAATTACCAATAATTAACAATAATTAGTATTAATTACCTATAATTAGTATTAATTACCAATAATTAGTATTAATTACCAATAATTAGTATTAATTACCAATAATTCGTAATAATTAGGAATAATTAACAATAATTAGTAATAATTAGAAATAATTAACAATAATTAGGAATAATTAACAATAATTAGTAATAATTAGGAATAATTAGGAATAATTAGTAATAATTAGGAATAATTAGGAATAATTAGTATTAATTAGGAATAATTAGTAATAATTACCAATAATTAGGAATAATTAGGAATAATTAGTATTAATTACAAATAATTAGTATTAATTAGGAATAATTAGTATTAATTACAAATAATTAGTATTAATTACCAATAATTAGTCTTAATTACCAATAATTAGTATTAATTACCAATAATTAGTATTAATTACCAATAATTAGTATTAATTACCAATAATTCGTAATAATTAGGAATAATTAACAATAATTAGTAATAATTAGGAATAATTAACAATAATTAGTAATAATTAGGAATAATTAGTATTAATTAGGAATAATTAGTAATAATTACCAATAATTAGTATTAATTAGGAATAATTAGTATTAATTATCAATAATTAGTATTAATTACCAATAATTAGTATTAATTACCAATAATTAGTATTAATTACAAATAATTAGTATTAATTAGGAATAATTAGTATTAATTACAAATAATTAGTATTAATTACCAATAATTAGTCTTAATTACCAATAATTAGTATTAATTACCAATAATTAGTATTAATTACCAATAATTAGTATTAATTACCAATAATTAGTATTAATTAGGAATAATTAACAATAATTAGTAATAATTAGGAATAATTAACAATAATTAGTAATAATTAGGAATAATTAGTATTAATTAGGAATAATTAGTAATAATTACCAATAATTAGTATTAATTAGGAATAATTAGTATTAATTAGGAATAATTAGTATTAATTACCAATAATTAGTATTAATTACCAATAATTAGTAATAATTAGGAATAATTAACAATAATTAGTAATAATTAGGAATAATTAACAATAATTAGTAATAATTAGGAATAATTAACAATAAGTAGGAATAATTACGAATAATTAGTATTAATTAGGAATAATTAGTAATAATTACCAATAATTAGTATTAATTAGGAATAATTAGTATTAATTACCAATAATTAGTATTAATTACCAATAATTAGTATTAATTACCAATAATTAGTATTAATTACCAATAATTAGTATTAATTACCAATAATTAGTATTAATTAGGAATAATTAACGATAATTAGTAATAATTAGGAATAATTAACAATAATTAGTAATAATTAGGAATAATTAGTATTAATTAGGAATAATTAGTAATAATTACCAATAATTAGTATTAATTAGGAATAATTAGTATTAATTAGGAATAATTAGTATTAATTACCAATAATTAGTATTAATTACCAATAATTAGTAATAATTAGGAATAATTAACAATAATTAGTAATAATTAGGAATAATTAACAATAATTAGTAATAGTTAGGAATAATTAACAATAAGTAGGAATAATTACGAATAATTAGTATTAATTAGGAATAATTAGTAATAATTACCAATAATTAGTATTAATTAGGAATAATTAGTATTAATTACCAATAATTAGTATTAATTACCAATAATTAGTATTAATTACCAATAATTAGTATTAATTACCAATAATTAGTATTAATTACCAATAATTAGTATTAATTACCAATAATTAGTATTAATTAGGAATAATTAACGATAATTAGTAATAATTAGGAATAATTAACAATAATTAGTAATAATTAGGAATAATTAGTATTAATTAGGAATAATTAGTAATAATTATCAATAATTAGTATTAATTAGGAATAATTAGTATTAATTAGGAATAATTAGTATTAATTACCAATAATTAGTATTAATTACCAATAATTAGTATTAATTACCAATAATTAGTAATAATTAGGAATAATTAACAATAATTAGTAATAATTAGGAATAATTAACAATAATTAGTAATAATTAGGAATAATTAACAATAATTAGTAATAATTAGTATTAATTAGGAATAATTAGTAATAATTACCAATAATTAGTATTAATTAGGAATAATTAGTAATAATTACCAATAATTAGTATTAATTACCAATAATTAGTATTAATTACCAATAATTAGTATTAATTACCAATAATTAGTAATAATTAGGAATAATTAACAATAATTAGTAATAATTAGGAATAATTAACAATAATTAGTAATAATTAGGAATAATTAACAATAATTAGGAATAATTAGTATTAATTAGGAATAATTAGTATTAATTACGAATAATTAGTAATAATTACCAATAATTAGTAATAATTACCAATAATTAGTAATAATTACCAATAATTAGTATTAATTACCAATAATTAGTATTAATTACCAATAATTAGCAATAATTACCAATAATTAGCAATAATTACCAATAATTAGCAATAATTACCAATAATTAGTATTAATTACCAATAATTAGTAATAATTACGAATAATTAGAAATAATTAGAAATAATTAGCAATAATTAGCAATAATTAGCAATAATTAGAAATAATTAGCAATAATTAGAAATAATTAGCAATAATTAGAAATAATTAGCAATAATTAGTAATAATTAGTAATAATTAGGAATAATTAGTAATAATTAGGAATAATTAGGAATAAGTAGGATTAATTAGGATTAATTAGGATTAATTAGGAATAATTAGGATTAATTAGGAATAATTAGTAATAATTGCCAATAATGACCAATAATTGCCAATAATTACCAATAATTGCAAATAATTAGGAATAATTAGGAATAATCAGGAATACTCAGGAATACTCAGGAATACTCACGAATACTCACGAATACTCACGAATACTCACGAATACTCACGAATACTCACGAATACTCACGAATAATCACGAATACTCACGAATAATCAGGAATACTCAGGAATACTCAGGAATACTCAGGAACACTTAGCAAAAAAAATTATATTATCAATATTTATGAAAAAAATATTAATATTATTAAAATAATAAAAATTTATAAAATATTAAAATTATCAATATTTACAACAGATTTTGCTCTATTCTTAACATGTTCAAATCTTAAAGGGTCGCTAATTGTCAGGTCATGCGCAATAAAAAGTTTCTGTCAGCCATGTCCAATGTAAACTCTATAATTGTCCTTGCATGGTCGATCACTTCAAAAGTAATGTTGCAATCAGACAAACCAAGTCATTCCCTTCTTATCTATAAGAATCATCTCACATGAACCTTTACATAGACCATTCTTCCTTGAAAATTTAAGGGAAAAATAATGATATCCCCTCAAATTTTTAAGGAAGAATGATCTATGTAAAGGTTCATGTGAGATAATTCTTATAGTTAAGAAGGGAATGACTTGGTTTGTCTGATTGCAACATTACTTGCGAAGTGATCAACCATGCAAGGACAATTATAGAGTTTACATTAGACATGACTGACACAAACTTTTTATTGCGCATGACCTGACAATTGACGACCCTTTAAGATTTGAACATGTTAATAATAGAACAAAGTTTGTTCTGAATATTGATAATTTTAATATTTTTTAATTTTTTTTATTATTTTAATAATATTAATATTGTTTTTTCGTAAATATTGATAATATTTTTTTTATTACTAATAATTAGTAAACGAAATCTGCTTGGATAATGAAGGGAAAATTTATAACCATCTCCACAACGATGATTATCAAATTTCCTTTTATTATGCAAAGTACTGTGCAACATCAAGAGACTTGACTGATTGGTGGAGTGTAATAAAAATCAAAATTCGAGACAATCAGTTTAGTCAAAGTGAATGTGCTTTCACTGATGTGCAAAGAATTGAAGTTTTTCAAGAGAGTACTCAAAATCAATCTTTTTTACAAAGAGATATGAGTATCGATGACGACACCCCACATTTAAGAGTCGGTGATGACGATGATGTTAATGATGTCACACATGAATTTGAAATGGTAAGAGATGAAGCAACTGCAACTCGAATGGATATCGATGATGTTGAGGAGGAATATGAAGATGACATTGACATATATGAAGATGATGATGAAGATGAACACTTATAGAATTCCATGGTATTTATATACAATCATAATATGTATATATATGTATATATAATAGTAATTATCAATTATTTGCTAATATTAACATTTTCTGTTTCAGATGGACGAGGCCACATTTCGTGAGTTGGCGGAGGCTGACCTGCCTTTCGATGCGGATGAGTTGCTGGCAGATGACCCTCAGCCTGCAGGCGCTCCAGGGAGTACGCGGAGGGGGCGCGGTCTTGCACGATTGATGATTCCTGACCCCGTCCCCGAGCGACGTCCACGTCTTGGGTTTGATCCGCGCACCCGGAGGTGTGATAACCTGTGTAATAACCTGTGAATTTGACTAAGATTTCATTAATCTATTCACATAATAAATGTTTATTATTTTTTCAGTTTTTCGCATATAGCAGTCGGACAGGGCAGCGCTATTTTGCGCAACTATTTCTCTCAGCCGTGGACCACATGGGAGCAGATTCCCATTGATGTGCAGCAGGCCATGTTCGGCCATTGGTTGGTACGTACGTAAATAAATAATTTTTATTTTGAAAATTATTTCATTTCTAACTTGATATTTTGATTTATTTGTAGGGTTTATGGTATCCGATCGAGGATACCATGCGTGACGCCATCCACGAGGCATGGGAGGTGGCCATGCGTGATCGCCTTCGTCAGTTTTTGCACAATTTAAGAAAAGCTGCGATGAAGAAAGCAGGAGTGTCAGATTTTGAGGAGTCATGTAGAGCACACCGACCAGAGTACATTTCATCCCATGTATGGGATGGATTATGTGCGCACTGGTTGAGTGGTGCCTTTCAGAGGAGATCATCGGTGGGGAGGCAGAATCGGGGGAGGCAGGAGGTGACTCATCGAGCTGGGAGTCGTTCTTTCAGTACTCATAGACAGCATCTGGTACGTACATTATTTATAAATATTTTATATTACTATAAATATTAACAGTTTATTTTTTATTCTTATAGGCTGTCGAGCACCCCGATATTACAGAGTACGACGTATATCGGAGGATGTATAGTGATCCTGCTACTGGGGAGCTCAGAGGTGATCGTCAGCATCACATCGTGGTCAGTATTATTTGTTTTCAAGTTTAAAAATTAACTGCATATAATATATTCACAATTTTAATTTTAAATTGCAACTATAGGAGTCATATGAGGCCGCAGCGGCACAGGCCCGGCCTGAGAGTCAGGCCGAGTCATCAGATCAGACCACTGCCCGTCAGTTTGATGAGGCGGCATGGATGCAGGCCACCCAGTATGCCTTCGAGAAGGGCCGGGTAGTTGGTATCGGCTCTCGACTGACTCCCGGAGATTATTATGGCAGTGCTGCGATGTCGGCGTCCAGCTCGAGGGGAGCTCGTGCATCTTCTTCTACACAGTATGAGGAGCAGTTGCGATCTCAGACTGCACAGATAGAGAGTCTCCGACAGGAGCAGGAGCAGATACGTCAGCAGCATGAGGAGGAGCGTCGACGCCAGCAGCATCTGTACGAGGAGCAGACGAGTCGGTGGCAGCAGCAGCATCAGGAGCAGATGGAGTACATGCGCCGACTCACTCATGCTTTAGGGATGGAGTTTCCTCCACCACCATCTGCAGATCCCCCACCTCCCCCCCTCCTACAGATTAGAGTTTGTATTTCTGTTATAAAATTTGTGAAATCAAAATATTTTTTTTTTCTATTCGTAGTTTCTGTCTCATTATAAAATATTAATAATATTATATTTTTAAATAACAATATTAATATGAATAATAATAATATTTATATTTTATAATATTAAATTTTATATATATATTAAAATTTTATATATATATTAAAATTTTATAATATTATAATTTAATTATTTTTTTGTAATACTTGAATTATTTTAATATTTGAATGTAAAATAATTCTATTATTTTTATATTAATTAAAATAACTTATTAATATTTTTTTTATTTATGAATTATAATTATAATATTATTATATTAATTAAATTATTTATTAATATTCTATTTTTTTTATTTTTGAATCATAATTCTACTATTATTATAGTAATTAAAATAATTTATTATTTTCATTTGTAAATTATAATTCTATTATTATATTAATTAAAATAATTTATTAATAATTTATTTTTTTTATTTTTTTTATAGTATTTGCGACGGGATACTATGCCCGTCGCAAATACTAGTATTATTAATATTTTTTCATTTTTTTTAAAAAGAGTAATTGCGACGGGACCCGTCGCAATTACTATGAATAGTATTTGCGACGGGTCCCGGTTCCCGTCGCAAATACTAGTATTATTAATTTTTTTAAAAAAACGTTATTGCGACGGGCCCGTCGCAAAAACTATTTGCGACGGGACCCGTCGCAAAAGGTATTTGCGACGGGCCCGTCGCAATAACTGTTTAAAAAGTTTTTTACAAAAATACGGAATACTATTTGCGACGGGGAGAATGCCCGTCGCAAAAAAGGACTTTAGCGACGGTCCCGTCGCAAATAAGTTTAGTTGCGACGGCGTTTTCCGCAACGGGCTATTTGCGACGGGACCCCGTCGCAAATGGCTATTTGCGACGGGATCCCGTCGCAAATAGCCCGTCGCAAATACCTGTTTTTCCAGTAGTGAACATCTCAAATCATCACCCACCACCGGCTAGATGACTAACTCCTCTTCCATGTCCACTTGCTCCCTACAGAACTCCATGGTCGAACCTCTATCTCTTCTAGGGTGGTACTTTGATCGTTTTCTGATCATCTATACGACGGTTCGGACAGTCACAAGCCTTGTGAGCCTGCCTTCCACATGCGTAACACTGCCCTCTCCTGGAATGACTGGCTCTGTCTTGGGTGCCCCACACAACTAAACCTAAATCATGTGGTTGCCCACCTAAAGTTCTGGTCCTTTTAGACCTCTGCAACATCTGTATGTTTCCAGCTGCATAAGACTCCACTACGTGACGACTAGTGGTGGGTCTCACAGCTGGTGACTACTCAGCAAGGAAAGTCTCCACCAAGAGGGCTGTCTCTAACACCCCGCCTATGTCGGGATACTGAGTGAGATCATTGAGGCCCTGATCTCTCACCTGAGTCCCTGCTCGAAGGTCCGGGCGCTGAAGAATGGGTCCCAGACCAAATCTGTGGAGTAGTGTGAGAGGTCAATGAACCTCACTGAGCACTGAGCTACAGTCATGCTGCCCTGCTACAGATGAAGTAGCTCCTGTATTCAAACTTCGCGAAGAGTCACTGGGATGAACTCTTCCCAAAATAGGCTCTTGAAGTCTTCCTAGAGAAGCATCACCTCTTCATGAACCTGGAGCATCAAGATCCACCATCTTCCTACTGCTACCTGTAGAAGGCTGGCGGCAAGGATCACCATGAGATTAGCTAGTGCCCTTACTAGTAAAAAGACTCTCACTACAGCATCCAGCCAATCCTCAACTGCTTGTGGATCCGTCTCTCCCCTGAACCTGGGTGGACTATGGCACTGGAACTCGGGCAACGTGATCAAGAGGTGTGCACCCTCTACTGCTGGGGATGGTGGCATCGGTGGCCAATGGGTAATGGTACCATTGGTGCCTATGCTGGTGCCTCTACTGGAACAAGACCCTGCACCAAGGCCTCATTGCTCGGTGGGATATCAGTGCATACAACTCTAGGAACCCTAGCTGGATTGCTGCATGAAGGGATCCTAAAATGATACGAGTGCTCCACTGTCAATAAGTTATACCTAGTGAGTTGACTCAAAAGATCAAAAAGAAAACTTTTTTATACACACACACAATTAGTGTTTTCGTGCACTGAGTCGGAAATCAGAAGTTAGGGTCCTGGTGTATGGATACGTCAGTCGCCGCACCAACACTGGATTCTCTAAACTGATAACCACACTCACTACACTTAACACTATTTCCATTAAAAGAAAGATCATAGTCCTATGTTCGGTGGTAGAACTGACTCCTCTGATACCAATTTGTCACGACCCGTCCCCCGGGGCCCATACTGTGACTACCCCAAGCCCGCCTTCCATAGGCCAGGGGCTGGAGACTAGCATCGAAAAGCGTATTCCCTATAACTAGAAAGGAATTACCTTTATAAACTATAAAATCACGTAACCAAGCACAGAGCAAGATACGAACACAAACAAACTATATGACCAAAAGAGTGCTGAAAGTAAAAGGAGCCGTAATACAATCCCAACAGTAAAGGTAAAATTGAAATACAATACAGATGAAGAAAGATAAAGAAAGCTACTGGATCATCCTACAAGGTTCTTACCCGAAGGGTAGGTACAAATCACCTCCTCAGCACTCCATGTCCACCCATCTCCTCTGCGTACCGACACACCGTATGGTCCTCCTCTAGGTATCGTCCAGTCCCGGTACTCTCATCCTCAGTCAACACTTTATGTCATCTGCACCAAGCACAACAAATTGTGGGTGTAGCTCGTGTAGGGGTGAGTATAAAGGTACTCATTAGGGACCCGAGATCCTCAAGGTCTCACAAATCCACAAAGGATAAACCTCAAAGCATGAAGTAACTGATAACCCTACTTAGGTATATTCCCATATATATACATAACTTATCAAGTAAACCCACATGAGGAAAAAACAGAGTCCAACTCAAATCCAAAATCGTATCTGTTACACAAAGGAAGAAAAATCATGAAGGAAAGTACCACGCAGGTACACCACACAAAAGAATACCACCAAGGCATTACCACGAAGGAAAGTACCACACAGGTACAATCTCATCTCATTCCAAGTATAACTTAGGTATGATAGTAGAGATGATTAGTTATAGCTACTAAATCATCTTACTCCACTAAGAGGCTCTGCTGCTGACCCACATAGAATCTCTAAGAGATGACCTATACAAGATTGCTAGGAGATGACGCACATAAGATCTCTAGGAGTTTACCCACATAGGATCGCTAGGAGCTGACCCACAGAGGATCGCTAGGAGATGACCCACACAGGATCTCTTGGAGCTAACCCAAACAGGATTTCTAGGAGATGACCCACACAGGATCGCTAGGAGCTGACCCACACAGGATCGCTAGGAGCTGACCCACATAGGATCGCTAGTCAGTCTTCTCGTCACATCCAGCTACTGGGTTCCCGAACTAGGCTTGCTCATCTTTGGCGGAGTCTGCTCCCTAAGACACAAGTCAATAATTCAACTGCCATGAAGTCCCACTAAGAAGTATCTCAAAGGACTCCTAGGTCATATGGGTCTCAACGCAATAGACAGTGTGTCAATCAGACGCCCGGTCTGTGAGTTATTAGACTTTTAGTCCCAGGGGACTGGTTGGATTCGTGCTCGATCCAACTCGACCGTACCTCAAATTTACCCAAAAATCCATGGGGGTATACTCAAAGGGACTGTATCACTCTAGAGTTTCCATCGACGCTGGCGGTTTGTCAATTGAATGTCTAGTACCAAAGATATGGCCGAAAATGTGTAAATGGGTTGAAGTGAGTCCGGGTTTGGTTCGACCCTGTCGGACAAACCCGGCCCGCTGGGTTCGGCCTGACCCATGCTGGGCGGTCCGGTAGGCCACGAGGGGCTGCAGGGCGACGAATCTTCCGCGGAGGGTGCTGCGAGGGCGGCTCGGCCGTGGGGGGGTGACGCGATTCCGTGGGGTGGCTCGACTATGGAGCGGATCCTCCGTGAGTGGCAGCTCCGCCACGGGAGGCGGCTCGCTCTGGGCGGTTCGTCCACGGACGGCGGCCCAGCCACGAGGCGACGGCTCGACTGAGGGGTGGTGGCTCAGTCACGGGGTGGTTCGGCTAGGGAGCGGATCCTCCACAGGTGTCATCTCTGCCGCTGGAGGTGGCTCGACTGCAGGCGGTTCATCCACAGATGGCGGCCCAGCCACGGGGCGACGGCTCGACCGCGGGCTGGTGGCTCGACCGCGGGGTGGTTTAGCAGCAGAGCGGCACGAAGGCGATGGGCGGCGGTGCCATAGGGCGTAGAGGTCGCGGGGCAGTGGGGGCCTCTGGTCGGCGTCGTTGTGTCTTTACCTTCGTCCTGGCCGATGGAGATGTCAGGCGCCTTTATCCTGCCTCATCGGTGCCGAAAACCTTCTCTAATTTCCATCTTCCTCCATCACAAAGAACACCACATATCATCAAAAGAATTTTGGAGAGGACGAGCCATGTTTTTTTGGCCCACACTCTCCACATTAGAGTGGTTTCAAGCGGCTCAAGGTAATCATGAATCAAAAACGAGTATGGAAGATATTTAAAAACATCAATCCCCACAACCCTCATCAATATCTATTCCAAATCTCACAAAAAATTACAAGGGGAGTACATGAGATGTGATAATCATATAGAAAATAAACCCCTACCTCGTTTGCTTGATGATGTCGATGAGGTCACGAGGAAGAAGATGAGTCGTTGGGAATAGATAGACATCGGTGTCATCGGTGTTTTCCTCAATTTTCGGTTCATGCCCCATCCTCTTGCATGATTCCAAAGAACGTTATTCAACGGCGTTCTTCATTCGGGGAAGTAGTTCTTCATTGGCATTCTTTATTCAGAGAAGAAGTTCTTCATTTGCGTTCTTCATTGAAGAAAGTAATCCTCACTACTACAAACACGGCCTTTATCAGCGCTAAAAATGGCATTTATCAGCGCTAGAAAAGCGCTGATAAAGCCAGCGTAGATAAAGGGGGGTCCCCTTTATCATTGCTCATAAAAGCACTGATAAAGGACCCTTTTATCAGCACTTTTAAAAAAGCGCTGATAAAAGTTAAAAAAAATTTAAAAAATTTAAAATAAAATTAAAAAAAATTAAAAAATACTGCCAATCGGGGGGGGCTTTTATAGCGCTTTAACCCCCCCTTTTACAGTGCTTTTCGGCCCCTATACAACACCCCACACACCCCACACACCCCCCTCCACCCTTTACCAACGCTTGCTCCAATATTCCCCATGCGCATGCACCCCTGCCTCCACCGGGATTTGAACTCAAGACCTCCCCCTGCGCGCCTAAGCACTTATCACTACTCTATTTTGATTTGCTTTCCAATTCATGATATCTATATATATATATTTATATATTTAGTTATATTTATTCGTATAGTAATATATATTTATATTAATATATATATATAGTTATATTATAATATATATAGTAATATTAATATATATATATATAGTTATATTTATTCTTATAGTAATATATATTTATATTAACATATATATAGTTATATTAACATATATATAGTTATATTAACATATATATAGTTATATTAACATATATATAGTTATATTATCATATATAGTTATATTAACATATATATAGTTATATTAACATATATATAGTTATATGAATATATATTTATATAGTTATATTAATATATATATAGTGATATTAATATATATATTTATGGTGATATTAATATATATATTTATAGTAATACTAATATATATATATGTAGTTATATTAATATATATATAGTTATTAGATTAATATATATATATAGTTAGATTAATATATAGGTATATAAATATTCATATATTGGTATTTTAAATAAAATAGATATTATTTATTATTTAGATAAAGCTAATATATTTTATATGTAAATATGTTTAATTATTTATTTAAAAATTTTAATTTTTAGGTGCGAATATATAAAAATATGTACATATAGTTATATATTTGATTATAAATAGCAGTTCATTATAAAAAAAGGATGAAATTTCAAAGACATAATATCAATATGAATGTAATACCTTGGAATAAATTCATACCCCACCAAAAAAATCCAATAATACCCCCTTAAACGAGGGTGAAAATCCACAAAATGTTAAAAAATCGGGGTACCCCGACTAAAAACTCAGTTTTGGAGGCCTTATGGGCCTCTTTTGGCCTCGAAAAACTCTTAACTGGAGTCCCCCTAAGTCATAGCGACGTAGAGCTCGTCGCAGGCTTCGATTTGATATGTGGTAGAGCTCAAACGGACACCCGGATAAAAAGTTAAGGTCGTTTGAAGTTTGAGTTGCGTTTTCAACATATTTTGGATCTTTTTTTAATTTTTTTAATTTTTTAGTCCTCAAATTGTTATTAAATGACTATTACTCCATAATAATTATCAAATTATTAATTAAAAATATTTTTTTAATTTTTTAAGAATCCATTTTCACTAAATATCTTATATATATATATATATTAAGTATAATAAGTGTAAATGTACATTTATACTTATCTAAAATATATTTAAAAATTATATATTATATTTATATAACAATATAACTATATTTATATATTAATATATTTTTAATTTTTTTTTGAAGCCGACCCTTTATCAGCACTAAAAAAAGCGCTGATAAAGGCCCCCCTTTATCAGCGCTACTAAGCAAGCGCTGATAAAGGGGGGCCCTTTATCAGTGCTAACAAAAGCGCTGATAAAGGGGGGTCCCTTTATCAGTGCTAAAAAAAGCGCTGATAAAGGGGTGCCTTTATCAGTGCTTTTTTGAGCGCTGATAAAGGGACCCCCCTTTATCAGGGCTTTTTCGTTAGCGCTGATAAAGGGGAGCGCTGCGAAAAACTGTTTTTGTGGTAGTGAGTTTGTTTGTGTTCGTATCTTGCTCTGTTCTTGGTTACGTGAGTTTATAGGTTATAAAGGTAATTCCTTTCTAGTTATAGGGAATATGCTTTTTGATGCTAGTCGCCAGCCCCTGGCCTATGGAAGGCGGGCTTGGGGTAGTCACAGCATGGGCCCCGGGGGACGGGTCGTGACAAATTGGTATCAGAGGAGTCAGTTCTACCACAGAACATAGGACTCTGATCTTTCTTTTAATGGCAATAGTGTTAATTGTAGTGAGTGTGGTTATCAGTTTATAGAATCCAGTGTTGGTGCGGCGGCTGACGTATCCATACACCAGGACCCTAACTTCTGATTTCCGACTCAGTGCATGAAAACACTAATTGTGTGTGTGTTTAAAAACGTTTTCTTTTTGATCTTTTGAGTCAACTCACTAGGTATAACTTATTAACAGTGGAGCACTCGTATCCTTTTAGGATTCCTTCATGCAGAAAGCCAGCTAGGGTTCCTAGAGTTGTATGCACTGATATCCCACCGAGCAATGAGGCCTTGGTGCAGGGTCTTGTTCCAGTAGAGGCACCAGCAGAGGCACCAATGGTACCATTACCCATTGGCCACCGATGCCACCATCCCCAGCAGTAGAGGGTGCACACCTCTTGATCATGTTGCACGAGTGCCAGTGCCATAGTCCACCCAGGTTCAGGGGAGAGACGGATTCACAGGCAGTTGAGGATTGGTTGGATGTTGTAGTGAGAGTCTTTTTACTGGTAGGGGCACCAGCTAATCTCATGGTGATCCTTGCCGCCAGCCTTCTACAGGAAGCAGTAGGAAGATGGTGGAGCTTGATGCTCCAGGTTCATGAAGAGGTGATGCTTCTCTGGGAAGACTTCAAGAGCCTATTTTGGGAAGAGTTCATCCCAGTGACTCTTCGCGCAGTGCGCATACAGGAGATACTTCATCTGTAGCAGGGCAGCATGACTGTAGCTCAGTGCTCAGTGAGGTTCATTGACCTCTCACACTACTCCACAGATTTGGTCTGGGACCCATTCTTCAGCGCCCGGACCTTTGAGCAGGGACTCAGGTGAGAGATCAGGGCCTCAATGATCTCACTCAGTATCCCGACACAGGCGAGGTGTTAGAGAGAGCCCTCTTGGTGGAGACTTTCCTTGCTGAGTAGTCACCAGCTGTGAGACCCACCACTAGTCGTCACGTAGCGGAGTCTTATGCAGCTGGAAACATACAGATGTTGTAGAGGTCTAAAAGGACCAGAACTTTAGGTGGGCAACCACGGGATTTAGGTTCGGTTGTGTGGGGTACCCAAGACAGAGCCAGTCATTCTAGGAGAGGGCAGTGTTACGCATGTGGCAGGCAGGTTGACATGGCTAGTGATTGTCCGACCCGTCATACAGATGATCAGAAAACGGTCAAAGTACCACCCAGGAAGAGATAGAGGTTCGACTATGGAGTTCTGTAGGGATCAAGTGGACATGGAAGAGGATTTAGTCATCTAGCCGGTGGTGGGTGATGATTTGAGATGTTACCACCACCACCACCAGGAGATCCACCCAGACCGTAGGAAGCTAGAGGATAGGGGCAAGATCAGCTCCAGGAAGCTGAGGCCTACGATCATGGAACTCTGGAGATGATAAGAGTTATAACTTGTGTATACTCCACCTTAGCTGCAGTACTCATAGACACAGGTTCCAACCATTCTTTTATTGCCACTGTCCTCGTTCTGAGGTTGGAGATTTTGATGGAACTGTTGGTTTGATCCTTACATCTAGAGACTCCTACGGGATCCGATTCGATGATTATGCACTGGTTCCGGCAATCTGAGCTAACTCTAAGAGGCAAGAGCTTCGGTTGGGATCTCCTATTAGCAGCATTGAGGCCTTAAGATGAAATCTTGGGTATGGACTGGTTATCTACAGTCCATGTTCAGATTGACTGTATTAGGCGGAAAGTGTGGTGTGTCCACATGGATGGGACTAGGTTTACCTTCACCGATAAGAAGGGAGACTTTGCAGCACCAGATAGACTTACACGGAGGAGGGTGTAGCCGATCACTCATCAGTTGGCTAGCCTTACCCTCAGAGCGGTTGATGTGGAGAGTCCGAGTTATCCTGTAGCGGTGGACCAGTACGTAGATGTCTTCCCTGATGATGTTCTGATTCTACCTCCTCACTGAGATGTGTAATTTTACATTGACCTATACCCTAGGATGAAACCGATATCTGCACCAGCAAATCGGATGAATCCCACGAAGCTTTGTGAGATACGGGTATAGGTAAAGGACTTGCAGGTGAAGGGATTCATCCGGCCTAGTGTATCTCCATGGGTAGCCCCGATTCTGTTCACCAAGAAGGTGAATGGGAGCTTGAGACTTTCTGTCGACTATCAATGCCTGAACCAGGTGACCGTGATGAAAAAGTACCCACTTCCGAGGATTGACGACCTCTTTGATCAGCTGAAGGGAACACATTTGTTCTCAAAGATAGACCTCAGATCAGGCTATCACCAGCTCAGAGTACGAGATGAATATGTGTAGAAGATGTCTTTCTGATGTCAATACAGCCACTATGAGTTCCTAGTTATTCCATTCGGTGTAACAAATTCTCCAGAAATGTTCATGGGAGTCATGAACAATATCTTTCAACCATACCTTTATCGCTTTGTAGTAGTCTACATCGACTACGTTCTGATTTACTCGACTACTGAGGAGGAGTATGCCTATCATTTGCAGGTAGTATTGGACACACTTAGAGAGCACCAGATTTATGGTAAGCTCTCAAAGTGATAATTCTGGATCTGAGAGGTTTACTTTCTAGGACATGTCATCTCAGAGGCTGGAGTTGCAGTAAATCCATTGAAAATTGAGGTGGTACATTCTTGGGATCCACCTTGGAGTGTGACAAAGATACAAAGTTTCTTGGGTTTGGCCAGATACTACTGGAGATTTGTGCCAGATTTCTCCAGAGTTTCAGTACCACTTTCAGCGTTGACGAAGAAGGGGAAACCCTTCATGCGGTCGGAGAGATGCCAGTAGAGTTTTCAGGATCTGAGGCAGAGGATGATTAGTGCCCCCATATTTAGGCTTCTAGAGGAGGGCATAGGGTACGTAGTCTATTGTGACACATCAGGGACCGAGCTTGGATGTGTCCAGATGTAGGAGCGAGCGGTGATCACATATGGTTCTCGACAGATGAGACAACATGAGCAGAACTACGCTACCCAATACCTAGACTTAGTAGCAGTGGTCTTCACCTTGAAGATGTGGTGATACTATTTGATGGGAGAATGTTTTACAGTGTAATCTGATCACAAGAGTCTCAGGTATATCTTCTCTTAGAAGGACCTAAACCTGAGACAACGACATTGGATGGAGTTCCTCCAAGACTATGACTTAGAGATAGTCTATAATCCTGGGAAGGGAAACATTGTAGCAGATGCACTCAGTAGGAGGACTAGTATACAACTTCTAGGCGAGGTGATGGAGCAGCTGGTGGCTTTGTAGAAATCCTTTGTGGATCGAGATAGAGCAGCTTTCCTTCAGTCTCTTACAGTCACTCCCCCACTTCTTCAACAAGTCAGGGAGGCACAGTGTGGGGATGCTGACTACAAGGATCGACGTCCTCAAATATCCACATGTCAGGCACCAGATGGATTTTATGAAGGTGGGGAGCACGTAATCCTCTTTAGAGGACGTACCATGTTACTAGTATCACTTCAGGAGGAAGTATTGAGGGAGTTCCTCACATCCCCTCTAGAAGTACATCAAGAGTGGTGAAGATGTACTAGGATTTCTGATGATATCACTGGTGGCCAGGAATGAAGAAGGCAGTAGCAGAGTTTGTCTCTTGGTTCCTGACTTATCAGCAAGTGAAGGCAGAGCATTAGGTGATAGCAGGATTGGTTCAGCCTTTAGAGGTCCAAGAGTGGAAGTGGGATAGGATATCCATAGAATTCGTGACAAGACTCCCATATACATCTAGAGGCCATGACTCTATCTGGGTGATCGTCGACCGACTCACCATGTCAGCCCACTTCCTACCGATCATAGAGTAGGGTTCAGTAGAGTGATTAGGACGCTTGTATATGCATAAGATTGTGCGGCTACATGAAGTACCGTCGATGATTGTCTCTGATCATGATACATTTTTTACTTCCGAGATATGCAAGGGGTTGCAGGAGGCTTTTGGGACACAGCTTCGTTTGAGAATAACCTTTCATCCTTAGACGGATGGCCAGACTGAGCGGACCATTCAGACCCTTGAGAACATGCTACGTGCTTGTGTCCTCGACTTCGGTCGTAGCTGGTAGGATCACTTTCCTTTGGTGGAGTTTTCATACAAAAATACTTATCATTCCACCATTAGGATGACACCTTTTGAGGCGTTGTATGAGAAACCTTACAAATCACCTCTGTGTTGGACTGACCCAGGGGAGTCAGCAGTCGTGGGACCAGATATGGTACAAGCTACCACAGAGAAGGTGCAAATCATCCAGTAGTGGATGAAAACTTCACAGAGCAGGTAGAAGTCATATGTCGATAGGATACCGAGACCTCTGGAGTTCGAGGATGGTGACCACGTCTTTCTACGGGTATCACCTCGATGAGGTTTGCAGATATTTGGATGAGGCGACAAGTTATCTCTGATATTAATCAGACCTTTTCAGGTCCTCAGTAGAGTTGGTGAGGTGGATTAACTCTTAGCACTTCCACCTCAGTTAGACCGGGTGTACGGCGTCTTCCATGTATCCCTGTTGAGGAGATACGTCCACGACCCTTCCCATGTCATCGACCACAGTGAGTTGGAAGTTGACGATAGTGTGACTTTTATGGAGGTTCCAATGGAGATTGTGGATCAACATGAAAAAGTTATTTGAGGGTGCTTTATACCTATGGTGTGTGTTTATTGGCAGCACGAGAACCATCAAGAGAGAACATGGGAGTGGGAGGCTTATATGCATGCTCAGTACCCCCTCTTGTTCCCTTAGATTGAATTGTGGCTCATGGGGACACAAAACCCTGAGGGGGGAGAATGAAAATACCCAAAATTTCCATGATTTTTTTTTAAATAAATTGGAATTTTACAAGTCCGTGAAAATTGACGGCACGTGATTCCGAGACCCAGAGTCCCCGGAATGAATTTCTAAACCTTTTTTCAGGTATGTTCAGTAAATGTGCGAGAGGGTTTTTATAACTTTTGAACCAGTGCTCAAAATTGAAATTCGAGGGCACCATTGAACTCGCAACACCGGTATTTTCTTAAGGAGACCTTCACCTCGACCATAGTAGGTCGAGGGTGAAATTTGGTTTTGGGGATTTTCATGGGAAAATAAAAATAAAATTATTTAACATTTTATTTTTATTATTGAAACCTCCCATGTGTGGGTTATGGTGGTGGGGACCACCCAAGCATAAACCACCTATTTGAATTCATAGAGGCGACGACCACCTGACCCCTCTTAATGGTGGAGAAACCTCTCAACACCCTCTTTAACGAGAAGGAGCCTCTTGAAATTCCTCTACATTAATTTTTCCAACTTGTGTGTGTGTTCCAACATAATTTCTTCTTAGGTTAAATTATATTTGCACCGATTTTCCTTTGTGTTGGAAAAGGAGAGAGCTCTTGGAGGATTACTTTCTTCAACGAAGAACGGTAATGAAGAACTTCTTCTCCGAACGAAGACCGCCAACAAAGAACTTCTTCTCCAAAAGAAGAACGCCATCAAAGAATGTTCTTTGGAATCAAGAAAGAGGACGACGTACAAACTTAAAATTGAGGAAAACACCGATGACACCGATGTCCATCTATTCCCATCGATTCGTCTTCTTCCTCACGACCTCGTCGACATCATCAGGTGAATGAGGTAAGGTTTTATTTTATATATGATTATCACCTCCAATGTACTCCCATTGTAATTATTTTGCAGGATTGGGAATAGATATTGATGAGGGTTGTGGGGATTGATGTCTTTAAATATATTCCATACTCTTTTTTGATTCATGATTACGTTGGTCCGCTTGCTACCGATCTAAAGCGGAGAGTGAGGGACAAACAAACATGGGCCATCCTGTCCGCAATTCTTGTGATGATATGTGGTTTTATTTTCAATGGAGGAAGACGGCAACCAGAGCAGGTTTTTGGCACCAATGAGGCACAAGAATAGCGATTGGAATCTCCACTGGCCGTGAAGAAGGCGAAGGTGCAACAGTGCCGCCCCGCGACCTCCGCGCCTCACAGCACCGCCGCCTGCGGCCTCCGTGCCACACTGTGGTTAAACCACCACGCGGATGAACTGCCCTGTGGCCGAGTTTCCACCCCGCAGCCAAACCTCCGTAGCCGCGCTGCATCCCCATGGTCGTGCGACCACCCGCGATCGAGCCACCCAATGGCCTCTTGGCACCCCCCGTGGCCGAGCCACCCTTGCGGCACCCTGCGCGGCTGAGCCGCCCCACGGCCCCTTATAGACCTCACGTCCTACCGGACCCAGCGGTCCGGGCCATATTGTGAGTTGGGTCGACCCCGGCTAGGTCGGCCCAGGATGGGTTGGGCTGTGTCTGTCCGACCGGGTCGGACCGGACCCAAACCCACTTCGACCCATTTATGCATTTTCGGACATATCTTTGGCACCATATGTCTGATTGAAGAACCGCTAGTGGTGATGGAAAACTTGGAGCAAGACGGTCCCATTGAGTATACCCCATGAGAGTTTTGGGCAAATTTGAGGTACGGTCGGGTTGGATCGAGCATGAATCCAACCAGGCCCCCAGGACTAAAAGGCTAATAACTCACAGACTGGGCGTCCGATTGATGCACCATTTGTTGCGTTGAGACCCCTATGATGTTGTGGTCCTTTGAGATACTTCTTAGTGGTATTTCTTGGCAGTTGGAGTATAGACTAGTGTCTTGGGGAACAGACTCTCTTGGAGATGATCAATCCTAGTACGGGAACCTAGTAGTTTGCTGTGACTAGAAGTCTGACTAGTGATATTGTGTGGGTCAGCTCCTAGAGATCATGTATGGTTCAGCTCCTAGAGATCCTCTGTGGGTCAACTCATAGAAATCCTGTGTGGGTGAACTCCTAGAGATCCTGTGTGGTTCAGCTCCTAGCGATCATGTGTGGTTCAGCTCCTAACGATCCTGTGTGGGTCAGCTCTTAGCGAACCTGTGTGGGTCATCTCCTAGTGACCCTCTGTGGGTCATCTCCTACCTATATTTTTTCGGTCAGCTCCTAGTGATCCTATGTGGGTCATATCCTAGAAATATTGTGATCTTTTATCGGTCAGATCTTAGCGATCTTGTGTGGGTCAGCTCCTAGAAATCGTGTGTGGGTCGTCTCCTAGTGATCCTGTGTGGGTCAGCTCCTAGCAATCCTGTGTGGGTCAGCTCCTAGCAATCCTCTGTGGGTCATCTCCTAGAGATCCTATGTGGGTTAGCTCCTAGTGATCCAGTGTGGGTTTTCTCCTAGAAAACCTGTGTGGGTCATCTCTGAGTGATCCTGTGTGGGTCAGCTCCCAGTGATCCTATGTTGGTCAGCTTTTAACGATCTTGTGTGGGTCAGATCCTAGTGATCCTTTATGGGTCAGCTCCTAGTGATCCTGTGTGGGCCAGCTACTATAGATTCTGTGTGGGTCAGGAGCAGATCCTCTTAACGGAGTAAGATGATTCAGTAGTTATAACTAATCATCTCTACTACCGTACCAAAGTTATTCCTAGAATGAGCTGAGTTTGTACCTATGTGGTAATTTCCTTCATGGTAATAAATTTGTGGTATTCTTCTGTGTGGTGTACCTGTGTGGTACTTACCTTCGTGATTTTCCTTCCTTTGTGGAATATATGAGATTCAGGCGTTGAGTTGGAATCTGTGTTTTCCTCATGATTGAGATGGGTTTACTTGATAAATTAGGTATATCTATGGGTGTATACCTAAGTAGGGTTATCAGTTACTTCATGCTTTTAGGTTTATCCTTTGTGGATTTGTGAGACCTTCAGGGTATCGGGGTCCCTACTGAGTATCGTTATACTCACCCCTACATAGGTTATGCCTGCACTTTGTTGTGTTTGGTGCAGACAACTGACTGCGCTGATTGAGGATGAGAGTATCGGGATAGGATGGTACCCGGAGGTGGATCATACGACGTGTCGATATGCAGAGGAGATGGGCAGACGTGGAGTGCTGAGGAGGTGATATTTACCTACCCATCAGGTAGGAACCTCAGAGGTTGATCTAGTAGTTTTCTTTCTCTTTCTTTAGTTGTATTGTATTTCAATTGTACCTTTACTGTTAGGCTTGTATTCTGGACCCTTTTACTTTCAACACTCTTTTTTTTATACAGTTTTCTTGTGTTCGTATCTTTTTGTGTGCTTAGTTACATGAGTTTATAGGTTATAAATGAAATTCCTTCCCATTTATAGGTAATACGCCATTCGGTGCTAGTATGCAGCCCTGGGCCTATGGAAGGCGGGCTTGGGGTAGTCATGGCACGGGCCCCGGGGGACGGGTCGTGACGATGCATACAAAAGGGGGTATTTCTCCTACTCAATCATAAGTAATATTTCATCATGTGGTGTGGATAGAACCCCCTTATAAATTTTTATGGAACTAAGATCAATTTACCCTAAGACACACACATAATATCTATGAGTAACTGACTCAGTAGCATACTCCATTCTTATATAGATTCAAATTGCAGAAGCTATATCATATAGAATCTCATCATGCAATAACACACATTTATGACTGTGTATTTTGATCCTACCTATGTGTGGGTATCCTTGAAGTCATATAGGTTGAAATTGATCTTCCAATCATGGATCTGTAGAATTTAGTGTCTGAGATTAATAGATCCAATACTCTATGCTCGAATTTTTAAATCTGTAGAGGGGAATAATATATGGAAGAAAACCTGTTTGAGAGAGACACATTTAAGTCATTAAATATCTAGATATCCACAAGTCGAGAAACAAAATCAGTAATCTTCCAGTGTTTCATACCTTTCATCAGATAAATTTGAGATATGATAGAGTTTTTCATAAATCATTCATGGTTGAGATACAATCATCTGAGGTTGTAACATGTACATTCGTTCTCTTTTAGATGATAGGATATAGAGAATGATTTTCAATAGGGGTGAATGAATCCCCAGAGAAAGACGAGAGCCTATCATCCCTATCTCATTCTTTTATTTTCTCTAGGTTAGATGAATTCTATAGATAGATGCAGTGATCCAAAGATAAAGATTTCAGGTTCACACTTCTTGGATTAATTAGGGTAAAATCATCATCGGGAGGTAGAAAATTTCGTCTCTCATGTTCCTTAATCCCCTGATTAATGTAAACCATTCATGTCTAAAAGTATTTTTATTATAACATCACATGTAGTGTTGATTAATATGTAATTAATTAGATTATTTCAAAATAAAATATACTTATATTAATTTTATATGAATTTAAAATTATTATGGGGCTTTACCAATGACAAAAAATGACATCTTGATAAACATTGGTATTTTTCACTATTCACTTAAAATCAATATTTTTAGAAAAATTAAAAAATCCAGACCTAAGTTAATTTTGACATGGTGATTTTAAAAATGGGGTTCATTTTGTACAATAAAATTTATAAAATCAGTATAAATTAATTATATAATTTTCTCACAAAAAGGAATAAAAAAATTTCTGATGAAAAATATATTTTTCAAGCATGTAAAGAATACTAAAAATTTAGCATTTATTTTTAAATATATTCTATTTATCTAAAATATTTATAATTAATTTTAAAAAAGTGGTTATTTCTATTCACACCACCAATTTTAATTTAAATGTTATAATGGTCACCTTAAAAAAATTTAATAGTCATCTTAATTTGCTTAAACTCTATGTTGTGTATAACAAAGCTATCTAAGAAATCAAATTTATTTAAAGAGAAAAATATCCTAAAATCTGGGGGTATTAAATTATACCCCCTTAAATAAATTGCACTATCATAATTATTTTTCATTCATCAATGGCCTAACCTTTTTTTAAAACCCACATTGTAATATAGAGTGATGGATAATATTGTCATGAGAAATTTAATGGCCACAAAACTATAAATTACAAAGGGGTAAAAAAACCAAAGATTCCTTTGAAATAAAGGTGATAAGGTAATATTTTTGTTTCAATATAATTCTCTTAGATTTGGAGAATTAATTTACCATCTATAATTATAAAATAACGAATTATACTTAGTTTATAAGTATAATTTCATCAATTAATAAATTTTAATGACAATCTCATATTTTCCTCCAAGAGATGAGTATTTAAGATATACCCAAAGCACGAAAATCAACTTTCAACTAATCACATAATCCAAAAAAATAACATTATATTCCCCCAGTATTTAATAAAAACAAAATGGTTAGAACAATTTAATATAGAAACCTAAATTAATAAACATTCATATTAAGAAATAATACATTAATCTCCAGAATTCAATAATAAAGCCAAAGGTTTAACAAAGATCGTTCCTTAAATAAATCAATCTATATCTCAAATAACCTCAATAACCTCAACATTAAATAATGATTTAATGTAAAAATTTATCTCATTCCCTTTATCTTATATCTCTAAAAGCATGATATCATTCTTCCCAAATAATATTTTACGTTAAACCTAAAGGTTATATATACATAAAGCCAATAAAATGTATTCAAGAATATCATTAATCACCTCAAAATTAGAAAAAATCAAAGAGATTGGATCCGATAATATGTATCCCAAAATAAATTCAATATTAATTCATCAAAATGTTTATGTAAAAATAATTTCATACTAAATAGTACAGAGGCTAGTGGTAGGCACTGCACCCATGTCACCCTTCGATTATGGTTTCAAGCCTCATGGACTTTCCCGAAGTGATGGGTTGTCATCCAGTGTATGGGTTATCCCTTTACTAAAACTATATTAATATAATTCCTATAACATTACCAAAAATATGATGAACATCCTAAAAAATAACATTAATCATCAAATAAATTTTTTATCCCATGGTTATCAATATGATAAAATATCTGTTCCCAAATTTTAATAACTCATAATTACCTCATCATAAAAGATCATATAAACCCTAAAGTTTATCAATACCATTAAACTCATGTTCAAAAAATAAAAAAAAAGTATTCCTCACATAAATTTTTCATTAAAACATATATTAAACCAAAGGGTTTTATTCCCATAAATGTCTCCCAAAATATCCTTAATCATGTAAAATTCCTATTAGACAAAATACCAAAAGGGATATTTATTCCTTTAAACATATGATCAACCTTAGAATTATCATCCCTATACAATTTAGGTTTATCCCATATAACTATTGTTTATCATAGGTTTCCATAGGATCTATAATCCCACTCATTATAATGGTTCAAATAGAAAATTTGAATTAACCCAAGCATATCCCCTGGGAGTGTCAAACGAGGTGTGTCGTATTTCCACACACACCATGCACCAGAATGATGACAAAGATATACTCAACCAACTCTTTATGAGTTTATTACACCAAAATTAATCTATTCTAAAACAAAATCCATTTATAGTATCCAAACAGATATGTATTCCTTGGAAAACCACAAAATATACACCTTAATATACTTTTATGATATTATCCTATACATAGACTATTCCTAAAATTTAGTCAAATGGTTATGTTTTCTAATATATGTTTTCATAAATCTAGTTCCCAATATTTTTACTAAGAATTCTCTAATATAAACAACAACAACCATGACCTTAGTAGCCCATAGTCAATGGTTACTTTATTACATTGAAATAAGATGCAGGAGATTGCATCCCAAATGACCATATAGTTTATTTTACTTGGTAAACTAGATATATAATTGAATATTACCTTAAATTTGAAAGCATAAAAATAAAACATAATTGATGTAAATAATCTTTATCCGTGAACTCATTCAAATATTCCTTCTTCATGTACTACGGAAAGGAAGTAAAAGAAGGGGTGAGCTCAAATGCTTTGTAAGGGTCACATATAGTAGAAGTTATCATGATAAAATAAGGCATACTCAATATGAAAATGTAGATAAATGATAATACATTCCATTTAATAGATAACTTGATCATGAAGAATAATATGGTGGGAATAAATTATGATCAAATAATGCCATATTAATAATGAAATGAACATGAAACTTATACATGGATATCATACTACTAAAATAACCATATGAACAATAATAACTAATCTCATAATTAGGGAATACATAATTTTAAACATCATAAACTTATCATTAAGTCCTAGTTCCAAGACATCATACATAAACAGGTAAGGCCTTAACCAAATAATTAAACTAGTCTATCAAATAATACTTATCGATACATCGAGGTGATATATAAATCCCCTCCCATCACTTACTAAGTCTAATTCATTCATCATATGAAATGGGAGAATAATAATTCAATACATAATAAACAAAAACATTTTTATTAAAAACTAGCATATGAAATGTTAATATTTCCCCTATTAAATTGGTCATAACCCATCTAAAGAAAGAATAATAATTTTATCATTACAAAATATACATTTAAGTTTATATATAAAATAATTTTTTATTATCATTGATGAATATAAATATAATAAAAATATCATTAAAATTTTCTTGGGGAAAACACCCTTTTCAATTCCAAATTCACTTTAAAAAAATAAAATTTCCAATATATTAAAATAAATTTTTTCCCTAAAAATAAACTTGGAAACTTTTAAATGAAGATTTAAAAAAATTAGCAATCATAATAGGGAGAAATTATTTTTATGCTGAGTACGTTAAAACGAATATTTCTTTTATGTTTATGAAAAAAAATAAAAAAATACCTTGTTTAGAAAATGAAAAATAGATTCATTTTAAAAAAAATGAAAAAAGTAAAAATGGGTAAAAATTATTTAATAAATCATTGTATTGTATTAAAAATATTCATTAAATTTTTCCAAAGTAAAATATAGATTTGGAATAAAAATATTCCCAATCGAGTAGAAAAACAAGTTATTGTTAAATAAAAACATGATTTAGGTATCTTGAGAACTTAAAGAGTGGAAAATGAAAGGAAAAAATTATAACATCTAAAAATAAACATAATATAAGTAAATAGCCTGAGTTTATGATATAAATATCAAATAATTCCTCCATTAGAGAGTCAATCATAAATAATCTTAAATAATGATGTTATAAAAAATGGGTACTGTAACAGATAGAGCATTGTAGCGGTGGTGGTATTGTATCATGTACTATAACAACATGATCGCTGTATCAATACTATTCACTGAAGGGCTATTTGAGATAAAAAATTGGCTTTTAGGCCTTCTATTCAGGCCATTTGGACATGGGCTTTCAGGATATGTAACGGGTCGCCCTCTACCCAGTCAAAAAAGAGGTCTTTTCTTTAAATAATAAATTGATTCTTTGACCCCATCCTTTTCAAAAAAACATATTAATAGGAGAATAAATACACTTCATAAAAATAAATAGGTTCATAACACCAAATATGTCTCAATGGAGTTGAAATTGAGACACAATATCTTAAAAAGATCATACTATTACAGTGAGAATTAATAAATGAATTAATTATACGTATCAAAGGTATATCAACATAAAAAAAGTTTAAATAGAACATAAAATAATAAAAAGACATTACACACATAATCTTATAATATTAAATATAATTAATAAGTAATATAACTCAATGAAAAGAAATTGTGTTATGAAACCCCTTAACACTTCGTAACATTCAAGTCAAAAACCATTATATAAAATAATTTTAATTAAAACCTAAAATATCATTAATTATTAAGGACTAATGACATAACATATAAAATTGGTTGTATATACATCATAAAAAATAAATTAGTTTCATAAAATTAAAATATGCCTCAATGATGGGAAATTGAGACGAAATCCTTTACCTTATGTCTGATATGTCATGTACGTTCTTTATATTTATAAATAATAAACATATATTAATTATTTACTTGATTAAGAACAATTTCCAAATTTATTATTCATTTTAAATAATTTATTTCTATATTATATTGAACTACTTAATCAATTAAGTTCACATTAGTTGTTTTGGTGATATTCGGTTTGTATGTCCATAATGAATTTGGTAGGTTGATTGTGGTAAAAGAGGTCATTATTTCATTATATTCATAATAATAATCATAACATAATTATCATTTTAATAAATTAATTCTACTTTTAAAACCAATAATTAAATATAGAAATGAAAAATGAACTCATTTCCAATCATAGAGATGGTAAGTCATACGTACAAATAAGTCAAGCTTCCATTTTTCAACAATCACGATGTAAAAAAGGTAGGTGTTATTTTATCTCTCTATAATCATATTTTATCATGAATAATATATAATTTCTTTATATATAATTATATATTCAATCCATGTGATGAGGTAATGAAAAATAAATCACATCGCCTCGTGGAGGTGGTAATCCACACATACGCACAAGTGGCGTTATCGTATTTCAATGAATGGAAAGGTAAGGAAATATATGATATATTAATTTTAAATAATTATAATTAATTAATTAATATCATATATAAAAATTAAAAACGTCCTCATAAATGGTATAGAGAGGTGATGATGGAAAATAAATTACCTCAGTTCATGAGGCGGTAGTCCGCCGTATTCACGAATGATTATTTTGTTTTCCATTTGATGAGAGATGAGATGGATTTAGATTATTAATTTAACATAATAAATTATAATTAAATTGTATATAATGGTGTTATTATATCATCATGGTTGAATAATATTTTAGGGATGTGTAATAATAAATAAAACAAAAATGCTCAATTAAGAATGATACCTCTTCTTCGAAACATATCTGTAGGTCAACAACAAAGGCCATCTTATGATGGTTTTATGATAAAAACATAATTTAGGATATATTAAGGAAATTAAGAAATTTAATTTTGAAGTTATTATATGAACAAAAATTCTTTTTAAGTATCAAAAAAGAGGATAGGATGTGCCCTTTTATAAGCGAGGGGAGGGTCACTTTTTGAATTTCTTAAAATATTAAGTTAATATAATTTAATTTTCAAGATAAAATGGATAAAAACAGGTATAATTATAATGAAATATGTTTATTTGTCTAAATAATATCATAGAATAAAACTTCTACAAATTTATATTTTGTTTTTCTCATCTCTTTGTTTTAACCCGTGTTAACCATTTTTGACAATTACCATGATAACAATGTTTCAACTATTTAAGAGTCAAGATGGTGACTATAAAATGACTATAGTGGGATAAATTTAAAATATGTGGTATTTTTAAACTTATATAAATAACTTGGATCAATATAATATTTTTATGAATTTTAAATCATTTAATAAATTATTATTTATATAAAATAACATTAATTCCATTTTTGACACTATTCATTTTATTTGACTTAAATACGTCAATAAAGTGTTAGAATTAGAATATAGAAATTTAAAAAAATAACTAATATGATTTATTAATCTATTTAAATTGTGTAACATCATAAATCACTCAAATTATATTACTTTTAATATTTTCAAAACCATTTATTCTATTTTTTCTATTAATTAATGAATTACTATGTAGGTGTTGTGTAAGAATTTAAGGTAATTTAATAATTTATAAAAATTATAAATAAATTATCATCATGAAAATAATTTATTTATTCTCAAAATTATAATTAATATTCCTTCAAAACATTAATTTACCCTTATGTTAACACATAAGATATATTTTAAAGTTAGATTGTGACATTTTGAAATTTTCATTACTAAAAATATTATATTCGTAAATTTCATGGAAAGGTGTCCCATTAAAAAATAAATATAGAGCATAAAGTGATAATTTTGGAAATACCTTACTCAAATAATATTAAATATGAAATATGGTGGCCTTATCACTTAGTTTTGTCCTAGGTTAACCCAATTTTTCCTTTTACCATGGTGACGAATTCTTACTGTTGTTTAATATTAATTATGAAAAAAAGTTATGTTAAAATTATTAAATAATATTAATTATTATCATTCAAAATATTTATCACATTTTACCAAATAAAATCTCTATAACTTGCATAAATTCATTTTATAAGTTTCTAGTAAATCTTGATGAAAACCGATTTTCCAAGTCTAAAAGTATATTTATACTAAAATCACATATAATGTTGATGAATATGTAATTAAATATATTATTTATAAATAAAATATACTTATATTATTTTAGGATCAAATCCAAAATTTTATGAGGCTTTTTTAATGAAAATAAATGTATGTTTTATAAAAAACAATAGTTTTCATTATTCACTGAAAAATCCATATTTTTTGAAAAAACCAAAAATTTCAACATATGTTAATTTTTAAATTATGATTCCAAAAATGAAGTTCATTTTGTATAATAAAATATCTAAAATTGGAATAAATTAATTATATTATTTTCTCACGAAAAGTAATAAAAACATTTTTGATGAAAAATATATTTTTAAGCATGTAAAGACTTTACTAAAAATTGAGTACTTATTTACCAACATATTTAATTTATCATTACTATTTAAAAATAAATTTTTAAAAGTTTTTTATTCCTACCCATGCCCATAATTTTAATGTTTATATTATTATGGTCACATTTATATAATTTTATAGTATACCGGGGTTTGTTTGAACTCACTGTTAATGTAACCTAGGCTACCTAAGAAATCAACGTTGTCTAAATAAAATTATATTCTAAAGTATCAGGGTGTCACATTAATAGTGTTTTTATTCTATTTATGGGGTATCTCCTTATATGTAAAATTCTTTATTCATTTATTATTTTGGGATTTTTTTGGATTCTTGGGGATGAGAATCGATTGAGAGGTATTTATTATCAAGGATTTGGTTCCCCTATCCCTTAATTGGGATGATTTATCCTTTTTCTAGGTTTTATTTTTATTATAAAGGAAAATAATCCTTCACGATGTATCTAATATATGGCATCATAATTTCATAGAAAAGTTTTCATTTTGTGGGATTTAAAGGTGTTTTAGGGTGTTAGTGGTTTTTTGGAGGGAGAAGGTTGAGTTTATATAGATATTATATATTTATGTTTTTATTACTATATTATATCATGAGGGGTATCTTATATCATGGGGTTAAGAATATAAATAGTAAGTTGGAAGTAAGATATTTGGAACAATCTGGAGTAAGTCATATATATGAAGGTATATCTTATGTATCAAAGGAAATATAATATTTATATATATTTTGTTAAATGGAATAATCATACAAATAGAAAGTTTATCAAGTATCAATGAACTTCCTAAGAGAATTTTTGGTCGTAGTGGAATCTCAAGAGGGGGGGGGGGTGAATTGAGTTCCTACTTAAAATTTCTGTTAAAAACTTTATGATAAATATCCCTCAATTTTAAAATAGCCTAGTTAATTAAGGTAGTAGAGATATAAAGGTTTAGTTGGTCAACAGGTTTCTCAAAAGGTGATTAGCCCTCAATTGAATTAGTGTAAAACACTTCTTCAACTTTTGAAACAAGTTTACTGAATTAAACACATACTCACACTAACCAAAACTAACTATCAAAGTTAATGCAAAATAGTTTTCTATTTTAGTAATTATAAGAATCGTAAAATATAAAAAATAGAGTATCACAAAAAATATAGTTCGCAGTAGAGTAAAACAAGAGGTTCAGTCTCAAGTCGAGACATAAGACTCTCCACTTGGTGATCACCTACCACCATGTAGTTTATATAAATGATAAACTTGATACACAACCTGTATTGGGATTTATAATAGTTTTCACAAATTGTTCAGGGTTCACACCCTCTACCATGGTTCTTCATGGAAAAAAGCAATACAGACCACACACAGTATCTTACACAGTTATATGTGGGAAAAAATGTAAGAGAAGTTTGATGTGAGGATTTTCAATATCCTCCAGATCAAGCACAGGAGACAGTGTGTGTAATAGAAAAATACACACTTCTCCAAAATGTAAAATAAAAGAACACAATAGAGCTAATATTATGAGATTTAGTTTAGAAATCTCTATGTGTTTTCAGTTCAACTCTTGACTCCTTGGGATGATGAATTTTCAGTTTCAGTCTGTCTTTGGAAGTTGTCCTCAGAAAAAGAGTTTCGTAACTCTAGGTTCTAGCTTTCAAGAGTTTAGTGTTCTACTTATTGTTTGACAGAAGTTTGATGAATCATAGAAGGAATCCTTAAAATGTTTCTCCCAAAATTATTTTCTTAAGATTATTGGATTCACAGTTTAAGAATATAGTGGTTCTTCGTTGTTCTCGTTGATCTAGATAGTAAGCTCTTTCTCATGCATTCCTCTGCACTCTCACACTCCTTTTCGAACACCATATTCTTTTCTTCCATGGTATTCTCTTTTATATTTGAGGTTCGACAATTAGAATAATTCAACCATGGTTAGTCCTCCTACTACCTCGTACTTTCCCAAGATATGGTTTCTTAATATGTCTATAATCAGCATTAATTAATGTAAGACACATTAAATTTACCAAATATGACCATTAGAATAATCTTAAGAAATTGACAAAGTATGGATGGGTAAGAAAATAGAGACTGGTAACAGTAGCCTTCACAAAGTTTGGCTTAAACAGTAGTGTGCATCGGTAGCCTTCATTAGTAGCCTTCAGTGGTAATCTTGAATCGGTTACCTTCTAAATTGTAGCTTTCAGTGGTAACCTTGCATAGGTGACCTTTTCTTCGGTGACCTTTTCTTAGGTAACCTTTACATCGGTAACATTTTCATTAGTAACCTTTGCATTGGTGACCTTTTCATCAGTGACCTTTGCATCGATAACCTTAACTTAGATAAATTTTGTACCATAAGCTTAAACAATAGAATAGTTAGATTAAAGATGAATAGGTATCACTGGAACACGATTATAACATTAATGAAATGTGATTATTCTATAGTAGAAACATGATTATCACATAAATGAAATGTGATTTGGGATTATAAAAACAGGTGAGTCCAACAATCTCTCCATTTTTGATATTCACAAATTATGTCAGTATTTTCCCAATCAGGGTTAAGCACATTTGCTAGATATCTTTAAATGTGTGTATAATTAAAACTGAAACATGGTTATGGTAGAAAATAAAAATAGTGTATATATACATGGATTCCAGTCAGATTAAAACGTATCCTCCTTTGGGTAACATTGGGGATCTTAAAACTTCTCCCCAAAATAGATCGCATATACATGCAAAGATTCAGGAAACATAGAACTTCTCCCCCTTTGTGATTAACAAAAAAAATGTAATATAAAAAGTGAAAAAAGAGGATTTTATTATTAATGAAGCAATAATACAAGATAAAAAAAGTGTACAAAATATCCCTATCAACTATGACTTCCTACAGTCAATCCACATCAAAAATGTCCAAGGGAGCTTTGGCTTTTGAAGCTAAGGATTCAGGGTCTTAAGATGGAGGGATAGGCCTAGGTATGACAGTCAGCAGGGTTGGAGGATCTACTACAGAGGCATCAATAGACCAATAGTGAGTATATCTCTGAGGAATCATAGGGTTCAAGGTTCTTATGTCATGTGCTGGAGTCATCATTGGTGCAATACTGGTAGATCCTAAAGCAGTAGAGGTAGAAGGAAATGCTGAAGGAAAAATGATGAGAGTGCAGTCCACATGGAGGAAAGGAAAAACAAGAAATCTGAAATCCATAATAGTGCTTCCTCCTATTTCTATGGCTAAGATAAAGTCATAATTATTCTCCGTGAATATCTCTAAGGTAGGAGTCAGCTCTCTAATCCTTCTAACTTGATCCTTAAATGTCTGAGTGATGGGTGGGACCCTCAAGTTCTCCAATAGTAGCTTAAAGTGATCATCCATCTGATGTTTAGTGTACACTCTTTTGTTATAGAAATCAACTTTCTATTTGATGGCCTTCTTATCTTGATCAGCTTCCCTTAGATAATCTCCCATAAGCTTATAAATTCCACTGGTAATGGAAATGACTTAAGTCATAGACTGATGGTCTGAGGTACTTGCACCAGAGAACTTCTCCACTTCTTTTCTAACAACTGACTTGAAGGATTCTAGATCAACTGGAGGAGAGGCCAAATAGGAAACAGACGCACATAGAGGTGCCAAAGTGAAATCCACTACCTCCTTAAAGGATTTTGTCAACCCACTGATCATCATTTTCACATAATCATCATGGCCACTCACATGTGTCTCCATAGACTTCTTAAAGTCCTCAAACATAGTGACCACACTCTTAACATATCTAAGATCTATGTCCACTTTCACCCTTGATTCCATATAGTAATCTAATCTGGAAAGTGACTTCTTCAAATATTCCATAGATTCTGCTAAGGTTCTGATCTGATTTTGATAATCCTTCACTTCATGTAGCAGATTTGAGTGAGAGGAAGAAATAACTCTCTCTAAGGTAGATGCTAGAACTTATTGATTTAGGGCCAAATTTCCCTCTATCTCAATAGATTTCTCATCAAAATGTCTTTTGAAATATGACTTAAAAGATTCCAAATCATCCTTCTACACATATTCATGAGGTAAAAGTACTATTAGATGCACAATAGTAGTCTCTGTAACTAAAACAATTGGAGGACTTCTGATAGGATAGTCATAATCATAATCTTCATAATCTAAGCCTAAGACCACAAATCTAGGGTCTTCTGACCAATACTCTATTCCATGAGCAACAAAAACTAAACCTATGGCAACAGGTTCCTCCCCCTTACTTGGAGCATTTGAACAAATACATCCATATTAGCTATACCTCTTTGATCAACAACATTAACAGGAGAGTCCACTGCCACTTCCTCTATAGAATCTTCAACTACTTCCATTGTAATTCTAGCTTCAATTGAATCAGAAACCTCTTCATTCACACATTCTAGAATTTTTGTATGTCCTATTAGAGGACTAAGACTTAGACAATCCTCTTCACTTTCACCAGCAGCTGTCTCAAAGTCGTCATGACTATATTCAGTGTCATCTTCTTCCTCTAAGTTCTCTCTAATGTCTCCTAATACATTTTGATCTTCTTCTTCTTCAATGGTTTCCTCATCATCATTGTCTCTTTGGACATTCTCTCTTCTAGGCAGTATTTTTGGTGGGATAGGCTCACCAAAAGATACAATATTGGCATGAGGAAGGTCAGGATCACTTTTGTCATCTATAGGAGACTCCTCTATGACTTGTATAACAGCATCCACGTCTTCATCATCTGAGTATGCTGGCTCCA
Source organism: Viscum album (assembly GCA_963277665.1). Classification (NCBI taxonomy): domain Eukaryota; kingdom Viridiplantae; phylum Streptophyta; class Magnoliopsida; order Santalales; family Viscaceae; genus Viscum; species Viscum album. The sequence continues at coordinate 1,775,351,236 of OY728142.1, read as the reverse complement.
CTTCATTAGGATTTGGACAAGGATCTATCTTATCCTTAGTCCTAGTATGATGATTTATTAGGTTGAATTACTTATATAGCTTAGCCTCATCATTTACCTATCTTATTTTCCAAGGGTTCCAGCTGATCTTCATAAACTTGTAAATTTTCTTGGTGATGTAGAAATTGTCTCTCACAACAACTGTTTCCTCCTTATTTCCAGTAAATCCTTTTACTTTCAACATTAAGGATATCAAAATGGCATGAAACAAGTAATTGGACTTGGATCTAGGCCTTTTCATATCCTCTAATTGAATCATTAGAAATCTACTCAAATTTATCATTTGTCCATGCTTCAACAGATATAAAAGAAATACATCCTGATACTTCAAGGTAGAAAAATACCCTCTCCTCGGACTCAAGACATGCTGAACAAACATAAACAACAACCTGTATTCTACTTCTATTTCAGTATTAATTACTTTCTTAGGGATTCCATTCCCTGTCAGTTCATCTTAGGCTTCCACATAGTAGAAGAACTCACTAGTGGGAGGCACCACTCCTGAGTAGTAATCAAAAAACACTTCATGTGGAATTCTAAAACACTTAGCCCATTAAAGTGAGTAAAATCTCACACTTACTCCATTTACCATTGAAGACATTCAATTATCATCCTCAGACTGCTTGAATCTCAGAAATTCTTAAAATTACTTCACTAACATCAAGTAGTAAGGTCTATTATTCTTTTCAAAGCATTCGACCGAGCCCTAAGCTTCAAGTTCCTTTAGCACCAAATACCTGCTCGACATCAGCCATTCCAAGCTCAGTTCCTTCTCAACCATGATTCCCCTATTCGAAAAATATGGGCTGATTAGCTTTACCACTGCCTGGCTTCTACTACTGAACTCATCTCGAGGTCTCTTTGGATATGGTGCATCTCCTTCATCACTGACCAAAGGTCGCTTCTACCTTGAATTTTCAATCTAGAGAGGTTTGGAGGTTTCAGCAGAAGGAGAGGTTTTAAGGTTAGGGAGAAAGAGGTTATGGAGATAATATAAGTGGATAGAAATGTGGTGTGTTTTTTATTTTTATCATTTAGGGATATAAAAATAAATCAAGAAAAAAAGAAATAAGTAATACAAAAAACATTTCAGATTCTGAAAGAGAAAATGCTAAGTCCCAAAAAAATCAACTATCAGTAAGGTAACAATAGTGAGGTTTCTAATAGTGAGGTTCCTAATGGTTAGGTTCCAATAGTGGGGTTCCTAATGGTGAGGTCCAATGGGGAGGTTCTTAATGGTGAGGTCCCAATGGTGTGGTTTCTAACGGTGAGGTTCCTAACAGTGAGGTCCAACGGTGAGGTTCCTAATGGTGGGTTCCAACGGTATGGTTCCTAACGGTGAGGTCCAATGGTGAGGTACCTAACAGTGAGGTCTAATGGTGAGGTTTCAATGGTGAGGTTTCAACGGTGAGGTTCCAAATTTAACAGTTTATCATACCTAAATCATGTTTGATGTAACTTAACCTCTCCTAACTCAAAGGCTTTGTGAATATATCTGCCAATTGGTGTTCAGTTCTGATGAATTCAAGAGTTATATCACCAATTTGATAATGATCTCTCAAGAAGTGATGTCTCACATCAATGGGATTTATCCTCGCATGAGATACTAGATTTTTAGAGATGTTAATAACACTTGTATTATCACAGTTTATAGAGACATGTTTAAATTGAAATCCATAGTCTATTAAAGTGTGTTTCACAACATAATTTGAGCACGAAAACTTCCAGTAGCTATATATTCAGCTTCGGCAGTAGAAAAATCAATAAAATTATATTTCTTACTACACCATGATACTAGTGACTTGCCCAAAATGTGACATGTTCTAGATGTTCTATTTCTATCTAACTTGCAACCAGAAAAGTTAACATCCAAATAACTTATTAAGTCAAATGATTGTCCTCTTAGATAAAATATTCTTATGTTTTTAGTAAACTTGAGATATTTAAATATCCTTTTAATAGTAGATAAATGAGACTCTTTGGGATTATCTTGAAAATGAGCACACATGCATACACTGAACATAATATCTGGGCTTCCAGTAGTAAGATAGAGAAGACTCCTGATCATACCTCTATAATTGGTTTGATCCACTAATTTATTAGTTTCACTAGCATACAATTTATAGGTGGTACTCATAAGAGTATAACAACCTTTAGTACTATCCAAACCAAAATGTTTCAAAAGATCTTTAGTATATTTACTCTGATTTAGAATCATACCATTTTTATTTTGAAAAATTTGAAATCCAAGGAAAATTTTAAGTTCCCCCATTAAACTCGTTTCAAATTCATCTTGCATCATTTTTGAAAAATCAGTACATAAAGAACTTTTAGAGGATCCAAAAACAATGTCATCTCTATAAATTTTTACTATTAAAACATCTTTGGAAATCCTTTTAATAAAAAGAGTAGGATATTTTATTCCTTTAGTAAAACCTTTTGAAAGAAGAAAAGAACTAAGTCTATCATACCAAGCTCTTGGAGATTGTTTTAGACCATATAGTTCTTTAGAAAGTTTAAAAACATGATTTGAAAAATGGGGATTTGTAAAACCAGGGGGTTTTTTAACAAATACATCCTCAACTATATACCCATTTAGAAATGCACTTTTTAAATAAATTTGATAATGTTTTAAATTTAGATGATCTTTATAGGCAATTAGTATCCTAATGGATTCTAGTCTAGATACAGGTACGAAGGTTTCCTCATAGTCTATTCCTTCTTCTTGACTATATCCTTGTATAACTTGTCTATATTTGTTTCTAACTATGTTTCTAGATTCATCAACTTTTTTTTCTAAACACTCATTTAGTTCCTATGGTCAAGGTGTCTTTAAGTCTTTTTACTAATTCCAAAACTTTGTTTCTTTCAATATTTTTAGGTTCAAGCTGTGAAAGAAAAGCTTGATGTTCAACCTGGTTTCTTCAAGAAGCTCTAGATTGTGTTCCTTTATTTAGATAACCTACTACAACATCTAAAGGATGATTCTTGAGAGTTCTAATACCTATAGAAAGAGTTGAACTAGACTCCTCATGGTTTTCTATAGGTTCAGATACACCATGCACAGATTCTGGAAAATTTCCAGAACTAGTTGTTTTCACTAAGGGTTCATTGTCTTTATTATTAAGGTCCAGAATTGAAATATCTTCCTCAAGATGTTCAACGGAGGTTTTGGGTTCATGTGGGTCAGTATCATCAAATTTGAAATGAATTGATTCTTCCACACATTTTGTTCTCTTATTGAATACTCTATAAGCTTTACTAGAGATTGAGTAACCTAGGAGAATTCCTTCATCACTCTTAGAAGCAAATTTTTCAAGATTATACTTTGTGTTAAGGATAAAGACTTTGCAAAAAAAATCTCTAAAGTAATTAACCTTAGGATTCCTATTATTATAGAGCTCATAATGGGTCTTCTTAAGAACAGGTCTAATTAAGACTCTATTGATAATGTAACAAGCTGTAAAAATATCTTCAGCCCAAAAAAAGATAGGTAGATTATACTCATTTAGCATAGTTCAGGAAACCAATTGAAGTGTATTATTTCTTCTTTATATAACTCAATTTTGTTGAGGTGTTCTAGGAGCATAGAAATTGTGATTATAGATATTTTATGAGTAAAAAGATTAAAATTTCTGATTTTCAAACTCACGACCATGATCACATCTCAAGGTCTTAATTCTAAGTCCACTAAAATTTTCTACAGACTTGGAATATTTAATGAACTAAGAACATGCTTCACTTTTTTGAGCTATAATGTATACCCACGTATATCTAGAAAAATCATCTACAAGAACATAAAAATAGTGCATCCCATTTAAAATTGAAACTCTATATGGTCCAAACAAATCTATGTGAACCAACTCAAGAAATTGAGAAGTAGAAACTTCTTTCTTTGGGTTGAAAGAGACTTTGTGTTGTTTTCCCTTTTGACAAGGATTACAAACATTTTTATCTGGGAATTACAGTTTAGGTAAGTCTCAAACTAAAACTTTCCTAGTTAGTTTACTTAGTGAGTGCACATTTTAGTGTCCTAGTCTTCTATTCTATAAACAGGATTCCTTATGAAAATCATTTAAACAAGAAACATTTTTCAAAGCTAAATAATTTAAATCAACATCATATAAATTTTCATTTCTAAGTGTAGTGAATATTAAATCTTTTTTAGAATTAAAAACATTACATGCATCATTTTCAAACATAACATTAAAACCATCATCACACAACTGAGAGATACTAAGTAAATTGTATTTTAAATCATCAACAAAAAGTACTTTTGAAATTAATACAGTATTAGGGTTACCAATTTGGCCTAAGCTGACAGTCTTCCCTTTAGCATTATCACTGAATGTGACATGTCCACCATCAACTTTAATTAGGATCTTGAAGAATGAATAGTCTCCAATCATATGTCTTGAAAATCCACATTCCAAGTACCATAAAGTTTTATAGCAGATCTTTAAACAACTTTCCTTCAAAATAGATTAAGTATAGGGTAACTTTGGTACCCAGATTTTCTTGGGTCCAGAGAGGTTAGCATGTAAAACTTTGGGAACCCATACTTGTCTTATAGGTTTCCTATAATCAGAAGATATTTTTTGAGATATAAATACTTTGTTATGTCCTTTAGTGAAATTTCTTTCAAGAGATGGTCTAGAATTCAAACTAGTAGTGAACTTTCCAGATTTTGGAACAAACTTATTTTTAATAATCCTTCTATGTCCTGGTTGATATCCTATACCAGTTGTGTATTTTGGAGTAATCAGTTTCCCTAGAAACTGAGTCAAGGTATATCTATTTATAGTAAACTTCTCAAGATCCCTTTTTTAATTTCTCATTTAATAATTTAAGTTCAGTATTTTCTTTTAATATTTGAGCACATTTTTCTTTTTCAATATCTAGATCAGACTTATAATTAGCATTTAAAACATGTTTTATTTTCAATAATTTATATTTATCCTTCAGTTCATTAAAGGAGACCTCAATCATTCCAAAATATTCAAATAGTTCATCCTTATTCATATTCTCATCATTATTTTATTCACTTTAATTCCTAAAATAATAAACATTAGGTATAGGGGAATTAGGTGTTACCTCAGATGTTTCTGTCATGAAACACAGGTTTGCATGTTTGTCCTTTTCAATATCAGAAGCATCAGATCCACTTGAGATATCTTCTGAAGCACACAAAGTGGATTTCATAGACTTTTTATACCCATTTACCTTGTCTTAATATTTATTCTTAAATTTCATCTTGGTTCAATCAGACTTCACATGGAATTTTCATTTATACTCATAGCAGACTATCTCATTTGTGTTTTCATTCTATTTTCTGTCTTTTTTCCACTGTCCTTTATTATCATAACTTCCTTTATAGTTTGAATTTATAAAGAACTTATTCTTATGGTAGAAATTTTTTAATCTTCTAGCAAGATGATCAATATCATCATCACTATCAAAGTCTGATTCTTCACTGGTGGAAGTGTCTACAAAAGCTTGAAATTTTACATTATCTTTACTCTTTGAGGTAGCAGTCTTGAATGCTACAGATTAATTTCTTGGTTCTTTATTTTCTTCTTGAATTACCTTAAACTCTTCTTCATATATCATTAGTTTTCCAATTTGTTCCTTCACTGGTAGATTTCCTATGTCACATGATTCTTAGATAGAAATAGAATTTCCTCTCCATCCATCAGGTAGGCATCAAATAAATCCCATAATATGATCCCTGTTGTGCACTGGTTTCCCAAGAAGACTCATGGTATTTACTGTTTCATTGAACCTGAGATACATTTCAGATATAAGTTCACCAGGATTCATTTTAAAATTATCAAATTTAATAGTATAATTATTTAATTTCATTTCTTTTACATTAGTTGTTCCCTCATGAGAAACAACCAAAGTATCCCAAATTTCATAAGCAGTTTTACAGGAAGATATTCTATTGAATTCTTCATCACCTAGAGAACAGTACAATGTATTCATTACTTTATAGTTATTGTTATATGTATCTTTAGTAAACTGAGACCATGTGTCCCTATTAGTAAGAGGCATTGCATGTTGTTCTTCAATTGTGTCCCAGATTTCAAGACCCATGCTCTCTAGATACATTTTCATTTTTAATTTCCACTGAGCATAGTTATTGCCATTAAAGAAAGGTGTCCTATTAGTAGCAGTACCCTCAACTCTAGTATCCATAGTTAATTATAATATTAAAGAACTGAAAATTTAGATATGATAGAAATTTTTAGATCTTTATGATACAACTAAAATCACAGTTGAAAAGAATTTTACAACTTGCACAACAGTTCAGATAGTAGCAATAAAAATAGAACCTTTGATACCAAATATAGGTTATAGTGGAATCTCGAGAAGGGGGTGATTTGAGTTCCTACTTAAAATTTATGTTAAGAACTTTATGATAAAGATCCCCTAATTTTGATACAACCCAGTTAATTAAGGTAGTAGAGATATAAATTTTTAGTTGGTCAACAGGTTTCTCAAAGGGTGATTATTCCTCTATTGAATTAGTGTAAAACACTTCTTTAACTTTTGAAACTAGTTTATTGAATTAAACACATACACACACTAACTAAAACTAACTATCAAATTCAATGAAAAAAAGTTTTCTATTTTAGCAATTATAAGCAACGGAAAAAAGACAAAACATAGTATAACAAAAAATGTAGTACAAAATGAAGTAAAATGAGTGGTTCAGTCTCAAGTTGAGACTTAATAATCTCTGCTTGGTGATCACCTGCCACCAAGCAATTTATATAAATGATAAACTTGATACACAGCCTGTATCAGGCTTTAAAACAGTTTTCAAAAACTATCCAGGTTTCACACCCGCTACCATAGTTCTTCCCTGGAAAAACAAACAATACATACCACACACGGTCTCTTCCATAGTTATACGTGGGAAAAATGTAACAGAAGTTATATGTGAGGATTTTTAGTATCCTCCAGTTCAATAACAGGAGACAGTGTGTGTAACAGACAAACACACACTTCTTAGAAATGTAAAATAAAATAACATAGTAGAGATAATATTTTGAGATTGATTTTAGAAAGAAATATGTGTTTGCAGTTCAACTCTTGACTCCTTGGAATGAATAATTTTCAGTTTGAGTCTGTCTCTGGAAGTTGAACTCAAAACAGAGTGTCGTAACTCCGGGTTCTAGCTTTCAAGAGGTGAGTGTTTCACTTCTTGTTTGACAGAAATTTGATGAAGCATAGAAGGCAGACTTTAAACTATTCTCCCAAAATGATCTTCTTAAGATTCTTGGATTCACAGTGTAAGCATGGAGTGGTTCTTACTTGTTATCTTTGATCTAGCGAGTAAGATCTTTCTCATGCATTCCTATACACTCTCACATGCCTTTTGGAACACCCCCTTCTTTTCTTCCTCTATCTTCTCTTTTATATTTGAGGTCTGACAATTGGAATAAGTAAACCACATACGGTCCACCTCATACCTCGTAATATCCCCAGATACGGTTTCTTGATATGTCTACAATCAGCATTAATTAATGTCAGACATATAAAATTTACCAAATATGACCATTAGAAAAATACTAAAAATTTGAAAAAGTATGGAAGGGTAAGCATCGGTAGACTAGTAATGGTACCCTTCACAACGGTAGGTTTCAACAGTAGTGTGCATCGGTAGCCTTCAGTAGTATCCTTGCATCGGTGTCCTTATCAACGGTAGCTTTCAATGGTAACCTTGCATCGGTGACCTTTCCATCGGTGACCTTTTCATCGGTAACCTTTGCATCGGTAACCTTTCCATCGATAACCTTCGCATCGGTGAACATTGCATCAGTGACCTTTCCTTTGGTAACCTTAACTCAGATAAATTTTTTACTGTAAGATTAAACAATAGAATAGTGAGATTAAAGATACATAGGTATCACTAGAACATGATTATCACATTAATGAAACATGATTATTCTACAGTAGAAACATGATTATCACATAAATGAAACATGATTTGGGATTATCAAAACAGTTGATTCCAACATGAATCATCTTATATATGAAGTGAATAAATTATGTATCTCTATATAAATATATTATGTATTTATAGTGAATTATTTACTTTACCATATTTTAGTATGATCCTCATTTCTTCACTATCACCAAAATATTACATGTTTTCAATAAGGATATTACATATCACTATATGAACGCAACCTTTGCAAAAAAATTGTATTTAAGGGTCTTTAGTGTAATATGTGAGATTAAAACTTGAAAATGTAATATATATTCCTTTTCTTTAGAAGTGAATCTTTGATACAAAAGAGATATCCCTTTGCCACAAAAGTAAAAATCTTCATTTTTTCTTTGAATCGTATTTTATAACTGATAAGGGTATTATCATTCAAAATATTACAATATATGGTTATATATCCCTTTTATACTTCACTCTTTCGTTGAGTCTTAGAGAGTTTTTCCTATAAATTTATTTATTATTAGTTTTTGTTTAATCTCAAATTGGGATCAATTACACCATGATTATAGGCATTACACCATGAATCCTTGATAGTCAAAATTACTTGGTTATATATTATTAGGGATCTTTGTGTTGTGTTGAATGGAATTCTCCATCATTATTCATAATTTGGATTTTGAGGAGTGTTTATATGCATTACAACATTACTTTCGTCAATTATATCAAATCCATGAGATTAAAGTAATTTTTAAAATGGGAAATGTCAGGGGGGTCATGTGATACATTTTGACCTACCTCATTGCCGCCTAATTCCTTACATATTGTATTGATTCTCAGTATCCATATTTTCATTATAAAATTAGGGTTCCCCTCCTTTGGGTTTGGTCTTCCTTATTTCTCCCAAACTCCATGTGAAATTGGGATCTCTTTTGAAGGATCATGGTGTCCTAGAAAGATCTATCACCATTTAGTTCTGATGATTGATTCCTTCTTGATTTAAGTAGCCTTTCTATTTTTTATTCTTTCTTATTTTCCTTCTTCAAGGAAGGTTGTAACGATATTTATATTTGGTTTTGGTGGAATTTTTATGTGGATTAATTTGAAGAGGGTTTATGGGAGAATATAATTGATTTTTTCATGCCTATCTTAGGTCTTCTTAGCATGTAATTTTTTGACACCATTGAGGTATGGGATTTTTAATAATTCCTTCAATATTTTTGAGTAATATTTTTTTATTGTCATGATGTGTAATCCTCTGAGTTACCCACATAAATCATTAGTACTTTTAATTATTATACCCATCAAATATAATGATTGCAGCCCATTATTATTGGTTCTCTTAATCTTTTTTAATATCATTCATTTTTATTAGAACACTTCTATTGAATTCCATAAGTATCTAATATTTTCATATACCACTCCAACCTTTGATAACCTAACCCTTTGTATAAATTTTGGCACACCTTTCTAACATGATAAGTTCACACTCTTCCCCTGGGATTATTACAATAAATTGGTCTAGGGGAAGGGTCAATGGTATGCTTTATTTAATTCCATATATCACACCATATTCTTTTTTTAGTGCTTTTTGGTCCCGGGGAAAGAGATATTGTACATTTTTTTCTCATTTAATTTATACACTATTTTTTGTCATGAATTGATTGTTGTTGTTATTTTATTATCTCTTTAATGTTTTATTTAGAGTATTATTATTATAAATATACTATTTTTTATGATTGTGAGATATATATAAATTTTTATTACTTTGTGGAATCCCGTATGAAATGAGAATTAATTCAACAATGGAATTGAGAAGTGAAATTTTTGAATGATTATAAAGAATATAGGAAATTTAACATGTATAATTAGATTATTCATTATGAAATTATTGATTTTTTATTGAATATATGTTATTATTTTTTGTTTATGATTCCTTGTTGAATCATATGTGTAAATGGAAAGTGATATAATATGTAGATATATTGGTAATAGGAAAGGATTCATAGAATTAGACACTATTAGACATGGATATTTTTAAAGTAGTGTAACTCAAGTATTTGCTGATTGAGGAGTGTTGTTTCAGTAAAAAGAGTTTAATTATTGGTTTTTTAATAATATATATTCATAGGTTGGTTTATGATTAAATTTCTAGTTCATTACTTTTAGTTTTTATAAGGTTAGTTTAGCTAAGGTCAGGATATAATATTAGGAGAGATAGTGTTTGTTTTTGTTATTCTATTATGAGTAGTCATTACCTTTCAAGTCATTTACCCACTTATAATAATTCCTTCAACTTTTGGGTTGGATAGTATCTGGTTGGAGGAAATAAGAGGGGTTAGGTTTTACTTTTTAGGGAAATTCCAATAGTTGGGTCTTAAGTTAAGGTGGATAAGGTTTTTAAGAGGTTGTGTGGGTTTATTATCAAGACAATTCAAAAGGTGTTAATGATGGGAGGTTGTGGTTATGTTTTTAAATTTTTATTAGAGGTGTTGTGTGGCACAACAAGAATTTATAAAATATTTATCTTTAAATAAATTTTATTTCTTTGATAGATTTCATTTCAGGCAGCACTGAGTTTATATGCACCATGACATAATATTAAAATATTATTATTTAAATAAAACCAATATAACCATACCAATAAATTGGTGGGTATGAATATTATTAACAACTTTATGAAATGTATATAAATTTCCTTCTCAATATAAATTTATTAAAAAATTATTAATAAATAATCATTCAACTTTAATAAAGATATTTTATTCTATAAAAAAGATGTTACCTTTAAAAATGATTTGTATTGTTTTTAAGAGAAAATATCATAATTAATTATTTGAAATTTTATAAAATTTACTTTATGATATGAAAATAATTTTTAAAATCATCATATCAACATTAACATAGTGTGATTTTTTTTTTATTTTTTGGAAAATATTTATTTTTCAGTGAATAGTGAAAAATACAATTGTTTTTGTAAAACTATCATTTATTTTTAATATATTAATAAATTTAAAAGTAAAATTATTCTTTAATAATATTTCAAATAAATATAAGTATTATTTAGTTATATATTTTAAAATTAATTACATATAAATCATAATTATTCTGGATTTTAAAATAATTTTATTTTTAGTCTTTAAAGAACTTTTTTTCTGAAAACTGTTTTAAAGTGCATATTGTTTTTCCCTTTTAACTAATTAAAATAATACTTAGTCAAGAATTATTTAAATTAAATTTATATATTATATATAAAAATATTAATTGAAACTCATTTAATTATTATTACTTTTCATATATTTATTATAAGATCATCTTACGCTTGAAAATGCATTTCTTGAAAAACTATTTTTTTGACACATTTGAGAGTTAAATTTTAAATTAAATTCTGCCACATCAATAAATTGGATTTGATGAATTGGATTCTGTATTTATAATCAATATAATTTAGATTATATATTAATTTTAACTTAATTTTTTTGGCATAATGAATAGTTAAAACGATAAAAAATAGTTAATGTGGTAAACAATTAAAAGGATAAAAGTGAGTAACCTTAATGGTAAAGAGTAAAACATGATTATAACATGTTTATTTTGAATTATAGAGGTTTTTATAAGAATTAGATATACGTAAATCATTTAATTTTCAATTTTGGAGTCACTTGTCTTGAGGGTGACTTCCCTTTATTAAATAGTTTTGGGTATTTACAAGAATGACACTCCTCCCTTATAAAAGGGAACCCCCTCTCCTCTATTTTAAACACTAAAAACTAATTAATTTATGAAATAACTATGAAAATAAATTTATTTATTTTATAACCTTATTCTAGAAGTTTTGTTTTGATTATAATTCTAATCTAGGAAGGCTTTAAGTATAATCCTAAAGAGATAGTCTGAATATGTGGTAGTGTTCTTAACGGAGCATCCTGGTTTTATTTCTTTTTACACCTCCTTCAAATATTACTCAATAGTATCTATAAATTAAATAATTATCTTAAATATAGTAATATGTTATTTTTTTAATAACTTAAATCTATCTACACTTCCATAAAATGGGAAAAGAAACTATCGGTGGTGTGTACAGTGGACTACCCCCTCATGAACTGATGTAATTTATTTTCCATGATCACCTCTCAAGGATGTTCATAATGATGAATTTAATGTCTAAATATTATTATAATGACATGTTAACCATTCAAAAATTTAATATATCATATAATTTCTTACATTTATATCCATTTAAAAAGATATCATCATTCTTCTGTATGACGGACTACGGCCTCATGAAGCGATATAATTCATTTATGTTTTTACCAAACTACATTGATGGTATATGTAAGTGTATATAATAAAATAATATGATATTTATGATATAATTATCATTTTTTAAGATAAAATAGTACTCACTTTTTATCACTACCCCCTCCCCACAAAGTGTACCCCTCCTGGGATGGCAATGTGAGAAGAAAGATAGTGACACCTGGGTCCCACCTAAAGTAGGACCCATGTTAGAGACTAGAACTGAGGGAATAATAATCACACATATGGGAGGCATTACCCTCTAAGAGAACACATGTGAAATAGAGATATGTGAAAGACATGAACCAACTCCAACTCATACTAAAAAATAAAAAGATACCCAAGTACATATATGTAATGTCATGTAAGAACTACAACAAATGAAAGGGGGAAATTGAAAGTACCAAAAGAAAGTAAAACAATAACGACCACAATGCCTGAATAGCTCCTGCAAACCCAAGATAGTAATAACCAACCTCACCTCAAACCTATTCCAAGTGACCTGAAAAACAGTTTATATATACATAGGGTGAGTATAACAGTATACTCAGTAGAATCCTCCCTGAAGCCTCTCGTGCAAAAGTAAAGAAATCATGCTAAAGCACAGTGAACAACAAGTGAAACTAACTCGTCATCTAAACAGGTATAATAAGTTCCCAGCCTCACCATGTCTACTCTCACCAATTAACGCATACAATAGTATATAATATAATAAATAATATCAAGGGTACCCTGCTACTACTTCCCAACCAGTTTTCCTCTTTTCCCCAACGTCACACGTCCTAAGCATATCTCTCCAAAAAGGCTTATCTACAGACACTTGGGTGTAGCACCTCATGAAACACCAACACTACATCCATGTAGACAATGTAACCAGGTAGTTTTCTAAATCCACCATAGATTGCATAACATGTATCATACATCGATCATTATACCTCAATCCATTGTATCCCATAAACCGAGTAAGTATCCTCAATCCATCACAACCTATACATGTTACACCTATAGTATTAAATGAGAAACTATATCCATAATATGTGTGTTTGAATAACCACAAGACATTACAACCCTATACACACGTATATGTGGAAAACTAACCACCGCACCTACCAACACAAGTAACTACCAAGAGAAGAGAGTGGGGCCAAACGGGTTAGTCAGCCATCTATCCTCCCACTAGAATGTTGGGGAAACCCCCCCCCCCCCCCCCCATGGATTAGAAACCCCAAGGTGTCTTTTTATCTAACTGATAGGGTGGAGTAGAGTATAGAAACACAAAATTATAGAATATAATATATCTCGCAACAACACTATGAGAAAAACCTTGTCTTCGACTCAACTATAGCTAACGTCTCTCAGACTCCCGGCTGCCACTGCTAAGACTAGATATAATATAATAATATAACCATTATAGATAAATATTAAGTTAATTATCCCTTTTTATTATTTTCACTTTACCTAATTAATTCTTTAAACATTAATTAACTGTTATTAATTCCAAATTACATTTCATTAGCATTACACCAAGTTCCAGGCCCTCTAGGAAAAACCAAACCAAGTAGACAACTTCTCAGAAATATTACCTTTGCATTGCATCCTAACAAGCTCCAACCCCATGGGTTAACATAATTTATTCAATAATTTATTACCAAAATTGTTAATTTATGATAATTCTAGGCATTCTAGAAAACAAAAACTAAGATACCAAACACAAGGGGCTCAAAAAAGTGAGTATATGGACTACCCATCTAGCCTTTTCTGCCTATAGTCAGAGTATATACCCATCTATCCTCAAGAATCTAAAAACTAAAATCATGTGGAATACCCTGCATGTCTTCACCTCCTTTAGAAGGAGGGTAATCAAGAATATCTAGTTTAAGTAGTGGGGAAAGTGAAGAAGATAAAAAACCAACAATATTCAACAAGCATCCAACATTCATAACTGACCCGTTTCACTATCTATGGAATCCTCCCCAACACCAACATGCATAAACCAATACATCCCAACACAATAGGAATCAAATGCTACCCCAAACCCTGGGCCTCCCTATCCCAGATACCACAATAGCCACTGAGGCCCATCCATCCTTGTCTCACACCATAACAAAAGTAACAAAAAACAATCAACAAGCAACTGGGTTCTTAGCCCCAAGTAAGGCATGTATCCTTCACACACAACAAGCACACACAAATCCAAGAATAAGGATATTGCCCTTTACAAGCAAGAGGATAGATCATAACTATTATAGAAATTATATTTTATTCCAAAACTGGTTATTTAATCTATCTTGAATTAGCTAGTTCATTTAAACATGCATAACCGCATCCATTCGATTATCAACAGTTTACCACAACAACAACTGAATTAAAAAACATGCCTCTTTATCTTTATCCAATTAATTTACAATTAATCGTGACTTCAAGTTCTTCACCAATTTCCATCAAGAAAAAAATTATATACAAATCAAGCATAGATATCACACTAACTAGAAAAAACAAGAGGCAACAACATAGGATCGATACCAATTTATTTATCTGGTTAAAATATTTTTTATGTCAATTCCATTATGATCCAGAGGACGATAACATGATAAATCTACTGTTTCACATAAAAGAATAGATAATCCATGAATATCCTACCACAAAATGTCTCCAACATTCTTTTCATGATAACTTCCATCACGGTGGATCACAATCACCTCTCCTGGAAGACTGCATCCACCCGAGGATGTAAAGACACCACCCCAACAACCAAAAACCCAGGAAGCTCCATTAGGAACATAGATAACACATTCCATAATAAGTAAAGGATAAATGGGAAAGAACATATCCCAGAACCCAGAAGAACAGCGGTAGAACATACCTTATATTAAAGACGAATCGACAATTCTTGATTGCACTAAAATGGGGGGCGTGCATGCAACAAGGAGAAACTCTAGGGAAGACATGATCCAAGGATACACCACTACGAATGAATCCAAAAATAAGGAAGGAAATGTTCTAGAATCTAAAACTATGTAACGAGGAGTAATAACAAGGGAGTAATATCTCGGCCCTTTAGAAGATTTAACAGGGTAGCTATTTAAGATACGTTGGATTTTCCATTAAGATCAGAGCTATAAAATATTACGCATTTTGCTCGATTAAAGTCATACTGACTATTAGAAAAAATTAATTTAGTAGTATTGGGCTTTGAATCAGTGTTAAATCCCTTAAAACATGACCTTGAATTCATTTTATGTCAAAGGAAACATAAAATGGGTGAAACTATAGGACATCTGGAAAAAATTGGAAATTTGACAAAGGGTGAGACACTGTTTGTTGTGCCACCATTTCGGTGTGCCATCATCATGGTGCCAAATGTTATGGTGCCACCATTTTGGTATGCCTCCTTGTTGGATCCACCATTACAGTTCCACCATTTCGGTGTGCCACTGTTATGGTGCCACCATTTTGGTGCGCCACTATTAAAGTGCCACCGCTTCGGGGAGCCTCTATTACAGTGACACCGTTTCTATGGACACCATCATAGTGCCACCGTCTTGGTGTTCCACTATCACAATACCACCATTTTGTTGAAATCGTTTGGTGAAACCAGATTTTTGACAACTATGCAAAAAAACCACTCACAAACACTGGATTTTCACAAAGGAAAAGCCTGAGGAAATCTGGTTCACTACAACAGATACCTCTCAAACTATTCTCATCCCTAAGAATTAAAAACCAACCCAAATAGGAAATAGAAAAAGAAGGGGTTTGAATAACCACCCTTAGAGATACCTTTAAAGGATCTCACCACTAAGAAGAACTCAACCACTTCCTCTAAAGAATAAATAAAATTCACATAGAAACCATAACCATCTCATAAACACTCTTTTAGGGGAGATACCTCTCAAAAGAGATAAATCCACAACAAGCAACAAATAAATACATCTCATAATAAGTAAAGGTACAAAAACACAAAAAGAACATTTTTATAAGAAAATATCTCAACATCATATAGCTCGAGGTACTAAGCAGGAATATGAGACTCATATTCCCAAGTACTCTCCTCCACACCATTGTGCCACCACAAGACATGAACCAAGGGGATAGAATGCCTACGCAACATATTCTCCTTGCATTCCTATATCTCTACAGTCCGCTCCTCAAAGTTCCCATACTCTTCAATGTCAATCTCACCCCAATCGATGATGTGATAATCATCATGAAGATGATGATGGAGTTATGAAACATGAAAAACATTTTGTATCTAGCTTGTATATAGGGAAAGTGCTTCTTGATATGACATGAATACAAGATGATCAAACACCTAGATAGGCCCAACAAACCAAGGATAAAGCTTACTCCCATGAAAAAACCTTCACTGCCCACGACGGGGAGTAACCTTTAGAAAAATGTGATCCCAACATCAAAATCTAGAGGAAACCTCCTATAATTAGCAAAGGATTTCTGATGATCCAGTACTTCTTTAATCCTCTTGCGAATTACCTAAACCATCTCCATCATATTCTGTACTAGCTTCATCCTTTGATGGCTCCCCAACCCCAATCCAACATAATGGAGAACAATAGGGTCAACCATAAAAGGCTTAAAATTTCACCATATTGATGGTGGAGTGAAAACTATTGTTGTAAGTGGACTCTACCAAGGGAAGGTGTCTCATCAATGAACCTCCAAAATCCAGGACATAAGAATGCAACATGTTTTCAAAGGTATCGATGGTCCGCTCTATCTGGCTATATGTCTATGGATGAAAAGTAGTGTTAAGTCATATATGAGAACAAAAATTATGATGGAGAACCCTCCACGCCTTAGAGGAAAAACAAGGGTCTTGATCAAATATTATCATCCAAGGAATCTATGGAGTCTCACCACCTCCTCCACATACTGCCTCAACAAAACTTCCCCTAATCTCGACACCTAGATCACTATGAAGTGGGTTTACTTCATCAAGTGATCCAATACCACCCATATAGCGCCATAGACTCCTTGAGATTGAGGTAAAATAATAAAAAAGTCAATAAAGATGTACTCTCAATTCTACTCCGAAACATCCAATGGTTGGAACAAAAAATCGATAACATAGTGCTCGACCTTCACCTTTTTAAAGGCCAAAAATCGAGACACAGACTCTATAACCACATGCCTTAACCTAGAACACCAAAATTGACTCCTCAAGGCATGAAACATTTTCATCATGCCAGGATGTACCGCTAAGGGAGAACTGTGGAACTCCCTAAGAACCATATACTACATCTTCAAAGGAATAAAAATCCTTCCATGAAACAATACTTGGTGTTTTTCATCCTCAAACCAACCTTCATGTTCCTAAACACAAACAAATTAGTCTCTCTAGACCACCACCTTAGGATCCCCCAATTGGGACTCTTCTACATGCTACACTAGAGATGACTGCACCATCATCTGGAAAAGACAACATATGCCCCTAACTTCTCTCATATATATATGTAATGCTGAAAGTTCTTCCATCACCCTCTAGGAATCATCTGATTGACACATTGCATCACTTTGTGACTTCCTATTAAGCACATTGGATAAAAAAAATTCTTTACCAAGTGTATATGAAATTTAGAATTCATAATCCTATAATAACTCTATCCACCAATGTTGCTTAAAGTTTAAGTCACGCTAGTAGAAAAAATTCCACAATATCTTGTGATTGGGGAAAACCACAAAGTGATCATAGATGAGGTAATTTCTCTATAACTTTAGAGTGAACACCACTTCCTCCAACTCAAGATCATGGGTGGAATAACAACATTCATGGGGATGGAACTATCATGACCCATAAAAAATGAATGTTCTCTACTACATAAAAACACATGCTAACCCAAGATAAGAAACGCCCAATCTCTACTAAATCAGCCACGAACCTCTTGGAATTGCCTTCCAGGCTAAGGAAACTTCACACCTCAGCCACTTACTTGGGGGCTTCCCAAGACAAAAATTCTTCTATCCACGATAGATCCATAGCTACTCCCTGTTGGGATACAACATGACCCAAGAAATAGACTTCTAAATCCCACAACACATACTTCATCAACTTCTCAAAGAGCTGTTATTTACAAAGGATGCCTAAAACTACATGCAGATGCTCTGCATGCTCCTCCCCAGAGGTGGAGTACACAAGGATGTCATCAATGAAAACCACAATGAACTTATCCAAGAACTCACAAAACACAATTTTCATCAACCACATGAACATATCTAGAGAATTTTTCACACCGAACAACACCACAAAGAACTCGTAATGCCTATGACAACAACACAAAGCATTCTTTGGAATATCCTCATCCTTTACTTGTATCTGATGATACCTAAACTGAAAATATTTCTTCATGAACCAACTTGAACCCTTAAATTAATTGAATAAATCATAAATCTTTGGAATAGGATAGATATTCTTCACTATCACTTTTTTCAAGCTACGATAATTGATACACTACCACAAACTTTCATCAAGCTTCTTCATAAATAGGATGTTTCTTTTCTCTCCAGGAAGAGATATTCCTGATCTCTAGGGTTTATCCTACCATAACCCTCCCACTTTCTCACTTTATTTGGTTCTCTTCACTGATTCTCATTTCATCGTCCATCACAGCGCCTGGTTCTCCAGTCTAGTATTCTCATTAGTTGGGTTTTATTTTTGATTTTGGATTTCTTAATCTCCTTTCTTTACATTTTTCTTCTATTGTTGTTATGTGATCCTATTTTTTCCACTGTCTATTTGTGTTCCCAAAATGTCACTACCATGCTCTTATCGTTATAACCTTCACACCAAATCCCCACATTGGTTTGGCCCAAAGTCTCTCTGGTGGTTTTGGATCTATTGGTATCTATGTTTTGTGGCTTTCCTGTTATCTCGAACACCCATATCTGCTCTTGTTTCCTTTCCCGGTGTACTGGACTCCATTTTGGTCTGGTATGAATCTCTTTGTAGTGGTTTTGGGACTGTGTTGGTGGTAGCATACAGCGTCATGTGTGTGTATCAGTGGTGTAGCTCTGGTGCTTGGTCTCATTAGTTGCATCTCGTGTTGGTTCTCTTATATTAGTGGGGTTCTTTTCCCTTCATTATTATTAGATTTTTGATGTTCCTTCGATCTTGGTGGTGCAGTTCAGCCTCAGATGTTGTTTGGCCTAGTGAAGTATTGGATTGGATGATGGTGGAGCCTCGAATGGTATTCTTCTGTTATAAGTTTTTCTTGATGTTCTAGTTTGGTTTTAATTTTCATGACATTAGTAGAGCTAGGTGAAGGTTTTTTTCAACTCCTATGTTGTTTTGGGATTTCTGGTTTTGAGTTTTTTGGTTTTCCCCCCTCTGGTTCGACGGCTTCCGGTGGTGTTTGCCATGTGTGTGTTTTATGGGGCGGCAGCTGCAACAGTGTTGTTTGGGGCGATGGGGAAGACTTATGGTGGATGGTTCTCAAAGGTGATCTGGTGGAGAAGGTTGTGATGTGTGTGACTCGTGATGGTTTTGGATGTTAGAGATGGTGATGGAGGTGACGAGTGACGTGTTCACATGAAGATGGTAATGGTTGTCTGGTGACGTGATGATGGTGCATCTCAGATGATAGGGTGGTTATCGTGATGGGTGTGTGTCTCAAGGTAGATGCATGAATCATGGGTGATGATGAATTTCAATTTGAATTTTGAATTTTGTGGTTTTTTGGAAGTCAGTAGTGGGAGTACTTGGTTCAGAGTGAAGTTAGATTTTTAATTTTTAATTTAGTATGTTGATTCACTAAGCATGTAATTAATGTTTGTATGGGTGGTTTGGGCAGGTTTTTGTATGGTTATCACTTAACCAAAAAGTGACTTATTATAAAAATAAATAAATGGATTATGGTGTTCTTCATGAAAAAAGTTGGTGCACCCCATGGGGACACACTCAGACGAACAAAACCGAATTGAAATAGACCATCAAGTTGTATACGTCGATTTTTTAACTCATAAGGTGACATCTTATACAGAGACACAGAGATAGGAGAAACACCTCGATGTAGCTTAATCTAGAACTGAATCTCCCATTGAGGGTGTAATACTACAACCTCTTCTAGAAAGATATCAGGGCGCTCTTCTACATCCTTTTAGAACATCGACTACTTAACCTATGATAAAGTGAACATCATTTCATCCATCCAGGATGACAAAAAAGGAACACAGATCTGACCCATTCAAGGGTATCTTTTTCCAACAAAATCTATTGGATATCCATTATCATAGAAGAACACCACCTGCCTCTATAATAAATCCAAAATATAGTACACCAAATACAACCAATACATGATGAGGATGAC
Organism: Viscum album; assembly: GCA_963277665.1. Lineage (NCBI taxonomy): Eukaryota > Viridiplantae > Streptophyta > Magnoliopsida > Santalales > Viscaceae > Viscum > Viscum album. The sequence goes on along the minus strand of OY728142.1, from coordinate 1,775,330,623 downwards.
ATAATATGCATGTATCCATAAACATAAGAAATCTCACAAAGAGCGATGCTACCCCAGCACTAGATCACAATTTCTACATACTTCAAACAAGTCAGCTCAACCTCTAACTGGCATAGTCATCGCCAAGGGAACTGGAAGTCTCTCTGCCTCAAGTCCCAATGCTAGAAAAGGGTAGGTGATATGAAGGAGTGCATGGATTCTGAGTCAAACAAGGCATACAACCAAATAAAAAGCAAGAAAAGGGTACTTCGAATGATATCTGGCACACCTGGAGCTGGGAATGATAAAGCATGAAGCAGACCACGAACTGCTCCACGGCCTCTCTAACCCTAATAATTACCACTACCACAACCACAATCTTCTCTCTGAGGATAGGGAGCATCCTGGGGTTTTTCTATGCCTGCCTCATTTGGTCTCTGCTAATCCAAAGACAGTGAAACCTACTGCTACAGACTCGGATGAAACTGCCTCAATGGAGGAACTTAGAGAGGAATACATGGTGCACACTGACTTCTCTAAAAGGTCGGGCACTCTTGATGCTGAGGACCTCAACCTCCACAATAAAAATAAGAACTTGATCCCCTTTCGTAGTCTTAAAAGCCACTGCCCACATAGAAATGAGATACTGAAGGCTGGGACCTACACCTAGCCAAATGGAAACTCTTCTTCCCTGAAAACAGAGAACCCCATACCATAGATCTTCTTCATGAGTAATCCTAAAATCTCCCCACTCATGAAGATATAATTCTAGATAATGTTCTCTTTATGACCTCATCCCTCTCCAGCACCTTAAGATACATCTTTAGTATAAACGGGGTGACCTAGCGCTGGATATTTGGATACAAAGCCTCCTTGAAATGATGCTCCCTAGCCTCATTATTTGGAAATAGGTCCAAAACATATCGTAAAAGGTACTTGAAATGGATTCCAAACTATCGCACACTATACCCCCCTATCGAAGGGTAAACAGCTCTTAGAGACTGGATGCCTTCACAGTCGAAGAAAGAAACTCGACTCTGAACTTGTCTCGGAACTCTTCCCATGAGATCACTGAATCCTCATGATATTAAAGGAATAAGAACCACCACTGCCTCACTACACCACATAGCATCTGAACAACCAATGATACCTAGTGCTCATTTTGAGCATGGATTAAGATGAAAGATATATCAACCACATCTAACTAGTCTTCTATTATTGTATCTAAAATGGATACCTCATACTTCTATAGAATCTGGTGCTGAAACTCTCGGAGAATCCTTCTCCAAGTGTCTTCGTCATTGACCTCCACTCTGCGGAGATCTGAGGGCCCATCCTGCTTTATATATTCAATGTGAACCTGATTAGGACATCAACCTTGATCCATAACTACAAAATAAAAAGCAGTCTGAGCTCTTAAACATGTAATATAGAAGAATCAACATTAATTAATTGTTTTATTTTATTCATTTTAGGTTAACCTATCCCAAGGTCTACCCATTCAAAAATAGGTGCAAAGAAGTATAATGCATGATCTTTTCCTTGGTCTCTACCATATAATAAGTACAACCATGTTTAGTGGCCACTATAAACTTAAAGTTCTATGAATCATACCATAGAGGGTCTTAAATACCAGTGTCACAGCCTTTCTACAGTGTTTACAACACTTGCTAAACTTTACTGACACTGTTTCCCTACCAACCCAGGAAACCTCACCTATGACTCACTCCAAACTCTGTCTTATCTATTAACAAGGCCTCTGATACCACTATGTAATGACCCCTTCTGATAAAGTGTACCCCACCTAGGCTGGCAATGTGAGAAGGGAGATAGTGACACCTAAGTCCCGCCTCCAGTAGGACCCAGGTTGGTGACTAGCATAGAGGGTATAATAATCACACAGATGTAAGGAATTACCCTCTAAGAGAACATATGTGAAAGAGAGAGATAAGATAGACACCAACAAACTCTAAATCATTCTAAAAAATAAAAATAAACCAAATTAAACATATGTATTTTCATGAAGTAACTACTACAACTGAAAGAAGAAAACTTCAAGTACCAAAATAAAGTAAAACACCAGCGACCACGAAGCCCGAACAGCTCCTACAACCCCAAGAAATATAGTAACCAGTCTGATCTTTAACCTGCTCGAAGTGACCTGAAAAATTATTATATATATGTAGGGAGAGTATAATAGTATACTCAGTGGGATCTTCCCCAAGGCCTCTTATATAAAAGTAAAGAAAGCATGCTAAAGAAGAGTGAACAATAAGTGAAACTAACACAACACCAAAATAGGTATACTATGTTCCTAGCCTCACCATGGATACTCTCACTAAGTATCGAATACAAGAGTATATAATATAATAAAAATATCATGGGTACCCCACTACCACTTACCCAATGGTTTTCCGCTTTTCCCCAATGTCGCACGTCCTAGGAATCTCTCTCCAAAAAGGATTTCCCATAGACACTTGGGCCTAGAACCATAACATGAACCTCATGTAACACCACCACTACGTCCACGTAACCAAAGTAACAAGGTATTTTCCTAGATCCACCACAACTCGCATAACTTGTATCATATTTCAGGCATTATACCTCAATCCATTATAGCCCATACGCCAAGTAAGGATCCTCAATCCATCACAACCTATACACATTACACCAATAGTAGTCTATAGGAAACTATATATAGAATATTTGTGTGTGAATAAAAACATGACATTACAACCCTCTACACACATATATGGGGAAAACTAACAATCTTTCCTACTAGAAAAAGTAACTATCAAGAAAAGAGAGCAGGGCCTATGGGGGTAGTCATCCATCCATCCTCCCACCAGAATATTGGGGAAAACATCCCCGTAGGGGTCAGAATCCCCAGGGTGTCAATTGACATAACTGATGGGGTGGGTTAGCATATAGAAACACAAAATTATAGAATATAATGCATCTCACAACAACGCTATGAGAAAAAACCTAGTCTTAGACTCAACTACATCTAACGTCTCTCGGACTCCCGGCTACTAGTGCTAATACTATATATCCAATAAGTATATTACCATTTAAAGAGTCATATTAAGTTACGTATCAAATTTTGTCAGTTTTACTTTATGTAATTAATTATTTAACCATTAATTAAATGTAATTAATTCCAAATTACATTTCATTAGCATCACACCAAGTTCCATTCCCTCTAGGAATAACCAAACCGAGTCTACAGCTTCTCAAAAATATTGTCTCAACATTGCATCACAACAAGATCCAACTCCATTGGTTAACATCATTTATTCGATCATTTATTAAAATAATTGTTACTATCCCATAATTCTAGGCATCCTAGAAAATCAAAACTAAGATATCAAACACAAGGGACTCAACGCGGTGAGTAGATGAACTACCCATCGAGCCTTTGCCACCTATAGAAGGATCATAGACCTGTCTATACTTGAGAATCTAAGCATGGATTTCATTTGGAATGCCCCATCCATATTCATCTCCTTTGGAAGGAGCGTAAGAAAGAATAGCTTCCATAATCAGTGGGAAAAGTAAAGTAGATAAACAACCAAAAAGATTCAACAAGCATCCAACATTCATTACCGACTTGGTTCATCATCTCTGGCATCCTCCCCGACACACACATGCGTAAGCCAATGCATATCACCACTCTATGTGTCAAATACTAGCCCTAATGTTGGGCCACCCTGCCCCACAAACCACAACAGCCTCTTAGGCTCAGCCATTCTAGGCTAACACCACAACACAAGCAACAGGAAAACAAAAAACAAGAAACTAAGCTCTCATCCCCAAGCAAGGCATCAAGCCTTCACACACAACAAGAACTCCAAATTAAAAGCATAAGTCTCTTGGAATTTACAAGTAAAAGGGTAACTCAGAACCCTACTAGGAAATATCTTTTATCAAAAAAATATTTATTTAATCCATTTTGAATATTCCAGTTCATTTAAACATGCATAACTACATCCATTCAAATATCAACAGTTTACCACATCAATAACCGGATTCAAAAGAATGTCTCTTTATATTTATCAAATTAATTTACAATTAATCTAGCCATTACATTCTTTACCAATTTCCATCAAGAATGACATGATAAACAAAGAAAGTATATATATCACACTATCTATCAAAAACAAGAGGCAAAAACATATGATCAATACCAATTTATTTATTCGGTTTAAATTTTTATTATGTCAATTACATTGTGATCCAATAGGCTAAAACATGATAACTCTACTGTTTCACATAAAAGAATAGAGAATACATGAATCCCCTACCTCAAAAGGATTCCAATATTCTTTTCACGAGAAAAGGCCAACACAATGGATTACGATCACCTCTCTTGGAAGACTGTATCCACCTAAGAACATAGAGACATCACTACAAAAACCAACAATCCAGGTAGCTTCATTAAGAACATAGAGAACACATGCCACAACAAGGAAAATGATAAATGAAAAGGAACCAATCTAGGAACCCATAATAACATCGGTAGAACATACCTTATATTAAAGATGCATCGACAATTCCTGATTGCACCGAAATTGGGGGTGCTCATGCTGTAGGAAGAAACTCTATGCAAGATATGGTCCAAGGATACAACACTATGCATGACTCTTATAGGAAGGAAGGAAAGTTTCAAGCATCTCGGACCAGGGAACAAAGAAAAAGAACAAGGGAGGAAGATATCTCAGCCCTTTAGAAGATATAATGGACTGGTGGTTTAAGATACATTAGATTTTCCATTAAGATCAGATCTGTCAAATATCACTCATTTTGACTTAGTAAAGGATGCCCGACTATTATGAAAAATTAATATAGGAGTTATGGGCTTTGAATCATCCTTAAATCCCTTAAAACAAGGCCTTGAATGCATTTTACATTAAAGGAAACATCAAATGGGCGAAACTGTAGGAAATATAGAAAAAATAGAAATTTGATAAAGGGTTATCAATCATTTGGTGTGCCACCGTCACCATGCCACTGTTATGGTTCCACCGTTACAGTGCCACCACTACGGTGCCACTATCTGGATATGATACTATCACGGTGTCACTATTTGGTGAAATTAGATTTTTTTAAACCTCCCAAAACAAACCACTGCGACCCCAAAGAACACCACAAGCATTGGATTTTCACAGAGGAATGACCCGGGGAAATATTGATCATTATATATTCTTTCCATCATGATCATTGAAAATGGAAACATTACTCAAGAAAATGTATAGCCTATTATCTCCATGACTATAACGTAGTTCATTTTTCATAACCATAATTCATGTTTATTTCTAAAAGTCTAATTTTTGTATAAAAAATATAATTATTTCATGATTAATATTATATATATGATGAAATAATGATCCCTTTGACCACAATCAACACATTGATGCAGTTTTGAAATTATGAATTGAGCGCCCTCAAAACACCAGATATAGACATAACTGACTATGTAATTAATCCAAACATTAAAATAAATGATGTAAATGGTTAAATTATAAAGTATTAAACATGAAAAAGTTTATTAATAAATATAATAATTGATATATGTTTATTATTTAGGATATAAAATACATACATGACAGAGACTGAACTCTAGGTAAAGGTTTTCGTCTCAAAACTTCCTTCTTTGAGTTTCATGTTCTTTTTTACACCTAATTTCTTTTATATGTGGTATAAACTGTACATTTACATATTATATCATGAATAGATAATAATTAATGGTATTTTAAGTTACAAATTACTTACTTTATTTATGGGGACTATGATTCAAAAGTTACCAAAGCAGAAAGGGTTTATACTTTAATCTCGTTTTAATCGGGATTGTTTATGCTTGAATTTACATTATAAGAAATTATGTCATAATTATATAATAAACCCCTATTGTTTTATTATCTATTTTTTTAGGAAATTTTAATGTAATATTACCATTTTCATCACTTAGGTACTTAAAACGACTTAGAAAATATATTTTTAAAAATCAGACTTCATTTATCCCTACGGTTGAAATTTTTTTCATTCCAAGTCCATTATTTATAAAAACATTTTAAAGAATATTTTTAATATTCGGTAAATATTTATTAAATAAATTTTACCCATTTTTTACTTTTTAAAAAAATTGTTAAAAGGGGTGTTCTTTCTATTTTCTGAACGAGGTGATTTTTGACTTTTCTCAAAAACTATGAAATAAATGTTTTTTAAATTATACAACATGTATATAATTACATACCATAATTTTCATTGAATATTTATTTATAAGTTTCCAATGATATTTTCAAATAAATTTATTCCCAAAATATTTTTTTAATTTTAGTTTTTCAAAAGTTATTTTAATAGTGGAATGGTTATTTTCCTAAATAAAGTTTTTTATATATTTTTAAGTATTTCTATTCATCAACAACAAGAACCTTTAATGTCTGGTAATGATTCTAAAATATATATATGTGTGTGTGTATTATATATATATATATATATATATTTCTCACACTCCCTTCCTTTTATGGGGTAATACGTGCCTTATTCTCATTTCTAAAATTCCTTTATTATGAAATTTCCATTGATTAAGATATGAGGCAAGATTATGTAACTCATTTTCTTTCCACAGGAAATTATTGTGTTAATGTTTATGATTGGTTTCCATATGTGGCATACATATTCATGCATAGTAAATGAAAGTAATAGGAAGGGCTAGAATTATATACCCCTCCAATGCATTGGGTAATGTTTAGTCCCATGGTACATCAATTATGGAATTAGGGAGTAAACCAAGACCATTATGAGACTCTTTCCACCATGTGAGATTATTATAGAAGTTAGTCTTGGCTTATGTTTATGTTTTATTTTATGTTTTAGTCACATTTCCTTGGATACCATGATTTTATGATACCATGTTCATTATGATATGTTTCCAGGTGATTACTCATGTCCCTCCTCTTTTATTATGTCATGTTATACCTTTGACTCGCTTGTTTTGATTCCTTATCCTGTTTATTTCCTCACTAGAATTTTTAGATCACCCCTTTTGTTTATATATTCCTCAAGTTATCCCTTGCAGATTTAAGAGATCAAAAGGATTTAATATCTCACTATGGAAAATAAAATAAATAAGTTTTATTTTATCCTCACATTGATGTATTATGAACCTATTCTTCTAAATACACAAGGACTTGTGATAATTGGGTTGAAATTAATTTATGTTTATGTTAAAAAACATATAATGATATATATATATATAAGGAATGGGTCACTATAGTGAGTATCAGAGAAAAGGTCTAGTTAACCTTTAGAAACTTGGATGAGAAAATTTTATTGAGAACCCGAAGGATAAGTATAAGGATAAGTATTTGGATAAGTATAAGGGTAAGTATAATTATATAAAATATCCTCAAACTTTTTTGAAGTTTATAGTGAGTGGTTTCCAAGAAATCAAATCCATTCCTGGATACTACAAGTGTATGTGGCTCTGGCACAGTTGTACATAGGGGTAATAACTATGAAAATGCACATTGGTATTTAAATTAATCATCACTTGATGCATGAAAATAAGCCTTTATACACACCTGGTTTGACACTCCCAGGGGGATTTGTTTTAAAAATTCACAAACTCTATACAAACCATCATAAAGGACTTGCATATATGATAATCATGGATGGCCGAGGTTAAACTTAAAGTTTCTTGGGTTGATACATCTAATGTTGATCATGAATTTAAATTCAAATGTACCCATGTTGAGGTTTTATATTTTGGAAGTCTTTAATTATTAAGAGTATTTTGGGAGACATTTATTCTAATATAACCCTTGGGTTTAGTATGGGTTTTAGAAGAAAAATTGGGAATAATGCCTTATATTCTGTGGAAACAAGTTTAATGTTATTGGTATCCTTTAGGGTTTATCCTATCTTTTATGTTAAGGTAATATTATTCAATTAAGATAATTTGATGTTTTGGGAAAAATAAGTTGTATAGAAAACCATAATAGTTACAAACTAATTTTAAGATTAATATAATTTTGAGTATGTTCATCATATTTTTGGTAACCTTATAGAAATTATATAATTATATTTTTAGAAAATGAAAAACATGTATGTTGATCAAAAATCCATCACATTCAAAAAGGATGTGGGGCATAAACCGATAACTAAAGGGAGATAAGGGTGTAGCGCCTACAACTAGCCTATGTGTTGTACTAGTTACTATGACATTATTTTTACATAAAAAATTTGGTGTATAAATATTAAGTTGATTTTGTAAAACATATTAGAGGATCAATTATTTTTGAATTTTTAGGATTTTGAGGTGATGAAGGATATTTTGGGAATTTTCTTATTGGGTTGAGATATATATAACCTTTAGGTTTAACAAAAATTATTAATTGGTAAGAACAATATTATACCTTTTGAGATGTAAATTAAAGGGTATGAGATATCCTTTGAGGTTAAAACATTATTTCATGTTGAGGTTATTGAGGTTATTTGGGAAATAGGGTTACTTATTTAAGGAATTATTTTTGTTAAACCATTTTTTATTTATTGAATTTTGGAGATTAATATATTCACAATCAATTTGGGTATTATTTTTCCTCGTTCCAACCATTTTGGTTTTAATAAATATAAGAGGAATAAATTGTTACTATTTTTTGGATCTTATGTTCTATTAAAAGTTAATTTTTGTGCTTTAAATTTTAAAAATTATTATTTTATATTCATTCCTTAGAGTAATAGCTAAAGTGGAAATTGATCAATGCACAGTGAAAGGGTGAAATTGTGTTTATGAAATGAAAAGATATCAAGTAAGTATGTTTTCTAGTGTGTTCTCTATCTTTATAGAAAAATAATACCACAACTCTTGGAAAAGGATATTGAAAAAAAAATCATCATATTATCTTCATATTATTTTAATTGATGGTATTTTAATTCATCACAGATTTATGGTTTTTTTGTTCTCAACTTTCTCTTGATTATTCACTTTATTGTGATCAATGGTCTCTGTCACTCTCCATAATTATTTATGCTTTTCTTCCATGACCATATTTTAACTTCCCATAAATATTATCCTATGCATAAACCTGGTTATGTTATTACCAAAATATTTCTCTTTACCTCTTTTTAATAGGTTTTTTTATTAACCCCTTTTACGATGTGGGTTTTTCACAAAGGAATTTTCAAATGCCCAACCCTCGATTACTGAGCATGAGTTAAAATTACGAGGATGAAATTTATTTAAATGAGTAGAATATAACACCTATAGATTTTGGAATATAATAATCTTTAAATAAATTTCATTTTATTTATAGCTTTCGTTACATGAAACACTGAGTATAAACGAAGTGTGATATAATATTAAAATATTATTATTTGAATGTGACCGATATAACCTAGCCAATAAATTAACATTTATGAATAGTATTAAATAATTTATGAAATATATATAATTTTATTAATAAATATAAATTTATTTACAAATTATTGATAAATATGAACTCAACTTTAATGAATATATTTCATTCTATGAAAAATTACATTACCTTTAAAAATGTTTTTTATTTATTTTATGAAAAAATATTATAATTAATTTTTTTAACTTTTATAAATGTTTTTTTATAAAATTGAAATAATTTTTTTAATCAACATATCTATATTAACTTATGGTGAAGTTTTGGTATTTTTTGAAAAATATTGATTTTTTGGTGAATAATGAAAATACAGATTTTTGGTAAAACTGTCATTTTGTTTGTAAATTAACTAATTTAAAAGTACCATTACTATTTAATACGATTTAAAATTAACATAATTATTATTTATTTATATTTAATTAATTTAATTATATTTAAATAATCATTATACTAGATTTTAATATAAGTTTTTTTAGGCTTTAAAACACTTTTTCTAAAAACTGTTTTAAAGTTCACAACATTTCCCCGTTTTGAATAATTAAAATAAAAACTAATGGGAAATGGTTTAAATTAAATTTATATTATATATATATAAATTTAAATTCATTTAATTGTGATCATTTTTCATAGATTTATTATGAGACCATCTAATTCTTGAAAAATGCATTTTTTGAAAAACCATTTTTTCGACACGTATACAGTTTTGATTTTAAATTAAATTATATCACTTCAATAAAATGAATTTGATAAAATGGTTTAAAAACTTTTAATCAAAAATTTTTATATTATTTAATAATTTCAACCTAATTTTTAATCATAATTAATATTAAAAACAACAAAAAATAGTTACTCCGGAAAAAGATTAAAATGGTAAAAGTGAGCAACCTTAGAGGTAAGGAGGATAAAATTTTTAAAACATACTTATTTTGAATTTTAGAGGTGAATATCAGACTTATATCTCCTAGAATAATTTATTTTTATAATTTTGGAGGTGTTTTTATTAAGATTAACTTCCCATTATTGAATAGTTTTGGTTATTTATAAGAATGTCATTCCTCCTCCCTTATAAAAGGGAAGCGCCTATCTCATCGTTTCCACAATTATAAATACAATTAAATCATCAAATAAAAACCTTAATAACTTTATGTATTCCATACTCTTATTATATAATCTTTTTGTTTCCATAAATCTAATATAAGAATTCTTTAGGAATAATCCTAAAGAGGTGGTCTGAAGAAGAGGTAATGTTCTTAACCGGGCATCATTATTTTATTTATTTTTAGATATCCTTCAAATATTTCTCTATAAAAGTAATATAATAACATAATTATCTTAAATATACTAATATTTTATTATGTTTTTTTATTAACCTAAATTCATCTCCACTTCTATCAAATGGGAAATGAAACCATTGATCGTGTGTAAGGCGAACAACCACCTCACAAAATGATGAAATTTGTTTTCCATAATTTCCTATCATGAATATTTATAATTATGTATTTAACTATTTTATATGATAATCATTATCTATTAACCATTATTGATAATTAATATTTCATATAAATTCTAAACTTACCATCCATTTTAAATGATAACGTTGTTCGTGTGTACGATGGACTACCGCCTCGTGAAACTATGGGATTCATTTATTTCATTACCACACCACATGGATTGTATATGTAAGTGTATTTAATGAAATAATATTAAATTTATAATATATTTATCATTTTATAGATATAAAATCACACTCAACTACTTTTCATAATAATCATTGAAAAATGGAAATATTATTCATGCGTACGTACGACCTATCATCTCGATGACTGTAAAGTAATTTATTTTTCATAACCATAATTAAGTGTTATTTTTAAAATTGTGTTTTATGTATAAAAATTATAATTATTTCATGATTATTATTCTATATATTATGTAATATTTACCCTTATGAACATAGTCAACTCATTGTTGATGTTTTGAAATAATGAACTGAGCATCCTCAAAACACTTGACACAAACATAACTAACTTTGTGATTAATCGCATCATTAATATAAATGAAGTAATGGTTTAAGTATAAGTTTTTAAACATGGTAAATTTTATTTTTAAAAAAAATAATTTACATAATTTTATTATATAGGATATAAAATACATACATAAAAAATCTTGGACTTGAGATAAGGGTTTCCATTTCAAAACTTCCTTATTTGCAATGTATGTTATTTTATATTACTGATTTATTTTATATGGTGTATATAATGATAATTTAAATATTATATCATTATTAATTTATAATTCGTGGTATGTTAATTTATAATTCACTTACTTTATTCATGGATTTTATGATTCAAAAGTTACCAAAATGGTAAGGGTTTATGCTTCAATCTCATTTTAATCAAGATTGTTTTTTCTTGAATTTCCATTAAAGGAAATTATTTGATAGCTATAAAATAAAACACTTTAATTTTATTCTCATTAGGTTTATTATGAATTTTTCAAGTAATAGAAACATTTTCCTCTCTTGGGTACTTAAAATGATTTATTAAATTCTTTTAATAAAATCTGACTTCATTTCTCTCTTCAGTCGAAAATCATTTTTCTTTCCAAAGACATGTTTTGTAAAAAAAATTAAAGTAGTTTTTTAATATTGTTTAATTATTTATTAAATAAATTGGTACCCATGTTTTAATTTTTAATAAATTGATTGAAATAAATCTTTAAATAATTTTTTTAATGAGGCAATTTTTGTTCTTTCTAAAAAAAATATGAAACAAATTTTTTTTTAACTTATAAGACATATAGGGAATTACCCTCTCATATTTTTCCTTGAGGGTTTATTTATAGTTTCAAATAATATTTTCAAATAAAATTATTCCCTTGTTAATTTTAGTTTTTCAAAAGTTATTTCCAAAGTGGAAATGTTATTTTCCTCATGAATGTTTTTTTATTTTTTTAAATTATTTCTATTCATCAACGACAACGACCTTTAATGTTATGGGATTCTTATAAAATATATATATATGTATCTTGCATATATAAATTCCTCACTATACCTTTATTCTATCGGATAATACATTCCTTATTCTCATTTCTCAATGCCTTCATAATAAAATTTCCTTTTATTATCATATGAGGTAAGATTATGTTACTCATTTTCTTTCCATGGGTAATTCTTAGGTTTATGCCTTATGATTGATTTCCTTATGTGGAAGACATATTCATGTAAATTAAATGAATGTGATGTGTGGGGGCAGAAATATATATCCCCTTAATTCATTGTGTAATTTTTTAGTCTCATGATATGTCATTTTTGGGATTAGGGAGTGAGCCTAATCCATTATAGGACTCTGTCCACCATGTGATATTATCTCGGTAATTATCTTTGACTTATGTTTATGTCATGTTTTATGTTTCTTCCACATTTCCTATAATTCTATAATCTTATGATAACATTTTATTTACATTTTTTTCCACATGATTGTTTATGTTCCTTATCCTTTATGATATCATATTATAACTTTGACTCACATGTTATGCTTCCTTATCATGTTTATTTCCTTAATTAGATTTTTGGATCACACCTTTTTTCTATGAATTCCCCAGGTTATCCCTTATATATTTAGGAGAATGAAATGATTTAAGAACTCATTATGTAGAATAAAATAATGAAGTTTTATTTTAGACTCAATTTGATTTATTATAAACCAAGTATTCTAAATACACTACGCCTCATGATCTTTTATGTTGTAATTAATAAATGTTTATTTTAAAAATCATTTAATGATATGTGTAAAAGTAATTGGTCGCCATATATTGGGTAGTTATTATTAATTTTTTATCAATCTTATGATGTCGTGTGTGAGGTTTTAAAGTCAAGTTGTGGTTGCTTCATAGTCATTCATATTTATATGGCTATGTTGAATTAGCTAAATAATTAATTGGAATATAGTAAGTTAATAATTGATGGGTGATATAAGAATTTAGCTGAGTGTGTATAATAAAACTTAGTAGAAATATATATATTTTTTTTATTAACTATTATTATATCATGAATTGATGTGGTTATTAGTTTTTTTATTTTAGTGGTGTTGTTTCTTATGTTTCCTTGAAATGTTTCATTGGTAATTATTGTTTTTTTTATCACCTATTTCTTATTTTTTGTTATATATTTATATTATACACGAAGGCTATAATATATTTCGATTATTTTTATAATTTCATGGGATATAATGAACTAAGGAATGGAGAATATATATACATAATATATTGTGGATCAAAATTATTTCATTTGTAGAATTTAAAGGATATAATGGCTCGTGGTTATGATCGATGTTTCCCATTCAGGATTAAAGTATCACTGAGAGGGGAAGGGGTAAATCAGTGATATAATTTTCTTTTATGTTTCCTTTATTATGAAACTACCTTCGCCTCCTATTAAATATTTCTTTCTCTATTGATCATAATTCAAACACACACCCACATGAACACAATAATTTATAAAGTTCACTACTCAAAAAGAGTAGCTACGTGCTTGGTATGGTTTGGAAATAGTCAAATACCACACAATACATTAGAAAACCATCCTCCAATGTGGAATACAATGAGTAATATTTTCCCTTAAACTCATCCAGCACTATGAAAACAATCCAATAGTGTGTGTTCTCCTTCTAGCACAAAAGGATGCAATACAGTTTTATGGTGCTTCTTGATCCACTTCCACAAATATTATCTTTCAAAACAATTATTTTTTGTTCTTCCAAGAATCAGGTATGAAATTATTAGACTTCATAATGATATTTAATATGATACCCTATTCTTATTTATAAGTTATTTTAGATCTTATTTGATGCTATTTGAAAGCTCTATTCACTTAAACTAGGTATTCAAAACTGATTTTCATGAAGCTCCCTCATGATGTTCCCTTTGCGAAGATCACAACCTTTCTGAAGCAAACTACCTTAGTAGAACCAACTACCTTCATGATGCTCACTGGGTCAACATGAAATATCCCATCATCTTGAAGAAACCATTTCTTAAAAGCATTGGCATCAGTCAAGACTTTAGAATTATTTTCATGATGATCAAGCTCACATAGAAATCCCGCTTCATGAAGCTCTTCTACCTTCGTGAAATCAGATCGATTTCAAATTTTCTTTGATTATTTTAGTTAAAATTAAATGGGGGTCTCCTTATATTTATAGGATTTCCCATTCACTATGGTCCACCACCTAAAAAATATTTTTTATATCACTCAAAAATATTTTTGAGATGCTCCTCAATTCGTAATGCTCCTTTGATATTTTTTATTTTCGTGGATATCACCATCAACCATCTCGCATTCACAATGCTCCCCTTCTCATAATCATGGGAATTATCATCATCATTTATGATGCTGTATATCTTCATGAAATTCATGATGTTTTTCATAATTTTGGAGATTACCATCACTTTTTTTGATTCTGTATATCTTCACAACATTCACGATGCTTTTTATAATGATGGAGCTTTCTATCATCCAACAATATCTTTCTTTCTAACCAAACCAGAAACTGATTAGAATAACATTTTCTCCCTCATTCCTTCATAAGTATTTCATCACAAGTTCTCCAAATAACTTATGAAATTTGTGATATATAGACCAAAAAATCATCATAATATTTTCCAAGGAAAGTATTCTAACATCCCTATCTTCCACTTTTACAAAGTGAGGTGATTTCATTTCTTCTCAGACTTCCTTGACAACAAAATACAATACATGAAAATGATACTCTTCCTTATCAGCTTGGTCATAACAATGATATGCATTTAAATATTTTCATAATATATTATGTATTAAGGTAAAATGTATATATATATATATTTTGTTGTGGCTTATAATGGCTCAATTATATGACACATGCACTTATATATCATCTATAATGGCACAAGGTCATGACATTTATACATATTCGCTACTTATAATGGATTAAAGTTATATCATGTGTTACATTGTGAGTGATCTTGATTATAGATTGATTCAAGGAGATGATGATTGTGTGATGTGATGGTGGTGTCGATGTAATGGTTATGATATTGTGTTGGTGGTGTAATGGGTATATTTATGTATAGATGGTTTTAAAGTGATTATGGTAACAATGTGATTCATTAGTTATAATATTTATATGGTGGGTTGATTATAATGTCTATAAAAGTAGATATTTGTTTTTAGACCTTTTCCTTTATATTTATATGATTATATAAATATAATATAACACTTTATATTTGTACTAATTTATTATTGATCAATTATAGTGAATGCAGGTGACATAGTAAAAGGTGATGGTTATGTATTTTTCTGATGCTATATTTTTTTAACTTGTTTATTTTTATAATCCCTATCATTGATTATCTCATGTTATTTCTAAGTTTTTCTCACTCATATCTATCTCGGTAATTTTACTTTCCTTTTATGTTTAATTTTTCAGAAATATGATCCTATAAAGTACTCCCATATTCTCAACCCTCTGGATTTTTCTAGAATTGTTTTGCAGGATAGTTCGACGGAGATTGTGGGATGTTGTTGTTTGGGCAGTTGGAGTGAAATTGAGGAGGTCATTCTATATTTTTCCTTGATTGTGTTGTATATGTTTATATGTAGTGATATTTTGGGTATGGTAATTTTTATGTTTTCATTTATATATGGAGTTGATTTGTGATTTTTATTTTATTTTTCTAAGAATTTATGAGCATGATTCCTCTCATACATATGATAGATACCCTCAGTGCGAGTCGCTAACCCATGGCCTATTGGAGGTGGTATTATGGGGTCACACCCATCTTCATAGATGACCCTGTAGGGGTTTTATCTAGGATTTTTCATGACATTTGAACTCCTTTATATTATCTTTTATGCAACATTCTACTTCAAATATATGATCTTAAATGAAATATAATTATTTTAGATACCAAATATGTTATGTAAACAATTTGTATAATCTAAAAACCAAATTTTTATTATTATATAAAACATTGATATTATTAAAGTTAAAAACCATTTTTATATGGTTTATATTATTTCCCAAATAAGGCCTTAAATTTGAATAATTTTACTTAAATAATGATGACCAATTCATAATTTTTAAATATATTCATATATTTTTCTATATTTTGTATTTTATAAATTACACTTATAATTTTCATTTCAAAATTTTATGTCGAAATTATAATTCATGCAATATAAATTTAACAAGGTATTTAATATTAATAATTAATTATTTATATATTTATTTATTAAATGATTCAAAAACTTAATAAATAATTATAAAAAAATAATTAACTAATTTATAAAAAAATTAAAAATTAAATAAATATCAAAAAATAAATTTTTTCTATAATTTATTAACCTTTTATAATAATTCAATTCATAATTGAATTTCAAGAAAATCATTTTTTCTAGTTTTTAAGACTATATATATATAATGATGTAAACCATAGTTCCATTAAATGGTATAAAACATAAAATACGAGTGATAATCATGAATTCAGTGAGATTACACCAGTATATGCCCCACGTAAAGTAAAACACATGGTTCTAGCTATGGTGGAAAATGATATTCACTTGTTTAATATAGCACTGTCGTGTGGTGACTTGTGTAGAAATAATTGGGCACCTGCAACTATCACAACTTGTGATAAGCCTTTACGTGAGACTAATATAGAGGGGAAGTCATATTTTAAGATAGGATGTGATATATCTAATATGATGTGATTATCAATTTTCAAATGTGGAATGGTTTCATCATAGTATATTATATACCATATCATATACTATCATCTGATGAAAACTGAAAGATCTCACTATGTTTCTATGAAAGATATCCCATATCGTATGTAGTGATCTAATCACATGTTATGATATCACATATCATAAAAAACAGAAAAAATCATATTTTTAATTGTTTTAAATGATAGAGAACATAAAACCATTACAATATGTTATATTTATTCATTTTCAACATGATTTTGAGAAATAAATGTCATAATAAATATTTTATAATAGTAAAGGGTTTCTAAATATTTATTGACACTCAATAAATGAAGTGTAAGCTATAAAGAACCATATCCCAATGTTAACCATTCTATAAAACCAATAACAATGTATAATAAAATGAATAACATGATTTTTTCACCTTACATTGAAGATAGAAGTTGCATGAGTCTTCAATCATGCTTAATGAAAATTGCCTAAAGGAAACCATTAGACTCGATTATCTAAGGTGTATCCACAAGGAGTACTAAATTTTCCATCTTATGGTAAGGATACCTCTCCAACCCTTGATGTTCTAGTATCTCATGGAAAATAAGGAAGGAGATGGGATAATACTCAAATAAGGGGGGGTTAGTATGAATCTTAGGTGAAATTTCATAATCATCATCATATAGTGATTTCCTACTTTTAAAATCCTTAAAACAGTCATGAACCTTATACGAAATGTACTCAAACTTTTTTATAACATTAGAGTAATGCCATCTATTTAAAAAATTTAAATGTTTAGTCAATCCAATTCATATATGTTTCAATATATCAAATGCATTATTAATGATAGAAATGTGTAGAAGATCTAAATGTTAACCATTTAATAATAGGAATATTTATTAGTCATAGGCAAGGGCAAGATATTTTATACCACGCTATATGATATGCCTTTAAAATGGTATACAATATTCTCTACAAAGGAATATTATATGCATTTCAAAGGAAAGTTATACCCAATGACCAGCTCATACCATACAATAAGATATGGGATTTAGGGAATATCTCCTTCAATTATGAATTAAGGTGTCTTCCATTTCATTCCTCACTCAATGATGTATGACCCACATAATTCATTCATCGAACAACTTATACGAATTTATACGTACATGGACCATTCGGTCAGGCCGCTATCACATGGTTATTCAATATGGGTGATCGAATGACCCTGTGTGTGCTAACCTACCCTCAACTATATCTCCACCTCGTACTAATGCGGATGGGTTCCCACCATCTAATTGCTCAAATAAAACTATTGTGGGAAATCTCCCAGTTCCACATTGTGATCCCCCAACTTAGGGTATGGGGCACAACCTCCACCATTGGATGGAAGATCCAATATCCTATATCCCTCTCGTGATCATCCTTTCATCGCCATCGCTTCTCACAATTATCCACTTACAACTGTGGTTTGTCCAAGGTTTTCCACCTCTAATTAACACCAAAATTGACACCTTAAGTAATTTTGACTTCCTAATTCCATATATAGTATCTCTTTTTCCTGATTTAGACTCTAAGTACCTAAAATATTAAAGAAAATAAAAATATGGTGTAACTTTCTCTATATTATTTATCTTAAACCACAACATCAATAGAAGTGATTCTAAGGTTAATGTATTCTTCTAATTAATTCATTTATATTAATATATAGTAGGTTTCACGAAATAATTACTTGAACAAGATATCATTATATTTTTAAAATAGGTCCCATGAGCCTCAGCCAAATTGGTGAGGACTCCTTAAGTGCATCCAGGCGACCCGGGATCAAATCCAGGCAGAGGCATAATGTTCGGGTACTGTAGAAGTACTATAGTAGGGAATGTAGCAGGTACTGTGGCTAGGCTGTAGAAGTATTGTAGTAGGTACTGTAGTGGGAACTGTAGTAGGTACTGTTTGGCATTGTAGCAGCCGGGAATATTCCTTCGTTTGGGCCTTCGGGCTACCGATTTGGTCCCTGAGTCCTTTAAGGCCTTCGGGTGACCCCGGACTTCGAGTCAGTAAGACCTTCAATCCACCTCAAGGCCTTCAGGCCACCTTAAGTGCAGATGCAAACCAAACAACCTATATTAAAAGAGTTCTAGATGGAGGATGAGCAAGGATCATTTTCCATAGAAGAATATAAATGGATTGAAAGAATGATAGGGTATGGAACCTACCATCGAGACAAGAGTGTGCATGCACAGGA
The DNA here is from genome assembly GCA_963277665.1 of Viscum album. Taxonomy (NCBI): domain Eukaryota; kingdom Viridiplantae; phylum Streptophyta; class Magnoliopsida; order Santalales; family Viscaceae; genus Viscum; species Viscum album. Next base: position 1,775,311,254 of record OY728142.1, on the reverse strand, counting down.
AAGCCTAGCCAAACATCCATGTGATGGTGGAGAGCTGATTTCACGATGAAGATGCTAGGGTGGAGCAGTTCCAAGTAGTTAGTCTAGTTTTTATATAATTTTTAAAGCCTATGGGCAATGAATTCCTCTATTTCCTATGATCCATTTAATACTTATGCCTATAGGCCTTATAAGGGTTCCACCTCACCCCTTGAAAGGTGGAATATCAAAATCAATAAAAAAAATGAAGGCCTTTGGGACATTGGAGATTATCAGAATATAACCTAAAACTTATATCTAAGTTATTTTAAAATCAATGCATTGGATTTTGATGAATATAAAGTCATTGTATTCATTTTATAATCTAAATTAATTATCACAAAGTTTTTTTTATAATTCCAATATTAAGGCATCGGAATCAAAGAGGGATTTTTCTCTCTCCAAAATTTCTTTCTAGCATTTTTCGGAATTTGTGCATTGTGTTTAAAAATTTAAAAGTGTAATATGATTATATCAACATGAATAACAACATAATAAAATTTAATGGGGTGATTCAAAGAAAAATATATAGATTTAAAGGAGAGAATATTTTCCTTGAAAACAAAGAGGAAGGTCAAAGAACCATACCTATTGTTGAGACCTAGACATCCACTGGTAGTGAATTCATAATCTTTAATAGATCCTCTATCCATAGCAGATTAATCCCTCATAATCCATATCTTCCCCTTCTATTTACACTAAAATATTCTAAATAGGGGACATAATAGATAAAAATAGAAGAAATGAATTATTATTTATTAAATAATTCATTTAAAATTACTTCACCACTATTGTACACAACTGTGACCATACTCAAATATTATAAAACTCAAACGATAGGGTAAACACCAAATTATGGACTCAACATCAGTGTGTGTTTCTTAATCCAACTCCCAATTATAGTAAATTAAAAATATTACCTTTTTTATTGAAAAAATAATATATTTTAAGCAAAACCACATGTGGAGAAAAATTACACCACTTAAGAAGATTATTTAAATTTAAATAAGTATTATTAAATCCAAGAATACTAACATGAGTGTTTGGTAATAATCATAATAAATAGAACCTTTTGGATGAAAACCAAGATATTATATGCTCCCTATATTAATACTTTCCATCCTAAAAAAACAAACCATAGACAATCACATCCTCGCATCCATTAACCTTCCATCCTAAAAGAAGAAACCCTCCAATTTATCACTAAACAATAAATGGGAGGAATATATGGAATGGTCGTTAACTATATCGACCACAAAACATTATAAAATCTCAATGAAAATGATAGAAATATATCTCTCATCACTAAGTTATCCCACTATAGGATTCCTTTCTAGACAACCGATAAGCATTCCAAACCTGATATGAACATCACTTCCTGAGAAGCTAATATTGAATTAGGTGATTTCCATTAAAATATCATCCATTATAGTATCCTAAAACAAGAATCCAAAATAAACCACACACCTCTTTGATGTATTTCTAAACTAAAAATATTATTAATACCACATTTGATAGTTTGTGCCCTACTAAACACAGTTGATCCTAAGAGTGTTTTTGGAAATTCTGAGTCCTTAGGGAGATTTCTAAGACCCATGTGGAAGTTATTTTGACCTTGTATCAAATAATAATTAATGAGTGTTAAGTTATTTTTCTTTAAGGTTGGAGCTTAAGCCTCATTTAATTATTAAAGCAAAGCAAAGACCTCTTTTAACTAGGTAGAGGGAGACCCATTACATAGCCCGAAGGCCTAGTGGGCATGTAACCCATTACATAGCCTGCAGACCCAAATTTTTGGCCCAAGGCCCATTCTGTGAATAGTAACCTGGCTGCTACAGTACCCAACACTACTACAGTCCCCTACCGCTTCTACATTTCCCTACCGCCGCTACAGTTTAGTTTTTAAATAATGGATTGGATATGTTTATTTTGTCGATTTTTATTTCCAATACATAAATCATACTAAAACTCACATAAAATAAAGTTTATTATTTTATATTAATAGTATTTAGGTTTTTGTAGTTTCTTGGAAAATGTTGAAAGTGATTTGGAAGAAATTATGAAATTTTTTGAAGGTGATAAAATTTAGATTAGAAGATTTGGCTGAGTCTTAGAGAATAGGTAATATAGTTTGTTGGATCTAAAATTTGAAATGTCCTTATAGTTGCATGTATACAAAAGATCCACTATGGATAATATATAAGATAATTTTTCTGAGTTATACCATAATTTTTTCTAATGTTGGTTAATACTTTTTATCTTCTATTGAGTATTTGTAATATGTTTCTTGAGGTTTGGATATAATTTTGTAAAGGAAGTGTATACATAAGGTGTCGTGTAGAGAATACATAAGATATTACTTGAATTGAACCAAAAATTTGGAAATGTAAAGTGATATGTAAGATTATTTACAATATGTATGGATAATACATAATATGTGAAGATATTAAAGATGCATACATAATATGTTCATGGGAGTTTGAAGAAGTTTCTACAAAAGGGCTTATCTTATATATTGAAATATATATATATTCAGATACATAAGAATATTTATCTCACACTATTGGTATATAAGATTTTTTTTATGATCTAAAATTATAATTTCTCTGAGATTTTATTAGGGTATTAAAAATTTAAATTTAATTAGTTTAAAATAGTTATTTTTAAAAAATTCAAGGAGAATTTAGAGCCTAAAAACCTGACGATGATAATGCTTTTCATGAATGATTTAAACATCACAAAGAAAAATTTAAAATTCATGAAGAAGGAAAAAAATGTACATGTTGTGAAGGAAATACTACACCATGACCATAAAAATTTTGAGAAGTGGAAATAAGCCTTGTGTCATGAAGAATATATATATAAACATTACTTCATTTTATTCTAAGTTATCAATGCTATTCACATTATAAAAGTGGTACTTGTAAAATAAATGGAGAACAACAGTCATTTTAGTTATAATATAACTGTTCTTATATAAAAAATAGATTTAAATGAAGTTGGTTATTTTAATTTAAAAAAAATAAATTCAAATTTAAATGAAAATAGTGTTATTATGTGTGAGATATATGAATAGGGAGTTTTATGCATGAAGTATAAAATTAGATGAGAAGAGTTTTATTAGTAGAAAACATGAAATGGAAGATTAAAGAATCGTGAATATGAGGGAATAATTTTAGAATATTATTTAGGTGAGAGAGAGTGAAATAATAGTGTGTATGTAGTATATCATACACATGAAAAAATATAATTATAATAGTGAAAGTAGTAGAAAAATAAAAAAAATAGAAAGAGTTATATAGTGAAGTGTGTGTGAGAATAAGAATAAAGCTCACACTTGTTCCTTTTAGTGATGATGTGTAGGATCAATTTATATTTTTAGGAGAAAATTATTAGAAAAGTATATTCCCTACCCTATAAAATACAAGACAATAGCGCAAAAAGTTTGATCAAGGTGGAAACCTATCTTCTTATGTTGGGAGATGACATTTTTGATACTCTTGTATCATAAGTAATGGATAAACCATACTTGTTTTTATTCATGATGGTGATTCTATGGGTTTTATGGAATCATGTGAGTCTAGATCATTCTAGGTATTATATAATTTTTTAATTAACCTTGTATATTCTCTGACCTTCAATAATTTCTTTCCTTGGTGTGTGTGATTAAATTAGTAACACCACTCACTCTAACTAGTGATAGAGGTTGATTTCATAAGTAATCATAAAAAGTAAAAAATAGAACACTATCAACTAATTCACCCATTCCCCTCTTATTGAACCTCATAAAGGTTTTGGAAACCCAAATTATCATCAGAGAAATAGTTCCACTCTAAAGATAAAAAATTTCATGTTATTTTCTTTGAATATTTTTGAACTCATATAGTGTATAAGTTCTTTAAAGAATGTCTATCTCTATTTTTGAATAATTTGGTCTCTAAATTTATTTTGTAAATATGGATAAAATGTATTCTATGAACAACAATGAGATATCAAATTTTTTATGGGAAAAACTACGACACATGTAAATATCTCATGTTTTCATATATTTTTTCCATTATTATTAATGTTTTGGAATCTGGAATTGATTGGTTTATTCCTCATGATTAAGTTACTACTATGATAGAATTATATAGGAATAATTTATAGAATGATATTTGTGTGGAAAATTAAATACTTTCATCTCAAGGTAAAAGGTATCAAGATTGTAAATATTATTTAGGATATGTTATAAAACATTTATGAAGTAAATTAAATGTTTAATCAAGACATGTTTTAGGTGTGGTGATTGAATTATGAAGAATATAAGATAGGATAAATAAAATATTAGATGAATTATTCATAATAGGAAATGATATTGTGAGAATGATTTTATGTTTCAGAGAGAAATTCCAGGATAATATGGTTGATTAAAACATAATAAGTGTCTTTCCAAACATGTTTGATGTGATGGTTTTAGCACGCAAAGCCTAAGATCTAGGTATGCTTAATTTTGATGATCAGTATAGAATAATTATTGAATTTGAAATACATAAGGGAAGTGTTTTCATGAAATATACCAAGGATGGTACGGAAATATCTATAAAATATTTTTAAGTATGAAAATAATAGAAAAGAAGATAATTATAATAAAGAATATTAAAATTCAGATGAACTTATTAATGCGATGTTTCATAAACTCATGTAATTCATGTCAAGAAATTTCTAACTATGAAAATGTAAATATCATGGTAAATTACCTTTGATGTATTTTATTTAAGGGATTATTATACATTTTACTATGAAATTTCCAATTATGAAAGTAGAAAATGATGAAGAGAATGAAGATAAGGATGGGAATCTAAGAAATTATTTGAATAATGAATCATCAAAACATTATTCTAAGGTGAAAGGTAATAATTTATTGAAGTATAAAGAGAAACTTTTATTATCTATAATTTATGGTAATAATTTTTTCAAGGATAATAAAGTATTAGAATAATCTATTAAAGACATAGAAAGTCTGATTATTGAAAAGGTTACTGATTAATAATTCATAAGTGAAGAAATAAACAATAATGAAAGTGGGTAAGATACAAAAATAGAGTTCATGATAAAGTAATAATTTAAAGAGTTCCTTATAAAGATATCTAAACTTGAAAAGGAAATTATTTTTTTAAGAATGATATTAAATTATCTTTCAATAATGATAACATAAGTACTGATAAATAATCAAGTCTAGAAAATTAAATTGACAATTTGAAGAAGTTTCTTAATAAATTTATGAATTTGGATATTGAATTGTAAATAAAGGTCATTGAAAAAGAGGAGCATGAGTGTATGGACCCAAATTTAAAAAATTTATTCTAGTGTTTTTGAACTATAATTGACATTTGAGGATCTTTTTAATTTAGAGTTCTTAAAAATTGGGACAAACTCTTACAAAGTAGACCCTTACATTACATGTGGACACTGTTAATCAATATCCATTTTTTCCACCAAAGGAAACCCTTAAAAACATGGCTTATTTATGAGAAACATCTTAAATTATTTCATTATGAAATTTTATTTTAACATGCCAATCTTAAGACCTATGAAAAATATTTTTAAATCTTAGGATGAACAAAAATATTAGTAATGGTCACAATGAAAGTAAATCATTAGGCCAGTGAAAACTTAAAAATCCATTATAAAAAATCTCTAAAAAACTAATTTGAAATAATTGAAAAATAACGTAGGTTCCTTGTTAAATAATTAATAAATCACTCTTATATTCACCCTTACAAATAGAATAAACATATTTTTGACTTCCACCTCTGGATTACCCAATGCATTGGAGAGCTATAATAGGGATCACCCTTCATATAAGTTATATTAGGATCACCCATTTTTCATGAGCTATAATGGGGCTCAACCCTTTTTATAATCTATGTTATGATCACTCATGTTCTATAATGGGGCTCAACCCTTAGTATAAGCTATATCGGGCTCACTCCTGAGCTATAATGGGGTTCAACCATTCATATAAGTTGTATCGAGCTCACCTATAAAATGTCCAAGAACCAAGACATAAAATCCTAAAGTTTTAAAATTTTCACTCTTAAATTTTTATTTACTCTCATAATAAAAACATTTCTTGTTATTGAAAGAAGAAATCCATTTTCAAAAAAAATCAAAATTTTATAAAAGAGATTCTAAAATCAAAGTTTCCCATACCACTTTGAAACTTTTTAAAGAAATTATAAAATTAAAATTATAAAAAATTCATGTACATATAAATACTTTCACAAAAAACATTTTTAAAACATTTATATGAAAGAAAAATATTTATAAAAACAGATATTTAAAACTTTTAAAATGATTTTTTTGTTAAAGTGTCCCTTAACTTGACTCTAACTTGTCACATAAAATCTTCATATTTCAAAATAATAAAAATAGGTTAATTATTTAATTTCATGAGAACCTTATTAAAGTTTATTATTATTTTTTTATCATTTATTTTCATGTTATAAAAATTAATTAAATATCTAAGTTCACATCAGATGTTTTGATGATATTTGGTACATAAGTCCAAAATGTATTTGTTATGATGTCTATAGAAAACATTGGTCATCAGTACATAATATAAATAATAATATTCAGGAAATAATAATCACTTTTATACATAAATTAAAATTTTAAATCAAAAAAATTATGTATGGTTATGAAAAATGAACAACATTATAATCATGGAGATGGTAGTTCGTACGTACGCATGAGTAACATTTCCGTTTTTCATTGATCATTATGGAAATGATGTAATTAATATTTTATCTTTAAGTAATTATTATAATATAATAAATATCATATTAATAATTTAAATATATTTATATATATCATCCATGTGATGTGGCGATGAAAAACGAATCACATCACTTTGTGGAAGTGATAGTTAACACGTACGCACGAAAGATGTTATCATTTTTATGTGTATAGAAATGTTAGAAAATAAATGATATATTATTATTTAATTATGATAAATATTTAATTAAAATCATATATAAGAATTAATTTAATCATTATAACCAGTTTTCAGAGATGGTGATGGAAAACAAATTATATCGGTTCGTGGAGGTGATAGTTCACACGTACGCATGGACGATTAATTATTTTCCCATTTGATAGAAGTGGATATAGATTCAGGTGAAGATATTAACACAATAACATCCCATTATATTGGTAATACTAGATTTATTATTTTATCATGGTGGAATAATATTTGAAGGAAGTGAAAGAAAAAATAAAATAGAAACACATAATAAAAAACTATACCTTTCCTTCGGACAACCCTCTTTGAGTAACACCTTAACACATTTAACAAGAGTTTTATCACTAAAATAATTCCGCTATAATGTTGATAGGGATTCTAGTAATGGATTTGGGTAGATATTGTCTGAACTAAATAGGTTTTTAAGAGTTAGGAAAAGAGAAGAATGGGTTCCCTTTCATAGGAGAGGGGAGGGTCACTCTTGGAATTCTTCAAAATATTAAATTAATATAAATTAATTTTCTAATCCAAATGGATCCAAACTGATTTATTTATAATTTATGATTATTTTCAGTCAAATTCCATTCATCCAATAAAAATTACATAATTATTTACTATTTTTTAATCATTGTCATTTTGTTTTAACTCTTTACAATTCTTACTATGATATCTTGTAATTTACACTTTGAGGGTTAATATAATTATTATAACATGAAAAACGGCCAATAAATGAGTAATTAATGACATTATGTGACTTATACCTACAATTTGGCTGAATCCTATATTTTTATAAATTATATATCATTTAATAAAATATTTTATATTTTAAAATATCATTAGTGTCTATTTTGACACTATTAATTTATTGACATTTTAAAAATATCATTTTTTTAAAATCAAGCAACAAGGATTCATATAATGAAAAAAAAAGAAACTTAGGTTACAAAAGTCTGAAGGAAGAAAGTTTACATTTATCTCTATAAAGGATAGGGATCATCTCATGATACGTGAGAAGATGTAAATATTTCATCACCTCTTTCAAGTTATTTTCTTATTTTAACTTTCCTCCCTTCATCCTAGAGGCCTTCCTTTGGTTACAAAGTGATCCTAAGGAGACATTTTGATCAAATCAAAAGGAAGAACCTGAAGAAGATATAAATATTTCATCACCTATTTCAAGTTCTTTTCTTCTTCCACTTCCTCTTTCTTTGTTGCTTCTATTTTAAAATAATAAATACAATGTATTCTATAAATTGTTATGTTATTATAAAAATGGTACAACCATATTCATTATTCTATCCACAATATGAATGATAAAGTCAGCATACGTGTGTACGTACGGCTTACCATCTCCACGTCGTGGTGTAGTTTGTTATTAAAACACTTCATTATTTGGATATGTATAATAATGAGTATAACTAATGTAAATAATAAATATAACCTATTAATGATTCTGTATATATGATATATCATCCAATTACATATGATTTTAGCAACAATATAATGATATTGTCACTCGTGCATATGTACGGATTTCCGTCTCCACGAACGCGATGAGATTCATTCACCATCATAATCATTCAAGAATAATTTTTATTTTATGATTAAAAATAATGTTTATGAGCATAATATCATTCTGTATATGATTCAAATACATCCTATCCATAACAAACATGGCTTACATAACCACGTATATAAAGGAAAATGAATCAGTTAACACCCAAAACGATGATACTACTGAAATATTATTAACATATCAATATTAGAGGATCATATATGATATCATATTTATGTATATAGTTCTTTTATAATTTAATAACAATGTTTTAACTATTATACAGGAGGTTAACATACCATCGACTAAGGAAAATTGAAAGGTAAGGGTTATTTCCTCAATCTCATTATTATCCGAGATTGTTTATGTGTAAGAATTTACTGGGAGATATTTATCATCGATACCCATATTTAATTAAAATGTTTTCAAATGGAATATTTTAAGGTTTTATGGGAGGTTCTATTTAACTAGATCATCATTTTAAATGTTTTAAAGATTTATCTTTCTAAATCCTTTTAATGAATGTCCATGTTTTTAAAAAGATTTTAAGGATTTATTTTTATGGACATGAATGTTTTGAAATGATAATTATTTTAAAAAGTTTCAAAGTGGTATGGGACACTTTGATTCAAAAATCTCTTTTAAATTACTTCATTTATAAATGTGTGACTTTTAAATGTTTTCATGAAAAAGGTATATTTCTCTCAAAGAGTTTTACAAATCATTTTAACATGTGTCAACATCCATTGATGGATTTTCAACTTGTTTGAAGTTGATTTATTTTGCTACAAATCTTCCATATTGTATTGAATGTTTTGTGATATATTTGACTGTAGATGTGTTATTTTTGTACCATTCATGGTTTATAGTTAAAGTATTGACATTTCATAGGCTAGTTTTAATTTGAATTTTTATGTTATGTTTCAACATTTTCATGTGAGGAATGTATTGTACTTAATAAGTGATGGGTGGAGCCCACAATATCTCCTCGGTGTATTATTAGGTCCCATGAGACAATTAGATGTGGAATCGGCTGAGGCCTTTCCCAAATTTGATGTATGGTTTTGGATGAGGCCTTAATAATTTTTAGATGTCTTGGCCGAGGCCTTGAAAAAAAATTTTAAAATGTCCGGCATTATAAATTCCCTCATAATGAAATTAATAATGATGGTTCATGTGGTTATTCGACTAGTAAAATACCCATGACTATGTTTTATTATGGAATTATTTACTCATCTCATATTCCTACCATAAAGTGTTCATGTTTATTATTTGTAAAGGCATGTGTTTTGAATAATTCATCATGGATAATTTTTATGTTATCTTCCACTGTATTTCTTACCCTTACTAAGTATTTGAGATCACCCCTTTCTTATGTTTCATTTTCCCAATATATGAAGAAGTTAGTTATGAGTGACTTGAAAGCATAATTTAGGACACTGGGATGTTTCTAATGGAACAAATTAGTGTTGTATTTCTTTTAAAGTTGTAATTTTGAACTTATGTTTGTATCTTGTTTCCAATAATACTAAAATGATCGGTCTTTCGGGACATGATTCCTTGTATCTTTCTAATGTTAGGTAATAAAGCACCGAATCTGGGTAAATTGGGTCAGTGCATTACAGCATTCTAATGGAGAGTGATAGAAAAAAATTTCATGAGAAAGTTAACAATCACATAACCATAAATCTATGATTGGTTCAAAGGTCAGTGATTTCTTAGTAATAAAAGAAAACAGATAAATTTTTTCATTCAATATACTTTTTCTAGAGTTGAGAAATTCTTTTACTAAATAATAACATAAGGTAACATACTAACTTGATGTATTTATATTTTATAAGAAAATTTTCATCCTCATATTATTACCAAAGTTATGATATACGTCTCTAATAACAAGTTTAATCATAAAAGATCACACAAACATTAAAGGTTAATAATATATTAAAATTGGTGTCCAAAAGTATGCATAATTTGCATTAAACAAAACACATACATAAACTAACCTAAAAACAACTCCTAGAAAGGTCATTAATAACTTATTATCACATCACATAAAAACTTAGGTGGTGTGTCTAAAATATTTAACTTATGGTAATCCTTTGAAAAATAATGGGCACTTTGGAACTTTCATCACTTTACCAAATGTCTCAATATCAATTGAAATAGTAGAAAAATATTTTTCCACACCTTTTTGTTTCTGATCCAGATAATTTCCACCCAGGGAAACTTTATTTAGACACATATTCGTATAATGCCCCAACTAATTTTAGCTAAATAATCTTAATATAGACTAACTATCTTTTATATCATTGTTGGACTAATTAGGACTCTGTTCCTTATAGTTATGAACCATGTGACCAAACTTACCACACTAGTAACATTTTCCAGATCATGAATACATTCTTCAAAATGTATTTTACCAAACATGGAACAAGTTTTAATATTAACTCCATAATTATTAGTTGGTTTATTCTCCATTTCCATCCACCATGATTGTTTCTTGCTCTTATCATCATGTGGCATGTGAGTGTCGGCAAACTCAATTTCAACTTTCTCACCAAAACAAACCAGTTTTTCATAAATTTTAATTTCTCGAGAGGCCAAATATCTCCATATAATTGGTTTCAATCCTGATTAAAATCGATTAATTTTAATTTCAATGTCTCGAATAAAATCTAGAACATAACTGGATAATCTTGTAAAGTTCCCTTAAAATGATTCAATTGAATCATAATCTTTTTAATTTACTTGCTATAACTTTTTCACCATTCTAAACTGAAAAACCTTATGGAAATATTTCACAAGTAAAATATCCTTAATTATTTCTCATTCTATGGAATAAAGATGAGTTTTCTCTCTAGTATTATTAACCAATAACCACCATTGATTAACTTCACCTTCAAAACAATAAATGGAAAGAGTTTCCGTTTGATGTTCTAAACATCCCATGTCTTCAAATATATTCTCCAGATAATTGGTCCATCCTTCATATACCACTAGGTCATATGATCCATTTAATGCTGGGGGATTTTTCCTTATAAAATGTTGCACTACTGACATATTCCTCTATGGTTGATCTGGTTGATCTCATGAATGGTTTCTACTATCATTTATAGCCTCTGTCAATTGATCCATCATAGAAACAAACTATTCAGTTCTAATTTCAAACACCTCATGATGTTTATTTGGAAGTTTATTTTCCTCTTGATTCATTCCCATTATATCTTTCCTAATTCCACTATGAAAAACCATTTTGAACAGTCATATTTCATATGAAACAAAAAGGTAATCATGAAATACTATATCATTTCAACTTAACAATAAAGTAAAATCTTCTAAGGGCATATTATTAATGTTATCTTAGCTTATAAATTTTTCTAAACAAGAATTTTATACCAAAAATAAGGAACCAACCTTAAAAAAACTTATTCAAGTGTTTTTTAACTAGAATCGACATTTGAGTATCTTTTTAGTTTATAGTTTTAGATAATTTGGACAAAATATAACAAATTAGATCCATACATTACTTGTGGACACTATTACTCAGTATCTATTTTTTCACTAAAATAAACCCTTAAAAACATGACTTATTTTTTAGACACATCTTCAATTATTTCATTATGAAATCTAATTTTCCCTTACAAATCTTAATACCTATGAAAACCCTTTTAAAACTTGGGATGAGCACAAAAATTTTAGTAAGGGACATAAGGAAATTAAATCATTAGTTCAATGAAAACATGAAAACCTATTAAAAACATTTTCTTAAAAACTCATTAGAAATAATAGAAAAATAACATAGGTGAATCGGGAAATCATTACGATATCTCTCTTGCATTCACCCTTATAAAAGGTATAACCATACGGTCAACTTCTACCTCTGGAGTACCCAATGCATTGGGGAGCTATATTGGGCTCACACTTTGTATAAGATATATCAGGCTCACCCATTTTTCATGAGGTTTAATGTGTCTCAACCCTTTTTATAAGATATATTAGGCTCACCCATGAGCTATAATGGGGATCAACCCTTCATATAAGCTATATCATGCTCACATGTGAGCTATAATGGGGCTCAACCCTTCATATAAGCTATATCGGGATCTCCCGAAAATTTTCCAAGTACCAATGCATTAAATCTTGAAATTTTCAATATTTCACTCTTAAAATTTCATTTACACACATAATAAAATATTTCAAGTTATTAAAATAACCAATCCATTTTCAAAAACCAATTCAAAACATTTATAAATAAGATTTTTGAATCAAACTGTCTCATACCACTTTGAATTTTTTTAAATAAATTAGAAAATAAAAATTTTAAAACATTCATTTCTATAAAAATACATTCATAAAAACCATTTTGAAAACTTTGGCATGAAATATAAATATTTATAAGAATAAATATTTAAAACATTAAAAATGATGTTTTAGTTAAAGAGTCTCTTACCTTGAGTCCAACTAGTCACCTAAAATCTTTATATTCCTGAATAATAAAAAGTGGTTAATTATTTACTTTCTTTATAACCTTATTAAAGTTTTTTATTCATTTTATATCACTTGTTATCATGTTATAACAATTACTTAATTATCTAAGTTCACGTCGAATGTTTTGATGATATTCGGTACATAATTCCAAAATGAATTTGGTATGATGTCTATAGTCAAAATTTATAATCATTACATCATCTCTATAATAATATTCACAAAATAATAATAAATTTTATACATAAATTATACTTTTAAATAAAACTATTTATTTATGGTTGTGAAAAATGAACAACGTTATAATCATGGAGATGGTAGGTCGTACGTACGCAAGAGTAACATTTCCATTGTTCAATGGTCATTATGGAAACATGGTGATTATTATTTTATATTTATAAAATGATAATAATATAATAAATATAATATAAATAATTTAAATATACTTATATATATCATCCCTATTATGTGGTGATGAAAAACAAATCACATCGCTTTTTGGAGGTGGTAGTTCACACGTACGAACAAACGATGTTATCATTTTTCAGTGTATAGAAATGTAATAACATAAACATTATATTATTATTTAATAATTATTAATATATAATTAATATCATATATAAACATTAATTACATCATTATAACCTGTATTTTGAGATGGTGATGGAAAATGAATTATATCAGTTCGTGGAGGTGATAGTTCACACGTACACAGGAATGATTAATTATTTTCACATTTGATGTAAGTTGAGATATATTTAGGTGATGATATTAACTTAATAAAATATAAGTATATTTATGATACTATATTTATTATTTCATCATTGTGGAAGAATATTTGAAGGAAGTAGAAGAAGAAATAAAATAGAAACACAGAACTAAAAATGATACCTTTCCTTCGAACGACCCTCTTTGATTAACACCTAAAAAAATTTAAAGATGGTGATCTACCTAAAATAATGCCTATATAATATTTTGAGCAATTATAGTATTGTATTTGGAAAGATCATGGAATATCTAAATAGGTTTTTAAGTGAGAGTAAAAGATAAGAATGGGTTCCCTTTTATAGGAGAGGGGAGGGGCACTCTTGGAATTCTTCAAAATATTAAATTAATATAAATTAATTTTTTAATAAAAATGGATCCACACTAATTTATTCATAATATATGATTATTTAGGGTTAAATACCCTTTAAAAAGTGAAAATTAGATAAGTTTGACTATTTTTTAATCCTTAACTTTCTGTTTTAACCCTTATTAATTCTTACCCCGATATCATGTAATTTACACTTTCTAGGTTAATATAATAACTATAACAAACCAAATAACCAATAAATGAGTCCTTAATGAAATTATAATACTAATCCCAAGTATTTGGAAAAATATTATATTTTTATAAATTCTATATCATTTAATAAAAGATTTTATATTTTAAAATATCATTAGTGTCAATTACGACACTATTCATCTTACTTAACTTTTTAAAAATATCATAAAAACATGATATATTAGAAAAAACTATTTTATCTTATCAATAACATGTCACATTAATCTATAAAATTGATTTATGGTATAAATTATATGAAATAAAATTTGTTTTAAAATTTTAATATCTTTATTTGATTTTTTTCATTAATTAAGAAATTATGGCATCATGATTGTGTCACCGTTTAATTTAATTATTTATTTCATAAAAATTATAAATAAATTTTCCTGATTTTGGTAAAAATTGTATATTTATAAATAATATTTATAGTATAATATATCCCATGTATGACCCCGTATTAAAAATACTTTACTTATTAAAAACATGAGTGTGACACAATTTGTTTTCTCTTTGAATATAATATTATAAATCGGTTAAAGTTCACCAAGTGGATCCAAGTGGAAATAAATCATACCAAGAAAGATTTAGGTTAAAAATAGCTCATATATTGAAATTAGGATAAGTGTTTAGGTAATTTTATAATATTATATATTATTAATTTTGCCTTTTAATTATGTAATTTACCCTTAATCGTGGTAATAAAAATACTACTAAAGATACAATTTATAATATCCAAAAAAAGGGAATTATTTACATAATTTGTAATTTTTTGTTCTAAATATGGAATTCATTTTTTCAAATTCAAAACACATAATTATCAAAAATTAATTAAAAATTAATCCCATTGATGGAATGAGAAAACGGGTTTTTAAAGTAAAACATTCAAAAGTTCACATAGTCTTTATATAAAATTTCAATGTAAAATTTATTCAAATGACCTAAATTGGATTAAATTATAAAAAATTATTCTAATTATACTTTAAAAAAATAAAAGTATAATATAACTATATAAATAAATTAGAAGAAAAAGCAGTTTTTAATTTTTTTTTAAAGGTTGGGGCCGAAGCCTCATTTTATTATTTAAATAAAAGGCCAATTTAGACTAGGTAGAGGGAGACCCATTACATATCCTGAAGTCCCAAGGCCAAGTGTCCTGAATACAAGGTGTGAAAGCCCATTTTTTTGGCCTAAAGGGCCCGTCGATGAATAGTATTTTTCAATATTCCTTAAAATGTAGAAGTTCTCCAAAAATACCAAACATTAAACAAAACTAATTTTTTATTCTTATATTATAAATAAGAAGTTTATTTTTTTTCAAATATAATTTATAAAAGTGAAGAAAAAAATCTTTAAAATGGGTTCTCCATACAAAGGTGGTAAAACTACCCTTTTGAAAAATACTTCTTTTATTAGTAAAATTTGATTTATTATTATATCTTTTATAGGAAACACATAAGATTATTTTTAAAAATTATATTCAATATATTATATATATATTTCATTAATATAATCTTTCAAGAGTGATTTTATTATTTATTGACATAAAACACACTTGTGCACATTATTTTGTTTTTCAGAAAAACTTTTCCTTTTAAAAACTCAAGATGTTACAATGTGAATTTAAAATAGAAATCAATCAAGGAAAAAAAAGTAATTATATACATAAAAATATTATTTTTACAATTCTATTCATAAATTTAGGGAAATATCAATATAGAATAATTTAGATGATAGTGAAGTCTCATATATTTATATGTTTCAAGTAGTCCAAAAAATATCACAATTAAATGTATAAAAAAGTTTGGAAATTTTGGTAAAAATTATAATTCAAGGTAAAAAATATAGAAAATAATATTTATAAAAAAAACTAGGTGATTTTAAAAAATCTATAAATTCTGAGAGTACTGATTTAAAAGATAAAATAGCTATAAATAGTGATTCAAAAAATGGAAGAAGGAAGATTAATATGGATAAGAATGTTTTAGGAGTCTACAAAAATATTTGTTTGCAAAAAAAGGAGAAAATATTGATGGTCAGAGGATAGAATAACATCATGTGTCCACATCTAGACAATAATATGTTTTAAATGATAAGGATGTATTATATATATTGTTGACACTGTATAGGTTTTGGGAACTTGAAAATAAGTTGTTTATTTATTTACTAATAACACACTGATTCCATATGTTATATAAAAAAAAGTTTGAGGTGGAGTTATCCCACTCAAAATATAAATTTTCATTAATAGTCCTGAAATTATTTACTAAATTTTGAGAATATATTACAACCATTGGAATTGGTTTGGGGAAGGTGTGACCATCTGAGTCACCTTGGTAAAAATTGTTTTACTATTCTACCTAATCAGTTTAGTGTGAATAATAGTACATAAACATCTCCGAACAAGAAAGTTAAAGAGAAATAGAATGTTTTTTTATTGAAGTTTCACAAAATAACAACACAAAGGAAATATCCATAGATATTGTATAGTGAAAACTCATCTTATATAAAAGAATATTCACAACTCTTAATGGATGTTAATAATTTCAATAAACCATTTAAGAGTATGGATAATAGTGGTTCACTAAAAATTAAAGCAATTGGTTGAGAACCCATTTGATTATATAATATAGAATTGAACGACGCATTATATATCAATGGGTTAAACAAAATTTAAACATTTTGTCTTAAGTTTTTGAGAAAGTCCATGAAGTGTTATGTAGAGACCCGAAGCATAACGTACATGGAAATTACATTACTTTTTCGGTATACTTAGTACATAACAAAAACACACACACAAGGATCGTAATAGTTTAGTGTCTTTGGAAACTCGGAATATAATCTTCTAATCGTGGTGAAAGATCTTCAACATCTCCCATAAAGATATTCTTTTTTTTACCTAAAACCTTTCTTTATATGCTGGGGAAAAGAAAACATAAAAGGGTGAGCTCAAATGCTCAGTAAGGTTAAACAAAAGAAATATCAATCACATCATATTCATAAGAACATAACATTTTGGAAATATTAACCTGCAAAAGAGAGCATAATTTCCTAACATGGAATAAATCATGGCAGTGAAATGTAATCACAATAATCATAACTTAAAACATGAAACTTTTTGGAATACACACATAATCATAAATAATCATATCTTATTAGTCAAGACTCATTGCCAAGACTATCTTAGTGGACAAAGTCCATTTCTGAACCGAGTCACCCTTGTTTCAGTCCTGTTTCACTGAACCGGTATAACCTACCATTCCAGCCATGTCTATCTCATGAGATATAAAATCTTTACCCAATTCATTGGAGGGAGATATAGGTCCCACCCATCTCATAATGATATCATTCTTCTGTGTTCCACAAAATCATAAACCATACATCATAGCATAACCCATGTAATAAAAATGGGATTCATAAACAACATGACATCATAAAACAATTCATATAAGATAAAGAAATTAATAAAAATAATTCCATCACAACATTATCAAATCAATGTAATAATAGAGATAGAAATAGAACCCTATTTTATCTTAGATGGAAAATAATTTCGATAAAACACTTGAACTCCATTCTTGAGGAAAATATCCTTTCTTCTTCAAAAACATTTTTCCTTTCTTAACATGTCATACAATTTTAAACCAAAATAAGTTGATTAAAAATAAACTTGAAAACTTTTAAAGGAAGCTTCTTGGAAATAATGTTTTAAAAATCCATTCATTCCGTATAAGTTAAAAAAACATTCTTCTCATACTTTTGTCGAAAAAGTCAAAAAGTACCTCGTATGAAAAACGACAAAAGATTCCTTTCATATCTTTTACTAAAAACTAACCAAAGGGTAAAATTTGATATAAAATATTGTATAAGGATATAAATATTACATGTTGAGGAAACATGGATGTGGATGATAAAATACACCCCAGTAAATACCAAAGTATAAATAATCTCGGATAAAAATGAGATTGTGATATTTCCCTTACCTTATGTCCGATATGCTTTGTACGTATCTGAACCTCCTGTATAATGATTTAAATAAAGTCATTAACTTATTAAAGAATCATATTCATTGTTATGATATCATATATTGTTCACTTATGACTTTATATTACGCATTCTTTTGTAAATTCCATGTTAAAGAAGCGTTTTGGGTAAAATCCTTTCATTTATCGTAGGTGTTTGGACTTGTTGTTCTTGACATTATTATTAATTATATCATGATTTACTTACTTACAGAATATAAAACATGATTTATATATCATATATATTCAGTATATATATATATAATAGATAGATAAATGAAATGAAACACACCGTTCATGGAGACGGTAGTCCGTACGTACGCATGAACGCTGTTTTCCTTTCCTTATTGTCTTGAATGGAAGTAAGTAGATGACATACATATATATATATACATAAATCCAGTAGATTTAACATGTCATATATTTCATTATTATTCATTATATATACTTTATAATCATTCATGAATGGTTAATGTGGAGAATGAATCTCATCGCGTCGTGGAGACGGTAGTCCGTACGTACGCATGAGCGATGATATCGTTCTCATGATCGTGAACTTGTGTTGAAGTGTATTTATACTATTTCAGTATCAATATCAATTTATAATAATCATATATAGTTACTCATTACACCATTATACCCATCCAATTAAGGTGGTGACGGAAAATAGATTACACCATGACGTGGAGACGGTATTCCGTACGTACGCATGCGCGGTGATTTCCTTTTTCTATAGGATGGATAGAAGATTAATTAGAGTTGTTTCATATTTATAATAACATATCAGTATATAATAAATACTTATGTTATTAATTTATCATGAAACAACTAAAGAAGAAGAAGTTTAAGAAGAAAGAAATTGAAAAAGATCGGCAATGGATATTACCTCGTTTTGACGGGCCTTCACTTAAACTCCACTTAAAGAACTAAGGATGGTCTTTGAAGAATACCACGACCTCTAGGATGATACTAGGGAAGTGGAGAAGAGATTTTGGCAGGGGTTGGCCGAGCTTTAAGGCTCAAAGTTGTGTGAGGAATAGAGGGAGGAGGTGCCCTTTTATAAGGGAGGAGAGGGGCACCTTAGAAAAATCTCAAAATATTATTTTATATTAAGGTCAAATTCGGTTTATAATGGTTCCAAAGGGTCTTATTTCGAAGATAAAGTGGGGATGGGTCGAAATCCTCTCATACAATAGGATTTAGACAATTTTAGGCTATTATTTTAACCTTATCAATTAGATTTATCTCTAAGTTAAATAATTTAACTTTTACCGTGTCTTTTTATTTTCTTACACTATATGGTTAATAAACTTACTATATAAAGACAAAAGAACCCCAAGTTGTTTATTATTAATATATATAATCTTATATAAGTCATTTGGCCGAACCTTAGATTTTTAGGAATTAAATAACAATTAATAATATAATATTTGTTTTAAAAACTAATTTATGTCAATTTTGACACTATTTGGTACATGATTTTTATGAAATTCATAACAGAATGATAAGTTAAAATGAAGTTACTTAAATCAACAATAACATGTCATATTAACCAATAAAATTATTTTAAGTCATAAAAAGTCTCAAATTACATTTATTTGGGCATTTATAACATCAATTATGTCAATATTTCATTAATAAGACAATTACTGCATCATCTTTGTGTCATAATAAATGATAATTATTTAATCCCTAAAAATTCTAAATAAATTCCTATGATGTAGATAATTGTATTAGACTTCTGGAGACTATTCATGTTCTAAGTTTCATGAAGTTTATCACTAGATTAAAATTATTATACTTATAAGATTTAAGAAAGTGACATGTTGTCACATTCTTTGGTTTTAATAATAATTAAATTATTTTCATTGAAAAAATTTAATTAAATGAATCTAATCCGACCCTTAGGTGATATGGGTCGACTTTTAGTCATCCAATATGATTTTTACATTTGTTAGGGTAATTTTAAAATATTATATTTACCCTTAATTACCCGATTTACCTTTAACTATGGTAAATAAAATTTACCGTAGTTACTATTCATAATTCCCAAAAATAAAAAGTAGCTTATTAACATAATTTGGATCCACTTATTCCAAATATGGAATCCATTTTTCCAAATTCAATATGAAAAATTTGGATAAATTAAATTAAAATTAATCTCGTTGTCGAAAGAAAACGGGTTTTTCTTTAAAACCTTGCAAAAGATTGAATTGATTTAACCTACGAATTCAAGGTAAAATCAATTCTAATGATATACATTATATTAAATGGTAAAAATATATTCTATTTATACTTTAAAACCATTAAATATTATAATTTAACCACATAAGATATTATGATGAAAAAAGTTGTTTTTAATTAAAATATAGCGTGTTTTTACTATTCATTAAATTATGAAAGTTATCGGAAAAATATCAAAACTTTATCTAATGTAAATTTTTATATCCTGATTCAAAATAAGAATTTTATTTTGTCAAATTCAACATATAAACATGTCAAAAACTAGATTTAAAGTGGGTGCGCCATCAAAAGGCGGTAAAACTGCATTTTTTGAAAAATACTAATTTTACCCGAAAAATTTATTTTGTTCTTATACCATGTTCTAGAAAATGTGTAAGATGAATAATAATGTTATAAAATTAAAAATTTAGTTAATACTATTCATAACGGCTAGTTCATAATAATATTATAATAATATATCGTTGTTTAGTAAAACCCGGTATTGCGTACAACACACGCTATTGAGGAAGGTCGTGATTGCGTGTAATGCAAGCCAAGTCAGGGTTGCGTGTTGTGAAATAATTCTTCGTTGTTTCGTATAACAGAATCCAACCATATTTCATTTATACATTGAATATATATATATATATATACTCAATGTTGCGTAGAATAACTATTATCAAAATTGTGTGTAACACGATCCAAGAATAGTGTTGCGTATACTGCAAGCTAATACGGTGTTGCGTATAGTGCAAGGTAATCTTGGTGTATCGTACAACATAAGATATGAATGAAATTAAAAAGAATGTATCTTATAAAATCTCGGGTTGTTACATTCTACCCCCCTTAAAATGAATTTCTCCCTCAAAATTTGTCTGGGTTATAAATCGTTTACTATTCATAGAAACCTGCATCATAAAAAGAAATAACAAAACTAAACTTTAAAAACTAAAGTATGAAATATAACGGTTACCCCAATTAACTCATCACTGGGTTTCCATATAGGATAACATTGGTGAAAATATGGATATGGAAGAGAAATCTAACCATCATGTTTTGATAGAGAGTGGTAGAGAACATGGCTATGAAAAAGCTAACAATCACAAAGCCATAAATTTTTGATGATCTAGGGTACCATATGATTCATCGGATATAAAGGTAGTAGGACAACATTTTGGGTTTTTCAAGATCATTTCCCTAAAGTTGATGAAATTGGAATTATAAGAAATACTTTCGTGATTTTGGTATAGTCTCACCGTTTTCCATTATTTGGACAATTTCCACTTCATCTCTTAAAGAAATGAAGTTGAATTTGTCATTCGTGATGTGTTAGTAGATCATGTGATAGAATGATGGGTCATTCCATCTGTCTCAAACAAAAGGTTATAAAAGTTATCAAAAAAATACATAAGTCCATCTATAGTGATATTAATCTTATATTGATCCTAAAATGGACTTATACTGCTTAATATAATAAAACTAGTTTCTACTAAATGGGGACTTTCTGTAGGCTAGTGGTAGACGAAAAAGGCCAGTCGCACTTCGGTTGTGGGTTCGATTCCCACAGCCTTGTCCGGCGCGATGGGTTGTCGTCCGTCCTGCAGTTTGTCCTTTTTCTAAAACTATATTACTATAACATCCCATCAATAATATCGAAAAAAAACTTCTATCCTTAAACAATACTAACTTATGTCCAACATAATCATTTCCAATCTTTAGGCTTATCCAAAATACTGCTGTCCAATCTCATATTATAGTGAAAACGATTACCAAAGAGTTCATATAACAATAATGTTAATACCATCGTTGATCCCCGTATATCTTGAGATATGTCTTGTTGGTCACATTCCAAACATTATAAGGCCTTAATCATGTATTCTCTTGAATACCCATTGAACCTTAGTGAAAACATGAATGCAGTTAAACGTTAACACTTTACACATACCAAAATCCTCAAAATTCTATATACTCAAACCATGATATCACTTAGTACTTATATCAATCATGAGCTCATGAATACTGTCAAACATTTCATTTTCTCCTTATCCCTTAATTATGCGCATATCATCTACTTTCCAAAATATTTGAATCACTTTTCATGGTTACCGATACCTAAAAATTATTGAAAACCACAATAGACCAATACATAAATATTTCAATACACCATAAAAGTACCTCAACAACATTATTCTTGAATACCAATACATAAACACTTCAGTCCATCCACTTCAATGATTGTCCTGGAATAAGTCCTTCCTTGATTTAGAAGTAACTTTTTAGGTCAGGGCATTGAGTTGGGTAATTCCCATGTTCTCCACAAATAAGACATTGAACTCCATAACAGTTTATCACTCTATGACCCTTTTCTCTACACAGATAACATCGGTCCCTCCATTTGAGGTATTCCTCAAGGTTCTTCTTCCCTTCTTTAGAAATATCAATCTTCCTTTATTTATGCTCCTCAACATGAGAACATGCATAATAGTTTATCTTCCTCTTCTTTGATGAATTAGGCATACCACTAAATTTCACCTTGTTAATCACATATCGCGATGACTGATTCGACATAATCTCAATATATTTCTCTCTAGGAATTACACAATTTTGTTGCTCATAGTCACCAATTTTTCCATTGGATTCAATGTTAACCGAATTCCTACTAGTTCCCTCCATTAACTAAAACACAAAAAGAATCTTGTGAGAGGAAAAAATCATGCTAGAGAAAACAACATAGTAAAGGGGAATTACCCTCAATATCTAACATTTTAGGTTAAATTCTAAGATCGTTAGTGCAATTCTAGGACTATAACCTATACTTATACTTAACCTTAGGGACATCCCTAGACATACCATAGAAATATCTCTTGGGATCTCACTAACATTTCCACATCCTAGTTTCCAAAGGTTGACTAAACCTTTCCTCTGATACCAACTGTAGAGACCGAAGGATAACGTACATGGACATTACATTACTTTTGTGGAATACTTAGTACATAATAAAAACACACACACAAGGATCGTAATAGTTTAGTGTCTTTGGAAAGTCGGAATATAATCTTCTAATCGTGGTGAAAGATCTTCAACATCTCCCATAAAGATATTCTTTTTTTTACCTAAAACCTTTCTTTATATCCTGGGGAAAAGAAAACATAAAAGGGTGAGCTCAAATTCTTAGTAAGGGTAAACAAAAGAAATATCAATCACATCATATTCATAAGAACATAACATTTTGGAAATCTTAACCTGCAAAAGAGAGCATAATTTCCTAACATGGAATAAATCATGGCAGTGAAATGTAATCAAAATAATCATAACTTAAAACATTAAACTTTGTGGCATACACACATAATCATAGAGAATCATATCTTATTATTCAAGACTCATTGCCAAGACTATCTTAGTGGACAAAGTCCATTTCTGAACCGAGTCACCCTCGTTTCAGTCCTGTTTCACTGAACCGGTATAACCTACCATTCCAGCCATGTCTATCTCATGAGATATAAAATCTTTACCCAATGCATTGGAGGGAGATATAGGTCCCACCCATCTCAAAATGATACCATTCTTATGTGTTCCACAAAATCATAAACCATACATCATAGCATAACCCATGTAATAAAAATGGGATTCTTAAACAACATGACATCATAAAACAATTAATATAAGATAAAGGAATTCATAAAAATAATTCCATCACAACATTATCAAATCAATGTAATAATAGGGATAGAAATAGAACCCTATTTTATCTTAGATGGAAAATAATTTTGATAAAACACTTGAACTCCATTCTTGAGGAAAATATCATTTCTTCTTCAAAAACATTTTTCCTTTCTTAACATGTCATACAATTTTAAACCAAAAGAAGTTGATTAATAATAAACTTGAAAACTTGTAAAGGAATATTCTTGGAAATAATGTTTTAAAAATCCATTCATTCCGTATAAGTTAAAAAAAACATTCTTCTCGTACTTTTGTCGAAAAAGTCAAAAAGTACCTCGTATGAAAAACGACAAAAGATTCCTTTCATATCTTTTACTAAAAACTCACCAAAGGGTAAAATTGGATATAAACTATTATATAAGGATATAAATATTAAATTTTGAGGAAACATGGATGTGGATGAGAAAATACACCCCAGTAAATACCAAAGTATTAACAATCTCGGATAAAAATGAGATTGTGATATTTCCCTTACCTTATGTCCGATATGCTTTGTATGTATCCGAACCTCCTGTATAATGATTTAAATAAATTCATTAACTTATTAAAGAATCATATTAATTGTTATTATATCATATATTGTTCACTTATGACTTTATATTACCCGTTCTTTTATAAATTCCATGTTAAAGAAGCGTTTTGGGTAAAATCGTTTCATTTATCGTAGGTGTTTGGACTTGTTGTTCGTGACATTATTATTACTTATATCATGATTTACTTACTTCCAGAATATAAAACATGATTTATATATCATATATATTCAGTATATATATATATATATATATATAATAGATAGATAAATGAAATGAAACACACCGTTCATGGAGACGGTAGTCTGTACGTACGCCTGAACGCTGTTTTCCTTTCCTTATTGTCTTGAATAGAAGTAAGTAGATGACATACATATATATATATACATAAATCCAGTATATTTAAAATGTCATATATTTCATTATTATTCATTATATATACTTTATAATCATTCATGAATGGTTAATGTGGAGAATGAATCTCATCCCGTCGTGGAGACGGTAGTCCGTACGTACGCACGAGCGATGGTATCGTTCTCATGATCATGAACTTGTGTTGAAGTGTATGTATACTATTTCAGTATCAATATCACTTTATAATAATAATATATAGTTACTAATTACACCATTATACCCATCCAATTAATGTGGTGGCAGAAAATAGATTACACCACGGCGTGGAGACGGTATTTCGTACGTACGCACGGAAAAGATTGAATTGATTTAACCTACGAATTCAAGGTAAAATCAATGCTAATGACATACATTATATTAAATGGTAAAAATATATTCTATTTATACTTTAAAACCATTCAATATTATAATTTAACCACATAAGATATTACGATGAAAAAAGTTGTTTTTAATTAAAATATAGCGTGTTTTTACTATTCATTAAAATATGAAAGTTATCGGAAAAATATCAAAACTTTATCTAATGTAAATTTTTATATCCTGATTCAAAAGAATAATTTTATTTTGTCAAATTCAACATATAAACATGTCAAAAACTAGATTTAAAGTGGGTGTGCCATCAAAAGGCGGTAAAACTGCATTTTTTGAAAAATACTAATTTTACCCGAAAAATTTATTTTGTTCTTATACCATGTTCTAGAAAATGTGTAAGATGAATAATAATGTTATAAAATTAAAAATTTAGTTAATACTATTCATAACGGCTAGTTCATAATAATATTATAATAATATATCATTGTTTAGTAAAACCCGGTATTGCGTACAACACACGCTATCGAGGAAGGTCGTGATTGCGTGTAATGCAAGCCAAGTCAGGGTTGCGTGTTGTGAAATAATTCTTTGTTGTTTCATATAATAGAATCCAACCATATTTCATTTATACATTTAATATATATATATATATATACTCAATGTTGTGTAGAATAACTATTATCAAAATTGTGTGTAACACGATCCAAGAATAGTGTTGCGTATACTGCAAGCTAATACGGTGTTGCGTATAGTGAAAGGTAATCTTGGTGTATCGTACAACAGAATATATGAATGAAATTAGAAAGAATGTATCTTATAAAATCTCGGGTTGTTACATGTTATTTTAGAACAATTAATGTGATATGAAAAGGTTTAATAACATATATTTTTTTATGATAGGACAGTGTACTTGAGGTAAATTGTTTCATGTTATTGAAACTATAAGAAAGAATATACCTTGTATGAAGAATAAGGGATACGTGATGAAGACTTTCGATATTGTTGATTCTAATGAGAGTAAAAAACTTCTAAAATAAAAAAAAATAATTTTCACTGAGTGTTGTCAATAAGAAGATATAGGGGGAATAAAGAAGACCAAGTTGATTCAATTTCATGAAAACTGTGCCAAAGTTCTAAAAATGAAGAAGTCAATAGAAAAAAGAGGAAAAAATATTTGGAATATCATAATAATAAAGAAAATAAGGAGTTGATTTATCCCAATCATAAATGATAGTTGAATAAGGATTTGGCTAATCAAAGTGGTTTTTAGTTAAAGGGGAAGTTGAGAACTAAGTAGTTGATGTTGAATAAGGATTCATATCCTTTATCCACTAAAGGCTATGGTATAATTGTTCCACCACCTATCTCACTTATTATTTTGATTTTTTTGAAATGGGGATAAATACATTATAAATATTTTTATGTTTAAATACTTAATGTATTTACATTAAATGTATTAACAAATGTCGATAAAAAATGATAGGGGTATAATCCATTGATATGTGTTTTAATTAATGGGGGAGAGATATCTTATTTTAGGGGAGCACGTACTTAGAGATATTTTTTAAAATTGGTAAGTTATAAAGTTTGTATCTAAAATGTTCTAACATCTTTATTGACCATAAATTCAAGAAAGTGTTACAAATTGGTTTAATGAACAGTTTTAATAATTGAAAGAAGAGTTGGAGTGGATTCAAAATTGGTATCTAGTGGATTCTCAGTTAGTATTAAGAGTTGAAGATGTGAATGTTTTCCACTTTTGTGGATAGCATTATATTATTATTCAATGTTCTTTTTTCCTCCACCAAGATCACTCAATTAGGTTTATATTGATTTAATGATGATTAATTGGTATAAATAATGAGTGTGAATGTGATTTATGTTCCATGGTTTCAAAAAATCCAAAGGGGGGATTGTTGAACCCAATAGGCATTTTGGGAAATCATGATTCCTTGGGGACATTTTTGGGACCCAAGTAGGATTTAATATAACATGATTTTAGATAATAATCCCCTAGTCTTGAGGTATTTATCTAGTTAAGAATATTTTAAGAAAAGGATGTGTTGTTGTTAATGATTTGAATAGATATATTTACTGTATAGGATTTTGTTTTCAATACACAAATCATATTCAAAATCACATAAAATAAAGTTTATTATATGATATGATTTTTATTAAATTGTTTGGAGTTTCTTGGAAAAGGTTTAAATTTATCTAAAATAAATATGGATATTATATAAGGTGAGAATATTTGCAATTAATAATTTAGATAAGTCTTGTATAATATGTAATATAATTTCTTGGAGATAAAATTGGAAAATACCATGGAGTTATTTGTATAAATAATATTATATATGGATCATAAATAAGATATTTAATATAATTATGACCAGAATTGTTTTCAAAGTTGGAGGATATTTATGTCTTCAATTAAACATTAATGAGATATTTCTTCATATTCTTCTTGAATTTGGAAAGTGTATACTTAATATGTATCTGAGAGAATATGTAATATGTTCCTTGAATTAAAATACAAATTTGGTAAAATCGAGTGAAATTCAGTATTCTTGATGATATGTAATAAGAATACATAATTTGTATAGATATGTAAAATTTATACATAAACCATTGTCGAAAATTTATAAAAATTTTGATAAAGGGGACTATCTTGTGGAATATGTAATATATTTATTCTAATACATAAGAAGATTTATTTCACACTGCTGATGTGTGAGATTTTTTTACTTAGAAAAAAATTATTATTTTTCAAAAGGTTTACAAGGAGTTTATAAATTTGGATTGAATTATTTTAGAATAATTATTTCAATAAATTCAAGGATAATTAAGAGTTTTAAAACCCAGTTATGCTAATTTTGTGCATGACTAATGTAAACATTGAAAAGAAAGTTTATAATTCAGTCGAGAGAAAAATATGAATTATGCCATAAAGGAAATTTTTCTCCATGAAAATATATATTTGGACAAATGTAAATTAGTATTATGTTTTTATGAAAACCTGTGGAAGATTTTCTTCAATTCGTTCTCTATTAAAGGGGTTTATTCCATGAAGAAAGTTTTTTTATAGTTAAGTAATATTAAGTTGAGTTTAATTTTTAGGATAACTGATGTTACACACTCTGAAGCATCAATTTACACTATGAATATTTTCAGAGAACTACCTAAATATATCCAAAGACTAAAATATAAGAAAAAATAAGTCGGAAAATGAAGATAAGATGAAGAATTAGTTAAAGTAATCTAGTTTTTTGAATTGTAAATTCAAATTCAAATTCAAGTGAGATTATTGAAACTTTGTATGAGATATATTAAAGATCACTTTCGTGGGCGCTCTCAAATGATTAATGTGATTTTGGGGTACTTAGGTGTAGTAGTAGCTGGCCAAGGTCGTCTCTCAAAGGAGGAAGTAGATTTAAAACAACTTTTTAAAGGTATTCTAAAAATAAAATAAAAGATAATAAAAACACTACTTGAAATTATGGGGGTTGGTTGTATTTTATTAATATAGAAGAATTTTTCTGGAATAAGATTGTATTTTTTTTTGTTATTAGTTTTGAAATGAAGTTCGATTAAAATGACACAACAAAAAGATGTTTTTTTAAACAATATTTAAAATACTTAATCAATATAACTATACCTATTCAATCATTTATTAATCATTATCATTTAAATTAATATTCACTTAATTATGATCCCTTAATTTTTTAACCCCCGAACCCTACGAGAATTAACCTTACCACAAAGATGAAGTGAAATTAACCTTTGGCTAACTTCAGAACATACAATCGCAACACCCTGCTTTGATTGATGTTCTAAGGATAGCTTATGGTCAGTGGTAAATTAAGGCACATTTCCATTCTTTAAATGAGGATGAATTGTGTTTTGGTATTATATTTGAACTCTAAAAATTTATCCCGTATGGTCTTGTATTACCGATTAAGATCGCGCTCTCACAATTTACACAAAATCTCGACCTCGCGTGTTTTTGTGTTAATTGTTCAATTGCTTTATTAGTTTCATACAATTTAAAAACACAATTCATGGATCATATTAAGTGAATTACAGTATCTCATTGATTCAAAATAAATTAATGAATAAAGATAGAGGTTGATCGATTACTAAAAAGAACTACTCTTTCATGGGTGGCGTAATCATCGTAGAAGCGAATTGCATTTGCAAAGGTTTATAATGGGTATAACCCAATAACGCTTCTACTCAAAAATTCCAGCCCAAAGAGGAAGATTAATAGAAGAAGAAATTTAAATAAAACAGAAGAAAAGAGAAGAAATAAAAGAAGAACAAAGAAGTTTATTAAGAAAACACAAACATTACAACATGAGGAAGAAGAATAGGGCTTCAACGAAGGGATCCTTGCTTCAAGAGCTACCCTTATTGAATTGCTTGGAGAATTGGAGTGGAACCCATTCTCCTCTGCCCTAAACTTCCTAATTCACGTCCCAAACCCACAAAATTAGAAGAACGCCAATTTATAGAGTGGTGGGGAGGCTAGGTTCAAAGTGGCTTCAAGTGTGAATGGAGAATCTCGGACAAATATTTAATTCCAACTTGCACCGCCAATTTGACCACCAAAACGCATGAATTGGCCAACCTTACAGAAGTATCATATGTGCGGATATCGGTTCTCTATCTCCTATAAAAATTTGGGCTCAATAAAAGCACATATGAAGTAGTTATGTCCACAATACAGAATCTTCTCCATTATGGCGTGTCCAGCCCACCTTTGACTTTATGGCCCAATTACTCCATCCAATGCATTATTGTTATCTAGTGTCCCGAATAAAAGATGTAGCCCATGAAGTACGGAACATAGTTACAAAATATTAAGTTCAAATAATTTAAATAAAAATATTTATGATTGAAATACTACAGTGATTTTGAAAGGGTAAAACTGGAATTTTCATCAAATATTCACATGAATGATCTAATCCCAAATACTTTATAATTGAACATACTTAACACAATGTGAGTAAATTATATCATTTATTATCAATAAAATATTAAATAAAAATGTTTTTTATCAATATATAAACACATTCTTGATTGTATGTTGTATATGATTAAATGAGAATAGTTTTGCACATATAAATAAAGAAAATGATGATTCAAGTTTAGCGCATAAGAGGGAGTAATCTGAGAAGATTATTTAGGAGAGAGAGATAGGGAAAGAATAGTGTGCAGTGTAGTGTATATGAGAAGAAGAATACTTGTAGTAGTACAAGTAAAATAAGTTAGAGGAGAAGATAAATAATTAAGTATTAAAGGTTGTACAAGTAAAATAAGAATAATCACACATGTTCCTCTTAGTGAAAAGTGTGGGACCAATTTATATTTCCAAGAGATAATTATTAGAGGAGATAGATAATCCCTTCCTCAAAAAAAATATAAGTTAATAGTGAAAGAAGTTTGATAAAGGTTTAAAAATATCTTCATGTATAAGAAGATAGTATTATTCATACTCTTGTATTAAAAATACATGATAAATGATGCTCATTTGTATCTTCACTAGTGATTCTAGTGGACCATCTGGTCTTGGTCAATTCTAGATCATGATAAGGATTAGATACTTCTTTTGAGTAGTGAACCTTGTACATAGTGTGTCCTTTGTTTATTTCTTTCCTTAGTCTATGTGAACTAATTACTGAGATATCACACTCTAATAAGTGAAAGAGTTTTATTTCTTGAGTAAACATAAAAAGTGAAAAATGGACAACATGTTCCTAATTCACCCTCCACCTTCTTAGTGAACCTCATTATTCTTAGAGACACCATAAAAACACTCTTTTATATATTTAAAACATTAATCATTCATACCTAATAAAGGAGTCAAGACCCCCACAATTATAAAAAAATTATGGTTTCCTTGGTTTTTTAATTACCCCAATTATTCCTACCAACCATTCTCATCTATTAACACAGAACTCATGGTTCATTTATAGTCAATAATGACTAGAGAAACACATCCATATAATATCAAACACATAAAGTCCCATAGGAAAAATATAAACTCCTTAGTAAAATAATCCTTTTTAAAATAAGATGACTACCAATTGAAATTTTACAAGATTTCAACAATAGTTCATCACTATCCTGTATTCCTATTAACATTACATTAACTTTCATCCTACTTCAAAAATACCACTCCAATGGTATCCAAGTGTGCAACCAATTACATTATGGATCCAAACTAATAATAAAATAAGGTTACTACACACCATGTAATGAAACCACAAATCATGAGACCAAACAAAATAAATAACAATCAATTATAGCTTGAGAGACATCTTCTCAATAGTCACCCATATCCATAAGACATATCCAAACAAAATAAAAGTTACCATCACACTTGAATTAATTTATCTCTCAATCAATCACTTTCATCCACTAATAACTACACAGGGTCAAAAATGAGCATGCACCACCAATCCGATAATTAGACACAACTCCACATTTTCATCAAGTATAAAATAATAACAACACTTTTTATTCATTGTTATAAAATTAACACTAGAAGACACAAATATTTCTATAAAATAATACATTATATCCTTATATAAAACATTTCCACCACATAACATGATAATTCAAGATTTCCTAAATTTCTTGAGAAAATTTATAGTCCAACCTCTAGAAGATAACCTAACCAAAGTAGAATGATGTTGATGATACCATTAAAAAACTAACAATGAATCTATTTTCAATACTTGTATTAATATCTATTGTGTATTCCCAATAATTATATAATTTTCAAAACAAAAATATCCTTGAATTAAATTTGAATCATCATAGTACATCCACTAGGGAGTATCCTCTTTTACAAAAATATGAATAAATGAACTATTTACTTCCCTTTATATAATTTTTCTTGTATATTAACCATAATAAATTTAATTATAAAGATAATTTCTCACATGAACATTATTCACTACAAAATATCCCAACTTCCACAATTCTTAAATTGTACTACTATGATCATAGGGATCAAAAAACTTTAAACCACCCAGTATTATCCCTATAATCATTGAATTGTCATCCATTGAATTCCCATAACTAGGATACTAGAGGATCTACTTATCTCTATATATCTCATCCATCATGTTATCATTTCCTATTATTAGAGGAAATAATCGTCTCAGATGATCTCACATTTGATATATTAGTGGAAATACTCATCTTTGAGTATATTTAATAGATACCCAATCTATCTCATTACAAAGTTGTGGGTAAGTAGAATTAGAAACATGAATATTTCATCATCGGTCTAGACCGAGATTAGTGGGTGAAAAGGAGTATATTCATTACCATCCCACAATAAATTTTGGAAAAATTTTAGTGTAGAGGATATATAATTTTGCATCTCATTACCATCACTAACCACCAGTCACTCATGTATCAAATCTAAAATTATATGAGTATACACAATCATTCACCTCAATGCAATCAAGGATCCATCTATTAGTGTCATAAGAATCCACAGATATCAATCCTGAAACTATATCGCCCCTAACTAATTCCAATTTTTAAATCCATGTAAATACGGTGGATAATAATTTCATAATATATCAATTTTAGTTATTAAATTATCTAGATAATCATGTCATAATAAAGATGAAAATACTTTCCTCCTAGTCATTGATGGATGTCATAATATCCTCAAAAAAAAATTATATTCTCATATTGTTGTAAGATATTGACAATAACTCAATAATTATGGTGTTGTTATTGAAATAATAATTTGGAATATAAAAAAGACATTGATAC
The DNA here is from genome assembly GCA_963277665.1 of Viscum album. Taxonomy (NCBI): domain Eukaryota; kingdom Viridiplantae; phylum Streptophyta; class Magnoliopsida; order Santalales; family Viscaceae; genus Viscum; species Viscum album. The sequence continues at coordinate 1,775,277,845 of OY728142.1, read as the reverse complement.
CACTTCCTATACATGGTGTTCATCTGTGTTATATGAAGTGACAAAAAATACTCCAATACCAACCCTCTCCATTCTCATCGACAACCCATATCTTTATCTAAATGGGTACACTCCCTTAGACACCAAGGATCAAGAAATAATTCTTTATTGTGTTTTCATTAACTAGAATAAATTAACTTAGAACCTTTATTTCATTTTCGATCATACTACACCCTTCAAATGAGTCTTTATCCCCATTTTTATATCATTATTTCATTATTATTGTTAACTTGTATCATTATTTTCTAATATTACCCTTTGTAATTCAATAAAATTAACCCAATTTATTATGGTAATGAATTTTATTACATAAATTTATATAAATTATTACATTTATATAAATTCAATAAACTCTATAAATTTTCATTCATGACAACACACATAGATAAGACACTAATTATTATTAACACTAGTTCCTTTATTTAAGTAGTTGTGTCAATTTATTCATTCTTTATTTTATTATAATATTTCACTTAATTGATCTAATATATGTTTTGGGAAGATTATTTATCCTATAAATTAGAAGTTTAACTTGGTGAAATTATTCATACCCAAGGAGTGTATTTTATAATATTGAATTGATGAATCATCCTCTAGAATGTTTCATTTCCCTAAATAATAAGATATGGATAAATGAAGGAGTGGATATTTTTATTGTATTTTATTTTTTATCAATATATAAATAATACTTAAAATCACATTAAATAGATTTTATTATTTGATGTGATGTTAATTCCAATATTTTAGAGTGTTTAAAAGAATTTGGAAGTTTTTTAGAGAATTTTAAAGTTATTTATTTGTGTATTATAGTGATAAGAACTGTATATGAAATCTATTTAAGATCTCAATACATAAGATTCATTGTTCTATATACATAAGAGTAACTATATGGAGAATATAGAAATAAACAAAGTAAAAAATCATTCACTATATGTGTAAGAGTTTCTTTACTCTTGGCACAAAGGTAACATTGAACAAACATTGGAAATTGGCTAAGCCTCTGACTATGTAAAAAAACTCTAGTAGTATACAAGAGTAACTTTGAGTAGTTTCTAGAGAAATTGAAAATTTACTCAAATGTATGAGTGATTTTTATAATGTATAAGATCTATTTTTTATGTTGTACAAAATTCACTTTGAGAAGACAGATTTAAAAATGGATAAGGAAATAGAACTCCTTGTATTCACAAGAGGAATAATACTGAAATGTAAGAGTAACTCTAAATAATAGATCTAGAAATTTATTAATGTCCAAAATACATAATATTCTTTTTAAACATGCATAAGATTCATTGTTACTAATTCAAAAGAGTATTTTGTGATAGTATTTGTATATAATGGTCACTCTAGTTATGGGTAATTGTCATTCTAGTCTTTGGGGGAAATATAAGTTATCCAAAAGTAAAAATGGAGTTTCATAAATTTTTGATGATTTTTAGAAGGGAAATTTAGAGTTTTAATATCAAATGATATTGAGCCAATTATTCAATGAATTAAATATCATGAATGAAATTACTGATGCAAGTAGTGGGAGAAAAAGTTTGGTACTATGAAAAGGGTATTTTTTCATGACCATATAAACTTTGAAAAAATATTATTTTCTTTGTTCCATGATGAGAAGCCATGAATTTTATTATTTGTGATGAAATAAGAAAGAAATGTGTTTTGTGTTTTGGATACTTATTTCATGATTTAAAAGAGTGGAAATAGTTTTAGGGGTTATTTATTCAAGATGATACCTTTCTTGTTACACAATGTTGTCTTAGGAATTTCTAGTTACCTAAGAAGAATTATGAGAAGGATAAAATGAAGTTTAAGAAACAATAAAAGGAATTTATTAGTTTCAATTTGAATTTAAAATTTAAAAGAAAACTCAGAAAAAAAATTTTGATATGGAAGATATAAATGGAATAGGGCCTTATATAAAGATATATTTTCAAATGTTGAATTGAATAAAATAATTAGAAAGTTTAATACATGAGAGAGAGATCACATGGAAGAGGTGTGTGTGCAATGTAGTGCACACAAGAAGAATAAAAAAGAGGAAGAAAATACTTAAAATAGTCTAAGAATAAGATGATGAGGAAAAAGATCACATGATCTGTTTCTATGTAATATTTTTGGGAGACAATCCTAAAAGTAATAAGGGTTATCCTTGACTCAATAGTACAAGATAGTGGTTTATTTTTGGGGTGATAGCACTATTATTCTCTAGTATCATGAGTTAAAAGATGTACCCTACTCATTGTATATGTGATGGTGATTCTAATGGATTATATCATCTTATGTGAGTCGGGATTGTAACACCCCAAGTTTTTTTGAAATTCATTTTTTTAAATTAATTTAATCATTTTGATGGTTTGGGTAATATGCAATGTTGAGTTTATCTTATGGTAAATACAACACTAAGTTTAAATAAGATGTATCATACTATTAAATTATTATTATTTAATATATAACCTAGCCGTTATAATTATGGGTATGAATAGGATTACGTAAATTATGAAAATATATACTAAAACACTTCATTTTTTATCTATTGATTATAAATAAGTTAAGAATCATTTAAAGAAAATGAAATGTTTTATGAAAAGTTATATTTTCCAAAAAATAGATTAGTAATTCTTTGCAAAAATAATTTAAAACTAATTTTTACAACTTTTAGAAAATGTATTTGAAAAAATATAATTAATTTTTGAATTCATAATTTCCATATTATCTTATAGTAATTTTTTGGGATTTTATTGAAAAGTTTTATTTTTTGATGAATAGTGAAAATGTTATATTTTAATTGAAAACTGCTTTTTCATTTAAATAATTTATAACGTTAAATTATATTTCCAAATGGTTTTAAAGTAAAATTAGTTCAATTTTATATCAATTAATCCAATTTAGTTCATTGGAATAATTTTCATATTGAATTTTGATATAAAAACATTTCAAACTTTTGAATATTTTCTCTTTAAAAACTTGCTTCCTCATCATGCCTACGAGATTAATTTTAAATTAAAATTTTCTACTTATGGAAATTGAATTTGGAAAAATGGATTTCCTATTTGGAATTTTATTAATTTTTAATTTCAAATAATTTCAACTTAATTTTTTACCAAACTGAATAGTGAAGCCGGTAAAAATTAATTACCATGGTTAAAGTAAAAATGGTTTAAGCATGGGGATAAATTAAGAATAAAAGTGTTTAATTGACCTATATATTTGTCTCAAACCTATTTCCTAGAAATATTTAATCCTATATGACCTTAGGATCTAATTTTATTAGTTTTGGGGACACTTTTCCATGAATGTGACCTGTATAATAAGTTAGGTAAAGAAAAAGATAAAAAATGGACCTTACTTTATTTATATATATATAAAGTCTCGGGATAGGGAAAACAAAAATATATATTTGGTTATGAATATTATTTTGAAAGATAAAAGATTTTTTTTACCATGATAATTTATTTTTAATTTTTAGTGATGAAATAATTACTTTAAATTCTTAAGAAACGCTAACGCGGGAATTATTTAGTTAATAATAAAATAAAATAAGTTATACGAAAAAACATTAGAAGTGAAGTAAATTGTATGAATTATTATGTTACCAACATTTTTTATATGAATATATCATGTTTCATAGGTTTTAAAATAATAATATTCCAATTCAATCATTGTCTTAATAAATTCAAAATTGAATTCAATGAATAATTTCAAAATTGATAATAATTTTATTTCATAATAACTGATATTTTATTAAATGGTTTAAAATTACTAAAAATATTATTTTCTTAAAATTGATTTTCAAATGATATTAAATATCATCTATGGTCTATTCATGGACCAATTGGTCTATTATAATGACTAGGTTGGCTGTTAAATAGTAAAAACTCAGCTAGCATGGTTATAGTTAAAGCATCATTTTTTTCATATGACTTGTTCTTGTGCTAAATTTAACTTCAAAAACACATATTATTTATATTTTATAAATTATATATCATATTTATAATTATTGTGTTCAAATTATTTAATAAGGCCCACTCTAATTTATTTTTAATGGATAAATTTCCAGGGTTTGAAGACTAGTTACCATAGTGAAGAGCCAAAATGGTAAAAATATGGAAACTTAGGTGTTAAGGAAGTAAATGTTTAAAACCTGTGCTTAATTTTTTATTATATGTTTTTATAGACCATATAATCCCTAAAAATATTTAATTATAAGTTTTGGAGCCACTTTAGGTAAGAATTTAAATCCCAATAATGAAAACTTTTGAGTATTTACAAGAATATCATTCCTCCTCAACTATAAATTGGCACTCACTCCCCTCTCTTCCTCACACCATAAAACCTATTTGGATTAGAAAATACCTTAAAAATAAATTCCCAAATTCCCTAACCTCATATTATAATATTTATTTTGGGCATAATGCATCCTAGGAAGGTTTTGTTGTAAAAATAAGGAGAATACATGAATAAGAGGTAATGTTCTTCAATGAGCATCTTTATTTTATTTCCTTATCTACATTATTCAATTCATATTATACCATGATTAAATAATAACCTCGATATCTTAAATATTTTTATATGTTTTTATTTCAAGTAAATTACCTATAACCATCTCCAATCCAATCAAATGGGTTATAAAATAACCGTTCGTGTGTATGAAGGACTACCGCCATACGAACTGATGTCGTTCATTTTTTCATTACCACCTATCAAGGTTAGTCATAGTGATGGAATTATGTATATATATTATATATATTATATTTTTTATTATATTATGATTCTTTATTTTATTTTTAAATATACCTTCATGGTTCCCATTTTTTGGGAATACATTATGGTCGTTTGAGTATACAGTGGACTAATAACTTACGAAGCGTTGTGATTCGTTCACAATTTACAAGGAATGTATTAAGGATGGGTTTAATAAAAAATTGTGATATAAATTTCATAACTATAATTACTTAATGATAATATATATCATATAATTTTCTTTCTTTAATCCCAATAAGAAAATGAAAAGTAGTGTTCATACATACGTACAGCCCACAGTCTCCATGAATGGTGTATTTCATTTCATATCACTAAATTTTATTGATTAATATAAATAAATTTATACTAAATATATATGATATTTATATAATTTTTATAATTATATATATTATGGAAGTATGATCAAAGTAATAAGACCAAAATTATAACAAATAAAAACACATACAAAAAGCAGATCAGTTATTACCCAAGACATAACTTTAACAAGAAATCATTAATAAAATGGTAATATAATTTCATAAGAAAATAATATATGGGATGATATATATGAATATAGTTCTTTAATAGATTTATAATTAACATATATTTTTTTTAAATTAGTTTTTAATGAGTATGTAGTAATTCAAGACTTAAGGGATGTTTGTCTCACTTTTTACTTTTTTCAGATACATTCCATGTTAACCACCTATTTATTTTATGAAGTGTGTATAATAACCATGAATTTATTTTATTATTATTATTATAAGAATTATTTGGATTTAAAAATACATTTTATTATCTCTTTATCATGTGTTTTATAGTTAAAACGTTACTAAAGTAGTAAGGGATTTTTGTCTCAATTTGCCTTCTTGGAGACGTATGTTATGTTATACACCTATATTCATTCACGAGGTGTATATACAGACCCTTTTACATGTAATATATTGAATTTATTCATACTAATGATATTTTAAGTTTCATTTTATGTTATTACTTCATGGGTATTAAGACTCAAAGTTACCAAAGTGGTAAGGATTTCATGTTATAACATCATAGTTTATCAGGTTTTTTTATGATTATGTTTACGATGATAAAATATTATGATCCATATATCAAAAATTATCATGAATTTTATTCTAATATGGTTATTCAAGATATCTTCAAGCAATGGTACCATTATTCTACTATTTGGTACTTAAAATTATTAACAAATTATTTTTAAGAAAATATAACTTTATTTATCTCTTCGGTCAGAAATCTACTATCTTCCAAAAATATGTTTTTTAAAAATCTTTTTTAAAAATATTTTATTACTCTCTTTTGATTTTTAAAGGATATTTTCACTGACTTTTTAATTTTTTTTAAAAAAATGAATATCTTTTACCGGATTAGAATATTGTGTTCCATTTTTTCAAAGACGCTAATCTATTGTGGCCCTCAGGTGTGTATTTGTGTAATATAATTATTATTTATAAAAATGATGTAATATATGTGTATGAGAAGTTAGGGTAACTATATTTTTATCAGAGGAAATGTTTATTTAACCTTATTAAACAAGGAAGATAAATATTTAGTGGGATCCCTGGTGATATTTTTAAGTATATGCCTTGGGATATCTCTAATAATAACTCTATGCATGAGTCAAAGTTCAGAAAAATATACTAGAATTTTGGTAAAGGATAGAGTGAGTGGTTTCCAAGAAATCACATCCTTGTCTAGATACTACAAGTGGGTGTGTATTTGTTACAGATGTACCTAGGGTTAAGAAACCATAAAACATTATATTTAGCTAGACTCGATTGGGAACTGGTAAAAGACAATATGCCTTGCTGCACACCTGGTTTGACACTCTTGGGGGATATGATTTGTAAATGCATAAAATTATTAAAAACCATCATGAAATATTTAAATAGATGATAAATATGAATAACCTAGGACAAACCTATGGTTTCATATATTAAAAATAAGGTTTCATGATTTATAAATCTTATAAGTGGTTTTTCATGATTATGTAGTTTTCCAATATGATTAGTGTTTCTCACACTATATTTTTTGTTTCACTCAATTTCTAAAACCAAAAGGAATAATGTTAACACTGAATATGATGTGAAATTCACTAACTATGAGAATCAAATTTTACGATGACTATAGAAAAATGTATTTTTATTATGCCTAATCATCTATCGTAATATATTATTAATAATGTGAACTTCAGTGAGATTCTTAACACATATAATAACAGGAAGATGGAATTTTATGAAAGTTTATGTGGTAATGAACATAGATGAAAGAAGATTCATCTTCCTACATGTCAATAAGGTAGGAATAATAACTTTTAGGAATATCTCATGTGGAGGGGAAGATTTTATCTATGTGGAAAGAAAGGTCATAAAGTGAAAAATTGTTGATGAGTTCAATTTCTTGTGTGTGGGGAACATGGGAATTACCCAAATTAATTCCCTAACCCAAGAATTAACTTATAGACCAAGTAAAGACATATTACATGAAAATCATTGAAGTGGAAGGATTGAAGAATTTATATATTTATGTATTTTGATTCAAGAATTATGTTATATGAATTATCAAATATGTAAGGATTGTTTGGTATAAGTTTTCATTAAGTATTTGAAAGAATAAAGTAAAATATGTTGATCACCTAGAAAATTTATTTAATGGATAGTTTATATTTGTGTAAAACACATGATTAATGGAAAGATAACCCTTAACATATTTCTGATGTTGAGATAATGATATTAGTATAAAGAGATTATTGATTTTGATAAAGTAAATTGGATAGCATTAATGACATCAGAACTGGTAAAGGATTTATTGACAATTTGGTTTATGATATTATTGATGGAGTATACAACATTTTTGTATTTAAGGAATATATCTAAAAATCTATGTTTTATGTAAGTAATGAGGAAGAATGTATGTTTTCAATATGGTTATATGGTAATTCAGGTTATTACCACATTTCAAGAGAATACATGATGAATGTATTCATATGTTTGGTATGCGAAAATCAAGAGATAATTTATGATATATTATAGATTTATGGTAAGTTAATTTTTTTAAATTCAATGACCTTATTTACACATTTTTGTATTTTAATATTTTGGAAGGGTCGTAAGGATAACCATTTATGAAATAGTTTTAATTAAACAATAGATGAGGCTTTATAGATTAATGTATTATTTCACTATATGATGATTTAAGCATAACTTGTGATAACCATTTTTTATAAGTTTATAACTAAATTAAAATGAAATTATTTATCACTTATGATCTGTTAGTGCTTTGGTAATAACAAACTCACCTTCATTTCTTGGAGTAAGAGATGAAGTTGAAATTGATCAAGGGAAAACCCAAGGGTAATATTGTGCTTATGAAATGGAATGAAATCAAGTATATCTTCTCTTGAAAATTATTCAACATTAGGAAAAGGATAATGGAATAAAATTTTATCATGTTATTATTATCTTTGATGATATCCATGACATTTTTCATGCCTCTTTATTTTATGGTTTTTATGGTCGTTAACATTCTATGGATCACCCACTTTCTTGTGATTAATTATGTCTATCACACTCTATAATTATTTACATTTTTCTTCCATGTCAAAATATTCACTTCCCACCTATATTATCCCTTGTTGAAACATAGTTATCAGTTACTTTAGGTCACCATTATGTTTCTAACTTTCCCTTTTTAAGTGGAGATTTATTATTTATTTGTATGATTTGGGTTTATATAAAGGAATTGTTTACATGTTTAACCTTTAATGATGAAGATGAATTTCGAGGGAGAAATTCATTTTAAGAGGGGTAGGATGTAACACCCGGATATTTTGTGAAATTATTATTTTTTTAAATGAATTTAAACTTTTATATATTTTTTGTTATATGAAATATCGATTTTATCTTGTGGCACACACAACACTAAGTTTAAATGAAATGTTTCATACTATTAAAATATTATTATTTATTATATCACCTAACCATTATAATAGTGGGTATGAATAGGATTAATTAAATTATGAAAATATATTGTTATAGACATTTATTTTTTATTTATTTATTATAAATAAAATAAGAATCATTTAAAAGAAGAATAATTTTTTTTGAAAAATTGTATTTTTCTAAATGATGGATTAGTCGCGCATTACACGCATAATTTAAAACTAATTTTTACCAATATTAGAAAAATAATTTGAAAAAATAAAATTCATTTTTTAACTCATAATTTCAAAATAATCTTAGGTTGAAGTTTTGGGATTTTTCTGAAAAGTTTCATTTTTTTAATAGTGAAAATATTATATTTTAATTGAAAACTGCCTTTTCATTTAAATAATTTATAAAATTAAATTATATTTTGAAATGGTTTTAAAGTAAAAATAGTTCAATTTTATATCAATTAATTCAATTTATGTCATTGTAATAATTTTTATATTTAATTTTCATATAAAAATATTTCAAACTTTTGAACATTTTCTCTTTTGAAACCAGCTTTCTCATCGAGTCTGCTGGATTAATTTTAAATTAAATTTTTCTAATTTTGTGAATTTAATTTGAAAAAATTGATTCCATATTTGTAATAGGAAAAATTTATAATTTATAATAGGGTAAAATTAATTTTTGACTAAAAAGAATAGTGAAAATATTAAAAATTAATTATCATGATTAAGTTAAAAAAGGTTTTACTAGGGGAAAAAAATAATATAAGTGTTAAAATGATCAAAAAAATTCCAATGCCCATTTACTAAAAATAGTTCTACCCATATGACATAATTATCTATTTTTATGTGTTTTGTGTATAGTTTTCCATGAAAGTGACTTATATAATAGGTTAAGTAAAGAAAAATACAAAAAATGAAACTTACTTTCTTTTGAAAACTATAAATTTTTGGGATAGGGACAACAACAACATATGTTTGGTTATTTATATTATTTTGAAATATAAATGAGTTTTTTTACCATTAAATTTTATTTTAACTTTTTTGAGATGAAATAATTATTTTAAATGCTTAAGAAATGTCATTGCATGAATTATTTAGTAAATAAATAAATAAAATTAATGATACTAAAAAACATTATAAGTGAAGTAAGTTGAAAAAATTATCATGTTACATTAATTTTTAGATGAATATATCATGCTACATAGATGTGAACATAATAATATTCGAATTCCATCATTTTCTTGATATTTTTAAAATTTAAATTAATTGAATAATGTCAAAATTGACATTAATGTTATTTTATAATAAATGATATTTTATTAAATGATTTAAAATTTCTAAAAATCATAAATTCCACTAATTGATTTTTAAATTATAATAAATATCAACCAAGGTCCACTAATGGACCAATTTTTCTATTATAATGAATATATTGACTGTTAAATAGTAAAAACTCTATTAGTGTGGTTACGGTTAAAGTAATATTTTTGAAAGTTACTTGCGCTTATGTTAAAATTAACATCCAACACACATATGATTGATATTTTATAAATTAGATATAATGTTTATAATAATTGGTTTAAAATTATCTAATAATTATCACTCTAATTTAGTCTTAAAGGACAAATTGTAAGGTTAGAAAACTGGTTACCGTAGTGAAGAACCAAAATGGTAAAAATAGGGAAACTTAGAAGTTAATTATGGAAATGATTAAAACCTGGATTTCATTGTGTTGTGGAGGTGTTCCTAGACCATATAATCCCTAAAAACTTTTAATTATCATTTCTAGATCCACTTGAGGTAATATTGACCTCCCAATAGTGAATACTTTTCAGTATTTACATCCATCCAATGGCTCGAAGGCCTTCATTTTTTATTGATTTTTTTGATAATCCACATTTCAAGGGGTGAGGTGGAACCCTTACAAGGCCTATAGGCATAAGTATTACATGGCCCATAGGCCTTAGAGGAATTCACTGCCTGTAGGCTTCAAAAATTACATACAATCCAGACTAAATACTTGGAACTGCCCCTCCCCAGCATCTTCATTGTGAATCAGATCTCTAACTTTGCATGGCTATTCAGCTAGGTTATCTCGTGCATGCATAGGCTTATCCTGATGGCAGGTTCCATACCCTCTCATTCTTGTAATTCGTGTAGCTTCTACTGTGGTGAAAGCTCCTTGATCATCCTCATATAGAGCATGTTCCTTGAAGGTTGTCTGGTTTACATCTTCACTTAAACTGGCTTGAAGGCCTTGAGGTGGCCCGAAGGCCTTACTAGCCCGAAGGCTTGGGTGGCCCGAAGGCCTTAAAGGACTCAGGGACCAAATTGGTGGCCCGAAGTCCCAAAAGGGGGAAAATTCCTAACTGCTACAGTACCAAATAGTGCCTACTACAGTTCCGGCTACAGTACTTCACAATTCCTACTACAGTATTGCTACAGTATCGGAAATTGTGCCTATGCTTGGATTTGATATCGGGTCGCCCGGATACACTCAAGAATGTCACTCATCCTCAACTATAAAAGTGCACTCACTCCACACTCTTCCTAACACCTTAACACATAATTGGTTAATAAAATAACTTCCAAAATCAATTAAAAAATTCCCTCCCCTAATCATATAATCTTTATTTTGGGAATAAATCTATCCTAGGAAGGTTTTGGTGAAAACCTAAGGAGAATACCCAAAGAAGAGGTAATGTTCTTCAATGACTATCTGGATTTTATTTCCTTATCCACCATATCTAATTCTTATTATACCATTCATATATAATTACCTTGGTATATTAAATATACTAATATTTCTTTATGTTAAGATAATTACCAATAACCATCTCCAATTCCATCAAATTGGTTATAAAATCATCGCTCGTGTGTACAGAGGACTACCATCTTGCGAACAAATATCATTCATTTTTTCATTACCACCAATCAAGGCTAGTCATAAGGATGTATTTATTGTTAATATATTATATTTAGGATATTTAAAATTTTATTATGATTATTAAATTTTTTTATCCCACATACCATCAATCTCTCAATTTTTTGGTAATATGATAACATCGTTCGTGTGTACGGCAGACTACTTCTCATGAAGCGATGTGATTCTTTTATGATTTAAATGGAATGTATTAAATATGGGTTTAATAAAAAATTGGGATATATATGGAATAAAAATTATTATTTAATTATAATATATATCATATAATTTTATTAATTTCAACCCAACAAGAAAATGAAAAATTATATTCATACGTACGTATGGCCAATTATCTCCATGAATTGTGTATTTCATTTCCTTTCAATAAATTTTATTGACTCTTATAAATATATATATATATAATAAATATATATGATATTTATAACATGCTTATAATTCCTTACGTTATTTAACCATGATCAAATTAAGAATATGAAAATTATAACAAATCAAACCATATAAGAAACACAAAGCGGTTATTACCTGAGACATAACTTTAACATGAAATAGTTAATAAACAGGTAATAAATGGTCATATAAAAATTATATATTTATTATGTATATGAATATTTTTATTCAATATATTTATAATAAACTTATATTTATTATACAAAGTTTTGAACCATTATGAATAAAGTCGAGTCTTAAGGTAAGAGATTTCCATCTCACTTTTTACTTTCATGAGACTCATGTCATGTTCACAACCTATTTATTTTTTGGGGAGTGTATAGTGACTGTGAATTTATTTTATGATTCTTATATTGATAATTATTAAAATTTACATATACATTAGATTATATCTCTTTCATGGGTTATATGGTTAAAACATTACCAAATTGGTAAGGGGTTTTTGTCTCAATTTTCCTTTTTTGAGACGTACGCTATGTTATGCACCTATATTCTTTAATGAGGTGTATATACAGATACATTTACATCTAATATAATGAATTTATTCATCCTTGTGATATTTTATATTCTATTTTATGTTATTAATTCATGGGTATTGTGATTCAAAGTTACCAAAGTGGTAAATATATCATGTTATAATATCATCATTTACTAGGATTGTTTACAATTAGGTTTCCGATGATAATATATTATAATCAATCTCTCAGGAATTATCATGAATGTTATTCTCATATGGTAATTCAATATATCTTGAGGTAATGGTGCCATTATTCCACTCTTTGATACATAAAATTATTAAGAAGATGTTTTTTTAAAATATGACTTTATTTCTCTCTTGAGTCAGAAATCTATTTTCCTCCAAGACCATGTTCTATAAAACTATTTTCAAAAAATATATTACTCTTTTATGTTTTTTAAAATAAATTTTTACCAATTTTTTACTTTTTTATAAAGATTTTTTAAAGGAATATTCATGTGGTTTTCCAAAAAAATTCCCATTCAGATTTTTTCAGAAATGTGAAAAAAAATATTATTATTAACATGCATGGAATGAACAGTAATTCCAGCTATCATGACCACTTAATGATTCAAATATCCCCTTTAAATTTTTTAAAGTTATTTTAAAATAAAAATATTTCCTTAATAGTGTAATTTTTTTAGATTTTAATTAAATTATTTCAAATAGATATGATTTTGAAAATCTGGTATGCTTTTAAAAATTATTTTCAAAGTTGAAAAGATATTTTTCTTAAAAAATGTTTTAAATAATAAATCAAAATAATTTTCCCTCTAATATTTCATCTTTTTATGTCACCTATTCCTTATTAGGGATATGATCCACAGATACCATTCTTAAAATTTCTCTGAATGGTTTATTTTTATGACGAAAAGTTGTTTATAAATATTTTTTCTCTTATATGGGTTATACCATTATAAAATTATTACTAAACAAACTTATTTTCATTAGTTATGCTATATTGAAATGATTATGAAACTAGTATTTTTTCTATAGGTTATGATATGATTAAAATTTTATAATACCCATTTCATTTCATGGGTTATGATTTGATGAATGTTTATGATCTCATGGCACGCATAAATATGTTTTTAATTTTTTGATGGGTGGGACCAAGATCTCCTTAAAATTCATTATGTAAAGATTTATATATGATGTGATAAATAGGACTAAAAATTGTACTGAACTCAATTCAATAAGATAAGACTTTAATAGGTAGTGGACTTGATTCAGTAAGATGGGGCTGGAATGGGGAGTGAACCTGGTTCAATAAGATAGAGTAGGAATAGGGAGTAAACATGGTTCGGTAAAGGAATTTTTCTTTTATGATGGTCTTAGTAGTTATCCTTGACCAATTTTGAAATTATTTTCTATACTTATGTGTATTCCAAAAAACTCAATGTTTTATTCTAATGTTATGATCTCATGGCTCATGTTTCTTTGATTTCCTTATGATTCATGTCTTATTAATTTCTAATATTTATGTTAGGACTCATATTTAGGATTTTTTATAGGTTGGGTATGAACTTTGTAAGTTATGTTCATTATCACAAACCCTTATTTTTATCTTGTGATTTTATATGGTCATATATTAATATCTCTTATGTTTACCCTTACTAAGAATATGATCTCATCCTTTCTTATTTTTCCTTTCCACGGGTTATAAATAATTTTTTTATATAGAGTATATCTATGAAGAGTACAAAACTGGAAGCTTTTAGTGAGAAATATTAAATATATTTCACCAAATTAGAAGATTGTGTTCCGATTTTTGAAAGGCACTAAACTATTATGGTTCTTAGGAATGTGTTTATGTAATTTAATGAATATTCATAAAAAATAATTTAATATCTTTGTATGAGAATACTAGTTTTATATACTGATCATGCCAAGGAATAGATACTCATTTTTATTAGTGCACCATGTATATTGAGTATCCTTTTTCATTAGTTTCCTTGATGAGTGTGAGTTAAGTAATGATATTTCTCACTTTAATAAGTGATATAGGATGAATTAATAATAATTCATAAAATAGAAGAAACATATTATGGCTCACTAATTCACACCCCCTCCCCCTCTAAGCGAACCACCCCATACCTAGGTCACCACAATTGATATAAGAGCAACCAGGTTCCCTCTAAAGATCAATAAGTTTATGTATGTTTCTTATAAGGTTTTTAAACTCACTTGTTATTTGAGTTTTTATCTCTCATTAATAAGTGATAAGTATATTATTTTATTTTTTAAAGGTGTTAAAATTATGTTGGTCTTGTGATCTATGTTTTTTACATATATCATAGATAATATTAATTCAATGAATACCAAAGGAAATATCGCACTCAATGTGAAAAAATAAAATATATTATAAAAAGGAATGCTATCCAACTTACTTTCATTGGGTATAGATGTTATATATATTATGATTAATGTTTTTTCACCAATTGTGCAAGGAAAATATTTTTCTTGGGATTCTAGAATTAATTTTTATATTGATAGGTGTGAAAGAAATTTCATTATATCCTCACCTTAGGATAGGTAATTTTTAAATGTTACAGGAATCAATTTTAAAAAATTTATTCGTGATATGAACAAAAATATCTATGAAGGTTGTTTTAAAGTCAAAAGGTATAATTCCAAAATTTATCTATTTTTGTATAAATATATTTTTATGATTAATAAGAATCTATTGACTAATTTTTTAAAAATTTCAATGATGTGGTGAGATATATTAGAGTATTTGGTGAGACTCTTAAAGATTCTATAGTGGTAGAAAAATATTTTATATCTTTCTAAATAGATTTGATGCCAAAATTTTATCTCTTGATGATTGTGATCTTGATGAAATTTTTTTGAATAACTTTCATAGATACTTGGTTAAATAGGATATGAGGAAGGAATCCACCTAGAAGAAGAAGTGTTGTATTTATAAGGAAATATCATTCAGATCCATAAATAATGAATGGTCCTCAAATAATATTAAGGAATAAGTTTTAGATAATGTTTTTTTGTTCATATTTGGATTAAGTTGTTTATGTGATGTTCAAAAAAATCATTTCACTCATATAAAGAGGTTTCTAAATAGATAAATATAAATTTTAGGGTAAGTTTACTTTTAATTTTTTTAGCTATGGGGGTATTTTAAATTTCACTATAAATTTTAAAAAGTAGGAAGAATAAGAAAGTAAAGATGAAAATGATTCCTATCATGAATTTTCAATAAATAATTCCACAAATTTTAAAAGAGATTAGGGGTTATAAATTTGTTTAAGAGATAATTATTCCTTTACCAAAAGGAGGAGTTATTTATCCATCAAATACGAAACATAATTTTATGGAATTAAGAGTAGTTGTTACTCAAGTGGATGAGGAGTTAATATATCCATTTATTTAGTGGATGTCAAGGAGTCAAGTAGTGAAATGACTCAAAGAAAGAAGAGTTTTCATTAAATAGTGAGTAAGAGTTTCATTAATCTGTAATTGAGTTCATGTTTAAGAAGTAATTGAATAATATAATCTATAAAGTTTTTTAATTAGATAAATAAAATAAATGATTCAAAAATTTATCTAATTTTGTTTAATTGGATAAATCTAAATTCCGAATAAATAAATTTGAGTTACTCATGAGTTTTAAGAAATTAAAATTCATACCCTCTAAAGAGAATAAGAGTTTTAATTGGTGAAGGTGAAGATTCTTGCACTAGATAAAGAGATTTGAACTCTCAAGGTTTATTTAATGGAGAAAGAATATTATAAAAAAATTCAGGTGTGATTTTTCTAGTTCAATAAACAAAGTGGAAGATTTATTAATGAAAAATAAAAATATTGTGGTTGAAGTGAGCCCTTATGATTGTTTCAATCAAAATGAATCTTAACCAATGATTTATAAAGATCATGGTATCCCTATAGAAAAGGTTGAATGTTGTGACCTAGCCTAATGGGGCTCAAGAAACAACTACCCCAAGATCTCCTCCATAGGCTAGGGGATGGAGACAAGCATTGTAAGGAATATATAATATGGGGAGGCCTTTACCTAGTGTACCTATATGCAAACACCCAACCATCTCAATGAAAATGTATAGAGGAATAATAATAAAAATATATAACAACTAGAAAATAAACCAAGCATGAAAAAACTCTAGGGTGTACAAGAATATGATAGTGTAGACTTAAAAGAAAAGGGGAAAATAGATGCCCAACTAGAAAGATGTCCCAACCTAATAAAACTATAAAGTAGAAGTGGTGAGAGATCCTAGATCCTAATCTCCAAGATCTAACCACCATACACAGTCTAATACACCAAGTATCCCTAAACTCCTCTGAAGTCGCCACCAACCTGTCTGTCGTCTTCATAAGACACGAAACCTATGGGAAAATCTCATGTAGGGGTGAGTATATAAATACCCAGTAGGACACCCTGAAATTTAAAGGGGGTAGTAAGATACATGGTAGGAAATTGATATTAAATAGATCAACCCAAATAAAAAGAGTAAATAGAATCCCTCACATTGATACATATATATACATATATACATACATACATACATATATATATATATATTCTCAAACCAATGAAACCCAAAAGAGAGATGAAGGGATATCCATCTCATAGAATAGCCCAAGAAAGAGTGACATCGGTTCCAAAATTCCATTTTCGATGTCCAAAATCTCGCATGTCTACCCAGCTAAAAATTTCCAAGTCAAGCTACACCTCACCACAATGCCACATAGTTGAGGGGAAATGATCTCTAGATAGAGGACCCATTCCCTGGTGCAACAGAAGGGTGCAACTCGGTAGATATATAGAGGACTCATTTCCTACCCTGGTAAAAGGTGACACTTTAATGGTTGAGGACCTATTTAATATATCCACAGGAAAATGTCACTCAATAGTTGATAGAGGACACACGCTCAATCCAGCTAAAGGGTGCCACTCTAGTAGTCGGTAAAGGACCCATACCCAGCCCAGTTGAACGGTTCCACTAAAGAAATCGAGGACCCATGCCATGCCTGGTAGGAGGGTTCCACTTGGATGGTACATAGAGGACCCATTACCTACCTAGTAAGATGGTTCCACTCAAATAGTTAGTCGAGGACCCAGTCGAGGACCCATGCTCTTCCTAGAAGGAGAGTTCCACACGATGAGTAGATAGAGGACCAATGCCTAGCCCGACTAAAGGGTGTCACCCTATGGATAGGTAGAGGATTCATTCGCACATGAGCCTCATCCCAATTGGTGAGGACTCCTTAAGTGCATCCAAGAGACCCGGGATCAAATCCAGGTGGGGGATAATTTCCGGGGGTACTGTAGCATTACTATAGCAGTGTTGTACTAGTACTGTAGCAGGCACTGTAGTAGGTCTTATAGCAGGAACTGTAGCAGGAACTATAACAAGTACTGTAGTGGAAACTGTATCAAGAAATGTTTGGCACTATAGCAGTCGGGAATATGCCCCCATTTGGGCCTTCGGGCCACCGATTTGGTCCCGGAGTCCTTTAAGGCCTTCGAGCCACCCAGGACTTCAGGTCAGTAATGCCTTCGGGCCACCTCAAGGCCTTCGGTCCACCTTTAAAGTGCATATACAAACCAGACAACCTACAAGGAACAATCTTCAGAAGGAGGAGAAGCAAAGAGATTTCACCATAGCAGAAGCTAAACAGATTGCAAGAATGAGAGGGTATGTCACCTGTCATCGGGACAAGCCTATGCATGAATGGGAAAGCCTATCCGAACAGCCATGCGAAGGTGGAGAGCTGATTTCATGATGAAGATGCTGGGAAGGAGCAGTTCCAAGTAGTTCATCTGGGTTGTATGTAATGTTTTAAGCCTATGGTCAATGAATTCCTCTAAGGCCTACAGGCCGTGTAATACTTACACCGATGGGCCTTTTAAGGGTTCCACCTCACCCCTTGAATGGTGGATTATCAAAAATCAATAAAAAATGAAGGCCTTCGGGCCATTGGAGGTAGAATATTCATTCCCTATCCCAATAGGATGGTTCCACTCTAGAAGTATCTATTGATCCTACCTAATCACTATCGTCATCGACCATTGCCTAAATAAGATTCACACCCATTACATATAGCATCACATATAGAAACCTACTAGAGAGGACACCATTAAATTCTATATGAAAAACACTCAAGATGGGATACTCATGGGCCCAAATCTAAGTCCAAATGAAGAAGATATGAGATTTTGAAGTTTCTCCAAATGGAACCAAGTGGTACATGTTGTGTGAGGGGACCCACATGGTATGTGGTCCCACTCCATCACTTAGATGTGTCCCTAGAGGTACACGACCCACTACCCATGTTAAAATACATGGAATTTAGAGGGTCTTGCCTAGAATTTCCTAGCCACCTAGGGTTTTTCCATGCTCTCTGGTCATTTCTGTGTACTTTTCTCATGTCTTTTTACTTTGATACATGGCATGTCTCACCACACAGGGTTCCACCCATGTCTCCTATCATGTCCATGTACTTCGGAAAATGGAATGTGCCTGGTCATGCCTATTTCTTTTTACTCCTATAGTGCACATTGGGCCTCAAAAATAAGTACACACAGTGTGTGAGGATCCCACACAGTGTTTGATACTTATGATTATATGAAACCCCAGCCACCTCATTCAAGGCCCTACACGTCGTGTGTTCTTTGGACTACACAGAATGTAGTCATGTTTTTTATAGAATCGTAGATCCAAACTACATGCTCTATATATAGTTATTCCATTATCATATCCAATCTCATGTTCACCCAAAAATAGTGGATATATACTCTAGTTAACAATTTCAGCCCTCTGATGAAATTGAATTATGTTTTTCCCTGTGTGAACCCACACACACCACTGTACCTCCACTCATTTTCCATCACCTTCATCAATACTGGATCTAAAATACATAAATAGCATCACCCTTTATACCATGATTTATCCCTAAAACCATCTATGCTCATTTATCCATTCGTCACATGTGAAACCATAACAAATATGGGGGTCCAATCGAGCTCAGTTCCACTCGGCAATGTCAGATTTTGACTTTGTAGTACACTGATAACTAACATAAAGAAATTTGGGGATAAATTCATAAAAAAACAAAGGTTTATCAATAATTTACAAGTTTTATTGGACAACGATCATGAATGGGGATATATGAGGTGAGAAATGAAATAATAATCAATTAAATTTCAATAATTTGGCTCATTCAATTTTCCATAGTGGGATTAGATCAAAGAAATAGATTGGCATTGCTCACCAATTTTATAAATTTAGGAAGAATCCAAAAATAAAGAGTCCTAACTATATATTGGATCATTTTTTGTTAAAGAATGTGCTCAAAAATGATTGATAGGAATCACTGCATTCACTATGCTTCAATATTCTTCGATTTGGAGTCTCAACGTCTGATTCATTTCACCAACAAAGGGAGAATAAGAACACTCTAAATACACCTGGGGTTTATGATGCTAAACCCAAAATATTTTCCATAACATTTTATTTATAAGAATTTTTATTTGGATAATTTAATTAAAATGAATAGATTTAATTAGATATTTTAACTAAACGTGCCTCCCAACGATCTCTATTTCTAAACACCCTACACCAACCCATTTTAGGTTATTTATAGGGTAAAAATTGTGTTCCAGACTCAACTATGGTATTGTATTTATGATCAAAGATTCCACTTAAGAGTTATCTTATTTTCTTTAATAAAATAAGCGTGTGTGCAACGTAAAATATATTTAATATTTTTATAAAATTAATTCCTAGCACACCAGGCCACAGAATCGCATTTCTTCTCAACACATGGCTTTGAAAATATATTTAGAAATATTCCAAAGTATTAAAAGAAAAAAACAAGGTCTATGCATAATTCCCTCTATCAAAATTTTCATACTAAAATAAGTACTTCACAAAAATCTCAAGATACTAAGCCTGCATCTGGATCTCCCACTCCCATGATCCCTCTTGAGTGTTCCTGTACTACCACAACATTTGAACCAAATGGATGGTCTATCTACACAAGTTCCTCTTTTATATTTCCTTAGTTATCATCAAGTGCTGTAAAAAATTGGCACCATCCTTGATGTCTAGATCTCCTCAGTCAATAATGTGAGTAGGTTCATGCATGTATCTCCTTGGCTACAAAATGGGAAAGATGGCATGAACTTGCTCCAACTATGGGTGTAGGGAGAGGCAGTAAGAAACCTCACCAATCCAATACAATATCTCAAACATCCTGATTAATATAGAGGATATCTTTTCTCCCTGGTTGAATCTCTATAATCCTCATCATGGGGAGACTCTCAAGAAAACATGGTCTCCATACTAAAACTCCAATGGCTTATGACTTCGATCTATTTAAGATTTATGCCCACTCTAGTCTATCCTCATTTTCTCAAGGATGATTTGGACCTTCTTTGTTGTCACCTACACCAAATCTGGACACATAATAGACACCTCACCGATCTATGTCAAAAACATGGCTAACCTGTAGGGTCTTCTGTATAGTGCCTCAAAAGGTTCAACGCCAATGGTAGAGTGGAAGCTATTGTTGTATACAAACTCTACCAAGGGTAAGCGGTCCTCCAAGCTCTGTACCAAGACTAACATGAAATCCCTCAGCATATACTTCAACACTTGGATAGTGTGCTTAGTTTTATAATATTTTTGGGGGTGAAAGGATGTACTTGTCCCCATTTGGGTCTTGAATTCCTCCTACAGAACTCTCCATAACCATGACATAAACCTGGAATCACGGTCAGAGACAATAGTCAAGGGCACCCCATGAAGGAAAACAATCTCCTAAACATACATTTTCCCAAACTCTCCACTGAACTCTGCTCCCTAGTAACAAGGAAATGTTATGACTCTTTGATCCCATCAATTATCACCCAAATGGCGTGATGTCCCTTCACTTTCTATAGAATCCCTATCACATTGTCCATGGATATTTCATCCCACTTCCACTACGGGATCTCGACAGGATGAAACAAACCTTCTAGAACCTGGTTATCATCCTTCACCTTCTGACATGTGAGGCACCAATAGATGAACTTCGTCATTCTCTATCTCATTCCAAACAAAAAAAACTACCACTGAAGGTCTTTTTATATCTTCCCCACACCGAGGTGTAAAACTAATGGATATGTTTGGAACTCTCTCATCACCTCCTTCCACGTCATGATTGGGACCACCATCCATTCAAAGAAAAAAAATAAATGATTCTATCCTTTATAATATCCATCTGGTGAATCCCCTATGGATTTATGGTCATAGAATAACTCATAGTCGATGTCTCCTAACTGAGAATCTCTCAAAGGATGAAGGATAATTGGAATCAACACCATCGACTGTAAAAATTTGCACCCTCCTGCTCCACTAGGGTCAGCTCCAAGGAAGCCAACTATAAAAAATACTCATAAACTAAGAAATCATGAGACTTCATGCTAAGGGAATATTCGACCACATTTCCCTTCCTCTGAGTGTAGACTATCTTGAAGTCATAGTCCTCCAGGAACTCCAAAAATTTCCATTGTCTCAGGTTTGAGTCTCTTTACGTGAATACATACCTAAGACTCTGATGGTATGAGTAAATAACAAAGCGCTTCCCTATAAGATAGGGCCTCCACATCCTTAGAGTGAATACTACTGTTGTTAGATCTAGGTCATGATTTGTGTAGTTCTATGCTTGGGGTATCAACTGCCTCAACCAGTATATTATAACTGCCTACTAATCCATCAACACACAGTCGAGCCCAGCTCCTGAGGAATCACAATACACTATGTACTCTACACCATCCTATGGTAGTATCAAAAAAGGATCAATCATCAGCCTTATCCTCAACTCCTTAGAGGCCCTATAGAACTTCACATTCTAGTTAAACAGACACCATTTCCATATCAGGGTGTTCAAAAGGTCCTCAATCCTAAAAAAGTATTCCAAAAACCCCTATTAATACCCTGTGATGCCAAGAAAACTTTACACCTCTAACATGCTCTTGGATGGATCCCAAGCATATTTTTCATCGATCTTAATCGGTTCAATGACCAAACCATGATCAGAAATGACATGACCCAAAAATTAAACTTCATGAATCTAGAACTAATAATTTTAGACCTTTCCATAAATATGGTGATCCCAAAGAAAATTTGAGACCATCCTCAAGTACTATGCATGCTCCTCCTTTAATGCAGAGTAGATGAGTATGTTTTCAATGAAGATAGCTAAAAACTGGACCAAGTATGGATAGAAAACCTAGTTTATCATATATATAAATATGGAGTGGGAATTATTCACACCAAATGAAATAACAAGTAACTCATAGTGTTCATAGAGACATCAGAATGTCAGATTTATAATATCATCCTCACAAACCCTCAACTAGTGGTATCCTGACTAGTGATCGATCTTCAAGAACAATCTTGAACCTCGAAACTGTTCAAATAGGTCATCAATCCTTATTAAGGGGTACTCTTTCTTTATAATGGCGTGGTTTAGGTGATAATAATCGACAAAAATCCCTAAGATCTCATACTATTTTATCATGAATAACATTGGAGCTGCCCAGGGGGACACACTAGGCATGACAAAACCCATCACTCAAAGGTCCTCCAACTACAACTACAGCTCCAAGATCTCGATAGGGGTCATCCGATATGCCATAAAAGATATCATAGTTGTCCTAGGATGTAAGTCAATACAAAACTCCATCTCCCACCTCTGAGGTAGTCTTATAACATCATCAAGGAATACATCCATATAATCCTCCATAAAGGGATACAGATGCCTAAAGAGAATTTTTCTCCAAGGGATACACTCACCAAATAATGGGTTATGCGTTGTGGCATCCTTCTTGTCGAACCCATTCATATTCCATTGAGATCTCTCTTTCCTAAAAAGGTGAGTCTTGTCCAATCAGAGTGAAGGAATATGACTCATCTACGGTGACAGTCAATCTAGGTTCAGACCATAGAAAATCAATCCATATCCAAGATGATGTCATAGGGTTTCATAATGATGAACAAAATGTACCATGTGAACCTCTCTCCATCAAGTAATATGTCTCACTACCAAAAGATAAAAGATACAGAATAAGCATAACCTATAGGAACATCAAGACAAAGTTGTTGGGATAATGCCTCTACTAGGAACTCCATCTCTCACACCAAGAATATAGAGATAATGGAGTGAGTTGTACATGTGTATACTAATATTTATGCAATAGTAAAATAAACACAAATCATACCTCTAATAATCTTATGTGCCACTGGGTCGTAAGTCTCAATAGCCTGCAGCTGTCCATGATACCAGCTGCCATCCCCCTAAGCCTGACGTGGGCTACCTATTAGTGGTGGTGGAAGGATATCATAGCATCGTCCACCACCCACATCTCATCCTCCTATATCTCTACCTTCTCTTTTTCTAGCCATGCCTCCCTGGGGGCAACCCTACCCTTTCTTGGGAGATCTCTAGTCATGGCACTGTCTCTATTGTCGTAGTCCATCAGCTATATTCCTATGATCCTTAGCACACCTAGTGGGCCACTCATATTCCAAGTGACCTTTCCCATTAAAAGTATATCACAGACCCTCTTTATTCTGCCACGGTACTCTTCACTTCCCCTGATTACATGCCCAAGTCCGATACTAGGAAGACCTCCTACACCGAGATCCTGAAGATCAGTTTCTGCTAGTTGATGTAGATGAATCAGCTCAATAACACCCATTTCCTACTTCAAATTCCTAAAATCCCTATGACAGGAAACTCTACATCACCAGTTCCCACTTTAACACCCTAGAATAGGTTAGAATGCATAAGGGCACCATGCGGGTATGGATATCTCTGTGGAGTCCCTACTCAAACTTTTGTTCTCAAAAGTAGTCATATAGGATCTTTTTAAGAGAGAACAACATAAGTTCTATGAACCTCTCTAATTACTTATCCACTATCATCCCTCCCTGTGGCAGCTTCATAATCTCCTGAATTAGAACTGAGCATAAGAAGGAGTAAAAGTACTTCTCAGGGAATAACTGATGGAAGTCGGTCTATTAGAGTTTCATCTCATTGTGCTTCTAGGAAAAAAGACTCCACAAACTCTCATCTACTTCATGAAAAAGGCTAACTTCCAACACAACCTCCTCGTCTATTGGTATCTAAATAAAACTAAAGATATGAACCATCGACTTAAGCCAATCCTTTTCTTATTAGGGATCTATCTTGTTGCATAACCTTATCAGCATCTAGAACTGAACTTGTCGAGTGCACTAAGCATGAACGCATCTTCATACTACTCTGCTAGTATTATCTACTTCTCAATAGTTTTATTATTTCAAACTATCCACCTAGAAGAAGGATCTCATGGGATAGACCATGAACTTAGGCCTAATCACGCATCAGATTGTCATCATGATCCTAAACGGGTATCCTAATGGGATGCCATTACGGAGGCATCCTAAAAATTTAATCAATACATACCAACGTCAAATGAGCATATATATATATATATATATATAATTTGGAGATTAATCAAGAATGAAATTCAAAAACTCAATCCTATATTATGCATGTACCATTGATCCCTACAAAAAATGTCTCGGTATTTTGATTCGACAAGAAGTTACTCAAGTTCTTAGTGAATGGATATTTCGTCCACCCATACCATCATTGGATTCCCAAACCTATGATCTAAACTTGAGACACTTTGACACCATTACCCTAATTCCCAACCAAATCCTCATAAGGGGAAAACTCCAAACATCTTCCCAAGGATCAAACCACCTCGAATACCAATCTATCACATCCTAACCCAATGGGGCTTGATTCGCAACTACCCCATGCCCAACTCGATAAGCCAAGGGATAGAAACAAGAACTGAAATTAATATACAACATGGGGATGCCTTTACATAATGTACATGTATGCACACACCAGACAATATCAATGAAAAAGTGCATGTGAATAAAAATAAAAAGATAAAATGCCTAGAATGTTAACCAATTATGTAAAACCTATAGGGAGTACAAGAGTAAGATAGTTGAAACTAAAAAATAAAAGGTTAAAAATTCATGCCCAACTAGAAATATATCCCAACCTAAAAAACTTGGAAAGTAAAAGTGTTTATAGATCCTAGCTTCTGATCTCCAAGATCCAACCACCATACACAGTCCAATGCACCAAGTATCTCTAAGCTCCTATGAAGTAACTAATGAATTATTCATCATCTACATGAGACACAAGATGTGTAGGAAAATCCCATGTAGGGGAGAGTGTATACATACCCATTAAAACTCCTCAAAAGCTAATGGGGGAGCAGTAAGAGAAATGGTAGGAAACAGATAGCAAACATGTCAACCCAAAGAAAGAGAGTAAACAAAATATAACACAATGGTATTGATATATATATATATATTCCCAAAATAAAAAACCCAATAGATAGAGAATGGGGATATCCATCACACAAACTAGCCTAGGAAAGAGTTCCATCAATTCCAAAAGTCCATCATCGATGCCCAACATCTCGTGCATCTGCCCAGTAGAAAACATTCAATTCAAGATAGACCTCTCCACTATTCTCCATAGTTAAGGGGAAGTGATCTCTGATAGAGGACCCATACCCTAGTACAACAGAATGGTACTACTCAGTGGATATCTAGAGGACCCATTCCTTGTCCCGACAGGAGGGTACCACTTTGATGGTTGAGGACTCGTGCCCTATCTCTATAGTAGGGGGCCACTCAATAGTCGATAGAGGACCCATGCCCACACAACTAGAGGGTTCCACTCTATTAGTTGGAAGAGGACCCATTCCCAACCCAACTGTAGGGTCCCGCTCTAGTAATTGAAGACCCATGCCCTACCTAGTAAGAGGGTTCTACTCGGATGGTAGGTAGAGGACCCATTCTCTACCCAATAGAAGGGTTCCACTCTAACATTCAGTTGAGGATCCATGAATTTACCAATAGGAGGGTGACACTTGAAGAGTAGATAGAGGACTCATGCCTATACAAACTGTAGGGTTCCATTATATGGATAGGTAGAGGATCCATTTCCTATCTTAGTAGAAGGGTACCACTCTAAAGGTATCTGGTGATCTTATCTGATCATTATCATCTTCGAGTGTCACCTAAATAAATGGAATTCTTGGTACATCTGATACTGCATTTTAAAATCCACTACTATGGCCATCATCGCGTTCTACGTGTAAAAATACTTAATATAGGCTACTCAAGAACCAAAATCTGAGTCCAAATAAAGAAGATATGAGAGTTTAAAGTTTCCTCAAAATGAATAAAGGGGTACACATCATGTTATGGGACCCACATGAGGCACACTGCTCACTAACCATGTAAAAATTCATGTTGTGCAGAGGTTCTTACATGGCATGTCCAAGCCACCCGAGGTCTTACCCATGCTCTTTTCTCGTGTCAGTGTACTTCAGTACATGATGTGTCTCCCCACATGAGGTTTCTATTATGTATCTGTTCGTGGCTTTGTACTTTAGCACATGGTGTTTTCCTTTTTGTTCCCATTCCCATGTACTCCTGGAGTACATGTTGGGACACCAGTATAAGGAAACCTGGCATGTGGGTCTCCCACACGATGTGTGGTACTTATGATTCCGTAAAACCATAGTCGTCATAGCCAGGGCCATATACATCATGTGTTCTTCAGGCTACATGGAATGTAGTTATGTTTTCCCCAAAATCTCATATCTAAACTCGATGATCTAGATCTAGTTGTTCTTCCTTCATATCAAGACTTGAATCCTCCCGAAAATGGTGGATATACACTCCGGTCAGTGATTCCATCCCATTAGGGGATAAAAATTTAATCTCATTTGTTCTTGTTCAAACTCGTATGCACTGTTGCCCCTCCACTTGTATACTGTCACCTATATCAGTCTTGGATATCAAATCTGTGATTAACATCACCTGTTATACCAAAAATCATCCCCAAAACCATCACTGATCACTAATCTATTTTTCGTAAGTGAAATCTTCGTGAATCCAGGAGTCTGATCAGGTTTGGTCTCACCCGACAATGTTTAATTGTGACCTTGTGGTCTAATGAAAACTAACACAAAGAAATTTGGATAGAAATATATCAAAATAAAATTTTTATTAACAATTTTTAAGAATTATTAGACAATTATCATGAACATGGATATCTAGGGTGAGAAAAAAAATAATCAATTAAATTTCAAAACTTGGGCACATGTAATTGTCCAAAATTGGAATAGATCAAAGAAAGAGATTGATATCACTCAATAATTTAATAAAATGAGGCATAATATAAAAATGAAGAGTCCTACCTAGAGATTGGATCATTTTTTGTTGAATAAAGTGATCACTAATGATTGGGAGGATTCATTTTTTTCGTTATGCTTTGATATGCTTTGATATATAGTTTCATCGTCGTCTGATTTGATCCACCAATGGAAGGAGAATAAAAACACTCTCAATCCCCTAATGGTTTATGTGTCTAACCCTGGAGTATTTTCCATAGTTATGTATTTATAGGAATCTATATTATATTAATTTAATTGAAATAAATAAATTTAATTTTCTATTTTAACTAATTGTACCCCCCAATGATTTCTATTTCCAAACACCCCATGCCAACCCATTTTAGGTTTCACCTAGGGTAAACATTGCATTTTAGACTCAAACATGGTCTCATATTTCTGATTCTATATTCATTAAATATTTAAGCCATTTTCTTTAATAAAATGCACACATGTAATATAAAATATATTTAATATTTTTATAAAATCAATTCTAGACACATTGGGCCTCCGGATTACATGTCATATCAGCTCCTGACTTCAAAAATATTTGTAGAAATATTCTAAAGTCTTATAAGGAAAAATATATTCACTGCATTGAATCCTAATAGAATTTAAGAAGAATGAATAAAATAACACAAGATATGACCATTCAAAATTTGTTTTATTCTAAAATATCAAATTTAAAAGGAAAATATTCAGTTATGTGTAAAGATAAAAATACAAGAAAAATTTATAAAATGAAGAGGAAAATTTTTAGAGTATCTATGTGTTCTAGTTCATTAAATAGAGGATAAAACTATTTGAAACTTAAGAATATCATAAGAGTAATACTTCTGTAAAGACTAGTTGTTCAAGAATAAGATTGAAATTTTATGATCATTGTTGGCTTGGTAGAGGATATTGGAATATGATGAAATGTTTTTGATTCATAGGTGGCGCATTTTAGTGTGATAAGAGAGATAAAAATATATATGTGGGAGGATAAAACCCTTGAAAGAAAACAAAGTTGAAAAAAATGTTATTTAATAACAAAATGTAAAATTGAATAAAAATTTTGAAAATTTAAATAAATTTTGAAACATATGGGATGAGAAATGTTATATCTCTAAAGAGTGTCTCGTGATCCTATCAGTTTTTTTGGTTTAAGAAAAATATCCTAAAGTATATAAAATCATAGATAATATAAAGAAATTAGTAAATAAGAAGATGCCTCCCTATAAGAACAAATAAGGTGTTAAGGAAAATTTAGATATTTTTTACTCCATAAAAGGGTGTAAAACATGTCTACTAAAAAAGGAAGTTGTAATAGTGATCAAAAGAATACTATATTAGATAAATAAATATGATGAAGGTGTTTCCATTTTATAACAATAGTGTTAAGGTTTTAAAAATGCATAAGCGATGACCTACAAGAAGAAATAATCTTTAGCATGTCATTTTTATGAGGTAAATAAAAATATAAGTTATCCCAATTTGAAATGGGATTTAAAGAATAAATTAGATAATAAAATTGGTTTCAATTCAAAGGGGGATTTCAATTCTAATATATATAGGTTTAATAATAATTATTATCCTTCATTCATAAAAAGATAAGGTATGAATTTTTTGTTCCCTCTCTCACTTATTATTTGAATATTTTTATCATATGGGGAGAAATAAAATAGATATACCTCTACATATTTATTACTTAATATGTTTCAAAAAAGGGAGAAAATTAATATTAATTATAATCTAAAGATATTTTTTTAACATAAAGAATAATATATCTCTTATTTAATGGGAACATGTATTTAAAGAGATTTATTAAAAGGGTTAAGTTGTGATGCCAACATGTGAACTATTATAATATGTTTAGTGAGTATGTATGTAATAACTTTTTATACCTAGGTTCATGGGATAGTTTTATATAAATTAAATGGGTTTTATTCATAATTGGTATTAAGAGGAATCAAATTCCATAAAGAGAACTGGTTGTAAGTCACTTAAATAGGCGACACGATCTTATAATTCAATTTTCTTTATTTCAATATTGATTTCACTCAAGTTGGTTTAAAATTATCAAATTATGATTCATTTCTATGTTTTATGAGTTTGGAAGTGTCTTATGTTACTTGGTTGACAATAAAATAAAAATGGGGATATTATGGGTCCAAGAGATGTTTTGAGGAGATCATTAAAACCATGAACTGAACAGTGACCTTGGGGAAATTTTTAAGAGCAAGGAACTTTTTTGTGATATATAGTTGATAATGTATCCTTTAATATGTGGTATTTCTCTAGATAATAATATTTTTAGAAATGAATATATGGATATGTTTATTATCATGACTTTTTTTCATGTATAAATTATATTTAAACATACATTAAATGAGGTTTATTGCATGAATTATATTTCATTCCAAGATTTTGGAATTTTTGAAGTCATTTAGAAGTGTTTTAGTGAATTTTGGAATTATTTAGAAGTGTTTTAGAGTTGATCATAATTTTATATGAAATATATATACATCTTCAATACATATGATTCATCTTACTCTATATATAAGAGTAAATTATTTCAAAAACACAAAAAAGTAAAAAAGTAAAAAAAATCTTCCATGTATACATAAAATATTTTTACTCTACATATAAAGGATAACTCGGAATAAAAACTAGAAATTGATTATTACCCTTCATGTGTTAATGTACTTTATTAGTACTTAAGAGTAACTCTAAGTAGAGTCTGGGGAAATTGACTAATTCCCCAAATGTATAAGTGATTTTCACAATGTGTAAGAGTCATTTCCAATGTTGTGTAGATGATACTCTGAGTAGATAGATGGAAAATTTTCAAAGGTAAGATAACTCCATATATACATAAGAGTAATCTTACTAAAACATAAGAGTAACTATAAAGACTAGAAATGGAAAATTGGTAAATTCCCAAATGTATTAGTGACTTTTTTAGCAAGTATAGATGTTATTTCTATGGATTCAAAGGATTATTTTCTATGATATAGGTTTTGTGTAATGATCACTTCAGTGATGTGTAAAGTTTGTTCTATAAATGGTGAAGATATAAATACTCTAGAAGTAAAAAGGGGGTTTGGGAAATTATTAAAGATTTGAGAAGGATAATTTTGAGTTTTAATACCATATAATGCTGAAAACATTATTCTACATATTGAATATCATGAATAAAATTCATGAGGAAATAAATGGTTTAAAAAGGATTTCATCATGAAAATGGTGTTTCTTCATGACCATACATACTTTTTGTCAATAGTAGGATTCATTAAATTATATTTAAGGTTAGGGATATTTTTAAGAAGTAAAAGGGTTTGCATCATGGATAATTATATCACACTATGAAATAGAAGAAGAAATTACAAGACTTATCCAGTCATAATGCAACCACTATAGTTGCATAGCATTATTTTTAATATTTAAAGTAATTGAAGAAAAAGTGGGATAAGTATAAGAAGAAGTTAAATAAATAGTCAAATTAAGTTATTAATTTTAATTTAAATTTACAATTTGAAATTAAAATTTATTAAATACATTGCTTCTATATGATATATAACTAGAACTAGGTCTTGTATGTTGATATAATATTATTCATTAAATTAAAGAGAATAATACAAAAGTGTTATAAAAGAGAGAGATTCTATCTTATAATAGGTGTGTGTGTGTGTGTAGTGTAGTGTGTATCGAAAGATGAGAGAATAAAAATACAATACTTATTAAAATTCAAGTATAAGAAGTAAGAGAGAAATAGAACATGATTAGTTTTTTTGTAATCATAAAATTTGTGTCTTAAGGTGATGAATAAGGTTCAAACATGTTTTGTACAATGAATAAGTGTTGGAGAACTATAATGTTGCTTAGAGACAGACACCATAGGAAGAAGGATAATGTCTTCCCCAGTAGTATAATATAGTGGTGCATTTTTTTGGGATACTTGTCTAAAGATAGCACTATTATTACCCTACAATAAGAGTTAAAGGATATACCATACTTGTTTTATTAATTATGGTGATTCTAGTGGATTGTATGGTCTCAAGTGAGCCTAGATCATGCTAAGGATTAGCTACTCATTTTTTAGTAGTATACCATGTATATCGAGTATCCTTTGTTTGTTGTTTTCCTCATTGTGTTTGAGTCAATAAGTGATATTAGTTACACAAACAATTGATAGATTCTTATTTCATAAAAATAATAAAATAGATGGAATGTATTATTATTCATTAATTCACCCCCCCCCCAGTGAATCTCAACATTATAGGGGATGCCACACACTCAATTCTTTTTCTTTATTACTTTATCCACATCCATTCTATTCAAGTATGATCATCGCCTATAATTTATATAGTTATAATGAATTATATAAAGTTATTAGGTCGATATTTATATTTTAAGATAATTTATTATAATTTTTAACAATTCACTCACTTAATTTCTATGAACCGTGTATCTCATCCACTATTATATCAACAAGGACCAATCACCACTTCTCGAAATTTATGTAACACATCCAAGTGAAAAATCCAAGCTCCTCTCTTGAGCTTCAACAATTATCCTTTATATTTTATTATTATTATTTATTATTAAAAATATTTATTTAATTATCCAATCAATAATGACATTCTAATTCAATAATTCATGTTTTATTGAATACATACAACATTTCAATATGTTACTCTAGGACTTTATGTAATGTGTCACGCTACCATATTTTCGATAAAGATAAATTATTATTATTATTATTAAATAATAATAATTTGTCATACTAGTTTAATAATAAAACACTTAATTCATCCATTATAATTTATCAAAAATGAAAAAAAAAATATTTCATTTGGTCAGATATATAAAAATTAGTCTATGTAATCTTTTGTGGTAAACTTTGGACTCCTAATGTGCCCCCAAATTACACAAATGATTTAATCCAATAGAGGGGAACCACATAGAACCCCCACAAATTACCTATGAATGATTTGACACTATCTATTTCATGAATAAATATTATTCATCCAATCGACACACTTCATGAATTGTAAGGTTTTTAGGGCTCCACCTGTATGCGACTCAACTCGGCTAAGCTCTTATCACCTAGTTATTTGATCTAGGTAATCAAATGAACCTACATGAACCACAATATCCTAGTACACATATCACCTTATTCATGACATGGTAGGGTAAAAATAATCCAATATCCTAGATCAAATGGTTTTTGATGGCCTCCCAACATTGCATTGTGATCCCCCAGTTAGGGTTACACATCATAGCCTCTATAAATGGATAGAGGATCTGATTGTCAAAATTCCTCCAATGAGCTGCTCATCATCATCAATGCTTCACATCATTGAACACCATCAATGGTTGTTTGAAAAAGGTTAAACACGTCATATGAACACCAAATGTCACACCATGGTTAATTTCATCCACTTGATTCGATATTTTAATTTTGTTCTTCATGATTAAGATTCTAAGTACCTATAATCTTAGAGAGAATACAAAGTAGGTGGAATATTCTCTATAATATTTATCTCAAACCACAACTCTTATTGGATTGGTTACAAAGGAAGTGGATTCATATCATTGATACCTTATCAGTGATATATATCAGGTCTATTGAATAAATAGTATGAATAATATATAATTATATTATCAAAATAGACCTCAAAAACTCTCCCTAAGTTATCTAAAATTACATGAATTTTATTTAATTGAATTTAATGTAATTGGATTCATTTTATCATCTATTTTTAGAATACAAATGTGTTTAACATAATTTACATAAGAAGGCCTCAAAATCAAAGAGAGAATTTTCAATATCCAAATTTTCTCTCTAAAATTTCATGGTATTCGGCCATCATGTTTCAAAATTTCAAATGGAAGTTGGTTCTTCTCAAAATTAAGAATAATATACTCAATATTTATTATGTGATTTAAATAATAGTGTATATAATGAGAGGAGATAAATTTGGTCTTGAAAATAAATAATTGGCTCAAATAATCTTACGAATTTTCACAATCTGAATATCCTATAATGATGAATTCTTGAAATCCAATGGATGCTCTCTCCCTGGTTTTTTCATCCTATTTAGACCCTAGAACACATTAAATTTTATAAAAAATATAATTAACTAAGGAATAGTATAGATAAAAATAGAGTAAATTAATTGTTATTTATTAAATAATTCATTAAACATCACTTCAAAATGGATGCACCCGACTGCGACCATGCTCACAAATTACACAAATCCAACCCTAAGGTAAACACAATATTATTGACTCAATGGTGTAGTATGTTTCACAATCCAATATCAACCGTGTTTAATTTATCATTTTACCCTTTTACTCCAAAATAATAATAGTTTCTCCTAGAGTCATGTGTGGTCACCAATTACACCACTCAAAAACTTTATTAAAATTTAAATAATTATTGATAAATTTAATTATTTTAAAATGAATTTCAGGTTCTAATCATAGGAAAAGGCATCCTTTGGTGGAAACTCAAGATATTTCAATTTTTTAAAAGTATGTGCACCCATTATTAAGACATATGGAATGACTACACTAGTAAATAAATATTTAAATTATATTTACACTATTTTACATTAAATGTTTTATAATATATATTATTTATTTATTATAGTTTCTAGATAAATCTTGGGGAATTTTGGTGAGTCCATAAGTTCTAGATACATAAGGTATATTCTATTACTATTTTATTATTTAATGTTTTATTTTATTAATATAATTGAAAAATGAGAGTGATTTAATTTTAAAAATGCATATCACCCCATCAAAACTAAGTGATATCAGATTAACATGAAACTATATAAAAATAATTATAGATTAATATATGACCTTTGGGAATGGATTTAACATTTAAATTATATATAATTATATAATATATCATAACTTTATCTCTCATTCTTTGGCATGGTTTTAGTATTGGAGGTGCTGGGAGGAGTCTGGAGGAAGGATGCTGCTACTTGGAGATGAAATTTTAGTAGGTAATAGAAGGTCATGATGTGGTTGTTTGGGTTATTTTTTAAAAGGGTATGATTCAATGGTGGTTTAGGTTTACTATTTGAGTGTCTCAATGCGTAGGAGGAGTCACAACATTAATTTGTGGGCCACACAAATTAGTACAGGTTTTGGGTTATTGGTCACGGTGCAATGATATGTGTCATGGTGTGAATGATTCAAACAAAAAAGGGAATTAATCCTAAGAAGTTACCATACCTAATAAATAGTTTTCCATGTACATTTAATGGTTGTGGTGTGTAGGCCAGTTCCTGATGTGATAAAGTCTTTGGGATTTTGGGTGATTTTTGGGGAATAGTCATCTTGGAATGGACTTTCTTATTGTGGAATGAGGCATGGAGGTTGATTTTCATAGGTTCTATCTAGGGTTATGTCATGAAATGGTGATTCTAGATATAGAAAAACTATTTTTTATATTGAAATAAAATTTTGACTAAGTCTTTAATGAGGGAGATATAGGGGGATTCATTGTGCAATTTTTGGAGGGTCGGTGGACTCAAATTTTCATGGCATGATAAGGGTTGTTACTCTGAATCACTCAATTTTTGGCTTGGGTATAAATTGGTTGCCCCATCATTTTTTCCCTATTTTATTTTTAATTCTCTCAAATCTCTAGTGTTGATAGTTGTGTCTTCAGATTCACTTGATCCCCTATAAAAACTTTTTATCCTTGTCTTCATGAGATTGATATTTTTTCCATCCAAGGAGAGTTCCTTCTCTTTTCTTCTTAGTTTCCTCTTTACCATTTTTCTGTAGAAGGATGAGGTAGTGGTTTGGTAATAGTTTCATTAGCCTTGAGTCATGAATCTAATGGTTTTTGGTATTTTTTATGTCATTGAGGGTTCATTGTGTGATCAATCCTTGATATCATCTCTTCCTTTAGCTTGTTCTTATATAGAAATTTCTAAATAATCATTTGAGGTAAGGGATAGGAACTCACATTTAAATTGTGAAAATTATGGAAGTAACATGCCTTTTATTTCTTTGGGTGTATGGTAAGAATTACCCTATTTAAAATAATGAAGTATACTTAAATAAAATTAAATGGAAAAGAGTGATTCACATGTATTTTACTTGATTCTTGTTTTTATTGAAATTGATTATTGATGTTGTTGAGATACCTTGATTGTTGTTTTGATATATGTGTTGTTTGTTGGAATTTATTTTTTGAAATCAAAATTCATAAAAGTTAAATAAATTAAAAGTTGGTAAATAATCGGTAGTGTAAATAGATGTGATCATGATGATGTTTCTAAAAAAGAGGGTGATTAAATAAATGTGAAATAATTCATAAATGGTGTGGCGTGGATGTGTTTTACTATTGGGATTGGTTGTAATTATTATTGTGTGGATTTTTATTAATGTTTTGATTATTTTGGATTTTGTTATGGTATATTATCACCAATTTTAGGATATTGGTAGAGTAGGAAGTGATCATTATGGTGGATTACATGGTTGGAATATTGTGATATAGTTATTGATGTGGAGACAATAGTGGGGTAGTTTGTGGATGAGAGATGATGTTATGGTTGATTTGATGATAGTCAGATTTTTTTGTGATGTGGGGTTGAGTTCCAAATACTTATTGGTATATAATATATGGTTGGTAATGATGGTTTTAGTAAATGGGAGTGGGTTAGAATAAAATTATTTATGATCATTCCATGAAATTTTAATGGAGTTAAGGTGATAGATGAAATTAAAAAAGGTTATGGCTAGGGATGTTTGGTTGTTAAATATGGAAATAAATGGTATAATTAACATAATACAGAAGGTGTTATGGTAAATCTATAAATATTTTCTTGCATTATTGAAATGGGGAATTGTGGGGATTTTCATGGAATTATTTATATAGGAATGTGGGTTGGTCGACATGTTAGTGGTTGCAGTAATGGCTTATGAAATGTGTTATAAGTGAGGTGATGTTTGTGGATATAATAGAGTTGTCTTATTATGAACCCCCTTATAGCATGGGATTAGGTGTGATTGTACTACCACATATATTATTGCTATTTCATATGCACCCCACCAGAGTCGGATATTTTAAATGACACCTAAATGTTTGGGGTATCGGGTGTTTTCCCCAAACATTCAGGTTAGTGGGGGAATAAATGTATCACTAATACCTCTTCCCCACACTTTATTCTAGGCATAGAACATGTTGGTACTAGTATATAGTGGGGTTCATGAATTGGAGGAGGAGGGAATGAGGTTGATGTCCTCCATGTTCATAATATCCTATTACTATTAATATGTAAATGAGTTTGGATATGGAGTTGTGTATGAGGATCGATACAAACATGAGATATTAGACCCTATAAGAGGTTAGGATATATAGGGTTGTGTTCCAACCCACATCAGTAGTGATGAGAGTAATGAAATGATTCCAACACATGATGTTGGGCCCTAAAGGAGGTTAGGAAAGGTAGGGATATGGTCTAACACACATAAATAAAAACTTGATATATATATATATATATATATATATATTGTAATGCCCCGACCCTAGATACCCAGAGTCGGTGCATTATTAAATAACATTGGCATGATCACAAAGGATCAAGTCTCGAAAGACCGATTAGTTTAGTAGTCTTGGAAACACTAGATATATTCATAAGTCTTACATTACATCATAAGGTAAAAAAACTACAACAACATCTTGTCTTCATATCCCCTCATACTATACATGCAGGTCATTCATAAATTACTTCTTCATAATCCTGGGAAAAATAAAACATTGAAAGGGGTGAGCTTAGATGCTCAGTAAGGATAACATTATAGCAGAAGCTTTCATAGATAAGCATAAACACTTAAGGCAGTTTATAACTAAAACAAAAGCCTTTTAAACTTGAACTTCAGCATAAAATGGCAAAGATAAAAAAAATGACATTTACTTACTCACATGGATATTCTACTAGTTGAACAATCTCATTCAATATCAGTAACCACTTTCATAATGATGGAATGAATAATGCCAGACTATCATAACCACATAGCCAAGGCCTCGTGCTAAGACTACAAATAAGATTTTGCCAAGGCCTTGTGCCAAGACACTAGTTTGTCTCATGAGACCTACCGATGCATCGAGGAGCTATAGCGGGATCCACCCGTCACTTATTAAGTCCAATGCATTCCTCATATGAACTGGTTTAAACATAACATAAACATTCGTATTAAAACTTGCATACGAAATGTCAATACTTTTACCACAAACCATGAATGGTATAAAAATAGCACATCCACAGTCAAACATAACTCATTCGATACAATATGGAAGAGTGTACTGTATCACATTAACCTCAATCAATAATAATGAAGGATGTTGACATAGATGAAAATAATCATCAAAACTATTTGAGAGAAATATCCCCCTTTTCTTGAAAACATTTAAAAGTCACACTATTTTTCAAGAAGCCATTTAAAAATAGATTTTTCAATCAAAGTGTCCCATACCACTTTGAAAATTTTAAAAGGAGTTTTAATTTTAAAACTTTAATGTCCATATAAATAAATCCTTAAAACCATTTTTTAAAACATGGACATTAATGAGAAAGATTTAGAAGAATAAGTCTTTAAAACATTTAAAAATGGTATTTTAGTTAGAGATTCAAACCAAAAGAGCGACACTTGAATACAAATAATTGAGGTAATAAAAACATTGTAATATCATGAGAATAAATGAATTCATGATATACTATGTCAAAGTACATTATATACACCATATAAAAGTGATTTGGTGTATAACAACGAAGAAGTCTCAATGGAATGTAAATTGAGATGAAATCTCTCATAAAGGTCATATCCTTAGGTTAAGGATAAATCAACGAAATAATTATGTGTGAAAAATATAAATACACTCAATATGATTGGATATTTAGTGTAAATCAATCAGATGACATTCACACATATTCTTGTAAAACCAACACCAATGAATTGGATATTTAACTCAACAAATGGAGATTGAGTTAAAATTACTCTTATCAAGTTCTTACCGATCACTTGAGAATTTATCAATGGAGTGATTATGTGTATCAACAGTATATCCACAGAAAGGGGAGTGGAAAATATGACATAAGAAAATTAATAGTAATTCCACACATAATCTAGGAGTAAAATAATCAATGAAGTATGCGTAAAGCCGAATGAGTGGAAATTGAAATATCAAATTCCCTTATCAATTTGGTAACTTACGAAACACACACCCATGAAAGAAGGATCATACAATGATGATGTAAATATCCATAAATTAGAGTATATTACAAAATGAATACAATCATGGGCAGTACACACACCACATGCAATAAAGAAGTGGTGAATAATGGAAATCTCACGAAATTAAAAGTGAGATTAGAAACCCCTTACTTTGTACTTTTTCCTTGGCCGACGGTAGTTTAACCTCCTTTATAATGGTGAAATAATTGTTATTTAATTATAAAAGAATCATTTACTTTAATATGATATCATATATGATCTTTTAACATTGATTTGTTAATAATATCTTAGAATTATCATCATTTCGGGTGTTAATGGGTTCATTTTACTTTATATTCTTTGTTATGTGAGCCATATTCGTTATTAATGGGATGTATATTATTAATATCTATAATGATATCAAGTCCTTAGATACTATTTTTTAATCATCAAATTATAATTATACTTGAATGGATATGATGGAGAATGAATCTCATCGCGTTCGTGGAGACGGTAGT
The DNA here is from genome assembly GCA_963277665.1 of Viscum album. Lineage (NCBI taxonomy): Eukaryota > Viridiplantae > Streptophyta > Magnoliopsida > Santalales > Viscaceae > Viscum > Viscum album. The sequence continues at coordinate 1,775,238,164 of OY728142.1, read as the reverse complement.
CCGTACGTACGCACGAGCGACAATATCATTCTTTTGATATTAAAATAATATATAATTGGATGGTATATCATATATACAGAATAATTATAATGTTATATTTATTATTTACATGAGTTAAACATAATTATTATACCCATCCAAATAATAATATATTGAATAACAATTACACCACGACGTGGAGACGGTAAGCCGTACGTACGCACGTATAGTGACATGTAATTCAAAGGATGGATAGAATACTGAATATGGTTGTACCATATTTATAATAACATCACAGTATATATATGATACTGGAGTTATTATTTTATAATGGTAATAACAAAGAAAGAAGAAGTGGAATAAGAAAGGAACATGAAAAGGGGTGGTGAAAACATTACCTCTTCTTCGGGTTCTTCCATTTGATTTGATCAAAAGGGATCCTTAGGTTGGATTTATGATAAAACTAAGGCCTATAGGTTGTATTGAGGGATGTTGAGAGAGTATTTGGGCAGGGGTTGGCCGAACCAAATGGCTTTGAAGGTGTGAATAAATGATAAGGAGGAGTTCTCTTTTATAAGAGGGGTGAGGGGCACCTTTGAAAAAGATGGAAATATTAATTTATAATAAATTAATATTCGGTTTTTAATGGCTCCAAAGTTTATTATTCAAAGTTTAAGGTGGGTATAGGTCGCAAACCATTCATCCAATAGAATTTTAACAGGTTTGGGTTACTATATTAACCTTATCCTTTAGTTTTAACTCTTAGTTAATTAGTTTGACATTTACCATGTCACTTTATATTTTTATAATATATAGTTAATAAACTTACTATATACATCCAAGAGACTCCCAAGTGGTTCATTAATGATTCACCTATCATGATATAAGTCTCCTGGCCGAACCTTATATTTTTAGGAATTTAATATCAATTAATAATAGAATATTTGTTTTAAAAACTCTTTTATGTCAATTTTGACACTATTCAATAGTTGATTTTTTTGAAACTCATACCTGAATTATTACTTCTAAAAAAGTTACTTAAATAAATCCTAATATGTAATATTATCCTATAAAATTATTTTAATTCATTAAAAGTCTCAAATTATATTTATTTGGGTATTTATAATATCAATTATTCTAATTTTTCACTATTATGGTAATTACTACATCACCATTGTGTCATAACTAAATTAACTTATTTAATGTCTAAAAATTATAAATAAAATATCATTATGTAGGAAATCTTTTTATATTTCTAATGAATATTTATAGTCTAAAATCAAACATATATAACCCTATATAAAAATTGTTTTTCTAAAAGATATATGCTTGTGTCATTTTTGTATTTATTTTAAATTAATTAAAATAAAGTGTCATTATCACTTACAAGTGGATCCATGGGGTCCCAAAATAGACCCAAAGATGTACATGGTCAACCATGTATCAACCAATAGGGTTACAACACGTTTTAGGGTAATTTAGTATTATTATAATATTATTTTTTTAACCCTTGTTTACCGGATTTACCCTTTAACCATGGTAAATAAAATATTTACCGAAGTAATTATCCCAAATGTCTAAAAATAAAAGTTACCTATTTACACAATTTGATCATCCTGATTCCAAATATGGAATCCATTTTTCCAAATTCAAAACATAGAAGTGGCAGAAATTAATTTAAAATTAATTCCCGTTGTTAAAACAAAAAGCGTGTTTTTAAGAGATAATAAATATCAAAAGATTGGCACTTGTTTATGTCTGGTTTAAATGTGAAATTATGTTCAATGAACCAAATTTTATTACATGGTAAAAATATATTCTAAATATACTTTAAAACCAGTCAAATTCATAATTTATCACTATTAATTATTTTGATTAAAAAAGTTGTTTTTAATTAAAATTTATTAATTTTCACTATTCATCAAAATATGAAAGTTATCCAAAAAGTACCAAAATTTCACCCTAGGATAAATTTGATATTCCGAATCCAAAAATGAAGTCCATTTTGAGAGATAGAATTTATAAAATTTCAAAAAGTAGGTATTACTATTCATAACGGCTAGTTTGATTGGTTATGGTGTGTTAAAATCTCGAAGTTGCGTACAATGCACGCCATTGCATTATTCGAAAGGAAATGTACCATGGAAGATTGGGGTGTTACATTCTCCCCTACTTCAATAAATTGAGTCCTCACAATTTTTAAAATTGTCCTTGGGAATATAATGGAAAGTCCCACATCGGAAAAAGAGTCAATAAAACTATCACTTTAAAAGAAAGAAAGAGAGGTATAAAGGTCATCCAAGATAACCCATACTCGGATTCCATATAGGAAAACATGGATATGGATGATAAACTAAGTGTCAAGTTCTGATGGAGAGGGATAGAAATCATGATCAGGAGAAAGTTAACAATAAGAAAACCACAAACTTGTGTTGGGACAAACGGCCATTAGTCTCCTGGTAGGAAAGTAAACGGACAACATTTTTTTTTGTTTTAAGTTACATTACATAAGGATGAGGAATTCATTTATGATATTGAATAAGAACATAAAGATATATACTTACTTTTTAAGTAGAGTTTCATTATTTAATAACTTTTTACCACTAACTTATTTTTTTGAACAATGAGTATTCAAGAAGACTTGGTCATAATAAAAGAGCTAGAATAAACTTCTATAGAAATACATGATCCATGTAGGATAAACTATATATTTAACTTGTCTTTAGAGATTAATCAAAACCAAAATGGTTAGTATAATATCTGATGATCCCCCAAATGTATATTCCATTAGATAAAGAAAAAAAATACTAATATTAATTTCTAAAATTAAACCAACAATACCCCAAAGTTAAATAAATACCATTAAATAATAAATTTTCCTTAAAATACTTCAATATAATCCAAACTAATATTGAAACCCAAAACTTATAAGAATGTAGTCTTCCACGTTAAATTGTATCTCCAAATGAAATCATCTACTCTTAAAGTCACATACATAAAAGTAATTAACCTAATCACATATTCTTTATTATAGGTTAATCATTTCCATAAATAACCCAAATCAATATAGATTCACAATAAAAACATAGTAAAAATCCACCATTACTCCTCTAATGACATCCCATAGTATTCTATTTTCCTTGGACATATAGTGTTCCTAACAAAGTGAACATCTTCCAAAAAAACATTTATCACTTAATCACCAAATCATTTTCCTATACAAAGGGTATTCATTTGATAAGACATAAGAACCCAAATCAACATATTATTGATCAATAAAATCATTTAACTAAAAAAATAGTCACACTAACCAGGGACTTCACGTAGTCCAGTGGTAGGCGATAAATCCCAATCGCACTTTGGTTGTGGGTTCGATTCCCACAGCTTTGTCTGACGCAACGGGTTGTTACACGGTCTACGTGTTGTCCTTTTTCAAAAACTATATTTTATAATATTACCAAAATGAGATAAATTACTCAAAATAACATAATTTAACCACAAATGGTATATCATACCTTGAATTTTCATCCCAAATTATAATAACTTATAATTCTCTCAATCCCCAATGATCATATAAAACCAAATGGCTATTTATACCTATTTCCACAAGAGAAGAGATAATTCTTCCTCAAATATCATTCTCACATGGAAAACTAGGGGGTTACAAATACAAGAGAAAATTATTCCAAAGTAAACCCATCAACAAGGATCACTAATACTTTTTAAACATTTCTCCAACCATTTATTTCCACATAGCTTCTTCTTTGACCAAGAAAATATCCTATAGAATAGGACATTCACTCGGGTAATGGCCAGGTCCCCTACATTTATGGCAAATGACTGTAAATGGACTCTTGGGACCATTTTTATCTTCTTCCATAGTACTCTTAATTTTTCTTCGGCAATTATTCACTTTATGTCCTTCCTTCCCGCACGTAAAGCATTTCGTTGTCCCATTGATACACTTTCCTGGGTGTCTCTTTCCACATTTCCTACATGATGAAAATTGAGGGTTCTTTTCTCCATGGTATCCATTGTTGGAGCTCTTATCATTCATTACCTTTCTCTTCCTTGTTGAGTCTGGGATTTGGTTAATATATATGTTGTTGATCATATTTTTAGAAAACTAATTTGGCATAAAGACGATATCTTTTACTCCTATCAACATTCCATTTTGTTTCTCATTGCCACCACCATTCCCACCTTGTACATCATTCTCAAAGTGACTATGACTTCCTTGTAATCCCGCCATTGACTAAAACCAGAAAGCATTGTGTGAGTAACAGTAGTCGTAAAATCATTTAGAGATTAACATGTCACCATATTCTCAATTTGAAACATATTAGGATTAACCAAGGTCATTTACTCTCATCTTATATATATATTACTTAAATCGGTTTGTAAAGAAAATGTAAATTATCCTAAGCATATCCCCCGAGAGTGTCGTAACCAAGAGTGCAGCAAGGCCCGTTGTCGTGCACCAGTTCCCGTTCAAGTCTAGCTCAAAGCGGTTTTTTCGGGTTTTACCCCTAGGTACATATGTTCCAGAGCCGCCTCTACCTGCTCGTATCCAGACAGGGATGTATTGCTCGGAAAACTCACAAAATCTCTACAATACAAAAATTCTAGGAAGTTCTTCTATACTAATCCTCCAAGTTCATCTTAGGTCTATGTGCTCTAATCAGAGTTTATCTAAATCTAGCTTCCAAGGTTTGTACTAAACTTCCTCTGATACCAACTATAATGCCCCGACCCTAGATACCCAGAGTCAGTGCATTATTACATAACATTGGCATGATCACAAAGGATCAAGTCTCGAAAGACCGATTAGTTTAGTAGTCTTGGAAACACTAGATATATTCATAAGTCTTACATTACATCATAAGGTAAAAAAAACTACAACAACATCTTGTCTTCATATCCCCTCATACTATCCCTTTAGGTCATTCATAAATTACTTCTTCATAATCCTAGGAAAAATAAAACATTGAAAGGGGTGAGCTCAGATGCTCAGTAAGGATAACATTATAGCAGAAGATTTCATAGATAAGCAAAAACACTTAAGGCAGTTTATAAATAAAACAAAAGCCTTTTAAACTTGAACTTCAGCATAAAATGGAAAAGATAAAATAAAATAATGCCATTTACTTAATCACATGGATATTCTACTAGTCGAACAATCCCATGCAATATCAGTAACCACTTTCATAATGATGGAATGCATAATGCCAGACTATCATAACCACATAGCCAAGGCCTCGTGCCAAGACTACAAATAAGATTTTGCCAAGTCCTTGTTCCAAGACACTAGTTTGTCTCATGAGACCTACCGATGCATGGAGGAGCTATAGCGGGCTCCACCTGTCACTTATTAAGTCCAATGCATTCCTCATATGAAATGGTTTAAACATAACATAAACATTTTTATTAAAACTAGCATACGAAATGTCAATACTTTTACCACAAACCATGAATGGTATAAAAATAGCACATCCACAGTCAAACATAACTCATTCGATACAATATGGAAGATTGTAATGTATCACATTAACCTCAATCAAGAATAATGAAGGATGTTGACATAGATGAAAATAATCATCAAAACTATTTGAGAGAAATATCCCCCTTTTCTTGAAAACATTTAAAAGTCACACTATTTGTCAAGAAGCCATTTAAAAATAGATTTTTCAATCAAAGTGTCCCATACCACTTTGAAACTTTTAAAAGGAGTTTTAATTTTAAAACTTTAATATCCATATAAATAAATCCTTAAAACCATTTTTTAAAACATGGACATTAATGAGAAAGATTTAGAAGAATAAGTCTTTAAAACGTTTAAAAATGTTATTTTAGTTAGAGATTCAAACCAAAAGAGAGACACTTGAATACAAATAATTGAGGTAATAAAAACATTTTAATATCATGAGAATAAAGTAATTCATGATATACTATGTCAAAGTACATTATATACACCATATAAAAGTGATTTGGTGTATAACAACGAAGAAGTCTCAATGGAATGTAAATTGAGATGAAATCTCTCATAAAGGCCGTATCCTTAGGTTAAGGATAAATAAACGAAATAATTATGTGTGAAAAATATAAATACACTCAATATGATTGGATATTTAGTGTAAATCAATCAGATGACATTCACGCATATTCTTGTAAAAACAACACCAATGAATTGGATATTTAACTCAACAAATGGAGATTGAGTTAAAATTACTCTTATCAAGTTCATACCGATCACTTGAGAATTTATCAATGGAGTGATTATGTGTATCAACAGTATATCCACAGAAAGGGGAGTGGAATATATGACATAAGAAAATGAATAGTAATTCCACACATAATCTTGGAGTAAAATAATCAATGAAGTATGTGTAAAGCAGAATGAGTGGAAATTGAAATATCAAATTCCCTTATCAATTTGGTAACTTACGAAACACACACCCATGAAAGAAGGATCATACAATGATGATGTAAATATCCATAAATTAGAGTATATTACACAATGAATACAATCATGGGCAGTACACACACCACATGCAATAAAGAAGTGGTGAATAATGGAAATCTCACGAAATTAAAAGTGAGATTAGAAACCCCTTACTTTGTACTTTTTCCTTGGTCGACGGTAGGTTAAACTCCTGTATAATAGTGAAATAGTTGTTATTGAATTATACAAGAATCATTTACCTTAATATGATATAATATATGATCTTTTAACATTGATTTGTTAATAATATCTTAGAATTATCGTCATTTCGGGTGTTAACGGGTTCATTTTACTTTATATTCTTTGTTATGTGAGCCATATTCGTTATTAATGGGATGTATATTATTAATATCCAGAATGATATCAAGTCCTTAGATACTATATTTTAATCATCAAATTATAATTATACTTGAATGCATATGATGGAGAATGAATCTCCTCGCGTTCGTGGAGACGGTAGTCCGTACGTACGCACGAGCGAAAATATCATTCTTTTGATATTAAAATAATATATAATTTGATGGTATATCATATATACAGAATCATTATAATGTTATATTTATTATTTACATGAGTTACACATCATTATTATACCCATCCAAATAATAATATATTGAATAACAATTACACCACGACGTGGAGACGGTAAGCCGTACGTACGCACGTATGGTGACATGTAATTCAAAGGTTGGATAGAATACTGAATATGGTTGTACCATATTTATAATAACATCACATTATATATATTATACTGGAGTTATTATTTTATAATGGTAATAACAAAGAAAGAAGAAGTGGAAGAAGAAAGGAACATGAAAAGGTGTGGTGAAAACATTACCTCTTCTTCGGGTTCTTCCTTTTGATTTGATCAAAAGGGATCATTAGGTTAGCTTTCTGATAAAAATAAGGCCTCTAGGTTGTAGTGAGGGATGTTGAGAGAGTATTTGGGTAGGGGTTGGCCGAACCAAAAGGCTTTGAAGGTGTGAATAAATGAGAAGGAGGAGTGCCCTTTTATAAGAGGGGTGAGGGGCACCTTTGGAAAAGCTAGAAATATTAATTTATAATAAATTAATATTCGGTTTCTAATGGATCCAAAGTTTATTATTAAAAGTTTAAGGTGGGTATAGGTAGATAACAATTCATCCAATAGAATTTGAACAGGTTTGGGTTACTATATTAACCTTATCCTTTAGTTTTAACTCTTAGTTAATTAGTTTGACATTTACCATGTCACTTTGTATTTTTATAATATATAGTTAATAAACTTACTATATACATCCAGGAGACCCCCAAGTGGTCCATTAATGATTCACCTGTCATGATATAAGTCTCTTTGACGAACCTTAGATTTTTAGGAATTTAATATCAATTAATAATAGAATATTTGTTTTAAAAACTCTTTTATGTCAATTTTGACACTAATCAATAGTTGATTTTTGTGAAACTTATACCTGAATGATTACTTCGAAAAAAGTTAATTAAATCAATCCTAATATGTCATATTATCCTAGAAAATTATTTTAATTCATTAAAAGTCTCAAATTATATTTATTTGGGTATTTATAATATCAATTATTCTAATTTTTCACTATTATGGTAATTACTACATCACCATTGTGTCATAAATAAATTAACTTATTTAATGTCTAAAAATTATAAATAAAATATCATTATGTAGGAAATATGTTTAGATTTCTAAGGAATATTTATAGTCTAACATCAAACATATATCACCCTATATAACAATTGTTTTTCTAAAAGATATATGCTTGTGTCATTGTTTTATTTTTTTTAACTTAATTAAAATAAAGTGTCATTATCACTTACAAGTGGATCCATGGGGTCCCAAAATCGACCCAAAGATGCCCCTGGTCGACCATGTATCAACAAATAGGGTTAAGACACGTTTTAGGGTAATTTAGTATTATTATAATATTATTTTTTTAACCCTTGTTTACCGGATTTACCCTTTAACCATGGTAAATAAAATATTTACCGAAGTAATTATCCAAATTGTCTAAAAATAAAAGTTACCTATTTACACAATTTGAACATCCTTATTCCAAATATGGAATCCATTTTTCCAAATTCAAAACACAAAATTGGCAGAAATTAATTTAAAATTAATTCCTGTTGTTAAAACAAAAAGCGTGTTTTTAAGAGATAATAAATATCAAAAGATTGGCACTTGTTTATGTCTGGTTTAAATGTGAAATTATGTTCAATGACCCACATTGTATTAAATGGTAAAAATATATTCCAAATATACTTTAAAACCAGTCAAATTCATAATTTATCACTATTAATTATTTTGATTAAAAAAATTGTTTTTAATTAAAATTTATTAATTTTCACTATTCATCAAAATATGAAAGTTATCTGAAAAGTACCAAAATTTCACCCTAGGCTAAATTTGATATTCCGAATACAAAAATGAAGTCCATTTTGAGAGATATAATTTATAAAATTTCAAAAAGTAGGTATTACTATTCATAACTGCTAGTTTGATTGGTTATGGTGTGTTAAAATCTCGAAGTTGTGTATAATGCACGCCATTGCATTATTTGAAAGGAAACGTACCATGGAAGCTTGGGGTGTTACATATATGCTTGGTATTCAATGATTGGATGGGATTTGAGTTCCAATATGTCTTTAATTGGTATGTGAGAATAACAAACTAGTGGGGAATTGGTTGTAGGTTTCCTTTAGGATGTTTTCATTTGATACTATTTTACTATACTCGGCTACAATACCTGTAGAGTGATCCATAGTAATTATGGGTCATAGTAAAATTTGTGTTGGTTCTTATTAATTCATTATTTTATTCACTAAATATTTAGTAATATTCTTCTATATTTTCATGAAAGGTCTTGAGTATGACCATTCTGAGTACACGTGTTATGATCACCCCTATATATAATCTTTTTTTAAGTTTCCTATAGGGATTTGGAGATTATGCTAGACATTACTAGATCAGATATGGGATTTCTATTGGATCTTTTGTTGTAGGATTTATCTTGGTATTAAATTTGGAGTTTATTACCTTGTATGACATTGAAATTCATTATGGGATATTAGTTTATTTCATATCCATTTTTAGCCTGAATGGACAGAAGGCCTTCTTTTTTTTATTATGGAGAATCTCCCTTTTAAGGGTTGAAGGGGAACCCGTACATGACCTGTAGGCCCAAGGCACAAGTCCCAATACATTACCATAGGCCCAGCCCACCTGAACTGCCCCTCCCCAGCTTCTGCATCATTGATCACCTAGATCCCCACATTACATTGCTGGTCGGCTAGCATTGCCCCGTACAAAGAATCCTGGTGCCTAGTCCCGATGGCAGCTGCCATACCCTCTCATTATTCCAATTCGGTTAGATCTTCTTCTGGTGGATACTACTCTTGTTGCTCTGATCCTCTTATGGGGTATGTTCTGTGTGAACTGGGCTACTCCATCGTCTACGTGGCCCTAAGGCCCAGTGGCCCGAAGGCCCTGTGGACCGAAGGCCCTATGGCCCAAAGGCCTTTGATGACCCGAAGGCCCTTGAGACCCGTAATCCCAAACTGGTGGCCCGAAGGCCCAAATCATGTGAATAGTTCTGTCTGCTACAGTACAGTACAGTAACTGCTATAGTACTACTACAATACCCCAAAAATTCGCCTTCACCCAGTTTTGAACCTAGGTCTCTTTGATTCCAAGAAGGAGCTCTTACCACTCGGCTATGGGCTCGTTGGCATTTCATATCCATTTTTTATTGGTGGTTTATTATTATATTTTCTTGGGAATTTTGAGTTTAACGCCTCCCATATATGTGTTTTTATACCCTCGGTTTTAGTCACCAACCCATGGCCTATTATATGTGAGAATTAGGGATCAATTTCATCTCAACTAAAGGCCCAAGAGGGTTTCATAGTGAGGGTGGGTTGTGAAATAGTGGTATCAAATCATTAGTTGAGAGCTACGATGGGGAATGGGGTTAGGCACTGGTGGGGATTACATGGGTTTGGTAGGGGAATAGTGTTAGATATACTTAGTTTATAATATATCAAGGGATACTATCTAAGAATATGTATATTAGGGAACCCTATAATCTAATGCAATGAACATAATATTTTTGAACTCCCTAGGTGAGATAGTGTTGGTTATGGGGTTAGATACCTAAGAGATTTACATGTGTCATACTTGTTTATTCTTTTGATTAAATAGGTTAATTATAGGAAATTAAATGAAGATAATTAAATGAGTTATAATTCCACACCAAGGGGATTATCAGTTTTCTATTATACTTTCATAGATTTATCCTAGACGTCATCCACGTGTGGCTTGGGGTAGAGATGAGAAACAAGCTAACCTATTTGACCATTGAAGATTTAATCTAGTTGATGAGGATATGTCATGGAGGAGGATTTTATAAGATTTATAGGATTAAATTTTATAGAAGTATGAGGGGAGTGGTTTTGATTTAGATATGGAGTGCTGGTTAGAGGATATCAAGATTTTATTTAACTTGATTAGTGATTTATTAGAGGATTAGGTTCCACTTGTAGTCATTTAGATAAGGAGAAAATCTCATTTGTGGTAGATATTTTATATTAGAGAGTGTAGGGATGTGGATGTTTCGTAGGATGATTTTCAAAGGGAGTTTGGTGTATAGTTTTTTTCATCAAAGAAGAGAGTAGTGAAGAGTCAGGATTTTCTATCTCTTTGGAAGGAAGTTTGAGTGTGATAGATCTTAGGATCAGATTCAAGGATCTTATGTGCTTATTTACTGATCTTTATCCTAACAAGGAGTTTAGAGTATATAGTCATGAGGAGTCTCTATTTCAAGATATTAGAAATATAGTCACGTTATTTACGTTGCCTACATATATAGCAGTGAAAAAAAGTATGAGGTGATCAAGAGGGTGTATTGGTAGTGAGGATCACCATGAGAGGCAAGTCAGAAGATGTTTTCAATGATAAGGGTTATGGATAGAGAATCTCATACATCTGGAGATTCAAGGATCTGAATAGTAGGGAGTCTATCTCAGTGGTATGTCTCTTGATTTTCTGGGGATAACAGTTCCCAAGAATCTAATGGGGGGTCTTTTCCAATGTTCTTAATTTTTAGTGGGTGTATCCATCAATGATACCAGTTCTCCATTATCCATGGGGAATATTAATGTATAGGTGTTTGTATTTAGTACATGCCTCAGTAACAGCATCCTCTAAGGTGATATTAGTAGTAGGGACCACCATATTATGTCTATATGAGAGGAGATGAAGTACTTAGGGGTCAGCCCAGTGACATTCCCCATCTGTGGGAACCTAGGTTGGAGTGTGGGAATAGAGGTGGTCGATAGTAAAGAGGAAGGGGATTTGGGCATAGTCAATTGAAATTCATGGAGGTACCAGTTTAAAAGGGACCAAATATTATTTGACGTATGATAGATTCTTTATCTACCTTATATTTTTCATTTTTAATTCAATAGTATCAAACTCCTTTGTTACATACACCTTAATATATTCTTTTCAACTATAGGTGGAGATTATTATCATTCCCATAGTGTTAACTAATCTATTTGCAGGTCAAACCTGATAGTTTCATATGTTCTAAGGTTGTGAATTGATAATGGAGAAGGATCAGCCGGTGAGATATTTCTTTCTTCTATAGATACATATTAATTATTTCATCCATAGTATGGATTTTTTATATTATATGTGTTTGGTTACAGACTGATTTTATAGGATAGTATCTTTTTTGGTATGGTAGGCTAGCCTATAGTGTTTAATAGTGAGAGGTATTTTCGTATGGGTAATAGATATGAGGATCCTCTTCTATCTCAATGGAAAAATTATCATTGGCATGATTTTATGTTCAAGTAGCATAAATATACAAGTTTTTTAATAAATTCCATGATGTTTCTTCATATGAGGTTGTGAAGCTACCACCTTGACATGACAACGAGTTTAGGATAGAGATGAACTCAGTTCCTCTCTAATTATAATGGATCACTCTTAGATGGTACTTTTGAATCTTTAGTATTTGAGGTTCCAAATTGATGGTCCAGTGTAGAAGGTATTCATCCATTCCATTGTATCACTACAGGGTACTCTATTTTTATTCTCTAATAAGGAAAACGGTGGTTTGAGGTTGTGCGTAGACTATCAGTAGTTGAATCTAGTGATAGTCAAGTATGGTTACCCCATCCAAATGATAAATGAATTAATTGATAAATTTAAGGGATATAGATAGTTTTTAAAGATTTTTCTATGGTTTTTGAATCATCAGATAATGTTTAAGGAGGAGGATATCCTCAATAACACTTTTAGGTGATTTTATGGGTACTTTGAGTATGTGTTTATGTCGTTTTGTGTCATGAACACCACAACTATTTTCATGGGACTCATGAAATCCTTGTTCTGTGAGTTCCTGTATTAGTTTACAGTATTTTTCATCAATTATATTCTCCTATATTCAAGGTAATATAAGAAACACATAAATCATATTGCATTAGTTTTTTGGGTCCTTCAGTACCACCAGATCTACGGGAAGTTGTCTAAGTGGAGATTTTGGATGTGGAAGTTTCATTGCCTTAGGCTTATGGTATCTTAGTAAAGTGTTATGGTCAATACTTAAAATATAAACATGGTTTTTTCTAGGGAAGTAACTAATAATTTGGTTGTGGTTTGTAGCTTCCTTGGTTTCACATGTAATTATCATAGGTTCATATCTGATTTCTCACCGGTTGAGGATTTTTTGAGATCCCTAACTAGAAATTTTTGGGCATTTGTTTAAACTTATTAATGTTAGGAATATTTTTACTACCTGAAGGAGAGTTTTTTCAGTTCTCTCATCCTTCAAATACTCAGAGAGGGAGTGACATTTGAAGTCTTTAGTGGTGCCTCCCACATTAATTTGGGTTGCATCTTAGTGTAGTAGGGGAAAATGATCTCATATAGGTATAGGAATTTTCATCCTCATGAGAATGAATATTCCTTAGATGATATTAAACTGGTGGAAGTAATATTTTTTAAGAATATTTGGTGACATCAACTCATTCGATAATGGATCGAAGAATGGGTGGGAAAATCTCTTTGAACATGGAAACTCACCAGAGACCTAGATCGGGTCTCCTTCATGCTAGTGATATGTCATGTATTCTTTTGATCTAGATTGGGAGTTCTCATTCGAGACCTTGTTAGCATGAAAAAGTAATCTGAACTTGTGTTCAAAGTGCATCCATGTTCTAGAAGTTGAGGGAGTTTCTTTTATAGATGTGCTTCAAGGAACTCCTCAACTGGTCATTTCTTCAAATTCATCTACCATCAATAAATATAATGATGGATTTTTCATGGTAGTTTATTATCTAGTTTCTCTCTATCAAAGGTTTTACTTATGAAAGTTTTATATTCTTGTCACCTCACATTTTCCAAGGGTGATAAGCCCTTAAATTATATTTATTTCAATGAAAATTAAATTTTTAACTGGGGTGTTTTCAACTGGAATATTGTCCCAATTGGTTGAGGATACTTCCACATTATCTTCAATTCTAAGGGTGATATTTGTAATGCTTGGAAAGTTTGAAATACTGATCATAAACCATGCATTTTTAGGATTTCAAATTGGGATATTAATTTCAATCAATTAACACAGACAAAAATCACTGCTCATATTTAGATTATAATCCACGTTCTTAGTGGGGTTTTCTAGCACCCTAAGATCCTTGGTGATATGGCCTCATGTTTTGGAACTCTGATTAAAATGGATCATCACACCATTGATGGTGAGTTGGGTTTCTATGCTCATGTTCTTGTTGAATCAAACAAGGAATCCAAGCTCCCAGAAGTTCTAAATTTGGTTGAAAATTATAGGAAGTTTAAAATAAAGGTTGAATATGAATACCTCCCCCCTTACTATTAAGTATGAAAAATTGTTGGTCATTCTTTTTCCAACCATAGAGTTACACGAAAGAAAGTCAATTTTCCTTCCTCAAAAAAATATACCACTTGGAAAGAGGTTGGAAGGGATAAGAAGGTTAAATCCTACAATTTTGAGAGAAGTGAACACTCTAGAAAGGAGCCCACTGTAAATGGTCTAGATCAACTCAGTGTGGTTCCTACAATTGATCATATTTTCAGATATTTGTCTAAAAATATTTTAACTGAAGCACCAGTTAACCATTTTCCAAATAAGAAGAATCGGAATAATAATGGGGACCTTATATCCCCTGTCATTGGGGAGGTGATCACTATTTTTACTATTTATAATGATAAAACTCCAGTTTTAAGGGAAAATCTAACTGATTCTAATATTGAGGGATCTAGAATGTCAGTTAGCATTACTAATGATAGTATCCATAAGGACAGGATCTTGGACCTACCTCCCTTTATTCCTCCTTCTGCTTATGGAACTATTTCTTATGATCCATGTCTTGGTGATAAGAGTCCTATAGATATTTTCATACCAAACTCTCTCAATTTTTTTGTGGATAACCTAGTATTAAGGGATAAAAATATCACTTCTTCTATGGAGGTTTCCCCATATCCTTTTCAAGGGTCTAAGACCACGGTTTATTCCCCCTCTGGTTTTTGTTCTATTCTAAAGAATAATTCCAATACTGATAAAGTAATCAATACTCAAAATTTTTCTTAATAGAATGTGTTTTTTACATCCAATTGTGATACCACTCCTGAATCTAAAAATATTTGGATTGAAAATGTTGAAGAGGAGGGTGACTCTGATTATTTCCTTGCTTCTCTTTCTATTTTTCAGAATCCTTCTGCAAATCCCACCAATTTCGCAGATACCGCTATGGATAGTGTATAGGGAATGATTACACCCACCTCTTATAAGGTTGCTGATTCACATATCTTCTAATATCAGACAAAAATCACTTCTAGAATGGATTAGTTCTCTATAAATACCTCCAATAAAAATAAATACAAGGGAAAGAAGAGGAATCGAAACTCAAAATAAAAATCTTGTCCAAGATTAATCATATTTTTTGGAATTTTCAAGGAGTGGATAAATCTGAAATATCTAACTCCCTCTAAATATATTTTCATATTCATAAACACAAGATTATGGGTATTGTTGAACCAGAGAAGAACTATTCTTCTGTTATTTCTATTTTAGAGAAAATTGGTTGTTTTTTATAGGTGTTAATAGTGGTATTTTATTAGTGAAAACTTTATGGGTATCTTCTCATTATTCAATGGGTAATGTTACTTACTTCAGAATAGATTACAGTATCATCACTTGTGAGGTACAACATTATGATATGCATTTACTTTACTCTTTTTTTTATTTCAAGAATAAATATCAGGATAGAATAACTCTTTGGAAGGAAATTAAAAAAGCACAGTGGCATCATTGGTTATCCTTGGGTTGCCCTTGGTAATTTTAACACTATCATATCTCCTAGTGAATAATTTGGGTTGTTCATTCTTTCATTTCCATCAGGGAATTTGTGTCCTTTGTTTAGACTAATTACCATATGGAAGTTAATCTAGTTGGCACTAATTACACATGGTATAGAAGGTGTCTTAACAAAACAGTTGCTATCAAGCTTTATAAATCTCTCACCAAAATGATGGATCTTGATAAATGGTATTTTATCTCTAGTATAACTCTTCTTAAACTCAATTCTAACCACCATCCTATATTTTTGTGCCTTATTTCCAATAAAATGAATATTTCTCTCCCATTTTGATTTAATAGTGCTTGGGTTTCTCATAAGGATTGTGATAGGCTCATCATGGAGTTTTGGAACTACATGTATTGTGGTAATGATGTGGTGGATTTCATTCTAAATTTGAATAACTTTAAATACAAGCTTAAAATTTAGAGTAGGTATACTTTAAGTATCATTGACAATGAAAGAATGGATCCAAGATGGATTTCACACCAGATATCTCTCAAGAAATTGATATTTATACCAAGATGAATGCTCTCCTTACAATGAAAGAATGGATCTAAAAAGAAACATTCAAAATAAAATGGATCATAAATGGGGATATAAACTCAAATTTTTAAAACAACCTTCAATGGCCTCATAAGGTATTGGAACTCTATCTATTTTTAAAGTGGAAGAAACTATTAGTCAGGACAAAAAATTATTTCTTATCAAATATTCTCCTACTATTTCAACTTGTTCAATACAAATGGAATCGATAGGGACCTGATATATGGTATTATTCCTCACCATGTTATCCCTGGTGAAAACACTTTTCTCACCATCATTCTACTTGAGTATGAAATTAGGGGTATTATCTTCAAATTGAATCCCAGTAGTTCTCTTTGAATGAATGGTTTCTCTGATTTATTTTTCTAGAAATATTGGGATGTTATATAGGTTTATATTTTCAATATTTTCACATCTTTCTACATTAAATGTTTAATTCCTAATGGGATCAATGCTCATTTTCTAACTATAATTCCTAAACTTGAAAATTCTTTTGAAAATTGTCTATTCAAGCCTACTGCTCTTGTGAATACCATCTATAATATTATCAGTAGGATTCTTTCCAATAGTATTTCCCTTATTTATAATAAAACCATTACCTCAAATCAATTTAGTTTTGTTAAGGTTAGGTGCATCCAGAATTGTATTATCATGGACTTTGAGTGTGTCAATCTACTCAGGAATTCTAACTGAGGTGGTAACATTTCCCTTAAACATGATATCAAGAAAGACTTTGACACTATGTATTGGAACTTTATTTATAAATTTTAACATAGTTTTGGTTTCAATGCCACTTTCATTAGTCACGTGAAGTTACTTTTTGGATCGGCCTCCATATTGATGCTCATTAATGGCTCTCTTAAGGGTTATTTTAAGTGTTCCTAGGGAGTTATATAGGTTGATCCCCTCTCAGCACTTATCTTCTAAATTTATAAGGATTATCGTAGTCATCTTCTCTCCCAGTTGGTGAATCAAGGAAAGATTAATCCCATCCATGCTTCCAGAGGTATTGATGCACCTTCTTACTTGATTTACACTAATGACATAATTATATTCTTACAAGGACCCAAGAGGGATATTCATAATCTCAAGAATATACTCATTAATTATGAAAACATCTTGGGAAAAATTATCAGTTAGGATAAATCGTTTATTTAATTTGGAAAGAGTTTCAATTATATCATAAATTATTCCATTTTAGAGAGTATGGGGATTATAGAGGGTCCATACCATTAAATTATCTTGGTGTTCCTTTATTTCAAGGAAGTCCAAAAGTGATCCATTTTATCAATCTTTTTGATCAAGTTAAAAATTATCAATTAGTGTGAAAGGGTAAAACTCTCCCAATAGCTGGATATATTTCTATTATTAATTCCACCATTATTTCCAAGATGGTTCATTATTTTAGGATTTATAAATGGCCAATGGGGCTAGTCAAAGGCTTAAATTCTTGTATAAGGAATTTTTTCTAGAGTGGTACCATTCTTGAGTGGAAGTTGGTCACTATGACTTTGGAAAAAAATTGAAATCCTCTCAAAAGTGGTGCCAACAGTATTAAGTGCATCGCACACTTTAATGAATCTCTTCAAGATCAATTTACCTGGTATCTTATCAATAGAAAATCTATGGACCTAGACTTCCTCAGGTGCAAGTTTCTAGATAGATTAAAGTAAGTAAGCTCTATATATATGGCTTTATATCTTTGTAACTAGATCAAAACTCTTATTTGAATATCAATGATTCTTCTAGATAGATCATCAGTAAGAACTCAACTCTAAAATTCTAGTTGGATAAATCGATAGGAACTCCATTACGTACTAATTTAAATCCACTAGAATCTTATTTGGATCCTAAAACTTTGATTAGGGAATTATTTGATGATCTTCCTCTGAATTTAAAGGATAGAATCGTTGATATTGTCAAGGACTACACCTTCGCACCAAGGGATGATGTGTTTATCTGGGAATAGGCTAATAATGGAATCCTTAATAGAAATATATATTACTAGTTTATTGCTGATAACTCTAATAATGATTTTTCTTAGTATAAAAATTTCCATAATAATTGGATCAGTCCTTCGTGCTTTACCCTCATATGGAGGTTATCACACAATCATCTTCCAACGGACTCATGCTTACAATTATTTTGAGTTTCTCTCTATTCCAGGTGCCACTTCTATTTACAATATAGGGAATATATTAACCACCTATTCCTCAGTTGTTCCATCACTTCAACACTATGGGTGGTGGTTTTTCACTTGTTCAAACTCCCTATACCTATTTTTTCATTATTGTCTTCACTAATCCAGTGCAGTTATGATTCTCTTTCTCCACAGCATGACAATCTACTTCATACAGTAATGATGGAGGTGCTACATCTCATTTTTAATAGTTATAATTCATTGATTCATCATAGAACACCTTTTATTGTTAAATTGGATATTTATAACTTAATTTTTTTCATAAAATATTCCAGTGTACTATATAATGATTATTGTAACAATAGCGTACATGATTTATCTATTTTTTTGAGGTTAGAAGTTACAGGAAATTACAATCCTCTAGTTGGTAACTTGGACGTTTTCTGGAAATCTCCCTTAAAAATCTAGATAAAAATAAATTTCAATGGTTCTTAAAAAGGGAACCCCAGTACATCAAGATGTGGTGATGTCTACCATGATCATAGTGGGAAAGTTCTTGGCTATTTTTATGGTTCATGCAGTTTGGTTTCATCACTTGAAGTGGAAATTATTAGAGTCATTAACATAATCTACTTTGAGAAATAAAAAGGCTAGAATCATTTATGGCTTGAAAGTGACTCCACTTCCATTGTTCATGAAATAAGAAATGGTGCATCTCTTATGGAAGATCATGGATCACTGGATAGAATGTATGAGTTATCTCTCTAATCTCAATTGCATTGTCACAAACTTCTATCGGGAGGTAA
This sequence comes from Viscum album, assembly GCA_963277665.1. Lineage (NCBI taxonomy): Eukaryota > Viridiplantae > Streptophyta > Magnoliopsida > Santalales > Viscaceae > Viscum > Viscum album. Next base: position 1,775,218,789 of record OY728142.1, on the reverse strand, counting down.
ATTATGTGATGAATGGTATCTATAACAAAGTAATTGGTTGGAATATAACTTGGTTGGATGATCATCTCATTGATTTAATCCCTATTTATGAAAGATATTACAATAAAATCTCATTTTTCTAACTTTGTTACTTTTTTATCAATAAACTTTTCTTGTCCATTTTGGATAAGGTACCTTTTAAAAAAATCATTAGGGAATAATTTATAGTCTTCATGGATAAAAAGATCCTGAGGTATTTATTCTCTCAATGAGATCTAAATTTGAGATATCTTCAGTTCATAGAGTTCTTATAGGATTATAAATTTTAAATATCCTAAACCCCACAGAAGGATAATATAGTTTATGATGACCTAATTTGTTTTTAACATGGATATATTATTTGGGAGTATGTATATTATTATAGGGAGATGTAGGAGCTTGCATTAATGTAACTTGATGTGGATAATCTTAGTAGTAGAGGTTTAAAATTTCATATGATAGTGAAATCCTCCTTAATGTAGTGGGAAAAGGAGTCATAGATGGGGGAGTTAAAGGTAGAGGTGATATAGGACCATGTCATCTATGGTGATACTATGGAGGGATGGTCAGAGGATTAATGACATCATATGTTGTTTTATTGGAGGTTGTATGTTTTATCGGTGATGTTTGAGGATATTATATGTGATTTACATAGTTGAAAAGTGTTCGGAAACCTAGTTTTCTAAAATTTACCATGCCTTAAGGGGGTATCTTTGGTGGATAAGAATGAAACAGTCAGTAGCAGAGTTTATTTTATGGTGACTAGTCTTCCAGTAGGTGGTATTATATCATCATGTTTTGGATATATTATTGTAGTTGTTGGATATCCCTGAGTGGAAATGGGGGATATCATGATAGAATTCATCCCCATTTTACCCTAACCTCAGGGAGTATGTGATGTTATATAGTTGATTATAGATCTGTTAGAAAATTCATCTCACTTACTATAAATTAGGGAGTCACTTTTTGTTGAGGTTCTAGTGAGGTAGGATATGGATGAGGTGGATAAGCTTCAAGATGTATTGAGGACCATCATTTCAGGACAGAATCCTCATATCACCTCATGAATTTAGGGAGGTTTTAATCGTAATTTTAGATCTTATCTCTCTCTCGGTACTGCTTCCAATCCTCCAAAGGATGGGAAAATAAGGTAGATCATTAATACATTGGAGGATATATTGTGTTCTTATACCTTGGATTTCAGTAAATCATGGGTGAGGAATTTTAAAATGTTTGAGTTTTATTATAATAATAGCTATCACTCACTCATTTTCATGGACTCATTTGAGTAATTGTATGGGAATCCTTGTAGATATCTATTATTTTGGATCGAAATTGGGGATTTAGTAGCTCTTGGGATATATATATTTCATAAAACTACAAAGAATACTCATATGATTTTTAGGTTGGATAAAATCATTTAAGGACCTTAATAAGTAGTATGTTTATTGAAGTAGGATGAATTTGGAGTTCACGGTCAGTAATCATGTGTTCCATAGCGTTTTTCCTCATCATGAGAATCAGATATTTGATTAGGGGAGTAATATCTATCCTCGGGTTATCAAACCTTTTGAGGTGTTGCAATGTGTTGATAAGGTGGAATATTAATTATCACTTCCTCTATAGTTAGATTGGATCCATTATGTATTCCATATGTTGTACCATTTTCAGTATCTACATAATGATTCTCACATCATTAATTGGGGAGGGTTGGATGTATAGGGAGATGAAGTGGTTTTTTGAGATTCAAGATCTCTAGGAGAAGGTGCTACATGGTCATATTATTCCAATAGTTTTCATATTATATAAGTACGGTGGCCTGGAATAATGTACATGAGAATGAGACTCGTAGATGTATGCATATTATCCTGATTTATTTATAAATTTTTTTACTTTTTGATGAGAATATTGAAATTGGTTGAAATTGAATGAGGTTGTTACTTATAGTTTATTTCTTGAGTAATTTATCTTGGTGTTGTATTATGATTTGATAAAAATGTTGTTTTGTTTGGTAGTAATGTCCCAATGTGAGATAGTCTTGGAGGATGTGGTTTTCTTTTTTGGGTTATTTTTTATTTTCAAGGATGAGAATTGTTTGAGAGGTATATGATGTAATGAATTGGAATTTTCCAATTTTTTCCTTTATCTGATTCAAGTTTTGGAGGTTTTGTATGAGTTTTTAAGAAGGATGGTGCTTCTTGGGGATCAAATTTTAGCGGAGAGTAGGAGGTTTTAGTATGAACATTTAGGTCACAGTATGAGAGGGTTGGATGTAGTGTAGGTCATGTTCTATCATTAGAGAATTGTAGTATATATAATGAGTTATTTACTTGAGGTGTAGGCCTACATAGTTAGTTCTTATGTTATGATATTGGTCATGCTATGATGAGGTGTGTTGAAGTATTAATGATTCTTATGAATAAGGGAATAACTCCTATGAATTTACCATGACTTATACATAGTTTTATTTTTCAATTTTATGGTCACATATTGTAGTCCAATTCACTTCATGATGTGTTATTTAGTATTTTGTATGTTTTTCATAAAATATTCATCACATCACATTCCTTCTTATCACAACACTAGGATAGGAGGATTATTTTTTGGAGGTTATGTTTGGGTTTATATATGGTGTGGGGATGCAATTCAAGGGGTTAATCTTTCTTTGATTGCATCAAAATTAAATATTGACCTATTCTTAAATAAGGGAAATATAAGGGAATTTGAAGTGTTATTTTTTGAGGGTCGATAGAATTTACCCATCGTGGCATGATGAATGTTAAGCGCACTATAAATATCTATTTTCCAAACTTTTTTATAAATTGGAATCCCCTTCAGGTTTTACCTATTTTCCTTTGAATTGTCTCAAATAATTAGCATTCATGGGACCATATTTTGAGTCTATTAACCCCCTATAGAATATTTGATCCCTATATTCTTGATATCTATAATTATTCCATATAAATAAAGTCCCTTATCTTTATTCTTGGTTTCATCTCTATAATTTTTCAAGATAAGGTTGTGGTTGTGTTTATGTGATGATTCTAGTGGAATTGGGTTGTGATTATAATAGGGTTTGATATGTTCTAATTTTTTTATAGTTCATTTCTGGATTAGGAATTGAGATAATCACGTCCTTCATTATGTTCTTGCACAGTGATTTCTAAGGCATAAGTTAAGTTTGGTGATTTTGTACTCTCCTTTAATTTTTTCAAATTATGGAAGTAGCATACCTTTTCTTTTTTTTAGTGGATGGTAATAATTAACCTAATGAAGATGATGAACTCAACTTAAATAAAATTTAAGTGGAAGAGGTTATTCACATGTTTTTTATGTGATTCTTGTTATTACATTAATTATTTTTTGATGTTGTTGAAAGACCTTTATTTTTTTGTGATATATGTTTTATTTTTAAAAATTGAGGTGTTGAAATCGCATTTCATAAAATTTAAATCAATTAATTTTGGTAATGAATCAACTATGAGAATAATTGTGACCATGATGATTTTTCTTATAAAGGGGGTCATGAAGTAAATATGGAAGGTTTAAAAATGGGATAAACATGGATGTTTTTTGTATTTCATATTAGCTATAATTTTTTCTTATTTTTTATTTGTGTTATAATTAATGTAGGTTTGTTTGTAGAAGGTTGTATACAGTTTCAATATGTTGGTATTTTGGGAAGGTGGCAATATAGCAAAGGCCATGATTGGTATAACATGATATTGTTTTTGATGTAGAGATAGTACTGGGCCAGTTATGTGGAAATAAGATGGTGTTATGTTATATGTGATGATATTTGGATTGTGTAGTGATGTGTGGTCGGGTTATAGATTCCAAATAGTGTGGAATATATAGTTTACAAGGAAAAATGTGGAAAATGGGTGTAGGCTGAAATAAAATAAGTTATGGGTTTTTTATGAAATTTTAATGAATTAAAATGGGAAGGTTAGGGAATAAATAAAAGGGTTTTATGGTTGTGGTAAAGTGTCATTATTGGTGTGGTAGTGGTAGAATCAATGGTTGTTGAAAGTTGGTAGGGGTGAGTTGATGCTTATGGGTTATGATAGATTTTTATTAGTGTGAAATTCCTTATAGGTTGTGTAATACCCTAACCCCAGTTACCCAAATCTGGGGCATTATTATAATACATTGGTATGATTACAAGTAATCAAGTCCAGAAGGACCGATCAGTTTACCAGTCTTGGAAAATAGATTACATACATGAATGTTACATTAAACTTTCTAACATAAAACACAACATAACAATCCTTTGATAATTCCATTATTCTCCTAGCTTAACCTTGCATATCAATAATAATACACTTCTTGGAATCCTCAGAAAATAAAACATAATAAAGGAGAGATCTCATATGCCCAGTAAGAGTAAATAATTCAGCAGAAGCAATAAAAGTTTAAGGCAAGAAGTATAATAAAAACAGCAGTCTTTTAAACATAATACTTGAACATAATATGGTAAAAATAAGTAAAAAATTTCCATATAAACATACACATGGATATTATACTAGTATAATAATCACATTTAATAACTAATTTAATAACGAGGGAATGCATAATATCAAACATTATAATAACTACATCAAGGACTTGTGCCAAGACTATTCACAAATATTTTGTAAAGGCCTTGTTCCAAGACAGTATTTTGTCTCATGAGACCTACTAATGAATTTAGGTTCTATATCTAGCCCCTCCCATCACTTACTAAGTCTAATTCATTCATCATATGAAAATAGTGAAACATAACATAATCATTCGTATTAAAACCAGCATACGAAATGTCAATACTTTAACCATAAACCATGAATGGTAGAAAAATAGCACATCCAAAATCAAACATATCATAACTCATTCAATGAAATAAGTAATATTATATTATAATAAATCAACCTCAATCAAGAATAATATCTAATAAAGGATATTTTAAAAGTTGAAAATGATCAATAAAACTCTTTGAGAGAAATATCTCTTTTTCGTGAAACCATTTAAAAGTCACACAATTTATAATGGAATTCATTTAAAAGATATTTTTAAATAAAATTTTCCCATACCACTTTGAAACTTTTTAAAGGAATTAACATTTTAAAACAATTATGTACCTATAAATAAATCCTTTAAATCATTTTGGAAACATGGACATTAATTAAAAATATTTAGAAAAATAAATCATTAAAACATTTAAAATGATGATCTTGTTAAAGAGTCCCTTCCACAAAACCTTAAAATATTCCTTTTGAAAATATTTTTATGAAACATGTAAATGGATGATAAATATTTCCCAGTAAATACTTACACATAAACAATCTCGAATAATAATGAGATTGAGAAGTTAACCCTTACCTTGTACTTCTTTTGGTTCAAGGTATGTTTAACATCATGTATAATGACCATAGTATGTTATTAAATTATACTAGAACCATATTAAAATTTATGATATCATAAATGATTCATTTATGACTTTATACTACCCATTTAATAATTATTTCTATGTTAAAGTAACATTTCGGGTAATAATCGCTTTCTTTATCGTACATGTTTTAACTTGTTATTCTTGATCATATCACTCATATCATAATTTAGTTACTTCCATAATATAAAAAAATAATTATATATCATATATATTCATGGTATAAATATGTATAATAGATAGATATATAAAATGGAATACACCATTTATGGAGACGGTAGGTCGTACGTATGCATAAACGTTGTTTTTGTTTTCATATCGTATTGAATGGAAGTAAGTGAATAAGATATATGTAAATACATAAATACATACATATATATATATATATATACAGTAGCATTATTATTTCATATATTACATACATATTAATAATATATATTTTTATAATCATTGTTGAATGGTGAATGTGGAAATGAATCTCATCGCATCGTGGAGGCGGTAAGTCGTACGTACACACAAGCAATGATATCATTTCCTTAATAATAAAATGGTATGGAATTGGATGGTATATTAACTATATAGAAACATTATCATGTTATGTTAATTATTTATACACATAATATTCATAATTATATCCATCCAAATAACATAATGTTGAATAAAAAATTACACCACGGCGTGGAAGACGGTAAGTCGTATGTACACATGTATGGTGACTTTTCCATTCATAGGATGGATAGAATAATGAATATGGTTGTACCATATTTATAATTACATCTCGGAATGTATAAAGTACAGAATTTATTACCAAGAAGGTTCAGCCAAGGGTGCAGGACCCATGGCTCCAAATTTTATTGAAAAGAAAATCAAAACAGTACACAAGAGTTTAGGAGATTTTTACATGCAGTAAACCACATCTTAAACAAAACACAAGTGCACATCTAGAAGTTACCTTTTTCGAGGCCGACCACGACCCCTAGCTCCACCCCTATCAGTAGTATGTTGACCTCCCCCCCTTTGATTCCCCATCACGGGAATCTTAGAAGAGGAGTCCCCATGCATTGTATCTTCAGGTATTGCATCCTGAAGAACAGTGGATTTATGCTCCTTCGATTCATGGGGCCCTACTTGTACCCCTTTTGTGACTTGCACATCCCTGGCCAAGGCATCAGCTACACCATCCTCAGAATCAGATATCCTAGTGGGCCTTCTATTATTGCATCCTGCACTCTTCAAACCATCTAAATAAGTAAATAAAATTCAGGATTATTAATGTTCTCTAACATGGAGAAGAAATTAGCAGTTGGTTTATGCGCATCCACTAAATCCACTGTCTTTTATTCCACCACCGCTGAAGGGTCCAGCTCCAGATTTATTAAATTATCCTGCTCCACATTAACTAGGGAGGAATCTATCTTGTGGAGACAGTTCTCCCCTGGATATCCTTGTGAGTTAACAGATTCAGTAGCACTTAAGATTACTTGATTTCCTTGTTGCTCCATTTTCCATTTACTAACCTTCTTGACATAATCAGGGGGCTCTGTCTCATGTAGACAGTCCTCCCCTTGAGAAATATGAAATCTAGCAGATTCAACAGTAATCTCAGTTGTACCTACCTGAATTCCCAGCTTATCCAATGAAGCATCATCCTCCACCACCTTATCTTCCTGCAGCTTTTCATGAGAAATTGAGCAGGCCCTCGGTTTCTTGTGCAACACCATTTAGAAACCTTCATCATCAATAATCTTCATCTTCCCCTTACCACAAATAGGGGGAATTTCAACACGATCAAGCTCCTGATTAACTTTGTCGTGAACCTCAATGTCATGTTCTGATTGATGCTCTTAATCCTCAGCAACATCAGCCCATGAATTATTCATAATTCCCATCTCACCATTGATTCCATATGTCACCTGTTCCAAAGTTTTAGCAGTCTCTATGGCAACACTAGCAGTATCATGATGTGCCTCATCAGCCTTTTTCAAACCATGCTGAACAGCTTCGGCAAAAGTTGGAGTTTCCTTGAGAGGATCCTTTGTTTTGGGGCCAAGTTTACCACCATCTGCACCTTTCCTCTTACACTGATCATGGGAGTGACCCAGTGATTTACATAGGGAACATTTTAAATTATGACAGCATTGAGTAGGAGCATGACCAATGCATAGGCAGGACTTACAAAAACTAGGCAACCACTCATACTAGATTGAGAGTTCTAGATTGATTTCACCAGCAACCAGAAATACTGTATCTATCAGCACATATGCCAAATCAATTTCAACTAGGACATGAGAAAAATGGAAATACCTCGGATGTTTAGTTTCTTTGTCTAATTTAATCGGGCAGCCAATGGCAGAGGCAACTTCCACCAGAATAAATGGATGCCAAAAAAAACAGTTTAAGCCTCTGATCCGGACCCAAGTCTGGGTACAAGAGTTCCTGATTGCCAAAGGACTTGATAGAGGATCCCATTGTTGGACCATGATATATCCAGGTTTCATCGACACTGTTCTGAAGCTCCAGGCCGCATTCTGCATTTCTTTTGAATGTAAAACAATGTGAAAGTTACCTCTTCCAATAGAAATTAGACGCCATTCTGTAAATCCCCAGCTCTGAGAGAGTCACAATCGCACATCCTCATCCCTGACAGGTGCATCATTTCAAGTTCCAGATAGTCTAGCAAGAAGGGAAAATCGGGATTCTTCTAGTCGATCTTCCAATATCTTCGGGTTTTCTTAGATAAATGCAATCGACCCATTTTTTGTAATCCTTTTGCTGAGAGAAGCAGATTCATACCTGGAATCATAGAAGAAAAGGTTCCGGGAAGCCGATCCATTAGGCTTTTTCTTAGGGTTTGTTGCATCGTTCATCAAAGAATCTGCAGTGTTCCCCTGCCCTCCACTTGTAGACACCGCTTTCGAAGAGGGAATAAATACCTACTTCAAATCAAAGTAACACTCTAGAGGATTCACCATCACAAGATCAGCAAAGTCTAAGGTTCAACATAGTCTTCTTCTTTGACTCCTGCATCTCCCCTGAGACATTTATTCACCTAATCTCAAATGTGTTGTCGGTTTAGAGGGTATTTAGGCGGACTTACCCCACCCCTTGTCACATGTCCCCAGCTAGGCCCAAGGTGGCCAGCCTTGGGCTTGGGCCAGTTCCCACGGAGTCGAGGGGATAAGAGGATCACTGGCATATGGTGCACGTTGCCTTTGTGAGGACTCAAACTCGGAACCTCAACGACGGGACGCCACCGCCTTGAACCAACTGACTTAGCCCCCGCGGGAAGACGTGTTGTCGGTTCAGAGGGTATTGAGGCAGCCTTACCCCACCCCCTATCGCACGTCCCCATCTAGACCCAAGGTGGCCAGCCTTGGGCTTGGGCCAGTTCCCACGGAGTCGAGGGGACGAGAGGATCGCTGGAATATGGTGCACGTTGCCTTTGCGAGGACTCAAACCCGGAACCTCAACGACGGGACGCCACCACCTTGAACCAACTCACCCAGGGCCCACGGGCAAATGTGTTGTCAGTTTAGAGGGTATTGAGGTGGCCTTACCCCACCCCCTATCGCACCTTCCCGGCTAGGCCCAAGGTGGCCAGCCTTGGGCTTGGGCCAGTTCCCACGGAGTCGAGGGGGCGAGAGGATCGCTGGCGTATGGTGCACGTTCCCTTTGCGATGACTCAAACCTGGAACCTCAACGATGGGACGCCACCACCTTGAACCAACTCACCCATCCCCCACGGGAAAAGGTGTTGTCGGTTTAGAGGGTATTGAGGCGGCCTTACCCCACCCCATGTCGCACGTCCCCAGTTAGGCCCAAGGTGGCCAGCCTTGGGCTTGGGCCAGTTCCCACGGAGTCTAGGGGATGAGAGGATCACTGGCGTATGGTGCACGGTGCCTTTGTGAGGACTTGAACCCAGAACCTCAATGATGGGACGCCACCGCCATGAACCAACTCACCCAGCCCCCGCGGGCAAATGTGTTGTCGGTTTAGAGGGTATTGAGGCAGCCTTACCCCACCCCCTGTCGCACGTCCCCAGCTAGGCCCAAGGTGGCTAGCCTTGGGATTGGGCAAGTTCCCACAGATTCGAGGGGACGAGAGTATCACTGGCGTATGGTGTACGTTGCCTTTGCGAGGACTCGAACCCGGAACCTCAACGACGGGACGCCACCGCCTTGGAATATTAATTTATTATAGAATTATTTTCTGTTCCTAATAGATCCAAATTTATTTATTTAAAGGATAAGGTGGTTATGGGTATAAATACTCTCAACCAATAGGTTTTATACAAGTTTGGATCATCATATGAACCTTATCTTTTAGATTTAACCCTTAGTTAAATAGTTTAACTCTTACCATGTCTTCTAGTATTCTTACACTATATGGTTAATAAACTTACTATAAAATCCAATAGGACCTCAAGTGGTTAATTAATGAAATATGTAACATTATATAAGTATTTTGGCCAAATATTACACTTTTAGGACTATTTTATAATTTAATAAAATAGTATTTTTTTTTAAACTCATTTATGTCAATTTTGACACTATTTAGTATTTGTTTTTTGTTAAAGTCATAACAACTTGATTACTAAAAAAACAACACATTGAATCAACCCTAACATATCATATTCACCTATAAAATGGGTTTATGGGATCAAAAGTTTCAATTTACATTTATTTTAATATTTATAATATCATTTATTTTAATCATTCATTAATAAGGTAATTACTGCATCATCATTGTGTCATAAATAAATTTAATTATTTACTATCTAAAAATTCTAAATAAAATACCATGATGTAGTAAATCAGTTTATATTTATAATTAATATTTATAGTAAATTTTATCTCATGTATAATACTATATTAAAAATGGTTTAGTTATTAAAATTTGAATTTAACACTTTTAACTCTTCTTTAAATAAAATATAATAAATTTCCTAATCTAACCCAAGTGAATAAAAAAGGATCATATTTTTGTCTTAAGGTTGAATTTGGTCTAAAAACACTTATCCAATAGAATTAGAACATGTGTTTAGAAAATTTTATTTTACTATAATATTTTTTTTACCTTTAATTACCCAATTTACTTTTAACTGTGGTAAATAAAATTCAAAAGTTACTATTCATAAAAAATTATTTTCATTCTATTGAATCACATTTTACTTACTGATGAAAACTGTGTCTGTCATATTTATGGAATTCAATTCATAGAAGTGGTAAAATTATGTTTTATACAAATTTGCAAATGTGCCTAGAAGGTGGGTAAAAGACGTTAAAAAGTTCAATAAATTTTTATATATCTAATCATATTATAAAATTACTCTAATGAATTACATTGTACTAATATAGGTATTATGTATCTATTTTGAATTTAAAATAAATTTAAATTAAAAAAAGTTATTTAAATAAAAAGTCAGTTTTTATGTACTATGCAGTATTTTTACTATTCATCAAAAAATGAATGTTTTCAAAAAAATTCCAAAAAAATCACCCTAACCTAATTTTGATATTCAGAATTCAAAAATAAAGTCTATTTCACCAAATCTAATTTTTATCAGTTTCTAAAATTAATTTTATTATTGTTCACAAAAGGACATAAAAAGTAGTTCTTTTAAGAAATAGTTTTTCTAAATATATAACTATTTTAACAAAACTTATACATTTCATTATAAATATTTTTTATTTATGTGAAAACATTATAAATAAAATTTAAAATTTATTTTTTACTATTCATATTAAAATATTTAATTGATAAATAATTATATCATTTGAATAATTATAATACTAATGTGTTGTTTCTTAGAAACTCAATCTTGCGTATAAAGCAATCCAAGTCGGTGTTGTGTGAAATATAAGTTATTAGATTGCTTTAAAAAGGTAACGTACTATGAAATCTTGAGGTGTTACATTATCCCCACTTCAAAAAATTGCATCCTCACAATTTAAAATTGTTCTTCAAAAAAAAGGTTGAAAATAGAAAATAACTTTTGTGGAAAACCCACATCAGAAATAGGGTTAACAAAATTTACTCTTAATAAGATGGAAAGGGAACTGAAAAAGTCACCACCAAATTTGTATTTCTAATAGGAAAACATTGGTGGAAATTAGAGACATAAAATTGGAGGGAAAATGTAAATATTTATAGGGAGTGATTGAGGTCATTAATCACAATCAAGTAAATAATAAATGTAAAATTAAGGGGCTCAAAGCCATAAATCTATGATAATTTAAAATATCATTAGTTCAAGAAAACAAAAGGTATTAGGATAACACATTTTTTTGGAAAGTTTATTTTTTTAAGAGGAGGGATTAATTTACTATCAAGATAATAACTCAAGAAAACATACTTGATTTCATTACCTGTCATATTCATATTTCCATCATTTGGTTATTCTTAAATATATTTTCACTTCATCCCCAACACTAGGAAATGAATGTTTAAAAATGATTTTTTTTTACGCTTGAAGTGCATTTGATAAATCATAAGGCCGACAAGTATTCCCTTATTCCTCTAAATGTTTACTAAAAATCAAATTTTTAGGTCAATTTATCTAATAAATCATACTTTAAACTCAAAAAAATATCAAGTGTTCAACTTAATCAATTCCAAACTTTAGACTTATCCAAAATACTTGTGTCCAAACTCACAGTCCAAAAATTTATAAGGAAGGTCAACATAACATAATGAAGATCTCTTTTGTCACATAACAACATGTGAACACCTTCATCATGTATTCTATTAAAACATAATAACAACTTGAATTACCATAAAACTTAATTTGAATATGTATTTACTTCCTTATTCCTTCTGTAAAACATAGAATACAGGATATATTCCTTAAATCCATAAATGATGAAAACTCCCAATAATGATGATATAAACCGCTTTTTAAACAAACCATTAATCATTTCCAAGGATGTAAATAATATTAAATCTATTTTATCCAAATAAATTATCTCAGTATCAGGACCATATTAAGGTTTATCCTTCCCTCAACCATATATTTTCCAAAAATGTTTAAATTGAAATTGTATCACTTTACTTGGTACAATACAATCTCAAATCATTAAGGAAATAGTACTGCAGTACAATCCTTATATACTCTATAATTCATATAACTTGTTCATCATTAATACCATACTAAAATAGAACAATTCTTTAATAAAAAAATAAGAACACTAATTATTCCTCTTTATCTCCATTAGTATCATAACTTAATTATTATCCAATAGCATCATTTGGGGTATACTCTAATGAGTGGGACATTGATTCGCATAGTATCCCAACTCCTTGCAGATGAAGCATTGTACATTTGAAACATTTTTCTTACCCTCACAATCATGGACTTAGTGTCCTTTTTCTCCACACTTATAACAAACTCTCATTCTATTCAAGCATTTACAAAGGTGATTCCTTCCATAGTTATCACATGTGGGAAAATCCTTCTTTCCCTTCTTCCCTTTATCCATCTTTTTCTCTGTCATCCTCTTCTTCTGTTGATTCCCCTAAAATTCATAAGACTCATAGAATTCATTAATTATATTATTAACACATGATATTATTTCTTCATATGATGAGAATACATGAGAGACTATTTTCCTTCTAAATGTTGGATTAAGAGCATAAAAGATATGATTCTTTTTACTCTCTCGGTTACGCATATTTCTAGAGTTCTCATTCCTTCTATTGTGGGCCATTTATAAATGACGACATACACTAAGTTAGATAATATCATAATTTATAATAAAAAAACTAAAAAAAATATCTTTATTAATTGAATATTTTCACACATCTAGTCTCATAATCATAAAAATGTTTTCCTTTCGGGCAGATTTAATCATAAATCCTTCATAATGGTTCCTAAAGAAAATTTGAATTATCCTAAGTATATCCCCCGGGAGTGTCAAACCAGGTACGCAGTAAGGCTCATTGTCGTGTACAAAGATACCTCGGGTCAAGCCCAAAGCACCTTGTTGGAGTTTTCACTCCTAGTTACATCTATTCCAGAACCACATCCACTTGTAGTATCCAGAAAAGGATTTATTTATTAGAAAAATCAAAAAATCTCCACATTACCAAAATTATAATAAGTTCTTCTATACTAATCCTCAAGGTCTATCATAGGGTAATGTTCTCAAATCAGAGTTTATCTAAATCTAGTTTCCAAGGTTATTTCAAAACCTCTATCTGATACCAACTATAGTGCCCCGACCCCAGTTACCGAGATCCGGTGTATTATTTTAATACATTAGCATGATTACAAGGAATCAAGTCCTAAAGGACCGATCAGTTTAATGGTCTTGGAAAATAGATTACATACATGAATGTTACATTACAATTTCTAACATAAAACACATCATAAATAATCCTTTGAGAACTCCATTATTCTCTTATCTTAACCCTGCATATCAATCATAATACACTTCTTGTAATCCTAGGAAAATAAAACATAATAAAGGGGTGATCTCAAATGCCCATTAAGGGTGAATAATTCAGTTGAAGCTATAAACTTTTAAGGAAATATGTATAATAAAAATAGAAGCCTTTTAAAAATAAAACTTGAACATAATATGGTAAACAAAAGTCAATCATTCCCATATAAACATGCACATGGATATTCTACTATTCAAATAATCACAAGTAATAACTAATTTCAAAATGAGGGAATGCATAATGTCGGACATTATAACTACTACGTCAAGGCCTTGTGCGAAGACCGTTCATAAAAATTATGTCAAGGCCTTGTGCCAAGACACTAGTTTGTCTCATGAGACCTACTGATGCATCGAGGGGTTATATCAGGCCCCTCCCACCACTAACTAAGTCCAATTCATTCCTCATATGAAAAGGTTGAAACATAACATAATCATTCCTATCAAAACTATCATACAAAATTTCAATACTTTAAAAATAAACCATGAATGGTATAAAAATAGCACATCCACAGTCAAACATATCATAACTAATTAAATATAATAAAGAATATTTTATTATAATAAATCAACCTCAATCAAGAATAATATCTAATAAAGGATATTGACATAATTGAAAATGATTAGTAAAACTCTTTGAGAGAAATGTATCTTTTTCATGAAATCATTTAAATGTCACACTATTTATAATGTAAGTTCTTTAAAAGATATTTTTGAGTCAAAATTTCCCATACAACTTTTAAACTTTTGAAAGGAAATAAAATTTTAAAACAATCGTGTCCATATGAATAAATTCTTAAAATCATTTTGAAAACATGGACATTGATTAAAATGATGATTTTTCTAAAGAGACTCTTCTACAAAACCTTAAAATATTCCTTTTGAAAATATTTTTATGAAAAATGGACATGGGTGATAAATATGTCCCAGTAAAAACTTACACATAAATAATCTCGGATAATAATGAGATTGAGGAATTAACGCTTACCATGTACTTTCCTTTGGTTAAGGGTACGTTTAAACTCTTGTATAATGACTATAGTATGTTATTAAATTATAATATAACCATATTCAAATTTATTATATCATACATTATTAATTTATGACTTTATACTAACCATTTAATAAAAATTTCCATGTTAAAGTAACATTTTGGGTAGTAATCACTTTCTTTATCGTACGTGTTTTTACTTTTTATTCTTGATTGTATCACTTATATAATGATTTAGTTACTTCCAGAATATAAAAAAAATATTATATATCATATATATTCAGAATATAGATATGTATAATAGATAGATATATAAAATGGAATACACCATTTATAGAGACGGTAGGTCGTACGTACGCATAAACGTTGTTTTTGTTTTCATATCGTATTGAATGAAAGTAAGTGAATAAGATATATATAAATACATAAATATATATATATATATATCCAGTAGCATTATTTTGTCATATATTACATAATTATTAATAATATATTTTTTTATAATCATCTTTGAATGGTGAATGTGGAAATGAATCTCATCGCATCGTGGAGACGGTAAGTCGTACGTACGCACGAATGACGATATCATTTCCTTAATAATAAAATGGTATGGAATTGGATGGTATATTAATTATATAGAAACATTATCATGTTATGTTAATTATTTATATACATAATATTCATAATTATATCCATCAAAATAATATAATGTTGAATAAAAAATTACACCATGATGTGGAAGATGGTAAGTCATATGTACACATGTATGGTGACTTTTCCATTCATAGGATAGATAGAATAAAGAATATGGTTGTAACATATTTATAATAACATCTTGGAATGTATAAAGTACTGGAGTTATTATTTTAGTGTGGAAACAACAAATAAAGAGGAAGGAGAATAAGAAAAGAACTTTGAAAGAGGTGATAAAATAATTACCTCTTCTTTGGATGCTTATTTTTTATTTGAACAAAAGGGATCCTTAGGATCAATTTCTTATCATAGTAAGGCTTATACGGTGAATTTAGGGTTGTTGGTAGGATATTTGAGTAGTTTTTTTCTAATCCAAAAGGCTTTTGAGGTGTGAATTAAAGGAAAGGGAGGTTCCCTTTTATAAGAGAGGTGAGGGGAACTTTAGGAAAAGCTTGAAATATTAATTTGTTATAAAATTATTTTTGTTTTATAATAGATCCAAATTGATTTATTTTTACGATAAGGTGGTATGGGTATAAATACTCTCAACCAATAGGTTTTAGATAAGTATAGGTCATCATATTAACCTTATCTTTTATATTTAACCCTTAGTTAAATAGTTTAACTCTTACCATGTCTTCTTGTATTATTACTCTATATGGTTAATAAACTTACTATAAAATACTAAGAGAACCCCAAGTGCTTCATTAATGACATATTTAACATTATATAAGTCTTTTGGATAATTCTTAGATTTTTTGGACTATTATATAATTTAATAAAATGGTATTTGTTTTAAAAACTCATTTATGTTAATTTTGAAACTATTTGGTTTTTGGTTTTTGTTAAAGTCATAAAAATTTTATTACTTCGAAAAAAATACATTGAATAAACTCTAACATGTATTATTCACCTATAAAATAGTTTTATGGGATTAAAAGTTTCAATTTACATTTATTTTAATATTTAAAATATTATATATTTTAATCTTTCATTAATAAAGTAATCATTGCATCATCATTGTGTCATAAATAAATTTAATTATTTAACGTCTATAAATTATAAATAAAATACCTTGATGTAGGAAATAAGTTTATATTTATAATGAATATTTATATTCAAATTTATCTTATGTATAACACTATATTAAAAATGGATTAGTTATTAAAATTTGAATTTAACACTTTTAACTCTTCTTTAAATAAGATATAATAAATGTCCTAATCTAACCCAAGTGAATCAAATAGGATCATATTTTTGTCCTAAGGTTAATTTTGGTTGAAAAACACTTATCCAATAGAATTAGGAAATGTTTTGGGGTAATTTTTCATTATTATAATATTATTTTTACCTTTAATTACCCTATTTACTTTTAACTGTGGTAAATAAAATTCAAAATTTACTATTCACAAAAAAAACATTATTTTCATTCTATTGAACCAAATTTTAATTACTAATGAAAACCATTTCTGTTATAATTCTGAAATTAAATTCACAGAAATTGTAAAATTACATTTTATGCAAATTTGCAAATGTGCCTCGAAGGTGGGTATAAGACGTTAAAAAGTTCAATAAATTTTTTTATATCTAATCATATTATAAAATGACTCCATTGAATTAAATTGGACTAATATATGCATTATGTATCTATTTTTACTTTAAAATAAATTTAAATTAAAAATACGTATTTAAATAAAAAGTTGGTTTTTATGTACTATGGAGTATTTTTTACTATTCATCTAAAATTGAATGTTTTCAGAAAAATACCAAAAATTCCCCCTAACATAATTTTGATGTTCAAAATTCAAAAATGAAGTCTATTTTACCAAAATAAATTTTTAGGAGTGTCTAAAATTAATTTTATTATTGTTCCCAAAAAGACATAAAAAGTAATTCTTTTAAGAATATAGTTTCTCTAAATATATAATTATTTTAACTAAACTTCTGTATTTCATTATAAATATCTTTTATTTATGTAAGAACATTATAAATAACATTTAAAATTTATTTTTTTACTATTCATATTACAATATTTAATTGATAAATAAATATATCATTTGAATAATTATAATACTAATGTGTTGTTTCACAGAAACTCAATCTTGCGTATAACGCATGACAATTCAGTGTTGCGTGCAATATAAGCTATTAAATTACTTTAAATAGATAATTTACTATGAAATATTGGGGTGTTACAGTTTGGGATTATGTGTGCTTATTCTAGCTCATATGTTCTTTTGATTTCATATTTTCCCCACCTGAGTTAGATATTTTAATTGAAACCCAAATATTTTGGGTAATGGATTTTTTCCCAAACATCTTGGTTAGAAAGGAAATATATGGTTTAATACTCCTTCTTACCTAAACTCTATTACAATAATAGAACATGGCGGTAATGGTATTTGGTGGAGGTCATGCATGGGAGGTGGAGGGAACGAGGTTTATGGTCTCCATGTTTACGATACCGTACTATAATGGATATAGATATGAGGTTAGATGTAGATTTTTGGTTAAGGATCAATGCCAAAATGACATGTTGAACCTAGTGGAAGGTTATTATAGATAGATCTATGGCATGACCCACATCGGTAGTGATGTGAGTATTATACTGGTTCCAATAAAATAAGTTGTACCCTAGGGAATTTGGGATATATAGTGTTATGCTCTGACCCACATCAGTGATAGCTTGATATATATTCTTAGTATATGGTGGATGAAAGGGATGGGAGTTTTAGAAAATTTTATGTTGGTTCATGATAATAAAAAATTCATGGGGGAGTGGTTGAGGGTCACTTTTATGATATATTAATTTGATATTATTTTTCTATTCTTAGATACAATGCTTTTTGAGTTATCCTTAGTAAGTATGGGTGGTAGTTGACCATGTGTTGGTGATTTTTTGTTTCACTATTTATTCATTAAATATTTAGTATTATTCTTACACATTTGCATGAGAGTTCTTGATAATAGTCCTATAGAGTATTCATGTTATTTCCACCACTATATATAATTTTTTTTTCAGGATTTAATGAGGGATGTGGAGATTGATCTGGACATTACTACCTCAGATATGGGATTTCTATTTGAGCTACTTCTATATAATTTATTTCAGTATTCCATTTCAATTTTATTCCCTTGTATGACATTGATATGAATTTTAGGATATTGTTTTATTTTATATCATGCTTTAGATTGCTGGTTTATTCATTTTTTCTTCGATAATTTATGAGGATAACACCTTGAATATATGTATATTTATACCCTCAGAGATAGCCTCTAACCTATTGCTTATTTGTGGTGTTATTCAAGGGTAAATATTATCTTAATTGAAGGCTTAGGGAGGGGTTTTTAGTGGGGGTCCAAATATATTGGGTAAAAATTATTTAAATTGAATTATTGAACTTAAAAAATTATATTTAACTTGAAATTCACTTCATGTATTAAAATAATAATACATAATCAAATTTTTATTATACTCTAAAAAAATATCTTTAATTAATTAGTTATTAATATGAATAGACCACACAACACTATAATGTTTAGTTTAGATAAAAAGAATAAAATTGTATTCTTTAAATTAAAATGTGCATTACATGATAAAAACCATGAACACAACCTCATATTTTCATGAAATATTGAGACCATGATCATCAATTACTTTATGATATGTAGAACAGAATGATGTGTAAATAGAACTTATGATATTGTTGTAATGATCAGAATTTCATTTTTATTAATTTAAAATTATTCATAAATATTAATCCAAATAGTTAAAACTTATCAAATGATCTTGGATCATAATGAATTCCTTAGATAGAGATATTACCCTAATTTTTGGAATATAAAAATAAATGTTTCATGAGATTGATGTGTGGTGAATTTTTTTAGATTAAACAGATTTTAAGAATTAGTTATATAATAAAATAGAACAAAGGACCTAGGATTTCCATGAAACATTAGGATAATTATTTTTAATTTATTTTATTATGATGTAATAAAAGTTCATCAATATGACTTATAGTTTTTCTAGAATATATGAATTAATACTTTTAAATTGAGAAGTTTTAAAACCCTGATATGGTTGAACCTAAGAAAATGAACTCAAAGTTTCATCAAATTATTGAAAAAGAATCTCTAATTATTTTTTTAAATATAATATTTAATGATAAATCGATATGATGTTTAGTGTGGTTAGAATGATTGAGGGTGTGTTTTTAGAGATTGAAGTTTTTAACAACAAGAATCAAATATTAAAAATTGATCAAATGGCCTAGGATCACAATGAAATACTCGGAAAACTATCATCAATTAATTTTTTATATGTAGGAACAAAAAAATAAAAATATAACATGATGTGTGGTAAGGATGAGTAAAAAATCCATTTAAAATTTAAAAGTGATTAAAAATATTTGATATAATCAAAAATAATAAAACAACACCAATTTTATAATAAATATTAGTCCAATTATTTCTGAAAAGATTTTTACAATTAGGAATAAACATTACATTAATTCTATGTTTGGTGGGGTTAGAAATTTGAATAAATTATTTTTAGATTAAAATGTGGTTAAATAAAGTAATATAATTAATAATGATAAAATAACCTTAGATTGATGTTAAATATTAGAAAAATAATCATTGATTAATTTTTCAAATATAAGAACAAATGAAATTTCGGTATAAAATTCAGTGTGTTTAGAATGACTCAAATAAAATCAAAAAATAAAATAAACCATGTATTTATTTTATTTAAATAATTAATTTTAATTTATGTATAATGATTCAATTAAAGGATCTGCTTCAATTTAATCTAGTTTATATGGAAATATTTTAAATAAGAATAATGTATCACCATTTCTTATGAATATGGACCCTTCATGGGGTATTAGAGCAATCACATGAATTTATTATTAATATTATTATTTAATTTACTAAATTTCTTCTAATGTGTCTAGTTCTTGTTCCATTAGTTGAGACCATATGTGAATAATATTTTAAAACGTAATAAATGGGCTAAAGAATCTGGAATAAAATTTTTATTAAAAATTTATTTTATTTATTTATTTATTTTATTACGTGTAAATAGAATAATATATAAGGGTTTTGTAACTGAATCTTTATGGTGCATTGATTTTTACATTTATTAATATTTTTTATGTATATAATTATATGTGTATATATTATATATATAATTAATATATATACACATATTTTTATATTTTTATGTGTGTATAGGTAATATATAAGTATATTGTATAAAAATTTAAAATCAATGAGGGCAGGTATACCCCCACCCTCCTTTCTGGGCAAGCACCTGAAATTTCATGGTGGTTATTTATTTAAAATAACTGAAATAAAAAAGAAAAAATAAAGAGGTAAGTGTGTCATAAAGGCACCCCTCCCCTTTTTCCCCATAATTTTATATATTTGTGTGTATATTTATATATATATATATATATATTATGTGTTTGTGTGTTTTAATATTTATATACACACTCATTAAAAGTTATAAAATTATAAAAAACACTAAAATTATGAAATAAATTTTAGTATTTTTTTAATGGGACTCAAGGGGTCAAATTGGTACTAGAAAAATAATCTATTAATACAAATTAATTTGAAATTATATAATTTCTATGGATATGCATTTTGATATTTTTATTCATTTAAAATTTATTTATTTATGAATGATCTTGACCGAGATTGACCTATGTATATTTTGATTTACTTATTTATTTTAGTTTAATTTAATTATTTTTGAGATTCCTCGGGAAAGGGTGCACCAATGAGAGGGGGCGTAAATCAGTGGTGCTTTTATTTAACAATTTCTTTCACATTAAATCTACCACTCTGACTTGTTAGTTTCTAATCCAATATCATATATTTTATTATCCTTCCCTGATAAAATAGAAATGAAATTAATGATACATATAAATATTTTTACAAGGTTACACCTTAGTGAGAGCACTTCTTTCTGGAGCTAGTTTTTATCCCGGACCATGGATTTCTCCACTAGAATCATAAAACAAAATTATAGTGGTTTGGGAGGTATCAATCATTAACTACTATTCACAATCTCCCATTGGTTACAATATTTTATACTAGATCACCCTAGTTATAGTGAAAAAAGATAGAACCTGTTGAGGAAGATCTCTAGAACATTAGAATCGCTTTAGAAACTAATGAATGATCCTCTTATTTAAGCCGACAAGATAAAAAAAAATTCATATGCTAACCTCTTCAATAACTTTGACTATAGATAATACCATTTGATATATGAGTTAGTTATTTCTCTCTTGATAATATATTCAATGATCTCCTCACCTCTCAAAATAATTGATGGAATAAGTTCTGCATATCTTTCTCAATACTCTTGGCTTCAATCTTAGAATCACCTTCTACTTCTCACATAGTCGTCTCACCATTATTTTATATTTTCCTATCCTTCTCTATTTTAGTCTATCACATGGTGTCTCGTCAAAATATTTATACAAGTGTCACCTTTCTTATTTAATGGTCATTTAATAATATTCCCAAGGGGGGATTGTTTTAGGGGTTATGCCATCCCACTAGTTTTCATTATTGTGAAACCGCTTGATCCCCATGATTCTCTATGAATATTTCCACCTAAATTTCCACATGGGTTCATTCCCCAATGTCCTCATACAAATACCAAAAATAACCTTTTTCTTAATCCAGCTATTAAATAACTTGTTCATGCATTTTCCTTAACTTTGGTTACTATAGATAATTTACAAACATATATATATGATAATTATAGAAAAATCAATTATCTTATTACTCATCATTCCAATAAACCAACTATATCTCAAATCCTCTTCAACCAACATGCAACGTGACATAGATCTTCATGGTGTAAAACATTTTATAACTCACCTTGAATCAATGAAAACTCATTTGCATGTGATTAATTAACTACAAATCATAATATCTCCATCTTATTGATATTCCATAATACTATTCAAGAATTTATCATTCAACAAAATTAGCATAAATTATCATGAATAATCTTAAAATAAATATATTTGAAAACAATGAAAAGATCTTACAGAAATAAAATAGTTAATTTATCACAAAAAAATAGCTTGAAACATAATATAAATTTGATGTTTTAAACCATGAAAACCATATTGAGCAACATTATATTTTTCATTCCATGTGTATTAATCCACTCTTGAATTTATTAGATTTTATATTTGACTCATACATAGCTTTAGAATCACTCAAGCATAGTTATTGTGCTTACTTATATGTGGGTCTTATTTTGATGACTCGTATGAGAATATCCTTTAATGAAACATATATAAGTCTCCTTTCGATGACTCATACATGGGGTCCAAATGAATCATATGTTGTTTCATATGACTTATGAACAATATCAAATGATTTTTGTGTAGTCCTACTTGTGTTGAATTTCAACTTAACAAATATTTTGTATGAGTGGATGAATCATGAGGTGTTGTAGATGACTCATATGTAGAATGAATCATGAAGTGAAACTAACTATATAGTTAACCATACATTTTATCCATAAATATTAAATCTTATTATATTAATATTAAAAACATAGCATTGTGATCCATATCAGAATAATATAGGTTTTGTAGCCCCCCCACCCACCCCCCAATTTGAGGTACTTGGCCCTTTATCTACGTACATTAAGTATATATAATTACTAGGTTATGTTTCATGAGGTTATAAAGGTTTTTAGAATTCTTTGGAGGATTTTCTGGAGGTGTGCAGTTTTACAGAGGTTAGTAAACACCGTGCACCCCATCATGGAAATCATGCATCTTATGGAATAAGGGAAAGTAGCTCTGCAAGGTTGGTGCACGATTTGGCCAAACCATGCAAATTTATAGGAGAAACTACTCATGTTTTATAGTGGGTAAATAATGGTTGGCACGTGTTTTTTCAAACCATTCAATCCAACCATGTGAGGGTTTGGTTTAAGGAATTAGAAATTCATGATTGGCACATGGTCTTCTGAACTATTCGACGTATAGTTAGCATCCCAAAATTAGTTTATCTAATCCGATTTATCACCATAATCCATCATTTCCCCCCTAAAATTTTATAATCCAGAATTAATTTTACTCCCTATACTTTAGAGACCTTTTCTTTTGATTTGGGAGTGATTCTTAGGAAAATCAAAGCATGTTGGAGGCCCAGATTCTTCTATAAGTCACCATTTTTCATCATTATTCTCCATTATTCTTAGATATAAAGGTTATTATCTCTATAATCTATATATCTATCCTGATATGGATATATCTATGTGTTTTGAATGGTTTTATGTTGATATCTTATTGGATCTAGTAAATATAATGTGATTTGTGATCAGATCTTGAATTTTCATTGTGTTGTTCTTCATTTTTGGCCTAGATTTGAAAGGTAGGTGGTTTATATCTTGACTATACTTGATTTAGAACTTTAATAATTAGCTTTTATTAAATTAATTTCATTAAATGATTGTAAAAACCTCATGTTATTCTTAATAGAAAAATATTTAGTAATGGTTTTGTAATTTTTGGAAAGTGGATGGTTTTTGTAAAATGTTCTTGAATGATAATTTTAAAATGATGATTTTAAAATTATGTATTTTTATTTTGATTCATGGAAAATTTTTGTTGAAATGTTTTAACAAATAAAAGTTTTTATGTGGAATGGTTTGCCTTGGGATTTGGCATACATGTTTAATGTGGGTTCATTTTCATTAGACGTGGCCCTATGGAAGGGGTGTGTTTTATTGGGGCACCTAGTATTGGTCACCCTATGAATACTTGGCGGGTTGATGAGAGACTGCTCATGAGTATGGAACTTTCACCTAGGCATGCATGGTGTGAGTTTGTAGATACATGGTTATGGGTATGACAAATGAATGCAGAAATGGTTTAAAGACTTTGTTTTGTTTCTTTCCATGGAAACTTGTTTTGGATTTGATATTAATTTTTTTAAATTAATTTTAAAATGTTTTATATAAATTTCCTAACAAGTTTTTTCCTAGTAGTGTGAGTTGGGAATTCATTAGGGAAATCCCACAAAGTTGATACCCACCCCTTTCTTGGGGACTGTTGGGAATTTGTAAAGGTCAAATATTGGGACACAAGTAAAGGCAAGGTGTCTCATTTCTTTAGTAATTCTTCTTGATACCGTGGGAATGTCTTGTCGAGTTGTATCTTGGAGATATTGGGAGTTGTTGGTTTGACGTCACTTGGTGTCTTTGAGTTTTGTTGGTCTTTTGGTTTCCTCTTTTACTTTGATAAGGTTGTGTTCTGGTTATGTTGAGTTATTTTTTATACTCATGTTTCATATATAGGATTATTTATTTATTGTTATTGTGGTTTGGATGCTTTTTATTCAAAGTGAAAATATCCCCCTAAATATTATTGAGGACCTTAGAATTTATTTCCAGCCTTTGGTGTCTTGGAGATGTCACCTAAGTCTTAGTAGCACCACTGCCTCTTCTCAAGCCAATGAATATGGGTGGTATGTTGAAAATGGTATCAGTCTTGGTCTATCCAAAATATTTTTGAGACAAATATCATCATTTTGATTAATCATGAACATAATAAATGGTGTCAGTTTTATTTAATCCAAGAGTTAGAAATAGTATCAGAATGGTTTCAGTTTTGATTAATCCAGGAGATAGAAATAGTATTGGTCTATATCTTGGGATGGTATTAAGAAGTAAGATTTTCAAAACATGAAATGTAGTTCATAAAAAGTAATAGTTAACCTATTTATAATTAACTTCAGGTTACCATGTATTTTTTTACATGAGCGTTTTAAGACACTTCTAGGTGAGTTTTCACCTCATCGTTATGGGTTTAGCCGATGCAAGTTGCATGACATTCATTGATAGTATGACTTCCCAATAAGACTAAATTGATCATTATTGAGTTAATGATTCATGGAAATGGTGAAAATTAATTCTTTTTTAAAAATGTTGGACATGTTTCCAAATGATGAGATTTTATAAAACATGGTAGTGGTGTTTTGAAAATGGTTAAAATAGTGTATTTTTGAAAAAACTGATTTTGGAACTTGTTGATTTGGTAATTGAGAAAATCTTATCCTTTGGTTTCTAGTGAGTGAGACAAAATTGATTTCGTTTTGGTTATATAAAATGTCACCAGTTAGGCATCATAGAAACCAACCAGAAGAATCTACAGATAATTGGTTGTACTTAATCAATAGGTGAACTAACATTTAGTCCAAAGTATTGTCTAGAATTTTCAGGTTGTCTATAGGGATAATTAGAAAGATAAATTGTATAAAGTGGACCATTCAGTTCAGTTTTAAAATCATAATCCATCTATATTTTAGGGGGATTCTGAGCTAGAAAAATAAAGAGTTTGGTTGAATGGGATGAATCAAATATTCAATTCTCTTGGTACACTAGAAGAGGTGAAATTAGGGTTGGAAACAAATATGTTGAAGGATCTAGAACTTCAATGTTGGGAATTGGAAGTTTAGGATAAATTGTAATAAGGCAAGACATGAAAGGATTTTGAAAAACTGTTCAATAAAAAATTTGATCCTCACATGTTCATAATTGATATAAAAATATACTTCTTTAGTTTCAAGTAGGAGAATCTCTCATTAATAGATTATGTAGCTAAATTTATGAATTTAGTATTCTTTACATCAGAAATTTTTACAAGTAATTCCTTGAAGACACACTTTAGTTTTGAAAATAGAAATTCACTCAAATATTTTCATTCTAAAAATTAATGGATTATACAAAAATAATCAATAGAGTGATGGTCTCAGAAAGAGACATCTCAGAAAACATGTTTGGAGGAAGCATGTTAATTCCAATGAGAATAGGTGGGAACTCCAATGCTGGGATTAAGTGGTGGAGGGAAACCTATTAACAAGGCTTTAGTATATCATAGAATTATTCCATGGTAATCATTCACCATTTATCCTCAAATTAAGGGAAATATTGGATGTTTTAAGTGTGGTTTTTTGAGCATATAAAGTGAGATTGTATGATACCACTTAGGGAATTTCACAATTGTAATCATATGGGGAATATTTAGCACTATAGTGGAAATGATCCAAGTTTGGGTGATAGATAAATATATCATACTTCTCACACAACATATGCTTTGACAGAATGAGTGAAATGGAATAATTCTTCTCATCAGAATAGAGAAAGTCAAGGTGACTCTAGGAACACCATGATTACTCAACCAGTGTAACCTCAACATGATAATTAAGATAAAATTGTAGTGAGTAATAAATTGTATGGAGATGATAAAATGATCATGGATGATCAATATAGTCCTTTTACAGTGATAGTAATAATTCTTTTGAATTCTTTACTTGTGAACTATTTGTTTTATATGGGTGCATCCCGCTCATTTATTACTTCTCGAGTTGTTGATAATATGGGTTTGTTAGTAGAGATGATTTATTATATTTTAAAACTATAAACTCCTATTGTAAAAAGATAGTGTTGATCCATTATATATAAATATTATTCTATAACTATCAATGGGGATATTTTTATTTGTGACTTATCTTTACTTTAAATGGATGTATATAACTTGATTTTGGGTATCAATTGGTTGACATTATTCATGGTCCACATCAACTATTTTTTATGAAATTTTACTTTCACATCTCTAGATGGAATCGAGAACCTCTTTAGAGGATATTATAATCAAAAGAAAAAGAGGGTAGGAATTTTGGAATAGGTGTTTAGAACCATCTATTATAAATTGGTAGCACTGACCATGGAATTTGTGGATGATATTGGGAATGGAGATTTTTAAAATATTGTTTATCAGTTTCCTAAAGTTTTCCTAGAAAATTTATTTGGGTTTCCACCTAAAAAAGCAGTGGATATTACGATTTATATCCTACTAGGTACCATTACTATCTCACTTCCATATTATCATATCACACCAATATAATTGATGGAATTGAAAGTTCAATAGGATGATTTGGAAAGTAAAGGGTTTATTGGACCAAGTATGTCTTAGTTGGGAGTAACGATTCTATTTGTAAATAAGGAAGATGGAAATCTTTGGATTTTTTTCTATTAACATAATATTAACCAAGTTATGATAAATAATATGTATTCTCTTCCATGTATTCATGATCTATTTGATCAATTGAGGGGAACCCAGTGATTCTCAAAAATTGACTTATGTTTGGGATATCCCCAATTGAGAGTTTGGAAGGAGGATATTCTAAAAACAGCATTTATAAGAAGATACGACCATTATGAATATGGTATTATGACTTTAGGTCTTACGAGTTCACCATACATCTTTATGGAATTGATGAATCAAATCTTCCAGAGATACTACAGATGTTTTTACATGATTTTTCACATTTTGAATCACCGATTATAGCTTTGATAAGGAGAGGTGTTTCTTTCCAATGGAACATTCAATGACAAAAATCCTTTCATGAGCTTAAGGTTAGAATTACATCAGCACATATCCTCACATTTCCAAATTTTGGATAGGGATATGTATTCTATTATGAGGCATTGAGATCTGGTTTGGGATGCATTCGCATGAAATGAGATCTTGTTGTTGTTGCCTATGGTCCATAATAATTATGGTTTCATGAGAAGAACTACACAAAACATAGATTTGAATTAGTTTCTTTGGTTCATTATTTGAAGACTTAGTGTCGTTACCTCTTTGGTGATAAATTCATAGTGTTTAAGGATCACAAGAGTTTGAAAAACATTTTCTCAAAAAGATATTTGAATTTAATATATCATAGATGGATGGAGTATCTATAGATGATTGGATTCAACTTGATGTATACATCAGGTAAAAGGAACTCTATGTAGGATGCATTGAGTAGGAAGTCATATGCTCATTTGGATAATGATATTTCAAACTGGTAGAAGATAATTTCATTCATATCAGATATGCATCTAGAATGCTCATACCAATATAGTGTTTCAATTATCTTTCTATTTTTTGTATTCCAATTTTGATTGATCATGTAATATTTTCTCAGACATCTAATCCAAATTGTGTTACTATGAGGTCAAAACTTAATGGTGGGAGACCATTTAGGGTTATAAGATGGATGGAAGTTTATTGATGTGGTTTAGAGATCAGATGGTCATACCTTTTGATTGTTAGGAACAACATCTTAGTGCCTACCACCATTTGAGATGGGTTATTCACCCTAGGATACATAAAATGTATAAATACTTCAAAGCACGATTTTGGTGGATTGGAATGAAAAGAGCTATATTGGAGTATGTTTTGAGATACCTCACCTATCAGTAAGTAAAGGCAGAGCACCAAGGACTAGTAGGTATGTTGTATTCTTTCCCAAATCCCATGAGGAAATGGGTGCAGATAGCCATGGATTTTGTAACAAGTATACCAAAAATGGTTAGGAAACAAGATATCATATGGGTGATAGTGTATTTACTCACAAAATTGGCTCAATTCATCTCGATTCGTGAAACTAATTCGGTGGAAGACTTGTCAAAAATCTACATTTGGGAAAATTTAAAGTTGAATGGAGTTTTAGTCTCAATTTTATCAGACAGAGACCCCATGTTTACATATCATTTTTTTAAATCCTTATAGCAATACCTTGGGACACATTTTACTATGATTATGGATTATCATCCCAAAATGGATGGACAGTCTAAATGAAAAATAGAAATTTTGGAAGACATGATTAGGGCTTGTCTCATGGATTTTGGTGGCTCAGGGGATGATTATTTACCTTTAATGGAGTTCTCGTATAATAATAGTTACCAGGTCTCAATATATATGGATCCTTTTAAATCATTATATGGGAATAATTTTAATTCTCTAATTTTTTTGTTAGAAATTGGTGAGACTTCGTTAATTGGACCAATACTTGTGAAAGAAACAACAGAGAAAACTTAGTTGATCAAAGAGGATATAGATAGCATAGAGTCATCATAAATCATATGTGGATCATCATCGATGACCGTTTTTATGAAGTTAATGATCATATGTTCTTGAGAATCTCTCCAAGAATTGGGAATTTTTGTTTTGGTAAGAAATTAAAGTTATCTCCTTGATACATAATCCCTTTTGAGATATTTAAATGAGTTAGTGAGGTGGTATATTGGTTGTATTTTCCACATAGGTTTAGTTCAGTGCACAATTTGTTTTATGTATCTTAGTTAAATAAGTACCAACCTGATTTTGACCATTTGATTCGATGGGATCACGTAGACCTAGAGATATATGTTTTGTTCAATCATGTTCCTATGAATATTTTATATGGGAAAGAGAATAACATGCATGGATAAAGAATAGGTCTAGTGTAGTTTTTATGGGAACATGGTAAGATTCAATATGAAATGTGGGAGAGTGAAAAGGAAATAGTAGAGAAATATCAAAAAAACTTCTAGAAAAAAAGTTTTTCTACTTTTTTATGATGAAAATACCAATTGTGGGGAGAATTTTTCACCCCTAGTCTGAGGTAATTTGTCACATCCCGGTTCCAAGTGTCACCCAAAGGTGACCCATACCTGGTTGGTCACATGAACTCAAGCACATTTCCCTAAATGATATAGGCCACCTACTAGCAGCGAGGGCCTTGGGTGTGATAGTGGGAAAACTATTCCCTCATTGTTAGAGTAACACAGCAAAAACACACAGTAAATAGTAGCAGAAGCAGTAACACCATAAAATAGATGTAAACAACGGAAGACCAATAGTAAATAAAAAACTAAATCACATATGTAAATGATTCATGTCACATGTATCTAGTAAATCAGAAAAATAAGTCACAATGCTATAAATACAGTACTCAAACAAAGTATAAAAGAAAACAACTAAACTCCGGCAGCGTCGCAAGCCTCAGCTTAGTCCCATGCTCTCCAACTCCAGAGCAATCAAGTACCTGATGATGAAGGGTGATTTATCTTATCTATATCTGCAACCATATAATCTATTTGGGCCCAAAATCATGACCCAAATAGTGTGTGAGATGAATCCCAGTAGGAAACCACCAAAATATTTGTACCTAATTGTCATTGAATATATATAGCAGGTAATATGAAAAATGAAGCAATAAACATGGAAGTACTCAGAAGTAAACATTCCTAAAATTTCAGATTACATTCATTTACATTTATTAGGTATTTAAACAATTGAATAATTAAAACCCAAGATCTATCCTAATCTTTATATCCCTTGTGTAATTGAAAAATAGATGTCTCATAAGACCATCTAACAATCTTGTAAGACCAAGTCCAAGATTGTGCGTTGGCTTGGAAGACTCATCACAACAAATCAATCACAAGCAATCCTCTGGGAAAGTTTTCATAGTCTAACCCCTCTGTTTCAATATATCATCAAATCAACAAGATATAATGACCCTCTGGGAAATCTCACACAGTCTAACCCCTATAGTATCACAAAACAAAGACTCTCTGAGGAAGCACTCACTGTCAATTCCCCATGTGGTCTTTTAACGATAAACTACAAACTCTATGAGGAATCACCCAATGTCCATTTCCTCTGTGGTCTTGTAATGGTATACTATAGACACTATGAGAGAGCACTCACCGTCAATCCCCCCTATGGTCTTGCAATGTAAAGGAAACAGACCCTCTGGGGAATCCCTCAACTTCAATTCCCACAACGGTCTAACTACACAAGGTTCTCACAGCCCTGTGTAATTCAATCGTGTACAAACAAAATCCAGCAGCACAAAGTAATCTCAACTACCACAAGTCTAAGCAGTTACAATTCATAACACAGGCATTTCACAAGCAGAAATAATCAATCAATTCCAACCTAAAAATAAATACAAGGAAACAAGGTCTTCCTCATAGGTAACCTAGACCAAATGGCCATAAACATTCAAATAAGGAAACGCACCCACGGGGTGTCCCCTAAACTTTCAATATAGAAAAACACATCAATGAAAACCCTTAATCTATCAATTAATATAAGTCAGATGATATCAGGGATCAAATCCTTAACACGAAATACCCAAATCATGGGTAATCGGAACTTAGGCATATATAACTCAAAGAAAAACTCTGAAAGGCAAGAAACCACCTACATCGACATTGTATAAAGAAAAATCTTGAACGTCGACCCTTGAATCAGCCTAGAACATCGTAGATCTAAAAAGTTCAAAAAATTTCAACCTTGAATAACTCGAGATAGAGAAGAAAACAGGAAGAGAGATTTAGAAGAAGTAAGAACTCACTGAGGCGATTCCAACGCAACCAATAGTGTTTGATTCTGAGATCGGAAGACGAATTGGTGGCCTGGAGAATATTCATCTCTCCTGGTCATTCCTGGATGAAACGAGGTTAGAATAAGATCGTTATAAATATTAGACTCGACCCTAGTCTGATTAATCAAATAAAAAAAGTACACAGAGTGTTTATTTAATGTACATGATGTGTATTAGCCTCAACTAGCCCCCACTTTACGTAATCCACACTACCATGTACTCGGCCGTTACATAGCCAGCACACGGCTACACGTTCCAACTAGGTACATGGTGTGTACTCAAGAGTACATGCTGTTTACTTAGAAAATTTCCAAAATATTACTTTTTCCTCAAAAACACCCAAAATCAAGATCCATACATAAAATGAAGATCTATTTTCTTACATAATTTACCATTTATTTATGTGTTTAAAGTATAAATAATGATTAGGTTAAGTTTCAGGAGGTTCAGATGGGTTTTTTCATTGTTTTTAGGATTTTATGTAGGTTTTATATTTGAGAATAGTTAGTAAAAACCATACACCCCATCTAGGAAAATGTGTATCTTGTGGTAGGAGGGATAGTGCCTCCACACGGTTGGCACATGGTTTTTACAAACCATTCGGATATCTATGGGAAACCAGAAATGTTTGATAGAGGTTTAAATCATATTTGGTGACTATATTTTCCAACCATGTGATACAACTGTGTTAGGGTTTGGATTAAGGTAGTATCACCACTTGGTTGGAATACAATCTATTGAACCGTGCAACATATATTTAGCAGCCAAAAATTAGTGGATCTAATTTAATTTAACACCTTAATACCTCATTTTCCCTAAAATATCATAATCTTGAATTCCTTTTTCTCCATGAGATTGACAGACCTTTCCTTTTGATTCAGGGGTGATTCTTATGCAAATAAAAGTGTGTTAGAGGCCCATATTCTTTGATAAGACATAATTCTTCTCTATTCTTATTATATCCAAGTTTTTTCT
Source organism: Viscum album (assembly GCA_963277665.1). Lineage (NCBI taxonomy): Eukaryota > Viridiplantae > Streptophyta > Magnoliopsida > Santalales > Viscaceae > Viscum > Viscum album. The sequence goes on along the minus strand of OY728142.1, from coordinate 1,775,185,995 downwards.
ACCTATCGGCACTATATCTATCCCTATATGGATATATATGTGTGTTTTGAATGATTTTAGGATTATATATCTTTGGATATGTTGAAAGTAACTTGAGTTATGATCAGATCCAAATGTTTCATTATGTCGTTCTTCATTTTCACAAACATTTGAGAGGGAGGTGGTTTATCTCTCAACTTCAATTGATTTAGAACTTGAAGGATTAGTTTTAATTAAATTAATTTATTTTAATTATTATGAAACCCTCATGTGATTCTTGATGGAAACTAATTTTGTGATGGATTTGGAAATTTGGAAAAAGTTGATTGTTTGTGGAAAATATTATTGAATGATAATTTTAAAATGATGTTTTTAATTATGGATTTTGTTCTTGATCAATGGAAAATGTTTATTGAAATTTTTTAAAGAATGAAAGTTTTTATGTGGAATGGTTTGGCTAGTATTTTTGAAAACAAAATTTGTGTGGGTTCATTTTCATTAGACGTGACTCTATAGAAGGGTTGTGTGCCATTGGGGAACCTGGTATTGGTCACCTTTTGATGAATCAGTGTATCAATGAGAGACTTATCATGAGTTTGTTACTATCACTTGGGAATTCATGGTGTGAGTGTGTGGAGACATGGTTATGGGTATGCCAAATGAATGCAGAAATGGTTTAAAGGCTTTGTTTTATTTCTTTCTATAGAAACCTATTTTATATTTGATATAAAAAGTTTTAAATTTATTTTAAACTATTTTATATAAATGTTCTAACAAGTTTTTTCCTATTTATGTGAGTTGGGAAGTAATTGGAGAAATCCTACTAATTTTAGACTCACCCCATGCTTGGGAACTATTGGGTATTTTTAGATTTTTTATATCAAGATATAGGAAAGAGAAAGTTATCTTATTTCTTTAGTGAAACTTCTTGATATTGTGCGAATTTATTGTTGAGTTGGATCTTGGTTCTATTCGGAGTTTCTAGTTTGGGATCACTTTGGTGTATTTGAGTTTTTTTAGTTTTTTGGTTTCCACTTGTACTCTGATATGGTTGTGTTCTAGCTATGTTGAGTTTTTTTCATTTTATTCATGCATAATATAGAGGTTTGGTTGTTTATTATTATTGTACTTTGGATATTTTATCTTTAGAAGGAAAATAATCCCCCAATTATTCTTGAGGACCTTGGAATTTGTTACCAGTATTTAGTGTCTATGGGATGCCACCTAAGGCCTAGTAGAATAATTGCCTCTTCTCAAGCCAATGAGGATGGGTGAGATGTTACAAGTTTAGTGTAATTAGAAACTTAGATACATAAAAAAAATTGTTTATAAGATATCTACATCATCTCCCTCTAAAATCATTATAACTACCACCCTTATTATACATATCATACTTAATACCTTTCTTCATAACATGGGGAAAGGAAACATATGAAAGGGTGATCTCAGATGCTCAATAATGGTAAAAAATAGAGGTGTCAATGATTACCTAAACATAATGTGATAATAAGGTTATTAGAACATGATATTAACATTTTAAAACTATATCCTACATATCATAGATTCAAATTTAGAGTTATTTAAAAAAAATTGGTAGTTCATAAGTCATGCGTCATAAATAAATCAAATAACATGGTCCATGAAAGAATACCTTTGGAATAATACATAAGTTTTTGTAATACATATAAGCCTATAAAATCATTTCCTTAGTATCCAAGGCTCACTAATATGACAATAATAGTGGACTAGTTTCACTCCTCATTGCATCTTACTAGTCAAGGTTCTCTCCAAATACTATCATAGTTGACAGATTCCCTTACTGAACTAGGTTTACTCCCCATTTAAATCCTGATTATCTCATGAGACATCCATCTTTACCCAATGAATTAGAGGGATATTTAATTACAGTATCATCTATCACATAATCATAATCCATTCATATGTGTACCACAATACCATAAATCATACATTATATTTTATAACTCATAGAAAGGAAACGAGTTTCATAAACATTTCAACATTTCATCACAGCATAACCCGTGAAAAATAAATGGATTTTGTAAATATATTTTCTTCATATTCAAAATCCATCTATATAAATAATAATGATGGTATCATTGTATCATATCCACATAAAATCATAAGTAATATTGAAGTATGTCGTCTTAAATGAAAATTACTTTAAAAGGTCACTTGGAATATTTCTTAAGGAAAATACCCTTTTCAATTTGAAATTACTTATTTAAAATATAAAAAATTTAAAAATATTTTGGAAATAATTTTATTTTAAAATAAACTTGGAAACTTCTAAAATAATCTTCAAATCATTGAACAATCATGATGGTGGGAAATTTTGTTCTGCTGTGTATGCTAAAACAAAGATTCCTTTCGCATTTTTGATAAAAAGTAAAAAATATATCATTAAAAAAATAAAAATAGGATTCATTTTAAACCATTTTTTAAATGTAATAAATTTTATAGAATAACTTTAAATAATCATTTTTGAATTTTAATAATATTATTCAAAATATTTTTTAGGAAACATAGACATGAAAGAAAAATGATTTTCAGCAAAAGAGAAAAATAAAGTTGGATTTTATTAAAAATATTCTTCTAGTATATTGAGTAATTAAATTAAGTAAAATGAAATGAAAACATGTATTCTCTATAAATAACTATATTATAATAAAATTCATGAGATTTTTTAGAGTAAGATCATGAAATTTCATCATCAGAAACTTAATCATAAACAATCTCTGTAAACAATGAGGTTGTAATATAAAACCCTTACCTCAAGTTGGAATTTCTTAAAAAGAACTCTAAACCATGAATAAATAAAAGAGTCTTTTGCATACTTATAATATCATATATTATCATTTCAACACACATTTATTAATAATTCCTTACTAAAATATTCATTTCTAGGAGTTAGTTTTTTTGATTTGTATAGGAATTTCGATTCAGTAGTTTTGGTCCTTATACTTTGATCATGGTTAAATCATCTCAATAATTTTAATAGTAATATATATTTTATAAATATTATTATATATATATATTCATTCATAACGGGTAAATATAGAATAATTAATTATATCATTCATGTAGATGGTAGGTCATACGTACACATGAACTTTGTTACCATTTTTCAATAAATATAACAAAAATAATTTAAATAGTAACTTAACTTTATAGAATCTTTATTATATAATATATATCATATATATTAATTAAATTTATCTTTATTATCATTCATGTAAAGAGGAAATGAAAAACTAAACATATCACATCATGGAGGTGGTAATCCACATGTATGCACAATTGATGTTATCATTTTTCAACATATTAGAAGGAGGTGGATAATGGTTATTGCATAAAAATAATAATAATTAAGTATAATTTAGATAATTAATTAATTATTTTATAATTTATACCATATATTTATAGTAGTTATAAGAAAAAATAAAATTGAAAACGCTCGGTTAAGTGTTATACTTATTCGTTGAGAAACCTCTTTTGGCTTACTACTTATTCCTCAAAAGGAGAGTCTTTTGTAAAGAACATTAAATATAATATGTGTATATGGAAGCTATTAATGTATTATTATAGTTATTTTCTGATATAAAAGGATCAAAATTTTTTAATAATGATGTATAGGAGGTTCCATTTTATAAGTGAGGGGAGGGGCACTCTTAAAAGTACTTAAAGTATTAAATTAATATAAACTAAATTTCATATAAAAATGTATGAAAATTTATATAATTATAATATTAGATGAGTACTAATTTATATCCTCTCATACAATAAAATTTGGAGAGTTTTTGTTATGTTTTCTCCTTTATCTCTTAGTTTTAACCCTTGTTAACCCTTTTTGACAATTACCATCATAACAAAGTTTTACACTCTTTAAGGGTCAAAAATGTAACCATAAAAGGTCAAATGACCCATAAATATACAATTTTTGATATTTTAAACCATATACAATTCATTTGGATAAAAATAGTATTTTTATGAATTTTTAATTATTTAATGAACATTTGTTTATTGTAAAATATCATTAATTTAATTTTTTGGAACTATGCATTTACTTTGTCATTTAAGATAACATGACAGCAAATGAATTTGAATATAGACCATCAACACATTCCTAATATATTATATTTATCTATAAAAGTTTTTTAATGTGATAATTCACACAAATTCTAAAACTTTTACTATTTTTGAAATTATTTATTATATTTTTTGATTATTTGATAAAATATAGTGTAAAGGTTGCGTAAGATTTTAAGGTAATTATTAAATCACTAAAAATAAGAAAAAAATTAATATGATAAAATATATTAATTTATAATTAAAATAAACATTTATTACCAAACATATCCAATTTTTATCCTTATGTAAAAAATTTAGAGGCACTAAAGTCAAAAGAATGCATTTTGTATTTATTCTTTTCCTAAATTTAAAGGTCATAATCAAAGAAAAATAGAACCATGTGGGAATATGTTAGATAATTGGATGGATGTTTAGTATCTACAATCATAAAATTGTATAAAGTAAAGTTTTATAGAAATTATAAATCCTTATACCAAAGTTTTAACACCATTTTACCCATTTTACCCTTACCAAGGTGACAAAAATTTGTCAAAGTTGCAATTCATAATTACCAAAATTAAAATTAAAATTTTATGTACAAAATTAAAAAACATGATTTAAATTATGGGATCCATTTTTTCAAGATTTAATTTCTATAATTTTAAGAAATTTATTTTAAAAAAAATTCACAAAATACGACAAAAATAATTTTTTAGAAAAGAATATTTTTAAGCATGAAACTAGATTTATTATTGTCCCATTCTCGAAAAAAAATATTAGATGAATGTTAAAACATTTAATTAAATATGTAATATATAAATTTCATTAAAATCATTCATAAATAGTTATTAATTTAATATAAGAAGATAAAAACTCATTGAGCACATAAAAACAGTTTTTTAGACAAAACATCTCTCTTACTTTAAAATGATTTTTATTTTCAATTATAATAAATTTTTAACCCATGGATTAATTTATACATATAAAAACCATAAATTTTTAATAATTTATTTAGTCATATTCATACCTTCCAATCCAATGGATAGGTGCTAACTATCACATTAAATAACAATATTTTAATAGTATATTATGGTTCTTTTAAACTCAGTATTGTATGTAAAGAAAGCAATCTAAGAAATAAAATTTGTTTATAGAATATGGTACTACATAAAACCTTACCAATTTCTAAATATATATTATAGAAATACGATCAAGAGATAAATATTATCTAATTGTAATAATTTGGGATATCTTTCTAAGGTGATCAACTACAACCCATATAGAATTATTTCATTTAGTCATTTTAGGGAGTCTAAAAAAATCTATAGTGATGTTTTTACATTTCCATTCTAGTATGGGTAATGGTTGTAACATCCCCTTATACTTTTATCTCCCATACTTAAATTTATAATAGACCAATCACCTAGATACATAATCTAAAATATATATCTTCATATTGTCCCACTAGAAATACTCTTTCATATCTCTATAAATTTCATACCTCTATAAATTTCATACTTCTGGGATGAATAGGTAATGATGAACAATGAGCTTCATCCAAAATTCCTCATTCAAATCGGGTATGGAAGTAACACATACATGGTTCATGAACCTTATCATTCCATCATAATAAATGTTGAACTCATGAAAATCTCTATCCTCCTTCTACAGTTCCACATCATCCTTCTAAGCCTCTTTAATTATTACATGGATATATGGTTAAACACTCATTTAAGCATGATAATATTTCTCCCCTTCCTTCAATATTTCTATATACATATTTTTTAAATCCAAAAATATTGGATATTCTGTGATCCTTAACATAGATAATCTTTCATAATCCTTTTGACATAAATAATTTTCCACATTGGACACTTTTCTAGGGTGGTAATGTATTTAGTAGTAATCATTAATTAACTATAAACATACTATTTGGAAAATAATCATATATTTTTGAGTGAATATATACTTTAAAATTTTATGATTAGTATATATACCACATATTTATCAATAAATATAATTCCTCCATTACTTTAATGAATAAATTACTACATCTAACTCTAAATCATGATTTGGCTAAAATTGATCAAGAACCTTCAATTGGCATGAGGAATAAGATATCACTATAGCATTCTTCCTAAGTAATCATATCATTCCCTTCCTTAATGAATCACTATAGACCACAAACCCTTCTCTACTATATGAAAATTTAAGAACATGTGTGCAAACTAAAATTCTATACAATTATTTGAAATTTTAATCAAATTCATCTATAAAAAGGAACTTGACTCCCTTTAAAGTTAACTTGGTCAGAGGATTATACATCCATGAGAAATCCTCCAAAAATAATCTATAATATCTTTCCAAACCAAGAAATTTATAGATCTAAGTCACTATGGTTAGTTTGGGTAAACTTTCAATAACTATCGTCTTTAATGGATCCACATACATACCCTTACTTGAGATTATATGATCCAAAAATTAAATTTTTGGACCCAAATTCAAACTATAAATTTTTCATACAACTTATCCTTCCTTAGAGTATTCATTAAAATCCTCAAGTGATCTTCATGATCTTATTTAATCTTAGAATATATAAAAAAAATTTCTATAAATACTACCACAAAAAGATCAAGGTAATCTATAAATAATCTATTTATTAAATAAATAAATATAGAAGGGGCATTAGTAAGACCAAATGGAATATCTATAAATTCATAGTGTCCAAACCCCGTATAGAATGTTATCTTGGGTATTTGTTCACTTTTTACACATAACTAATAGTATCCAGATCAAATATCAATCGTGGAAAAATACTAATCTCCTCAAAATAGATCAAAAAAATCATCAATATGTGGTAGAGGATACTTATTCTTGATTATGATCCTATTAAGATACCTATAATCAATGAAAAGTCTCATTGATACATCTTTATTTTTTTTTTAAAGAGAAGTTTCACCCCATGGTTATGCAGTTGGCTGAATGAACACCCTGTCAAGATTCTCCTAGAGTTTCTTCTTCAATTTATGCAACTCATTTATGCATATTATATATAGATTATTTTAAATATGTGTATCATAATGTATGAGTTATATTGAAAACTCAACTTCATTATTAAATGGAATATTAGGATAATCTTCTAAAAACATCAAAAAAAATATAGTACAATAGGCATATCCTAAATATTTAGTTTCTCCACAAATATCTGAGATAGATATCCTTTATGGATAATAATTAAGACCCATGATATTGAAGAAATTTATATTGGAAGTTTTTATTCATATTTAAAATAATAAAAAATAATAGGTACATTCAAAATATGAAATGTGACTTCCCTTCCTTGGTGATTGATATGGGTAATATATAAACAAAGATAATCCACACCTATAATCGCATCAAATTAAAATAAATGGATAATCATGAGATTTTAAGTAATAACATTCCCACAAACATCAACTATAGAATAATAATAGTCTTGAGATGTAATCAACGTACCATAATGGTTTTTCACTAATAATTAAATTTCAAATGAGTTGATGCTCCTTGATAATTTTTCAGATTTATGTAAATTCATAAAATTATGATCAAACAGGGTACATAAATGTTTAACATACATGTAACCATCTCAAATTTATAATTCTATGTTTAATTCCTTAGTAAAATCAAAACGGTTAGAATGACCGTAAATCATATTTGACTAGAGTTATCAATCATGAAAAAATCATTAATAGGATGTATAAATCTTGACAACTTCTTCTATGAAACCATAGGTTTAACCTTTTTAATTTATGATCATCATCTATTCAAATCCTTAATGATGGTTCGTAAAGAAAAGGTGAATTATCCCAAGTATATCTCTAGGTAGTGTCAAACTATATACATAGTAAGGGAACACTCATCACATACTAGAATGATGGTCGAGATATACTTATCCAATTATTTTCAGGGCAATTACCCATAGATGAATATATTCCAAAACCATGTCATCATGTAGTATCTAGATAAGGATTTTTTTTCTAGGAAATCAAAAATACTTTATTTACCATAACTTAGGATATTATTCTACACAAAGGATTATCTTAAGGTTTCTCAAAATATTATTATAATCTTTGTTTCCAAAGGTAACTAAACCTTTTTTCTGAAACCAACAATAGTGATCCATACTTTTCATACATAAATATTATATTATATTAGATTAATATTCAATACATAACATAACGATCTAATCCAAAATTTTATAATTTTAGTGCCTTTGAGAAATTGGATTCATAAAAGACTTATTAATAAGATATATACATTATATCTCACCAATATCTTCATAAATAGAACCCTTCTTAGACATATCATATTTAAAACCTTTCTTCAGAACCTAGGGAAATAATACATAAAAAGGGTAAGCTCGGATGCTCACTAAGGGTAAACAAGGGAGATATCAATGATCACTTAAATATAACATGAGTATAAGTGTATGAAAACATGGGCTTAACATTTTAAAATTATACCCTTCATATCATAAATCATAATCTTGAGTCATGGAATTAAGTATAGTAGTTTTGATGACATGAATCATAAATAAATCAAATAATATGAGCCATAAAAGTATAACATTGGCATAAGACATAAGCTTATGGCATACACATAAGTATAGAAAATAATTTACTTAGTATAAAATTTTCACTACCAAGACTATTATAGTGTATTATGTTCACTCCAATATCTATAATTTTAGTCAAGTTTCACTCTCAATACTATTATTATGGAAAGAGTCTCTTACTGAACTAGCTTTATTCCTCATTCTAGTTCATATTTTCTCATAAGATATCCATATTTACCCAATTAATTATAGGGATATATAATTTCAATCCCACTCATCACATAATCATAATACATTATTAAGTGTTCCATAAGATCATAAATCAACCATTATATTTCAAAAATCTTAGAAAATAAATAGAGTTTATAAATATTTAAACATTTAATCATAGCATAACCCATAGAAAATAAAAGGTTTTTATAAATATCTTGTCATCATAATCATAAACCATCTATAGAAATAATAAGTATGGTATCATTGGTTCATAACCCTAGTAAATCATAATTAACATTGAGGGATGTCATATTAGATAAAAATTCTTTTAAAACATCACTTGGGATATTTCTTGAAGAAAATACCCTTTTTACTTTGAAATAAATTCTTTAAAATAAAAAAAATTACAAAATATTAATAAAAATTTTATTATTTGAAAATAACCTTGAAAAAATTTTAAATGAAGTAATTATTGAGCATTCACAATGGTTTCAAAAAAATTTATTTCATGTATGTTAAAAAGATATATTTTTTGGTAAAAAGTAAAAAAAATAACTCATTTAGAAACAAAAAATAAGATTAATTTTAGAAATAATTATAAAAAAATAAAACAATGGAGAAATTAAATTTAAAAGATTTATTGGGTAGTTATAAAAACATTCATGAAAACATTTTTAGAAAACATGGACATGGAAAATTGGATTTTTGACCGAAGAGAAAAACAAAGTCAGATTTCCTTAAAAATATTCTTTCAGTCTATGGAGTACATAAAGTGAGGAAAATGAAAGGAAAACATTTACTATACAGAACTAACCATATTATAATAAAAATTAATGATATTCTTGAGAACATTATCATGAAATTTCATCATCATAAACTTAATCATAAACAATCCTAGTAAATAAAGAGATTATAACATAAAACACTTACTTTAGGGTGGACTTGACTCAAAAGAACTCTAACCTATTTATAATAAATTTAAATATATTATAATTATAAAAAAGATTAATTTCCATTCTTATTTTATAATATATTATCATTTCAATTCCCATTTATTATTAATTTTTAATTAAAATATCTGTTTCCATATGTTAACTGTTTCATTTTTTATGAGAATTTTGGTTCGATAGTGCAGGTTCTTATACTTTGATCATGGTTACATATTCTATAGAATGTTAATAATGATATAAATATAATATAAATTCATTATATATTTATATATAGATTCATCAATAAATTATAGAGATAAAAAAATTAATTACATCATTCACAAAGACGGTGGGCTATATTTACACATGAACGTTGTTTCTATTTTTCAGTGGATGTAACGAAAGAAATGTAAATAGTAATTCAGATTTAAAGAATCATTATTATATCATATATCATATTAATTCATTAAATTTATTCTTATTACCATTTATGTAAATTGTAATTGAAAAACGAATCATATCACTTCATGGAGGTGGTAGTCCACACATATGCACAGTCAACGTTATCGTTTTCTAACAGATTAGATGGAGGTGGATAATGGTTGTTACATCATCATAATAAAAATTAAGTATATTGGAGATACTTAATTAATTATTTTAAAATGTATACCATATATTTATATGGTTTATAAGAACAAATAAAATTGAAAATGATCAGTTAAGAGTTATACCTCTTAATTGAGAACCATGCTTTGGCATACATCATACACCTTGAATGGATGGAATTTTGGAAATACAAGAATCTCTAAGATGTGGTAAGTAATCTATGATGGTATTATGGTAGATATTTTCCAATATATAATGATCCAAAATTTTCAATAATAAAGTATATTAGGTTCCATTTTATAACTAAGGGGAGGGGAACTCTTGGAATTACTTAAAGTATTAAATTAATATAAATTATTTTTCATGGAATATGGATCCAAATTGATATAATTAGAATATGAGATAAGGATGATTCTAAATTCTCTCATCCAATAAAATTTAGACATGTTTTAGTTATTTTTCCACACTTACCTATTAGTTTGAACCCTTGTTAACCCCTTTTTACAATTATTGTGATAATAAGGTTTTCTACTATTTAAGGGTCAAGAATGTTACCATAAATGGATAAGTGACCCATAAATGGACCATGGATTATAAGTATAACAATTTGACATTAATTTGGATGAATAAATGTTTTTTATAAATTTTAAATCATTTAATAAAATATAGTTTATTAAAAAAATATCATTAATATCATTTTGGGAACAATTAATTTTCTTTCTCATTGAAGACAACCTGAATTTAAAATAATTTGAATATAAATATTTAAAACATTTATAATATGTAATATTAATCTATAAAATTCATGTAACACAATAATTCAATAAAATTATATTATTTTTACTATTTTGAAAATGATTTATTTTATTTTTCTATTAATTGAATAAATATTGTGTCACAGTTGCATAAGCATTTAAGCTAATTATTAAATAACTAAAAAATAGAAATAAATTAATATGAAAAAAAATTAATTTATATTTCATATAAATATTTATAACTGAACTGATCCTCTTTTTATCCTTGTGTAAAAAATTTAGAGATATTAAAGTCAAGAGAGTGGAATTTTGTATATAATCTTTTCTTAAATTAATATAAACGTCATAATCAAAGGAAACCAACACCAAGTGGCCATATATTTGAGACTTAGATAGAAACTGATGAACTAAAATTATAAAATTGGATAAATTCAAGTATTAGAGAAGTTTTAAATCATTATCCCAAAGTTTTAACCATATTTTTTCGGTTTTACCCTTAAAGAGGTGACAAGAATTTACTAAGGTTACTATTCAAATAACCAAAAATAAAAGAGGCGTATTTACCAAATTTGAAAATACTTATTGTAAATATGGGATCTATTCTTCAATATTTAATTCCTATAATTAAAATAAATTCATTTTAAAATAAGTGTGTAAAATTTGACGAAGATCATTTTTTAGAAAAGTACATTTTTAAGAATAAAACTAGATTTATTCTGATCTCATGACTAGAAAAAATAATAGATGAATGCTAAAAAATTTATTTAATAAATAATATAAATATATATATATATATATCATTAAAATAATTCACCAATAGTAATTAATTTAATTTATTAAAATAAAAATACATTACACGTATAAGAAGAGTTTTTCAGAAAAACATCTCTTTTACTTTATAATGTTTTTTATTTTCATTTATAATAAATTGATAACCAATGAATTAATTTATACATATGTAACCCATAAATTTTTTATAATTTATTAATTACAATTCATAACCTCTAGTCCAATGGTTATGAAATAATTGTCACAATATATAATAATATTTTAATAGTATTTCATGGTTTGCTTAAACTCGGTGTTTCATGTAAAGAAAGATATCTAAAAGCTCAAATATATTTATATAAAAATATATCATAAAATCATGGGTGTTACAAAATCAACCATATGTAGATCATATTTTTTAGTGATTTCATCATATTCTTACTTTTTATAAAATTATAGCCAATCATAGAACCTATTGAAACTCATCTCTAACCACTTAGAATCAAATCAAAAACACTCCAAACATATTATCAAACATTATTCCAAAAATTAATAAATTGGTTGAAAATAAATATCATCTCATTAAACAATTACATATATCATTTTAAAATTACCCTTTGTATTTTTTTCAACCTCCATTAAACTCTTTCAAAAACAAAACTTAACTCAAGATGCATCCAATTCACATCCTATCTTAGAGGAGATGTGTTTTGATACCACACTATAAGATCATGTATTATTTTTTAGATACTTTCTTCCCTAGGTGACAAAAAAGTTTTTAAATACGTGATAAGATGTTCTCCTTGCTCAATTTTATCTCCCTTTTTAAGAAATATCCATGGCTTCATACTAAAATAACACTCTACCTTTGTCAAAGAAAAGTTCTACTTGCTAAGGTTTGTGTACTTTCTTATCCCCCTCTGATAACATAATCTAAATCCTTGTGGGGTGAATCTTCACAAAAATTAAAGTGATAAGGGAAGTGTGAATATGTATTTTCACCTTCAATTCCAAAAACCTATCCTTTGGAATTTATTTAGTAAAAATGCATTCAATTTGGTCATTGGTGAAAATATATTCAAGTTTCACATCACTATTAGCTATATCATGTTAAAGAAAATGAATTATGCCAATGTGCTTTGACTTGAGTGTTGACCTGTATTCTTTGAAAGACTGATGAAACCCCGATTATCAAAAGCAATTCATAATGTCTTCTCATTCTCAACTCTCAAATCATATTACTACACTTGAATCCATAATATCAATATACAAGAATGTGTGAATGTTATACAATCTACCTCAATTTTTCTCAAAGAAACTAAATTTTGTCTCTTAATATTCCAATATATAAAACTCTCACCAATAAAAAAGCAGCATTGAAAGTGTGCTTCCTATCTATGTAGACTCCATCCCAAGTAGAATCTATAAATCCTTATAACAAAAAATAAAAACTAATTTTATATTGTAGATAGAAATTCATAGTATGTTTGATATACCTAAAAATCCTTTTACCTTCCATCATATTAGACTTATTTGGATCACTCAAAAACCTATCATAAATAGTCACAAAAAAACTTATATATTTCCATAAATCTATTAGAATAAATAAGGTTTACAATTATTTTACTAAAAAAATTGATTAACACAATTTACAGAATTTCTTTTTTCAATTTTGTTTGAATATCTATGGGATTGGAGACTTAATTACAATGTTCTATTCCAAACCACTTCAATAATTCCTTAGAATATTTTTCTTAGGATTGAAAAAAGTTATCACCTTTTTTTAAAATTTGAAATCCTAAAAAATAAGTCATTTTACTCCACATAGTCATCTAAAAAAATATTTTAATATTTTTGGAAAATTCCCCAAATTGGTAGTCTTTTTCAACTTCAATGATAATGTCTTTAACAAAAACAACGACTATAAGAGTACTGATGGATATCACCTTCCCATAAAGTTTTATATCATCCTTTTCCTTTAAAAATTCCATGTCCCTCAAAAATTCTTTAAAACTTTTCATACCAATCTCTATAGGTTAGTTTCAATTCATATAAAGCATTCTTAATTCTACACACCATGCTTAAATCTTTATCAAGGATAAAATTATCATATTTTTCAAAAACAAATTCATCTTAAATAACACTATTAAGGAAGGTGGATTTAACATACATTTGATAAATCTTGTAATGTATATGTGCATCCACTGATAAGAAAATCTATATTTTCTCAATCCTAGCTACTGATTAAAAATTTTCATCAAAATAAACTTTTATTTAGGAGTATCATTTGAAAACTATATTTTATTTGTTTTTTTTATTTTTCCCATTTCACTAAATTTATTTCTCAAAACCCACTTGGCTCAAATCAAATTTTGGTGTTAAGGTATTGTAATAAGTTCCCAAGTGTATTTATTCTAAATCTAATCAATATTTTTATTCATAGCCTTGATCCACTACTCATCCTCAAATACCTTTGAAATAGTTTTTGGTTCAACTTGAGAAATAAGTGTGGTTTGGTATTCAATTATAAACTTTCTCCTTGATTAAATCAGTGCTTCTTGATTACCAATAATATTTTTAGAATCAATATGATTCTTTAATATTTGATGCCTTTTCCTCTATTTATTAGTAATTTATTATTCATTATAATTATAATTAGAGTCAAAATAAACTATATTTCTCACATTTCCATCTTATTCCTCAATTATTTTTTAAGAAACTACATGCTTCCAACTACAATTTCATTAACTTCATCCTCAGTCAACATATCATTTTTTATTTTATTTTAAATGATTTTAATATCAAAACACTAAAAAAATTATTATTATTTTCTATCATTTTTTGCCACTATCATTTGAGATGTATTCTTAAATGTTCCTTCTTTTTATTTTTCTTTAAAATTTCCCAAATTTATTTCTTTGATAATAAAGTGTCATATGAGTCTCAAGTCATAAAAATCAATTTTTAATATATATAGTAGTAAAAATAAATTCTATGTCACATTTAAGTTAAGAAATATCTATTACTACTTCATGTTTATAAATATTACTCATATATCTTTGGATAAGGTGTCCCAACCTCCTATGACATAGATTACTCTCATCCTTATCACTCAAGTGGCATGAATTGGATGGGTATCCTATTTAAAAAAATCATAATGTTCTTTCTCTAGTGGTAATATAACTTCTATTTTTTGATTTCATAATGATGAATCAATTCATTTTATATGAAAATTCATTCCCATTATCACATAATTGAATCACACTAAGTATATTATGTTTCACACTTCTACAAAAATTACTTTTTTTCATTTGCGCATGTTTGAAAAAATTTCATCAATTTCAAAACCTCTAATTTTCAATAAAAATTAGATGACATAGGTTATTTCTCCTCATTAATTCTCTTATATGTTCTTAAATATTTTTGTGTCACCATTCATGTGTGAGAAACATCCACTATATAGTATCCATTACTTTCCTCTCCAACTAGCTTTCAATTCAATGTCAATAATAAGATATTTTTTTAATAATTTTTATTTGAAACTATTTTCCCTTTTTATTCTTAGGAAAGTTTATGGTGAATACTTATCATGAACTGCTCATCAATATATTCTTGTTTCTCACATCAGCCACAATTTATTCTAAAAAAATAAATCCATTTTGAGTGGTAAAATTATGGTATTTTTCATTTACTACTTTCTTCTAATATGATTCTTTCTTTTTCATCTTAGAACTGATGCCCCTTGATTCATACCTTCTTAAAGGTAATTGCATGTTATTCCCATAGTAGTATGATTTATGTAAAAATATACCATATCACTATAAATAAACACTAAATTTAAATCCTTTATAATAATTAAAAATATATCAAGAAAATAGATGTCTAGATTTCAGATTCTACTATACATTTGTACTTTTAAATTCTTTCTCTATGGGGGAGGAAATTTTTCTTTGGATTATACTTTCCTTTGATATGGGAGAATTTTTTTCTCTACTTTTCTTGGCCCAAACTTTTCTAGATTTAGAATTATGATATGCGTTATTAGTAAAAATAAATTTATAGTTATATTTTAAATTATGGATTTAACCTAATTTTTTTAGTCGATTAATTTTCTATGTTAGATTTTTTCCCTTTGACCAAAATAAATTTTTTGAATTATTATTTATAATTATTCAATTTATTTTCAGTTTTAAGATATTTTGATAGTATCTTTCCCAGTTCTAATTCTTTCATAAGGATTTTATCCTCAATATCTTTCATGATCTTCTCATTCTCTATAACTATCAATTTGGATTTCTTTATCTCATCAATAATTTCAATTTATCTATTAAGAAACTCTTCTTTTGAATTGGATTTATTCCCATATATTTTATTCATTAATTTTATTTCCTTCTTGAGAATTTTGATTTACTCAGGATAAGATTCTAATTCAAATTTGATTATATACTTAATATATGTTTCTCCACCACATTCCTTTTCACTAATTGAGTAACTTTCATACTTCTCAATATGTGGCATGAAATTAGATAATTTATTTGAAGTTTCATCCTCTAATTATCTAATTAATGAAGAGAATTTTCCATCTTTGTTTCCTATAAAGATTCTTCTTTTCTATTAGTAAACTACTTTTTAATGTCAATTAATTTTTCCACTACCTTTGATATTTTACCCCATCATTTCTTTTGAGATTTATCATTTTGATTATCAGATTTATACTACGATTTTTTTTCTATAGAAATTTTATTACAAAGTATCTTATTCTTATACACTTAATTCACTTGAGTGGTAATTTTTATTTATAATTTCCTTTTCTTTTATATAAATTTATAGTGTTAAGAAAAAAAATTCTATTCATTATACTTGTTTTCATTATCTGATTCACTGAAACTTTAAAATTTTTCTTTTTTCAAATTTAGTTTTCTCACAGATTCAAAGTCCATCTCTTCCTTGTCTTTTTTATTAAATGTAGGTTCCTTAATCTTCCAATATATAATTATAATATTATGAAACTCATCTTGGGTATTATCCTATTAATATTCTAGTTCATAAATTTTCAGATCAAACCGATCTAGGAAATTTCTCATGAGTTTCTTAACAATGGTGGAGTCTTCTGATTTTTATTCAAAGCCTCTAATGTTTCTTACTATTTTATTGACCCTTGTGAAGTAATAATTTATATTTTATTCTTATTCCATATTTTTATATTCAAATACAATCTTCAAAATTTTCAACATGGGATCTTTAAATTTTACAATACCTTCATAACTGCTCTCAATTTTTTTCAGATCTTCTTTTATATATAAATTCCCATAACAAAATTGAATAACTTCTCTAATAAGAACAATGGGAATATAATTTATTTATTTTAAATTAATATTAATATTCCTATTTTCTATAAATTTCATTTGAATTCTTCTTTTAATAGGAGTATACCCCACTGTTGCAGCATCAACAACCTCCAAGGCAAGAGATAGAATATTGGATGGCATCGTATTATTCTAAACATGAAAAGTTTTTTCATAAAAAGTGAGAAATCCATAATATTTACTGATTTAATATTTTCTATGAAAAACAACTAAAGGATATAATATAGGTAAACTTAATTTGATACCATTTTGGGTTCCCTTATAATGGGTGCACTATTGAGACGGGGGGTGAATCAGTGGTGATTTTTCTTTTATAGTTTCTTTCAATTTGAATACAAACCCAATGAATTGTTAGAGTATATTACTATATAAAATATACTCTCAACCGTTCCTAAAAAATATAAACAAAACTAACAAGGTACAAACATATTTTTACAAGGTTCTAAATTCATGAGATAGCATACTCCTTATTCCAGCTGGTTGTCATCCCGGTTCATATATTTCTCTAATATAATAGTAAAAAAATAACAATGGGTAGGGAGGTATCATCCTTAACCTATTCTTAAAATCCTTTCATTTCTTATATTATTTTATATTTTCTCCTACAAGTTATAGTGGAAACAAATAGAACCAGTTTAGAAAGATCTCTAACACATTTGAGTTACTTCAGAAACTAATGAATGGTCCTACTCTTCGAGCCAAAAAGATAATAAAATGGTTTAGGATCACCTATTCAAGATCTATGACTATAGAAAATACCATCTGATAAATTCATTGTTTTTCTCATTTTATTTTATCTTTAATGTTCTGAACACATTCATAAATTTTGTAAGTAATATATTCTTTAGATCTTGTGCAACACACCCAACTTCAGGCATAGAATCATATCATACTTCTCATAGGGTCGACTCACCCTCCTTTTCTAATTCCTTCTCCTTATATCTTACAGATTATCTCATGGAGTCATATCAAAAAATATTACAAGAAACACCTTTTTAATTTAAGGATAATTTTACAATCTTTCTAAGAGGGAAGTGTTTAAAGGATTATGCCATCTCAGCAGTCACTATTTTTGTGTAGCCTCTTGATCCCATTGATTATCCATAAATATTCCCACCAAAATATCCACGCTTTTTCATTCCCCCTCATCCTCATGTAAATACAAAAAATATGATTTTTCTTATTCTAGATGATAAATAACTTATTTGGGTATTTTCTTCAGCTTCAGTTACCAAAAATAATAACCAAATATATATCTTTGAGAATTATAAAAATAACATAGTAGCTTCCTCTTATATATTCCATTGAACCAGTTTTATTTTACATCCTCTTGAACCTGCACACAACATGTCACAACTCTTTACAGTGCAACTCAATTTCTAACTCATCTTGAATCACTGAAAACTCATTTGTGTGTAATTGATGAACTAAAAATTAGTACAACATTGTTCCATTGATATTATAAAATGATGTTATATAATTTATCATTCAATATAAGTAGGTTCTATTCTCATGAATAATTTTAAGATAAATATATTTGAAAATTTTGAACGAATCATATTGAAATCAAAAAATAAATTAATCAAAAAAACTGATGGAATCTAATTTAAATGTGATGTTTTAAACCATGAAATTAAGTTTGAGAATTTTCTAATTCACTTTCCCATAGATCAATTCACTTTTTGATTTCTTATATTTTCTAGTATGCTCATATACAACTTTATAATCACTCATACGTAGTTATTGAACTCACACATATGTAGGGAACATTTTATTGACTCATACACAGATCTACTCTAATGAATCATATTCATGTATCCTTTTTATAAATCTCACACAAAGTCCAAAGGAATTTTACGTAGTTTTATATCACTCATATGCAACATAAAATTATTTTTATGTAGCCTTACCTTTGAAAATTTTCAACTCAACATAAATTTTATATGATTGAATGACTCATATAGTGTAAAAAATGACGCATATGTAGAAGTAATGGAAACGAATAAAGAATCATATGGTGACATGACATCACTTGTACATAGATTAGAGTTTATAGTTCCTTTTCCATATTCTCACCTGGTACATAATTCTATCAAAGCAAAAAATCTATTGAACTCGTATTCATCCACTTCAAATCAACTCAAAAACACTAAAAAAATATTCTCAAACATTATTCCTATCATTAAAAAAATATTTGAAAAAAATACAATATCCTTCAACAATTTCATAAGGCAATTCAATTTCATAACTTATGTTTTAAATAATTATTATAAAATTATATTTGATGATTTTTGTATCATCCTTCCTTATTTAAACTATATAAACATACACATGAATACATTTTTTAATTAAATTTAATTCCCACTACCCAATATCCCCTCACCTAAATGTTATTATAAAATTATAAAGATTAATATGAAATAATTATATGGTTTAAGTGATGAGAAAATGTGAAATTAAACTAATTGAGATACATGGGAGAATTAAAGATAATGAGACTCGAGCCTAGCCTGGGTTAAGGAGTTATTCCCTAAAGTGTCTCAGTTTTTTTATCATTTCTCAATAAACTGGAAAAAAATTAAATATCATGATAATAAAAATTTTATTTATTTATTTTATTAATACATGATTTATTATTTATTTATAGGGTGAAAGGTTTATTCAATAATTAGACAAGATCACATAAAATAATTTATAATCACACTTAAATAAAATAAAATAAAATTGTATGATATTTATTTAATTGTATATGGTTAATTATTTATGCAAGTCCATAATAAGATATTTAACATGCATAAAAGAATAAAATGTGTTATATTATGAAAGTATAAAAAAATAGTTCACAAAAGAAAATACTAAGTCATTATATGCCTTTCATTACTTGAGTTAGAATACCATAATAAGTTAAAATAATTATAATTCCCTCATCATTGTACTTTAACTTATCTGGGAGCTCTAATAAATGTTTTGGGTTGAGTTAAACATACTATATCAAGAGAAGTTACCATGTCATGCTAATTGTAACTTATATTAAAGTTTTGATAAAATTTGTGTATATGATTTTTGTATGGGGGAGTCTACTCAAATATGATGAAATTGTGATTTTATGATGTTTTAAAGAGTAAATCCTCCTAAATACTTTCAAGAAATTTTATAGTTCATAATATGGATTATGGGAAACTAAATATGGATTTTTTCCTTTCAAATATCCAAGAAATTTTACATTTTTAATCCAATTATAGGGGTTATTGAATTTAATAAAACAGTGGGAAATATAAATTTTTTGTTAATCAATAATTCCATAATTAGAAATCAAGGAAAAAGTAATAAACTTATATTTTATTTTTTATAGTTATTGAAATTTAATTCCACAAACACTTATCACTATGATTTATTTGGGAAGAAGATAATATACTTACCTATGTAAATTTCTCGGAGTGGGATAGGTGAATGTGTATCGTACTAGAACAAGAAATAAAATATTATATACTATAATTCTCAATACCTATTATACCTCCTTAGAAAGCTTTTGAGGATGAGATAAATGTCTTTTCAAGATGTTTGGATGATGAATTGGATGTAATATGCATTATACTATCATTTATTTCAAGTGAGATTAAAAAATAGTATGAAGGAAAATATGCATAAATTATATTGTCTCATCTAAAAGATCATTACAACAAGATTTCTAGATAAGAGGGATGAAAAATATATAAATCACTCTTCACATGTTAGTAAAGAGATGTGGCTTGTATTGAACCTCATGTAATCAATATGATAAGTTTCATAGATCATTTGAAAATTTTGGGATTCAATTTGGGCTAGGAGATATCCACAAATCTCATTCTCCCGACACTACCTCCTAGTATTTGTAGTTTTATTATTAATTTTAACATCAATAAATTCAAGAACTTTCTTGTGGGTTTTTTTAAAATGATTCACTATGATGTTAAATGAATAAAAAAAGATAATTCTTCAATCATTTTAGTGAATAAGGAGAATAGTAAGTCTAGGATTCCCATGATAGAGTCAATGTAAAAGGGGTATAAGTGAGATTATTCTAAGAAACAGTATATTTAGTTGGAGATCAATATACATGAGTATATTTTTTTTCTTATATCCATAAAGGAAAATGGAAGAAGAATTTAAGTAACATAAATATTAAAGGGGAAGATTCATATATATTCATCATTAAATGAAAATTTTCTACTTCTATAATTTGGGTATTAGATATAGTTTTTGACTCAGATATTTATATAAATATACAGAAACCATGTGTATTATGAAATATTTTTTGAAGTAAAGTGGATGTTTTAAATATTAATAGAGAAAATTTTGCTATATTAATTATAAAATTTTACCAAATTAAATTTTATAAAGTAATAACTATTGTATTGGTGAATTACTGTTATGTTTTTATTATAACCATAACATTATTTATGTATCATGTTTTAGAAAATGTGAATTTATTTCAATTTTGAAAATAAAATATCATCATATGTTAGGGTATAACACAAGTAAATAATGGTTTAAATATATACAAGACTCATATTAACCCCAGTTGTATCATAGTAAACTTGTTTATGTAAAGTTGATGCATTAAACGAAGTTAAATAAAGACTAATATTTAGACACTTTTGTGTTAAAACTTTGTTATTTGTTTTTCTTGTTAACAAGAAAAAATAACAAAATTTACTTTTAAAATTAAATGTGAAACAGCCATAGAGCTTATAGAATTAGTTTATGAAGTTCTATATGGAAATATTCAAATAAGAAGGAATAGGTAGATTCTTATATTTTTTTACTCTTACTGATGACATTTGTGGATATGGATGATGATATTTTTATTTTATTAGGTATAAATCACATTGACTAAAGATATTAAAAAATGGAAAAGTTTGGTATATAATCAACAAAGTAAGTAGATAAAGAAACTTTGATCAAAGTGATTCAAATAATATATTAGCCAAGACTTAATTGATCTTGAGTTGTATAAGATCCTAACCTTTTCTGAAGATGTCTTTGGCTCGCTTACAGGTAATATTTTTCCATGTATTTAGTAAATTTCATTTGGATTTTACCATGGGGTGAGTTTGGGTGAAAATTAAGAATTTTGGAAGGAAGTTGGAAACTGCACAGTTGGCGCATAGTTTTCCAAAACCGTGTACCCCAGCCCAGCAAACCGTGTGAACCCAGGTAGAGGGGATTCACACTACTAGCACACGGTTTGTCAAAATATAACAACCCAATATTTTATCAATAAAAATTAACTTCTTATAATTATAGTATAATCCCATAATATTACTTATAAAACATAATACAAACCTTATAAATTAAGAATGAGTGAAATAAAAGGTATCTCTAGAAGTTAAGAAACACTTACCAATGAAATAGTAACTTAACCTTTGGAATAGTAATCTGGCCCTTCTGAATAGTAAACCACCCAATTGAATAGTAACCTCACTAATGAAATTATAAATAAAATTTATCTATCTTATAAGTGACAATATGATATAATTATAACATAGTATAAGTAAGTAAATATTTTAAAAATTATTAATTATGTGTTGGTATTTTTGTAAGTCGTGTATATTTAATTACAATTTTATGATTAATTTAATAAATTAAAAGAAAATTTATTTTCATAAAATTAATTCATAAATTATTATTTTTATTTATTATGATCATAATATAATTTTAAGCGATCATAGTTAATTTTTCAAAGTGTTAAAAAAGCAGTTTTAATTTTAAAATTTGTTTTTTTCAAGTAAACTATGATATTAATTAAAAAATAAATTTATCATATTTAGAAAATTATTTTCATAAAATTTAGTTCATTTTTGAATTATACATTTTGAAAAATGGTTGGGGTGAATGTTTTGTATTTTTCTAAAATACTTGAATTTTTGTGAATAGTAAAATACGGTAATTTGTTGTATATATACATTATATGTTAAATACACTATTTATTGATTCATGGTCGATGTAAGCACCTTTTTTTTAAACTCACATGTACATATTACTGTTTTTTGTCACAATAATCATTATTATTGCTTATCTTGAGAAAAATAATAAAATAATGAATAAAGTATTGAGAAACCCCTCCTCTCCTCTGCTATAAAAATCACTCCTACCCCCTCTTCTCTTCACTCCTCTTAAGCCTTGTTCCTAGTCCAAATTCTACTAAAATATATCCCTAATCCCATATCCCATATTTATAAGCCCTTGGTCTCTTCAAAAGACCAAATCCTCTCTCTAAAAGAGGTTTGCAAAGAAGATATATTCAAGAGGTAAATTCTTCTTTTCATTTCTTTTATTTTCATTCAAGTTTCATTATTTTCCTTTTCTTTCCTCACCTACTTTGATAAAAATATTATGATAACTCCATGACCTTACATTTACTAGAATTTTTTTTATGATAATTAAATAATTCATCACCATCTCTCTTTTTCCCTCCTTTTATACTAGATATGAAAACATCATATGAGATGTGTTGATTTGTTACATTCAAGGATGACGGGTTTTCAATTTCTTTTACCATCTTTAATTATGGTCCTGAAAACATTTTTATGGTTCAACAAAACTATAATATATGTATTATATCTAATTCAATGTTTTGGAATCTTTTGTACACGTGATATTAATTTATAAATAAAAATGTGTTCGTTGTGATCAAAAAAGTAGCCAATTGACCAAAATGGTTATCATTAAAGTTTTATATAATGATTCATCTTAACTCTAAATAACCAAATAAATTTTATAACCATGTAATATTCTTAATTTTCACTAATAACATACAACTTAAATTCTTTACAACCATTCTCATATTATATGTTTATCTTTACATGTATACACTACTTGAAAAACGACCTATACCCACGGTTCAAAACCGTGGGTATAGGTTATACCCACGGTTTTGGGAACCATGGGCTGGAATGGCATCGGTATAGGTCCCCAGCCTATACCCACGGTTTTCCAAAACTGTGGGTATAGGTGTTCTTCCACCATGTCAATGAAACATACCCAATTTACACGGTGTCAAAGGCTTTTACCCACAGTTTTGAAACCGTGGGTATAGATCCTAGAATAATGCAGGCGGCGGATTTTAATCCTGCAACCTCTTCGCTGCAAACACCACATCTAACCACTACCCTAACATCACTTATGTGTACATATATTTATATTTATTTAAATATAGTTATATAAACCGTAGGTATATGGAGAAGAATCGTGGGTATAGGACTCCCGCCAAAAAAAAATTCCTTCCCGCGGAAAAAAAAAATTCCCACGCACACACGGGAAACCTATACCCACGGTTTTTCATAACCATGGGTATATTTATTTTATCCCAGACCTATCCCCACGGTTTTGGGGAAAATCATGGGGATAGGTACCCCTATACCCATGTTTTTGGAAAACCATGGGTATAGGTGACTTCTCATGACCTATCCCCATGGTTTTGGAAAACCGTGGGGATAAACCCCCCTATACCCATGGTTTTGGAAAACCATGGGTATAGGTCTTGAAAATTTACCTATACCCACAGTTTTGGGGAAAACCGTGGGGATAGGTCCATTTTTTAGTAGTGATATAACTAAACCAATGAAACAAAAAATGAAATTGAACCTCTTAACCCATCAAAAAAGTCATGATTGAACTTAATAAGGTTATATTAAATCAATTAAACAAAGAATAGTTTCTTTAAATATTAATTAATGAATTTAATTTGGTTATTTGGGACATTAATATCATGTGAAGGTCACCTTCGGACTTAAGGTAAGGGATTCTACCTGAACCTTAATTATTCCTTCGGGTTGTTCTATCTTTCCCTTTACCCAAATGAATTTATCTGTTATTTTATGTAAATATTCTAAATGATGTGTATATTATCCAAACTCATGTATCAATATCCATTAATTTTTCTCTTTTGGGGATATACATGTTTTTAAGTGGTTCCCTTCTCAATACTTCCCGATAAGCAAACATGTTTTAAGGGAACTACTCGAATTCTTACCCAATTTCAAGTGAAATATATCATCTATTTTAAGACACCATTGTTTTTATAAAATCAGTATTTTTATTATTAAAACCTTATTGGTTCACTTATGGTTTTATATAAAATAATATTCCCTTTTCTATTTTAAAGGATCTTTAGTATTTTCCTCAAAAACGCACTAAAATATTTTAATGCTAAAATTTCTTAAATACTCTTCTTACATATTGTAAATTATATTTGACATAACTTATCATGATAAATGCATATTTTCTCTTATTAATGTCTATGTCTGTTTTAATCCCTTTATTTCATGGACACTTGTATAATACGCCCATTCATTATGATTTATGACATGATTATGATACTCATTTCTTTCCATGGGTACCCTTATCTTTATGTATGATTGATTATATATGTTTCTATATGTGGAAAGAATATTTATAAACATGTTATGATGGGTGATCCTAGATATCACTCTAATTATTTGGGTAAATTTTAATCTCATGAGATGATATGTACAACGGTCTTGGCGGTTAGCCTTGACTCATGCTACCATGTGCAATGGTCTTGGTGGTTAACCTTGACTTGTACTCCTCTATGTTAAAAGTGTCTTAGACTGAATGGCCCGAAGGCCTTCATTTTTATTGATTTTTGATAACCACACTTTCAAGGTATAAGGGGGGACCCTTACAAGACCCGTAGGCTCAGAGATTACCTACTCCGTAGGCTTAGGAGATTATATGACCCGAAGGTCTTAGAGAATTCAACCAGACTCTCTACAAGGAACAGCCCCTCCCTAGCATCTGCATCATGATAATAGCTCTCCACCTTCACATGGTCATCTGGATAGGCTTCCCGTTCAAGCACAGGTTGGTCCCGATGGCATATCCATACCCTCTCATTCTGAAAAATCCATTTGGCTCTACTTTGGTGAGTGTACCTGCTCTTAATCCTCTTTTGGGTCTGCTCCATTTTTTGTGTAGTATGTTAGTTGCCCGTGTCCCGAAGACCTTGAGGTGGCTCGAAGGCCTTAAAGGTGTCCCGAAATCCCTACTGACCCAAAGTCCTGGGTGGCCCGAAATCCTTAAGGACTCCAAGCTCAAACTGGTGGCCCAAGGGGAATAGTTCCAGCTGCAACAATACCGAATAGTACCTGCTACAATAACTATTACAGTACCTGCTATAGTACCCGTACAGTGTAAAGTACTACTACAGTACCTATACAGAGTACAGTTCTGTTATAGTACCCGTACAGTGTACAGTACTGAAACGAGTCTTGAATCATGCTGAAGTTATGTTTTATGTTTCTACCACATTACTATGACTCTATTTTTATATTATCCCATGTTTATATGTTATGATTCCATATGTTTCATGCCTTTTTATATCATTATATCATTCCTTCTAACCCATGTGTTAAAGCTTTATTCTTATGACTATTCCCTTGATGGGATTCTAGATCATCCCTTTGTTCTTGTTATCCCCAGGTTATTCTATGAAGATGTATGAGCACAATGGAAGTTAGGATCTCTTTATGAAGACTAAATAAATAAATGTTTTATTTAGTCCCGTGTTTTATGTTTTACGTACCTAGTCTTCCAAGACACTATACTTTACAATACTTGTCTTGTAATATGTTGTTTTATTATACTTAAAATCATGTAATGTTATGTGTAAAAGGATAGGGTCATTATAGTTGCTATCATAGGATGGTTTAGTTATTTTTGGAGATTTGGAATAGAGCACTTTAGTAAGAACCTTAAGGACGAGACTAAGTATAAGAAAACATCCCTAAATTTTGGTAAGTATATAGTAAGTGTTTTATCAAGAAAATACATCCATGTATAGATATGAACAAGTGGATGTGGCTCTGGCACAGATGTATCTTGGGGTGAAACCTGAAAACACTACTTTGAGCTAGACTCAAACGGGAACTGGTGCACAAAAATGAGCCTTGTTGCACTCCAAGTTTAACACTCTCGGGGATATGATTTGGTAAATTCATAATCTTAGTACAAAACATTATTAAGGGAATAAAAAAAGATCCCATAAGAATATAAGTTAAGAAATAGATCAAGGATAACCTATATTTAAACATATGGAATCATAAGTTATGATATACTTATCCTTTACAAGTTTATCCATTTATGTTCAAAGTTTCTTTTATACTTGTTAGATAAGTATTCAAGCCCCCTAATTATATGTTATTTTTTTTAGTTAATGGAGGGAAATAAAAGAACATGTTCCAACAATAAATGTGATAGTTAATGTGAATATTTCCCTAATGATATGACAAATATGATGGGAACGACTGCTCAAAACTTTATAACAGTACTTTCTCAGCTGGCTCAAGTTATGAATAATAACTTGAATCTTCTGGAACACCCTCATCCTCTAAGGAAAGATAAAGTTTCCATTGAATCATTCATGTGGGAAATGCCTTTTAGGTTTAGTGGATCTTTTAATCCCCTGCTCGTGGAACAGTGTATTAACTCCATTAAAAAGATATTTTATGTCCTCCAGTACTCAAAAGAATATAAAGTCATACTGGAGGTCTATCATTTTTTTGGGGAAGCTAATTAGTGGTAGACACTAATCAAGAATAATAATTCCCCGGAGGAAACTGTTTCTGTGTATTGGGAGGAATTCAAGAAAATGTTTTTTAATAAATATTTTAACAAATCCCTCCACCTCAAGATGGAAAGAGAGTTCATTGGACTCAAGAGGAAGGAAGATGAGTCCATCAGGGCATATGAAGGAAACTTTACAATGCTTTCAAGATTCACCTCTGGCTTTTTCATGAACACCGAGACCAAGGTGGATCACTTCTTTAGTGAACTAAGGTCAAGTATACGAAAAGTGTTGGTGATTTGAGACTTCGACAGTTGTGAAGGGATTGTCCGTTGTGCCCTCAAGGTTGAAATGGAGATCAGAGACTCTCAATGGTCTTGTGGGACCAGTGAAAAAAATAGGAAAATAGATTTTATTATGGGTGGTTTGGAAAATAAATTCCATTATGGAAATAATATCAAACATCCCACGTGTAAAAATTGTGGGAAGAAGCATCCTGGGAACTATCTAAAGGGAACTAGGAATTTCTTCAAATATGGAAGAATGGGACATATGGCTTAGAAATACTAGAGGGATTTGAATAATCCCACTAACATTGAATAAGAAAGGAAGTTTCATATCAACACTCAGCATGTAGTGCAGTGTTACAACTGCAAGGAGCATGGGCATTATGCGAACAATTTCCCTAAGCCAAGGTTTGTCGGAGGAAATAAACAACAACCTCCAAGGAAACAAGGAAAGGATTATGATATCACTACTATTGAGGTAGAGCCAGAGAACGATGTGGTGACAGGTACGCTAGTTATTCATTCAAGAATAATTAATATACTATTTGATTCTAGTTCTACGCATTCTTTCATATCTTGCAAGTTTAGTAGAACTATTCAAACACCACCTCAAAATTTGGAGGATAAGTTGTCTGTGAGAATATAGAATGGGGAAATTATTGTATCCCAAGTTTATAACTCCTCCCTGGTAAATTTTTGTGGACTAAACCGCCTATAAAATATTTTCATACTTCCTTTAGTGGAGTTCGATGTTATCTTGGGAAAGGATTGGCTATTTTTACACAAATCCAACATCAACTGTCGGGAAAGGGAGAACACTATTCACATCCTGAAACATCCTCAAATTCTTTAAAAGTGTAAGGAGAAAGATGAATCTTATTTATAATAATTTTATCAAGTTTTAATATTACTACCTTATGATAAATCATGTCTATCTCAAATGATTGAGACAATGGAGATGATACTTCTTAATGATATTTGCACTGTGAGGGATTACACTGATGTATTCCCTAAAGAATTGTTTGGTCTTTCTTCTGATCAAGAGGTTGAGTTCTAAATTTAACATATTCATGAATCCCTACCTATATAAAAACACCTTATATAATATCCACCGTAGATCTGGAAGATCTAAAGAAGAAGTTACAGTAGAATCTGTAGAAGGGTTTTATACGCCTGAGTGCTTTACCATGGGATGCACCTATCCTCTTCATCAAGAAGAATGATGGATCAGTGCACATCTACATTGATTATCGTGAGCTCAATAAAATCATGATAAAGAACAATTATCCCCTACCATGGATATATGACTTATTCGATCAGCATCGTGGGTCCAGTTATTTCTCTAAGGTGGGCCTTCGGTCAGGATATCACCAATTAAAAGTGAGTAAGTAAGATTTTCCCAAAACTGCCTTTCAAAAAAGGTATGAATGCTATGAGTTCATAGTGATTCCCTTCAGACTCACTAATTATCCATAAATATTCTTGGATTTAATTAATATATTCTTTAGAGATTACCTTGGAAAATCTGTTGTAGTCTTTATTAATGATGTTCTAATTTACCCCAAGAGTAAGGATGAACATGAGAAGCATTTGAATGTTGTGTTGATGGATTTGTGAAGGGATAAATTTTATGAAAAGTAAAGTAAATTTGAGTTCTGTATGGAGTAAGTATCATTCTAGTAGTATGTTATCACTAACAAAGGAATATATGTGTACCCTTTCAAGACAAATGCAATTGAAGAGTGGCCCAGGACAACATTTGTTACAGACATTCGTAGATTTATGGGTCTATCTAGGTATTATCGATGAGTTTTGAAGAAATTATAATGATTTTCAAACCTAATGACGAAGATAAAATGGAAGGTGTAAAGTTTTTTTAGACTCAAGATGGTGAGGAAATATTTAAGGACCTCAAAAAGAGGCTTATCACTATGCCACTACTCATACTCCCGACAAGTGGAGAAATCTTTGTGGTGTATAGTTATGCGTCAAAGAATGGATTAGGTTGTGTACTGATGCATAATGATAAAGTGATAGCCTACGTCTCGAGATAGTTCAAAATCTATGAGTAAAACTATCCCATTCATGATCTAGAGTTGATAGTTATGATCTTTGCTTTGATAATATAGTAGTATTATATCTATGGGGAGAAGTTTGAGATATAACTGATCACAAGAGTCTCAAATATATATTCACACATAAGTAGATTAGTATACACTAGAAAATATGGTTATAACTCATCAAGTAATATGACTTCTCAATATACTACCATCTTGGTTAGGCAAATAAGGTGGTGGATGCTCTAAGTAGAAAGAATCCTACATCTTTATCAATGATGATAATTTAAAAGGATTAAATCTTCTTAGATTTATAGATTATGGACATGGGAATAATTAAGGGAGTAACATCATCAATCCTTTCTCAAATGGTTTCTCAACCATCCCTTGTGGAGAAAATAAAGGATACTCAAATAAAATATGTGAAAATTATGAAAAGGGTTGAAGCTATTAGAAATAGGAGAACCTATGAGTTCAGGATTTATGAGGAAGGAGTTGTAAGATTTGGGTCATGATTATTTGTACCATTTGATCCAACTATAAAGAATTAGTTTTTCAATGATGCACATAGATCAACCTTTTATATTCATCTAAGGAGCACAAAGATGTATCGAGATATCTGAGAAAACTTTTGGTCGAACAATATGAAGAATGATATTGATGAATATAAATTAAAGTGCCTGGTATGTCAACAAGTGAAGTATAAAATATAGAAGTATAAGGGGATGATGCAACCACTACCCATGTTAACATGAAAGTGGGAGAACATCACCATGGACTTTGTTACTGGACTTCTAAGGATATCCATAGGAAACGATGCTATATGGGTCATTGTGAATCGTCTTACAAAGATAGCTCACTTTATCAAAATTCTAGAGGAATTATCATTGGATCAACTTGAAAGGATATATATCAAATAGTTGGTAAGGTTGTGTGGAGTACAACTATCTATTGTATCTGATATAAATCCAAGATTCACCTAGAAGTTTTAGAAAAGTATCTAACATGCTCTAAGAAATGAACTGAACTTCAGTACGGCCTATCATCCTCAAACTGATGGCCAATCTAAGTGAACTATTCTGAAACTGGTAGACATGTTTAGAGAGGTTTCTATAAACTTCAAAGGAGGATGGGACCAACATCTTTCACTAGTCGAAGTCTCATACAAAAATAGTTTCCACTCCAGTATCTGAATGTCACCATATGAAACCCTTTATGGGAAAAGGTGTAGAACACTGGCATGTTGGGATGAATTTGGTGAGTGTAAGCTACTGATATTGGAAATGGTCAAATAAATGGTGAAGTAGGTGAAAACCATTTAGCAGCGCATCAAGGCAGCCCAAAGTTGACAAAACAGCTATACAAACAATCATTGATGAGACCTCGTATTTAAAGTTAGAGACATGGTATTCCTATACATATCTCTATAGAACAAGCTCATGAGATTTGGGAACAAAGGAAATCTAAGTCCCAAGTACATTGTCCCCTTAGATATTCTTGATCGTGTTGGAGTTGTGGCCTATAAACTAGCACTTCCACCTACCGTGTCTAAAGTACACGATGTCTTCCATGTGTCCCTCTTAAGGAAGTACATACTAGATCCTTCTCATGTACTATCTTTAGAGGTGGTATAATTGGAGAATGATATTTCTTATGAGGTGAATTCTATGAAGATCTTGGATTGTATAGATAAAGTTCTACACAATAAGACTACTCACCTGGTCGAGGTACTATAGCAGAACCATAAGTACGAAGAGGAAACATGGGATCTGGAGGAGGCAATGAAGGAAAATTACTCACACCTATTTATGGCTTAGAATGTAAAACAAAATTTAGAGGGAAAAATTTAATAAGGGGGCAAGAATGTAATGACCCAATGTTTTATTAATAAAAATTACCTTCTTATGATTATAGTATAATCACATAATATTACTTATATAACACAATACAAACCTTATAAATGAAGATTGAGTGAAATAAAAGGTATCACTAGAAGTTAAGGAACACTTACCGATGAAATAGTAACTTGACCTTTGGAATAATAATGTGACCCTTATTAATAGTAAACCAGCCAATTGAATAGTAACATCACTAATGAAAGTATAAATAAAAGCAGTTTTAATTTTAAAATTTTTATTTTTCAAGTAAATTATGATTTTAATTAAAAATTAAATTTATCATGTTTGGAAAAAAAAATTCATAAAATGGAGTTAATTTTTTAATTCTACACATCAAAAAATGGTTGGGGTTAGTTTTTTGGGTTTTTTTAAAATACTTAAATATTTTTTGAATAGTAAAATATGGTAATTTGATATATATATATATATATATATATATATACATTATATGTTAAATACACCATTTATTGAGTTATGGATTATTTAATCACATTGGTTTTGAACTCACATAATCATATTACTATTTTTGGTCACAAGAATTGTTACTATTGCTTTTATTGAGAAAAATAATAAAATATTGAATAAAATATTGAGAAAACCCTCCTCCCCCCCCCCTCTTCTCTTCACACTTCTCAAGCCTTGTGCCTAGTCCAAATTCTACTAAAATATATCCATATGCCCCTATCCTAGGTCCATAATCCCTTGGTATCTTTAGAATACCAAATCCTCTCCCC
Organism: Viscum album; assembly: GCA_963277665.1. Lineage (NCBI taxonomy): Eukaryota > Viridiplantae > Streptophyta > Magnoliopsida > Santalales > Viscaceae > Viscum > Viscum album. The sequence goes on along the minus strand of OY728142.1, from coordinate 1,775,153,153 downwards.
TAAATAGGTTCTCAAGGAAGATATATTCAAGAGGTAAATTCCTCTTTTCATTTCTTGTGTTTTCATTCAAGTTCCATTCTTTTCATTTTCTTTACTCACCTAATTTTATCAAAATGTTATGATAACTCCAGTACCTTGCATGTACTAAAAAAGTTTTATGATAATGTAATAATTCATCATCATCTCTTCTTTCCCCTCCTTTTATACTAGAGATAAAAACAGCATCTGATATGTGTTAATTTATCACATTTAAGGATGATGGGTTTTCAATTTCTTTTATCATATTCAATTATGGTCATAAAACCATTTTTATGGTTGAACCAGACCATAATATATGTATTATGTCTAATTTAAGGTTATGGAATCTTTTTTATAGATGATATTAATTTATAAATAAAAATGTGTTTGATGTGATCAAAAAATAGCCAATTAACCAAAACGGTTATCATTAAAGTTTTATATAATGATTCATCTTCACTCCAAATAACCAAATGAATTTTATAACCATGTAATCTTACATATTTTCACAAATAAAATACAGATTCAATTCATAACAACCATTCTCGTCTTATATGTTTATCTTTACATGTATATAAGTAAACCAATCATGAAAACCAATGAAACAAACAATGAAATTGAACCTCTTAACCCATAAAAAAGGTCATGAATGAATTTAATAAGTTTATATTAAATCAATTACATGAAGAATAATTTATGGAAATATTAATTAAAAATTTTAATTTTGTTATCCAGGACATTAAGATCAATTGAAGGATACCTTCAGACTTAAGGTAAAGGATTCTACCCGAACCCCCATCATTCCTTCGGGTTGTTCTATCTTTATTTTTACCCAAATGAAGTTATATATTCTTTTATGTACATCTTATAAATTTTGTATGAATGATCCAAACTTATATATCAAGATCCATTAATTATTATTTTTTAGGGATATACATGTTTTTAAGTGTTTCCCTCCTCAATACTTCCCGATAAGCAAACACGTTTTAAGGGAACTTCCCGAATGCTTACCCAATTTCTAGTGCACTCTATAATATATTTTAAGACACCAGTGTTTTTATAAAATCAGTATTTTTGTTATTAAAACCTTCTTGTTTCACTTATGGTTTTATATAAAATATTATTCCCTTTTCTATTTTAAATGCTCTTTAGTATTTTCCTTAAAATCACACTAAAATGTTTTAATGCTAAAATTTATTAAATACTCTTCTTACATGTTGTCACTTATATTTGACATAAATTACCATTATATATTCCTATTTTTCATTATCAATGTCCGTGTATGTTTTAATCCCTTTATTTCATGGACACTTGTATAATACGCCCATTCATTATGCTTTGTGACATGATTATGATACCCATTTCTTTCAATGGGTACTCTTATGTATATGTATGATTGATTATGTATGATTATATATGTGGAAATCATATTAATGAACATTTTATGATGGGTACACCTAGATAGCACTTCAATGCATTGGGTAAAGTTGAGTCTCATAAGACAATATGTGCAACAGTCTTGGCGGTTATCCTTGACTCGTGCTACCATGTGAAACGGTCTTGGTGGTTAACCTTGACTTATGCTCATCTATGTGCAAAAAGACTTGAATCATGATAAAAGTCATGTTTTAGGTTTATTCACCATTCTATGACTCCATTTTTATATAATTCCATGTTTATATGTTATGATTCCATATATTCCATGACTTTTTATATCATTATGTCATGCCTTCTAACTCATGTGCTAAAGATTTATTCTTCTGATTATTCCCTTATTGGGATTTTATCTCATCTATTTGTTCATGTTATCCCTAGGTTATACTATGAATATGTATGATCACAATGGAAGTTAGGAGCTCTTTATAAAGACTAAGTAGAGAAATGTTTTATTTAGTCCCATGTTTTAAAATTTATGTACCTAGTCTTCCAAGAAACTATACTTTAAGATTCTTGGATTGTAATATGATGTTTTATTATGATTAAAATCATGTAGTGTTGTGTGTAAAAAGACAAGGTTGATATACAAACTGTTCATCCTAAAATGAGAAACCATGCCCCCCCCACCCACCCTAGAAGAGGCACACAATTTGGAAAATCATGCACCTATACACAATAAACCATGCGTGAGGTTTTAATTAATCCAAATTTTGTTTTAAAGTTCCTAAACACCCATATTAACCCAAAATCGAACCCAATTCAGACCAACTCATTTTATCTCATTTTTTACGGTTCCCGAATTCATTTCAAGACCTCCTAACCTCCGTTCTTTGCGAATATAATGGTTAATTGTAGATCTACACCATTATCGGTAAGAGGATCTTATCCTAGTTGGTTATCTATCTCTTTATCATTCTTCTCCCATCCTTGAAGGGATGTTTTAATTTGTTCATGATTGATCTAAATCTAAGTTTTATTATATCGAATATATTTAAATATTAGATCTAGGAATTGAATCAAGATCTCATTTTTTGATGTGTTTACAGATATTCCATTCAAATTGGGTTTATCTATTGGCAAGCGTTCATCATTGTTGTTGAGGTAGGCAGTCTATAATTCAAAACCCAAAGTCTATATTTCAATTACGTGTATGTAATTGTAAATTTATATTATATGTTTACCAATTCTGTTCTTGATTAAATTAATTAATTGGGTGAATTAATTGATTAAGGGAATTGTGAAATTATGAATATTAGGATTGTAAATTTAGGAAAATTAATTATTGAATTAATTATTAGTGAGTTGGGATTATTGAATTGTATTATTAATTATTAAATTAATTATAAGGGAATTGGTATTATTTAATTGGATAATTAATTGTTGACTTAATTAATGGGAACGGTTGGGGTCCTGAAATTGTGGTTTGGAATAACTAATTGTTTAATAAATTATTATTATATTGAAGTTGTTTAATTAGGATAATTAATTGTAGAATTAATTATTGGAGATTGTTGTGATCATGAAATTGATTGATGTGATTTATTAATAATTTAATTAATCAATATAATTTCTGTGATTAATTTATTGTTAAATTAATTAATGAGATGATATGAGAATGAAATTTTTGAATTCGGTTAATTAATTGGTGAATTAATTAATGTGATAATCGTGTGTGGGATATGGTCTGCTGTATCAAAATCCCATAGTGTGGTAATAAATGATGAATGGTAATAATGGAATTCACATGTGATAATCATGTGTGGGATAGGGTCTACTGCTTCAAAATCCCATAGTGTGAATTGAAATGATGAATGGTAACAATGGAATTCATATGTGATAATCATGTGTGGGACATGTTCTGATACATAAAAAACTCATAGTATAAAATGAGATAATGAATGGTAATAATGGAATCTAGTTAAATGATATTACTTGGGGTTAGTTTGGACTCCAACATGGGACGAAGTAGGTATGGAGAGTTCGGGTGTCCTCAAAAACCTGAGGGGTTTATGTGGTTATATAAAGAGTAATTGAATAAATGTAATTTGTTTGATTTATTGCTGGTATTTATTAATTATACAATTGCATACACTGTTTTGGATGGATATTGTTTTAGAAACTATTGGTGGTGGCCTGCTAAGTTGTAATCACACCATACTCAAGATGCCTGATTGGTACCCAAATAGACTTCATGTTTGTAGGACAGGATAATGTAAAAGGACCTATATTAGATAAATGATGTGGGATAAAGGATGGATGAGTAAATTGGATGTGGTTCAGGACCTTATTGGGATTTGAAAGTGTCTTTACTTTTGGGTTTCATTTTGACACTTGAAATGTACTTTGGCATGGCATATCTGCTATTTAGTTTAGATATTTTATTTTCTATTTTTGCCATCGTGTGATACAGGTATTATTCAGGTTATGGTTATATTATTTGGTTATTCTATTTTATTTTTTCTATTGTGATACTTTGATAAAGAGGGTATAGTCTCCTCATGATAGATATTAAAACCTTTTTGTTATTCGGTAGCCTCTGGCATATGGGGAGGTGCGCTTGAGGGCATGCTGTAGACTGTCTTAGGGCACCGATATGTGGCACTCGGGACGGGACGCCACAAAGTGGTATCAAAGGAGCTTTCTTTTCTTTTTATTTTGTTTTACTATTTGTAAAAGGTATATAGGAGACTAGGAAGAGTCGTGCCTTGTTCATGAGATCCTTCATAGGAGTTAAAAAACCTTGTACAGAGGAAAACCCAAATACCTAGGGTGGGAATGTTATTATTGATGTCTGTTGTTATAGTTGAACGTTATTTCATCTTGCGTGATGTACTTGTTGTGTGATGTGATAACCGATTCTAAGATTTTTCTGATATTTGACATGTAGAACGATATGGAATGAGATTTGAGTATTCATGTATCATTATAAGCACTCATAATTATTTTTTCACATGCATCATTTTAGGCACACATGAAAAAGAAAATTTTGTGTGAGTTGTTAAACTTGAACTGTTTTCTCTTACTTGTGAAATTGAATTGAAAATGGTGCCTAATATGAAATCTAAAGTGGTAAAATGGTAAAAATTTTGAATAACTGGGTATATAAATGATAAAATTTAATAATAATGATGTGTTTAACCTATTTTAACCATGACCTAGATGTAGGATGGTTGAGGGTGGTGATAGTTCCATGGTTTTGACCATGTGGCAGGGTTGGGGAAAAGACTTTTTTGCCTTATTGTGTTTTTACCCTTACATAAACATGATAAGGGGTGTTATGTATCCTAAAACTTGTGCTTGGTAATGTAGATATATGCCTCCATGGGGACGCTTGTTGAGAGGATGACAGAAGGATATTGATAGAGATGCACCTATATTATTGGAACCTGAGGCACCCATACTATCGAGTGAGGAATTAGGGGAGAAGTTCTGAGAAAACTTTGATCACTTCATGTAGTTTATAGAAATATACCCAAATAGGGTTGTAAAGAACATGTCTAACTTTACATGGTAGTTTCAATTGCATCACCCTCTAACTTTTACTATAGAAGGTTAAACTAAGGGATCTGAGTTATAGATTGATTCCATCCATACTATACTCGACCATTTGGACACTCTTATTGAGAATAGGTTCAATTTGGTTTCTCACATTCTACGAGGATCAATGAAGTTCTGGTGGGATGTTTAGGCTCAGACTAGATAGGTGGATGGTATGTTATGGAAGGAATTCTTAGAGAAGTTCTTGGAGAACTTCTATTCCGTGTTGCTGAGGTAGGAGAGAGTAATTGACTTCATGAGACTGACTCATGGAAGTATATATGTGATGGACTATGTTGGAAGCTTTATAGACTTTCAGTGCTTTGCTCCCTCATTAGTAGGGGATGATACAGCTATGGAAAGGAATTTCCAGGATAGACTTAAATGTGAGATTAAGTCCCAAGTTAACCTCTTTAAGTTAAAAAGGTTTGATGAGGTGGTGGATAAGTCTCTCATATATGAGGGGAACCTAAGGGAGGATTACAGTGTAAGAAAAGTGGTTCAAGATGGATGGTTAGAAGGTGCTAATTTTAAGAGAAGGAAGCATCGCTGCGACAATGTTAGGTAGGGAAGTGGGAAGAAGAGTACCAAAACAGAGGGATCAGTTTCTCAAGATATTACTCGAGTGATATTTCACTAGTTTGGTAGGTTAGGAAACTTCTAGATATAGTACCCCCAACCAACGGTAGAGTTATAAGGCTTCATCAAGATGGTACATCTATAGAGGTTCTGAAGGAACCCATGATAGATATGTAACGATGGAGAAACTAAATAGAACAAGAGTGTGGGAAGGGTATCTTCTACACCGTATCAGTCTGGAATTTGGAGCTCTACCAACTATGGTGGAAAAAGTAGTGGACGTGGATCTTCTGGGAAAGAGAACCCATATCAGGAGGGTGGGGTAGTTCAAGGGAATCAAACATCATCACAAGGAAGAGGTTTGGGACAGTTACATATCATTTAGCATACACTTGTGGATAACAAGGCTGGACCATCGATAGTGAGAGGTGATATTTTTATAGATTCGATGCTTTCTAGTAAATTATTTGATATTGTTGCCTCTCATTCCTTTATTTCTACAAAAATTGTAAATGGTTTTAGCCTAGCGTTAGAGTTCATGTGTGGGGTGTTGAAAATAGATACACCATTGGGAGTACAGTCTAGAGACATCTGCTTGTGTAAGGGGTATTCTCTCGAGGTTGGGGAGTATCTTTTTCTATGGTATATTTACATCCTTGACATGTGGGGCTTCGAATTAATTTTGGGTATGGACTGGTTAGTGGCATATTGATCCCACATTTATTATTTCCACAAGAAAGTGAATTTTATTTATCCTAAGGGTGACAACTACATTCACCATGGAGAATGGGATATCAAGGAGGACCGTGCAGGGATGGTTCACCAGAAAATGGGGGAGCTTTCCACTCAGGTTTCTAGTTTATTTCTAGATGATGAAGGTGAAAATAAGGATTTCTTTCCACCTGTAGTGTATCGGTTTCAGGATGTATTTCCTAAATAATTCTCAAGGCTTACACCTAAGAGAGATGTAGAGTTTTATATTAATTTCATGCCAAGAGCTAATCCAGTTTCTAATCCACCATAAAGAATGGAACTAATAAATATTCAAGAGCTCAAGTCTCAGTTGGAAGAGTTTGAGGATAAGGGATCTATCTATTTGAGTACGTCTCCTTGGGGTTCACTATTTTTATTTTCTAAGAAGGCTAATGGGATTTGTGCTTATGTGTCAATTACCAGAAGTTAAACCAAATGATTGTGAAGAATTGGTATCCTCTTCCACATATTGATGATATCTTTGACTAGATGAGGGGATCTTTTTTCTTCTCAAATATTGACTTGAGATAAGGGTAGCATTAGTTGAGAGTTCGACCTTTTTATATACCAAGAAGTGGTTTTAGAAGAAGGTATGGCCTATATGATTTCATCATAATTCATTTTGGGTTGACTAATGCACTAACAGTGTTTATGGACTTGATAAATAGAATATTATGTCCATACCTAGATCAGTTTTTGATAATGTTTGTGTATGATATCTTGGTGTACTTCAAGACTCATGACGATCATTCCCAACATCTTGACATCGTATTGAGTACACTGAAATAGAATCGGCTATATTACAAGGTATATAAGTGTTAGTTGTTCATTGATCAAGTACACTTCTTAGGTCACATAATCTTAGAGGAAGTTTTATCAGTGAACCCAAAGAAGGTTGAGGCTGTTGTTTCATGGGAGAAACCAAATAATTTTTTCGATATATGGATATTTTTGGGGTTAGATGAATATTATCATATATTCATTCAGGAATTTTCCCATTTGGAAACCCCACTTTCAAGCATGACCAAAAGGGGATAAAGTTTAAATAGTTTAGAGCATGTGAGAATTTTTTCTATGATATAAAGAAGCGTTTGACATCGGCACTGATCTTGATCCTACCAGAGCTAGGTGAGGAGTATACAATGTTTTTTGACACTTATGGGATTAAACTTGGACTAGTGTTAATGCAGTGAGATCGATTTGTGGCATATGGGTATCGACAAAAAAGGCCTAATGAATGGAATTACCCAATACACAACCTTAAGTTGACTATATTTTTTTATGCTTTAAATTTTTTTCATCATTATCTATTGGATGAAAAGTTTAATGTGTATGAAAATCACAAAAGCTTAAGGTATATATTTTTGTAATGAGGTTTTAATCTTCTTCATTAGAGATGGGTTGATTATATGTAGTATTTAGACTTTGAGCTAGCATATACACCTGGGAATAGAAATATTGTGGTTGGATCTTTGAGTAGAAAAACTCAGACTCAGGCAGTTCAGGAGTTTAGTGATGAGTGGAAGATGATGAATTTGCTGACTGATATGCATGTTGTGGTTCAGGAGAATTAGGAGTGGATGACTCTCATATCAGTTTTAGTAGAGTTTACACTTTTGAGATGGATCAAAGATAGATGGTATGAGGATCTAGAGTGTTTTACCTTGAGGGAAAGCCTTGAAGGTGGAGTGTCGCCTTTCGATTAGAGCATAGATGAAGATAAGATCATATATTTTAAGAATCAGATTGTTTTGTTTATAAGAATGTGGAAGGAACTGGTGAGTGATTTTCATGCCTTGAAGTGGTTGGTACATCCGGGTGTGACCACAATGTAACATGACCTACATCGATAGTTTTTGGTGGCCATGTACTTTGTGGTGGGTCTCTCGAGGATGCCTTGGAATAATAACACTATTTGGGTTATTTTAGACAATTTGAAATAGGTAGAACATTTCTTACCAGTGCGAGATACCTTCTCTATGGATCAGTTGAGAGAACTGTATGTTCGGTAGATAGTCTATCTGTATAGGGTGCCACAGACTATAGTTACAGATCGTGACTCATATTTCACTTCATGTTTCTATCAGGGATTACAGAAGTCACCTGGTACATAGGTTTTGTTGAGTATGGCTTTCCACCCACATATATATATGGGAAATCGGAGCATACTATTCAAGTTCTAGAGGATATACTTTGAGTGTGTGTCCTAGACTTCAGTGGGTCTTGGGAAAGGCATTTAGAAATTGTGGAGTTTTCCTATAACAACAGTTATCAGAAAACTATATAGATAGAACCATATGAGGAACTTTATGATAGGCCATGTATACACCTTTATGTTGGATGGAGGATGGAGGGTCAGAGTTATTGGGACTGAGTCTCATGAAATAGATTTCAGAGCAGGTTTAGTTGATTTAGAAACATATGGCTATAGCTCATATTAGACAGAATTCGTATTTTTATCAATGTTGATGAACCCTATAGTTTATAGGGGTGATCTTGTATTCCTTTTAGTGTCACCTAGGTTAGGTCACCAAAGGATACGGAGATAGGGCAATCCAATTCCCAAGTTTGTTAGACCATTTTAGGTTATGGAGAGAATTAGGCTGGTGGTGTACCGATTAGATCTACCATAGAGATTCAGTGTTATACATGATGTTTTCCATGTGTCAAAAATTCAGTTGTATCACCCCAACCCTTCTCATGTGATTTATGTGGATGACATTGATATTGATATTTATGCGTCCTTTGAGGAGCATCTGATATGTGTGTTGGATCATAGTGAGAAAGTGTTACGGGGAAAGACCGTACTAATATTTTTTGTATTGTGGAAACATGGGTGTGTTCAAGAGGAAATGTGGGAGAGAGAAGTAGATATGAGGGATCCGTGTCTGGATATTTTTTACTTAGAATCTTAGAGATGATTGGGAGTACATCTTCAGGATGAGCAGTTATAAGGTAGGGAGATTGTAAGATCCTAAACTTTTCTGGAGATATATCGGGCTCATTTATAGGTACACTTTTTCCATGTATTAAGAACTTTTCATTTGGGTTCTACCTTGGAGTTCATTTGGGTGAAAATTCATAATTTTGGAAGGAAGTGGGAAAGTACACGGTTGGTGCACGGTTTTCCCAAACAGAGTGTCCTAGCCCAAGAACTGTGTGAACCCAAAAAGAGGGTATTCATGTGGATGTCACATAGTTTATCAAACAATGCACCCTAAAAGGAGAAACCATACACCCCCCCCCCTAGAAGAGGAACATGGTTAAGGCGCATGGATTGGAAAATCCTATGCCTCTGCCCAACAAATCATGCACATGGATTTAATTAATCCTAAATTTAGTTCTTAAAATACCCAAACCCCCATATAAACCCAAAATTGACCCACACTCTGACCAAATCATTTTATCTCAATTTTATAGGTTCATAGATGCATTTCAATCCCTCTTGTCCTCTGTTATTGGCGAATCAAAAGGGAAGATTATTGATCTACACCCCTCCCAATTAGAGCATCTTATCTCGGTTGGTTATCTATCTCTTTCCTGTTCTTATCCCATCCCAGAAGGGATGTTTTCCTCTATTCATGATAGATCTAGATATAGGTTTTATTAGATATAATCATTTTAAATATTGGATCTAAGAATTTAATTAAGATCTCATTCTTCGACATGTTTAGGGATATTCTGTTCAAATTGGGTTTATCCGTTGGCAAGCGTTCATCATCGTTCTTAAGGTAGGTGGTCTATAAATCAAATTCCAAAGTCTACATTTCAATTACATGTATGTAATTATATAATTTCTATTAGATATTTATCAATTTATTTCTTGATTAAATTAATTAATTTGGTGAATTAATTAATTGAGGGAGTTGTGAAATTGGGAATATTGGGATTGTAAATTTTGGATAATTGATTGTTGAATTAATTATAAGGTAATTGGAATTTTTGAATTGGAAAATTAATTTTGGAATTAATTATGGGGGAATTGGGATTTTTTAATTGGATAATTAATTATTGAATTAATTGTGGAGTTATCGAGATTATTAAATTTGATTAATTAATTCTTGAATTAATTTATGAGAATGGTTGGGATCCTGAAACTGTGATTTGGAATAATTAATTATTGAATTAATTATTATTATATCTAATTTGTTGAACTGGGATAATTAATTGTAGAATTAATTATTGGAGATTTTTGTGATCATGAAATTTATTTATGTGATTAATTAATCATTGAATTAATTAATGGAATTGATGTGATTAATTAGTTATTTAATTAATTAATGGGATGATATGAGAATTAAATTTTTAAATTTGATTAATTAATTTGTGAGTTAATTAATGTGATAATTTTGTTTGGGATATGGTCTACTATATCAAAATCGCATAGAGTGATAAGAAATGATGAATGGTAATAATGGAATTCGCATGTGATAATCATGTGTGGGATAGGGTTTGATGCATCAAAATACCAAAGTGTGAAATGAAATGATGAATAGTAACAGTGGAATTCATATGTGATAATCATGTGTGGGGCATGGTCTTCTGCATCAAAATCCCATAATGTGAAATGAGATAATGAATGGTAATAATAGAATCCAGTTATATGATATTCCTTCGGGATAGTTTAGACTCCGACATAGGCCTAATCAGGTATTGAGAGTTCGGGTGTCTTTGGGAACCCAAGGGTTTATGTGGTTAAATAAATAGTAATTGAATAAATTTAAAATATTTAATTTATTGTTGATATTATTATTTATAAAACTTAATGAACTTTTATGACCGGATATTTTTGTAGACATTATTGGTGGTAGCCTATTGATTTGTACTCACACCCTACTTTGATTCCTGATCGTTACCCGAATAGACTTCATGTTCGTAGGATATGATAAGGGAAAATTCCATGTATTAGATAGTTGATTTGGGATGGATCTTGGATGAGGGAACCAGATGTGGTTCAGATTCAGCTTGGGAGTTGTTAGTATCTTTAATTTTGGGTTTCATTTTAACAATTGGGACGTACATTGGCATGGAATGTCTATTGTTCAGTTTTGATATTATATTTCCTGTTTTGGCCACCATGTGATACTGGTATTTTTTATTTTATGGTTATATCGTTTGGTTATTTTGTTTTATTTATGTTTTTTTTCTACTTTGATTTAACATCTCGGATTTTTAAATCAGGTTGAAAACCTCCCTCATTTTGAATTTTTGAATTAATGGGTATAATAAATTCTATTTCGATCATTGGAACCCGATTTTGAGTTTTCCATCAAACCAAACTACTAAAAACACGCCTTTAATAGTGTTATATTACGTCTTTATAAATGCTAGAAATGCACTAACAACCTCATCACAGTTAAAAGGCCCAGGCTTTTATCATTACTAGAAAATCACTAATAAATGGTATCTTTATTAGCACAAATAAAAGAGCTGATAAAGCATACTTTTATCAGCACTTTTAAAAGCACTGATAAAAGTCACCATTTATCAGTGCTTTTATTTAGCACTGATAAAGAGACACTTTATCAGTACTTTTATAAGCACTGATAAATATTCCTTTATTGGCGCTTCTACAAGTGCTAATAAAGTATATCTTTATCAATGATTTTAGAAGCACTAATAAAGGCCATCTTTGTCAATGAATTTAGTAGCAATGATAAAGGTACAAATTGTAGTGTCATGTTACAGCACACTACAACACCAAAAACAGGTGCAGTGTGCTATAACAACACTACATCACCAAAAACAGAACAAAAATGTCCAAAATAAGATAAAAATACTAAATTTAAATGAAATAAAATTTCTAACACAAATACAAGAAAAAACACTATTATAGAGTATGTCAGTTTTTTTTACTAAAATTGAAGTAAATTTTGAATAAAAAATTGAATTTGGAGTCATACGAGTAACACCATGAGTCGAATTGAGGTGTGACTGATTACTACATGTCTAAAATGACTTATGGATCATTTTTATAAAGTAACAAAACAATCTAATGTGTTTTCTTGGTTTTTAGTATGTGTGTTGTTTTTTTATTAAAATTAATGTTAGTTTTGAGCACTTGGAGTCATACCGGTCACACAGTGCATCAGATTGTGGTGTGGCTAATTCCTATATGTCATAAATGATTTATAGATTGTTTTCCTAAAGTACCAAAACAATCTGAATATGTTTTCTTGGTTTGTAGTATGTCGGTTGTATTTTTCACAAAAAATAATATCAATTTTGAATAAAAAGACGCACTTGGAGTCATACCAGTCACACCGTGCATCAGATTGAGGTGAGGATGATTTTTAGACATCCCAAATGACTCATAGATTATTGAAATAAAGTATCAAAACAATAAAAATGTGTTTCTTCTATTTTGAGTATGCCACTTGTGTTTTTTCACTAAAATGTCATTTTAAACTAGAAACACACACTTTGAGCCATACAGGTAGCATCATGTGTAGGTTTGACATGAGACTGATTCATACACATCACAAATGAATTAAGAATAATTTTCCCAAATTATTATGACAATATGATCATGTTTTCTTATTTTTTATTGAGTAACACTTTTTGTATTAAAATGTCAATTTTAAACTGATAATGGACGCTTTTAGTCATACTAATCACACTGTGTGTCATACTGAGGTGTGGCTAATTACTACACATCATAAATGAATTATGGATCATTTTCCTAAAATACCAAAATAATCTGAATGTTTTGGCTTAGTTTTGAGTATGTTAGTTTTTTTTCACTAAAATTCATGTCAATTTTGAATAAAAAGATGCACTTTGAGTCATACCAGCCACACCGTGCGTCAGATTGAGGTGAGGATATTTTCTACACATCTCAAATAACTTATTAATCGTTTTCCTAAAGTATAAAAACAATAAAAAAAATTACTCTGTTTTTAGTACGCCACTTGTGTTTTTTTACTAAAATGTCAATTTAAACTAAAAACACACACTTTGATCCATATAGGTGGAATCATGCATGGGTTTGACATGACACTACTTCATACATGTCAAACATGAATTAATAATTGTTTTACCAAATTATCAAGATAATATCAACACTTTTTCTTGGTTTTTAGTGAGTGACACTTTTTGTATTAAAATGTCAATTTTAAACTGATAATGGACACTTGTTGTTATACCGGTCACACCTCTCCGGATTGAGGTGAATCTGATTCATACACATCAAGAATAACTTATATATCATTTTATTAAATTACCAAAACAATCCAAATGTTTTTTTCTCAGTTTTGAGTATGTCAGTTGTTTTTCTCACTAAAATTAATGTCAATTTTCAATAAAAAGATGCATTTGGAGTCATAATGGTCACACCGTGAATCAAATTGAGGTGAGTCTGATTTTATATGTCCCAAATCACTCATGGATCATTTTACTAAAATATAGAAACAATCATAAAGTGTTTCCTCTATTTTGAGTACACCACTTGTGTTTTTTTACTAAAATTTCATTTTCAACTTGAAACACACACTTGAGACATATAGGTGGAATCGTGTGTGGGTTTGACATGAGACTATTTCATACACATCACAAATGAATAAGGAATCATTTTCCCAAATTATAAATACAATTTGAGTGTGTTTTCTTGGTTTTCATTAAATGTCACTTTTTGTATTAAAATGTCAATTTTAAACTGATAACGAACACTTGGAGTCATATCGGTCACACCATGCATCAGATTGAGGTTTAGTTGATTCCTACATGTCTCAAATGACATATAGATAATTTTCCTAAAGTACCAAAAAAATCCTAATGTGTTTTCTAAATTTTGAGTATGTCAGTTGTTTTTTTCACTAAAATTAATGTTAATTTTGAATAAAAAGACACACTTTGAGTAATGTTGGTCACACCGTGCATCAGATTAAGATTCGAATGATTTATACACGTCCTAAATGACTCAAATATTGTTTTACTAAAGTATCAAAACAATCATAATGTTTTTCCTCTATTTTGAGTATCCCACTTGTGTTTTTTACTAAAATGTTATTTTAAACTAGAAACACGCACTTTGATCCATACAGGTGGCATCGTGTGTGGTTTTGACATGAGACTGATTCATAAAATTCAAAAATGAATTAAGAATATATTTCCCAAGTTATCAAGAAAATATGAGTGTGTTTTCTCAGTTTTCAGTGAGTGACACTTTTTTGTATTAAAATGTCAATTTTAAACTTATAATGAACACTTGGAGTCATACCGGTTACACCATGAGTCGGATTGAGGTGTGGATAATTCCTACACATAAAAAATGACTTATGGATCATTTTTCTAAAGTAAAAAAAATAATATAAATTAATTTTCTTAGTTTTGAGTATCTTATTTGTTTTTTTCACTAAAATTAATATCAATTTTGAATAATAAAATGACACACTTAGAGTCATACAGGTCACACCGTGGGTTATATTTTTGTAGGGATAATTTATACATGTCCCAAATTACTCATGAATCATTTTTATAAAGTATCAAAACAATCAGAATGTGTTTCCTCTGTTTTGAGTATGCCAATTTTGTTTTTTTACTAAAATGTCATTTTAAACTAGAAACGCGCACTTTGAGCCATACAGGTGGAATCGTGTGTGGTTTTGACATGATAATGATCCATACACATCACAAAGTAATTATTAATCATTGATCTAAATTATTAAAACAAGTGGTGAAAAACATTATTTCAATAAGTCACCTGAAACACTTGTATAATGGCTCTTATCTTAAGTGACAAGTGTTTTGTGCACTTTTAAACAATTATTCTCAAACACAATCATGGTATGAACCTAATTATGCTTCATTGCAAAAAAATATTTTTTTCAATCCATATCTTCTTATCCTTCTCTACCTCAGTCTCCACCCTGGTCTTCGCCTCCTCCTCCCCCATGTCGGTCTCTGCCTCCTACTCTGCTTCCACCGTCGCCTCTACCTCTACCTCTGCCTCTTCCTCCACTTATGCCTCTGACTCCTTATTCACCATTTCCCAACAATTTTATTGTTTGAAGGTTATCACTTTTAAAAAAATTTATTTCCTCCATTATACTTCTCCTTGAGAAAGATATTAAAAATAATGTATAAGAATTCTGACACTAATGCTTCACACCCCAAATATATTTTGAAGGTCATAACCCATACTAGATCACAAACGTTGCAGTTAATCACCTAAATTTTTTGTAGACATAAATTCTGAAAAAATTATGTTTCCCACTTATCTTTAAACAAATTTATCTCTTCTTTTGATTAACTAGGTTTTCGGTAGTCTTGATAGTACTAAGAAAATATTGACAGACAAATTATTATAAAATATATTTAATGAAATTGTAATTACCTTCAGAAATTACCTGTTGGAGGATGCTAGTCTTTTCATTTTTATGATTTCTCTCATAAAATTTCAAACATAATATCCAAAATTGGTGTCATTGTCTTATTTCAGAGACAGCAGAAACATTGACCAAAATAAGTAAAAAAAATTGAAATGTTTTGATAGTTAAATCTTTCTATATATATCTTAATTTGTTTCCATTTTTAGTTTTCCACGGGATTTATCCCTTAAGACACAGACTTCATTCCATGATCTAGACTTCATTGAGTGTCCTCCCTATCATAAAAAAATTATTTTTAAAACATAGACTGAACATATAATTCGAATTTTATATATAAAATGTTGATTGTATTGTATTACATATTCACAATACACATCATGTGTAGATATTTTTTTTCATAATGATGCATTGGATCCAAAAAATAAATACCTGAGGTGTTCATATTGACTTCTATCAGCATCTGGTGCATCCCAAAAAAAATAGTTAAGTAATGAAAAACTTAAAAATATATTTTATGTGATTAGATTATAGAGTTTTAGATTTTCATTGTAGGCATCAAAAAGAGTCTGTCGTCTGATGTTTTTTTATTAAACACTTCAGGTAACTGAACTTTTTTTATTAATTTCTTCCTCATTAAAAGTAATTTCAAACATAGAAACAATGAAGGGATTTATTAATCCAAATCGTGCTTCACACGATCTTCCCTTTATATAGTTGTTATATAAACATCTATACAAAATATGAATAGTTATTAATATTAATAAACATATTAGCTCACTATTTAGACATATGTATTATGAAAATTTACCTTATGTATGCATTCAAAATTAAGATGCCCATCCATTAATGCTTGAGAATCTCATTTAGAGTTTCGAGACCAATTCTGTCTGTTAAGGAATATCCATATATTTCTTCTTAATATTCAATTTAAGACATATTTTTATATTTAAATGTGGTATCTACATGAATTTGTAATGATAATAAATGTTTCTCTAGAACTGGTAGTGAGAAGGTTTTCTCAGAATGTTGTTTTGTTTTCTTGGTTGATTCACTAGATTTTCGTGATTCGGCCTTCTATTTCCCCACAACTTTATCCATCTGTAATATCACACCTCACTTAAAACCTTTTATCATCAACTGTTTCATGTTTTTCATATGAATTTTTTTTTAAGACATACCACATGTATCATTATAAGATTAGATGGTCATGTTATGAAACCCCCAATAGCAGCTTAGATCATTGTAATATCTGGACTGTCAAGTGGAATAGGGAACTTAGCAGTCAGCTCATAAGCTACCTCAATCCCCACTCTCATGTGATCTTTTGGAAGGTATTGATTATGTAGATGGTATCCTAGGATATTATACATTGTACTCATCGCAACATGGTAGTATGTAGTTGTTGATAGATACAAATCACATACAAGTGTAACCTATATAATTTTAGTAATATCAAGTTATCAGAAGTTGTTTGATTCACATTTAGGAGAAAGAGTAATGAAAAAATTGATTACCCTGGGTAAGGTATGCAGTTGGGGGGAATGACTAGCCTCAAATATATTGTGATTATTTGGTTCATGCGTAGATCTTTTCTCCACCGCCAGTTCTCTTTGATCGTTTCTTATTCATTGGTCTTCCAAACCAGACCACAAAATAATATCTTGCAGTGAGTCTATTTGTGTCTTCAATCGTCTCATCGTATTATATAAATTTTTATGGGGTTTTATCTTCTTAAAATATGTTCAAGGAGAGACTCCAAACCTAATCCTCTAATGCGACCATATTGTTCAATCACTTCAAAGCTACTGAAATTAGATTTTCTTCTAGTACGGGAATTGTTGATTCTTATGTATAGACCATATAAAAATATATAAACAAATCATATATATTTTTATTTAATGTTGTTATAAATCATAACAAATTAAAATTATGTCATACTTACACATTCTTCCCATACTTTTCTTGTGTTTTCATCAACTAATTTACCCTCTTTATTTAGAGGAGCCTCTTTCCATAGCACATGATGTGGTTTGGAAGTGGATTCTGATTTTGATTCATCAATATGCATATAAACAAAGAAACATATGTTGTTTCATATCTCATAATTAAAATTTTATTGTTAATTTAAAATATATACCCAATTATTCTCTAATGAATCATACCCCAACCTTTCTTTTCAATAGGGGTATGTTGGTTTTGATGCACATTCTTTATTTTTAGCACTCTTTTGTTGTTTCATAAATTAAAAAATTTGAATCAAGTTGGATAAAATAAATAATGTCAAATAATATATTAGAGACTAAAATGCAGCTGAAATGATTTCTCATTATGATGATTGATGAAAGCAGTCCATGTTTCCTTCTTTATAATGTGTGCATAACTAAGTGGTGGGTGGGGCTTTATTTTCCCCTCAACATCCCTAAGATTTAACTTTTTAAGAAGATTCTGGAAGCCTCTGTAGTATTTTCCAGCAGCCATTAAGAAAAATTTCTTACATAAATATTCTAAAATAAATAAAGTCTACAAGGAATAATGAAAATTAAATCAAAATTTTATTATATAATTTTTCAGTAAAATATAGAAAGTATAATGTAACATTACCATTATATCTTTCCAAAGGTTTTCCTTCATCACAGGTTGGATGTGGTGCCATAAATCAATATCAATCGGTACATTCAACCTCATTGTGACCCCAAGATAACTAATGAACATTGACTTGTTGGGGTCAATAAGTTGTTCGTGTTGATTCCAACCAACCTAGAATTTTATTCCTTGAACTCTTTCCTTGATAATTTTATTGGGTACTGTGATACTGCGTCATTGTTGGTTTTTTTCATCAACGTATTATTGATCCCCTAATAATTTTGTGGTTTCATCATCAACAGTCTATTATTACTTGGGATTAGTAACATCATCGTGTGCAGAAGACATTGTCTGCATGAGTAGTCAAACATTT
This sequence comes from Viscum album, assembly GCA_963277665.1. Taxonomy (NCBI): domain Eukaryota; kingdom Viridiplantae; phylum Streptophyta; class Magnoliopsida; order Santalales; family Viscaceae; genus Viscum; species Viscum album. The sequence goes on along the minus strand of OY728142.1, from coordinate 1,775,134,544 downwards.
AATTTGTCTTGAATAACAACAATAAAATACATTCCATGCAAAAAAATCCACAATTGCATGTATCTTTCATGAAAATTTCTATTATCTTGAACAGAGATATAATACTTCAATATTTTAGTAAAACTAACCTTCACTACCTTTATTTAATTTGTCCTTAGATATTGATTGTCTTGCATATCTTGACAATGTATTAGACTCCCTCTTTCAAACTAGCCTTCCTCCCATCATTGTGGTTCCAAAATTCCTTGATGAATTACCTCCCAAACAATTATTATTTCATTTTTTTTGTTTGATATTTATCTCCAATATTTTGTGGAAATACACCTATGTTTCTTGAACTAATCTAAGCAGAAGTCATCCCATGATCATTTTGGATGACTACTGCTCATATTAGTTCAAGTAACATAGAATAGATGGGGGTGAGTCTCAAGAAAAAAATACAATAATTGTTCTGGAGATTAAATTAGAGTTGTCATTGAGGTTAAAAAATAAATTAAATACAATTTTAATTATGAATTATAACATATTACATCACAAAAATGAAGGAATGAACATTCAAATCCATATGACTTCCACTCACAGTCATTCACTTCCACTCAAAAACATTTATGGTTTTCCACTTCCTCTGAAATGTTTCTTTTTTTGGTAAGTCTTAGAGAAGACACAAACTTTTGGTGGTATTGATGTGATGAGGATATTAGAGCTTGACAACTGGCCATTTCTCCAAGCTGCAAAGAGAAACTATCCTGAAGATAAAGCTGAAAACAGGGCCAGATATCTCTTCTCATTGTGGGAGGAATACCTTTGAGAGTGAGATTAGATGACTCATCATAGTAGTATTGTCATCCAAGTATGCTTAATTGTGGTGTTATAATAGAATTAAATGTGACCTCACTAAAGATAAAAGTAATTTTTTTATGAATTTTTGTCAAAATTAACTATGTGAGTCATATAAAAAAATGTATATCAAGAAACCAAAAAAAATCATTCATTATTTTTTGATTAATTTTTCGGTGCTATTTTTTGTGTTCCCAGGAAGTAGTAAATGAGGAGAATGAAAGGATGAAAGAGTTAAATAATGAGTTTCAGAGATGCGGTATTCAAATTCATGGCAACGGATTTGATGAATATTAATGAATACAATCTGAGCATGAGGTATGTCATCAATGAAATTTGGAACCACAATGATGGGAGGAAGGCTAGTTTGAAAGAGGGAGTCCAATCCATCATCAAGTGATGGAAGCCAATCAATCATCTAGAGATGGATTAAATAAAGGTGGTCAAGGTTAGTTGACTATAGTATTGAAGTATTATATCTATGTTCAAGACAGTAACAATTTTCATGAAAGATGCATGCAATTGTTGACTTTTATGCATGGAGTGTATTGTATTGTATATCTATCTTTACAAAATGAATCCTTATTTACACCACCTTATTTTTGAAACCCATGGTCATTTTTTATGAAAATTTATTTATTTTTCTTGCGATAATTATGTGTTGTATTCTTATTTCACAACAATGGATGGAGATGCAGTTCGCAGTGGTCTCGTATGAAGTTGGAATGAGTTTACATAGTAGGGGTGGCATTGTGTAGGTATAGGTAAGGGAGAGGGAGAGAGAGAGAGAGATAATATACTGATTACTCTTTTTCCATATGTTTTCTTACATAGAATATTGATTTTAATAACATTATGAATAATTTATAATCTCAATCCCAGATGAAATATAAGATACTCATAAATAAATAATAGGAAGCTTATGTGTCCAAAGACCATCGACAAGAGTATAAAATACTAGGACTGTACCTATCACTATAAAAGAAACTTGTATATCATCTTCCATAGACTATTCAGCCATAAATAATCTACCAACCATATTTAATGACCCTACCTAAAAAGAATAAATTAAAAGTATCATTAGAGGTTCCACAACTAACCACAACGATAGAAATGTTTCACATCAAATATGAAATAAGGATTAAAGTGTCCTAGGAACCTACACTGATGGAATCACTCAAAAAGTCTCCTCAATTGAAGAGTAATTAGAATACCTCTAATCTAATGGTCTTGAAGAAATGAATCTCACACCACCTACATTTGACATCACTTTTTTCTCCTCAAGGATTCTTCACCTTCCAATTTTGGATATTTTTTTAATCCACCATAGTCCCAACAATCAGTACCAATAGTCCTGTTGTGCTTTCATTCACATCTCAATACCATTTAAAGTGATTTTCAACACCATCTAAAGATTTGAAACTAAATTATTGAGTATAACAATTTATGCACATCTTGAAGGATGTTAACCAATGCATTCCCAAAATCAGGTCGAAGATATCCATCTCAAGAACAGAGAAATCCTAGAAAAATTTAGTCTTAATGAAAATTATAGAACATGTTTCATAGTTAAATTCTAGAAATTCTCTTTGTCCAAGAGGTGTTAAAAGATTCAACACATGAGGTTTCATTTCAACATGTAATCCCAAATGATCAACAACACTATAACCAATAAAATAGTGAGATGTTTTAGTAACAAACAAAGATTTTAAGAGATTATAATTTAATAGAATCATATCACACACTATCAAAGGACCATATTTATCCTCTGTTAGCATCGGCTTAGAACTATACAGTTATTTACTAGTTGTGCACGATAATTCTATACTAGTTTATTGTGGTTAGAATGACTACTGGGGTATCGGTGTTACATGAGAGTCACCTTGGGTCACTTGTTGTATTTAAGTGGTGAGGAGATGAGATGTAGGGTTCATCACAGTTAAAAATGGTGCAAAAATGTAAAACACGGAACCCAAAAAATCAAATAACGATAGAGGAAAAGAAGAAAATAACATACATTAGATTCTAGCCTTGATTCGTCTGAGGGAACGTAAAAGAGTCATGCCGGTAGCAGAGGAGTTCCATTAGAGCTTAAGAATTGCAAGTGACTAAGTTGCGGTTAGATTTCTTTTAAATAGATTAGAGACACTTTTAATAGTGCATTCAGAAAAGTGTTGATAAAGATCATTTTTATCAGCGCTAAAATGATAAGCGTTGATAAAAAGGGATATTTATCAGTTCTTTTTTAGCACTGATAAAGTGTGAGATTTATCAGTGCCAAAAAAGTGCTAATGAAAAACATTTTTATCAGCGCTAATGTTTTAGCACTAATAAAGATATTTTTAACAGTGCTAAAAAAGCACTAATAAATATTCCTTTTATCAGTGCTAAAATTTTAGTGCTGATAAAGGATTTTTAATTATAATTATTTAAATAAATTTATTATAATTTTATAATTATTTAAATATATATAATTATTTATTTATAATTATATAAATATTATTAAAAAATAATTATTATTCATTTTTAATAATTACAAATTTAAAAATATATATAGTAAATATAAATTTATAAATATATTTATTTATAAATATTTATTTACAAATATATTTTTAACATTATTAGTCGCTATATAATCTTAAATACATGCATTTTAAAAATGAGTGAAATTGGATAATTCAAAATGAGTACACTTTAAAAATATTGAAAAAATGGATAAGTTTCATTAATTAAATATAAATTATTAAAAAAATATGGATATATATATATATATTGAAAATACTAAAACATTGTAAATAAATATATATAAATAAATAATAGAAAATTATTGAATTCAAAAATAATATATATATATATATATATATTACAAATAAATACCCTAATTATAATAGTATTAAAAACAAATAAATAAAATTGACCAATTAAAAATATAGTATATCATGTTTTAATGAAAATTCTAAAATATACTAAAATTTGAATAAATTACATAAATATTAGGTGTATGTGTTTCTATATATTTCATAAATATATTTGTGTGTGCGTTTGTATATAAAAATGCATTAATTACATATGTGTCTGTGTGTGTGTACGTGAAATCAATATAACACACGACGTTTGATATATGTTAAATTGAAAAATCAAACAACATTAAAAATGAATAAGCCATTAATATTTTTTTAATTAAAATTTTATTCATTATATATATTTATATTTATATTTAATATATATTATTTATTACTATTTATAATTAATATATATATATATATTATACATATTCATTTTTATTAATAATTGTTTCATTAATAAATTTGTAAATAATTTTGTAATTTATTCATTTTGAATTTTTTTGTTTGATTATTTCAATCTATTAATTTTATATATATATATATATATATATTTATTTAATATATATTATTTATTAATATTTATAATCTATATATATGTATAGTAAATTTATTCATTTTTATTAACAATTATTTAATTAATAAAATTTTTAATATTTTTCTTAATTTAATCATTTTAAATTTTTATTTGTCTAATTATTTCATTTTATTCATTTTACATATCTATATATTTAATATATACTATTTATTAATTTTTAAATTTTATATATATGTGTATTCAATTTATTCATTTTTAACAATAATTATTTAATTAATGAAATTGTTAAAAAAAATATTTGTCTACTTATTTCAATTTATTATGGACTATTATCGGCACTTTATTAGCACTCATAAAGGTTACCCATTATCAGTGCTTTATTTTTAGTGTTGATAAAGATTCCATTTTATCAGTGCTTATTTTAGCGCTGATAAAGATAAACCTTGTCAACGCATTTTTCTAGCACTGCTAAATGTCAGCATTATTTAAGACGTGTTTTGTAGTAGTGGCAATATCATGTTTTTGTATGGTTTTAGAGTCTTAGAGAATGCCTGAGGTGTTTAAAAGGGTTTCAGGAGCATCGGAGGCCCGAAGGCCTATTTTTTGAGTTGTAGATCAAGATGCACGGTTGGGGTAAACTGTATGGCCTCTTCCAGCTAATCGTGCACCCAGTTTTTGTATTGTCACACAGTTTGAAAAACTATGACTGGTGAGGCACACAGTTGTAAAGCCTTTTCTATAATTTTTGTAGAGAATTCTGCGTGGTTTGCGCATGGTTAGAGAAAACCATGTGGCAAGCCGCACAAGTAGTTCCATATAGGCAGTACCTATGCACTACAGCCCACATGGTTTGTGCATGATTAGAAAAACTATGTGAGCTAACCATGTGGCCTCTTTAAAAGGGTAAAATTACTTTGTTACCCCTCTCTTCTTTTCCTTGTTCTTCTTCTTTTTCCTCCATCTCTCATGGTTCGTGTGCAGTAACAAAGGAGGAGCTCCTCCTCCTCTCCTCTAGGGTGTATCCTAGATCCTTCATCGATGCTCCATTTTTAGATCTGTTCGGTGCATCAGATTCTCCACAGTAAGGCTTATCACACCCATGGATCTCTTCTTCTTTGCTCTCGCATCATGGATCACTAAATCTGTTTGAGCTGTTTTGCCCTATTTTCAGGGTGTTCGACGAAATCGTTAATTTCTACCAAACCACTTGTAGTTAAAGGCTAATATCAGATGTACCTACATCTATGAGTCCAAGGTAGGTGGTTCATACCCTTCTTCATTTTTTTTGTAAATTTGGGGGGCACGTATTTTAGTGAATTGTTGGGTATTTGAGTAAGACCCATTTGATTGCTTGATGTTAAATTAGTCGTATGACCTTATGGGATGCCATTGGGCATGCCAAAACCATATTCGCTTGAGTGAGGCCAAGTTAGAGGTCATCACTCCTTGGGTGGTTTGGTTGTGGGTGTTATATTCATTTAAATTTAATAGTTTAAATTAATTTGGTTTGTTCATTTTAATCTAAGATATTTAATTATGTTATATTGAATTGATTTATTGGGGTTGAATTAGTCAATTAAATTAAAATTGAATTTTTGTGTTTCTTTAAATTTATCAATTCAATTGTATTAAATTTAATTTATTATTTAAAGTAAATTGACTTGATTTATATATATGAAATGATTGAATTGCATGTGATGTGATCCATTGGATCGTGATGGGATCGCGTTGAGTAATTGAGGTGGCATAGCCATCAATATTGAGGTCATGTAGTCTTCTGGTTGGGCTTAGCCCAGATTACTTAGGTAGTGTTGACCATCATTTGGGCATCATGGATGTTAGTATGAGGTGGTTATGACTTCAATTTATGAGCAAGGCTCATGTGATATTGGATGGCATGGCCATCATACTTGAGCGACAAGGTCGCAAGGGAATAAGGTTTCAGTTAGATGTATCTTAGGTGCTACTTTGGTGATTGTTGCTCACCCATGATGGCCAAAGCACCACTTGGATTTGTGTGAACATAACTTGACTCGATGATGATGTGGTTTTGATCACTTATGTGGGTAGATACCCTTGGTAGTGCAGCTTAGGAATTTTTATAGGTTGTTCTTTCTGTAAAAATCTAGAGGGAAGGTGAGGAGCCTTCGGACAATAGCGTTGAGGCTATCAGTTTGGGGTTGAGGCTTGCCATATTGGGGTCTTTGGACCTGGACTATTATTTGAGGATGAAAATTGTCATTCCTAAAGACATCATGCTATGAGCTGATGGTGAAATTTATTTGAAGACAGGTATCGTTGTGCCTCTGGATGTTAGGCCTTGAGCTGACAAGTGATTTTGAACAAGGGTCTGAGGGACCAGTTTTTATCATTTGGGAATGCCTTCATGATGTCGGTGATTTTTTGAGACACGAGGTGTGAGGGGGAACATGGTTCTAAGGTTACTTTATTAATGTGAAACCTGAGGGTTCACTTGGAATATTAAACTTCAGGGGATGCCATGGGCCATGGGCTGAGGGTCCTATCCTCTTCAGTGATTCTAGCTTTGGCTGAGGTAGGTTATGGATTCCTGGTGGCCATTGAGCACCAGGGAAGTCTGTGTTTACTTTACGCATGTTATGTTTTATTTACTATAGTTCACTCCTTCTTAAACACTTATGTTGGGTATGCACACTTGAGTGGTATCCTACTAAGACGCATTCTCACACCCTACAAGGTCCCTTTGGGATGCGTGTAGACTTTATGTTGTTGTGTTCATTTAATGGATCAACTTTAGAATATAGTCCTTAGAAGCTATTTGGCAGGGGATGTTGGTATGGGACCTTGAGGTCTTGCCTCAGCTTGACTTTTCCTTTGTTTATCTTTCTGCATTATCATGATATATATATTTTTATCTACTATGGTCATCCACGGGTGACTCATTTTGGATATTGTATTACATGACCTAATTTAGTAGTTTCATGTGGTATGTTTGAATGTTTATTTCTTTTTTCTGCTTTTTAGTTTATGATTCTTCTATTTATAGATAATTACTATGATTTCTCCATTGGCGGGTTTGGTTTGATTTTTTTGAGTCTTATTTTTTACACTTCATGTTATATATATATATATATATATGGGGGGGGTGGGTGGGTACTCAGACCATTATTATATCATCACCTAATTGTATAGCCTCCCCACTTTTCCCTCTTACACCCCCATTTCTAGTCAAAAACCTTTGGAATTTAGGGAGGTACACCTATGGCCAGTGGAACCTAGATCGATATCATTGTTCGGATGTCTAATAGGGTTGGGGATGCTACACGTGGTATCAGAGCAGTTCTTGAGTGGGATTTAGTAGTAGTGTAAGGATGGATAATAATGAGATCGAGATTTCTTGTGCTTCTTTTCTACTGGTCATACTATTTGGGATATGGTAGACTAGATATTAGTATGTGTTCAGAACTAGATTCGTAGATCGTGTTTGGGTGCATGCATCCCCATATATGAGGGACGGGTCAAGTTACCGGGGGTGGGGCTTATTTTTCTTTTTGATCAGTTTATAGTTTATATGATTTCCACCTTGAGTGTTATTATTGTACTATGAGTTGTTAAATTTTATTATATGTAACCTTAGCCTAGTGTGGAAAGGTATGAGATCTTGGACCCTTGGCCCGACACCTCAATGGGGTGATTGTATGCTTGTTTAAGCTTTTTTTCGGCACATATTAAGGTTTTTTAATTATGAATCATCATGAGCCTATGAAAAATTCTTGTGAAATGATTTTTAAATGTGATATGATATGTGATATATATATATATATATATATATATATATATATATAATTGTTTGTGCTATGTGATATGGGCCTAGTTCTTATAGGATCATGAGGGTATTATGAAGTGGGGTGATGTTGATCACCAGGTTGGATGATGAGGTCATCAGTGTGAGGCAACATTGGTTGCTAGGATGGGCATGGCTCGAGGTACTTTTGATACTTGGATCTGTTGAGGGTGGGTAAGGAGGCCATGGGGTCGGGATACTGAGTGGTATAGTTGAGATAGGAAAGGGTAAGGGTAGTGAGGATGTGATTATTTTTAATTCTTTCCCTATCTACATTTTATATATTTATATATATACATATATCATTTGGTTTGTCTGACCATGTTGATGGTATTCAGTGGGTTCCTCCTAGACGGCTCGGATGGAGCATCAGGCGGCTGTTGGCTTGGTGTTCTAGGAGCATGAGCAGGTTGAGGCCCTTGAGGGTCAGGCGGAGCTGGTAAAGGCTTGGGCATAGGCTCATGTATAGGTTCTAGTGCAGGCAGGGTAGCCCCCAGATTTTACAGCATTTGTGTCATGGCTTGATGAGCAGCTCAGAGCGAGCCTAATTTGGGTTATCCAGGGTATCGACAGGGGTGATCAGGGAGAAGATCCATCTATGGAATATCTTACTTGGGATTTCCAGTCACACCACCTGCCACTTTTCTAGGGTGAGTGTGGTCCATAGGTGGCTGAGAACTGGAATGAGTCCATGCAAATGATCTTCAAGCAGTTATAGATGCCTCCAGGGTGAAGGGTGAAATTGGAGACCTATATGCTCATAGGACCGACTAAGAACCGGTGTGACTTGAAGGTGTAGGTAGGTAGACATGAGAGACTAGCCTGAAAGTACTTTGAGGTCAAGTTCTTCGATTAATTCTTCCCATGGATGCTCAGGGAAGAGTGAGATCAGGATTTCTTGAGCATTCAGTAGGGAAACATGTTCTTCATGGACTACGCAATGACATTCACTGAATTTTATTTCTTCACACCCAACATAGTGAGCGATGAAACCTCAAGGATGAGGTGCTTTGAGGATGGTTCAAGGCATGCCTTTCAAGTGTAGGTAAACATCTTTAGGTTGTCCTCACTCTCATAGGCAGTGAACCAGGCACTCATATCCAAGGGAAACCTGACATATAGATCTTACTCAATCCAGTCAGTGGATTCAGGTGACTTCAATGGTGATGCTTCAGATGGCGGGAAGAAAGTCCGGGATGAGTTCTAGTAGGGCAGACAGGCCAAGGACTTGAGAAAAACACCTCACAGTGGTTCTTCGATGGTTTTATTTCAGTGTGGGAAGCCAAGACATGTTTGGACTCATAGTGAGTGGCCTAAAAAGGAGTTTCGGGCATGTGGGAAAGTTGACCATCTCGAGAGGTTCTGTAGGAATCCTTCTCAGATAGCTGGTAGTCAAGGATCGAGGCAGACTTAGGGTTCTTTAGTCGGTTCAGGTGTGGTACCAGGTGAGGGTATCTGAGTGTTATTTGCATGCAAGATACAGTGGTACTCAATAGTGGGGTCAGTAACCAATTGTTAGTGCAGCACCATAGGGAGTTCAGGCTTCAGGCAGCCAAGCTTTAGGCCAGGTACTTTCCTTGGAGATGCCAGGTGTTGAGCAGGCTGGTGAGCTAACAACAGTTAGAGGTACGCCATGAGAATATCCATCTTCTTTTGTTTTGTTTCGGCATGAAATGTTGAGTCATGTATGTTTTGGGTGCATGAGGTGCATGGGATGTATATATGGACTAACCAAATGATGGTTAGTAGGTTCACACTAGATTGGGTTTGTTTTATATTTGTGTGTGAGTGTGAGAGAGGTGCATGGAACTAGGTTCTATATTTGAGCATCATTGGGTGCAAGATTATTGAGATGCAATGGCATTGGGACATTGAGGATATGTGGTTATTCGAGGTGCGATGAATCTTGGCATTATTATGATGCATGACTTGACTGAGGTGAGAGTAAAGGGAGTTATCAGAGCATCGGTTGAGATGTGGGACCTTGTTGATTCCATGTGAGACATGGGCACGAGGTGGGCATCGACGCGGTGCAGGATTCATATGGGTGTCTGGTATGAAATGGGATCACATGATGAGGTTCAGGAGTGACAACGCATCACATGATGACCTTAGAGTATGGAAATTGGTCTATGGACCACTTGTTTTATTTGACTTTTGTTCGGGATGGATCGGGGTAGATCACTTATATAGTGGGGATCCACCCCCCAAGGTAGTTGACCTATCTTATTCCCTTGAGACTCAGGTAGTCTGGGTTTTTTTTAAATGGTATGGGTATGTACAATACCATCACTATGGTTTGTTATATAGATTTGGGACGAGTTATGTTAAGTTGGAAGAGATTGTAACATCCTAGGTTTTTGAATCGGGTTGAAAACCTCTCCCGTTTTGAATTTTTGAATTAGTGGGTACTCTAAATTCTCTTTCAATCATAAAAACTCAATTTTGAGTTTTCTGTCAACCTAATATCATTTTTTTGGAGATGGTTTTAAATTCTTGGAGAGTTCCTTAGGTGTTCAGAAGGGTTTTGGGAGTGTTAGAGGGCCAAAGGCCTATTTTTGAGTTGCGAGTCAAGGAACACTATTTGGGGAAAACCATGTAGCCTATTCCAACTAATAGTGAACCCTATTTTTGTATTTTATTGTAGTTTGAAAAACCATAAAAGGTGAGACACATAGCTGTGAGGCCTTTTCTACAGTTTTTATAGAGGTTTCTGCATCGTTTTCACACAGTTAGGGAAAATCGTGCAGCAAGCCGCATGGGTAGTGCTATATAGGCAATAAATATGCATTGTAGCTCACATGGTTTGTGTGTGGTTTGTAAAACCATGTGATATAACCATGTTTCTTATTTAAAGTGGTAAAATTAATTTTATACCCCTCTATTATTTTCCTGTTTCTCCTTCTTTTTCCTTCTTCTCCCATGGGTCGCACGCATTAGCAAAGGAGGAGTTTCTCCTCCTCTCCTCTAGGGTGTGGCCTAAATCCTTCATCAGTGCTCTGTTTTTAGATATTTCAAGTGTATTGAAACTATATAAGTAATGATTATCACACCCATGATTATCTTCTTCTCTGATCTTTCCTCATGGAGCACTAAATCTGTATGAGCTATTTTTTCCTATTTTCAGGGTGTTCGATGGAATTTTCGATTTCTTCCAAACTTCTTGGAGTTAGAGGCTAATACTGGTCATCCTTATGTCTATGATTCCAAGGTAGGTGGTGCATACCCTTCTTCATGTTTTTGTGAATTTTTTGGGGGGACTTATTTTAGCATGTTGTTGGGTATTTGAGCGAGTCCCATTTTAAATTGATTGCTTGATGTTAAATTGATTGTATGACCTTATGGGATGCCATTGGTCATGCCCAAACCATATTTTCTCAAGTGAGGTTGGGTTATAGGTTGTCTCCACTTGGGTTTTTTGGTCAGGGGTGTTATATTCATTTAAATTTAATTGTTTAAATTAATTTGGTTCGTTAATTTGAATTTGAGATATTTAATTCTATTATATTGAATTGATTCATTGGGGTTGAGTTAGTCAATTCAATTAAAATTTAATTTTTGTGATACTTTAAATTGCTCAACTCAATCATATTAAATTGAATTTATTATTTAAATTAAACTAACATGATTTATATATATGAAATGCTTGAATTCCATGTGATGTGATCCATTGGATCGTGACAAGCTTGGCCCAAGGAATTAAGGTGGTGTGGCCATCAGGATTGAGGTGACGTGGTCATCTAGTTGGGCTTGGCCTGGATTACTTTGGTGGTGTTGATCATTGGTTGGGTGTTGTGGCATTGGTATGAGGTTTCTAGGCCATCAAGTTACGATTGAGGCTCATGTGATATTGGATGGCATGGCCATCGTACTTGAGCGACATGGTTTCAGGGGCATGAGGTGACATTTGGATGTGGCTTAGGTACTACTTTGGTAATTTTTACTCACCCATGATGGCCAAAGCACCTCTTGGAGTTGTGTGCATACAAGTTGACTTAGTGATGAGGTGGTTTTGACCACTCATGTGGGTAGAGACCCCTTTTAGTGTGTCTTATAAAGTTTTGTTGGGGGTGTTTTTCGTAGAAATACATGGTGAATATGAGGAGCCTTCAGATGATAGCATTGAGGCTATCAGTTGGGGGCTGAGGATCACTGTATTAGGGTAATTGGGACTCATCTATTATTGGAGTATGGAAATAATCATTCCTTAGTACATCATTTTATTATCCTATGGTGACTTTTATTTGAGGATAGGTATTATTGTGCCTCCAGATGTCAGTCCTTGAGCCGACAAATGCTTTTGGGTAGGGTTTTAAGGGATCGATTACTATTGTTTTGGTGTGCCTTTGAGACTTTAGTGATTTTTTGATACATGAGGTGTCAGGAGGCATGTGGTACCAGGGTTACTTTATTGAGGTGGAACCTAAGGTTTCACCCGGTCTATTAAAATTTAGGGGAAGCCTTAGGCCATGCGCTAGGGTCCTCTCCTCTATAGTGATTTCAGAAATGGTTGAGGCAGGTGATGGGTTCCTGGTGGTTTTTCAGCACTAAGGAAGTCTATGTTCACTTTACGCATGTGTTGTTTTATTTACTATATTTCACACTTTCTTAAACACATATGTTGGGTATGCACAATTAGTTGGTATCCTACTGAGACACATTCTCACACCCTACACAGGACCTTCAGGATTCATGTAGAATTTATGTTGTTGCATTTGGTTAAGGGATCAGCTTCAGGAGACGGACCTTAGTAGCTGTTTGGTAGGGGTTTTAGCATGGGACCTTGAGGTCTTGCCTCAACTGGAGTTTTTTTTTATATATTTCTATCTCAACATGTTATATCTGTGTGTGTATGTGTGTGTGGATTCTATGGTTAGCCATGGGAAACCCATTTTGGGTATTGTATTGTATGACCTATTTTGGTAGTTTCATGTGGTATGTTTGGATGTTTATTTCTTTTCACTGATTTGTAGTTTATTCTTATTATATTTATTAATAATTACTATGATTCTGCAATTGGAGGGTTTGGTTTGAGTCTACTAGGTATTATTTTTTCCAATGCATGTTATATGTGTGTGTGTGTACTCAGACCATTATTATATCATCACCTGAGGGTATAGTCTCTCCAATTTTCTCTCTCACACCCTTGCTGCTTGTTAGTAGCCTTTGGCATTTGGGGTGGTCTGCCTAAGGTCAGTGGTACCCAGCTCAATAGCACTGTTTGGGTAGCTAATCAGGTTGGGGATGATACATTTAATAAAGAGGATATAGTCTCCCCATGATCTATATTAGACTCTCATTGTTAGTCGAAGCCCCTAGAGTATGAGGATGCATGCCTGATGTCATGTGGTAGACTGGCTTGAGGCACCGATGTGTGGCACCTAGGCCGAGCCATCACAAGTTATGTAATTATTCTATATTCCATTTATGAACATGCATTACAAAAAGGGGTGTAAACACTTAACTAAATGTTCTTACCAAGGTAGTAAATGAGATCTCATTTGATTTATAGTATGAAAATAAATTGAATATTATCTCATATATTTGTATAGGTATGAAATGTGTTTTTATAACTATTTATAGTCACAAACTCATATAACAAGATGCATAAAGGGATCGTATCTCTAAAAAGATTCTAGAAGTAAGATATTCTTTCATGAAGTTGAGTCTCAAGATACACAGGGTTTGGAATAGGTATAAAAACTCCATAAGACTTAGTGTTAGAATTTGTTTCAAAGACACAACATACTACATAGTTCAATTAGGAATGAAGGTGACACATTATTCATTGAGGATAATAAACTCTAGTCCTATAAAAAGGTAATAAATATGTGTGTCTAAAAAAGTTAATTTGGAGTTTTAGTGTTTTTATTTTAATATGGAAAAGAAGAATTATTAACAGAAACAAGATAGATGTCCTACAATTACTTAAGAACTGGATAAAAAAATATTTCTCCATGAAAGTCTTAGAAAAATAATCCTATATTATAAGGATCAATATATATAGATATAGGTCCAAGATTCAATTTAAACAAAATAAAAGCACATAAATTGATAAGTTATTGAAATATATAATAAAAAGAAATCAATAGGGTATTATTTTATATATCACATGGATTAAATAATAAATAAAATTCTTTTCACTTTGATAGATGGATCTTTCATTTATGTCATTCTACATACTAGTATTTCTAGTATAACTAAATTATAAGGAGTTAAAACTATCCTAAGATACTAGAGTTCTATAGGTGATATAATCATATTATATAGAGAATATAAGAAACCAATTGTGAGGGGATAAAAAATTAGTTAGGATAATGATGGTGGAATGAGAAATAGAAGATCAAAATAACTCATGGTTTCTGGTTCTATATAAACTCATATATATCATAGATTCTAATGTTTCTAAAGAATAACTATGCTTATATTTTTTAAATATAATCTCTTAAAAAAAATTCTAAATTGGATGATGTTGTGGATAGTGGTTATCCACAAAGTAAAATGTGATATTCTAAGTGGCCAAATTCATACCTCAACAGAAGCATGAATGTCATGTAAGAGATAATGAGTTATGAAATGTCAATAGATGGCTCTAGTGAAAGTGGGATTCTTTGGGAATTTATTCAATAAAACAAACTTTATTATGTAATTTTTATTACAAAACCATATTCTTATCACATATTTACTTTTCTTTAACATGATTTATGCGATAATGTATTTTGATTATTTATTTAATCAATGGATTATAAAAATTCCCCATTATAATGAGAACCTTGATATTTCATGATTATATTATTAAATAATATGTCATATGGTCTAGATACATCATACTAATAGGAAACAAATGATATTTGACTATATAATGCAGAGGACTCATAAGAATTTAGACTTATTCTCATAAATTTCACACTTGGTGATCTCCAAGAAGTGTATTCATTAGGAAAAACCTGGTAATAAGAATTTGGAATTTTTTAAATGATATTATAATTCCTATATGTGAGTGTGTGTGTGTGTGTTTCTTGGTACTTGGAATTGAGATAATTATTAATGTATATCAGGAATTGTATAATTTTATGTGTGGATAAAAACCGTGACAACATGTACACATAGTGTAGTAGCATGCGTACTATGCATCATAAGTTATATGACATTAATTTAATGGTAAATAGAGTATTTTTTCCCTTGTGAATAATGGAAGAAGATATATTTATACCCTTGATGAAATGAAAGGTTATAAATAAATTACATTTTCATGATGATATCAAAAAACTCATTTCAATAATTCAAACAAAGATAGGTTAAATTTATAAGATGATGACACATTTATGCATATTTCTAGATGAGATATCTACTAATAAAGGTAATATATCACATAGTATAACTCTTAATATGTTATCATTATGAAAACTTGTTTTTTATTTTTTGGATCCATGAAATATTTCTAGATACCGCTCTTTTTCTCTAGGTTAGACCTACTACCTTTAAGAAAATAGACTAGAGGGATACACACAATTTCTATCCAAAATCTCATTAGATTAGATTGAATCTATGTATAAAAAAATTAGTCTTGTACTTTTAAATAATATTTATTCTAGTAATATTAATATCAAATTCAATCATAAGATTCATTAGTTCAATAATAATTTATTTGAATTTTATCTCTTATCTATTCATAATATAAATAACTATAATTTTTTTCATGATATAAGTGAATATAATATTTGTTTTTTTGTTTATTTATAATTTATGTGAATAAAAATAAATATTAATTCATAATTTTAGTGAATATAATATTTATTTTATTGAATGAACATAATTTTATTATTCAAAGATCAATGATATTTATAGGGGGATTTGGATCGGTAAATGATTCAATAAATATATTTAAATATCATTTAAAAATATTTATTTATTTATTTAAAATGATATTATAATAAAACATGCCACCTAAAATAATTATAGTATTATTATTATTCTTGGGGAGCTAACATGGGTCTTTTTTGAAGTTAAATTAATAGAGGAATTAAAGGCAATTATTTTAATTTTAGTCTAAGTATATAAGGGAATGACGCACCACTCCTCAGATTTTATCTCAATGGGTGCTTGTTGAAAGGGTTTTTTCACTGTTCCTATTGTGTAAATGGCCCATACATCTTCATCACTGGTGTTTTATCTCTAGTTTTTCACTGTGTTTTGTTTTTTTTCTTTTTTTATTTTGGATATCATTAGGTTCCTTGGTCTTCTGTGTGTTTTTGTTTGTTTTGGGACTTTTCCATGATATTTCTCTTTAGAAATTCTCCCATATCCTTCCTCTCAGGTTCCTATATTCCTTTAATTTTCATTATTCCACTAGGGTTTGAGATTGTGCAGATCCCTACCAAGAGTAGAATTTCTAATTCTTGGTTATCTCAAGGCCCTTCTCTAATGGAAACTTATGTTCCTATTTCGAATTATTCCATCCCATAGTATCACTAACTCACCTTCAAGTTACTTGAGGAATATGGTTCATTATTGAGTTCTTCATTTTGATTAGAGTGGTGGGGATAAGTTATAAAATGGGCATCATCAGTGGTATTCATCTTCTAATAGTGTTTGGTGGTTGGGTTTTTATGGTATTAATGTAATGAACCAGCTTGAGAAACCATCAAAACAATACCTAAGATGACCCACCACAAGGACAAAAGCACGTTTCTGATCACCACAGACTAGAAACTACTTCTAGGGTATCTAAACAAAGGGTCTGATAATTAGGGTTCAAAATCATCAAACAACTCATTTTATAAGGTTTCAAAAGGGCCTTTAACTTCAAAGGTGAAAAACAAATTACAAAAATGTCATTTAAAAACCAATTTAGTCATCTACCTTAAATATTTCACATTCCTCCCTTAGGATTCATTCAAAAAACAAACACCTCTTTAGAAATCAAAACATAGAAAAACCCCTTCATTTATCATTAAAACCATTTTAAAGGATCCTTATATGAATTTTCATAAACACTTGGCATGCACAAAAATTTTAATTAAAAATGAACATAATAAATCTATTAAAATATTCCATGCCATGTTGATCAGTCATTTAATACATTTAGTAAACCCCTCATGGGGATCACATATAGGCATAATTTTTAAAAGAAAATAATTAAAAATAATTTAATATCTTAATGAAATTCTAAATAAAGTAATCTCATAGAAACACCTTCCTCAAGCCAAGTCCAAACAAGTATCAATGATTTACCTTTGATAGCGAAAGAAAAACCCCATCCTAAAACAACCTCAATGATCCCAAGACATCCAAATCCTTAAGATTAGGTTAACCCAAACCCTAAATCTAGACCCATACAATGATTATAGTTACCATTAGGAAATAAAACCAATGGGAAATGGAGGTGGTAAAAGTTTACAAGAAGAAACAAAGTAAAGGTGTATATTTACCTTTTATAAAAGCTTGAAATTGAAGACATAAAGGCTCAAATCGAAGAAGAAAGGAGGAGGGATCTCCCTAGTTCATACCTCATGATTGGATGAATGAAATGAGGGGAAAGAGGGTTGAAAACCCTTAAAATAATATGAGGGAAAATTTTAAATTAACCAAATTTAAAGTTGGGTAACCATACTCCATAGTGTGGAACCATCCACCGTGGTTTAATTCCCTACTCTTGGTGCCTCTGTGGTGTGTCCACTAGGGTTGCAGTATGGAGTACCTCTCTAGGATAGAGTCACAAATACCAAGCCCTAAGAAACTACAACATGTATCTTATTTTCTAAGATATATATCACCACACATCCTCACCATGATTCAATCCACCCCATTATAGTATGTCCAACCTCCCATTGAGAAATTTCAAAAAAGGGAAACCCCGTCACTGGAAAATAAGGACTGGTGTGGTAATCTCCTAAAAATAAATACCATAATTCATTCACACCCTCCACGTCATGGTCCTAAACCAAATCCAAAAAAAATATTGAAAATTGAATTTATGGTAAAATAACCACCAACTATGTCACAATTCCTTTGTCCATAGCGTCGCCTCACCCACAATATTGAAATTGTGGAACAGTGCCCACTTCCATGGTGTGGTCTACTACAACTAAAAACATAAGATCTATAAAATAGACCAAATCACTTCCATTTTTTCAAAAAACTCCCAAAATATAAAAATAAATAAAATTAAAATAAAATTTAAACACACCAATGACATGGAGGTGTCAAAATTCTCCTCACTTCACCACTTTTTCCCCTAAAAAGTCAGTCAAAATTAAAACCAATGAAAAATAAAATCTTAACACCTAACATAATAGGTTGGAGGGTCAGGGGGGAAATCAATTATTCTTGTGAGAAAGGAACACCAAATAATAGGAAATTATCAAAAATCATTAGAATAAATCCTAAAACATTATCAACCATCTCTAAGCATAACCCAAGCCGCAATCATGGAACATGAAGCTCAAAATTTTATAGAGATCTAAAATAGGTTTCCTTACTATTTAAACTATGGATAAACACTCCTAAGATAAGGATATCACCCAAACAACATGTTTCCTCAAAATACCTCAATAGAAACAATAATTCTTCTTCATCCATACTCAATTATTCAAGATACGATTGAAAAACCAATAATAGAAGTACAACCTAATTAAATACTCAAATGACCATAATCAAGGTCAACCAACCTTTCATCATCACATATAATTAAAAGGGGAAGGTATATCAATCCAAAAATATGACTCAATAATAATAAATTTGACTTCAACCTCAAGTCATGAAATAAAAGAATAAATGACATGGGACATATCTTGTGGAACACCCACTCATGATAAACCTAACAAAACCCAAACTAGGAATAATCTCAAACAAGTTACCATCTAGAGTATAATCTAGATAGGTATAATAGTAATCCCAGTTATTCAAGGATTTATCCAAGGATTAATATGAGAAATTTATCAATATCTAAATATAAACACATTGTTATCATTATATTCAGACCTCAAGAGGCATGATAATCTATCAAGGCATGAGCACCATCACAAGTAATCAACACATATCCAAACAAGACCTAAGGAAATACCTAAAATAATATACCAACCAATGATAATATCAATCCTTAATTTGGTTTAAATTCATTAATCTTAAATCCCAAAACAACTTTGAATCCAAATTACACCCAAAACTTCTACTCACAGGGAGAAACTATTACCCAAAAGGAGATTCCATTATCAATTCAATTTTCTAATAAAATATGAGGCTGATTCTAACCACTACATTTCCCAAATAGAACCTAAATCACATCAAAATAGAGGATGGTGATTCAAAAATCCAAGAACCGGAAGGAAATTGTCTCTTCTACTCTATTCAGAGTATGGGTGGAGTCAAAACTAGAAGGTCTATGCCTAAAAATGAGGAAAATTCAATCTAAGGATAATCCCTCAAAATAAACTTTCCATAACCCATCAAGAACTTTTCAGAATGAATTTAAAGTATCACAAAGAATGGATCTAACTCTTATATACCTCACATATACAAAAATAATAAACCCATTTAAAACCAAGTGACTAAACTAAAATCACCAATTTATCCAATAATATCACACTAAAAAATTAATTTCTTTAAAAACACCACATTTCAAAAGATCCCAAGAAACTCATTTTACAAAATCAAACTTATTTTAAAACATTTACATTGGATTTAAAAACCATCCATTTCATTTAAATCAAGAATCCCATTAGAACCTCATAGTATCTAATATAACTCAATAGGGATCAAAATACCATCATAAAAATCAAAACATGAATCCAAATTCATGACTCACATCGCAACATCCCATGGAAACTATTGTTTCTTCATGAAAGGTGGTGATCAATCACCTACTCATGACTGATATCCTAATTTCTGACATTCCTATCTTCATACTACCAAGACACACCCAAATAAAAATATGGTTCTATGATACCATTTTGTACCAAACCAACTCAGGATACCACCGAACTAGTACCCATTCTGACCTACCATAAGTCCTGAAGCACATTCTAAATCACCATGGGATAGAAACTTGTTCCATAATAACAAAATAAACAACTAGTGGGAATTATTTCACCCTATAAAAATGATAATAACATTGTAGAAAAATGAGAATCTAGTATGGTGTGTCCAGTCGTTGGACTTCCATGCATATAAAATAATAAATTTTAAATAAATTAATAATAAAACATGTAATAAGAAAGATAAAAATACACATGATACATAACCAATTAAAGTGACTACTATCGTCTAGAAATACACACTATAATAAACAATCAATAAGCTTACAATATAAATTTGAAAAATAATACAAAATATGCCTGACTAGATTGTTCGATACATAAATATCCCAAAAGTAAATAAATAACATGATCTTACACTTGAAAACATCAGTGTAACTAATATTCACTCACCATATCTATACCATCCAACATCAGACTACCTGAAAAATGTAAAAACTAAGATGAAGACCTGAGAACCTATATAAGACATGAGATATATATACACACACATACAAGTGGATAAGCAGTGTGTGAGCTAAACGATCCTAGTAGTATTTCACAAAAGATTCAATGAAATTAATTTTATAAAAAAATCATAAATTCAAGTTTGAATATTAATTGGAAATTAGGTCATTCAAATGTAATGCATACAAAAAACAAATATCATACTTTATCTATTTTCCAAAACCATAAGGTAAAACCTTTCTTAGAAAGCAAAACACTATCAATCTTGAAATCCATAATTTAAATCCCTTGAAAATAAATCCAACTTTCCTAAAAAATCTCTTTAAAGGAACATTTTTATTAACCAAGGGGTGGAATCCACCATTTAAAATGAAAAACACTTAAAAACACTAAAAAGGGTGGACCTCCAAGTTCATATATTTAAAACCAAACCATTTTTCCTTCTTTCAAATTCATTCAAAAATCCTATTTTCAAAAAAAAAGTGAAAATTAAAGTATAAAATTAAATAAAGAAGAAAATAACCAACTGGAACCATTATATCAAAGAGGAAGCAATGAATAAACAACACTAATGTAAATAGTTCCACAACCAATATGGAAGTAGGGGATACAAACAAATCCTATAGTGGAAATCACCTAAGCACTATCATTATTCAATGAATAAGTGTCATGGGAAACTCCATAGGCCCTAGTGTGAGATTTTCCTAGACATACCCAAGGGAATAAATTTATCGATAATGTCCCATGGTCTTACTAGGTCATGTTGATCATCTCCCATGGTTTGATCAAGTCATATCGATTAGCTCTCATTCTATAATCAATTAAAAAAATTAGTATGACCAAAACCAAATCCCTCAGTTAGTTACATGGGGTCCCATGACATGTCAAGCAGTGGTGAGTATGAAAATAATAAAAATGGTCAAAACATACATCAAGATATATAAACAATAATCTGCATCTCAACTCTAACAAACTCATATAAAACATCCCCTTTACACTTCATACAAGCATCAAATAATGATAATAATAATAATTAATATATTCCTAAATAGGGGGAGCTTCAACAAGGCATAACAATAAAGGGATTGACAACCAAGGTGAACACATCAAACAACTCATATTATAAGGTTCTAAATGGGCCTTTAACTACTAAATTGGAAATCAAATTATAAAGTTTCCTTTTGAAAACTAATATGGTCATCTACCCTAAAATTATTACTTTCCTCCCTTAAGATTCATTCTAAAACTAAACACCGCTTTACAAATCAAAACAGGGATAAAACCTTAATTTATCATCAAATACATTTTAAAGGATCCTTGTAGGCATTTCCACAAACACCTGGTATGAACAAACATTTTAATTCAAAATAAATATAATAAATCCTTTAAAATATCCCTTTCTAAGTTGATCAAATATTTAAGAAATTTGGTAAACCCTTTGTGGATATCTCATATAGGAATAATTTCATAAGAAAATAATTTAAATTCCTTCAATAAATTCATGACATGTTAAATAAAGGAATCAAATGGAAACACCAACCACACACCAAGAATAAGAAAACTATCATGAGTCGCCTTTGTTAGAGAAAGAAAAAACCCTGCATAAAACAAACTCAATGATCCCTAGACATCTAATTCCCAAATATTAGGTTAACAAAAACCATAAATCTCATCCCAAATAGTGATTAGGGTTCCCAAGAGAAAACAAAACTAAGGGGGAATTGAAGTAGGGAATGAGGAAAAGAAAAAAAAATGAGGGATTTACCATCCAAAACTGCATTAAATCGAAGGAGAGGAGGATCAAATAAAAGATAAAGGCATTAAGGAGATACCTAGGTAATTCCTCATGGTTTGTAAAAATTAAATGAGAGAAAATGGGTCCAAAATCCCTTAAAATTCATGGAAGGAAAAATTATAAATTTATAAAATTTAAATCTTGGTAGACATACTCCATGGAATAGCCCCATCCATAGTGGCATAGTGCCAAACTCTAAGATCCTTTATGGAATAAACTATAGTGCTATAGTATAAAGGTCCTCTGTGGGTAAAATCTATAACTCCTGATACCCAACTCACTATGTCATAGCCCTCCTGCTCCATGGCATAGAGTTCCACTCGATATCATCACCATAGTGTAAACCACCCTAATTCTGCATGGCCAACATCCCTTTACAAAATTTCAAAATAGCCTATAGAAATTTCCTTGCTTTAAAATAAATACCCTTTGTAATACAACCCACATGATATGGTGTGTTCATCCCCTTACAAGCACCACAACAGTGCACCCACACCCTCCACATTATAGTCCTACCTTGAATCTAAAAAAACACAGTCATGAAAAATGAATTCACTATAAAATAAAAAAAATCCATGAAAAAAATGCCTTCGGCCACAATACAGCCTCACCCGTAGAATTCACACCATGGTGTAATGCCCAGTACTAGGAGTGGCCTACTACAACTCAAAATAAAAGAACTTTAAAAGGTCCCAAAACACTTCCATATTTATAAAAATTTCATAATAACTCTAAATTAAAATAAAATTTAACCTCCCTTGGGAAATGGGGTGTCACATGTTAGGTTACATAACCTATGAATTTAGCTTTCCTTCTATCCCCCTATTGTCACTTTTTCATTTGGAGGTGGTTATTGTCACTCTATTTTCTTCACATGGTTGTTTGGTCATTTATTCTCAGTCTACTCTTAGGGGAGTTGTTTGGTAGGGATCTTTGAAGTTATATTCCTCATAAAAGGTGGCGCATTCTCATGATGGAGTATTTCTTATGAAATGATTTTATATTGTGGGATAGGTTGTAATGATAAGCTTCACTGGCCAAATATGGTCTTCAGGTGTATTAGATTTCAACTTAGTAGATGTTTGTTGTGTTATTATATATATGTTTCTTCATGTGGTGATCATTAATTCTATCTATAATTATTATTAATTGAATTATTTTTTATCTTATGGTGGTGCTTGGGTGGTTGGCATTCATTGGTGGTGTGATGGTGGGGATAATTCATTGGTCATCACCTCGGGCGATGTAATCCAATGTATTTTTAGGACTGAGTTAGTGTTGATGTGATGGTTGATCTAAGGTTCCTCAAATTTCAATGTCTTGAAACACTCTTAGTAACCTCCTATAAATGCTCTACAACTGCTACTAGGGCCATCAGGGTATCCCATCTTGGTTTTTTGGGAGGCCCAGTTTTAGTTTTTTCTTATGTTGAGTTCATCTATTCTAGTTTTGTGTGTTGGGATTGTGAAAAATCTTCTCATACAAGAGAAATTTAACCATAAGGAGAAACTTTAATAACATGTTTTCCTTGGTATATTATTGAAATCATTCTTTTGAGGATTTCATTTTTTTTATCAGAAATTGAGAATTTCTAATGGATACTTAGTTGATGGTCAATTGACTAGAATTTTAGTCATCATTTCAATCAACATAAGAAGACAATGTCTATGTTGAAATTAATATTAGCATGAACTTTATGAGAAATGTTGAAATTAATATTAGCATGAACTTTATGAGAAATGGGTGAGGTGTAGGGAACACTATTGTTTTACCAAGCATAGGCAGTCAGACCGAGGAAGTTACAGGGGTTCGACAGTTGAAAAATGAAATGGATGGGCTCCCAAAAATGAAAGAAGTTAGTGCTACTAGATGACTGAGTGGGACTCTATATGTTTAAGGGGTGGGACCAATTTACTGAGGTGTCGTGGTTTTACTTGTGTTAGTGATCTATGTGTCTACCTAGTCACAAGATATTGTAACCATTTGTACTTTTGATATAATGAAAAGTGATGCTTCTCCCTATAGACATTGGATGAAATTTCAAACCATATAAAAAAGTGTTATGACTTTTACTTGATTTTATCTTCTTTAGTAATTTTAGTTGAATTTTTATATGTGTTAGAGTTAACAGGTTTGATTAACAAACTCAATTTGTTGATTTAGGTGAAGCAATTCTTCTAAGTTTAGATAAATTGAAAATCATAGAATTCATTCCAATAAACTATTTCCATTAGTTTGGTCTCTATGAAGTGAACTTATGGTGTGTGAAATTCTTCTGGGATTCTCATTAATTGGAATTAGGGAAACAAGAGGTTATATGAGGATCAACATTTGACTTGGAAAACAACTCAAGTAACACTCTTACTTGAATTTTTTTGTTTGAGTGGGATCATTTGTGTCATAAGGTGGTGGTGTCGAAAGAAATCAAAGTCTAGATCTAAAAATTTGATGGAATCTATTTCATCTTCTAGGGGGTGAAAATATAATACTATATCATCCATAAACATATGTATGTTCCATTGAAAGGTGTTAATCTAGAGGAAATGGAGAAATGAGAATATAAAAAGATAGAAAGTCCTTAGGTTTGGTCAGGATGTAATTGGAAAGAAATGTGTCCCTCAACATATAGGATATGAATATTGTAGTATAATTTATAGAGGTGTTAGAAAATATATATATGATAATCCTACAACACTCAATAGGGTATACTTAATGCATTGGTTGTTCAGTGTGAGGCAATTAGAAAGTAGATCTCCTAGAGATCATGTGAATGATTTCAACATGATCAGAATAAAACTTGAGTATATGAAGGTAAATTTTGTAGATGATGTTTGGGACATACATCTATTATCCTCATTACCAGAATCTTAGGATGCAATGGTGGTAGTAATGTTTAACTCCAACTGAAAGAACCAATTTGATCTTTGAGGATTTCTTGAACTTGATTCTGAATAAATAGATATGGAGGAGGGAGACTTATATATCTTTTAGTGATTCATTGAATATATATGGAATAGGGTGGTCACCTCATTGAATAATTCAAAGAGAATCAGAAATAAATTTAAGAGAATGGAGTATAGTTAAATTTTCCAGACCTGGGCCAGCTTGTTGGCATTGTGGTAAAAGGGGTCATCTTAATAAGGATTATTTCATGTGCAAAGTAAATTATAGAAAATAAAATTATCGATTATTGAGCTCTATGAACCCAGAAACAAGGACTAGTTTAAACCTACTTGTGAGATTCATCACACCGATGGAATCTTAGATTATAAATTCTGGCGAATCATTCTAATCCACTAGAGAAAAGGGATACATAATGAATTATTTATCCAAAAGTTTTTATAGAGTGCATCTTATGGGTGATGAATTTATTTGCATCATGGGGAGGGAGATGTGAAAATCCAATTAAATAATATTCATGTCCTTTAGATGAAAGGAGTTAGATAAGTTTTGGGTCTTCAGAATAATTTGATTTTAGTAGGATAGTTGGATAAAGCTGAATATGGAATGAACATTTCTAAGGGAGTGTGGAAAATCACTTTAGGTTCTTTGGTCATTACAAGAGGGGTAAAGGATTATACATTATATATAACATGAAGGTAAGTGGTATATATAATCACTGGAACTTTAACTTTTGGAAGTAAATATTTGTGGCACTACTAACTTGGGAACCTCAATGAGAAAGGTATGAAAGTTTTAGTGGAAAATTCTTACTGATGTTGGATCATTCAGACATCAGATGTTATGAGAGTTTCATGCTAGGATATGAAGGTTGGTTCGGTTACCATAATTTCATCCATTGGAATCACGTTCACCAAAACTTCATGTGGCGGGGGATGGGATGGATGTGAGGTGAAAACAGTGGAAGAAGGTCTTCTCTAATGATAGAAGGATCATTGGAAGTTCACATCTATCGATGGTTGTATGATAGAGCATCAAAAGTTAAGGAAGTTCAACAAGGCTAAAGGTTGACTGGGTTGGTAATCAAGCTCAGGTGGATATGTTTATTGATTCTTTATTTCATGGGAGCATGTTTTATAGGTTGAACAAATGGAACTTAGCATATAAGTGTGTGGGGCCTTCATTGAAAAGTTGTATTCAAGTAAGGATTTTCAAGGGTATCAGAGTTAGAGTTGAAGCAGAGCATTAATTTATAGGGTGAAGAGTTGGATTAATTACTTATTCTTAGTAATTGTAACTCTTTTAATCTCATGTGCTTATAGAAGTAATGGAAATGGTTATAGTGGTGTTTCTCCCATGCGTGTAGGACACGTAGTCCAAAGCACATTAAACTTTGTGCTCTTTATTGATTTATATTTTACCATTACATGTACTACCATTAAATTTATTTATGTTACATTGTATGTTTATGAGTTTTATGGTGTGTGAAATTTCAACATTGTGTGGTGGGTAAGGTTCCTTCACTTCCTAATTCTGGTACACTCAGTCGATGGGAAGTGAAATTCTGAAGATCATTTTTCCACCATATAGAGTCTCCTATGTGTGATATTCCAGTGGACCAATGTGAAATCTTCCATTGGTTTTATTTAAAGAACATATCAAAGTTTTTTTGGGTCGGTTCCAAAAATTTCATACCTTCCAAGAAATAGAAATTGAGCTTTAATTTGAGTGGAATAATGTCAAAAAGTGGGTTGCTAGAGCTGGTACATACAAATGTCTGAGGACCTTCCCCGATTAAATTTAATGGAGGTTTACAATACTTGGTTATATCTATTGCAGAATTTATGATAAAATTATGGGTATACTTCTTGAAACATAAGTTTGAAGTGTTTGGGATATTTTTTCAATGGAAAGTTATGGTTAAAAGGGAAATGAGGTGTAAGCTAAGATGATTGAGATCAGATAATAAAGGTGAGAACATCAAAAGAATTTTTCAAAACTTCTGGAGACACAGAGGCATTGTGAATGAGAAAAATATGCTTGGAATGCCTAAGAAAAATGGTATAGATGAATGGATGAATCTAACATTGATGGAAAGAGCATAAAAAATGAAGCTGCATTTAGGGATGCCCAATATTTTCTGGGCAGAAGCAGTTGGTACTATGGATTACTTTATCAATCATATCCCCTTTTCACCAATGGGGTGAGATTTTTTGCAATTTTTTTTGATAGGAAAGATTCTAGATATAGATCACCTTAGAGTTTTCATATGTTTATCCTATGCACATGAGTATGCCAAAGATAGAGATAAACTATAATAAAAATCTAAAGAAATCTTCTTCATTCTCTATGGAGATAAAAATATCAGATTTCAACTTTGGGATGATGAAAAAAACAAGTCATCAAAATTATGAATGTTATATTTAATGAGTAGGTCTTATATAAAGAACAGAATTTAAAGAAAAAGAAAATTAAAAGAAATAAATCAACTTTAGTTCAAATTGATCTGAATGGGGATACTAGAAGTTCAAAAAAATTGATAATTTTAGATGGATCTCACTCTACCATAAATTCATAAATTCTAGAAGACATTTCATAGGGAATCATAGAAGATTCTAGGATAGAGTATTGGAAGATACACCTGAAATCTTGAGAACTAATGAGGCTCTACATAGAATATTCAGTCAGTTATATAGAGAGTTGAACCACAGACTAGATTATAGAGATTGATAAGGGTTATATGGATGGTATAGAGGTATGAAACTGGATTGAACTTTATACTTTTAGTGGATGCGGGAGAACTAGAGTTCCTAGAATAAGTGGCTAACCTCAAAGATTCTAAAAATTGGGAGTTGGGTATGATGGATGAGTTGGATTCACTACATGTGAACAACCCATTAGAATTAGCATAACTACCATCTAAAAAGAGGTAACTTGAAAACTAGTGGGTTTTATAATTAAAATATGAAGTTGATAAAAGTAAATGGTATAATTCAAGGATGGTCTTCAAGGGATTTCAGTAAAAGAAGGGCATTGACTTTTTTGAATTTTTTTCTTCGGTAGTTAAACATGCTACTATAAAAAAGTACTCATCCTAGTTGTTTATGGAGGTTTAAATCTGGAACTGATTGGTGTGAAGATAGATTTTCTTCATGGGTATCTAGAAGAATAAATCTATATGAAGAAACCCATTGGTTTTGTGGATCAGTGAAATCATAGATTGGTGAAAAAACTCAAGAAAATTCTTTATAGGTTAAAAAAAGTGCCAACACTATAGAATTGAAACTATGACTCTTTCATAGTGGATAAAAGTTTCATTTGGATCAACTCATACCATTGTAGTTACCAAAAGGAGTACATCAATGTGGTTTTCATCATTCTTCTATTGTATATGGATGATATACTTCTGGTGGTTCTGTTAATTCAACTGATTCAAAAGATGGAGAAATACTTGTCGAGGAAGTTTGAAATAAAAGTTCATAGAAGGAAAAAAGATCTTAGTCATGAAGATTGAGTGACATAAGAATACTGGAAGTTTGGTTTTATCTTATAAAGAGTATGTCTGTAAGATCATAGAAAAATGTGCAATGATCGTATGCAAATCTGTTTCAACTCATCTAGTCGGTCACTTTAAACTCTCAAAAGATCGAGCATTGTGAACGGAAGAAGAGGTGAAGAACATCAAAAGAATACTAAATGTATCCCAAGTATGAAGTATCATGTATGTCATAGTGTGAACTCGACCGGATTTTTCTCATGAAGTAGCAATTGTCAATAGGTTCATGTAAAATCTGGAAAAAGAACACTGGGATGTTGTGAAGTGAATTCTTAGATATCTTAAAGGAACAAAATATATAACCCTTTTCTTTGGAGAGGATGATCTGTTGGTTGGGTATGTTGATGAAAACTTTGGGGGAGACTCAGACTCATGGAAAAGAACAATTTATTTTCTCTTTACTATCAGTGGAACTGCAATTAGCTGAAAGTTTAGGCTGCAACCTATGATTCTCCACAATGGAAGCAAAATATTTGGTAGAAATAAAATCAATCAAGGAAATAGTTTGGTTGAAACATCTGATTGATGAGCTTGGAAGAATCCAAGAAAGTTCATTTCTCTATTGTGATATTCAAAGTGCAATACACTTGGACAAAAATTCAGTGTTCCATAGAAAGACAAAGCACATCGACCTAAAGTACCATTATATTTGAAATATGATAGAAGATAGATAGTTAGAGTTGTGGAAAATTTCTTGGAAGCAAAATATAGCTGATTTGTTTACAAAGGCTTTGGTTTAGGAGAGTTTGGGGTGACATTGTCCCTCAGTTGGCTTAGGTGAATGAAAAAGGAAAAGGATGAGAATTACATGCAACGTAAGTTTAGAGGAAGGTTGTTTTTTTTTCAAAGTGTTAGAGGATGTCGTGATGTCCTTTAAAAGGTCTTCAATAATTCTCTCTCCATGCCTTCAGAGAATTCATTCTAGTAATATGTATTTTCCACCTTAGTCTTTCAGGAAGAGAACTTTTGGTGTGTGAAATTTGTGCAGGATTCTCAACATAGTGAAGGTTTTGTGGTGTAAGTGGTTTTTTTTTATATGGAGGCTAGTATTGGTTCCCACTAAACCTTAAAGTGTTTATTTTGATAATACAAAAAAATGGATTAGGGAGAAAACCAAGGTATATAAAGTAAAATATTTCATTTGTTTTACATGTGAATCTCATTCAATCTAATTTTCCTCTTAAGGCGTAGAGAGAGAATTATTGATAATCTGACCACATCTCTCAGGTTTCTAGAGTGAGAATTAGAGAGAATCCTTCCACGTCTTTTAAGTTTCTAGAGAGAAAAAAGTAAGAGATTTCTACAAGTGGTCAATAATAAACAATGTGAAGCACTTGATTCCCTCACTAGCACCTGGGATGTCAAGAACAGCGTTTTAATGCTTTGTAGAACATGCGTGGATATTGCTAGAGAAATTCTTGTTCAGATCTTTGAAGCAATGATAATGTCAACAAAATCTAGGATATGGTAAATCATGTCAACATCCAATGAAAAGCATACGAAAAAATAAAAAATAAAAATCAAGTATTTATTTTATTTAAATAGTTAATTATAAATTGTGTGTGATGATCCTATTAAAGGATTCGGGCCAATTATGTCAAGTTTGGATAGAAGATTTTTAAATGGGCATCTCATCCCACCGCTTCCACTATACATAAGTCTTTCATTAATAAATGTTACACTAATCCTACATACAACGTGGTAAGAATGATCAAAAAAGAAGTTCCACATTAAAAGGAAGTGGTACTTTCAAAATTGAGGAAATGATCTCAAATTGTCATGAAATATTTGGACAGTGATCTTCGATTCATTTTTGACACGCAGGAATGAACGACATGTCAATCTGATGTGTTGTGTGGTTGGAATGATTGGAACTGTGTTTTTATAGATTTGTTAAAACCAATTAAACGTCCTTGAATTGTCATGAAATCCTAGGGAAAATATTTTCAATTAATTTGTGGTTTGTATAAACAAATGACACATCAATCTGACGTGCAATATGATCAAAATAATAAAAAATTGTTTTAGATCAAAAACAAATGATACGATGAAAGCTGAATAAATGATCTCATAATATTTTGAAATCTTAGGAAAATGTGGTGTAGTAACAAACATGTAAATTTCTCATGCCATGTGATAAGAATGAGCAAAAAAAGAGTTTGATAATAAAAAATGATTTAAAAGAAGTGATGGCCAAAATTGAGAAAACGATCTCACATTATCGTGAAATATTATGACAATGATCGTCGATTAATTTATGATATATAGGAATGAATTGTATGTTAATCTGACATGTGGTATGATCAAAATAGTTAAATTATTTTATATCATAAAAAATTAATCTTTTAAAGTATAAATTTATATGTTTCATCAAATGAGTTGTCAATTTTTATTTTAACTTGTTTTTTTTTTGTTATACTAACATCCATTTGAAATTTAATTCTCTCTCGTATTATAAAATGACTATTATTGCTTGATAAAGGACTTATTCGAGGTTAGTTATTTTTAGATTTCTAAAATTATTGTATTATATCGGAATTGTTTATAATATATAAATCTATTTTTGTTCTATAATGGTGGCTTAAATATTGTATTATTATTTTTGCATTTTTTGGTTTTCATATAGTAGAAGTAGATATTGTTAAATTTAATATTTAAAAAATTGTACTCTACCACAAAACGGTGGTCTCTAGAAGCCCCCCTACATGTGATTTTCGGGGCCCTTTAGCGACCGCCAAACGGTTTATGTTAAAACTTTTAACGATCAAACAATAATAATATCATTTCAACACATGCATTCCTGGTAGTCTTGTTTTTTTCATTAAATGGAGAAGTAACCATTTTTTATGAAATTTATTTTATACGTGAGATAAATTTCAATTTTATGGAAGTGGTACCCAGCTCAATAGCACTGTTTGGGTAGCTAATCAGGTTGGGGATGATACATTTAATAAAGAGGATATAGTCTCCCCATGATCTATATTAGACTCTCATTGTTAGTCGAAGCCCCTAGAGTATGAGGATGCATGCCTGATGCCATGTGGTAGACTGGCTTGAGGCACCGATGTGTGGCACCTAGGCCGAGCCATCACAAGTTATGTAATTATTCTATATTCCATTTATGAACATGCATTACAAAAAGGTGTGTAAACACTTAACTAAATGTTCTTACCAAGGTAGTAAATGTGATCTCATTTGATTTATACTATGAAAATAAATTGAATATTATCTCATATATTTGTATAGGTTTGAAATGTGTTTTTATAACTATTTATAGTCACAAACTCATATAACAAGATGCATAAAGGGATCATATCTCTAAAAAAATTCTAGAAGTAAGATATTATTTCATGAAGTTGAGTCTCAAGATACACAGGGTTTGGAATAGGTATAAAAACTCCATAAGACTTAGTGGTAGAATTTGTTTCAAAGACACAACATACTACATATTTCAATTAGGAATGAAGGTGACACATTATTCATTGAGGATAATAAACTCTAGTCCTATAAAAAGGTAATAAATATGTGTGTCTAAAAAAGTTAATTTGGAGTTTTAGTGTTTTTATTTTAATATGGAAAAGAAGAATTATTAACATAAACAAGATAGATGTCTTACAATTACTTAAGAACTGGATAAAAAAATATTTCTCCATGAAAGTATTAGAAAAATAATCCTATATTATAAGGATCAATATATATACATATAGGTCCAAGATTCAATTTAAACAAAATAAAAGCACATAAATTGATAAGTTATTGAAATATATAATAAAAAGAAATCAATAGGGTATTATTTTATATATCACATGGATTAAATAATAAATAAAATTCTTTTCACTTTGATAGATGGATCTTTCATTTATGTCATTCTACATACTAGTATTTCTAGTATAACTAAATTATAAGGAGTTAAAACTATCCTAAGATACTAGAGTTCTATAGGTGATATAATCATATTATATAGAGAATATAAGAAACCAATTGTGAGGGGATAAAAAATTAGTTAGGATAATGATGGTGGAATGAGAAATAGAAGCTCAAAATAACTCATGGTTTTTGGTTCTATATAAACTCATATATATCATAGATTCTAATGTTTCTAAAGAATAACTATGCTTATATTTTTTAAATATAATCTCTTAAAAAAATTCTAAATTGGATGATGTTGTGGATAGTGGTTATCCACAAAGTAAAATGTGATATTCTAAGTGGCCAAATTCATACCTCAACAGAAGCATGAATGTCATGTGAGAGATAATGAGTTATGAAATGTCAATAGATGGCTCTAGTGAAAGTGGGATTCTTTGGGAATTTATTCAATAAAACAAACTTTATTATGTAATTTTTATTACAAAACCATATTCTTATCACATATTTACTTTTCTTTAACATGATTTATGTGATAATGTATTTTGATTATTTATTTAATCAATGGATTATAAAAATTCCCCATTATAATGAGAACCTTGATATTTCATGATTATATTATTAAATAATATGTCATATGGTCTAGATACATCATACTAATAGGAAACAAATGATATTTGACTATATAATGCAGAGGACTCATAAGAATTTAGACTTATTCTCATAAATTTCACACTTGGTGATCTCCAAGAAGTGTATTCATTAGGAAAAACCTGGTAATAAGAATTTGGAATTTTTTAAATGATATTATAATTCCTATATGTGAGTGTGTGTGTGTGTGTTTCTTGGTACTTGTAATTGAGATAATTATTAATGTATATCAGGAATTGTATAATTTTATGTGTGGATAAAAACCGTGACAACATGTACACATAGTGTAGTAGCATGCGTTCTATGAATCATAAGTTATATGACATTAATTTAATGGTAAATAGAGTATTTTTTTCCTTGTGAATAATGGAAGAAGATATATTTATACCCTTGATGAAATGAAAGGTTATAAATAAATTACATTTTCATGATGATATCAAAAAACTCATTTCAATAATTTAAACAAAGATAGGTTAAATTTATAAGATGATGACACATTTATGCATATTTCTATATGAGATATCTACTAATAAAGGTAATATATCACATAGTATAACTCTTAATATGTTATCATTATGAAAACTTGTTTTTTATTTTTTGGAGCCATGAAATATTTCTAGATACCGCTCTTTTTCTCTAGGTTAGACCTACTACCTTTAAGAAAATAGACTAGAGGGATACACACAATTTCTATCCAAAATCTCATTAGATTAGATTGAATCTATGTATAAAAAAATTAGTCTTATACTTTTAAATAATATTTATTCTAGTAATATTAATATCAAATTCAATCATAAGATTCATTAGTTCAATAATAATTTATTTGAATTTTATCTCTTATCTATTCATAAGATAAATAATTATAATTTTTTTCATGATATAAGTGAATATAATATTTGTTTTTTTGTTTATTTATAATTTATGTGGATAAAAATAAATATTAATTCATAATTTTAGTGAATATAATATTTATTTTATTGAATGAACATAATTTTATTATTCAAAGATCAATGATATTTATAGGGGGATTTGGATCGGTAAATGATTCAATAAATATATTTAAATATCATTTAAAAATATTTATTTATTTATTTAAAATGATATTATAATAAAACATGCCACCTAAAATAATTATAGTATTATTATTATTCTTGGGGAGCTAACATGGGTTTTTTTTAAGTTAAATTAATAGAGGAATTAAAGGCAATTATTTTAATTTTAGTCTAAGTATATAAGGGAATGACGCACCACTCCTCAGATTTTATCTCAATGGGTGCTTGTTGAAAGGGTTTTTTCACTGTTCCTATTGTGTAAATGGCCCATACATCTTCATCACTGGTGTTTTATCTCTAGTTGTTCACTGTGTTTTGTTTTTTTTTCTTTTTTTATTTTGGATATCATTAGGTTCCTTGGTCTTCTGTGTGTTTTTGTTTGTTTTGGGACTTTTCCATGATATTTCTCTTTAGAAATTCTCCCATATCCTTCCTCTCAGGTTCCTATATTCCTTTAATTTTCATTATTCCACTAGGGTTTGAGATTGTGCAGATCCCTACCAAGAGTAGAATTTATAATTCTTGGTTATCTCAAGGCCCTTCTCTAATGGAAACTTATGTTCCTATTTCGAATTATTCCATCCCATAGTATCACTAACTCACCTTCAAGTTACTTGAGGAATATGGTTCATTATTGAGTTCTTCATTTTGATTAGAGTGGTGGGGGTAAGTTATAAAATGGGCATCATCAGTGGTATTCATCTTCTAATAGTGTTTGGTGTTTGGGTTTTTATGGTATTAATGTAATGAACCAGCTTGAGATACCATCAAAACAATACCTAAGATGACCCACCACAAGGACCAAAGCACGTTTCTGATCACCACAGACTAGAAACTACTTCTAGGGTATCTAAACAAAGGGTCTGATAATTAGGGTTCAAAATCATCAAACAACTCATTTTATAAGGTTTCAAAAGGGCCTTTAACTTCAAAGGTGAAAAACAAATTACAAAAATGTCATTTAAAAACCAATTTAGTCATCTACCTTAAATATTTCACTTTCCTCCCTTAGGATTCATTCAAAAAACAAACACCTCTTTAGAAATCAAAACATAGAAAAACCCCTTCATTTATCATTAAAACCATTTTAAAGGATCCTTATATGAATTTTCATAAACACTTGGCATGCACAAAAATTTTAATTAAAAATGAACATAATAAATCTATTAAAATATTCCATGCCATGTTGATCAGTCATTTAATACATTTAGTAAACCCCTCATGGGGATCACATATAGGCATAATTTTTAAAAGAAAATAATTAAAAATAATTTAATCTCTTAATGAAATTCTAAATAAAGTAATCTCATAGAAACACCTTCCTCAAGCCAAGTCCAAACAAGTATCAATGATTTACCTTTGATAGCGAAAGAAAAACCCCATCATAAAACAACCTCAACGATCCCAAGACATCCAAATCCTTAAGATTAGGTTAACCCAAACCCTAAATCTAGACCCATACAGTGATTATAGTTACCATTAGGAAATAAAACCAATGGGAAATGGAGGTGGTAAAAGTTTACAAGAAGAAACAAAGTAAAGGTGTATATTTACCTTTTATAAAAGCTTGAAATTGAAGACATAGAGGCTCAAATCGAAGAAGAAAGGAGGAGGGATCTCCCTAGTTCATACCTCATGATTGGATGAATGAAATGAGGGGAAAGAGGGTTGAAAACCCTTAAAATAATATGAGGGAAAATTTTAAATGAACCAAATTTAAAGTTGGGTAACCATACTCCATAGTGTGTAACCATCCACCATGGTTTAATTCCCTACTCTTGGTGCCTCTGTGGTGTGGCCACTAGGGTTGCAGTATGGAGTACCTCTCTAGGATAGAGTCACAAATACCAAGCCCTAAGAAACTACAACATGTATCTTATTTTCTAAGATATATATCACCACACATCCTCACCATGATTCAATCCACCCCATTATAGTATGTCCAACCTCCCATTGAGAAATTTCAAAAAAGGGAAACCCTGTCACTGGAAAATAAGGACTGGTGTGGTAATCTCCTAAAAATAACTACCATAATTCATTCACACCCTCCACGTCATGGTCCTAAACCAAATCCAAAAAAAATATTGAAAATTGAATTTATGGAAAAATAACCACCAACTATGTCACAATTCCTTTGTCCATAGCGTCGCCTCACCCACAATATTGAAATTGTGGAACAGCGCCCACTTCCATGGTGTGGTCTACTACAACTAAAAATATAAGATCTATAAAATAGACCAAATCACTTCCATTTTTTCAAAAAACTCCCAAAATATAAAAATAAATAAAATTAAAATAAAATTTAAACACACCAATGACATGGAGGTGTCAAAATTCTCCTCACTTCACCACTTTTTCCCCTAAAAAGTCAGTCAAAATTAGAACCAATGAAAAATAAAATCTTAACACCTAACATAATAGGTTGGAGGGTCAGGGGGGAAATCAATTATTCTTGTGATAAAGGAACACCAAATAATAGGAAATTATCAAAAATCATTAGAATAAATCCTAAAACATTATCAACCATCTCTAAGCATAACCCAAGCCGCAATCATGGAACATGAAGCTCAAAATTTTATAGAGATATAAAATAGGTTTCCTTACTATTTAAACTATGGATAAACACTCCTAAGATAAGGATATCACCCAAACAACATGTTTCCTCAAAATACCTCAATAGAAACAATAATTCTTCTTCATCCATACTCAATTATTCAAGATACGATTGAAACCCCAATAATAGAAGTACAACCTAATTAAATACCCAAATGACCATAATCAAGGTCAACCAACCTTTCATCATCACATAGAATTAAAAGGGGAAGGTATATCAATCCAAAAATATGACTCAATAATAATAAAATTGACTTCAACCTCAAGTCATGAAATAAAAGAATAAATGACATGGGACATATCTTGTGGAACACCCACTCATGATAAACCTAACAAAACCCAAACTAGGAATAATCTCAAACAAGTTACCATCTAGAGTATAATCTAGATAGGTATAATAGTAATCCTAGTTATTCAAGGATTTATCCAAGGATTATTATGAGAAATGTATCAATATCTAAATATAAACACATTGTTATCATTATATTCAGACCTCAAGAGACATGATAATCTATCAAGGCATGAGCACCATCATAAGTAATCAACACATATCCAAACAAGACCGAAGGAAATACCTAAAATAATATACCAACCAATGATAATATCAATCCTTAATTTGGTTTAAATTCATTAATCTTAAATCCCAAAACAACTTTGAATCCAAATTACACCCAAAAATTCTACTCACAGGGAGAAACTATTACCCAAAAGGAAATTCCATTATCAATTCAATTTTCTAATCAAATATGAGGCTAATTTTAACCACTGCATTTCCCAAATAGAACCTAAATCACATCAAAATAGAGGATGGTGATTCAAAAATCCAAGAACCGGAAGGAAATTGTCTCTTCTACTCTATTCAGAGTATGGGTGGAGTCAAACTAGAAGGGCTATGCCTAAAAATGAGGAAAATTCAATCTAAGGATAATCCCTCAAAATAAAATTTCCATAACCCATCAAGAACTTTTCAGAATGAATTTAAAGTATCACGAAGAATGGATCTAACCCTTATATACCTCACATATACAAAAATAATAAACCCATTTAAAACCAAGTGACTAAACTAAAATCACCAATTTATCCAATAATATCACACTAAAAAATTAATTTATTTAAAAACACCACATTTCAAAAGAACCCAAGGAACTCATTTTACAAAATCAAACTTATTTTAAAACATTTACATTGGATTTAAAAACCATCCATTTCATTTAAATCAAGAATCCCATTAGAACCTCATAGTATCTAATATAACTCAATAGGGATCAAAATACCATCATAAAAATCAAAACATGAATCCAAATTCATGACTCACATCGCAACATCCCATGGAAACTATTGTTTCTTCATGAAAGGTGGTGATCAATCACCTACTCATGACTGATATCCTAATTTCTGACATTCCTATCTTCATACTACCAAGACACACCCAAATAAAAATATGGTTCTATGATACCATTTTGTACCAAACCAACTCGGGATACCACCAAACTAGTACCCATTCTGACCTACCATAAGTCCTGAAGCACATTCTAAATCACCATGGGATAGAAACTTGTTCCATCATAACAAAATAAACAACTAGTGGGAATTATTTCACCCTATAAAAATGATAATAACATAGTAGAAAAATGAGAATCTAGTATGGTGTGTCCAGTCATTGGACTTCCATGCATATAAAATAATAAATTTTAAATAAATGAATAATAAAACATGTAATAAGAAAGATAAAAATACACATGATACATAACCAATTAAAGTGACTACTATCGTCTAGAAATACACACTATAATAAACAATCAATAAGCTTACAATATAAATTTGAAAAAGAATACAAAATATGCCTGACTAGATTGGTCGAAACATAAATATCCCAAAAGTAAATAAATAACATGATCTTACACTTGAAAACCTCAATGTAACTAATATTCACTCACCATATCTATACCATCCAACATCAGACTACCTGAAAAATGTAAAAACTGAGATGAAGACCTGAGAACCTATATAAGACATGAGATATATATACACACACATACAAGTGGATAAGCAGTGTGTGAGCTAAACGATCCTAGTAGTATTTCACAAAAGATTCAATGAAATTAATTTTATAAAAAAATCATAAATTCAAGTTTGAATATTAATTGGAAATTAGGTCATTCAAATTTAATGCATACAAAAAACAAATATCATACTTTATCTATTTTCCAAAACCATAAGGTAAAACCTTTCTTAGAAAGAAAAACACTATCAATCTTGAAATCTATAATTTAAATCCCATGAAAATAAATCCAACTTTCCTAAAAAATCTCTTTAAAGGACCAATTTTATTAACCAAGGGGCGGAATCCACCATTTAAAATGAAAAACACTTAAAAACACTAAAAAGGGTGGACCTCCAAGTTCATATATTTAAAACCAAACCATTTTTCCTTCTTTCAAATTCATTCAAAAATCCTATTTTCAAAAAAAATTGAAAATTAAAGTATAAAATTAAATAAAGAAGAAAATAACCAACTGGAACCATTATATCAAAGAGGAAGCAATGAATAAACAACACTAATGTAAATAGTTCCACAACCAATATGGAAGTAGGGGATACAAACAAATCCTGTAGTGGAAATCACCTAAGCACTATCATTATTCAATGAATAAGTGTCATGGGAAACTCCATAGGCCCTAGTGTGAGATTTTCCTAGACATACCCAAGGGAATAAATTTATCGATAATCTCCCATGGTCTTACTAGGTCATGTTGATCATCTCCCATGGTTTGATCAAGTCATATCGATTAGCTCTCATTCTATAATCAATTAAAAGAATTAGTATGACCAAAACCAAATCCCTGAGTTAGTTACATGGGGTCCCATGACATGTCAAGCAGTGGTGAGTATGCAAATAATAAAAATGGTCAAAACATACATCAAGATATATAAACAATAATCTGCATCTCAACTCTAACAAACTCATATAAAACATCCCCTTTACACTTCATACAAGCATCAAATAATGATAATAATAATAATTAATATATTCCTAAATAGGGGGAGCTTCAACAAGGCATAACAATAAAGGGATGGACAACCAAGGTGAACACATCAAACAACTCATATTATAAGGTTCTAAATGGTCCTTTAACTACTAAATTGGAAATCAAATTATAAAGTTTCCTTTTGAAAACTAATATGGTCATCTACCCTAAAATTATTACTTTCTTCCCTTAAGATTCATTCTAAAACTAAACACCGCTTTACAAATCAAAACAGGGATAAAACCTTAATTTATCATCAAATACATTTTAAAGGATCCTTGTAGGCATTTCCACAAACACCTGGTATGAACAAACATTTTAATTCAAAATAAATATAATAAATCCTTTAAAATATCCCTTTCTAAGTTGATCAAATATTTAAGAAATTTGGTAAACCCTTTGTGGATATCTCATATAGGAATAATTTCATAAGAAAATAATTTAAATTCCTTCAATCAATTCATGACAT
This sequence comes from Viscum album, assembly GCA_963277665.1. Classification (NCBI taxonomy): domain Eukaryota; kingdom Viridiplantae; phylum Streptophyta; class Magnoliopsida; order Santalales; family Viscaceae; genus Viscum; species Viscum album. The sequence continues at coordinate 1,775,094,088 of OY728142.1, read as the reverse complement.
GTTAAATAAAGGAATCACATGGAAACACCAACCACACACCAAGAATAAGAAAACTACCATGAGTCGCCTTTGTTAGAGAAAGAAAAAACCCTGTATAAAACAAACTCAATGATCCCTAGACATCTAATTCCCAAATATTAGGTTAACAAAAACCATAAATCTCATCCCAAATAGTGATTAGGGTTCCCAAGAGAAAACAAAACTAGGGGGGAATTGAAGTAGGGAAAGAGGAAAAGAAAAAAAATGAGGGATTTACCATCCAAAACTGCATTAAATCGAAGGAGAGGAGGATCAAATAAAAGATAAAGGCATTAAGGAGATACCTAGGTAATTACTCTTGGTTTGTAAAAATTAAAAGAGGGAAAATGGGTCCAAAATCCCTTAAAATTCATGGAAGGAAAAATTATAAATTTATAAAATTTAAATCTTGGTAGACATACTCCATGGAATAGCCCCAGCCATAGTGGCATAGTGCCAAACTCTAAGATCCTTTATGGAATAAACTATAGTGCTATAGTATAAAGGTCCTCTATGGGTAAAATCCATAACTCCTGATACCCAACCCACTATGTCATAGCCCTCCTGCTCCATGGCATAGAGTTCCACTCGACATCATCACCATAGTGTAAACCACCCTAATTCTGCATGGCCAACATCCCTTTACAAAATTTCAAAATAGCCTATAGAAATTTCCTTGCTTTAAAATAAATACCCTTTGTAATACAACCCACATGATATGGTGTGTTCATCCCCTTACAAGCACCACAACAGTGCACCCACACCCTCCACATTATAGTCCTACCTTGAATCTAAAAAAACACAGTCATGAAAAATGAATTCAATATAAAATAAAAAAAATTCCATGAAAAAAATGCCTTTGTCCAAAATACAGCTTCACCCGTAGAATTCACACCATAGTGTAATGCCCACTACTAAAAGTGGCCTACTACAACTCAAAATAAAAAAACTTTAAAAGGTCCCAAAACACTTCCATATTTATAAAAATTTCATAATAACTCTAAATTAAAATAAAATTTAACCTCCCTTGGGAAATGGGGTGTCACATGTTAAATTACATAACCTATGAATTTAGCTTTCCTTCTATCCCCCTATTGTCACTTTTTCATTTGGAGGTGGTTATTGTCACTCTATTTTCTTCACATGGTTGTTTGGTCATTTATTCCCAGTCTACTCTTAGGGGAGTTGTTTGGTAGGGATCTTTGAAGTTATATTCCTCAGAAAAGGTGGCGCATTCTCATGATGGATTATTTCTTATGAAATGATTTTATATTGTGGGATAGGTTGTAATGATAAGCTTCACTGGCCAGATATGGTCTTCAGGTGTCTTAGATTTCAACTTAGTAGATGTTTGTTTTGTTATTATATATATGTTTCTTCATGTGGTGATCATTAATTCTATCTATAATTATTATTAATTGAATTATTTTTTATCTTATGGTGGTGCTTGGGTGGTTGGCATTCATTGGTGGTGTGATGGTGGGGATAATTCATTGGTCATCACCTCGGGCGATGTAATCCAATGTATTTTTAGGACTGAGTTAGTGTTGATGTGATGGTTGATCTAAGGTTCCTCAAATTTCAATGTCTTGAAACACTCTTAGTAACCTCCTATAAATGCTCTACAACTGCTACTAGGGCCATCAGGGTATCCCATCTTGGTTTTTTGGGAGGCCCAGTTTTAGTTTTTTCTTATGTTGAGTTCATCTATTCTAGTTTTGTGTGTTGGGATTGTGAAAAATCTTCTCATACAAGAGAAATTTAACCATAAGGAGAAACTTTAATAACATGTTTTCCTTGGTATATTATTGAAATCATTCTTTTGAGGATTTCATTTTTTTTATCAGAAATTGAGAATTTCTAATGGATACTTAGTTAATGGTCAATTGACTAGAATTTTAGTCATCATTTCAATCACCATAAGAAGACAATGTCTATGTTGAAATTAATATTAGCATGAACTTTATGAGAAATGTTGAAATTAATATTAGCATGAACTTTATGAGAAATGGGTGAGGTGTAGGGAACACTATTGTTTTACCAAGGATAGGCAGTCAGACCGAGGAAGTTACAGGGGTTTGACAGTTGAAAAATGAAATGGATGGGCTCCCAAAAATGAAAGAAGTCAGTGCTACTAGATGACTGAGTGGGACTCTATATGTTTAAGGGGTGGGACCAATTTACTGAGGTGTCGTGGTTTTACTTGTGTTAGTGATCTATGTGTCTACCTAGTCACAAGATATTGTAACCATTTGTACTTTTGATATAATGAAAAGTGATGCTTCTCCCTATAGACATTGGATGAAATTTCAAACCATATAAAAAAGTGTTATGACTTTTACTTGATTTTATCTTCTTTAGTAATTTTAGTTGAATTTTTATATGTGTTAGAGTTAACAGGTTTGATTGACAAACTCAATGTGTTGATTTAGGTGAAGCAATTCTTCTAAGTTTAGATAAATTGAAAATCATAGAATTCCTTCCAATGAACTATTTCCATTAGTGTGGTCTCTAGGAAGTGAACTTATGGTGTGTGAAATTCTTCTGGGATTCTCATTAATTGGAATTAGGGAAACAAGAGGTTATATGAGGCTCAACATTTGACTTGGAAAACAACTCAAGTAACACTCTTACTTGAATTTTTTGTTTGAGTGGGATCATTTGTGTCATAAGGTGGTGGTGTTGAAATAAATCAAAGTCTAGATCTAAAAATTTGATGGAATCTATTTCATCTTCTAGGGGGTGAAAATATAATACTATATCATCCATAAACATATGTATGTTCCATTGAAAGGTGTTAATCTAGAGGAAATGGAGAAATGAGAATATAAAAAGATAGAAAGTCCTTAGGTTTGGTCAGGATGTAATTGGAAAGAAATGTGTCCCTCAACATATAGGAGATGAATATTGTAGTATAATTTATAGAGGTGTTAGAAAATATATATATGATAATCCTACAACACTCAATAGGGTATACTTAATGCATTGGTTGTTCAGTGTGAGGCAATTAGAAAGTAGATCTCCTAGAGATCATGTGAATGATTTCAACATGATCAGAATAAAACTTGAGTATATGAAGGTAAATTTTGTAGATGATGTTTGGGACATACATCTATTATCCTCATTACCAGAATCTTAGGATGCAATGGTGGTAGTAATGTTTAACTCCAACTGAAAGAACCAATTTGATCTTTGAGGATTTCTTGAACTTGATTCTGAATAAATAGATATGGAGGAGGGAGACTTATATATCTTTTAGTGATTCATTGAATATATATGGAATAGGGTGGTCACCTCATTGAATAATTCAAAGAGAATCAGAAATAAATTTAAGAGAATGGAGTATAGTTAAATTTGCCAGACCTGGGCCAGCTTGTTGGCATTGTGGTAAAAGGGGTCATCTTAATAAGGATTATTTCATGTGCAAAGTAAATTATAGAAAATAAAATTATCGATTATTGAGCTCTATGAACCCAGAAACAAGGACTAGTTTAAACCTACTTGTGAGATTCATCACACCGATGGAATCTTAGATTATAAATTCTGGCGAATCATTCTAATCCACTAGAGAAAAGGGATACATAATGAATTATTTATCCAAAAGTTTTTATAGAGTGCATCTTATGGGTGATGAATTTATTTACATCATGGGGAGGGAGATGTGAAAATCCAATTAAATAATATTCATGTCCTTTAGATGAAAGGAGTTAGATAAGTTTTGGGTCTTCAGAATAATTTGATTTTAGTAGGATAGTTGGATAAAGCTGAATATGGAATGAACATTTCTAAGGGAGTGTGGAAAATCACTTGAGGTTCTTTGGTCATTACAAGAGGGGTAAAGGATTATACATTATATATAACATTAAGGTAAGTGGTATATATAATCACTGGAACTTTAACTTTTGGAAGTAAATATTTGTGGCACTACTAACTTGGGAACCTCAATGAGAAAGGTATGAAAGTTTTAGTGGAAAATTATTACTGATGTTGGATCATTCAGACATTAGATGTTATGAGAGTTTCATGCTAGGATATGAAGGTTGGTTCGGTTACCATAATTTCATCCATTGGAATCACGTTCCCCAAAACTTCATGTGGCGGGTGATGGGATGGATGTGAGGTGAAAACAGTGGAAGCAGGTCTTCTCTAATGATAGAAGGATCATTGGAAGTTCACATCTATCGATGGTTGTATGATGGAGCATCAAAAGTTAAGGAAGCTCAACAAGGCTAAAGGTTGACTGGGTTGGTAATCAAGCTCAGGTGGATATGTTTATTGATTCTTTATTTCATGGGAGCATGTTTTATAGGTTGAACAAATGGAACTTAGCATATAAGTGTGTGGGACCTTCATTGAAAAGTTGTATTCAAGTAAGGATTTTCAAGGGTATCAGAGTTAGAGTTGAAGCAGAGCATTAATTTATAGGGTGAAGAGTCTGATTAATTACTTATGCTTAGTAATTGTAACTCTTTTAATCTCATGTGCTTCTAGAAGTAATGGAAATGGTTATAGTGGTGTTTCTCCCATGCGTGTAGGACACGTAGTCCAAATCACATTAAACTTTGTGCTCTTTATTGATTTATATTTTACCATTACATGTACTAACATTAAATTTATTTATGTTACATTGTATGTTTATGAGTTTGATGGTGTGTGAAATTTCAACATTGTGTGGTGGGTAAGGTTCCTTCACTTCCTAATTCTGGTACACTCAGTCGATGGGAAGTGAAATTATGAAGATCATTTTTCCACCATATAGAGTCTCCTATGTGTGATATTCCAGTGGACCAATGTGAAATCTTCCATTGGTTTTATTTAAAGAACATATCAAAGTTTTTTAGGGTCGGTTCCAAAAATTTCATACTTTCTAAGAAATAGAAATTGAGCTTTAATTTGAGTGGAATAATGTCAAAAAGTGGGTTGCTAGAGCTGGTACATACAAATGTTTAAGGACCTTCCCTGATTAAATTTAATGGAGGTTTACAATACTTGGTTATATCTATTGAAGAATTTATGAGAAAATTATGGGTATACTTCTTGAAACATAAGTTTGAAGTGTTTGGGATATTTTTTCAATGGAAAGTTATGGTTAAAAGGGAAATGAGGTGTAAGCTAAGATGATTGAGATCAGATAATAAAGGTGAGAACATCAAAAGAAGTTTTCAAAACTTCTGGAGACAGAGAGGCATTGTGAATGAGAAAAATATGCTTGGAATGCCTGAGAAAAATGGTATAGATGAATGGATGAATCTAACATTGATGGAAAGAGCATAAAAAATGAAGCTGCATTTAGGGATGCCCAATATTTTCTGGGCAGAAGCAGTTGGTACTATGGATTACTTTATCAATCATATCCCCTTTTCACCAATGGGGTGAGATTTTTTGCAATTTTTTTTATAGGAAAGATTCTAGATATAGATCACCTTAGAGTTTTCATATGTTTATCCTATGCACATGAGTATGCCAAAGATAGAGATAAACTATAATAAAAATCTAAAGAAAGCTTCTTCATTCTCTATGGAGATAAAAATATCAGATTTCAACTTTGGGATGATGAAAAAAACAAGTCATCAAAATTATGAATGTTATATTTAATGAGTAGGTCTTATATAAGGAACAGAATTTAAAGAAAAAGAAAATTAAAAGAAATAAATCAACTTTAGTTCAAATTGATCTGAATGGGGATACTAGAAGTTCAAAAAAATTGATAATTTTAGATGGATCTGACTCTACCATAAATTCATAAATTCTAGAAGACATTTCATAGGGAAGCATAGAAGATTCTAGGATAGAGTATTGGAAGATACACCTGAAATCTTGAGAACTAATGAGGCTCTACATAGAATATTCGGTCAGTTATATAGAGAGTTGAACCGTAGACTAGATTATAGAGATTGATAAGGGTTATATGGATGGTATAGAGGTATGAAACTGGATTGAACTTTATACTTTTAGTGGATGCGGGAGAACTAGAGTTCCTAGAATAAGTGGCTAACCTCAAAGATTCTAAAAATTGGGAGTTGGGTATGATGGATGAGTTGGATTCACTACATGTGAACAACCCATTAGAATTAGCATAACTACCATCTAAAATGAGGTAACTTGAAAACTAGTGGGTTTTATAATTAAAATATGAAGTTGATAAAAGTAAATGGTATAATTCAAGGATGTTCTTCAAGGGATTTCAGTAAAAGAAGGGCGTTGACTTTTTTGAGTTTTTTTCTTCGGTAGTTAAACATGCTACTATAAAAAAAGTACTCATCCTAGTTGTTTATGGAGGTTTAAATCTGGAACTGATTGGTGTGAAGATAGATTTTCTTCATGGGTATCTATAAGAATAAATCTATATGAAGAAACCCATTGGTTTTGTGGATCAGTGAAATCATAGATTGGTGCAAAAACTCAAGAAAATTCTTTATAGGTTAAAAAAAGTGCCAACACTATAGAATTGAAACTATGACTCTTTCATAGTGGATAAAAGTTTCATTTGGATCAACTCATACCATTGTAGTTACCAAAAGGAGTACATCAATGGGGTTTTCATCATTCTTCTATTGTATATGGATGATATACTTCTGGTGGTTCTGTTAATTCAACTGATTCAAAAGATGGAGAAATACTTGTCAAGGAAGTTTGAAATAAAAGTTCATAGAAGGAAAAAAGATCTTAGTCATGAAGATTGAGTGACATAAGAATACTGGAAGTTTGGTTTTATCTTAGAAAGAGTATGTCTGTAAGATCATAGAAAAATGTGCAATGATCGTATGCAAATCTGTTTCAACTCATCTAGTCGGTCACTTTAAACTCTCAAAAGATCGAGCATTGTGAACGGAAGAAGAGGTGAAGAACATCAAAAGAATACTAAATGTATCCCGAGTATGAAGTATCATGTATGTCATAGTGTGAACTCGACCGGATTTTTCTCATGCAGTAGCAATTGTCAATAGGTTCATGTAAAATCTGGGAAAAGAACACTGGGATGTTGTGAAGTGAATTCTTAGATATCTTAAAGGAACAAAATATATAACCCTTTTCTTCGGAGAGGATGATCTGTTGGTTGGGTATGTTGATGAAAACTTTGGGGGAGACTCAGACTCATGGAAAAGAACAAATGATTTTCTCTTTACTATCAGTGGAACTGCAATTAGCTGAAAGTTTAGGCTGCAACCTATGATTCTCCACAATGGAAGCAAAATATTTGGTAGAAATAAAATCAATCAAGGAAATAGTTTGGTTGAAACATCTGATTAATGAGCTTGGAAGAATCCAAGAAAGTTCATTTCTCTATTGTGATATTCAAAGTGCAATACACTTGGACAAAAATTCAGTGTTCCATAGAAAGACAAAGCACATCGACCTAAAGTACCATTATATTTGAAATATGATAGAAGATAGATAGTTAGAGTTGTGGAAAATTTCTTGGAAGCAAAATATAGCTGATTTGTTTACAAAGGCTTTGGTTTAGGAGAGTTTGGGGTGACATTGTCCCTCAGTTGGCTTAGGTGAATGAAAAAGGAAAAGGATGAGAATTACATGCAACGTAAGTTTAGAGGAAGGTTGTTTTTTTCCAAAGTGTTAGAGGATGTCGTGATGTCCTTTAAAAGGTCTTCAATAATTCTCTCTCCATGCCTTCAGAGAATTCATTCTAGTAACATGTATTTTCCACCTTAGTCTTTCAGGAAGAGAACTTTTGGTGTGTGAAATTTGTGCAGGATTCTCAACATAGTGATGGTTTTGTGGTGTAAGTGGTTTGTTTTGTATATGGAGGCTAGTATTGGTTCCCACTAAACCTTAAAGTGTTTATTTTGATAATACAAAAAAATGGATTAGGGAGAAAACCAAGGTATATAAAGTAAAATATGTCATTTGTTTTACATGTGAATCTCATTCAATCTATTTTTCCTCTTAAGGCGTAGAGAGAGAATTATTGATAATCTGACCACATCTCTCAGGTTTCTAGAGTGAGAATTAGAGAGAATCCTGCCACGTCTTTCAAGTTTCTAGAGAGAAAAAAGTAAGAGATTTCTACAAGTTGTCAATAATAAACAATGTGAAGCACTTGATTCCCTCACTAGCACCTGGGATGTCAAGAACAGCGTTTTAATGCTTTGTAGAACATGCGTGGATATTGCTAGAGAAATTCTTGTTCAGATCTTTGAAGCAATGATAATGTCAACAAAATCTAGGATATGGTAAATCATGTCAACATCCAATGAAAAGCATACGAAAAAATAAAAAATAAAAATCAAGTATTTATTTTATTTAAATAGTTAATTATAAATTGTGTGTGATGATCCTATTAAAGGATTCGGGCCAATTATGTCAAGTTTGGATAGAAGATTTTTAAATGGGCATCTCATCCCACCGCTTCCACTATACATAAGTCTTTCATTAATAAATGTTACACTAATCCTACATACAACGTGGTAAGAATGATCAAAAAAGAAGTTCCACATTAAAAGGAAGTGGTACTTTCAAAATTGAGGAAATGATCTCAGATTGTCATGAAATATTTGGACAGTGATCTTCGATTCATTTTTGACACGCATGAATGAACGACATGTCAATCTGATGTGTTGTGTGGTTGGAATGATTGGAACTGCGTTTTTATAGATTTGTTAAAACCAATTAAACGTCCTTGAATTGTCATGAAATCCTAGGGAAAATATTTTCAATTAATTTGTGGTTTGTATAAACAAATGACACATCAATCTGACGTGCAATATGATCAAAATAATAAAGTGGTTTTAGATCAAAAACAAATGATATGATCAAAGCTGAATAAATGATCTCATATTATTTTGAAATCTTAGGAAAATGTGGTGTAGTAACAAACATGTAAATTTCTCGTGCCATGTGATAAGAATGAGGAAAAAAAGAGTTTAATAATAAAAAATGATTTAAAAGAAGTGATGGCCAAAATTGAGAAAACGATCTCACATTATCGTGAAATATTATGACAATGATCGTCGATTAATTTATGATATATAGGAATGAATTGTATGTTAATCTGACATGTGGTATGATCAAAATAGTTAAATTATTTTATATCATAAAAAATTAATCTTTTAAAGTATACATTTATACGTTTCATCAAATGAGTTGTCAATTTTTATTTTTACTTGTTTTTTTTTGTTATACTAACATCCATTTGAAATTTAATTCTCTCTCATATTATAAAATGACAGTTATTGCTTGATAAAGGACTTGTTCGAGGTTAGTTATTTTTAGATTTCTAAAATTATTGTATTATATCGGAATTGTTTATAATATATAAATCTATTTTTGTTCTATAATGGTGGCTTAAATATTGTATTTTTTTGCATTTTTTGGTTTTCATATAGTAGAAGTAGATATTGTTAAACTTAATATTTAAAAAATTGTACTCTACCGCAAAACGGTGGTCTCTAGAAGCCCCCCTACATGTGATTTTTGGGGCCCTTTAGTGATCGCCAAACGGTTTATGTTAAAACTTTTAACGATCAAACAATAATAATATCATTTCAACACATGCATTCCTGGTAGTCTTGTTTTTTTTTCATTAAATGGAGAAGTAATCTTTTTTTTATGAAATTTATTTTATACGTGAGATAAATTTCAATTTTATGGAAGTGGCGTTATTGTTCATCGATAATAATATATATTTTTTCAAAACAAATTATTATTATTTTAATTTGGTATGAAATTATTCTTATTCAATAAATTTGATAAAGATTAATTTTACGTGGGTTTTGTTAATAAATAAAATATGGTGTGCTGTAATAAGAGAGAAATCCAGTGAGTTGAATCGGACGGTCCATGGTAAGCGGCTTGTTGGGCAGGGAAGGAACGTCCACCACGTGCCCCACCTTCCGAGGTGATGACATTTCCACGTGCCCCATCAGTTGGTGGCGGAGTCGGAGTGAATCGTCCACCCACGTGTCCCACTCATGGTGGTGGTCTTTCACTATGGATTTTCAGTGGTTCTCTTGATTGCAATTTTTTTTTTTTTTTTTTTGCTTTCTATCTGTGTAGATTTCTAAGGTATCTTGAACGGGGGATTTTTTTGTGGAACTTCCACAACCAATTTCCCAGCTGAACGTTCACTCCCAGAAATAAAATTTAAATACATTTTCAAATGGTCCAAATTGCTTTTTCATCACCTTTTCCCAAATTACGTTTGGGCTACTTGGATTACCCTACATTTTCTTCATCATAGCTTGAATCACCGTCGAACTGTATGGATCATCACTGGAGTTCTTCATCACCTTTGTTCAATTTGCAGTCGGGCTACACAAATTATCATCGGGTGATTTTGGATCTGCTATTTGAATGGCGTATCACTTGACCTTTTGGATCCACAAAATCAGGTGCGGTATTACCCGGTCTTTTTGGTATGCAAAATCACACGTCGTATAACCTGGCCTTTTACGATGTGGTGACCCAGATAGCACCTGGTAAGCCTGTTATAACTTATACGATAGAGTGGCCCAGATAGCGTCGGGTAAGACAGTTATAGTTTATACGATGGGGTGACCCAGATAACGCTCAAATGCATTGGAAAAAGATTTATATCTCATGAGATAAATATGATTGGAATGAGGAGTCAACTCGGTTTAGTAATATAGGGATGAAACAGGAAGTGAACTCAGTTTAGTAATACATGATCGGAACGATGAATGAATCCGGTTCAGTAAAGAATTTTATCTGGTATGATGGTCTTGGTAGTGCGCCTTGACTAAATGGAAATGATTTTTTATGCTTATGTGTATGCTACAAATTCCATGTTTTATTCCTATGTTGTAGTCACATATTCCCTTATGATTCATATCTTATGATCTTCCCATCTTTATGACATGACTTGTGTATATGATCTTTGATATGCATGGTATGATCATCAAATGTTATGTTCGCGTTCTCATACTCTTATGTTATTGTTATGCTTAAGTATCTCCTTTATTTACCCTGTTGTTTTTTGATTTTCTGAAAATTAAAATACTGTTTTGTTTCCATGCAAAAATGATTGTTTTATTGTTATGCAAAAAATCTGTCTTCTTTTTTGTACTCTGCTTTGTTGGACCGTTTGTGTTTTTTGAGCCTCCGTGTGGGCCGTTGGCACTGCTGGGCTTCCTTCTGGATCGTGTCGCTCAGCTGCTTGCTGGGGTGCTCGGGTGATCTGTTGAGTAGTTGGCCCACCTCACCCTCGCACTATCACCGTGGTGATCCACCTGCCACGCTTCCTGCTGGTCGTTGATGAGCCTCTATCTGACGGCTCTGAGTTGTGACATTTGTGTTTTCTCATCTTCGGTGATTCCCTCCTGATGCCACCTGTGCAATTACTTACTGCCGCGTGTCCCGTGCTTTTCGGCTCCCCGTTGTACCGACCTCGCTTCATGATTGTTCCGCTCGCACTACTACACATGTCATTTAACAGCGCGCAAAACAGCTTTTAACAGCGCTAAAAATGTTGTTAATCTTAGTGTTGATAAAGGAGGTCCTTTATCCGCACTAAAAAAAGCGTTGATAAATGTCTCACTTTATCCGCGTTATTTTAGTGATGATAAAGGTCACATTTATCAGCACTCGAAATAGCACATATAAAGGCCTAACTGGCTGCAATGTGTTGTTAATATAACAACACGCCCAATAAAAACCTATAATTTCAAATAATGCTATATACATTTAATTGACACCATAAATACAAAAAAATGTCTGCCCACGGTATATACAGAAAAACACTACTATATACATTTCAAACAATATTTTATATAATTACATTTACAATTATCCAACAAACATGTAAAAACGTTAATGTTTCATCTTTTGACGTCCGTGATCCCCTCTTAAAAATGTCCGCTTATGATACCAGTTGCCGAACAAATCATCTCAACTCGAGCAAAAGATTCTGCATATATAAGAAAACAAATATTATGTTAGTAATACTATAAAGAAATAAATTAAATATTAATATGAAAAAATACATTAATAAAATGCCAATTTTTAATAAAAAAGACACATTTGGAGTTATACCGGTCACACTGTGCGTCGTATTACGGTGGGGTGATTCCTACATGTCACAAATGAGTTATGGACAATTGTCCTAAAATATATAAAAACCCGAATGTGTTTGCTCGGTTTTGAGTATGTCACTTGTTCTTTTACTAAAATTAATATCAATTTTAAATAATGACAAATTTAGAGTTATATTGGTCACACCGTGCGTCGGATTGAGGTGCAACTGATTCCTACACGCCCCAAATTAATGATGGGTCATTGTCCTAAAGTATCAAAACAATCTGAATGTGTTGGCTCTGTTTCCAATATGTCAGTTTTGTTTTTTTACTAAAATGTCATTTCAAACTGAAAACATGCTTTTTGAGTCATACTGGTCGCATCGTGCGTCGGTTTGACATGAGACTACTTTATACACGTAACAAATGACTTAGGAATTATTGTCCTAAATTATCAAGACAATCGGAGCGTGTTTGCTTTGTTTTCAGCGAGTGACACATTTTGAACTAAAATGTCAATTTTAAACTAATAACAAACACTGCTAGTCATACCGGTCACACCATGCATCAGATTGAGATGTTGTTGATTCCTACATGACGGATCGTTGTCTTAAAGTATCAAAACAATCCAAATGTGTTTGCTCGGTTTTCAGTATGTCACCTGTTCTTTTTTACTTAAATTAATGTCACTTTTAAATAAAAAAGACACACTTGTAGTCATAATGATCACATCGTGCGTTGGATTGAGGTGTAGTTGACTCCTACACATCACAAATGGCTCATAGATCATTTTTCTAAATTATCAAAACAATCCGAATGCGTTTTCTCAGTTTTCAGTATGTCACTTGTTCTTTTTACTTAAATTAATGTCAATTTTAAATAAAAAAGACACACTTGGAGTCATACTGGTCACACCGTGCGTCATATTGAGGTACAGTTGATTCCTACACATCACAAATGACTTATAGATCGTTGTCCTAAAATATCAAAACAATCTAAATGTGTTTGCTCGGTTTTCACTATATGAGCTGTGTTTTTTTTACTAAAATGACATTTCAAACTAGAAACACACATTTAGAGTCATACTGGTTGCATCGTGCATCAGTTTGATTTGAGACTGCTTCATCCACATCACAAATGACTTATGAATCATTGTCCTAAATTATCAAGACAATTGGAGCGTGTTTTCTTGGTTTTCATTGAGTGACACGTTTTGAAATAAAATGTCAATTTTAAACTGATAACGAATACTTTTAGTCATGCCGGTCACACCGTGGGTCGTATTGAGGTGTGGTTGATTCCTACACGTCAAAAATGAATCATGGATCGTTTTACTAAAGTATCAAAATAATCTGGATGCGTTTTCTTAGTTTTCAACATGTCACTTGTTCTTTTTACTTAAATTGATGTCAATTTTAAATAAAAAGACACACTTCGAGTCATAGCAGTCACACCGTGCATCAGATTGAGGTGAGATTGACTCCTACACATCACAAATGACTCATGGATCGCTGTTCTAAATTATCAGAACAATCCGAATGCGTTTTCTTAGTTTTCAGTATGTCACTTATTCTTTTTACTAAAATTAATGTCAATTTGAAATAAAAAGATACACTTTTAGTGATATCAGTCATACTGTGCATCATATTGAGGTGCGGTTGATTCCAACACATCACAAATAATTTATAGATCGTTTTCCTAAAGTATCAAAACAATATGAATGCGTTTTCTCGGTTTTCAGTATGTTACTTGTTCTTTTTACTAAAATTAATGTCAATTTTAAATAAAAAGACACACTTAGAGTTACAGCGATCACACTGTGTGTCGGATTGAGATGAGATTGATTTCTACACATCAAAAATGACTTATAGATTATTTTCCTAAAGTATCAAAACAATATGAATGTGTTTTCTCAGTTTTTATTATGACACTTATTCTTTTTACTAAAATTAATGTCAATTTAAAATAAATAGACACACTTGGAATTATACCGGTCATGTCATGCATCATATTGAGGTACAGTTGATTCATACACATCACAGATGACTTATGGATCGTTGTACTAAATTATCAAAACAACCTGAATGCATTTGCTCTGTTTTCAACACGTTACTTTTTCTTTTTACTAAAATTAATGTCAATTTTAAATAAAATGACACATTTAGAGTTATAGAGGTCACATTGTGTTTCATATTGAGGTGAGGTTTATTCCTACACGTCATAAATGACTTATGGATCGGTTTCCTAAAGTATCATAAAAATATTAATGTGTTTTCTTAGTTTTCAGTATGTCACTTGTTCTTTCTACTAAAATTAATGTCAATTTTAAATAAATAGACACACTTGGAAATATACTGGTCGCACTGTGCATCATATTGAGGTATAGTTAATTCCTACACATCACAAATGACTTATGAATTATTGTACTAAATTATCAAAACAATACGAATGTGTTTGCTCGGTTTTCAGTATATCAATTGTTCTTTTTACTAAAAATAATGTCAATTTTAAATATATAGACACACTTAGAGTTATAACGGTCACATTGTGCATCCGATTGAGGTGTGGTTGATTCCTATATGTCACAAATGACTTATGGATCATTTTTCTAAAGTATCAAAACAATCCAAATGCATTTTCTTAGTTTTCAGTGCATCACTTGTTCTTTTTACTAAAATTAATGTCAATTTTAAATAAATTGACACACTTTTAGTCATATCGGTCACACTATGTATCATATTGAGGTGTGGTTGACTCTTACATGTCAAAAATGACCTATTGATCATTTTCCCAAAGTATCAAAACAATCCAAGTTTATTTACTCTATTTTCAGTATGCCACTTGTTCTTTTTACTAAAATTAATGTCAATTTTAAATTAACAGAGACACTTTGAGTCATACCATGCAGATCATGTATCATATTGTGGTGAGGATGATTCTTACATGTCACAAATGACTTATGAACCATTTTCTTAAAGTATCAAAACAATCTAAATAGGTTTGCTCACTTTTGAGTATGTCAGTTTTCTTTTTTACTAAAATTCATATCAATTTTAAATAAAAAGAAGCACTTGGAGTCATATCTGTCACACATGTATCAGATTGAGGTGCAGATGATTCCTACACATCTCAAAGTCTAGGAAAAAACCTTAGCTTCCCATGTTATCACGATTTTCATTGCCTTTCTTTATCGAACTATCAGCACTGCATATCAACCCAATGTTCTTAGTTGAAAAACCTTTCTCATTATTGAAAGTCAGGAGAGTGGAGGAAGCTCATCTGTCCATTATATCACGATAAGTAACTACAATGAGCACATAAGATTCCTCAACTCTTCTAGTTTTCAACAAGAAAGGTTTTTCAGCTAAATAACATTGACTCTATGTAGTGTTGGCAGCTCGACAAAGAGAAGAAATGTAAAGCATAAAGATATATGAAAAAACTAAATAAGTGTTAGATAAAAATGATAAGGAAATTAACTTACAAATAATAGATAAAATGATGACAAAATTAATTAAATAAGTATTAGGAATTCAAATGATGACAAAATTAATTAAATAAGTAGTATGAATTCACCTTTTCATGGTGGTCGTATACATTCTTGACCCATTTCCTTGTTTTCATTATCTTAGTTACAACCTTGAAGTTATATCTCTCATGAGCACGAGCATCTTCAAACAAACCACCTCAACTCGAATAAAGGAATCCACCTGTATAAGAAAACAATTATTATGCGAGTAATAATAAAAACAAGTAAATTAAACATAAATATGAAACAATCAACTACATCTATAGAAGTCACATCTTTATGTTATTTGTGTATATTATTCCATCATGTATGTTGCCCATTCATTTATAAGAAAATTTATATCATCTTGTGAATATGAGTCTTTTCTTCAATCATAGTAGTACTTGAAAAATATAAATACACAAAAGATTAATAAATATTTTAAATGAAATAGTAATTATCTTTGAAAATACCACTTCAGAGATGCTAGTTTGTTTATAGAATATGATCTCTCCCATGAATTTATAAATATAATAACCACAATCTTTTCCATTTGTTTGTTTCAGAAACTGAAAAAACATTGATAAAAATAAGTAATTTGTTTTGATATGTGTTTGGATAGTGAAATATTATTATATATACCATGATGTTTATCCAGTCATAGAACTTGTTAGGGTTCTCATGCTTTAACCCCTGACCTCATTCTTTATTTTTCACGATATTGATGCACCACCCTATCATAATAGAATCCTCATTAAAAGATAATATAAATTATATAAATTGTTTTTTAGTTCTAAAACATTGGATGTAGTGTATTACAAATTGACAAATGTCATCATGTGTGGTTAGTTTTTTTGGTATCCATGCATTGAATCTAGGAAATAAATCTTTGGAGTATCCAAATTGATAGCAATGAGCATGCAATGCTGCTTAATTACAAAAAAAAGGAATAATTAATATAAGAAATAAAAATATATTTGATATGATTAAATTGTATAGTTTTACCCCTGCATCATTGGTATTAAGAAGAGTTTGTTATCTGTAAGTTTGCTTTCAAATGATTTGACTAGGACTGCCACTATTTTATCCTTTTTTATTCTATTTTTTGTTGTTCGTTAGAGGAGGTGAGAGGATTAACGATTCAAAAAAAATCATGGGGAAATACCTTCAATTATTTTTTATATATACACATTCCAAAAATATAAAATGTATTTAGTCATAATTAACATAGTATATCATCTTTTGGAAAATCAAATCATGAAAACACACCTCATGTATACATTTACAACTGAGGCACCTAACCAATCATAGTCAAGGATTTTACTTATACTCTTAACACCAATTAAGTCATGAACTTCCTCTCCATGCATATTTTCTTCATAATCAACTATGTGACTACAACCATTTTTTAACTTTGTATGAACATGAACATTCAATGATATTAAATGCGGATATAGAACGGGTGGGGTAAAGGTTATTTTGGTATATCTTTTTGATCGGTTGGTCGATCTTTTAGATCATTTTGAGTTGGTCTTTCATTTCATCCCCTTCCCTTTGTCTGTCTGTAATAAAATTCATCAGTTCAGACATTTTTTCGTGAATTGTTAAAGGTTTAGCTTGAAAAATAAATTGGAAATGAATACCTCCTTGTCGACATGTTTTTTTACAAGATGTGGCGGTCATGTGATAAATGTTACAACAACTTGTTCGGCCTTATGAATATCTTCCTCATAAATTGGAATAGGTAGCTCGGTTCTCAACTCATGGTCTATGCTAATCGACACCCTCACATGACCTATTGTAAATGATCTGTTGTGTAGCATGTTGTTTTGGATATTGAACATCGTAGCACTCACTACAAGGCGATGGGTGGGTGTTAATAGATATAAATCACAATCATTATCACCCTATGGAATATTAGTGCAGGAAAGGTATCAATGTAAATCTGATTCACATTTTAAGGAAACAATTATTAGAATATTGATTACATCAGCTAAGACAACTCTTTGAGGGGAATGACTCACCTGAAAGCTGGTAGTGGTGAGGGGGTCGTTAGGAAATGGTTGTTCTTGAGTTGTTTCTTCTCTTTGATTCCCCCCATAAAAGTTGTTATCAAATCTCTCTACCATTGGAATTGTTCTTCAAGGGTAGCTGGTCTTTCTCTTATCTATTTCATTTCTTCACCTTTATCCTCATCTTGTTTTCTTTTCTCAAAATATGTTTAGGGTGTCACCCCAAAACCTGCACCTCTGATGTGTCCATATTGTTCTGGCCGCTTCAAGGCCACCGATAGTAGGTGTTCATCCGGTATAGCTGTTGCTGATTCCTATGACTATGTTCGATATAATATATAGGAAAATAAGTAATCATTATTATATAATAGATATTTTAAGAAAAACAAATTGTTATTATGTCATACTTACACATATTTCCCACACTTTTTGTGTGTTTTCATCTATTAGTATCTCATCTTTATTTACACATGCATCCTTTCATAGCACATGGCGTGGGATGGAAGTGGATTTGGATTTGGATTCATTAATCTGCATGTAAATAGAGGAACACAATAATGTTATTGTTTCATCTCACATAAGAGTATTATAGTAGATTTAAAATATGTACCATTTTTTTTTCAAATGAAGCGTACCCCATCCTTGCATTACAGTAGGGGTACGGTGGTTTTTTTGTCTGCCCCTTATTTTCAAAACTTAGTTACTATTTCATAAATAAAATTTTTTCAATCAATGTGATGAATACACATATCATCAAACAACGTATTACTAGCCACAATATACTTGAAAATACACATATGCATGACGGACAGTAAATGCATCCCACACTTCTTGGGTTATCAGGTGTGCATTGATAAGTGGTCAGTGTAGGTTTATTTTCCCTTCAGCATCTTAAGATAATGTCTTGTTAAAATTGTGCGAAAGCCTTTTTTAATCCTTTTGGAAATCATTAATACATATTTCTTATGGGAATCATCCACTATAAATTCACTCTACAAGGGATGATGAAGATTAAGTCAATGTTTCATTATTTTATTTTTTAGTAAAATAAATAAATGATATCATAATGTTACCATAATATCTCCCCACATCATTGTCTTAAGCATTATCACAACATGGTTCCACGAATCTACATCAATCGACACGCGTTGCCTAGTGATTATTCCAATGTAACTACTGAACATGGCCTTATTGGGGTTAACATGATAGACCTGTGAATTCCATATGACCTTGTATTTGATGCCTTTGATTTTCTCCATAATGATTTTTGCTAACACCACCAAACTATGGTGCTCCTGTTTTTTTTTTCTTTTTAGGTCCTTCATCGCCTACCATTTCCTCAGATTCAACATCATCAATATGTTGTTTACCATGAGAAGTAGCATCAACATGTGCAGATGGTCGTTGTACCTCTACACTGGGAGAAATAATAGGTTGAGAAACCTATTGTTCCTCAGGATTGGGAGCACCAGTATGTGCAGAAGGTCGTTGTTCCTCTACACTATGATCAGCAATGATGAACCCGAATTGTGTACACATTTCCACATACTTTATTGAAAATAAGAACATGTTTTCAACAAATACCTACTAATTAGTGGAAAAATACTTTGATTTTGGTGATCTTGTTCATTTTCAGATGGTTTCTGACCAAACACACAAACTGGGGGAAAACTGAGCAAAATTTCTAACTACACGATGTGTACATATTTACATGCCGTGTACATTCAAACTCAGATAGGGATCGTCCAGATGAGTACACGCCCAAGTCACCAGATCAAATACAATATGCCATGTGGGTCATACCTACACGCCATGTACAGGCTTCTAGATGCGGTTGGTGGCATTTTCCAGAGACCACATGCTGTTTGAGGCGGCACCACACACCGTTTACCCTCCACCAACTGGCCGTCGACGCCATAGAAGTCAAGGGCGGCGTAGCTGGCCATCGACCAGAGAAAAAAGGCGAAAAAGCATGTTGATGAGACTACTTGCTATGTACTTTTGATACATGTTGTGTACTTTTGTTTTCTATAAATGGGGGCCTTGGCCACCGATTTGAGGATTCAATAGTGAAGATCCTAAGGAAGGAATTTCTGCTACCCTGCTATTGTGCTACCATTATCCCACTATTCCTCCATTCCACCATTCTACCAAAGAACTCACCTCTCCTCTAAGTTTTTGCGATGAACACATCAGGTATCGAGGGTTATGTTGTCATATTTTCTTCTATGTGTAACTAAACACCTAGTGTGTTGGGGTTGTGGGTGTGTGTTGGGGTTGTGGGTGATGAAAGATTTGTAATTTGGATTAGTTGTTATGATTGTGTTTGTTCTGTTTAACCTTTCTTATTCTTCTTCAATAATTTATTTTTATCACTGAAAATTATGAGCCAAAACAAGGGAAAAATTTGTAGGGACTCAAAAGAAGAATAATGATGAATACCTTCATGATCATTGGAAGTATTCACCGACTCACAAATGGAATAATCTAAATAAAGAACTGTGAAACACTGACTACCGAACCAAGGAGTCATTTTCCTCAGTTCTAGACATAGTTTACCGGACCAAGGGAACCTTTTCACAATTGAAACCCAGAGTGTTGGGTTATCATGAACAACACAACCTCATAAGCAAATTGATTTAATAAACAACCTCTTAAAAAATCCACAACCTCGATGCATTTCCCTCCAAATTTGCATCAGAACCAAAGTCTTGTGTTTTTATTTACCCTTTAAGTAATTTGCTAAGAAATTAAAATCCAATCACCTTTTCATCAAAACATTAAAAATTAACTCTAAATTCAGTAAAATTCACTGAATCAAGTACAAAATAGATAAGCAAGACAAAAATAACTTCTTTTCCCTATGGATTGACCCCATACTTGTACTATAATTGTTAGGGTAATACAATTTGGGACACCGATAACATACCTTCGGTGAAATGACAACCAAATTTTGGTGCCATTGCCGGAGAATTAAAAGTTAAATTTGTCTTTGTTTCAATCAAAGTTTGTGTCAAATTTTAGTGGAAATAAAAAACAAAAAATTCCAAAAATCTTCCTTATAATCTCATTTCTGTTTATCTTTATTCTTCCTCGTTTATGCTTGGTGTGTTTAGTATTGTACAGGTTCATAGGTATATGAGCGACTACCTCAGTCATTCCAATAATGTTGAGTCATCATAGTTTCTCTCAATTGACCTAGAGATTGAACAGACACTTTCTATGCGACGACGAGCACTCATGGATGAGCACAACGAAAACAATCCCATGCCACGAAATGAAGAAGGAGATCTAGATACTATCCAAGGAGATGGACAGCCGTTTGGTCCTGATGACAACTGGAACCAGAAAGTTCCACTTGTTCCAGAATATGGCCTGCAGCAGCTCCAACAGTTCCAACCAGAGTGGATGCCATTCCTACATCCAGGTCAGGGGCTGTACTTCGCCCCTCAGGAAAAATAATACATGTCGCCACCACTTCCTCAACATCCACCTCCACGTCGTACTCTCATGGAGTATGACCTACCATCTATTCACAGAACTAACATAGGCATTGTTCGTCCACCGGTGCAGGCTCAAAACTTTGAGATCAAGCCTTCTATCATGCAGTTGATTCAAAACATAGTTCAGTTCGGCGGCCTAATCAATGAGGACCCCAATGCCCTTCTCTCCAAATTCCTAGAGTTTTGCGACACATTTCGCTACCACAGAGTGTCCATAGATGCCATTTGTCTTCTCCTTTTCCCATTCTCTCTAAAGGATAAGGCGAAAGACTGGATAAAAGGTTTGCTGCAGCGATCTATCCTCACCTGGGAGGAGCTAGACCAAGCATTCCTATCCAAATATTTTCCACCTTCAAAAACGGTAACCTTGCGAAACAAAATACACAACTTTTAGCAACACAACTTAGAGTTGTTGTACGAGTCATAGGAGAATTTCAAAGAGATGTTGTGAAAATTCCCACACCACGGACTCCCACTCTGGATGCAGGTCCAGACCTTCTACAGAGGACTGACGACAAACAAAAAGTCCATGGTGGATCCTGCTACTGGAGGTACGGTTATGAGGAAGTCCCCCGAAGATCTTTTCAAACTACTGGAAGACATGTTTGCAAATAGCTTCCAGTGGTGTTCTGATTGGGGCACACAAAAATGTGGTATACACAACATTGATGCTACTACTATGCTTGCTGCCTAGTTGGACGCTGTGTCCAAAAATATTGACGTGATAAATTTGAAGGGTGCATCCCAAGTACATACGACGAACCATTCGGCGTGTAGCGAATGTGGTGATAACCACATTATGTGAGAATGCCTGGGACCTACAGTCGGCCCCTCGACGAGCGAGGTGAGCTATGTTGCTCAAAACCGAGGGCCGAACCAGTACCAACAGTACTAGAACCCAACGTGGCGTGATCAACAGAACCCAGGATGGGGACAACAACAACAGAATCCTCTACCCCAGCGACTGCCTGGCAACGGTCAGCCCCAGTATCAGAGCCAGTACCCGAGACAACAACAACATTAGCAAGGCTCTTACCAGCAGCAAGGGTATCAAAATGCTCTCCCACAGCAGTCGTAGCAGCCACCGCCTCCACCAGCTGCACAACCACCTCAACCGGAGAACACCTCAAGGTTAGAGGATCTCATGAACAAGTTTATACCTAATACTAAGAACAGATTCCAAAATCAGGAGGCTTACATTTGAGGCCTGGAGAACCAAATTGGCTAGCTGGAAAACCAACTCTTAGGGAGGCAGCCCGATACACTACCGGGTAACACTGAGAAGAACCTGAGGGAGGAGGCTCATGCTATCACACCACGGAGTGGAAAGAAGCTGCAACAGAAGGAACCAACACAGCTAGGTTCCCCTAGACCCCTGATGATGAAGAAGGTATAGTTATAGACCCATCCTCATCCATAGGCCCACCAAAAGAGGCTTTATAGAGTAAAGGAAAGGAGTTTGTCAAACCCATCGAGCCTGTATTACCCTTCCCAGAGAGAATGAAGTAGAGAAATCTGGACCACCAGTTTGAAAAGTTCATGGAAGTATTCAGGAAGCTACACATCAACATTCCATTTGCATAGGCACTCACACAGATGCCCACGTATGTGAAATTCATGAAAGATGTCCTCTCTAACAAAAGAAAGATGGATGATCCAGGCACCATTTCCCTAACCAAGGAGTGTTCAGCAGTCGTACAACATTAAATTCCTCCCAAGATCCAGGATCCAGGTTGGTTCACTATCCCATGCACTATTGGACCATGTGAGTTTGGGAAGGCCCTCTACGGCTTGAGGTCCAGTGTCAACCTCATGCCCCTCTGAGTTTTTAAGAAGCTAGGTCTCAACGATCTGAAATCTACCCGAGTATCCCTTCAGCTTGCCGACCGATCCATCAAATATCTGAAGGGGCTACTGGAGGATGTGCTGGTAAAGGTGGGAAGGCTAATCCTCCCTGTAAATTTCATCATCCTCAACATGGAAGAAGACCAGGAGGTGCCTCTCATTATGGGAAGGCCTTTCTTGTCCACTGAGAAGGTATTGATCGATGTACACCAGGGGGAGATGATTTTCAGATTAGGAGACAAAAGAGTCTCCTAAAATGTCCTCAAAGCCATCAAGCAAGCATCATTATCAGAGCATGAGGGTTGCTATGCAATGACCACTGTGGATGATCACTTGAGCAGAAAAGGATATGATCTGGTATTTTCTTTCCCCTCAGATGATTTAGTTTTTTCAGACATTCTAGTTGATGAATCACTAGAGGACCTACAATTCCTAGAAGGCTAGGGCGGCCACTACTAGCAGTGTACTATTATTCCTGAAATACTAGAGCGGGTAGAGGTACAACCACTTGTACCTTTGATTCTAAAGGTGCCTGCACTAGAACTGAAGCCTCTTCCATCTTCTCTGAAGTACGGGTACTTGGGAGACCATCAGACATTTCCCATCATACTTAGTGCAACACTGTCACAGGAGCAGGAGTATGCGCTTCTACAGGTTTTGAAGAGGTGGAAGCACGCTATTGGGTGGACAATTGCAGATTTGAAGGGCATCATCCCTACCATTTTCACCCACAAGGTGCTGCTCGAAGAAGGAGTGAAGCAATCTTGGCAACCACAATGACGCCTAACCCCCCCCCATGAAGGAAGTTGTGAAGAAAGAGGTAATCAAGTTGTTGGATTCAATCATCATATAACCCATCTTAGATAGTACATGGGTGATTCCCCTACAAGTGGTACCCAAAAAGGGGGTATCACTGTGATATCGAATGATAAGAACGATCTCATCCCCACACACACTGTCATGGGTCAGAGAGTCTGTGTGGACTATAGGAAGCTGAATGACACCACGAGGAAAGATCATTTCCCCTTTCCCTTCATGGATCAGATGCTAGAAATACTAGCGGGGTATGAGTTTTACTACTTCCTCGATGGCTATTCTGGCTACAATCAGATTTCTATTACCCTATAGGATCAAGAGAAGAGCACATTTACTTGCCCCTACAATACGTTTTCTTACCGAAGGATGTCCTTTGGCATGTGCAATGCTCCTGCCACCTTCTAGCGATGCATGATGGCTATCGTCTATGACATGGCGGAACAGATCCTGAAAGTATTCATGGATGATTTTTCCATTTATGGAAAATCATTCACCACTTTGTTGCGGCACCTGGAGCTGGTTCTGAAAAGATGTGAAAACACTAACCTGGTTTTGAACTGGGAAAAGTGTCATTTCATGGTGTAGAGTGGCATTGTACTTGGCCATAGAATCTCAAAAAAGGGGATAGAGGTGGACCAGACAAAGATAGAAGTTATTTCATGAATTCCTATTCCGAATTCGATTAGATCCATCCACAGCTTCCTGGGGCATATAGGTTTCTATAGGAGGTTTGTCCATGACTTCTCAAAGATAGCTCGGACCTCACTAACCTTCTAACCAAGGATGTCATTTTTGAGATAGATGAGGCATGAACCACAACTTTTGAACACCTAAAGCAGAACCTAGTGGAATCTCCAGTGATGGTTGCTCCCAATTGGGAGGAACAATTTGAAGTGATGCGCACTGCCAGTGACTACACATTGGGAATAGTCATGGGCCAAAGGTTTGACCAAATTTTCTGACCCATCTATTATTCCAGTAGGATGCTCAACGAGGAAAATATTCACTACACCACCATAGAAAATAAGATTCTAGCAGTGGTATTCTCTTTTGAAAGGTTTTGTTCTTACTTAGTGCTATCTAAATTTATTGTTTATAATGAACATGAAACACTCAAGTACCTACTGAACAAGAAGGATGCAAATCCATGACTGATCTGATGGATACTCCTCCTACAAGAATTTGATCTGGAGATCCGAGACAAGAAAGGGAGTGAGAACGTTGTTGTTGATCATCTCTCCCACCTGGAGCTGCCACATTTGGAGGAGGAAGATTGAGAGATCAGGGAGGATTTCCCTGATGGGCACCTCTTTTCAGTCAAAGAATCACCTCATACCTCATATGTTGATATTGATAATTATTTGGTTACAGGTGTCATCCACCCAGACCTCTCCTTCCAGTAGAGGAAGAGGTTTCTCTCTAATGTCAAGAGGTACTTCTGGGAAGATCCTCTTATGTTACAATACTATGAAGATGGGGTGATCCGCCATTGCATCCTGGAAACTAAAGTTCATGGAGTCCTTGAATTCTGTCACGCCTCGCCAGTTGGGGGACATCATGGGCCAGACTGTACTATAACAAAGATCCTGCAGTTTGGATTTTTTTGTCCCACCATGTATAGAGATGCTAGAGCCTTTGTTTCCCATTGCGGTCGGTGCTAAAGAACTGGTAATGTGGGGCATAGAGCTGAGATTCCCCAGCACCCCATCTTGGAGGTCGATATCTTTGATGTCTGGGGCATAGACTTCATGGGGCCATTTCCCCCATCTTTCAGGAACACTTACATCCTGATCTGCGTCAACTACGTCTCCAAGTGGGTGGAAGCCACTGCTACAACACATGACATGGCTAAGGTGGTCGTGGCCTTTTTAAAGAAACACATTTTTAGCAGGTTTGACATTCCCTATGTACTGATCAGCCATAGAGGGTCCCACTTTGACAACACATTGATGAAAGGAGTACTGTCAAAGTACAGAGTGAAGCATCATATGGGGAAACTATATCATCCCCAGTCCAGTGGACAGGTGGAGCTCTCCAACCATGAGATCAAGTATATTATGGAGAAAATGGTAAACACTTTGAGGAAAGACTGGTCCAAGAAGCTAGACGATGCTTTGTGGGCATATCGGACCGCTTTCAAAACACCATTGGGGATGTCCCCATTCCACCACATATATGGAAATCCATGCCATCTGCCAGTAGAGTTGGAGCACAAAGCTTACTAGGCCATCTAGGCCCTAAATTTTGATCTAAAGGCAGTTGAAGAGAAGCGTAAGTTCCAACTTTCAGAACTTTATGAAATCTAATTGGAGGTGTATGAGAACGTCAAGCTGTAAAAGGAGAAGATGAGAGCAATCCACAACCGGATGATTTCATGAAAATCTTTCCAACTCAGTGATTAGGTACTCCTTTTTAACTCCTATCTTCAATTATTCCTAGTAAAGATAAATTCAAGATGGCCGGGACCATTCTGAGTCATACGAGTATTCCACAATGGAGCGATAAAAATTTATAGGGAGGATGGTCAACTGTTCAAGGTGAACGGACAACGACTGAAGACTTACCATCACATGGAAGACATGGTGGGAACTTTCTCTACCATACATCTCAGGTAATAAGAGGTAATTCGGTCGATCCAACGACCTAAAACAAATGCGCTTCCTGGGAGGCAATTTGGAGGTTACACGCCGTGTACTCCCTATACACACAACGTGTACTAATTCTTTTTTATATTTAGTTGTAATATTATAAATATATATATTAAATAAGTAATATACATGGATGATGCCAGTACTGATGGTAAAGTCACTGGAGTTTATCTGAGTCGTCACTAGTTCAAATCCATCCATACCTACCTTCGGCACGGGGTTCCTCCTTTTTATACTCGTGTTTTCCTACACGACGTGTGTGGTATTTTTCATAATATATATATATATATATATATATATATATATATATATATATATTTAAATATAAAAAAACCCATGATGGGTATGGACCTTTTGGTTAGGGTCGTAACCCAGTTCCAAAAGACTTGGGTTTGAATCCTGACAACCGTCCCATTTCCATCATTTGTCTTTTTAATAAAACCACACGACGTGTATTTAGATATACATCATGTGTGCCATGTTTTCATTAATAACTGAAAATATTTTCAAAATAAAGAAATACATGTGGGTAAAGTTGGCAGATTGGTAGGGTCTTAGTCCTGGTTCCAAAAGACCAGGGTTCAAACTCGGCTAATCTTTCTACTTCATCCCTTTTATTTCAATTAAAAACCACATGCCGTGCATTTTATTTATCCCATGTAGTATAGGCCTTGTACATTAAATATAAATAAGTAATAAATATGAGCAGCAGTACAACCTTTTCTCTAGTGGTTGAGGGCTTCCATTTGGAATGGCCGACCGCCGATTCGAACCTCACCCCAAGCACCGGACCAAAGGTTGTACTTCTCCTTTTCCAATTTTAGAACACATGATGTGTATTTCCCGATACATTATGTGTATAGCTTTATTTTTGGTAAATTATATATATATATATATATATATATATTATTTTAATTATGAATATTAATTATTATATATTTTACCATAATAATTATATTATATATCGTACACACAAAAAAACAAACCTACACGACGTGTCTGCTGAAGTACACGTCGTGTACTCTAGCTATAAAAGCCGAAAACCCTACGCAACCACACCCTGTGTCGCGCGGTGCCCCCCCCCCCCCCCCCCCCGCCGTTTTTTCTCCTAGACATCGCACAACCACCCTACCTCAAATCCACTAATTTTGTGTGTTTTTCGCTCCGATTTATTCTCCATTGTGATCCTCACTCTAGGTATGACGTTCTACACTCCTTATTTCCCAGTTTTTGTAGCATTTAGGGTGTTTTTCGGATCAATCGTCGGTTCAGATCCCGCAGTACATGGGCACGAAATGAAGAACACACACCATGTACTTTTGTACATTGACACACACTCAACAATTCGAAATTTGAAATTACACGGTGTGTATGTTTGGTACACACCATGTACCATCCAGAATTGTGCATGGGTTCCTTCTTCACATGGCCACATACACCATGTTTACATACACAACGTGTATGTTTGGTATACGCCATGTATACCATTTCTCTAGGCTAGTTTGTGTGCAGCACTCCACATGTTCTTATGAACTCTTTTCTTACACACGCCGTGTTGTACCTTCACACGACATGTCCTTCATTTTTGGCTCTACTCAGACAGTGGTCGTGTCTTTGAAACACATGACCAGGAACCAATTTGCACATACATGGTGTGTATTTTTGGTACACACCATGTAGCCTTTCTTGGCCAGTGACATGCCCACTCGTCATGTCTATCTAGAGAACATGGGATGCTAACCTTCTTACACTACACGCTGTGCACTTTGGATATACAAGTCGTGTTCTTTTCCATTTTCTTGTTTTTCTCACATTTTCTTATTTTTCGTTTTCTTTTAGTTTTCTTTTGTTTTTTTTCTTTCTTTTTCAGGATATGGCCGATGGAGACCCTGTGCGTGGGAAGCAGATCGCCTCCGCTACTGAGGGCGAGAGGCCCACTTTTCACCGAATACGACTTTTGCCCGCGATGACACTAGCCCCTGACTTCCCAGTGTACCAGCCTCCTCCGTTGGAAATATTACCACCACTCACCGCCCTGACAGATGTTGGTCCTAGTACCTCACCTCCACCACCCCGAACAGAGCCTCTGAGAACCATCATTTCTTCGCCATTGGCTGCCACACCTCCTGAGTGCTCTTCAGTCGTAGTTGATCCCTCATCGGCCGCCATGTCCAATGGGCCTTCGTCTACTGCGGCCGATCCACCACCAGAGACCACTCCTGCTACTGTACCACCTAGGTCGTCCCCTACGGGTATCCCCTATCCTTGCATGGTGTTCTCGATTACAGACCCGGAAAATGACAGAGTCCGACACTTTTCTCGCCGCCCGATCCTTTTGAGCAACCGTTATCTTGGCAGCAACATAACTTAGCAGCTGGGTATCTGGGGGGAGTTGGAGGACCTCCTCATCTACACACCGTTACTCATGATATTTTAGGTCAACACTCCTATTTTTTTAGATTTATTTTTGGAGTTCAATGCATCTTTTGAGTTTGACGGGCCTGAGTACCGGGAGACGCCTAGCTATACAGTTCCAACAGTCCAATTTTGTCTAGGAGGTTGACCTTTCTCACTTACTATAACCAAGTTTGGCCGAGGGTACAGTTTATATCCTCATCCAATCACCCCACCCCTATCTTCACCTTGACCCGCCCTGAGTGTTCTAAGCTCATTGCCATGTGGCGAGATATTACTGGGCCTGACCACCACTACACCCCCACTTCCCAAAAGAATACCCTTATCATTGACCCTATACTCCACTTCACCCACTAGTGTTTTAGCACCATCATGTTTCTCTTCCATGAGGATATGGGGTTTGTGACCAACCGTGACATGGAGCTCTTCACCTGTGTCATCCGGCAGGACTACCCGAACCTCCGCTACCTTGCCAACTCTTACTTCCATGATATGTTCACCGGCTATTAGAAAAACCTGAATGGTGGGTTCTATGCCACCTACCTTTCCCACAACCTCAGTGTTTTTGAGCCTTCCCTTCCCCATGACCAGTTAGGTCCCCCCAACGGATGGACTTTCTCATGCTTATTCGCATGGGATTGGTCCGGAAGAAGGGGCACTTGCATCCTTTCCCAGACACCACCCCAACCCCTACCAACCCTCCTACCCCCGCCAATGCACCCACACCTCCTTCACCACCCCTTCCAGCTTCCCCCTTCCATTATTCCTTTTCCGTTCCCCCTCAAAGACCTCCCCTACCCCTTCCCCTTTCATACCCTTGGATGACCTCCCCATCCCCATTCGCCTCGCTGGGATCAACCACCGCCCGACTCGTCTGAAGCATCAGTAGGCTGCTCTCCTTCAACAGCAGACTACCTCTACTCAGCACCTGGACCACATTAATAGGATGGTGGAGCTACTGCTACAACATCAGCAGATTCCCATTCCACTGGTGGCTCCTTCTCCTTATGCACCTCCGTCTTCCCCCGTACTACCTTCTGGTGTTGTCATGGCCACAGACTCCATCCTCATCTTCACTATAGGTACTGTCCCAAATCTTATTTCTGATCTCTCCATCACAAATTCCCCTTCACCAGAATCTCTACCACAGGCCGAGGTCTCTCTACCTCTATCTTCTACAACTTCTATTCTGGATGCAGCTTCCGCACCTCTAGATTCCACAACTGCTAATCCTTCTTTGTCGGTTGCTTTTGTACAAGATGATGCCTCTTTTGATATAACACCCTGAGATTTTATGAAAAATATTCTTTTAATTTCATTAATGTCTTGTGTTGTATGCTACACCAAGATTACCTTGCGCTATACGCAACACCGTATTAGCTTGCAGTATACGCAACACTATTCTTGGATCGTGTTACACACAATTTTGATAATAGTTATTCTACTCAACATTGAGTATATATATATATATATTCAATGTATAAATAAAATATGGTTGGATTCTGTTATAAGAAACAACTAAGGATTCTTTCACAACACGCAACCCTGACTTGGCTTGCATTACACGCAATCGCGACCTTCCTCGATAGCGTGTGTTGTACGCAATACCGGGTTTTACTAAACAACGATATATTATTATAATATTATTATGAACTAGCCGTTATGAATAGTATTAACTAAATTTTGAATTTTATAACATTATTATTCATCTTACACATTTTCTAGAACATTGTATAAGAGCAAAATAAATTTTTCGGGTAAAATATGTATTTTTCAAAAAATACAGTTTTACCGCCTTTTGATGGCGCACCCACTTTAAATATAGTTGTTGAAATGTTTATAAGTTCAATTTGACAAAATAAAATTCTTCTTTTAAATCAGGATATAAAAATTTACTTTGGATAAATTTTTCATATTATTCTGGTAACTTTCATATTTTGATGAATAGTAAAAACACGCTATATTTTAATTAAAAACAACTTTTTCATCGTAATAATTTATATGGTTAAATTATAATATTGAGTGGTTTTAAAGTATAAATAGAATATATTTTTACCATTTAATATAATTTATGTCATTAGCATTGATTATACATTGAATTCGTAGGTTAAATCAATTTAATCTTTTGCAATGTTTTAAAGGAAAACCCGTTTTCTTTCGACAACGGGATTAATTTTAATTTAATTTCTTCAACTTTTGTGTATTGAATTTGGAAAAATGGATTCAATATTTGGAATTAGTGGGTCCAAATTATGTTAATAAGCTACTTTTTATTTTTGGGAATTATGAATAGTAACTACGGTAAATTTTATTTACCATAGTTAAAGGTAAATCGGGTAATTAAGGGTAAATATAAGATTATAAAATTACAATAACACCTGCCAAAATCCTATTGGATGAATAAAAGTAGACCCATATCACCTAAGGGTTGGATTAGATTCAATTAATGTACTTTTTTCCATGAAAATAATTTAATTATTATTAAAACCAAAGAATGTGATAACATGTCACTTTCTTAAATCTTATAAGTATAATAATTTTAATTTAGTGATAAAATTCATGAAACTTCAAAAATGAATAGTCTCCAGAAATCTAATACAATTATCTACATTGTAGGAATTTATTTAGAATTTTTAGGGATTAAATAATTATCATTAATTATGACACAATAGTGATGTTGAAATTATTTTATTAATTAAAATATCAAATAAATGGTTTTAAAAATAATAAAATAAATAATATATGAACTATTTAATGTGCTCCACTAATTTTCTAGATACATATGACATTTTATGAATCTATTAAAGCTTTTAGTTCGAACATATCTTCTGTATATATTTTATTTAAATTCAAATAAATGAATAGTTTCAAAATTGACACTATTGTTATTTTATAAAAATAACATATTATAAAATTGTTTAAAAATCACAAAAATATTTTAAAATTATAAATTTAAATTTATATGGTCTATAATGTTATAAAGTAAACAATTATGGACAATTCACAACAAATAAGTAATTATTTGTTATAATTTAAATTTTAGAATGTTATTACCACAAATAAAATTAAATTGACTAAATAAGGATAAATCAAGTTTATAATGTTTAAAATAAATATCTAACATGTCTAAATTTGATTGGTTGATGATATTACAACCATATCTCATCTAATATTCGGATATGAGTCATTTTTTGAGGTTTTTAAGTGGGGTTAGATTTATTATAAATTAATATTTATAAGAATTCCAAAGGTGCCCCTCTCCTCCCTTATAAAAGGGCACCTCCTCCCTCTCCTCCTCACACCAATTTGAGCCTTAAAGCTCGGCCAACCCCTGCCAAATTATCTTCTCCACTTCCCTAGAAACATCCTAGATGTTCTGGTCTACTTTAAAGACCAATCTTAGTGCCCGAAGAGGAGGTTTCAAAGAGGCGTATCGAAGAAGAGGTAATTTCTTATCCCGATTCTTTCAAGCTTCTTTCTTCTTCAACATCTTCTTATTTAGTTGTTTCATTATGAAGTAATAACATCAGTATCACTCATATACTTATATGTTATTATAAGTATGAAACAACCCTATTTCAATATCTATCCATCCTATGGAAAACAAAATCACCGCGCGTGCGTACGTACGGAATACCGTCTCCACGCCGTGGTGTAATCTGTTTTTCCACCAACACCTTACATGGATGGGTATAATGGTGTAAAGAATAACTATACATAGTTATTATAACATCATACTGATTCTGATATATTGTATCATCCACTCTAATTCAATTCAATAATTATGGAAATGATATCATCGCTCGTGCGTACGTACGGACTACCGTCTCCACGACGTGATGAGATTCATTCTCCATGTTAACAATTTATGAATGATTATAAAGTATATATAAGAAATAATAATGAAATATATGACATTATAAAGCTACTAGATTTATGTATTTATGTATGTCATCTACTTAATTCTATTCAACTCAATAAGGAAACGAAAATAGCGTTCATGCGTACGTACGACCTACCGTCTCCATGAACGGTGTATTTCTTTCCATTTATCGATCTATTATATATATGTATATTCTGAATATATATTATATATAAATCATGTTTTATATTCTGGAATTAATTAATCATGATCTAAGTAATCATATGAATAATTACAAGGCAAAACACAGACGACAAATGAAACGATTTTACCCAAAACACTCTTTAACGTGGAATTTACAAAAGAACGGGTAATATAAAGTCATAAGTGAACCATATATGATATCATAACAATGAATATGATTATGTAATAAGTCAATGACATTATGTAAATCATTATACAGGAGGTTCAGATACATACGAAGCATATCGGACATAAGGTAAGGGAAATATCACAATCTCATTTTTATCCGAGATTGTTTATACTTCAGAAATTACTGGGGTGTATTTTATCATCCACATCCATGTTTCCTAAATATGTAATATTATTTCCATCCACCTACAATTGTTTAAATCCAATTTTACCCTTTGGTGAGTTTTTATTAAAATATATGAAAGGAATCTTTTGTCGTTTTTCGTACGAGGTACTTTTTGACTTTTCCGACAAAAGTACGAGAAGAATGTTTTTTTAACTTATACGGCATGAAAGGATTTTTATGGTTTTATAAATCCATATTTTCATGAAGCTTCCTGAAAAAGATTCCATGACTATTTTCAAGAAAATCCTTTTCTTTTAAAAATTCATGACATTTTGTGAAAAGAAAATGATTTTAAAGAAGAAAGGATATTTTCCTCAAGAATTCATTTCAAGTGTTTTATAAAAACCATTTTCCATCTAAAATGAAATTATTTCATATGTGTATGTTTTAAGTATAATGTATCTTTTATTTACATGGTTTCACTTTTCTTATTATGAAATTATATCCATTTTTTTATATGGTTTATGAAATGATGGGATGATGTTTATGAAACCCATTTTATTCTTTGGGTTATGATGAATGTTTTAAGTTTATTTTGTGGCACAAGTAAGAATCATTTCACTATGAGATGGGTGGGACCTATATATCGCTCCAATGCATTGGGTAAAGATTTATATCTCACGAGATAGACATGGATGGAACGGCTAGTTAAACTGGTTCAGTAATACAGGACTGGAACGAGGAGTGAACTCGATTCAGACAGGGACTTTGTCCACTAAGATGGTCTTGGTAGCAATGCCTTGGCTACTATGGAAATCATATCATGTGCTTAATGGTTGCCACAATTACATGTTTTATTCCCATGCTATTTTATCATTCTTAATGTTTCATTATGATCTATTCCTTGCGTACTTCCATGTTTTATGTTATTGCTCAAGCTTTTGATGTTTAAACATTATGTTCATGTTTTTAAGTTCAAATGTATATGGTATGTTTTATTTTATCGATGGTTACCCTTACTGAGCATTTGAGCTCACCCTTTTTATGTTTTCTTTTCCCCAAGATATAAAGAAAGGTTTTAGGTAAGAAAAAAAGGGGAAGATATTTATGGGAGATGTTGAAGATCTTTCACCACGATTAGAAGATTACGTTCCAAGTTTCCAAAGACACTAAACTATTACGGTCCTTGTGTGTCTGTTTTTGTTATGTATTAATTATTCCGCTAAAGTAATGTAATGTACATGTACGTTAAGCTTCGGGTCTCTACAGTTGGTATCAGAGGAAAGGTTTAGTCAACCTTTGGAAACTAGGATGGAAAAACGTTAGTGAGATCCCTAGAGATATTTCTAAGGTATGTCTAGGGATGTCTCTAAGGTTAAGTATAAGTATAGGTTATAGTCCTATAATTGCACTAATGATCTTAGAATTTAACCTAAGATGTTATATATTGGGGGTACTCCCCCTTTACTATGTTGTTTTCCCTAGCATTATTTTTTCCTCTCACACTATTCTTTTTGGATTTTAGAAAATGGCTGGAAACAGGAAGATTCACGATAATGGAGGATATGAAAGACAATGGAATGATTTTCTTCATGAGAAACCAAATGAAACAGGATCTGGAAGTCCAAACATCGTTATTATTCCTAATAAGCAATCTCATAATATGATCAATAATCTCAACTTTGGTAAGTTTCCCGACTCAGATAATAAGAGAAAGATGGATTTTCATGATGATCATAGAGGAAAGAAAGTTCAATTTCCCTCATGTAAATCATGTGGGAAGAGGAATCAGGGAGATTGTTTCAAAGGAACTGGAAGATGCTTTGGGTGTGGAAAAGAAGGACACAAATCCAGTAAGTGCAAAGGAAAAGGTTCAGTTAACACCATGGACAAGGATAATGGTATTGCTACGACATCAAAAATGATTAGATGTTTTAAATGTGGAATGTACGGGCATTATGCAAACCAATGCCCTAATGGAAAATATCATGAAGAGAATCAGCATGGACATATGGTTAGTATTTATGTGGATGATGATGAGGAGACTACAAATGATATATGAGCTGAAAGAAGTTTTGAATCTCAGTCGGTTGTTTTAGAAGGTAGTGGAATGATTGTATGTTTATCGAGAGTTATATTGTATAGTTAATGTTACTATGGAATAAAGAATCATCTAAGGATTGTTACACTATTGTTTTTCCTAAAAGTATTTGAAAGTATATGTTGAATGGTACCAGTAACCATGGAATGTTATTAAGATATTTTTGTAAAGTAGATGATATGCGCATAATGAAGGAATAAGAAGATAATGAGATGTTTGATTGTATTCATGAGCTCATGATTGATATAAGGACTAAGTGATATCATGGTTTGAGTATATAGAATTTTGAGGATTTTGGTATGTGGAAAGTGTTAACTTTTAACCGCATTCATGTTTTCACTAAGGTCCAATGGGTATTCATTTTTCAAGCGAATACATGATTAAGGCCTTTGAATGTTTGGAATGTGACCAACAAGACATATCTTATGATATACGGGGATCAATGATGGTATTAAATCTCTGGTAATCATTTTCACTATATTATGAGAGTGGATTGCAGTATTATGGATAAGCCTAAAGATTGGAATGGATTATGTTGGAAATAAGTTAGTATTGTTTAAGGATAGAAGTTTTTTCAATATTATTGATGGGATGTTATAGTAATATAGTTTTAGAAAAAGGACAACCTGTAGGACGGGCGACAGCCCATCGCGTCGGACAAGGCTGTGGGAATCGAACCCACAACTGAAATGCGACTGGCCTTTATCGCCTACCACTAGCCTAAAGGAAGTCCCTGTTTAGTAGAAACTAGTTTTATTTTATTAATCGGTATGATATATGAAGTATAAGTTCATTTTTGGAACCATATACAATTAATCTAACCATAAGATGGACTTATAACTTTTGCTAACCTTTTGTTTGAAAGAGATGGAATGACCCATCATTCTATCACATGATCTGCTAACACATCACGAATAAAAAATTTAACTTTATTTCTTTAAGGGATGAAGTGGAAATTGTTCAATTCACGAACAACAGTGAGATTGTACCAAAATCATGTAAGTATTTCTTTTAATTCATCAACTTTAGGGAAATAATCTTGAAAACCAAAAATGTTGTCCTAGTTCCCTTATATCTGATGAATTAGATGGTACCTTATATCACCACAAATCTATAGCTTTGTGATTGTTGGCTTTTTCATAGCCATGTTCTCTACCACTCTCCATCATAACTTGATGGTTAGATTTTTCTTCCATATCCATATTTTCACCAATGTTCTCCTACGTAGAAACCCAGTGATGAGTTAATTTGGGTAACCGTTACATTTCATACTTTATTTTTTAAAGCCATGTTTTGGTATTCCTTTTTACGATGTGGTTTTCTATTAAACAAACTTTCGAGTAGTAAACCATTTATAACCCTGATGAATTTTGAGGGAGAAATTCATTTTAAGGGGGGAAGAATGTAACACCCCGAGATTTTATGAAAAATATTCTTTT
This sequence comes from Viscum album, assembly GCA_963277665.1. Taxonomy (NCBI): domain Eukaryota; kingdom Viridiplantae; phylum Streptophyta; class Magnoliopsida; order Santalales; family Viscaceae; genus Viscum; species Viscum album. Next base: position 1,775,057,393 of record OY728142.1, on the reverse strand, counting down.
AATTTCATTAATGTCTTGTGTTGTATGCTACACCAAGATTACCTTGCGCTATACGCAACACCGTATTAGCTTGCAGTATACGCAACACTATTCTTGGATCGTGTTACACACAATTTTGATAATAGTTATTCTACGCAACATTGAGTATATATATATATATATATATATTCAATGTATAAATAAAATATGGTTGGATTCTATTATACGAAACAACGAAGGATTCTTCCACAACACGCAAACCCGACTTGGCTTGCATTACACGCAATCGCGACCTTCCTCGATAGCGTGTGTTGTACGCAATACCAGGCTTTACTAAACAACGATATATTATTATAATATTATTATGAACTAGCTGTTATGAATAGTATTAAATAAAATTTGAATTTTATAACATTATTATTCATCTTACACATTTTCTAGAACATGGTATAAGAACAAAATAAATTTTTCGGGTAAAATATGTATTTTTCAAAAAATGCAGTTTTGCCGCCTTTTGAAGGTGCACCCACTTTAAATCTAGTTGTTGAAATGTTTATAAGTTCAATTTTACAAAATAAAATTCTTCTTTTAAATCAGGATATAAAAATTTACTTTGGATAAATTTTTCATATTATTCTGGTAACTTTCATATTTTGATGAATAGTAAAAACACACTATATTTTAATTAAAAACAACTTTTTTCATCGTAATAATTTATATGGTTAAATTATAATATTGAGTGGTTTTAAAGTATAAATAGAATATATTTTTATCATTTAATATAATTTATGTCATTATCATTGATTATACATTGAATTCGTAGGTTAAATCAATTCAATCTTTTGCAATGTTTTAAAGGAAAACCCGTTTTCTTTCGACAATGAGATTAATTTTCATTTAATTTCTGCAAATTTTGTGTATTGAATTTGGAAAAATGGATTCCATATTTGGAATCAGTGGGTCCAAATTATGTTAATATGCTACTTTTTATTTTTGGGAATTATGAATAGTAACTACGGTAAATTTTATTTACCATAGTTAAAGGTAAATCGGGTAATTAAGGGTAAATATAAGATTATAAAATTACCCTAACACCTTCTAAAATCCTATTGAATGAATACAAGTTGACCCATATCACCTAAGGGTTGGATTAGATTCAATTAATGGACTTTTTTCCATGAAAATAATTTAATTATTATTAAAACCAAAGAACGTGACAACATGTCACTTTCTTAAATCTTATAAGTATAATAATTTTAATTTAGTGATCAAATTCATGAAACTTCGAACATGAATAGTCTCCAGAAAGCGAATACAATTATCTACATCATAGAAATTTATTTAGAATTTTTAGGGATTAAATAATTATCATTAATTATGACACAATAGTGATGTTGAAATTATTTTATTAATTAAAATATCAAATAAATGGTTTTAAAAATAATAAAATAAATATTATATGAACTATTTAATGTGCTCCACTAATTTTCTAGATACATATGACATTTTATGAATCTATTAAAGCTTTTAGTTTGAACATATCTTCTGTATATATTTTATTTAAATTCAAATAAATGAATAGTGTCAAAATTGACACTATTGTTATTTTATAAAAATAACATATTATAAAATTGTTTAAAAATCACAAAAATATTTAAAAATTATATATTTAAATTTATATGGTCTATAATGTTATAAAGTAAACAATTATGGATAATTCACAACAAATAAGTAATTATTTGTTATAATTTAAATTTTAGAATGTTATTACCACAAATAAAATTAAATTGACTAAATAAGGATAAATCAAGTTTATAATGTTTAAAAAAAATACCTAACATGTCTAAATTTGATTGTTTGATGATATTGCAACTATATCTCATCTAATATTCGGATATGAGTCATTTTTTGAGGTTTTTAAGTGGGTTTAGATTTATTATAAATTAATATTTTTAAGAATTCCAAAGGTGTCCCTGTCCTCTCTTATAAAAGGGCACCTCCTCCCTCTCCTCCTCACACAAATTTGAGCCTTCAAGATCGGCCAACCCCTGAAAAATTATCTTATCCACTTCCCTAGAAACATCCTAGAGGTTCTGGTCTACTTTAAAGACCAATCTTAGTGCCCTAAGAGGAGGTTTTAAATAGGCATATCGAAGAAGAGGTAATTTCTTCTCCCGATTCTTTCAAGCTTCTTTCTTCTTCAACATCTTATTCTTTAGTTGTTTCATTATGAAGTAATAACATCAGTATCACTAATATACTGATATGTTATTATAAGTATGAAACAACCCTATTTCAACATCTATCCATCCTATGGAAAACGAAATCACCGCGCGTGAGTAAGTACGAAATACCGTCTCCACACCGTGGTGTAATCTGTTTTTCCACCAACACCTTACATGGATGGGTATAATGGTGTAAAGAATAACTATACATAGTTATTATAACATCATACTAATTCTAATATATTGTATCATCCACTCCAATTCAATTTAATAATTATGGAAACGATATCATCGCTCGTGTGTACGTACGGACTACCGTCTCCACGACGCGATGAGATTCATTCTCCATGTTAACAATTTAAGAATGATTATAAATTATATATAAGAAATAATAATGAAATATATGACATTATAAAGCTACTAGATTTATGTATATATGTATGTCATCTACTTAATTCTATTCAACTCAATAAGTAAACGAAAACAACGTTCATGCGTACGTACGGCCTATCGTCTCCATGAACGGTGTATTTATTTCCATTTATAGATCTATTATATATATGTATATTCTGAATATATATTATATATAAATCATTTTTTATATTCTGGAATTAAGTAATCATGATCTAAGTAATCATATGAATAATTACAAGTCAAAACACGGACGACAAATGAAACGATTTTACCCAAAACACTCTTTAACATGGAATTTACAAAAGAACGGGTAATATAAAGTCATAAGAGAACCATATATGATATCATAACAATGAATATGATTCTTTAATAAGTCAATGACATTATGTAAATCATTATACAGGAGGTTCGGATACATATTAAGCATATCGGACATAAGGTAAGGGAAATATCACAATCTCATTTTTATCCAAGATTGTTTATACTTCAGAAATTACTGGGGTGTATTTTATCATCCACATATATGTTTCCTAAATATGTAATATTATTTCCATCCACCTACAATTTTTTAAATCCAATTTTACCCTTTGGTTAGTTTTTAGTAAAAGATATGAAAGGAATCTTTTGTCATTTTTCGTACGAGGTACTTTTTGACTTTTCCGACAAAAGTACGAGAAGAATGTTTTTTTTAAATTATACAGCATGAAAGGATTTTTACAGTTTTATAAAGCCATATTTTCATGAAGCTTCCTCAAAAATATTCCATGACTATTTTCAATAAAATCCTTTTCTTTTAAAAATTCATGACATTTTGTGAAAAGAAAATGATTTTAAAGAAGAAAGGATATTTTCCTCAAGAATTCATTTCAAGTGTTTTATCAAAACCATTTTCCATCTAAAATGAAATTATTTCATATGTTTATGTTTTAAGTATAATGTCTCTTTTATTTACATGGTTTCACTTTTCTTATTATGAAATTATATCCATTTGATTTATATGGATTATGAAATGATGGGATGATGTTTATGAAACCCATTTTATTCTTTGGGTTATGATGAATGTTTTAAGTTTATTTTGTGGCACAAGTAAGAATGATTTCACTATGAGATGGGTGGGACCTATATCTCCCTCCAATGCATTGGGTAAAGATTTATATCTCATGAGATAGACATGGCTGGAACGGCTAGTTAAACCGGTTCAGTAATACAGGACTGGAACGAGGAGTGAACTCGATTCAGAAAGGGACTTTGTCCACTAAGATGGTCTTAGCAGTAATGCCTTGGCTACTATGGAAATCATATCATGTGCTTAATGGTTACCATAATTACATGTTTTATTCCCATGCTATTTTATCATTCTTAATGTTTCATTATGATCTATGCCTTGTGTACTTCCATGTTTTATGTCATTGATCAAGCTTTTGATGTTTAAACATTATGTTCATGTTTTTAAGTTCAAATGTATATGGTATGTTTTATTTTATCCATGCTTACCCTTACTGAGAATTTGAGCTCACCCTTTTTATGTTTTCTTTTCCCCGGGATATAAAGAAAGGTTTTAGGTAAGAAAAAAAGGGGAAGATATTTATGGGAGATGTTGAAGATCTTTCACCACGATTAGAAGATTACGTTCTAAGTTTCCAAAGACACTAAACTATTACGGTCCTTGTGTGTCTGTTTTTGTTATTTATTAATTATTCCGCTAAAGTAATGTAATGTCCATGTACATTAAGCTTCGAGTCTCTACATTTGAGGTGACCCCCTGACTAGTTTTTGGGAACATTTCTTCTATTATCTATATATATTTTTGTGATATCTTGTACCTATTTTCTATTGTTTATGCTTGTAGTTTTCTCTCTCCATGACTGTCACAGGTATTCTGGAACGCTTTGTGCTGTACTTATCCACCACTTCCCGTCTTCCTACACCTAGACACAAGGGGAGTATTGTTTTTATAGAATCCATTGTTTTATTTTTCTTTCTAGTTTCACTTCTTTCATTACTTCCCCTCATCCTAGTTCACTATTGTGTCCCCACATTACCTTATCCACATTTCTATGGCACTTGGTGGACCATGTGCAGTATTAAATATGGGGGAGAGTCTCTCGACCACCTTATTCTTTGCCCTTACCGTCATCTAGAAGACATCATTATTGGAATATATATTTGAAAATGTGAAGAAATTTTGGTTAATCATATTTATAAATAATTAAGCTAAAAGTAGGAAATTTTTAAAGGATCCATGCTTATTTTGGTTCTTAAGTGTTTTAAAATGATTGATGATATAGTTTAAATTACATCTTGTAATCCTTAGATAATTACATTGATTAGGATAATCATTTATATGCATGTCACGACCTAATTGTCTCTTTATTTGTTTTTCCCACTCCTAAGAGGTATTCTAAACCCTTCTTCGTATTCTTTCTAATACCCTCTTTCTTGAGTGATTCTTAGGATATACATGACTACTAGAATTTGTAAGTTTTCTTTTTGAAACATGAAGAATTTTTGAATTACATTAAAATGATTGAGGCATTATATTGTTTCAACCCCTTTTATCTTGAGACCTACCCTACATATGATCTTTGTGAAGCCCCTAAAAACCATGAACAACCTTGATAGGAAGCCATATTACAAGCCTATTTCCCTTCCTAACCTAATTATTTTTAACTTTTCATGATTATTCACTTGAGCTTTAAAGAGGTAATTGGAATTATATGGCACATTTTTGTAAATTATCGTGAAATTAAGTGTGAGGGAGAGCCTCTTGTTCATTTGAGGCAGAAAGGATTACAAAACCCTATTTGTGGAATTTCTAACTGGTCCCCTTTGTTTAAAAAAATAAATAAATAATAATAATAATAATAATAATAATAATAATAATAATAAAATAATATAGATAATAGGGACCTTATACTCACTTGTTGATTTGTGAACCTTACCTAACTAAGGGAGATGCTGGTGATGAGAGCATTTGAAAGAGCTTGTTGAGGATGATTTTACATTGAGCTTTATTTTGAATATCATGTAGTGTTATTTAAAGAATTCTATCCTCCATTTTCAATACTCAGAGTTTATTTTTCACATATTTACCTACCATCCCTTAACCATAGAGACATTTGAACCTTATTAGAAAAGCCCACATGATTTTTGTAATTCAATTTTATGAAGTAGAGAACTATATTTCTTTCAAACCTATAGAGAGATTGTATATGCCTTGATTGAGAATAAATTTGATTTAAAATATCTTGAGTGTTTATTGTGTTATCTACTGGTGAGATAGATCATCAAGTTGCTATCTTATTTTTGAAAGGTTGAAAAATGTGTTTAAAGGAGGATGAAATTAGTTAATTGAATTATATATGATGCATGATTAGAATATCTTATGAATTGAAACTATTTTGTACCTTTTTAGAATTTTCTCATGTGACTGTATCATTTACACTTATGATTTATTGAATGTATTTCTTTTAAATTATAGACTCTTTTAATCAGATGTTGAGATTTTCTCGAGAGAAAGCAAATGACTAAGTGTGGGGGAGTTTGATGCACTCGATTTGTGTATATATTTCCACATACTTTATTGAAAATAAGAACATGTTTTCAGAAAATACCTACTACATAGTGGACAAATAATTTTATTTTGGTGATCTTGTTCATTTTCAGATGGTTCCTAGACAAACACACAAACCGGGGGAAAACTGAGCAAAATTCCTAACTATAAGGCATGTACATATTTACACATCGTGTACATTTAGACTCAGACATAGATTGACTGGATTAGTACATGACCAAGTCACCAGATCAGAGACGATACGCCATGTGGGTCATACCTACATGCCATGTACAGGTTTCTAGATGCGGTTAGTGGCATTTTCCAGAGACCACACATTGTGTGAGGCGGCGCCACATGCCGTTTACCCTCCACCAACCGGCCGTCGATGCCGCAGAAGTCAAGGGCGGCATAGCTGGCCACCGATCAGAGAAAAAGGCGAAAAAATCATGTTGATGAGACTACATGGCAAGTAATTTTGATATATGTCATGTAATTTTGTTTTCTATAAATAGAAGGCTTGGCCTCTAGTTTGAGGAGTCATTAGTGAATATCCAAAGGAAGGAGGTTCTGTTGCCCTGCTGTTGTGCTACCGTCATTCCACTACTTCGCCATTCCACCATTCTACCAAAGAAATCACCTCTCCTCAAAGTTTATGTGATGACCACATCAGGTATCGAGTGTTCTTTTGTTATCTTTTCTTCTATGTGTAACTAAACACCCAGTGTGTTGAGGTTGTGGGTGATGAAAGAGTTGTAATTTGGATTATTTTTTATGATTGTGTTTGTTATATTTAACCTTTCTTATTCTTCTTCAATCATTTATTTTTATCACTGAAAATTATGAGCCAGACCAAGGGTATAATTTTCAGGGACTCAAAATAAGAATAACAATGAATACCTTCATGATCATTGGAAGTATTAACCAACTCACAAATGGACTAATCTAAATAAATAACTGTGAAACACTGACTATCAGACCAAGGAGTTAGTTTCCATGGTTCTAGACATAGCTTACCGAACCAAGGGAACCTTTTCACAATTGAACCCTAGAGTGTTGATTTATCATGAACAACACAACCTCATAAGCAAATTGAGTTAATAAACAACCTCTTAAAAAATCCACAGCCCTGACGCATTTCCCTTCAAATTTGCATCAAAACCAAATTCCTATGTTTTTTTACCCTTTAAGTAATTTTCTAAGAAATTAAAATCCAAACACCTTTTCATCAAAACATTAAAAATCGACTCTAAATTCAGTAAAATTAACTGAATCAAGTACAAACTAGATAAGAAATACAAAAATAAATTCTTTTCCCTATGGATAAACCCCTTACTAGTACTATACTCATTGGGGTAATAAAATTTGTTACACCAATAACATACCTTTGGTGAAACGACAACCAAACAGCAAGTTGAGAGACTTGTTGTTCTTTAGGATTAGAAGGACAAGAAAGTACGTAAGCCATTATCTGTATAAGTGGTTTAACATTTAATTTAGATTATATAAATGCAGTATCTAATAGATAATAACATGAGGTAACGTGATGTATATTACAAAAATATATAACATGACTATCGAACTCTTTTTTAAAGGATGACGAGATTTGACACCTCTATCGACTATCCAAATCCCTTGATTGTGGCCTCCTATAACATAAAAAACTCTATCTACATTGGGAACATTGCGAAATGATTATGACATCCCAATGAATGGGTCATCCTCAGTTGAATTTTCATTTGTCCCTTCAGTAGTTTTGGTCAATAACATAACAATTTACCACTTTCAGTTTGTGGGACCTGGAACATAAAATACTTATACTACCTATTATTCCATTATAAACAGTTTTTCTTTGTACCCTTACTTACTGAAATCAACTTTCATAAATCATAATTCATCTATTTTAACAACACTCTTATTATTAACCCACTTGCATTGAAAAACCAGAACTTGGAATGTTTTATAATCTAACTCCCATATTTTTTTAATGATGCCAAAGTATGACATATTCACGTAAATTGGATTTTTTTCCTTAGTACCAGAAACATACATCACTCCAGCTAAAAGTGTAACTCTACTATTTTGCATGGAACTATCTTAATCATGTTTTTTTGTATAGAATGTATAACCATTAATTACATAACCATTGTAAGATAATACATACACACCTAGTCCTCCGACTAGCCATCAAAGTCATTCTAAAATTGAATCCATATTTTCATTTGAATACTTGAAAATATGGTCCTGAAACCATCCTATAAACTATTTATTATGTGTATTTGATATCGATATTTCATCCCTTGATGTATTTAAATGCCTAAGAATTTATTTGGGGGTTTCAATATATGGGGAAACCTCTAAATTTTTATGAAAAACATAAAGGTGGGCCTGCTGGCGATATATAATATTGATTGTGACATCGTCTCTTCCAGAAATTCCTTCACCCATAAGCCGCACAATGTGACAAGATTTTGGTTGACCAATTCTTTCTACACCAGATAGGTATTCACTATAGAATTCAATGGCTTCCTCAACAATATATCACTCCACAATACAATCCTCTGGCTGACTTTACTTTTTGACATACCCTTTCAAAATATTCATATACCGTTTAATGGGGTACATCCATCTATAGTGTATAAGACCACATAGTCAAATCTATCTCACCAAGTGAACCATAAAATGAACCATCATATCAAATAATATTTGTGGGAATAACATTTCCAATTCACATAATATGATGGAAATTTCCCTTTCCATAGTCATAAATTTCACCAGGTCTATAAAATTTATGTATATATCTTTGAATAAGAAAAAAATATTGATTAATATATGATGGAAATTCTTGAGAAAAATAAAACAAAAATCTATAGTAATTACATATCACATCAAAACATGGCAGTCATATGATTTTAGACCCTTTAACTTTATATCATTCATTGACATGATGTTCTTGATATTCGATAAATACCCCTATAGAACCTTTATGTCATTCAATAAGTTGAAAAACCGATATATCTCCTTCCTGTAAAGAGTGTAAACAGATGGAGGAAGAAAATTTCATTTTTTACCCTTCACTGGCACCGACTCTTCTCATATTCCCATGTCAACCATGTCCAACCCAGCATTAATTTCATCCTTTGTTTTGTCGGGTGCATTTACCAACGTGTCAATGATACTATCACATATATTTTTTCCAACATGCATAATATCAAGAAAATGTATGATGTATAGACATTTCTAGTATGGTAATTAAAAAAATGATCTCTTTTTATAACCTATTTTCGTAAGGTTTTTTAAATGTTTTACCAAAAAGAATTTTCCACATCTTTTAATTTCTCAAATAGTTGATCAACTATTAGTGGAGATGATATTGTACGTTCTTATGAAATTCCATCGAATGATGTCATCCAACATTGGTACTTATGTTGTCAGGGTAGAAATCTACGATGTCCTAGAAACACAATTTTTTATGAATGTTTCAACCTAATTGACCATGTATCTTATTCATAAATGGGACACCCTTGAGTTCCTTTAATGATATACCCTAAAAAATTTCCATAAGTAGGAAATTCATTTATTTTCCCATACAACATGGCTCTCAATGTGAAATATTTATTTTTTTAATCGTCATACAATGTAACACCTAAATCCCACAATAATTTCAAATCCTTGATCAATAGATCCAAATAAACATCAATATCATTACTACATTATTTTGGTCCTAATATAAGCATAGATAACATGATGTATTTTTGTTTCATGCATAACCATGGTGGAAAGTTATAATTTTCCAACATAACTAGAAATGTACTATGAGTGTTACTTTGAAAACCAAAAGGATTCAATCCATCAGTAGATAATTCAAGATAAAGGTTTCTTAGCTCATTTCCAAATTCAGGATACTCATAATAAATTATCTTCCACTGAGGAGAGTATGTCGGGTGAAATAGTTTTCCATATTTATTTCTTGTATCTACATGCCAAATAAATTTCCCTGCAATCTCCTCACTTCCATATATGTGCCTAAACCTTGGAATGATCAAAAGTACCATACAAATTTTTTAGGACCAGATTCATCTTTCTTGTATCGAGAAGTACCACACTTTTGGAATTTTGTAAGTGATTTGTGGTCCTTGAGAAACAATATACAGTCATTTGGGAAGACAAGTATTCTTTCCGAGATCATACCCATCAAATGTAACATTCATTTTGAATCATATGTTTGGCTTAGGAACTCATTATCTTATGGGATCATTTCATTCAAGAGACCAAGTAGTTCCATAAAACTGACGTCACTCCATTTTTGGCTTGCTTTCAAATTATACAGCTTTAGTACAGCTTACAATACTATATATTTAGTGCAACTAGTATACAATGAAATCTTTTCACAACTCTTTAACTTCTCAAACAATTCCAAGAAATCAAAAAGTTCATCTTCAAATGTCCTTGTCATTTCCTCAATATGATCATCATCATAATTCACATCTGTAATCACATTCTCAATGCAGTCTTCTTCATTTTCCACACTTGTAATCATATCATATGATCCATAAAATGCAATGTTATCCCAACCACTAGCTATATTCGCCTTTTCCCCATGTTTATTCCAACATTTATAACTTAAATCTATTCTATGATAGATCAAGTGTTCTTTCAAATCCTTTGGACTAATTATTCTTGAATAAAAACAGCATAAACACAAACAAAGAATTTGAGAAGGTTTGTATGCATGATCTTTTACAAACTTGATGAACTCTTTACTCCATCTTCGTACTATTTTTTCAGACGATTGGAATTCATCCATATTTATATCCATACTATTTTATTTAGTAATATTAATATTTAACAAAATAAATACAAAAAACATTGATATAAAAATTAACCAAGGCTAAAAAAAAGTGGTTTTAAATATAGATCACAAGGGTTAACTCACCACTTTAAAAATAAAACAACATTTTTAACACTTTCAAATCACTCAAACTCTTGGTTTGAAATACAATTATCATAAGAATAATTTTTAAAACATCAATTTGGTGATTACCACTGATTCCTATTGGTCATTAATGCTCTATAGTGAGTCTTGATATCATCCAAAGTTCAAATAAAAAACCCCTTTAATGGATCATCCATTTTGAAATAGAGTTCTAGATCCACTAAACCATTGAGATGTCAAAAAAACTAATTAACAACCTTATAATGCTTCTTACCTAGATTATCCATTAATATTTTAACTAAAACAACCTCATAAATGATATTAGGACTTATACACACCATGATTTATGTCAAACATGCTATAATTAATGCATATAGAACCTTCTCTATTAACTTGAACTCATTGTCTATTTTAGGTGACTCATCCTTTGAATGTTTTAAATGTCCAACTATGGGAGTTCTCACAGGTGTGAACTTATTCGTTCTGAATATATTCAACACCTTTTGATATACTCCAACTAAGTTAGGAAAAAATTTATAGACTTCAAGTCTCTTTCAATATTTATCCCCACTATTCACTTTACAGAACCAAGGTCCTTCATTTGGGATATTCTAAATAAATAAATATTCTTCTCTTCCAGCCTTTCTATCATCGATCCAACTAAGATAAATCTATCCACATAGAGAAGTAAAATGACACAAGTCTCATCATAATACACCTTCATATAGTAGTAATTATTTACATTACATTGCATGAACATTAATTCTACCATGAAAGCATTGAAATTATAGTTACACTATCTTGGTGCTTACTTAATCTCAAAAAAACTCCAATTGAGAATGGAACTGAACCTTCTATTCCATTTAACATGAAACCTTTAAGTTGATCTACGTAGATAGCTTCCTCCTAAACATTACACGAAACATGGGATTGAGTGAGACTCCATCCCATAAATCAAAATGTTTATTTTCTTATCATTCGTTTTCCTTAATATGTTTTAAATACGTTTTTTAGCATAAGAAAACCCCCTACCCTTATAATTAGATTTGATGGAGGAATGAGGATTGAATTATAAAGGAAAAAATCAATATGGGTATTTTTGATCCATTCTCATGAAATCAGGGTAGAATAAATGTCACATTTACCCATTTATGTAGGGCCAAGGGTGGTGTGTAGAGCTCAAAAAGATGAAATCCAAGTATTGAAGGCCCAAGTGTATCCATGAGAGGAGGCTAAGATGTAGGAGTTGTTGAGTGTGTGGAAGGCATTTGAATCCTAATAGAAAAGGATAGATGGGATAGAGAATTCAATGTATTAGGCACTTCCATAGCCAATTTTATACCAAATGATAAATCCCAGATTTGGATAGTCTTCCTCATTTTTCTAAGTAATAAGATTATACTCATTTGAATCTTAAGTTTCAAATTTTTATGCAAGTCAATCTTTCTAAAATAATAATACAATAGAACCTATAGATAATATTACTCATTCTTAGTGTGAGAAACAAGTTTCAATATAAGATCATTCATATTACATGAGAGCACAAAATAGAGTTATATGGATTAGGGTTAGACAATTATGTTGGTTATCACCATAGATATTGAGATAATTAAGAAATCAGGATAGATGTGATACCAAATGACTAATTCACCAAGTAAATATAAAAAAATGCATGGGGTAATAACACTAATGGTGATGAAACTCTACATAAACATAAGGGAAGTGGGAGGGTTTGGTAAATTGTGACTCGTGGAGTTTGAACCGAGGGGCGAAGTGACATATAGGCTGAGGATAAACATTGACCATATGTTTGATATATGGTTTACACTATAATATTTTTTTGAAATGGGGGTAAATAATGTTGAGAATTACCATTGATTATATTCGAAAAATGGGCTCCTCCACATAGTTATAGAGGAAGTTTCCTATAGGAAGTGTGCCCTAAAGGAGTATTTCCAGGCTAAGACTGGGGAACAGGTGCTATCACTATAAACCAATGTGAGTTTATTTGAAAATTAATGATTGAGGTGAAAATTTAAAATCAAAGGATAGAAATTGTATTTTCATATAAAAAAGAATACCCCCATGATGATTTTGAGTACTCTAGGGGACACTCTATCATGCATTAAATATATTGATGGTGTGATCTAGTACCAGTGGAGGGTTTGTGGGAAAGTATAAATTATAATTGGACACAACTTCATATATGTGGTGTGAGTGAGGGATAAATAAAGGGAAGGGAGAGGATACCTTATCTTGGAGGGGGTTCAATACTAGTAGTAGGGTTTGATGCAAGTGGAGAGATCGACAACAGCAATGATGACAGTAGAAGCGGTGGAGGTGGGGATCATGTCGGTAGAGGAGAGGTTCAATGATGACATAGGAGGGGTTCATCGGTGGAGGTGGGGTTCAGCGGCGGAGGTGGGGCTCGTGGCGATGGTGGGGTTTGCAATGGAGGAGGGGTTCGTGGAAAAGGTGGGGTTCGACAGCGAAGGTGGGGTTCATGATAGAGGTGTGGTTCATAGCGGAGGTGGGGTTCATGGTGGCGGAGGAGGGGTTTGCGGTGACAGAGGAGGGGTTCGACGGTGGTAGAGGTCGGCTTTCGCAAGATCAGAGGTGTGAGAGAGAAGAAGATGACTATTAGGGTTCATTTATAAAATTGGGTAAAGCTTTTATCAGCGCTACTTAATTTGTGCTGATAAAGGTATGTTTTATCAGTACTAAAATAGGAAGTGATGATAAAGCATGAATTTATCAGCGCTTTTTAGCATTGATAAAGACAGGTCTTATCAATACTAACAATGCACCGATAAAAGGTGTCTTTATCAGTGCTATAATTATAGCGCTGATAAATACACAGTTTATCAACGTTAAAAAAGCACTGATAAAGATATAATGATGATAATTTATTTATATTATTATATATATAATAAATATATATTTATTTATTTCTAATTATAACTATAAATAAATAAATATTTCTTTATATATTTATATATTTATATTTATTTGTAAAATTATAAATAAATAAATATTTATTTATAATTATAAAATTATAATAAATATATTTATTATACTAAAAAGGTTTAGGAGGCAAGCAAGCCTACTTCTTATTTTTTTTAGAAAAGTAAAAGTCACGGAGAAAGGACGGGGTCAAACAAGGATACAAGCCCTCATCCAAAATGAAGAGGATCAAAACCATCCCCATAATCATGATCACAAATATCATCAGCAGATTCCCACTGTGACTGTGAATTCCCCTGGTTGAAAAGCATAGTGTACTTCTCTCTGAGTTTTTGCTGCTCCATAGTGATCTGTCTCACAGAACGACCACACCCTCACATTGCAGCCCAATCATCATGACCATGCCTTTGACCATGACATTTTGGATGACGACCCTATTTCCAAGACTTGGGCTGCTGCCATACCCCTTCCATTTCATCTATAATACCCCAAGAATTTACAAATAGATTTATTATAAAATGCATGGATATCTGAGTCTAAAAAAACCACTTTGTTATAACCTAGCCATGTAAACATAATTTTCTCACTTTTGTGATGTGTATTTCGAAAATCTGACATACACGGTTGCGAGTAAGTTATTAGAAGTCTGATAAGGAAAACTTAATTTTTGGTGAATAGTAACCTACCCTTATGAATAGTAACATACCCTTATGAATAGTGATATACCCTAATGAATAGTAAACTTACCTATGATAGTATATAAATAACATTCAAGTGGAAGTATGATATACCTATATTTTGGAATAAGTAAATAAATGTTTTAAAACAGTTTTTTTAGAATAAATTATGATTTTAATTAAATATTAAATTAATCATATTTAGAAAATTATTTTCAAAAAATAGAATTTATTTTTGGATTCTAAATGTCAAAAAATGGTTAGGGTGAATTTTTGGTATTTTTCTGAAATACTCAAATTTTTAATGAATAGTGAAATACGGTAAAATACTATATATACAAATTATCAGTTAAATACACTATTTATGACATCATAAGTGATGTAATCCCACTTGGTTAGAACTCACATTCATTTATTACTATTCTTAGTCATGGAATCATCACTATTGCTGGTCTTGAGGGAAATTAATAAACTAATGATTAAAGAATTATGAAAACCCACATCTCCTCCAGTATAACCTCCCTCCCTCACTCCCTCTTCTGTTCACTCTAAGCCTTAAATGTCACGAACATGCCCGAGTCGACCCTAAACCGGTCACCCAATCCAGCCCACGACAAGTCCCGAGAGGCATTTCTGATCCTCCCGGGATGGAGACAAGCACCGAGGGCATTAATAGAGTACACAAGGGAACGATTTCACCCAAATATAAAAAATCAGACAAACAACGAAAAGAAACGAACTACCCAAAATACATTTACAAAAAAAATTAAACTGAACATTATTTGTACAAGAAATGGAAAGTACAACTAAACCAACAACTCAACCAACCAAACCTGACAACCAACTAGCTCCATGTGACCCCACTGGTCACTCTTTAACACAATGATCATACGTCGCCCAAGGTGATCGAACTCAAGTTGAAACCTGCACAAGGGCTAAAAATAGAAGAAGACTATAGGCGTGAGTATTAAAACAAAGTAGGTTAGAATGATATTCTATTCCCAATGCAATTACTTTAAAATAAAAGAAACATAATTTTCATGTTTTAAATACAAGATATAAAAGTGTGTTTTTCAAATGAGGTTTCATGCTATAATAATTATCAGACAAAAACTTGCATGTTTTATAAACAAAAATGATAGTAATAATTTTTCAAAGAGGTGAAACTTCAAAATGAAAATAGTTTTCAAGAGGGATGCTTTAAAGAAGGTAAACTTTTAAATAAAACACACATGTTGCTGAATTTACCAACTAAGCACACCCTATGCTGACGGTAAGTACAAAATAGCCAATGAGCACAAGTCTCAGAAACACCCTTAGGCACCAGTTCATTGTGAGCCCCGGGTACCTCGTATCTCGGTGAATGTAACCATAAAAAATATCCATTATCGTGCACACAAGCCACTAGTAGGGAGAATACCCATAAACTAGTGATCCTCAAACAACATCATCATCATAGTTTAGTTAGTTTTGTCATCATCAAACTTGCTACGTGAAACAGGGGCCAAACCCCATGGGATCACTAGCATACTAGTACACGTCCACCCACCTAGATACCCAGGTTTTACCTTTTTTTGCTCAAAAAAGTTACACATATATAAAATAACATTTTATCATGATGATTCCATTTAAAAATCATACACACATCAAACAGTCCACACACATGTCTCACATTTTTTTCACAGATCAATAAACCACCCAAATTTTCATAAAACAGTTTCAATAAGTATAACAAGGCCTTACACATAAAATCCATTAAAAATGATCTTTTAAGTAAAAAAACATATCAATACCATATCAACCAGATTTTGAAGCCCCAAAACCAATTAATAAATCAATTTCATGAACCATAAAATGGACCCAAAAGATAGAACATGAAATACACATGGAAACCATTTTTACATGAAAAAAATGCCAAATGGGCCATTAAGCCTTTCTCAAAACTAACATTTCACAAAGGTATGCATTTAACTTTTATTAAGTAGGTGTATATACACCATTTAAAGTAGAAAACCAATTTCATAAATCCCTTAAAACACTCAGGTTACATATTCAAAACACAACCATTTTCATAAGGATGTGAAACGAGCCATTTTTCGGCAACTCGGGCCAAAACATGTTGTAAACCAAAACCCATTTGTTTGTAAAACCAAATACACATTGTAAATCCATGTAAGGAACCAAAAATAACATTTTTAATTCTGCCAATGCATTTATAAATAAAATAATAATAATTTTTAAATCACCCTTAACACATAAAATCCAACCGGGCAATTTACCGAACACATGACACGCACTTTTAAACAAAACAATTTATTTTAAGAACTTGACAAGGAATAAAGAAACAATTGCATGAAATATTTTATTAAATCTACTAGATAATGTTCAAAATACCATAAACCAGGTTCTAAACCTCACAAACCAGGTGTGAAATATAATGGAACATTTAAACAAACACTTGGTGTGCACTTTTATGACAAAACAACACTACCATTCACAAAACAAAGATAAAAAAACGTTTTTCACACCAAGAAAATTATCCAAAGGCTGAATAACTGTAATAAAAATATATATCATGTGAGAAAAATAATAAAATGATGAAACTTAAATTATAAAGGCATGTTCAAGAGATATCCTACCTCAAATCCTTGGCGTAATGGAAACGCACGCCCAATATCACCATCTGAGGGTTTATAAAACCTAAACCTATGACGGCTAGCCCCAAACAAAAAAAAACCCATAAAAATCATGGGATAACAGAACCCTATGTCTAGAATTACTATAGGAGAATATAAAACCAAGAAATAATGAAAGGAGGAAGAAGAGGGAGGAGAAATGAGAAGGAATCTCACCTTGGAAACCAGAAAACTCTTCGTCTTCCATTAGATCTACACCCATAGAGGAAAGGGAATGTCTTGAAACTACTTGGAGAGAATACTAAGTTCTTTAATAACCAGGGTAAGAATATTTGTGTCAAAAAGAGAATGAATTGAATGATTTATTATTGAGACAAAATACCTTTGGAAAATCTGGATGTTTTGAGAACCATTGAGAATATTTTCACTAATCCGTGACAAGATGAGCTCCAAAGAGATAAAATGGAACATGGGGGTGCGCCTAGGGTTATTTTACTCTAGTGGGATGTGTAATCACCAAAAATTATAAAAAAATGAATAATATATAAAATAAACAAATTATTTTTTTAAAACTGGAAATGAGCCCTTAGGGTGGCCCAATACCTAAATAAATAACCCAAATTCACCATGATTATGAATTTATAAAGGCTTAAAAAGGATATGGTAGTTTTAATATGTCAGTATATTACAATTCAGAAGTGGAATGAGTGAGAAATGTAGAAAAATGAAGGATTTATAAAAAGAAACAAATTTGGTTTTTAAATTTGGAAATGGGCTCACGGTTGGACCAAATCATGAAGTAACCACCCTTTCTCAAAAAACTCATAAATAAGCAACGAGGAACCAAAATTAGTGTGATTAGACATAGATGAAACTTTAAAACCCAAAATTTATCTCACCCAAGACCCAAGAAAAGGATTTGTATTGCCAATTAACTAGATCAAAACAAAAACATGAAAAATTAGGTGTGACATTGGAGCTCCTCAAAGTTCTGCCCAAATACCCTTCCCTAGTCGCTCCCAACGTCTAAGAATCTCTTGGTCTTTAAAAAATACCAAAACATATTCCCTTAATGAGGTTCTCAAGTAGGTTATTTCAAGAGGTAAATCACCCTTCTTTTACATTTAGTTTCATTTCAATTTATCTTCTTTTGTTATCCTCTCCTCACCTCCTCTGTCCAAATGACCATGAAATATCCAGTACCATCTATATAATGGAATTATATCATATTAATGCAAGAAACATAATCAATATCCTTACTCTCTCTATCGTTTATTTTATAAATGAAATTAACATCCATGAGGTTCCAATTTATAACCTTCGTGGATGACGATGTTTCGTTCTTCATTTTCTCATTAATTACTGGTCATGAAACCATTTTGATGGTTTAAAAAGACTATAATATATGTATTATAACCTAATTAATATTCAATAACCAGTTTACATACATATTATTAAATCATATGACCAAACTAGTTCCTAATAATCAAAATACCGCTAAATAATCTAAGTGAATGTCATTGATAATTCATCTAATGATTCATCCTATTTCCATGTAACCAAATGATATAAATGACCACTAAAAATTATAGATGTTAATAAATAATATGTAATTTCAATTCTGGATATTTACATCCATTCCACATGAACTCCATTACTTAAAAACAAGTGAACCGTTTATGAACATCAAGAAAATGAACACTCCGAAATGACGGAATTCAATATAATAACTTATCAATAAAGACATAAATGAAGTAAAAAGAATTATGATAAAATAAATACATGTATAATAGGTTCTTTAATAATTTATTAATAATTATAATTTCATATTCCAGGATATTAAGTTCAAGAGCAGAACACATTCGGACTTAAGGTAAGTGTTTTCCACCCAAACTTCCATTTTCATTCGGGTTACTTTCATTGTCTAATTACCTTAATGAAATTCTTATGTATTATTATTTAATAATCATAAATTATGTGTTATTATTCTATATATGTACACCAACCATAATCCTTCCTTATTTTATGGATGGTTACACGTTTTAAAAGGAACTTTCAAAATTGTTTCTGAAATACAGACCCGATTCAAGGGAATTTCTCGAATTATTACCTATTTTCAAGGGAACTCTATGGTATGTTTTTGGAAACCATTATCTCTATAAAATCACTCATTTTATTATTAAAATAATATATTAATTCACTTCTGGTTTTATACAAAGATTTTTTCAAAAGAACTCTTCTTTTCGAAGTAAAAGAGTGTTTATCTCAATAATTACTCAAAGATTTTATAAGAGTATCTTAATCTATTTCAACACTCTTGTTGATTATTATGTATTATTGGGACTAATATTTAATGGAATAATCTACCATATTTAATTTAATTTTTTATGATTATTTTGGTTGTGGATGTTCTATCTTAAAACCATTCCCAATTTACATCGAATTATTAGTGTTTATGCTTAATATTCGGGGAAAGCTATTTACATTTCATATATTAGTTTCAATATGAATGTATATGTTGTTTATATTTATCCTCATTCATATAAGGAATTAATTGGACATATAAAGTGTTGGGTGGGGCCCTCTATAGCCCCTCGGTGCATCGGTAAGTCTCATGAGACAAACAACGGTCTTGGCATAAGGCCTTGACAAAATGATTATCTATGGTCTTGGCACGAGGCCTTGACGGTATGGTGATAATGTCCCACATTATGCATTACCTAATTATCAAAATAGTATTTATGGTTCATGTGGTTATTATACTAGTATAATACCCATGATTTTGTTTTATTATGTCATTATTTACTCAGCTCGTATTCCTGCCATAACGTGTTCAAGTTTATTATCTGTTAAGGCATGTGTTTTCAATTATTCACAATGCTTAATGTTTATGTTATGATATATACTACTGTATTTATTACCTTTAATGAGTGTTTTATCTCATTCCTTTCTTATGTTTCATTTTCTTAGGGCATGAAGAATTTTTTTATGAATGACATGCTGAAATAACCTAGGAGTTATGGATGTTGTCAAAGGAGATTTTATGTTGTTTTTCTTTTCAAGTTGTAACGCTGAACTTATGTATGTATCTTGTTTCCAATAATACTAAACTAATCATTCCTTCAGGATGCATATTTCTTATTTATATGTCAATTTAATCAAATAAGGCACTGGCTCTGGGCAACTAGAGTTAAGTCCTTACACTTGGTATGTGACAACCCTGATCTTTTATTACATAATTAAACATAATTTATTACATAAACTTCATTTGATACAACATAGAATATCAAGATGTCTAGTTTCTTTGGTGCTTAGTATCATTACATAACAACTTAAAACATGAAAAACAACATCTTTATAGAAAACTTCTTTTACATGACCACTACATTTCCTCGTACTTAGCATTGCATGGGATAACCTGAGGACATGCATAAAAAAGGGTGAGCTATAAAGCCCAGTAAGAGGTTAATCATGGAATAACATGAGGAATACAATACATGTTAGAAAATAGGAATATCAATATATCACAATATAATTATAAACATAAAGGCATGATAAAGCATGATAATCATAACATGCACTAGTATAAAAATCATTTTTAACGTCGTCAATTTGACGTCGGTTTCTTATAAACCGATGTAAAATATTTTTGCGGATACGTTTTGGCTTCGGTTTTAAAAAAAACAGACGCGAAAAAATAATGAAAAAATGTTTTGGCATCGGTTTTTTTAAAAACCGACGCGAAAAAATAAAAAAAAGTTATGATGTCGGTTTTTATGAAAAACGATGCCAAAAATGTAAAAAAAAATTACATTCCTATAGATAATTCCCTAAGCTTTGATTTGACTGGTCATGGAGCAAAAACGGAGTTACGGATTAAAAGTTATGGATGTTAGAAGTTGATCTTCTATAAAAGAAGTCTTAATTAAGTCCAACTTTCAAAGGTCATAACTTTTAATCCGTAACTCCATTTTAGCTCCACGACTAGTCAAATCGAATCTTAAGAAGTTTTCTAAAACCTGGTAATTTTTTTAAGGTTTTGGCATCGGTTTTCATAAAAACCGATGCCAAAAATATTTTTTTTTACTTTTCGCGTCGGTTTTCATAAAAACCGACGCCAAAACTATTTTTTTGTTTTTCGTGTCGGTTTTTAAAAAAAACCGACACGAAACGTATTTTTTTATCTTTTTAGCATCGGTTTATTTAAAAACCGACGCCAAAAATGATATCGATTGGAATTTTTGGCGTCAGGTTTCTTAAAAAACTGACGCTAGAAGACCAACATATATCCTCTTTTGCATCGGTTTCAAACAAAACTGACACCAAATAGTATTCACTAATATGCGGGATTAGAATTTCAATTTTTTTCACAACGCGCGTTTAACTTTTTAAAATCCCGCCTATATTTTCATACAACTCAATCGAAAATATTTTCATTTACTATATATAAATCTGTTTCTCCTTCATTCATCATTTTCATCCTCTTCGATTCAATCAAGTTTTCAACGCGGCATCAATCGTTAATTTGAATACGGTACGTATTCTATTCATTCATTTTCTTTATTATTAATGTCCTTCATTTATAAGCAACTCGATTAGATTTCATATAATGATGATTTAATTTTATTATCAAGTTAAAAATATAAAACATTCGGATGAGATTTACCAAGCTTGGTGTAAGTTTAATTATCGATCGTCGTTTTCAATATCACATGATTTCTACACTAAATATAAGAGATATGATGATAAACAACATATCATTTCAATGGAAGATCAAAAAATAATCGAAATGTGTTTGAAATATTATGTATATTTTATATCATTTGGTGTATGTGATTTTAATTTGTGTTTATCTTGTTTTCTTTAAAACATGTTGTATCAATCGATACTTTGACATGTTCAACTTCCAACGACCATAACTTTTGATCCGTAACTTCGTTTTAGCTCCACGACTAGTCAAATCGAAGATTAGAAAATGCTCTAAAACATCGAACAATAAAAAATTGCCTTTTGGTGTCGGTTTTTGTAAAAAATGATGCCAAAAATAAGTTTTTTCTATTTATGGCGTCGGTTTTTTTCAAGAACCGACGTCGAAACTATTTTTTCAAATTTTTGGCGTCGGTTTTTAAGGAAACCGATGCCAAAAATGATGCGGATGAGTTTATTTAGCATCGGTTTTTTACAAAATTGATGCAAAAAAGCAATTGAAATTTGTTTTTGGCTTCGGTTTACAAAAACCAACGTAAAAAGTCGTATTTTTTACGTCGGTGACTTCAACGTCGGTTAAAAACCGACGTAAAAAAACCAACGTTAAAGACCTTTTTTCTACTAGTGATGGAAATGTGGCAACAACACTTAACATGGAATTAGCATGAGCCAAGGCTCATTGCACATGGAGCATGAGTAAACCTTCATTGCACATAAAGCATGAGTAAAACCTCGTTGCACTTGAATTATCATGAGTAAACACCCATTGTACATGACGTATCATGATACTATACTTTACCCAATGCATTAGAGCACTATCAGGGCGCACCCTTCTTAAACATTTCACTTCATGCATAAGTGTGCCACATGGATCATAAAACATTGAATCATTCAACATAATCATTTATTCCATGATAAACGAATGTGTAATACATACATGAAACTCTTTAAACAATAAGTAAATGTTCATAAAGTAGAATACACTTGATAGAGAAGTGGGCATGGTATTCACTACACAATGAATTTGGCTTGGAAAAGTGCAGTGCAATTTCGGCCGCATAACGGCGTGACATAAGAACTCATAAAAATGGTTGATGAGAGAGAAAGAGGTGTATAAATATATTTAAATGACATGTATATTAAGGGGGTCATATATATACATGTCTCAATAAATATAATGGAATTTAGATTCATGATACAAAATAATTTCTTGAATGTAAATGAGGAGAGAGAAATTCCTTTCGGAATTTTGGCATAGTAACGGGTGTACATAGGAGGCATTTAATGAGAGAGAAAGGGGTATTACATCATTCAAACATAAATAGGGCAGTATGGGGGAGGTGTGAAACCATACCCTAAAATTTATAATTGAAATTAAAATGGCATAACAATTTAAAGAATATTGGACAAAAATGAGAAAGGAAGAAAAACCCTTACTTGGAAGTGTGCTTCCAAAGGCTAGAGAGAGGTTTGAGAGAGGATTCTTGGGAACTTGGGGCACCTTGGGAGGATTCTAGAGAGAGTAGGGAAGAGTTTGGATGAACTCAAAAGGCTTTGAGTGAGGAGGAAGTTGGAGCTTGGGTGGGTTTATATAAGAAAGGTGAGGGAATTCTTTATTATTTAGGTTTTGGACACCTCACATTAAACTAATCCAAACCACAAACAAGCACATGGTCTTTTCTCATGATTTTTGGAAAAGGGAAGTGGAAAAAAATATTTTATAAGGACAAATTCTGAACTTCTTAAAATAATGGGGTTTCTTATGTGGAGGTGAGTCACACTCCCAAGGAAAACAAATTAAAAAGACAAAATGTTTAATAAGTCTTGAAGGGTCCACTAAAGCTTTGTAAAATAAATTAAACAAACCCAAAATCACATTATTTTAATGGTAAAACATATATTGTCAGAACATAAAGTTTATAGTATTTTATTACATCACTATTGAGTCATTATGATGTCATAAAACACATTATATATTTAAATGGTATTTAATTTTTACCCAAAAATTTGACTCTCAGAAAATTATAAAAAATTCACCATTGTATAATTTCTATGTATTGATTCCAGAAATAATATTCATTTTATATAAATAATTTTCTAGATATGTTAATTTTCAATTTTAAAATAAAAATATACATTTATCGAAAATTCATGAGTTGTGACAAAAATGGCTTTCAAACCTTAATAAAAATTACAATTGCATTCATAAAATTATACGATCATTTATATTTAATAAAAATTAATTTAATAATAATAATAATAATATTTTATTAAAATATTATTTAACTCAAAAATCCATTAATTCATCAAAATAGATTTCTTAGTGAAACATTAACTAAAAATACTATTTGTGCTTTAAAAACTATTTACAAGGTAACAATAATAAAATGAAATTATATTCATTATTATATAAAAAAAATAATGTACATAACCGTTGTACTAGGTTCTTGTTAAATAAACCCTTAAAACACCCACATAAGACCGAAGGGTGAGGTGTGCGATGGTGACAGACTCTTGGGGTGGCTCGGATAATATCGCTTGGGTGGTAATCTCTATCAACTTAAACTTCTCCCATAGGTGGTTCCGCTCAAGATTAACGTGTTCAAGCTCAGCTTGAGCTTGGTCAAGAGCGAAGCCCAGTGACACCACCACCTATCTGAGCTCTGAAAAATGGGCTTCGTATGGGGCACATCTACTGGATGATGTCATTTCTTCCTTTGTCTGAGTAAATTGGATTTGTTAAAGGCCTATATTTATACTAATCATGTGATCACTATTCAAAGGCTATATTAGAAAAGGTCACAATTCTTAACATAAAACCAAAGAATTTTACATTTTATATAAATATTTTACATAAAGATACATTTAAGTAGATCGAGAGGGATTTACATTAATGAAAGTTTGGGTCGTTATATGTTATCAAAGGAAGTTTAGTAGAAAACCTGAAAACTAGATTTAGAAAATGTAGATTAGGGAATAAATCCCTAAGATAGTCTTTGAGGATAAGTATACAAGAACATCCTGGTATTTTGGTAAGGAATAGATTATGTGGATCTTTATAGAAAATAAATCTCTGTCTGGATATAAATAGGTAGAGGTGACTCTGGTACAGATGTACCTAGGAGTGAAAACTCCAACAAGGAGTTTCAGGCTTGACCCGGGGTATCCCGGTACACAATAACGGGACTTGTTTCACACTTGGTATTGACACTCTTGGGGGATATGCTTAGGATGATTCACATTTTCTTTACAAACAATTATGAAGGATTTGTGCCCCAAAGTAACCAAAGTATATGGTTTTAGGATTTATGATGCATAAATTTATGTTATGTGTTATACCATATTTAGAGATATAGATAGTTCATAATTTTGTGATCTAATATATAATATGGATTTGATTAGAAATGGAGCCTAGTATAAGGAATGAGAACTTCATCAATGCACGTGATGAGAAGAGTAAGAAGGATCATATCTATGATGGCATTAAGCCATCATTTCAAAGGAATGTTGTCTCCCATGTATCCTCATCATATGAGGAAATAGTATCATATGTTGACAAGGTATGTAAGGACTTCTCTGAATCTTATGGCTTTGAAGGGAAGAAAAAAGAAGTAGAGGATGGTAGAAAAAAAACATGGATAAAGGAAATAAGGAAAAGATGTATTTTCCCACATATGATAATTGTGGAAGAAAACACATTGGTATATGCTTTAGGGGAAAAGGAGTTTGCTTCAAGTGTGGAGAAAAATTCCACTATACTCATAATTTCAAGACAAGGAAAGAATTTTCCAATATTCAATGCTTCAACTGCAAGGATATGGGACACTATGTGAATCAATGTCCCAAGCGTCAAAGGAATATAACCAAAATAATGATTTTGGATGATGATCAAGTTATGATGCTACCTCATATGAAGTAGAATGATTAATATTCCTAGTTAAGAATCATGTCATTTGACTTTTTTTTCAGTAATGTATTGGTTATAAGAATTATCAGGTATATAAGGATTATACTACAGTACTATTTCATTAAGGATTTGAGGTTGTATGATGAATGGTACAAAGGAAAAGTGATTCAGTAGAAAGATAAACTTTTTAGGAAAAGACATGATTGAGTTAAACAAAACCCTTAATATATATCTGATGTTGTGATACTGATGAAGAAATGATTTATTAGGATAAGTACTGACTACCTTGGAACTGATTATTGACTTGTCGAGAAGTGGCCTATGCTATCATCGATGGAGTTTACAGTACTTTTATATTTAAGGAATATATTCAATAACATGTATCTTAATTAAAGAATACAGAAGAATGCATGTTTCCAATATGGTTTTTACGGTAATTCAAGTTATTACCATATTTCAAGAGGATACATGATGAAGCTATTCACATGTTTGTAATGTTAAATTTAGAGCTTCTTCATGTTGATTAAGGGTTAATGATAAGTTCATACTAGAAATTTAGAGGACTTAATTATAATGTGTTGAATCGTTATATTTTAGAATTTTTAACCATTTATGAAATGGTTTAAGTTGATAATTATATAAGCTTTTAGAAGTTAATGTATTTCTTCACCAAATAGAATAAACCATGCTAAGTGATGCGGTATAGATAGTTCAAGTACAATAAAAGGATGAGTTTGTAATTAGAAATGTATATTTATACTCTTATAGAGTGGAATAATTCCTTAACTCAAGGAAAATAGTCTTAAATAAAAAAATTCCTATTATCATAATCATTGATAATATCGATGAATTTTTTTTAATTTATAGTTTTGTAGTAATCAACTTTCATATGAAAATTTCCTTTATCATGTTCCATCAGAACTTCATAGTTATATTTTTCTTCCATGCCCAGGTTTTTACTTCCAACTAATGTCACCTCATTCGAAAGCATAATTTTTGGGGTGACCACCTCATCTCCCTTAACCCATTTTTAGGAGTATATTTTATTAACTCTATTTCCAATGAGGGTTTCCATAAAGGAATTTTCAAGTATCAACCATTAACTTTTGAAGTTCAATTTCAAATTTTGAGGATAAAATTTTTTTAAGGAGGGGATAATGTAACACCTCAAGAATTTACAAATAGATTTATTATAGAATGCATGGATCATTGAGTCTCTACAAACACCACTTTGTTATAACCTAGCCATTTAAACATAAGTTTTTCACTTTTGTGATGTGAATTTCGAAAATCTGACATACACGGTTGCGATTAGTAAGTTATTTGGAGTCCGATAAGAAAAACTTAATTTTTAGTGAATAGTAACATACCCTTATGAATATTAACATACCCTTATGAATAGTGATATACCCTAATGAATATAAACCTTACCTATGATAGTATATAAATAATATTCAAGTGGAAGTATGATATACCTATGTTTTGGAATAAGTAAATAAATGTTTTAAAATTGTTTTTTTAGAATAAATTGTGATTTTAATTAAATATTAAATTAATCACATTTATAAAATTATTTTTGAAAAATGGACTTAATTTTTGGATTCTACACATCAAAAAATGGTTAAGGTGAATTTTTGGTATTTTTCTGAAATACTAGAATTTTTTATGAATAGTGAATTACCGTAAAATACTGTATATAAAAATTATCAGTTAAATACGCTATTTATGAT
This sequence comes from Viscum album, assembly GCA_963277665.1. Taxonomy (NCBI): domain Eukaryota; kingdom Viridiplantae; phylum Streptophyta; class Magnoliopsida; order Santalales; family Viscaceae; genus Viscum; species Viscum album. The sequence goes on along the minus strand of OY728142.1, from coordinate 1,775,029,665 downwards.
ATCATAAGTGATGTAAGACCAATTTATTAGAACTTACATTCATTTATTACTATTATTTTTCATGGAATCATCACTATTTCTGGTCTTGAGGGAAATTAATAAACTAATGATTAAAGAATTATGAAAACCCTCCTCTCCTCCACTATAAAACCCCTCCTCACTCCCTCTTATATTCACTCCTCTAAGACTTTAATATCCTCAAATTTCTTCCCAAATACCCTTCCCTAGTCACTACCCACGTCTAAGAATCTATTGTTCTTTCCAAAAGACCAAAACCCCTTCCATTAAGGAGGTTATTTCAAGAGGTAAAGCACCCTTCTTTTTCATTTAGTTTCATTTCAATTTATCTTCTTTTGTTATACTCTCCTAACATCCTCTATCCAAATGACCATGAAATATCCATTATTATCTATATACTGTAATTATATGATGTTAATGTAATAACCATCATCAATATCCTTACTCTCTCTCTCTCTCTTATTTTATAAACGAAATCAACGTCCATGAGGTTCCAATTTATAACCTTCATGGACGAAGAAGTTTTGTTCTTAAATTTATCATTAATTAATGGTAATGAAACCATTTTGATGGTTTAAACATACTATAATATATGTATTATAACCTAATTAATATTCAGGAACCAGTATACGTACATATTATTAAATCATATGACCAAACTAGTTCATAATAATCAAAATACTGCTAAAATAATCTAAGTGAATATCATTGATAATTCATCTAATGATTCATCCTATTTCCATGTAACCAAATGATATAAATGACCATTAACACTTTTAGATGTTCATAAATAATATTTAATTTCAATTTTTTAGATTTACATCCATTCCACATGAACTCCATTACTTAAAAACAAGTGAACTGTTTATGAACATCAAGAAAACGAACACTTCTGAACGACAGAATTCAATATAATAATTTATCAATAAGGACATAAATGAACTAAAAAGAATTATGATAAAATAAAAAAATGTCTAATAGGTTGTGAAATAATTTATTAATAATTCTAATTTCATATTTCATGACCTTAAGTTCAAGAGCGGAACACATTTGGACTTAAAGTATGGGTTTTCCACCCAAACTTCCATTTTCATACGGGTTACTTCCATTGTCTAATTACCTCAATAAAATTCTTATGTATTATTATGTACTCCTCATAAATTATTTTTGAGTATTCTATATATGTACACCAACCATAATACTTCTTTATTTTATGGATGGTTACACGTTTTAAAATGAACTTTCAAAATTGTTTCCGAAATACCAGCCTAATTCAAAGGAATTTCTTAAATTCTTACCTATTTTTAAGGGAACTATATAAGATGTTTTTTAAAACCATTATCTTTATAAAATCAATAATTTTATTATGAAAATAATATCTTACTTCAATTCTGGTTTTATACAAATATTTTTCAAAAATAACTCTTCTTTTCAAAGTAAAAGAGTATTTATCTCAAGAATTACTCAAAGATTTTATAAGAGTATCTTCATCTATTTCAACACTCTTGTTGATTCTTATTTATTATTAGGAATAATATTTCATGTCATAATCTAACATATTTAATTTAATGGTTTATGATTATTTTGGTTGTGGATGTACTATCTTAAAACCATTCATCAATTCACTTCGAATGGTTAGTGTTTATGCTTAATGTTCGGGGAAAGCTATTTATATTTCATATATTAGTTTCAATATGAATGTATATGTTGTTTATATTTATCCCCGTTCATATGAGGAATGCATTGGACATAGAAAGTGTCAGGTGGGGGCCGCTATATCCCCTCGGTGCATCGGTAGGTCTCATGAGACAAACTACAGTCTTGGCATAAGGCCTTGACAAAATGATTATTTATGGTCTTGGCATGAGGCCTTGACGGTATGGTGATGATGTCCCGAATTATGAATTCCCTCATTATGAAAATATTATTGATGGTTCATGTGGTTATTCTACTAGAAGAATATCCATGATTATGTTTTATTATGGCATTATTTACTCAGCTCATATTCTTGTCATAATGTGTTCAAGTTTATTATTTGTAAAGGCATGTGTTTTCAATTATTCATCATGCCTAATGTTTATGTTATGATATATTCCATTTTATTGCTTTCCCTTACTGAGCATTTGAGATCACCCCTTTATTATGTTTCATTTTCTCCGGGCATGAAGAATTTTATTATGAATGACATGCTGAAATAACCTAGGAGTTATGGATGTTGTCAAAGAAGATTATATGTTGTTTTTCTTTTCAAGTTGTAATACTGAACTTATGTATGTATCTTGTTTCCAATACTACTAAACTACTCAGTCCTTTAGGATGCATATTCCTAGTTTATATGCTAGTGTAATCAAATAAGGCACCGGCTCCGGGCAATTGGGGTCGAGTCTTATATCTTCCCTCCCTAATTCAATATATTTTTTATATTTATAATTATATATATAATAAATATATATATTTATATATATATTAGTTGATTGGGGTACAATTACAGTTAAACACACGCACACACACACACACACACCTCACACACAGGCCGAAAAGGCGGGCCATGGCTCCCCCAAGGGGATAGCCCACTCATCAAGGATTATTTATTCAATAAATGTCTTGTAGGCCCAGTAGACATGAAACCCATTACATGGCCCATAGGCCTAATAGGCATGAAAGCCAATGACATGGTCCGTAGGCCCATAATTTTGACCCAAAGGTCCATCGATGAATAGTGTTGCTACAGTACCTGAGCTGCTACGGTGCTTCAGCCACTATAGTTCCTGCTATAATGCCCACCACCGCTACCGTGCCACTATTTTTATAGTCCCATCGTTGCTACAATACCACTATAGTGCTGCTACAGTACCTGCGCTCCACGGGTTTCGAACCCCCAACCTCGGCGTAGTATTACGGGGTGCTTACCACTAAGCCAAAACCCCAACTACAATATATAATAAATATATAAAATTATAATAACTATATTTATTATACTTATACTTTTATTAATATATACAATTAATATATTTATTATAATTTTTTAATTATTTAAATATATCTATATTTATTATAATTTTATAATTATTTAAATATATCTATATTTATTTATAATTATAATTATAAATATTTATATTTATTTATTAATATTTGTATATATTTATAAATATATTTATTTAATTATATATATTTATAAAATAATAAGTATAATAAATATATTTTTATATTTTTATAATTATTTAAATATATATATGTGTGTGTGTGTGTTTATTTATTTATAATTATAACTATATATATATTTGTAATTAAAAAATTATAATAAATATATATTATAGGTACTTAGGGGTATAATTACAACGAAACATAGAAATGCAACACACACAACCCGAAAAGGCAGGTCATAGCCCCCCCACGGGATAATTGATTAGTCACTGAAAGTGGCTAATATTCATTGTTAAGATCTTAATATTAATGTTTTTAAAAGTTCATAAACATCAATTTTAGTCCAATTCAGAAATTGAACTTCATTTCCCATCATTGTGCAATTCATGCTTAAAATGTCAATTTGGGCCCACTCAATAATTTGCTTGTGGAAATTACAATATTCATCATTTTAATTTGAACTTTTGGGATACGATTGATCACTTTGTTTGGAACATTTTATCTTTCAGGTCTGATGGATTAATCCCAAAGGAAGATGGAGAATTTTGCGCCTGAAGGCAGAAACTTGCTGGAAAAAGCATAATGGGCCTATGGCCCATCAAACAAATGTGGGGCCCGGAAACCAAGCCCAATGAAGCTCAAATTTATACAGTAGAAATATAAAAATATTAGGATCATTTTATTCAACTGTGGCCGGAGCTAATTCTGATGTTTTCATGATGATAAAGGGATCTGAAGTTGAGATTTAAATGGAGGACTCGTCATTAATGCACAGAAATCCGTCCCACCATTGCGACCATAACATTCAAACGGCTGATCCAAATGTCCTAAAGTTTTGAGAGATTCTAGAAGACACATGGAAGAAGATATTTTATATTTAAGACACCTTCGGATTCGGCCATATGAAGTGTCAAACGCACACGTCAAAATGGAGGACGAATCTGGACAGTTTTCCGGGTCAACATCGAAACGTCAATTTCCTTTTGATTATTCACCCTCATTTTGACTCCATTAATTGTTGGGGGGTGAATTAATTATTTGGGGATGGAACTAAGGCTCCTAATATGCCTATATAAGGAGATATTGGTGAAGGGAATAGGGGTGGATATTTTGCATATCATCTTTTGTTGCTTGTTTCATTGTAAGGTTCTGCTTCCAAATTTCCTTTGTAATGTTTTCCATTTCCATGTAAGTTTCTTTTTTGTATATTTATGTTCTTAATAAACTTATTTCTCTTCTACATTTTCCATTTAATTTATTAAAACTTTATAATCACAAAGCACAGTGATATCTCTGTGTTGTTGTGAATTAGTTCACATATAGGTGTGAATTTCATTCACACACACGGAGGAGTGCTCGTTATTTCCGCGGTTTTAATTTCTTCAATCCAATTCTTGTTAGCCATCTTCCGCCCACCATTGAGAGTATACCATCAATGGAGGGCTAAACCCTTAATGGGTTGATCTTAGGATGATGCAAAGGCTGGATTGAATGTTATTTTATGAACGAATTGTTGTTAATTGGATAATTAATTTAAGACATCCATTCTTCAGTTATTTCTACTCTTCATCTTTACTGTGTTTGAGCAAAATAAATTCAATTACTAAATGACCATATACCTCGGAGAGATCATGAATTTTTTTCTCTAAGTGTATAAGGGATTAGTAATTGTGTTTAGTAAGCACCAAACCAGAAAATGATGAAGGTAGTGTTATTTTTGAAGAATGGATTCATCAAGAATTAATAAAACCAAAATTGTTTAAAGAAGTAAAATTCATTCAATCCACCCCGAGCATAATCCTAGATCAACCCATTTTCATTAAATTGAATTCACGTAGGTTTCTTAGTGTTATTTAAACCATCCAAAATCGAACCCAAAGTTGGATACTTCAAAGCCCATCCCACACCAAATCATAGCGTCTCAAGGTTACTTCTTCGGTCCCTGTGGATTCGATCCCTACTTGTACTTCAACGACCGCTTTTACCAGTAGGGTAAATTTGGGCACAACCAAATTTTGGCGTCGTTTCCGGGGACCCAAGTAAGTTTTCTTAGACACCCACCTTCTATTCTCACCTAACTTCTCTTTTCTCACCTCTATTTCTCTTTTCTTTTCCCCTTTCTGTTTTTCCAAAAAAAAAATCCAAATACAAATTTCATTAAACTCCAATGGAGTATCATCAACAATTTCCTTTCATAAAATCGGGCTGGAATCGAATAGAAAATCAACATTGGGAATCCGCTCACATAGGAAATTACTTTGATCAACCTTTAAATGAATACCCCACACCCGATAACATGAACGATCAATGTGATGCTGATTTTTTAAAGGATCAATTTCCATACCTCTCAAAGATGATTGAAGAGATCAAACTTAATGATGTTGATGATGTACAAACAACAATCAATCCTAATTCTGAAAAAATTCTTGAACATTTGTGTGAAAAAATGGTTAAAATGAATTCAGAAGTTTCATCACTGAGATTAGAAATACAAAACATTGAGACTTATGAAGAACCCATTCCCACTCAGGATGACCTTTCCACATCACTTATAGAAGAATGTTGTTTCCCACATAACTCATGTGAATTTAGTAAAGAACCCACTTTAAAATCTTGGAATACAGAGTTGGATAATGAAGAGATCTGGTCAGGTAATGTTGAAATTCAAGATAAAGAACATAAACGAATTTTTGATGAGTATTTAAATCAGGATGAAATTGATTTCATGAATTCACAAGAGGGAAATTATTTTTCAAGGATTGAATGTCCAGAATATTGCACCAAAAATGATTTTTTAGAATCACCAATCATTGAACCATTGGGAGAGTTAACAAATATTGAGTCTATACCCACTCCCGACATTCAAAAGGAAAATTTTTGGGAGGAATCAAAATTTCAAAATGAACCAATTATTTCTAAATTTCATGGAGAAGAAACTGTTTTTGATTCAAATTTCCATTCTTCTTTTGTAAATTTTTATCAACCTGAACTCAAAAGTTTTCTCCTTTCTTCCCCACTCTTAAATGTGGATAACCAATACCATGAAATTTCAATTTATTATCCTCTTGAAACTAAAAAATTGGGAATGTTTATTGATGTCTTAGGCAATACTAGATATTCAATTCAATCAACCATTTATGATATTACATGGATTTTACCTCTCATTATAGAACAAAGGATTTCACATGAAACAAATTTCAAAAAAACAATCAATCTCAATCTTGTTGAAGTGGAAAAATTTGGGTTAATTAAAATTTTGAAAGTTGGAATTGGATAAGTTGGGGGGTAAAAGTCGAGCCAACGACATTAAACAAAAGCGCTGCATGGGAGGCAACCCATGGTTTTCTTATTTCCAATCATTTTGAATCTTTTTATTTTTCATATAATAAATTACCATAAGCTGTTGACATGTTCTTCTTTTATGAGTAAGGATGGGTATGAAAGGGGAGCGCCATATTCATCCGTGTCACGTGGTGTGATCTCTGAGTAATACCTTACCCAAAAAATATAAAGAAGACAATGTATCATCAGTTTATTTTGTTTTGTTTTATTTTTTTATAGGTTAAAAAAATAAAAGGACATGTTGAAATCCATAAGGAAAATTCATTCACCACCATCCAAGCCGCTGAGACTCAAATCCAGGATTGAAGGGATACTATGGCATGCACTATCATCATCAACCACCAGGTGACTTCATTCCATGATTTTCATTTTAAATTTCTTCATTGAACTCCTCTCCTACCCCCTTCTAACTTTTCTTTTCTTTAAACACTGGGGACAGTGTTATTCTAAGTTGGGGGGGGATAAAAAATGATTTTTTTGAATAAAAACATGCATGAAAAGAAAAATTCCATTAACCTTGAACATGATAACACACATTGCAAAATCTAAAATTGGATATCAAATAAATTTTGCATGCCTTGATTATAATTTTAATGCAAGTTTAAGTTCATGAGCATAGTTTTTGGAAAGTGCAGTTGTCCGATGTGATTTTTCAAAGTTTACATTTTCATCCTCTTAATAAAAATGCCACAATACACGTCTACGGGATCGTGAGTATAAATTTGAGTTCCTGGGTCCCTTTCATTATAGCATAGGGTTCTGGGGTCACTTTTAGTTTAATTTGAGTATCCAAAAAAAAACAAAAAAAAACAAAAAAAAAACAAAAAAAAATTGAAAAAAATAATAATGACCACATAGAGCAATGTTTTGTCCAAATGCGTGGCGTCCGGCACTTGGGGATCGTGACTCCATAGTTGTCTTGCCCAGAGTTAGGCTTTATATCTCTATTGTAGAGCATGAAATTGACAAAATGTGTGACGTCCGACACTTGGGGATCGTGACTCCATAGTTGTCTTGACCCAAGTTAGTCTTTTCATATCTATTGTGGTTAAAAAAATCAAAAAAATAATAAAAATAAAAATAAAAAAAATGGATACTCATCTTAAGTTTTTATGTGATTCCCACCTAGCCCTTCCATTTTTTCCCCTTGAACAATAAAATGGGCCCCATATCTTTTATGATGCATAACACTTTATCATGCTTAATTGGAATTGGATAAAATATGGCGATGAATTTGAACAAAGGAATGAGCTTGGGCTTGGGATATGCTTATGGACCTAGCTTGTTTTAAATGATTTTGATGGGTTTTCATAATTTTTTTTGGTATTAGATATTTGAGTGAGCAATGTGTATTTAAATGTTTTTGGAAAAGGGGATTTGGATTTCATATTTGTAATTTATTTTGCTCGGGACTAGCAAAACTCAAGTTGGGGGGTGTGATTAGTCACTGAAAGTGGATAATATTCATTGTTAAGATCTTAATATTAATGTTTTTAAAAGTTCATAAACATCAATTTTAGTCCAATTCAGAAATTGAACTTCATTTCCCATCATTGTGCAATTCATGCTTAAAATGTCAATTTGGGCCCACTCAATAATTTGCTTGTGGAAATTACAATATTCATAATTTTAATTTGAAATTTTGGGATATGATTTATCACTTTGTTTGGAACATTTTATCTTTTAGGTCCGATGGATGAATCCGAAAGGAAGATGGAGAATTTTGTGCCTGAAGGCAGAAACTTGCTGGAAAAAGCATAATGGGCCTAAGGCCCATCAAACAAATATGGGGCCCAGAAACGAAGCCCAATGAAGCTAAAATTTATACAGTAGAAAGATAAAAATATGAGGATCATTTTATTCAACTGTGTCTGGAGCTAATTCTGAAGTTTTCATGATGATAAATGGATCTGAAGTTGAGATTTAAATGGAGGACTCGTCATTAATGCACAGAAATCCGTCCCACCATTGCGACCATAACATTCAAACGGCTGATCCAAATGTCCTAAAGTTTTTAGAGCTTCTAGAAGACACATGGAAGAAGATATTTTATTTTTATGACACCTTCGGATTCGGCCATATGAAGTGTCAAACTCACACGTCAAAATGGAGGATGAATCTGGACAGTTTTCCGGGTCAATATCGAAACATCAATTTCCTTTTGATTATTCACCCTCATTTTGACTCTATTAATTGTTGGGGGGTGAATTAATTATTGGGGGATAGAACTAAGGCTCCTAATATGCCTATATAAGGAGATATTGGTGAAGGGAATAGGGGTGGATATTTTGCATATCATCTTTTGTTGCTTGTTTCATTGTAAGGTTCTGCTTCCAAATTTCCTTTGTAATGTTTTCCATTTCCATGTAAGTTTATTTTTTGTATCTTTATGTTCTTAATCAACTTATTTCTCTTCTATATTTTCCATTTCATTTATTAAAACTTTATAATCACAAAGCACAGTGATATCTCTGTGTTGTTGTGAATTAGTTCACACATAGGTGTGAATTTCATTCACACACACGGAGGAGTGCTCGTTATTTCCGCGGTTTTAATTTCTTCAATCCAATTCTTGTTAGCCATCTTCCGCCCACCATTGAGAGTATACCATCAATGGAGGGCTAAACCCTTAATGGGTTGATCTTAGGATGATGCAAAGGCTCGATTGAATGTTATTTTATGAACGAATTGTTGTTAATTGGATAATTAATTTAAGACATCCATTCTTCAGTTATTTCTACTCTTCATCTTTACTGTGTTTGAGCAAAATAAATTCAATTACTAAATGACCATATACCTCGGAGAGATCATGAATTTGGTTCTCTAAGTGTATAAGGGATTAGTAATTGTGTTTAGTAATCACCAAACCAGAAAATGATGAAGGTAGTGTTATTTTTGAAGAATGGATTCATCAAGAATTAATAAAACCAAAATTGTTTAAAGAAGTAAAATTCATTCAATCCACCCCGAGCATAATCCTAGATCAACCCATTTTCATTAAATTGAATTCACGTAGGTTTCTTAGTGTTATTTAAACCATCCAAAATCGAACCCAAAGTTGGCTACTTCAAAACCCATCCCGCACCAAATCATAGCGTCTCAATGTTACTTCTTCGGTCCCTGTGGATTCGATCCCTACTTGTACTTCAACGACCGCTTTTACCAGTTGGGTAAATTTGGGCGCAACCAATAATCCACCCATTTTTATGGCCTGTAGGCCATGTGGAAATGAAGTCCATTACAAAGCTTGTAACCTAGGTGCCCAGCACCTGTAGTTATTTTTTTTCTTGAGCCATCATGGAGACTGTTACGCCACCACCACGATTCATGGTTACCATCTGTCTTTTCCATGCTCACGCCACCGTAGAGATACCCATGTTTGGGTTGTCGCAAAGCCAGCCCACATATGGGTGCAAATCCAATCGAAATTCACTACTGCCCAAATTTGAACCTGGGTTTGTGATGTAAGATTATAGGGTTGTTATTACCACTAGACTACAACCCCAACTACAAAAAAAAGTCAACCAGGTTTTTAGGCCTGGGGGGTTACAATGTATTGGTGAGCTGCCACCCACCACCAAGCGTCTTTATGTACTTCCCCAGCCATAGCCCCAAGTGTAATGACACCTGGTCTTTCGGGCTAGTTCCACACAGGGTATAGGGCCCATGAGTGATTTATTCGGGTATCTCGGATGTTGTCATTACAAGGACTCGAACCCAGAACCTTGGTGACATACTCCACAACCACAACCAACTCAACCATGCCCCTGTGGGAAAAATTACACCAGATTTTTTAGGCCTAGGGGGTTACAAGGTATTGGTGGGTCGTCACCCACCACCAAGCGCCTTTATGTACTTCCCCAGCCATAGACCCAAGTGTAACGACATCTGGGCTTTCGGGCTTGTTCCACATGGGGGTAGAGGGCCCACGAGTGATTTATTTAGGATCTCAGGCATTGCCATAATAAGGACTCGAACCTGGAACCTTAGTGACAAACTCCACAACTACAACCAACTCAAACGTGCCCCCGTAGGCAATAATTTTATTAAGATATATAATTAATATATTTATTATAATTTAATAATTATTTAAATATATCTATATTTATTTATAATTATAATTATAAATATATGTATTTATTTATAAATGTTTGTATACATTAATTTAATTATATATTTTTATAACATTATAAGTATAATAAATATATTTTTTATAATTTTATAATTATTTAAATATATATATATATATATAATTGTAACTAAATATTTATTTATTTGTAATTAAAAAATTATAATATATATATATATATTTATTTATAGTTATAATAATATATAAATATATATTTAAATAATTATAAAATTATAACAAATATATTTATTATAATTTTATAATTATTTAAATATATCTATATTTATTTGGAATTATTATTATAAATATTTTTATATATTTATAAATATATTTATTTAATTATATATATTTATAGCTTTATGAAAATGATGGGTACTGGGTGTTGGGAGGTTTCCTCTCCCAATGGCGATTAGGGTTCGCTCATCATATCTTCTTCTTCGGCATCTATCGCTGATTGAGATCGACTACCCCACACCACCAGAGCTTCAAATCTGTCACTCTGCTAGTAGATTTGTTACACTGCTGGAAGATCTCTGTAGCTGGTGTTTCCTTCCCACGTTGTCGTGTTAAGTTCGGTCGACACACTGGTATCTGTCACGCCATTGGAAGACCCCTCTGTTGGTGTTCCCACACCGTCGGTGCCTTGGTTCGGCCGACACGCATTTCTAGTTTAGCGTTAATCCATTTTAGTCTATTTTGTTAAACTTCTACCGATGGCTTGTAATTTCCTGTTCAAGGATGTTTTGACTCTCATAAGCACATGTGGGCTAGATTGAAGGATTTTAAACTCACGAATGGGGAATATGTTGCTCCTACTTCAGTCGAGGTCAGTGATCATGTAAGGAATAGTTTGGGATATGTCTAACACTGAGAGGGGTTGAATCAGTGTAGGGGTTTTTTTAATCCAATTCCAACTTTTTATCACTTTACCTCATTGACCTATTATAATATCAATTCTCTTATTCTCTTCTCCCTATGACATGTAAGAATATTAAAGCAGTAAAGACAAACACACAATATTTTTACAAGGTTTACTACTCAATAAGAGTAGCTAGTTCTTGACATGGTCTGGAAATAATCCTGACCACAAAACCACAAAAAAGAAATCCTTTTGGGTGGTTATAATGAGTAGGATATACCCTTACACTCATGTGGCACTTTGAAAAAAATCCAAAAGTGTGTGTTTTACAACTCTTGGATGGATCTTTATACTACTTACCAATATAGTCTTTTCCTTGTTAATGGTTTGTAACACCAATAAAGTCTTCCAACTATTGAGACCTATTGGATTCCACAGTACTACTTTGAACTTCCTCCCTTCACTTGTTACTTGCTTAGCAACATACAAGTAACTCTTATTACCTCTTCCCAGCAGTAAACCAAATGCTGCACAATATTTTTCTTCTATCAGTTACAATAATATGAATGTGTTTTGGACTGATGAATGGTAAATATTCTTTGGCCCAAATTATAATTAGCTGATATTGGTTTGGTTACTAGATCTTGTACTCTTCTTTCCTCTTACTTCTTCAGTGCAAAACCAATTTCACTGTGATCTCTTCTTCTTGTTGTTGGAATCACAAAATTCATTTGTGATTATTAAATCAGTGAATATCAGCTCAACTTAGCATCATCACAATTAATCTGCCCTGAATAATAATCAATCTTTAAGTGGGCACACTTTATTCTTCTTGGACACATAATAATGTGTAATTATATAGCAATGTATTGATCTCTCTTTCTTCTTCACAAAGCATGGTGAGGGTGTAAACACCTATCATGTGTGTGCAATATTTGTCTTTTGTGAACTATCCTATATTATATGAAAACTACCTTGCATCATGTGACACAAGTGCTTCGTGAACAGCCTTTCCTTTAGTAGATAATGTTTCCTTTTGCGGACATCCTTTTCTTCTACAGACAACCTATTCTTCTGTGGACCATATCCTCTTATTTGGATTGTTTCTTCTTCTATATACTACCACTCTTCTTCAGACTATCTTCTCTTTCGTGGACTACCCCTGCTTCTGTGGATTGCCCTCTCCTCCACGGAATACCTCTTCTTCTGTGGATTGTCTTCTCTTCCACAGACCATTTTTTATTCTGCATACTACCACTCTTCTACAGATTGTCTTCTCTTCCATGGAATACCCCTACTTCCATGGATTTCCCTCTCTTCTATGGTCAGCCTCTTCTTCTACGGACCATTAAAGCCACACAGACCACTTATGTTATGTGGTCCCCCTATGCTTTGTGAACTGCCTTCATTCTGTGGATATCCTTCGCTCCACAGAGTAAGTCTCATCCCTGGTCCTTTTTCTTTTGAAAGCATAAATGCCCCATAAGAACTCCTTCCACAAACAACTTCCTCCTTCGTGTAATATTTCCTATGAGAATGACTTTCCTTCACATAATTCTTCCATGAGAACTCTTTTGGACTTACACAAATTCTTCCACCAACAATGATATTTTCTAATACAATTCACTATTTTTTATTGATGGGATTAGGTTCCTTTATATAGGAAAATAAATCCAAAAATCCTACTAATTCTATTTACGCAAATTTTAAATGTATTACAACCTTCACTCCAGATTATTCTCTTCTTGCGAACCATTTTTCCTACACAGTCCACGAACCACCTTTCTTCCTTCATGGCGGTCAATTCCATCTACCAACGAATCACCACCTCTTAGCCGCAAATGACACAGCTTCCACGAATGATTGGCCTTCCAAATACCACAAGCCTCCCACAAACTGTGAGCCTCCTACGAACTATTTTCCTTATGCAGTTTTCATACCACACTTCATGGTCCGCATAGAGATCCTATACAGAATCCTTCCTTTGCTGATTTTCCTTTTCCGCTCCACATACCTCATATGAGGTCCGTGAACTATCCTTCATGGTCTATGAACTATGCTTCATATACTCCTTTGTATAAAAACATCCCTTGTCCAAAAGATCAAACCCCTGATTTTGAGGCCCAAATTTTTGGAAAACACTGGAAAACTACGCCACCTTAAAAATATGCTTCAGAAACACAATCCAAACTATTTTTCAGTCATTCCTTTCATCATGTACTATTTATATCATGATATATATCATTTTATCAGTCATCTTTATCATCATGATATTTTCCAAGGAAAGTATTGAAACTTCCCTATATTTCTTCCACATCTTTATTTCCAATCAAATATAAAAATGATTGGCAACACCTTTTCTACCCCTTTCATTCATAAGGAATGCATCACAAGTTCTCCAAAGAAATTATGATATTTTTGAAATAAAAATCAGCAAATCATTGTCATATTATAACTAGGAGAATAATTCAACCATGACATCCAATGTCATCTAATGAATCCATAACAATTCTCTAGGCATCACCTTAAAACTCAAAGTCTTCAAACCATTCACATGTTTCTTAGAATATCAAGACTTGAGGATTTCAACAAAGCTCCATTAACTTTGGAACTTCTTCATCATATTGATATCACTGTAATCTTTCTATTTCATTGATCATAATTATCCACCAATGAAAATAATTTTACAATAAATAAAATCTATACACAAAGTGGGGTCTTCAAAGAACAAATAAACTTTCTCTCTCTTCATGGGTTTGATTGTTGGTATTCTCTATAAGGGAAACATCACCCATGTTAAGGATGATCTGACCATGGTCTCAGAAAAACTAGAAATCGGGGCACACTCTATCATTACATGATTAACACTTCCTAGAGGAGTGCCATGGAGGGTTGAATACCTCATAAAATGGCTTTCAGATATATGAGGATTCTCCACTTGGAAATGCATCTCGCTAAGGTGTGGTTTTTTTCACCTCATTTTCCCCTATGAAGCACTGAAGATAAGGGAATGGGGTTATGTCTTGATCTCCTTCAATCCAGGAGCTCTGCACATTTGGGAATGGGACTATAAGTTCAAACCTTTTGAAATTGGTAACTATTTGGTTCAAACTTGGGTAAAGGTTTTTGGTCTTAACTAGATTCTTTAGCATCCTAGGATACTCTATGATATTTCATTATCTATAGGTGTTAATATTAAAATGGATAAGGAAACTGAAGTCACCAAGTACAGGCACTATGCTTGTTTCTTGGTGGAATTGGACTTATTTTCCACTTTGATTGATAAATTTTACCTTTCCACTAAGGATCAAGAACTTGATTTGACAGTGGAATTTGAAAATTTACCTCGATTCTACTTGGATTGCAAGGTCACTAGTCAGGATAATTTAAACTATTGAAGATATCTTGTTTGTGATTATTTCTCCATCCTGGGACATGACAAAAACTCATGTTTCAAAAGGCTTAAAGTAGTGAAATCCACCTTTGGTGGGATTGAAAAGGCTGTTCTAAAATTACCTCAAAATGGGGAAATTTTGAGCATGTTCAGGGGATGGAGTATCTCTTGGCACATCATTATGAGCATATTGATGACAGGAATGTGGGAAACAACAATGTTGTTTCTATAGATACTCCCTTTGAAAATGGTGTGAAAACTAAGGTTTTAAATGAGCATAATAGCACTCGATCATGGATTAAAATTGTTGATCAGGGGAAAGAAGATAAGATGCAGTTATCTGATGAACTTGGGATTCAAAAAACTAGTTTGGTTCGTTCTATGGAAGGAATAAATGCAATGGTGGAAGTGGAGGGGACCACTCATAAACTATATGAACCCTCAGATGGTAGGGCAGTGGCCGAATCCTTTGAGAATGATCTGGAAAAACATGTTAATCTTGACTTAGGTGAGGAAACTTTGAACCTTGAGTCTCAATATGGAAACCAGGTTTCACCTAATGTGGATACCACAAAGGAGGAGGACCAGATTGAATTTTTGACCCTGGATTCCAATACACAGACAAATACTTCACTTGTTCTTGGCATGACTGATATGTAAATATAAAAAATCATGCTAATCATGGACAGGTGATCACCTCAATGATCGAGGTATCTCCTCTGAAGGATGCTCTTGATAAAGAGGCAACTGAGGAGGATATCACTATACAGGCATCTCGGTCTCGAGGTGGGTAGTAAGAGAGCGCTCACCATGATGCATGACAACAACCCAAATCTTGTAAATTGGATCATCATCCAAAATTTCATGGTCTAGGACATGGTCATGATGATGCTGCATCATGAGGGTGTGGTTGTGCTATGATTCATCTCACTATGGAGTAGAAAAAGCTTGAGGTGAAGTATTATATGCTCTTCAATCAGAAGAATTCATAGTCAGAGTGAGAATCTGCTAATGATATCTCTGATCATGATTATGGGGTTGTTTTATGGATGAGGTTTTGTCTCTTTGTTTGACCTCTTCCATCTCGAATGGGATTTTGGGCCACTGGTCCTTTGGGCCATCAAGGGAGCATTGATATAGGTATGATGTGCAAGTGGTGACACAGACATGATGCAAGAAGGGCCTTCGAACCTTCCAATGGTGGGCCTATGGGCCATGTAATGAGATTCATGCCCACTGGGCCCTTCAGCCAAAAATATAT
Source organism: Viscum album (assembly GCA_963277665.1). NCBI lineage: Eukaryota > Viridiplantae > Streptophyta > Magnoliopsida > Santalales > Viscaceae > Viscum > Viscum album. Next base: position 1,775,013,518 of record OY728142.1, on the reverse strand, counting down.
AATGTAATAAAGCAGCTTATTGGGTAGGTTATCCCTTGGGAGGATATGACCTGCCTTTCAGGTCTGTGTGTGTGTGTGTTTGAATGTAATTGTACCTCCAAGCACCTAATATATATAATTATAAATAATTATATTTAAAAATTATTTATATATAATTAAAAATTTATAATTATAAATATAATAAATATATTTATTGTATTTTTTATGCTGAAACAGGTTGGGGACCATCCCCTTTATTAAAAAAGAAAAAGGAAAAAAGTAATCCCTTTTGAATTGGGATAAGGGGGATCTGATTACCATCCCAAAGGCCCAGAGGCACCCGGCCTTAACTTTGACTGACTCAAGAGTCCAATGATAAAATGCCTGTTACAAGTGAACTCATTAAAAACATTCAAACTGGACTGGTAAAGGCCCAACACACCTCCACAATTACCAAAACCAAAACCCTAATATGAAAATGATGTCGCCACTCGCATCGCAGCCAGATCCGCCCATCTGTACAGATATCTGTCGATCATGCCCAGGTTACCATTGTATTTATTTAAGTATTTATGATAACATAATAGATTCATAGGTATAACATGAATGAATCATATACCTAGTAAAGTATAGATTATAAAAAATGAGTCATCAAATATATGGAAAACATGAATAATAACAAGGGTGTAATGTATAAATGAACATTCATGATGAATACATAACATACGAAAGTCAATTATACTCACGCATTAATATATTTATTGAACAAATTCATTAGAAACATATATTTATTTACTTATAATTATAATTAAAAATATATATATTTAAATGTATTTATATATAATTATAAATATATAATTATAAATATATAATTATAAATATATATTTTTAAATATAATAAATATATTTATTATTTAATAAATTTTATTATAGTCTTATAATTATTTAAATATATATTTATTTAACTATAATCTTAAAAATACTTTTTTTAAAAGATTATATATATTTTTTTTAATTATTAAAAAATATATATTAATTATAAACATGAATTTTTTATTTAATGTATATAAACAAACATTATTTTTGAATATAAATATAATAATTTTATATAAATTAATAATATTTTTTATTAAAAACCTTTATTGGCACTAATAATAGTGTTGATAAAGGCCCCCCTTTTATCAACTTTTTTTCTTATTGCTGATAAAGGTTGATGCTTCCCTTACACCGATTCATGGTAGTGTCTCCATCCACCATCTATGCATCCCACCTCATCCGTTGCACCTGTCAGGATATTGCCTCACCTCTGTTGCGGTATTATTATAGTTTTCAGCCTTTCATTGTCGGTGGTGATTCTTCTTCGACTTTTACCAGTTCATCTAGAGAGCAGAGATATATTTTGAGTGAGATGAGGAGCTCCCATGGTATTCTACATCAAACACACACACAACCCCTTATTTTAGTTATCAGCTCCGGTGGAGACTTCGCCCCTTGTGAGTCTTGTCTGGATGACGTCCTTTAAGAATTTCTGGCAACAACAGTGTTCTTCATCCCCCTTCTCAAGTTCTTGGTATAGGCCTGAGTATTTTTAAGGATATATTTGTTTTTCATTTGTATTATGTATTGTATATTATTTTTCTTATTTTCAGTTAGGGTTTGGGGTTGGCATGCGTGAGTCCATCCGGTTCGAGGGAGAACGTTGCTATCTCTGAGCCAGAGTTCACTATTGAATCTTGGGGTGACGAGGTCTCTGTGCATAGATAGCTTCTCTGGTCCACATGTGTTGTTTTCTTTATTTTATTCTTCTTTGTTTGTATGTGATTTGTTTCCTTTTTCATAATAATAAGTAATTTATGGTGGTGTTCTTATCGTGGATTAGGACTAAAAGGTCTGAACCATGTAAATCGATTGTGTTCATTACTTTCCAGCATTTTCTTTTTCTGTTCTTTCAATTTTATTAAAAATGATTCATATTTCCTACTGTGTTTACTTCGAAAAAACTTAAGTAAACTCATTCTGATACCCCAATAAGTGGTATTAGATCCTGTAATCATTTTAATAATGTCTGTTAAATTTGAAATCAAAAAAATTGATAGAGAAAATGATTTTAGTTTGTTGAGAGTCAAAATTTGTGCACCGTTAGTCCATAATGAACTTACAGATGCTTTTCACGGTAATAAGAAACCCATAGTGACCATCTCAACTGATGGTCAGTACACCACTTCTTTAGTTGATTTTGACCCTAGTATACTGTAAAATGCTCATTTTACCCTTTTATTAATCTTAGGAGATAAAGTTTTATGTGAAGTTGCACATGAAACTACTGCTAAATCTATTTAGCTTAAACTTGAGCATTTGTATATGACCAAATCTTTGCTTGGAAGACTGTACAAAAAGATGCGGTTATATAATTTTAAGATGAATCCTAGATCTTCTATGAAAGTTCATATTAATGAGTTTAATAAAGTTTTGTTTGATTTAACTAATATTTACATGGATATTAAAGATAAGGATCATGCTTTAATTCTGTTAACTTCTCTTGATGATTCTTTTAATTCGTTAAAAGATTATATGATGTATGGTAGGGATTACATTACTTTAGAGGAAGTTAAGTCTGTTGTGTTGTATCGATATAATTAAACACATGGTTTGAAAAAAGAATTTAATCGTGTTAAAAATTAACCTCATTTAATGTATACTAAGGTTCCTATGCAAAATAAATGTATAAATTATAAGAATCGGTTTAAGAGTTTTTGGTGTTTTGAGTGTGGCAATACTGACCACATAAAAAGGTGTTGTCCTTACTTAAAAAATAGAGACAATATGGCCCAAAACCATGTGGTATGCCCCTAGTATGACACTACAAAAGTTATTTAGTATTTGTTTATATCCCCTTTGTTAGAACTAGGCATAGGTTCTTTATTGTCTTTTTTATGTGATCCTAGGACTGGCCTCGCTTGTCTTTGTGGGGGATCCTGGTTGACAAAAGGGTTTTGTGTGGGCTAATCTAAGATGTTTGGGCTTAGGTGGAGTGTTTCTTATAAACTTCCTGGTTTTCAGTTTCTGTGTGATTGTTTTCTACTGCTTTACTATTATTTCATTATTATTTGATCCTTCTATATTTTCATGTTCACTATATTTTACCCTGAGTATGTTATTGTTTGAAAGTATCTGCATTCTTGGGTATTATTTATGGTGGAGACTTAAGGTAAAAATTGGTGAGATATTTTTTTAATTTTGATGCTTATATAGTTTAATTTTTGAGCATGTTATAATCTGCTAGTAGTAGATGTGTAGTATGGGTAGATCATATGCCACTACCATCACATGCTAAGTGGTATTAATTTTGGGTGAGTACTTGTAGACTCAAGGTATTAGGTTTATCAAAATCTACCCATACTATGAATAGTTTAAGGGTATTTAGGTTGCAAGAACACAATTAGTGTTTTTTTATTTTAATTTTGAAAAGGTGGATATTTTTTGTTTTTTGATTTTCCAAATATTAAAATACTATTTTGTTTTCATGAAAAAATGATTGTTTTATTGTTATGAAAAAAATTTGTTTTCTTTTTTGTGTTATTCTCTATTAGATCATCTATGCTTTTTGGGCCTTTTTGTGGGCTGTTGGAACTGTTGGGATTCCTTCTGGACCATGTCACTCGGCTACTTGTTGGGATTCTTGGGTGATCTGTTGAATAGTTGGCCTGCCTCACCCTCGCACTTCCACCGTGGCAATATACATATGATGCTTCCTACTGGTCATTTATGAGCCTCTATCCAAAGGCTTCGAGTTTTGATGTTTTTGTTTTCTCACCTTTGGTGATCCACGCCTGCTACCACCTGTGTAATTAATTTTGGGTGTGTGTCCCATTCTTTTCAGATTTCTATTATACTGGCCTCGCTTCATGATTTTTCTACTCACCCTCCACTATCCACATGTCCCACCTCATCTGTTTCACCTGTTAGGATGTCACCTCACATCTTCCATGGTATTATTATAGTCTGTGGAATTTCATTATCGGTGGTGATTCTTCTTCACTTTTCATCGGTTCATCTAGAGAGCATAGAGATATTTTGAGAGAGATGAGGATCTCATGCGGTATTCGGCATCAAGTGCACACACATCCCCCTATTCTAGTTATCAGCTCTGGTGGATACTTCTCCCCTTGAGAGTCCTGTCTGGCCAACGTCTTTTAGGAAGTTCTAGCTAAAATAGTGTTCTTCATCCCCTTTCTCGGGTTCTTGGTGTAGGCTCAAGTATTTTTAAGGATGTATTTATTTTTCATTTTTATTTTTTGATGTATCTTCTTATTATTCTTTTCATTTGGGGTTTGGGGTAGGCGTTTGTGAGTCCGTTCGGTTCGAGGGAGAAAATTTCTATCTCCGAGATAGAGTTCAGAAATGGATCTTGGGGTGATGAGGTCCCTGTGCCTGGATAGCTTCTTTAGTCTGCATGTGTGGTTTTATTTATTTTGTTCTTCTTTGTTTGTATTTGATCTGTTTCATTTTTCATAATAATAAGTAATCTATGGTGGTGTTCTTGTCGTGGAGTAGGACCAAAAGGTCTAAACCACATAAATCGAAAGTGTTCTTTAATTTCATGCATTGTTTTATGTTATTTCGATTTTATTAAAAATAATTCATATTTCCTTTTGAGTTTACTTCAAAAGAACTTAAGTAAACCCATCCTGATACCCCAACATACCCTTACTGAGCATCTGATTTCACCCTTTATTATGTTTTATTTTCTCAGGTTATGAAGAAAGGTTTTAAGTAGGATTACTAAATAAGAAGATCTCTATGGGAAAAATTTAAGATATTTTACCAACTTAGAATATTGTGTTACAAGTTTCTAAAGACACTAAACTACTATGGTCCTCAGGAGTGTGTTTGTTTAATTTAATGAATATTCATAAAAAGGATTTAATATCCATGTATGTTAAGCTCTGGGTTGCTATACTTCTTGAAACATAAGTCTGAAGTGTTTGAAGTATTTGTGCAATGGAAAGATATGGTTTAAAGAAAAACAAGGTGTAAGATGAAATGATTGAGGTTAGATAACAAAGGTGATTAAATCGAAGAAGTTTTCAGATCTTCTATAGACACAAAGGCATTATGCATGTAAAAACCATGCTTGTAATTTCTGAGAAAAGTGGCGTAGTTGAATGGAATAATCAAACATTGATGGAAAGAGCATAGAGCATGAAGCTACATTTAGGGATGCCCAAGATTTTTTTGGTGGAATCAGTTGCTACTACAAATTACTTAATCATTCATGTCCCCTTTTCACTAATGGGGGAGTATTTTTTGGAAGTTTTGTGGATGGGAAAGACACTAGATATAGCTCACCTAAAATTCTTCAGATGTTCAACCTATGCTCATGATGATTACAAAGATAGAGATAAGCTAGAAGAAAAATATAAAACAAGTTTCTTCATTGGCTATAAATATGAAAATATCATATTTCAAATTTGAGATGATGAAAAAACAAGTCATCAAATGTAGGAATGTTTCCTTTGATGAGTAAGTATTATGGAAGGAACAAAATTTAAATTTGAAGAAAGTTAAAAGCAATAAATCAACATTAGTTCAAATTAATCTGAATGGGGGATACTAGAAGTTTAAAAGAATTAAAGAGTTCTGATGGATCTAATTTTACCATAAATTCAAAAATTCTATAAGAAATTTCATAGGGAAGCACAAAATATTTAAGGATGAGAGCATTGGAAGATACACCTGAAATATTAAGAACTATTGAGGCTCTATCTAGAGTTCTGGAGGATAAAATTCTATAGGTTTTAGTTATATAGAGAGTCGAACCATAGACTGGATTAAAAATATCTATAAGGATTAAATGGTCGGTACATAGGTATGGAGATGGCTTGAACTTTGTACTTTTAATGGATATGGGAGAACTAGAGTTCCCAGAAGAAATAGACAACCTTAGAGATTTTGAAAACTGGTAGTTGGGTATGATGGATGAGTTGGATTCACTGCATATGAACAACACATTAGAATTAGCATAACTACCATCCAAAAAGATATCACTTGAAAACTAGTGGGTTTTTTATTTAGAATATTAAGTTAATGAAAGTAAATGGTATGATGCAAGGATGGTGGTCAAGGGATTTCAACAAAAGGAGGGAATCGACTTATCTGATTTATTTTTATTCAGTAGTTAAACATACTACTATACAAAAAGTGCTCATCCTAGTTAATTATGGAGGTTTAAATCTGTAACTGATGGATTTGAAGATGGATTTTCTTCATGGGTATCTAGAATAAGAAATATATATGAAGCATCTCATTAGTTTCATGGATCAATGGAATTAGGTCTTGGAGTAAAAACTCAATAAAAATATCTATAGGTTAGAACAAGTACCAAGACTATAAAATTGGAAATTTTTCTCTTTCATGGTGAATAAAGGTTTCATTAGAGTAACTCGTGCCATTTTAGTTATTGAAATAAGTACAAAAGTGGGGTTTTTATCATTCTTCTATTGTATATGGATGATATACTTTGGGTGTGTATGTCAATTCAACTGATTTAGGAGCTAGAGAAATACTTTTCAATGAAGTTTGAAATAAAATTTCACAGTGAATAAAAAAGGTTTGTGGTCATGAGTATTGAGCGAGATAAGAAGACTAAAATTTTGGTTTTATATTAGAAATAGTATGTTTGGAAGATTGTCAAAAAATGTGCAATGACTGTATGAAAATCTATTTAAAATTATCTAGTCAGTCAGTTAAAAATATAAAAAGATCAAGAAACATGAACAGAATAAGAGGTGAAGAACATAGCAATAATACTAAATTCATCTGAATTAGGAAGTATCATGTATGTCATGGTGCGAACTCGACCAGATATTTATCATGCAGTGGAAGTTTTTAATAAGTTCATGTAAATTTTGGGAAAATAACATTGAGATATTGTGAAGTTGATTATTATATATCTTAAATGATAAAAATATATATCCCTTTTCCCCCCATGCTCGGTTAGGTTGGTAAGGGTGGGGAGGATTTCAGGGCATGGTCGTGGGGTCAGGTCCCCAAGCTAGTGGTTTATCTGCATTTTCTTTGTTGCGCCATGTGCCTCTTTCATAGTTGTACCCAATTTTTAAAATATATAGCCATTTTATTCAGATGGTATGATCGGTTGTTTGGGTATATTGATGTAGACTTTGGGGGAGACTCATAATCATGGAAAATCACAACTAGTTTTCTCCTTACCGTTAGTGGATCCACGATCAGCTGAAATTTGAGGCTGCAACCTATGATTTCTCTCTCCACAATGGAAGTAAAATATGTAGTAGAAATGGAAGCAAGTAAGAAAATAATTTGGTTGAAACATATTATTTAGGATCTTGAAACCAGTAAAGAAAGTTCATTTCTCTACTGTGATAGTCAATGTACAATATACTTGGAAAAAAATTTGGCGTTCCATACAAGGAAAAAGAATAACAACCTAAAGTACCATTATATTTGGAATATTCTAGAAGATATATAGTTAGAGCTATGGAAAAAAAATTGGAAGAAAAATACAGTTGATATATTTATGAAGGATTTGGTTTAAGGGAGTATGAGGAGATATCATGCCTCAGTTGGCCTTAGGAAAATGAAAAATTAAAAGGAGGATAATTACATGCAATAGAAGTTCAGAGGAAGGTTATTTTTTACAAAAGTGTTGGAGGATGCCATGATTTCCTTGAAACAGTCTTTAATTGAGAGATTGTAGGGATTATAAAGACTCTTCTTGTGCTGGAGTAAGTTCACTGGATAGAGAAACTCTGAAGAACCCTTTTTCCTTGGTATAGTAGTTGTAGTAGTCTTTAGTGGATGGCATGTGTTGGAATCACTCTTAGCATAGACTTTATAGGAAATGGGTGAGTGGTAGGGAACATTGTTATTTTAACAGTGATAGGAAGTCAGACCAAGAAAGCTATATGGGGTCGATGGTTAAAAAATTAAACAAATAGAGGCTCACAAATTTAGGAATTTTACATTATTGGATGACCAGGTGGGGTCCTCTATATTTTGGGGGTGAGACTACTTTGTTGAGGTGTCATGATTTTACTTATATTTGTGATTTTTGTGGATACTTATTCATAAGAGATTGTAACCTTTTGTACTTCTGATATAATGAAAATTGATGCTTCTTTATATAGATGTAGGATGAAAGTATGAACCCCATAAAACCTTTTTATTTCATTTACTTAATTTTATCTTCTTTCATAATTTCATTTGAATGTTTGTGTGAGAATGTTCTAATATGATTGAGTAACGAATTAAGTGTGGTGAGTTGGGTGAATAAATTCTTCCATGTTTTGATATATTGAAATTCAAAGAATTCATTCTGATGACCTGTTTCTGCCACTATGATCTTCCGAGAAGAGAAATTTCAGTGTGTGAAATTTGTGCAGGATTCTCAACATGGTGATGGTTTTGTGGTGTAAGTGGTTTTTTTTGTATATGGAGGCTTTTATTGATTCCCACTAAACCTCAAAGTGTTTATTTTGAAAATACAAAAAAAAAGTGGATTAGAGAGAAAAACTAGGTATATAAACTAAAATATTTCAATTTTTTTACATGCGAATCTCATTCTATATAATTTTCCTCTTAAGGCCTAGAGATATAATTGTTGATAATTTGGACACATCTCTTAAGTTACAAGAGTGAGCATTATAGTGAATCCCACCACATCCTTCATGTTTCTAGAGAGAAAACATAAGATATTTCTACAAGTGGTCAACAATAAACAATATGAAGCACTTGATTCCCTCACTAGCACCTGAGATATCAAGAACTGCGTTCAAAGATTCATAGAGCATCTATGGATATTGCTGGAGAAATTATTGTTCGGATCTTTGAAGCAATGATAATGTCAGAAAAATATATGATAGGGTTGATGATGTCAACATCCAATGAAAAGCATACAAAAAAATAAAAAAATAGGTATTTATTTTATTTAAATAATTAATTATAAATTATGTTTGATGATCCTATTAAATGATTTGGGCTAATTATGGCAGGTTTTAGACATAATATTTTTAAATGGGAATCCCATCCCACTACTTCCACTATACATAAATCTTTCATGAATAACTTTTACCCTAATAAAATATAAAATGTGGTAAGAATGATCAAAAAAGAATTTCCATGTTAAAAGGAAGTGATACTTTTGAAATTGAGAAAATGATCCCAGATTGTCATGAAATATTTGGATAGTGATCTTTGATTTGTTTGTGACACATAGGAACAAATGACATGTCAATCTGATCTGTTGTGTGGTTGAAATGACAAGAAATGTGTTTTTATAGATTTAAAAGTATTAAAACATGCATGAAACTGTTAAAACCAATCAAATGACCTTGAATTGTCATGAAGTCCTAGAGAAAATATTTTTGATTAATTTTTGGATTTCATAAACAAATGACATGTCAATCTGATGTGCAATGTGATCAAAATAATAAAAAAGTAGTTTTAGATTAAAAACAAATGACACGGTCAAAGCTGAATAAAACACTACAATAAATTTGGGTTTATCCAATGCTAGCCTTTATCAGTGCTAGAAAAAAGGACTGATAAATGGGGGCCTTATGAGTGCTAGCAAAAAGTGCTGATAAAGGACCCCTTTATCAATGTTTTTTTCCTAGCACTGATAAAGGGTATATTTTGTAATATATATATATATATATATATCATTAAAAATAACATATTAATATATAAATATATAGATATTGATATAAATATAATATATTTTATTAAATATGATTTAGATGAGGCTAAATACGCATTTACACTTAATATATAAGATATTTAGTGAAAATGGATTATAAAAAATAAAAATTAAAAAATAATTAGCCATTTAATAACAATTGGATGACATAAAAATTCAAAAAATTGATGGACGATCTAAGAAAAGTTGAAAACATGACTTGAACTTCAAATGTTCATAAATTTTGATTCGGGTATCCATTTGAGCTCTACCATATATCAAATCAAAGCATGAAAAAAGATCTATACCATGTTAACCCGGGAGACCTCAATCACTATTTTTTGAGGTCAAAAAAGGCCTAGAAGGCCTCCAAAACTGAGATTTTAATTGGGATACCCTAATTTTTTAATATTAGATTGTATTTCATCTTCATTTAAGAGAGTCGTTTTCCCTTTTTTAGTAGAAACTGAATTTATTTTCAGGTCTTACAATCATATAGATATTATGGTTTTGAAATTTTATCATTTTTCATATTTTAGTTTTATTTATAATTAAATATATGTTTATTTTCTTCTTCTTCTTTAAAATAGAATCCCCAGGTGTGGCATTTTCGAACCCTCCACACCAGGAAACCCCTCTCTCCATGAGGGGATCACTCTAGAGAGAGCTCCGGTCGGGAAGGAGTCATTGTCAGTCGAGATGGCAGAGCGTCCCAGAGGGTGATGACCCGAGTAGTGATGGTTTGAAATAGAAATATGCCAAAAAAGGTGGGTTGCGCCTCATTTTTCCCACCCAGTTAGGAACCAAGTGACTCGGCAAGGCGAGTGGATCCCGAGGGAGAGGTTCACTCTGAAAGCGAACTACCAGGATTTGAACCCTAAACCTCCCAAAGAACGACGTGGTTATTCCCCTCTCCTTCACCACTACACCACCGCCGAAGAGACATATGTTTATTTTCTTATATTTACTTATAATAAATTAATTGTATAAATACATATTTAAAATATTTACATAAAAACATATTTTAAAATATATAAACCAAATGGAAATAAATATTTACTATTCATTTTATTTAAAATAAAAAATTATCCATTTTATTTTTCTTATAAAAATGAATTAATATGTATTTTTTTAAAAGATAATCCTCAAAACTTAGATATCACCCAAAGACAAAGTACATAATTGTGGAGGGAAAGATGAAATCCAACAAAAAACCCCTAATGATTCTCAAAGGCAACCATAAAATGAGTCGCATGATTGATCTTTATCCTAACAAAAGAAAAACAACAGGAAGAGAATAAAGGCACCAATTATCTAATGATGTCGATAATTAAACCATAGCCTTGGTGGACACCTTCATCCTCCTTCGGTACATTGATAATAACTTGACAATCGGATTCGACCACAACATCCTTCCAGCCAAGAGATGAGATGAACTACATACCCTTCCAAATAGCCATAGCCTCTGCCATAGGAGGAGACCAACCATCAATGTTATAGGAATGACAAGCTGAAATAATAGATCCATCATGATCCTGAAGGACTTCTCCTAATCCAACAGAACCATCCCCAAGAGTTGTCACGTCAATATTAAGTTTGATAATGCCCAAAGGTGGGGAGCCATCTAATATGAGGGGAGTGAACAGGTGAAGGTGGATGATCCCACTTAGCATCAAGCCACTGAGATCCCTAGTTATGAATCTTGGAAAGCTAGACCCTATCATCTTTAACAATGTTCTTGAAAATGAAGGTGTTACGGTGAAACAAAAAAAATCAGGCACAGTCTTGTGGGAGTCTAAGTAGGAAAAGATCTGAACCATTCCCCCACAATGAGACTCACATCACCAAGATTCCTCTAATGAATGAGATCATGTTTTGCACATGTGGACCAAATCCTGGTTACCCAAGGGCGTAAAAAATGGAATGGAAATTCGTCTCTACGATACCCCCACAGAGCGGGCACATGCCATTATTAGAGAGGTGCCTATTGTCCAGGTGAGCGTATATGGGGAGGATACCCTTATACATTTTCCAATAGAAAATATTGTCCTTCAGCAGAGCATTAAGATTCCAAATATGTTTCAAAATGGGGGTCAAGAACCTTTGCTGCTCGTAATGCATTCTCTATAACATGAACGAACAGTATAGCATCCATAAGAATCAAGATACCAGCACAGATTGTCCAGGACAACATCATGGACCATTAGAACCACTATGATAGCTTTTCGATTGGACTTAGTGAACCAATGATTGAGCCTCTAAAGATCCCAGCCGGAAAGGTCATCAACCAGGATCTCTCTAACAACTGCATGCTCATGACTGGGCATAGGAGAAGAAGCAAGAATCAATCCATCCAGGCCAATCATCCAGGGATTGTGCCAGATGTTAATCGAGTCATCACTGGAAATTCTCCAAAAAATGTTGTAGTTCAAGATGACCTTTGATCCCCAAATTCTCTTCCAGAAATAGATCAGATGAGAACCCAAACTAGAAGACTAAAAATAATCATGGGGAAAGTACTTAGCTTTGATGAATCTAGCAATCAATCTATTAGGGTTCTAAAAAAGGCATCAGCCTTGCTTGACCATGAGGGAATTGTTTTTTAATTTCAAAACACAAAAGACTATGTCATTACAAGACTTAAGAGCACACAACTTCTACCAAGAGAGACAATGTAAATTATTTTTCCCAGTAGCATGACCCCACCAAAAATTAGTGAAGGATGAATGAAGTTGATGGGTTAAGAAATCTAGGATCTTGAAAAGGGACATCATGTAAGATGGAACAACATGGGCCATAGATTTAATAAGAACCATATTACCTGGCCTAGGAAATTTTTTCTTGGACCATCCCTAGATTTTCCTATGGACTTTAGCAAGGATGAAAGAGAAGACCTCTTTTTTGAAGCGTCCTAAGACCATTGGGAGCCCCATATATTTATTATGTTTCTCAACAACTTCAATACCACACAAACCTATAATATTATCTCTCAACCCATCTTTCACACCTCGACTAAAAGATATCTCAGACTTGGAGAAGTTTACCCATTGTCCTAAAGCATTGGTGAAAGAGTCAATGATATTGAGGATCTCTTAGCACTCTTGAGAAGTTTCTCTTGAGGAAAGGAGGAAATAATCAGTGAAGAAAAGGCGAGTAATGGGGATCCTTTGCTAAAAAACCTTGGCCCCATGGATAAGACCCACCAGAGCTGCTTTAGATAAAAGATGAGAGAAAACATCAGCAACATGGAGAAAAAATTAAGGGGAAAGAGGGTCACCCTACCGAAGACCTCTGGAAGGTTTGAAATTTTTTGTGAGGAAGTCATTGACTTTGATGCTATAAGAAAGAGTTTTAACATAACTCATGATCTCTCTCACCCATTTTGGGCCAAATCCCAGTTTTCTCATAACCTATTCCAAAAAGGTCCAATCCACCCTATCATATGCCTTTGACATATCCAGTTTCATAGCCAAAATCCCCCACTTTGAGGTTGAATGAGTTTTCATTGAATGAAAGATTTCATGGGCCATGATAGCATTATCTATAATGAGCCACTTGGTAATGAAGGCACACTGGTTATCAGAGATAATAGAGGGGATGACTCTACCATGCAGCAAGAGAGGACTTTGGAGAAAATATTATAAACCACATCGCACAAGATGATAGGCCTAAAATCATAAAATTTAACCAGGCTATAAATTTTTGGGATCAGTACAATAAGAGTTTCTTTAATATTTTACAAACTTATAAACATGGCCCATAACCCCTATATCAAAGAAATAATGGAAGATCTCACAATATGCCAAAACCTTTTGTAGAAAGGGTATGGAACCCATCGGGACTGGGCGCCTTAGAAGAATGAATGCTCTTCAGGGCCGCCACAACTTCTCCTCCCGAGATGTCAGCCTCAATATTCATGACCATGACCTAGATCACCTTAGGACCCACACAACTCAGAAGATCCCCTTGGGAGGTTCCCCCCTTGGAACAAAACATATTTTTAAAGAAAGCACCAATCATCTCCCAAATCGCCACCTCATCGGAAGTAATGTTTTTATTCTCATCTTCTAACTTGGAAATAAGGTTCTCCCTTTTTCTGGAAGAGGAATTTTCATGAAAGAATGTAGTATTTTGATCACCTTATTTGATAAAGGTCTCCCTTGAACTAGAAAACCAATAACTTTCTTTGCCTCTCAGGGCCTCATCCAGGTTATTTTCCATAGACACAACCTCATGCAGAGAAAAACTAGAAGAAGATTTTTCGTAACATCTGGAAAGAGAATTCTCGAGCCAACAGATTCTCTGATCAAAGTCCCTAAATTTTTTTCAGCTCCATTATTGTAATTGAGCATCCACCTCCTTAGTTTTATCCCAAAACTGATTGTGAGGGGGGGACCAAGTAGCTTTGACAACATCACTACTATCACGACCCGTCCTCGGGGCCTGTGCCGTGACTACCCCAAGCCCATCTTCCATAGGCCAGGGGCTGGCAACTAGCACCAAAGGCGTAAATCCTGCTAAAAGGGGAAGGCATAGTCTTTATAAAAGTAAACGAACACAACAGAGTATGCAAGTGAAGTAAGCACTAAGTAAAACTGAGTACAAAGTAAGTGCTGGAAAGTAAATGGGCCAGTATAAAAACCCAACTGAAAGATACAATACAACTAAAAAGAAAATACAACGGCAGTAAAGTAAGTAGGAACCACCGAGTCGTCCTCCAGATATCCCACCTGAAGGGTGGGTACAAAAGGTCTCCTCAACTCCCCAGGTCTGGTCGTCCGCTCCAAGAGTGAACCGCCAAGTGGTCCACCTCCAGGTACCGTCCAGCTCCATAAGACTCCACCTCAGTCGGTGTTTTCTGTCGTCTGCAACCAACACAACGTAGTGCGGGAAATCCCATGTAGGGGTGAGTATACGATACTCAGTAGGGACCTCGAGACCCCCGAAGGTCTCCCAGAATCCACAAAGGATAAACCACAAAGGACAGATACAATCACAAAGTATCAACCAACTCTACTTAGTTATATGCCCATACATATACCTATGTTATCAATCACAGTTTGGCTCCAGCTCCCAAGCCCAAGTAAAACCCAGTCCACAAAAGAAAGAATTCAATCACATCGATGATAATGATTGCAATTCAAGACTCAGCTCACACAGGTATACATCTTTCGTATAGCGATAGAGATGATCAGATGTAGTCGCTGATTCATCTAAGTTGTCGGACCCACACAGGATACAAGACCAACTAAGGTGTCGGACCCACACTGGATACAAGACCAACTACTCTGTCGGACCCACACAGGATACAAGTACAGAGGTCAATACTGCTGGACCCACACAGGATACAAGAACAGTAGGCATCGCCATCGAACCCACAGAGGATCCCAGTACGGTAGTCATCACTGTCGAACCCACGGTGGATTACATTATAGATTTCATCGCTGTCGAACCCACGGAGGATCCTAGTATGGCAGACGTCGTCATCGAACCCACAGCGGATCCCAGTACGGTAGTCGATGCAGTCGCAACCACCTCTAGGGTTCCCGCACACAGCACGCTCGATTCTGGGAGGGTCCGCTCCTCAAGCCAAGGGGTCGATACATCAACTGTCATGAAGTCCAGAGTTGACGTATCCTGAAGTTCCGTCTCGTCAAAAGAAACCCAACGCGGTAGACGGTGTGTCAATCGGACGCCCGGTCTGAGAGTTATTGGCTTTTCCGTTCAAGGGGCCCGGTTGGTTTTTAAGCTAAAACCAACCCGACCATACTCTATCTGCATCCAAAACTCAAGTGGAGTAATCCAAAAGAACCATCCCATCAAAAGGGATTCAACGTAGTTGACGTCACGTCAATCGGACGTCCGGTCCTTAAGTTATAAGCATTTCTGCTCCAAGGGCCCGGTTGGTTTCGGGTTCGAACCAACCCGGCCATATCAAAACTTTGTCGAACCCTCAAGTGTAATATACCTAAATGACCGTATCGACCCAAGGATTCCTACTCAACTGACGGTGCATCAATCGGAGGTCCGTATCTCAAGTTATGGGCAAAATACTGAAAAATTGTCCGAAGTGGGGGACTAGGCCCGGTCCGACCCGGCCCAACCCACCCTGGGTCCGCCCGAACTGGGTCGA
Organism: Viscum album; assembly: GCA_963277665.1. Lineage (NCBI taxonomy): Eukaryota > Viridiplantae > Streptophyta > Magnoliopsida > Santalales > Viscaceae > Viscum > Viscum album. The sequence continues at coordinate 1,774,997,691 of OY728142.1, read as the reverse complement.
CCCGAACTGGGTCAACCCGAACCGGGTCCGGGTCCGGCCCGGCCGGGCGCGGCCCGGACCGGTCGGCGCGGGCCGGTCCGCGTGACCCGCCCCGGCCCAGCCGGGGGGGTGCACTGGCTCGGCCAGCTGGCCGAGCGGGGGGCGCGGCCCCCTATTCCGTGAACAAGGCACCAGGCCGGTGCTGCTGGACTCCCCGGATCCCATGTGGCCGCGAGATCCTTCCTTCGCCGCTGCAGCCGATGCCACGATGGGCTTCTACCGGTGGCACGCTGGGGCGCCGGCGACCCGCGCCGCCGGGGTCTTCCGTGGGCCACCAGAGTCATTCCGATGGTCCGTTTTTGCTTCCGTCTGTGCATGTGGTCATCTCAGGACCCGAACTCCACTGTGAAGGCCCCAAATCACCGTTGTGGTCCCATTTCGTAGTCGTCAAACACCCCGTACATCAAGAACAAAATATCGGTGGGTCCGGACTTGTTCGTTAGTCCGTACCCACTGCATTAGTGGTTTCAAACATCACCCAACAATTTAAACGCCATGTTCGAGAGTAATAAACATGTATATGAAATATACAAAAAAATCATCCTACCTTGAAGTTGTTGTCATACGTCATCGATCCGCGGAAGATGAGCTTCACGGTAGATGGGCGTCACGGAAGAACGGTATCGTTCCATCAATGATGGAGGAAGGGTCGCTATCGTAGGAGACGTAGGCTCCTTGACATCGAAGTGCATCCGAGGAAGAAGTTCTTCGCGTTCTTCGCCGGGGGTGTTCTTCGTCGATGAAGGTTCCCCTCCTTTTTTAATTCACCGGAGCCTTTTTCCCAAAGTAATTTTCCAACGCTAAAGGAAAATAAGAGGCTCTCCAATTAATAGAATTGTCATGCAATTCTTATTAATTCCAAAGCGGTGCCAATTAATTTGATGCTGACATTAATTAAAAGATTTGGCACATTTAATGGGAAGAGGGAGGTGGGAAGGCTCCACCATTAAAGAGGAGTTGTCAAAGGAAACATTAGGGAATTAATGGGGAGTTGAAGGTTGGGGCCCGTGTGGGCCCCACCTCAAAAATATCCATACTTGGGAGGAAATTTACCAACTCACAAATAAAATCATGTACCACACAATTTTATTTAGTTTAAGATTAAACCCCAAAAATTAACTTTCGACCCGCATAAAACGCAACTGCGGTAAAGGTTCCCTTAAGAAAAAACCACCACTACGAGTTCATCGGTGCCCTCGGATTTCAATTCTGAGAACCGCTTCAAAATATAGAAAAAAACCCGCTTGTTCGTTCATTGAACACACCCGAGCTAAACTTCAGAAAATTATTCTGGGCATACCGGGCCTCGGAATCAGGTGCCGTCAGAAACTGCATACTCGTAAAGTTCCAAAGAATTTAAGAAAAAAAATTCCTTGAAATTTAAAGGTCTTTACATTACTCCCACCTCAGGGCTTTACGTCCCCATAAATCTACAACATACACTAGGGAAACAAAAAGGGGTACTAAGTACGCATCTAGGCCTCCCGCTCCCATGTGCTCTCCTGAAGGTTCTTGTGCTGCCAGCAAACGCGCACCAGAGGAATCGACCGTCCACGAAGGACTCAATCCTGTCGATCCTCGATCTCCACTAGAACCTCCGAGAATGTCACTCCATCTTCGATGTCCAGCTCCCCGTGATCGATGATGTGGGTCGGGTTGTGCACGTATCTCTTCAGTTGAGATACGTGGAAGATGTCACGCACCCGGTGCAACTGAGGTGGAAGGTCCAGGCGGTAAGTCACCTCGCCTACTCTGCTGAGGACCTGGAAAGGCTCGATGAAGCATGGAGATAACTTGTCGCCCCGATCAAATCTCCATAATCCACGTCGAGGTGAGACCCGTAAGAAAACGTGTTCGCCATCCTCGAACTCCAGTGGTCTCCGTCTCCTATCAGCATAGGACTTTTGTCTACTCTGTGTAGTCTCCATCCACTCCTGGATGATCTGCACCTTCTCCATCGTAGCCTTCACCATCTCTGGTCCTACAAGTGCTGACCCCCCCAGGTCAGTCCATCACAGAGGTGATCCGCAAGGTCGGTCGTACAGCGCCTCGTACGGTGCCATCCCGATGGTGGAGTGGTAGCTGTTGTTGTACGCAAACTCCACCAAGGTAAAATGATCCTCCTAGCTGCGACCAAATTCGAGGACACATGCACGAAGCATGTCCTTGAGAGTCTGAATGGTCCTCTCCATCTGGCCATCCGTCTGAGGATGAAAGGCGGTGCTCAGGCGTAGCTGCGTCCCAAATGCCTCATGTAACCCCTTCCAAAGTCGGAAAGTAAAGCGAGCGTCTTGATCGGAGAAGATAGATGATGGCACACCATGAAGTCGTACGATCTCCTGAACGTAGAGGTGTACCAAGCTCTCTACTGAGCCCTGCTCTCTGATCGGAAGGAAGTGGGCCGACTTGGTGAGTCAGTCTACGATCACCAAGATGGAGTCGTGTCCTCTGGAAGTACGTGGAAGTCACATTACAAAATCCATGGATATTCCATCCCACTTACACTCCAAAACCTCTAAGGTTTGTACCAATCCTGCTGGTACCTAGTGCTCCGCCTTCACTTGCTGGCAAGTGAGGCATCGTGAAACGAACTCTGCTACAGACTTCTTTATACCCAGCCACCTGTGCTATCATCTGAGGTCCTGGTACATCTTCGCCACTCCAGGATGTACCGCTAGAGGGGAAGTGTGAAACTCCCTCAGCAATTCCTCCTGCAGTACAACTGGTACCATGGTACATCCCATGAAGAGGATGATGTTCTCTCCTCCCTCAGAAAATCCATCAGGTGCCTGCCCTGTAGAAATCTGAGCACGTTGCATCTCACAGTCAACGTCCCCACGTTGTGCATCTCTGACTCACTGAAGTAGTGGAGGAGTGACTTTGAGAGACTGTATAAAGGCTTCTCCATCTCTATCTATGAAGGATATCTGCAAAGCAGATAACTACTTCGTCGCCTCTCCAAGTAGCTGAATGCTCGATCTCCTGCTGAGAGCATCAGCCACAACGTTCCCTTTCCCAGGGGTATAGACTATCTCAAAGTCATAGTCCTAGAGGAACTTGAGCCATCACCACTGTCTCAGGTTCATGTCCTTCTGTGAGAAGATTTACCTGAGACTCTCGTGGTTAGAGTAGACTGTAAAGCGCTCGCCCATCAGATAGTGCCACCACATCTTTAGGGTGAAGACCACTGCTGCTAACTCCAGGTCATGGGTAGCGTAGTTCTGCTCGTGCTGCCTCAACTTTCATGAATCGTAAGTGATCATTGCTCACTCCTGCATCAGGACACACCCTAGTCCAGTCCCTGACACGTCACAGTAAACTACGTAACCTACACCCTCCTCTGGTAGCCTCATGATGGGTGCACTGGTCAATCTCTGTCTCAGCTCCTGAAAGCTCTACTGGCACCCATATGACCACACGAAGGGTTTCCCCTTCTTCATCAAAGCTGAAATTAGTGCTAAAACTCTGGATAAGTCTGGCACAAATCTCCGATAGTACCCAACCAGACCTAGGAAACTCCGCACCTCCGTCACGCTCCTGGGTGGCTCCTAAGCAAGTACTGCCTCGATCTTCGTAGGATCCACAGCAACTCCTGCCTCTAAGATGACGTGCCCAAAGAAGTGAACCTATCGAATCCAGAACTGGAACTTCAAGAGCTTACCATAAAGCTGGTGCTCTCAGAGTGTATCAAGTACAACCCGCAAGTGGTAGGCATGCTCCTCCTCAATGGTCGAGTAAATCAGTATGTCGTCAATGAAGACTATGACAAACCGATCGAGGTAAGGTTGGAAGATCTTGTTCATGAGACTCATGAACACTAATGGAGTGTTGGTCACGCTGAAGGGCATAACCAAGAACTCTTAGTGGCCATACCGACACCTGAAGGTCGTCTTCTTCACATCCTCATCTCGAACTCTGAGCTAGTGATAGCCTGACCTAAGGTCTATCTTCGAGAACCATCGTACTCCCTTGAGCTGATTGAAGAGATCGTCAATCCTCGAAAGTGGGTAATTGTTCCTTATGGTCACCTGATTCAGGTGACGGTAATCGACACATAGCCGCAAGCTCCCATCCACCTTCTTGGCAAAAAAAATCGAAGAAGCCCAGGGTGAAACACTGGGTCGGATGAATCCTTTTCCCTGCAAGTCCTCCAGCTGTACCCACAGCTCACAAAGCTCAGCGGGATCCATCCGATATGCTGGAGTAGATATCAGTGCTATCCTGAGATACAGGTCAATGTAGAAGTCTACCTCTCTTCGAGGAGGTAGTCCTGGAATGTCGTCAGGAAAAATGTCTGCATACTGATCCACCACAACAGGAAAACTCAAACTCCGCACATCAACCGCTCTGAGGATGAACTAGCCAACTGATGTGTGATTGGATGCCCTCTCCTCTGCGTAAGTCTATCCTGTGCTGCAAAGGATCCCTTCTCGCCGGTGAAGGTGAACTTGGTCCCATCCGTGCGGACACACTGCACTTTGCGCCTAATACAGTCGATATGGGCATAGACTGTAGATAACCAGTCCATACCCAAGATGACGTCGTAAGTCCTTGATGCCACTACAAGAAGATCCCAGCCGAAGCTCTCACCTCCTAGAGTAAGCTCATACTGCTGGCACCAGTGCGTAATCGTCGAGTCTGCTCCCGTAGGAGTCTCTAGCCGTAAGGATCGAGCCAACGGCTCCGTCGAAATCTCCGAGCTCTGAACAAGGGTAGCAGTAATAAAAGAATGACTCACACCTGTGTCTATAAGAACTGCAACAAGGGTGGAGTAGACACAGATAGTACCTCGAATCATATCAGGTGCGCCGTGGTCGTAAGCCTCCACTGCCTGGAGCTGAGCCTGCCTCTGCCCACCAGCTCCCTGTGGTTGGGGTGGACCTCCTGGGGGTGATAGTGGTAGAGCCTCGAAGCGTCATCCACCACCCGCTACTTGGCCAGCTCCTCTGCCTCGTCCGCCTCCTCCCTGAGGACTGCCACGGTCAAACCTCTGCCTCTGCCTGGGAGGTCCCTCCACTGTCTGTTACTCATATGCATGGCGGGTCGGGCAGTCATGAGCCATGTGGCCCTGCCCGCCACATGCATAGCACTGTCTGCTCCTCGTAAGGTTGGATCTATGTCGTGTGCCCCGCACAACCGAACCTGTATCCTGAGCTCGCTCACCTGATGGCCTGGTCCGCTTGGACCCCTACGACATCTGCCTACTTCCGGCTACAGAAGACTCCACTCTGTGTCGCCCTATGGTGGGTCTCGCCGCTAGTGGCTGCTCAGCGAGAAAGCTCTCCACTAAAAGGGCTCGCTCCAGCACCCCTGCCTGCGTCGGGATGCTGAGGGGAATCATCGAAGCCCTGATCTCAGGCCTCAGTCCCTGCTTGAAGGTCTGGGCCCTGAAGAACGGGTCACGTACCATATCCGTGGAGTAGCGTGAGAGGTCAGTAAACCTCACTGAGTACTAAGCTACTGTCATGCTGCCCTGATGCAGATGAAGTAACTCCTGGATGTGCACCGCACGAAGGGTGGCAGGAACAAACTTCGAGCGGAAGAGTCTCTCGAAGTCCGTCTAAAGTAGAGATGCCTCATCGTGCACCTGGAGCATCATGATCCACAATCTACCTGTTGCTGCGTGTAGTAGACTCGCGACAAGGATCACCATGAGGTCAGCTAGTATCCCTACCAATTTGAAGACTCTGACGATAGCCTCCAGCCAATCCTCAGCAGCTTGAGGGTCTGTCTCTCTGTGGAACCTGGGCAGCCTCTGCCGCTGAAACTCATGCAACGCGCTCAGGCGGCATGCACTCTCCGCCGTTGGGGCTGGTAGCATCGGTGGCTCAGCGGGTAGTGGCACCGCTGGTGCCTCCGCTATGATGGGGTCCTGTACCGAGGCCTCATCGCTCGGTGGGCTGCCATCTTGCACGTAACTAGGAACCCTGGCTGGCTGCCTTCGTGGGGTCATCCTGAAAAGAAACAGGTGTGTCACGGTCAAACAGTATACCTGGTGAGCTGACACAAATTAATCACAAAGAAAACTTTTGAAACACACACACACAATTAGTGTTTTTGTGTACTGAGTCGGAAATCAGAGATCAGGGTCCTGGTGTATGGATACATCGGTCGCCGCACCAACACTGGACTCCCTGGACTGGAAACCACACTCAATACTCTTAACACTATTGCTTCACAGAAAGGAAATATCAGAGTTCTGAGTTTTGCGGTAGAACCAACTCCTCTGATACAAATTTGTCACGACCCGTCCTCGGGGCTCGTGTCGTGGCTACCCTAAGCCCGCCTTCCATAGGTTAGGGGCTGACGACTAGCACCAAAGGCATAAATCCCGGTAAAAGGGGAAGGCACTGCCTTTATAAATGTAAATGAACACAACAGAGTACGCAAGTGAAGTAAACACTAAGTAAAACTGAGTACAAAGTAAGTGCTGGAAAGTAAATGGGCCAGTATACAAACCCAACTGAAAGATACAGTACAACTGAAAAGAAAATACAACAGCAGCAAAGTAAGCAACAACCACCGAGTCATCCTCAGGATATCCCACCTGAAGTGTGGGTACAAATGGTCTCCTCAGCTCCCCGGGTCTGGCCGTCCGCTCCGAGAGTGCCCCGCCAAGTGGTCCACCTCCAGGTACCGTCCATCTCCACAAGCCTCCACCTCAGTCAGTGTTGTCCGTCATCTGCAACCAACACAACGTAGTGCGGGCAAGCCCATGTAGGGGTGAGTATACGATACTCAGTAGGGATCCCGAGACCCCCGAAGGTCTCCCAGAATCCACAAATAATAAACCACAAAGGACAGATACAATCACGAAGTATCAACCAACTCTACTTAGGTATATGCCCATACATATACCTAAGTTATCAATCACAGTTTGGCTCCAACTCCCGAGCCCAAGTACAACCCATTCCACACAGGAAAGAATTAAATCACATTGATGATAATGATTGCAATTCGAGACTCAACTCACACAAGTATACATCTTTTGTATAGCGATAGAGATGATCAGATGTAGTCACTGATTCATCTAAGCTGTCGGACCCACACATGATACAAGACCAGCTACTCTGCTGGACCCACACAGGATACAAGTAGAGAGGTCAATACTGTCGGATCCACACAGGATACAAGAACAGTAGCCATCGTCGTCGAACCCACGGAGGATCCCAGTACGGTAGTCGTCATTGTCGAACCCACGGAGGATTCCAGTACATATGTCATCATCGTCGAACCCACGGAGGATCATAGTACGGCAGACGTCGTCGTCGAACCTACGAAGGATCATAGTACAGTAGACGTCGTCGTCGAACCCACGGAGGATCCCAATACGGTAGTTGATGCAGTTGCAGCCATCTCTAGGGTTCCCGCACACAGTACGCTCGATTCTGGGAGGGTCCGCTCCTCGAGCCAAGGGTTTGATATATCAACTGTCACGAAGTCCAGATTTGATGTATCCCAAAGTTCTGTCTCGTCAAAATAAACCCAACGCGATAGATGGTGCGTCAATCGGACGTCCGGTCTGAGAGTTATTGGTTTTTCCGTTACAGGGGCCCAGTTGGTTTTTAAGCTAAAACCAACCCGAACGTACTCCATCTACATCCAAACCTCAAGTAGAGTAATCCAAAAGAGTTGTTCCATCAAAAGGGATTCAACGTAGTTGACAGCACGTCAATCAGACGTCTGGTCCTTAAGTTATAAGCGTTTCCGCTCCAAGGGCCCGGTTGGTTTCAGGTTCGAACCAACCCGGCCATACCCAAACTTCACCGAAACCTTGAGTGTAATATACCTAAACGACCGTCTCGACCCAAGTATTCCTATTCAACTAACGGTACATCGATCGGAGCTCAGTAGCTCAAGTTATGGGCAAAAGACCGAAAAATGGTTCGAAGTGGGGGACTGGGCCCGGTCCGACCCGGCCCAACCCACCCTGAGTCGGCCCAAACCGGGTCGACCCAACCAGGGTCTGGGTCCAGCCCTGTAGGTCGCGGCCCGACCCGGCCTGGCGTGGCCCGACCCGGTCGGCGCGGGCCGGTCCTCATGACCCGCCCCGGCCCGGCCGGGGGGGTGCGTTGGCTCGGCCAGCTGGTCGAGTGGGGGGCGCGACCCCCTATTCCGCGGACGCGGCGCCAGGCCGGCGCCGCTGGACTCCCCAGATCCCGCGTGGCCGCGGGATCTTTCCTTTATCGCCGCGCTGGAGCACGCCGCCTCCAGGCAGCCGGTCGGTGCCGACTGCCGGGGTCTTCCGCGGGCCACCGGAGTCATTCCGGTGGTCCGTTTTTTGCTTCCGTTTGCGCCTGCGGTCATCTCGAGACCCGAACTCCACTGCGAGGGCCACAAATCACCATTGTGGTCCTGTTTCGTCGTCATCAAACACCTCGCGCATCAAGAACAAAATAGCGGTGGGTCCGGACTTGTTCGTTAGTTCGTACCCACTGCGTCAGTGGTTTCAAACATCACCCAACAATTTAAACGTCATGTTCGAGAGTAATAAACACGTATATGAAATATACAAAAAAATCCTCCTACCTCGAATTTGTTGTCGTATGTCGTCGATCCGCGAAAGACGAGCGTCGCGGTAGACGGGCATCGCGGAAGAACGGTGTCGTTCCGTCAACGATGGAGGAAGGGTCGCTATCGTAGGCGACGTAGGCTCCTTGACATCGATGTGCATCCGAGGAAGAAGTTCTTCGCATTCTTCGTCGGGGGTGTTCTTCGTCGATGAAGGTTCGCCTCCTTTTTTAATTCACCAGAGCCTTTTTTCCAAAGTAATTTGTCAACACCAAAGGAGAAAAAGAGGCTCTCCAATTAATAGAATTGTCATGCAATTCTTATTAATTCCGAAGCGGTGCCAATTAATTTGACACTGACATTAATTAAAATATTTGACACATTTAATGGGAAGAGGGAGGTGGGAAGGCTCCACCATTAAAGAGGAGTTGTCAAAGGAAATAGCAAGGAATTAATGGGGAGTTGAAGGTTGGGGCTCGTGTGGGTCTCACCTCACAAATATCCACACTTGGGAGGAAATTTACCAACTCGCAAATAAAATCGTGTACCACACAATTTTATTTAGTTTAAGACTAAACCCCAAAAATTAACTTTCGACCCGCATAAAACGAAACTACGATAAAGGTCCCCTTAAGCAAAAACTGGCGCTTCGAGTTCATCGGTGCCCTCGGATTTCAATTCCGAGCACCGCTTCAAAAGATAGAAAAAAACCCGCTCGTTCGTTCACTGAACGCAGCCGAGCTAAACTTCATAAAATTATTTCGGGCACACCGGGTCTCAGAATCAGGAGCTGTCAGAAACTGCGTACTCGTAAAGTTCCAAAGAATTTAAGAAAAAAAATTCCTTAAAATTTACGGGTCTTTACAACTACAACTATCACTGTGGAGCCACATGCATTCAAAACGAAAGCTCCGCCTTGGTTGAACGCCCCTGAGCACAACCTGCGGCTAAAGGAAAATGGGATAGTGGTTAGAGGAGACCAGATGTAAGTGTGAAACCTCGTACCCTGGGAGTGACTGCATCCAGTCGCAAGAGGCCACAAACTTATCCAGCCTTTTTGAAATTCTAGAAGCATGATTGCATCTGCAAAACCAGGTAAATGGGCTCCCTAAGAAACCAAGATCTGAGAGACTGGCCTGAAGCAAACAGTTCTAAAAAATGTGCATGGATGAAACACTCCGGCTAGCGCCACCAAGCTTCTCATGGTGGTACAGGATCTCGTTGAAGTCCCCACCAAACAAAATCGGACTCTAAAGCGTATTCCTGGTAGAATTGACCTACTCCCCATATCTCTATTTATCGCTCACTCCCGATCAGCCATAAAAACCCACAAAGTACCACAGAGGTTCCCAGGGCTGGCAGATTGAGATGACAATGCGATGATCGGAGAAGTTAACCACCAAAGCATTGAAATCCTTTTTCCATGTGAAATAGAGTCCTCCAGTATGGCCCGACTGTCCAACCAAGAAATAATTTTAAAATCCAGCCTTCAAAGCAATTCCTCTAATATCCTCACTTTCCAGCATGGTCTCAAACAAAAAGACCATATCATGGCTAAACTTAGAGCTCCATTGGCTCGTAAGGGGGATTAGATGCATACTCGGACCCTAAACATGTCCACGAGAGTGGAACAATAATCCCTGAACTGGAAAAATCCTCTCCAATGGGACTCATATCAAAAGCACTAAGAGCATGTTGGGGAGCTGTCGACGAAGACTTGGTAAACAGGCCATGGTGAATGGTTGGATACGCGCAAGGAGGATGGTATACCCGGTCTGGAACAACAGGTAGCGGGGGGTAGGGGTCTTTCAACCTCACCCCTCCCAGCCTGGATGAACATGAATCCCCCACCCCTACATATGACATCATGTTATTAGAAGAGGGAACCCCCGTAGCCTCCTGAACAACCAATGAAGGAAGAGTGAGTTGATGAATAGGAGGAAAACCTGAAATCTGGCACGTAGCAGAAACTAACGAATTCTGCCTTGTTAGAGGTTGGCTAGGCATCTTTAAGGTTAAATTCCTGATAAAAGGAACCTCAACATCCCAAGGGTCCTTATCAACAATCCCCTGCACAGGAAGCCCAAGGGTTGAGAAACTCAGAGCCACCAAATGAGGAAAGGGTAAACTATTTGGGGCAATGGGGAAACAAGGCGGACGCAATGGGATAACCACCGCCTTAGCAATCAAAGGGCCTTGGACCACCCGCCTGTTGAGAAAAACTATGGTCTTATGTTTTTCAACCTCCAAAGTGAAACTTGGTTCTAAGGGTTTAGTCTGCAAACATGGGCCGTATTGCAATGTCGATCAACCCTCTGAATCTGATCTCTTCATTCCGTAATCTTTAACTTTGTTGCTGTAACAACCCGAGAAACCATGTTTTGTTTTTGACAAGTTTACTTTCCAATGTCACTCGTTAAGTGAACCAGCAAATAACTAATATGGTATTAATAATAAAATGCATCAAATGGATGAAAAATTCCTTTTATTCAAATAAGCAACCTTTCGGCTACAACATCCACTAAGGTAAACTAACTGAAAACCCCAACTAAGAACCCGATTACAATGATGGGAAGGCCGCTTAAAACTACTAAGAGCCCGAGAATGTGGTAGGGGTCTCGAGCGTCCATCATGAGGAACATGAGGATGGCTAAAGCCACCGCGACTGTGCTCAGCACCAAGGGGGTCACGCGAACCATCCTTCCTTTTCTCCTTCGGTCACTTGGAGTAAGGGACACTCCGAAACTGGACCCTTTTATAAGCACCCTAATCTGACTGTTGAACCTCAAACAGCCACAAATTCGACCGTTGGTTTATTTTGATCGTTGGGTCTCCTTATCCTCTATGTTGACCATTGGAAATAAGATGATTTACCCCAAAAAGGATCGGCATGATAATTGTTTTTTTTTCTTTAAAGTGTCATCAATGTTAATTTATTTTTCCCAAAATGATAATTTTATTTTATGTTTCTAAACGGCGAAAATTAATATTATGGTTTTTCTTCCATTATACATATTAATTTGAACAATTGAACTCTTATTTTCTATTTATATCAAACTTGAAGGATTTTTATGAGTTATGTATATATATTGCAACAAATTAGATACATTATTTCTTTAATAATTTGACCTTTATTAACTATATTGGAAACTTTATTAAATTATGATTCTATTTACAAATATCGCATCTTTAAGCTTACACAAATACTTTTAAGCAACCTATACTTTTTTTTCTTTCTTTTCTTAAAGGAGTGTATCCAAATGTTTGCATGAGAGTATAAATTAAGGTAATTATTATGTAATTCAGCAAAGGAAAAATAAATAAATAAATAAACAAATAAATATATATTATGATGAATAAATCGATGCTTTCTTTAATTGATTAAATGAACCTCTAATTTTCTAAAATATAATAATTATGGTTTAAAAATAATATACTTAATATAATAAGGACAATAAAAATTTTGGTATTTTAAAATAGAATATATATATATATACCTATGTTTATATAATAAGATGTTTTGATTAAATCAATTTATAATTTTTATTTGACCAATGATTTTATTAAAATAGTAAAAGTCAGATTAATAATTGATCTTTTTAAAACAAAAACAATGTTATAGTAAATTAATAATAATAATAGGTTTAATAAAACAATAAAATAACAGTTTTTATAAGATAAAAACGTTGAAATAAAAAAAAGTAAATTATGTTTAAAAAAAATGAAGCCGCGTGTTTTAAAACACCGCGACAATCAGGAGCCGTCTGATCCGGCTCTCTCAATCACGGATGTCCGTGATTTTAATGTCACTCTACATCTGAGCTGTCCGATCGGCCAGCGTGTAATCCCGGCCGTTCGTTGTGTTTCGCGTTTTCTTCCCCGCGACCTCTCCTTCCACCGACGTCGCGTTCTTCTCCTTCCTCACGTCGCCAGACCAGTAGACTAGGGAGTCCCGTTTTTCTTCGTCTAGGCCGGTGTATCCCGGCTGTCTCCCCCTTTCTTCAAGTCGACACCGACCCCGGATGCCTCGGCCGACAACTCCCCAGAAGTCTTCTTCTTCTTCTTCCGTTTTTTTTTAAATTCCCTGTTGCACCGAAGGCCGAAGGGATTGCTTCCGGATCCCTGATCTCTTCGGCTTCTGAACCTCGGTTGCTGCATCATCTCCTCTCCTCCTCCTCGTCGAACAGGTAAGGGTGTGTCTTTTTTTTCTAAGTTTATGTAAAACACCAGGTTTTATATATAGTTATATATATGTATATATATGTGATAAGTATATATGTACACCTTCTGTTTTTTTTTCATTCGGATCCTCCCGCCTTGACAACTCCTCCTCTCCGTTCTGGTAAGGGTCGAACTATGTCTCTGAAGCTTTGTCTTAAACTTCGGTTTTCATATACAAATATATAAGTATATTCGGGTTATATATATATTTATATGTGTATAACATCTAGGTTTATACCTTCGGTCCCTCCGGCCTCGGTTACTTCCCCTCTCCAAGCAAGGAAAGAATCATGTTTTAATTTCGGTTGGGTTTTGACAAGATTCGGTTTTATATAAATATGTATATATTCATGCATACATGATATATATATATATACGTTTCTGGTATGTTTGAACCTGGTGCGAACCTAGAATTTGAGATCTCCCTCTCGGCTTAAAGAATCGGTTAGGAGTAAGGGGGAAGAGCCTCTTCATTGTTCCCTACCTTTTTTATAAGTTTTATTTAGTTGTATACACTTGTTGTATAAAACATACAAGACCATATAAACCTGTTTTACCTATTCCTAGAACTGATCTTGACAACCTCTTTGTGAAACCATAAAATTTGGGGTAAAGGTCCGAAGGTTCTGTTTTTATTTTGGGTGCGGGTTCTTACTTTTCACACCTTATGATTATATATGTGTGTATATATATATATACATATATATACACATATGTATAAGATGATAAATTTAAGCATACAACCGATCCTCTATGTTTATACCCCTGATTTTCTTTTTCGCTTATAAAAATGGAAATTTTGAGTAATTGAAGGAATAGGTAAAATTATGCAAGTGAATGATGTATATTGGTGTTGAATATACATACACGTATGTGTATACACATTAATATGAACTTAGTTTCCATGTTTGCAATTATTACAATAAAGCATGATAAAGATTATGGGTTGGTTGGATTTCAAAATCATTCTTGAAACTGAGAATTTTCATTTATCACTGCTTTGGATAATCAGGATTTTTCTTAAAATGGATAGTATGGACTCCTTGAAATTTTATAAATGCATACATGTATTCATAGGTATGTACTCATGTTTATTTAAAGTGCTAATGGAAGAGTTTACACAATTATATACATGATTTCCCAAGATGGACTTGATTATGCACATTGTAGCCTCAACTGCCTGTATTAAATGCCTATGACATCCATTTATCATCATATGTGTAAGTTATGAACAACCCTGCTTTAATTGGGTATTAAGATGTTATGTAATGTTAATTGTTATGTTCATTTTCTTGAAAACCCATGTTTTTCAAATGTTAAGATAACTGGTTATGTGCATGGAGTTTTAGCATGCATGTCATCACGTTTTTAATGATAGAACTGTTTTCATGTTATGAATACGTATGTGAAAATGGGGTTTAATTAAGAATGCATGAAACCCTATGAATAATGACCATGTCAAGATATGTGAGGGATGTATAGGACTTACATGTGATGGGTGCGCCTGGAATTATATAGCGCAACAAGAATGATGTGACGGGTGTGCCCGGAATTATACAGCGCTCCAATGCATTGGGTAAAGCAGGAGTCTCATGAGACGAACATGTGCGACGGTCTTGGCAGTTAGCCTTGACTTGAGCTAAGGAAACGGGGTGGGCAGTGAGCCTTGACCCGTTAAGTATGTTATACGGTCTTGATGAAAAGTCTTGACAAAGTCCAGGATTATACATTCCCTCTGCATGTAATGATAAAGGTTAACCAGGGGTTAGTTCAACTAACAGAACAACCCCTAGTTGAAAGCTCCCAAGATCATGAAAATGTATTTATGTAACAAGAACTGTTTTTCATATGGTAAACTGTTAGATGATCTGCATTTTTCTCATGAACCATGATATACATGTTTTCCCTGCTTAGCCATAGAATTCTTTTAGGATTAAAGTAACCTTGTTTTAAACATTATGCATTGTTTATTTTTCTTATATTGCGCACTCTGATCATGTTTACATTAAAGCTCATTTCAAGTACGTGCTTCTTTGTGCAAGTGGTTTTCAAAGAAAGATGAATTTCATGTTTTAAGAAAAGATAATGTTTTGTTTTAGCAAAGTGTTTTATTCTCTTCAAAAGAACTTCTTTGAGAAAGGATTTTCTAAAAATGTTTTAAAACCCCTTACTGGGCATTTTTGCTCACCCTACGTTTTGTTAAAAAATTTCAGGTATGGTTGATACCTATGAAGTTAATCGGAAGCAGATGGTTTCCCAAAATCCTGAGCCTCGCGATCTTCTGTAGTAATGAGACATGTTATTTAATTTGTAATGATGTAATGTTAAGTATATCATGTCTCATTAAGCACCCTGGGTTTGGGGGTCGCTACAGTTGGTATCAGAGGATGGGTTCAGGAAACTCTGGAAAACCAGGTGATATAAATATATTGCTAAGACTAACTAAGTAAAAATGTTATAACTTTCAGATGGTTGATGTATCTACCGACCTTTTGTCCCTTCCCACTGAGGCTCTAGAGAACATTATATCTCTAGCCCGTCGCGAGAACTTTCTGAATTATGCCCAAATTCGCATGATGTGTAAGCACTTGTACGATGTGTCAAACTCATCTAGGGTGCTTAGTATCCACCAGGGAATGGGGATGGATTATCTCCTAATGATGATAACCCAGTTTCCCTCTTATGCACGTCGGGGAAGGTATCACGAAGGACTCTTCCGAGTGTTTACAACTGGCGAGGAATTTGGCACAATTCTAGATAACCCCTTTCAAGAAGCTGCTGTTGTTGGAGACCTCCGAGCGGCTTACCTGTGCCAAATTTTGCACTATGGCTTCTGGGGCCAGTTAATGGACTTTGGAGCGTTGGAAAATGAGTCCCCTCGTGTGTCTCTTAGGCAAGAAGTGTACACTGACGTTTCCCAACTCCACACCCCTCATGCTAAACTCAGGAGGCATTATAAATGTTCCCATGAGTTTAGTCTTGTATGTTCATCCTGTGTGTGGTTTGAAGAGTTAGGAAGTTTTGCCACTCTTTGTGGCGTACGTCTTGTAAACTCAGACTTTACCGTGTAAACTTTTTCATAAATGGAAGTTCCTTGTTTCCTATCATGTCTTCACCTTATCTATGTTGTTAAGAGTTTCCCTTCGATGTTTGTTTTCA
This sequence comes from Viscum album, assembly GCA_963277665.1. Classification (NCBI taxonomy): domain Eukaryota; kingdom Viridiplantae; phylum Streptophyta; class Magnoliopsida; order Santalales; family Viscaceae; genus Viscum; species Viscum album. Next base: position 1,774,981,761 of record OY728142.1, on the reverse strand, counting down.
GATGGCTGGTCAAACAAACTTATCATCCCTACTTGATGAGCTAGTAGAAGTCATCTTAATCAAAGCATGCATGATGGATTATCCATCATTTCTCCACCTGCGAGGGTCCTGCCAGCGTTTGCTCAATCTAGCAAACGATCCAGAGATTCTTCGGTTATGTCAAGAGGATGACCGCGTCTTTCACCTCATTGCTGCTGCTCAACTCCCCTGCTACAGGCGAAGGGGAAGATACTTTGAGGGCCTGTTCCAGTGTTTCAATCTGGCACAAAATTTTTCTGCCAGAGCATGTTTCCTCGTGGCCGCCCAGGATGGCTAGCTCAATGCAGCCTATATGTTCCAAGTCTTGAACCTCAGTCTCCTCAACCGCATCATCCCTCTCGACTACCTCGAGCATGATGTGGCCAGAAGAGTCATCAGGGAGTTTATCTACTCGGACGTTTCCGAGCTTTGCATCGCACGAGCCTCCCTTTGGAAGCCCGTGTGCAGTACACACGAACAGGAGTTCAAGGAGCACTGTTCGAGGTGCATCTGGACTAGGGAAACGGAAGAGCTGTGTGCCAACTTTGGTGTCCCGTTAACCGAGCCAGATCCGCTGTTTCGGTAGAGTTGTACGTATGGAGTTTCTTTTTTTCTCTTTTTATGATAGAATTGCGAGGGCGCAATTCTTTGTAGGGGGAAGTAATATAACAACCCGAGAAACCATGTTTTGTTTTTGACAAGTTTACTTTCCAATGTCACTCGTTAAGTGAACCAACAAATAACTAATATGGTATTAATAATAAAATGCATCAAATGGATGAAAAATTCCTTTTATTCAAATAAGCAACCTTTCGGCTACAACATCCACTAAGGTAAACTAACCGAAAATCCCAACTAAGAACCCGATTACAATGATGGGAAGGCCGCTTAAAACTACTAAGATCCCGAGAATGCGGTAGGGGTCTCGAGCATCCATCATGAGGAACATGAGGATGGCTGAAGCCACCGCGACCGTGCTCAGCACCAAGGGGATCACGCGAACCATCCTTCCTTTTCTCCTTCGGTCACTTGGAGTAAGGGACACTCCGAAACTGGACCCTTTTTATAAGCACCCTAATCTGACCGTTGAACCTCAAACGGCCACAAATTCAACCGTTGGTTTATTTTGACCATTGGGTCTCCTTATCCTCTATGTTGACCATTGGAAATAAGATGATTTACCCCAAAAAGGATCGGCATGATAATTGTGTTTTTTGCTTTAAAGTGTCATCAATGTTAATTTAGTTTTCCCAAAATGATAATTTTATTTTATGTTTCTAAATGGAGAAAATTAATATTATGGTTTTTCTTCCATTATACATATTAATTTGAACAATTGAACTCTTATTTTCTATTTATATCAAACTTGAAGGATTTTTATGAGTTATGTATATATATTGCAACAAATTAGATACATTATTTCTTTAATAATTTGACCTTTATTAACTATATTGGAAACTTTATTAAATTATGATTCTATTTACAAATATCGCATCTTTAAGATTACACAAATACTTTTAAGCAACCTATACTTTTTTTTTCTTTCTTTTCTTAAAGGAGTGTATCCAAATGTTTGCATGAGAGTATAAATTAAGGTAATTATTATGTAATTCAACAAAGGAAAAATAAATAAATAAATAAACAAATAAATATATATTATGATGAATAAATCGATGCTTTCTTTAATTGATTAAATGAACCTCTAATTTTCCAAAAATATTATAATTATGGTTTAAAAATAATATACTTAATATAATAAGGCCAATAAAAATTTTGGTATTTTAAAATAGAATATATATATATATATATATACCTATGTTTATATAATAAGATGTTTTGATTAAATCAATTTATAATTTTTATTTGACCAATGAAATTATTAAAATAGTAAAAGTCAGATTAATAATTGATCTTTTTAAAACAAAAACAATGTTATAGTAAATTAATAATAATAATAGGTTTAATAAAACAATAAAATAACAGCTTTTATAAGATAAAAACGTTGAAATAAAAAAAAGTAAATTATGTTAAAAAAAATGAAGCCGCGTGTTTTAAAACACCGCGGCAATCAGGAGTCGTCTGATCCGACTCTCTCAATCACGGTCGTCCGTGATTTTAATGTCACTCTACATCCAAGCCGTCCGATCGGCCAACGTGTAATCTCGGCCGTTCGTCGTGTTTCACGTTTTCTTCCCCGCGGCCTCTCCTTCCACCGACGCCGCGTTCTTCTCCTTCCTCACGTCGCCAGACCAGTAGACTAGGGAGTCCCGTTTTTCTTCGTCTAGGGCGGTGTAGCCCGGCTGTCTCCCCCTTTCTTCAAGTCAACACCGACCCCGGATGCCTCGGCCGACAACTCCCCTGAAGTCTTCTTATTCTCATTCCGTTTTTTAAATTCCCTGTTGCACCGAAGGCCGAAGGGCTTGCTTCCGGATCCCTGATCTCTTCGGCTTCTAAACCTCGGTTGTTGCATCATCTCCTCTCCTCCTCCTCGTCGAACAGGTAAGGGTGTGTCTTTTTTTCTAAGTTTATGTAAAACACCAGGTTTTATGTATATACATGTGATAAGTATATATGTACACCTTCTGTTTTTTTTTCATTCGGATCCTCCCGCCTTGACAACTCCTCCTCTCCGTTCTGGTAAGGGTCAAACTATGTCTCTGAAGCTTTGTCTTAAACTTCGGTTTTCATATACAAATATATAAGTATATTCGGGTTATATATATATTTATATGTGTATAACATCTAGGTTTATACGTTCGGTCCCTCCGGCCTCGGTTACTTCCCCTCTCCAAGCAAGGAAAGAATCATGTTTTAATTTCGGCTGGGTTTTGACAAGATTCGGTTTTATATAAATATGTATATATTCATGCATACATGATATATATATATATATACGTTTCTGGTATGTTTGAACCTGGTGCGAACCTAGAATTTGAGATCTCTCTCTCGGCTTAAAGAATCGGTTAGGAGTAAGGGGGAAGAGCCTCTTCATTGCTTCCTACCTTTTTTATAAGTTTCATTTAGTTGTATACACTTGTTGTATAAAACATACAAGACCATATAAACCTGTTTTACCTATTCCTAGAACTGATCTTGACAACCTCTTTGTGAAACCATAAAATTTGGGGTAAAGGTCCGAAGGTTCTGTTTTTATTTTGGGTGCGGGTTCTTACTTTTCACACCTTATGATTATATATGTGTATATACATATATACATATATATACACATATGTATAAGATGATAAATGTAAGCATACAACCGATCCTCTATGTTTATACCCCTGATTTTCTTTTTCGCCTATAAAAATGGAGATTTTGAGTAATTGAAGGAATAGGTAAAATTATGCAAGTGAATGATGTATATTGTTGTTGAATATACATACACGTATGTGTATATACATTAATATGAACTTAGTGTCCATGTTTGCAATTATTACAATAAAGCATGATGAAGATTATGGGTTGGTTGGATTTCAAAATCATTCTTGAAACTGAGAATTTTCATTTATCGCTGCTTTGGATAATCAGGATTTTTCTTAAAATGGATAGTATGGACTCCTTGAACTTTTATAAATGCATACATGTATTTATAGGTATGTACTCATGTTTATTTAAAGTGCTAATGGAAGAGTTTACACAATTATATACATGATTTCCCAAGATGGACTTGATTATGCACATTGTCGCCTCAACTGCCTGTATTAAATGCCTATGACATCCATTTATCATCATATGTGTAAGTTATGAACAACCCTGCTTTAATTGGGTATTAAGATGTTATGTAATGTTAAGTGTTATGTTCATTTTCTTGAAAACCCATGTTTTTCAAATGTTAAGATAACTGGTTATGTGCACGGAGTTTTAGCATGCATGTCATCACATTTTTAATGATAGAACTGTTTTCATGTTATGAATATGTATGTGCAAATGGGGTTTAATTAAGAATGCATGAAACCCTATGAATAACGACGATGTCAAGATATGTGAGGAATGTATAGGACTTACATGTGACGAGTGCGCCTGGAATTATATAGCGCAACAAGAATGATGTGACGGGTGCGCCCGGAATTATACAGCGCTCCAATGCATTGGGTAAAGCAGGAGTCTCATGAGACGAACATGTGCGACGGTCTTGGCAGTTAGCCTTGACTTGAGCTAAGGAAACGGGGTGGGCAGTGAGCTTTGACCCGTTAAGTATGTTATACGGTCTTGATGAAAAGTCTTGACAAAGTCCAGGATTATACATTCCCTCTGCATGTAATGATAAAGGTTAACCAGGGGTTAGTTCAACTAACAGGACAACCCCTAATTGAAAGCTCTCAAGATCATGAAAATGTATTTATGTAACAAGAACTGTTTTTCATATGGTAAACTGTTAGATGATCTGCATTTTTCTCATGAACCATGATATACATGTTTTCCCTGCTTAGCCATAGAATTCTTTTAGGATTAAAGTAACCTTGTTTTAAACATTATGCATTGTTTATTTTTCTTATATTGCGCACTCTGATCATGTTTACATTAAAGCTCATTTCAAGTACGTGCTTCTTTGTGCAAGTGGTTTTCAAAGAAAGATGAATTTCATGTTTTAAGAAAAGATAATGTTTTGTTTTAGCAAAGTGTTTTATTCTCTTCAAAAGAACTTCTTTGAGAAAGGATTTTCTAAAAATGTTTTAAAACCCCTTACTGGGCATTTTTGCTCACCCTACGTTTTGTTAAAAAAATTCAGGTATGGTTGATACCTATGACGTTAATCGGAAGCAGCTGGTTTCCCAGAATCCTGAGCCTCGCAATCTTCTGTAGTAATGAGACATGTTATTTAATTTGTAATGATGTAATGTTAAGTATATCATGTCTCATTAAGCACCCTGGGTTTGGGGGTCGCTACAGTTGCCAATGGTGCCACCGAAAAAATAGAATGAAGGGAGTTTTTCGAATTCAAGAGATACCCATATCTTGTCTTCTGAGAGTTTCAAAAACAAACCTCGCATAAGAGGTTGAGAGATGTCCACCATAACCATAATCCGCACTTAGGAACTCCACACGATCGGATCTGAACCATCACAATCCATGAATTCTTTGATAGAATTTCCAATCTCGTGCATGACTTGCTCATTTCTACCAGTAAAGGGAATGCCTTTCACCCATATCCAAAAGGGAGAGTGGGAGAAAGTCATCTCAACAAAATTAAAGCCATATGCAAATTCGTTGATCACAATCAGGTGATTATCAAAAGACCACATGCGTCCATTCAAAACATTGATCTTATCGATCTCCCTGGGGAATTTGAAGATAATCATCCCATTTTTGATTTCCCTGATTGCAGCCTCTTCTTCCAATCTCCATAATGACTGCACCATGTTTTTCAGGGCGTTTAGATTAAAAGATATGTTAGATGAAAACTTTCCCACCAGGAGACAGGACAGACGATTACAGAGATTGATATCCTTTGTGGTGCATACTTCCAGAGTCGATTTTTCCCGATCAATAATAGAAAACTCATTCCAGTGATTAAGCAGATTGTCCTCCATAGTTGTGGATGGAAGAGTCGTTGAGACGAAGACGTTGAAACAGTCGTCAGTCACGCCTCACCCTCCCGAAAAAACCAAGGCTTTGATTGCCTGTGGAAAAATATCCCGAAACAACAAAGCTGAGGATCGCAAGATTGAAACCGTCACAGATCACAAAACTCCGTCGCAAATTGTCGTAGATCACAGATCTCTGTCGCAACACCATCGCAAGTTGTCGATCCAAAACCGAAGCCTGCAAATTGAGATCATCACAAATCGCTGATCTAAAATCATCGAAACCGAAAATCGCAGATCCCAGATCGAAAACGTCGCAAAGCACATATTAAAGCCATCGCAGATCCGACGAAGATCCATCGAAATCGAGGATCATGAAGGCCAATAAAGAACCCAAAAGTCACTGAAACATCGTAGATCGTCGATGAACGTGGAAGAGCCTGAAGAACGCCAATACATGGGGAACTCAGGACTCACCGCCGAGCGCAGATCCGTCGCGGGTCCGGAACTCTCTCACAAGAGACAACGCCCCCCCACCCACCGACGCAGCGGCGCGCCGATGAAACCTAGGAAACCCTAGGAGAAACCTCTCAATGACGAGAGGACTTTGTTGAATCATATATATATACCTATACAATTAATGTTTATATATAAACATGTGTGTCAATAAGAAAATATATATTTATATGTATGTTCTAATATATGTAAATAAATAAACACACACACATATATATATTTGTATGTCTATGTGAGAAATATAAATATATACCTGTGTAAATATGTGTGTGTATCAATATTATGTATACACATCATATGTAAATGTATTTTTATAAATAAATCATTATCATTATCATTAAATATAGTATATAAACGTATTTTACATCAAATATTTAGAAATACATTATAAAAAATTTATATGTAAATATATAATTACATGTGAATATGTTTAAGACACATAAGTATATATGTAATGTATAAAATTTATATCTAAATATACAATATGTAGACATATTCTAAAAATGTATTTAAAACAATATCTAACATTTTTAAATTATAAAAATATATGAATATATATATATATATAATGTTTATATATACATATGTGTGTGTATTAATAATTGAATTTATATTTATATTTATATTATAATATATGTAAATGAATATTAATATATAATATATTTAAATAAATATAATTATATATATATATATATATCACACACACAAACATATATTTTATATGTGTATTTAAAAATACTTATATAGATATATGAATAATATATATATATATATATAGCCCCCCGCGGGGCGAGCGGGGTGGTTGGGGTGGGAGGGGTTTGGGGCATAGGTCGTGGGGTCGAGTCCCCAGACGTGTTTTCTTTCCTTGCGTGTGTTGTAAAGAAAAAGTTATATATATATATAATGGTGTTCTAATTTCAAAAAAGAGGTACACATATCAAATTCAGGCATGCGTGGGGGTGAACATGAGGCTATTGGAAGAGCCGAAAAAGGCTCATTCTGAGTGGTGGGGGGGGGGGGTGGCAAATTGGGTTACAGGTGGGCTTGGGTGGGGGAGAGCTGGTGAAAAGCGCCAACAAAAAGGGGGCGAAGAACTCAAAAAAATGTCCACTTTATCAGTGTTTTTTTGACAATGATAAATATGGCTTTTATGAGCATTTTTATAGCGCTGATAAATGATGTCTTTATCCGCGCTAAAAAATAGTTTTAGATTAAATAATGATTTAAAATAAGTGATATGGTCAAAATTGAATAAATAATCTCACATTGTCATGAAATCTTGAGACAATGATCGTCAATTAATTTATGACATATAGGAATGAATGATATGTTAATCTTTCTTGTGATATGACAATAGTAGTTAAATTATTTTTTATCATAAAAAAATTAATCTTTTAAAGTATAAATTTATACCTTTAATCAAATGAGTTGCCAATTTTTATTTTTACTGATTTTGTATGTTATACCAACATCCATTCAAAATTTAATTGTCTTTCATATTATAAAATGACCGCTATTGCTTGATAAATGACTTGTTCGAGGTTAATCATTTTTAGATTTCTAAAATTATTGTATTATATCGGAATTGTTTATAATAGATAAATTTCAATTTTATGGAAATGGCGTTATTATTCATCGATAATAATATATATTTTTTCAATACAGATTATTATTATTTTAATTTGGTATGAAATTATTCTTATCCAATAAATTAGATAAAGATTAATTTTATGCGGGTTTTGTGAATAAATAAAATATGGTGTGCTGTAATAGAGAGAAATCCAGTGAATTGAATCGGAGAGTCCATGGTAAGCGGCTTGGTGGGCAGGGAAGGAACGTCCACCACGTGCCCCACCTTCTGGTGATGATGACATTTCTGCGTTCTCCGTCAGTGTGTAGCGGAGTCGGAGCGAATCGTCCACCCACGTGTCCCGCTCATGGTGGTGGAGTGTCATAATATTTAGGTATTTAGGGAAATTAGATATTTATGATATGATAGTATGGTCAAAGGTTTGACTGGATCAGTGAGTTGATTTTTATTTACGTTCCACCACATCCTCATCTTCATCAATAAAGGACAGAATCTGATTATTCTCTTATATTTTTTATTGATAACTAGATGCCAATGGAAATTTACTATCCAAAGAAAGTTTTAATAGTGATTCTCATTCAAAAATTCTAGTTGAACTTTCAAGTGAAAAATCAACGTTAAATTTTATGCTATAAATTTCAATTAAAATTTTATGGCAAGTCTCAGGGTCAAGTCTATAGGGTTGTGATTTACATCAATTTTATTTCTTGTGTTGTGTTCCGTGATGACAGATGTAATCGACCTAGTATAAATTTAAAAATTTCCAATGAAATAAATCATAGATAATTACATTATACAAGCACATAAGAGTTGTTCTAATGTGGGAGATAACCTATTGAAGTTACAAAGTTTAATTTTTTATTTGTCAAATATGTATTACAAATGGTTGGGGAAGGAGAATTACAAAGCAACAAAGAAAATATGTAACACACACATGCAGGAAGCTGGGGAGACTCGAACTCGAGACCTGTAACATCTTGTTAATGTTTTATCAGGTACGTGCTTAACCTCATCATGGTTTTTCCCTCCTTTGAGATTGGGAGGATATCTATAACGGTGAAGTCAGAGATTTGTTGGACTTTCAACTTTAACCACCCTTTTATGTAGGATGTAGGAAGATTCAACGCCGTGTAACTGGGTTACGCGCCGTGTAATTTCTGCTGGGTACAAGCCGTGAAAGGGGATTCACGCTGTGAAAATATTACACATTGTGAATGGTGGTTTCACGGCGTGAATGTTTTAAATAACGGATTTTAATCCGAGACGACGGGTTTTTTGGCGTACTCATCCAGCGTGGACTCACGACATGAAACGACCCACTTCTAGTTTTAAAACATGCGCTTGGTAGTTTTGATCGGTCCTTTCCTAGGCATTTTTCGAAGACACCTTTCCTTCCGGATCGATCCGCTCAACGTCCAATCTCTGTTTCGATTGCAGTGCGTCTCTTTGGGTAAGTTGTCTTTCTGTTTCTTCATTGCCTTTGAGCACAATATTGTTGTACCTCTCATACCCCTCGTGGTTTAATTTTCATGATCACAATCACTCTCTTATTTATCTAATCTTGTTTTAAGTGTTTTTGGATGATAGACATGATTTCAGGTTGCCAAGGAATTGGGCCAAGAAAGCCAGAAGGCAAAACTGGACTGATTTCAGTCCACCGGCCAACCGGTGGATGACCACCGGCCGGCCGGTGGAATCTTGACAGAAGGCATCCCCTCTGTCCAGACCACCGGCCAACCGGTGTCCCATCACCGGCCAGCCGGTGGAACCCAGACAGAAGGGACACCTACTGTCTCACCACCGGCCAATCGGTGGCCTCCTCACCGGCCAGCCGGTGGTGCCTGGGCAGAAGGCCTCTTCATTTTCCAAAGCACCGGCCAACCGGTGGCCAAGCACCGGTCAGCCGGTGGAGCCAGTCAAACTAGTCGTTAGGCTTTGACCAGCCTGCTCCCAACGGCTCCGAAGACTTTTCCAACGGCTCCGAAGACCCCGAACGGCCATATGAGGGTTCCCCCTCTATAAATAAAGGATTAGGAAGCCCCGGAACTGCAGTGGAATAATAACAAAGCCAACGGAAGCCAACGGACACATTTTTCATCATTTGGCAAACCTCCGGCGGATTCCTTCAAGGAACCTCAATTGCTCCAACCCATTTCCACATCCAAGGAGCATCACCATAGAAGCTTGGGAGCGCTCTTCATCAACTCCAATCAATCCATTGGCGCCCAAGACTTCTCCACATTACGGTTTTTCTTGTTTTATTATTTTGAGCATCAATTTGGGTTTGTGCCTACAAACCCCTCTTTCTCTCATCTTCCTTTTGTTTGGGTTTTCACACCACCTTCAAGGTGTGAAGAGGTTAGTCAAGCCTTCCCTTTAAAAGGCTTGAGTCATAGGTGAGCTAGCCTTCACCTGTAAGAAGGCTAGTGGGTTTTTGCTCAACCATTAAAAGCAAGCTGTAATAGGTTCTAGACTACCTTAAAGTCTAGTGGGTTTCTTGCTAAAACCATTAAAAAGCAAGCGGTAGTAAATCTCTCAACAGTTGAGTTAGGAGCGGAGACGTAGGCTTTGGTTTAAGCCGAACTCCGTTATCAAGTTTTGTGTCTTGCCTCTTTTATTTCCGCTGCGCTTTAACTTTGTTTTAAATTGTTAAACTTTTTTAAAAAAGGCAATTCACCCCCCCTCTTGTCATCACTCTCCTCCCCAACAATTGGTATCAAAGGGAAAATTTGAGTAATACCCTAACCGGTTTCAAATTCAAGATCCTTTGTGATGACTTCATCTTCTTTCGCCCCCGAAGGTTATTCATTGGGTCGTGCTCCATTCTTTGATGGAACCGACTATACCTATTGGAAAACCCGCATGTCTACTTTTCTTAGAAGCATTGGTTATCCTATTTATAGAATTGTCATGCATGATTATTCTCTTTCTTCTCCCGATGAATCCAAATGGACTCAAGCCGATATTAAAAATTTCGAGCTTGATGGCAAAGCCATGAACGCTCTTCATTGCGGCCTTGATCGTAATGAATTCAATCGAGTTTCCACATGCACTTCATCTCATGAAATCTGGAAACTATTGGAGGTTACCCATGAGGGGACCAACAAAGTTAAGGATACTCGATTGGATATGTACCGTCAAGATTTTGAGTCTTTTACCATGCATCCATCTGAAAATATAACTGAAATGTTTACACGTTTTACTGATGTTTGCAATGGGAGAAAGTCCCTTGGTGATGATGTGTCTGCAGAGATGATGGTCAAGAAGATCCTTTGGATCCTACCAAGCTCATGGGCACCAAAAGTCACGGCAATCCAAGAAGCAAAAGACATCAAGAACATGCCGGTCGAAGAGCTCATCGGATCCCTCATGACCTACGAGATCACCATGAGGAGGCAAGCTGAAAAGGAAGGCAAACCGATCAAAGTTCCAAAGAACATCGCCTTCAAAGTTCAAAAAGAAGAAAGCTCCTCCTCCTCATCGTCTTCCTCTTCAAGCGGCGATTCAGAAATGGAGAATCTTGCTCGCAAAATGCACAAATTCATGAAGAAGAACAAAAAGAAGAAATCCCGCAAGGCTCAACCCAACGAAAAATCCGAGCCTGAGGTAACATGTTACGGGTGTGGCAAGAAAGGCCATTACAAGCCCGATTGTCCACTCAACAAGAAAAAGGCCAAGCAAAAGGAAAAGAAGAAGGCATTCAAGGCCACATGGAGTGATAGCTCCACATCCTCCCCCTCCTCCTCCTCAAGTGACAACGGTAAAAAATGCCTAATGGCATTTCATGAGGTATCCTCTTCCGACTCCTCATCCTCTAGTTCTTCAATTTCTTTCAATCATTTATCTTATGAGGATCTCCAACATGCTAGAGATCAATTGGAGGAAGGCTTTCACGAACTTTCTTCCAAATTTATTGTTTTAAAAAAGAATTTCAAAAAACTTTCTTCCGAAAAGGAACAACTTCTCAAAGAAAAGGAGGAGTTGTCCCTCAAGATCCAAAACCTTCCCGATGTTGATTCTATGGAATTAACAATCAAGGATTTAAGGAAATCCCTAGCTAAGTTCACCGAAGGTGAACATAACCTTTCGAAGCTCCTTGGTTCCCAATGCGTATCTAGAACCACCCAAGGGCTTGGCTATTCCAAGCAAGCTTCCTCTTCCCATGCTCCTACTATTTTTGTAAGGGGGAGCTCCCAATATAAATTTTGCAACTATTGTAAAAAACCCGGGCACTTAATTTATGAGTGCGATTGCAAAAATGCCCGGTATGGAAGGCCCAAAACCATTTCCTTTAATGATGAATTTCATAGGAGAAGACCCGCCACTAGACAAGTTTGGATTGAAAAATCCCTTTTAGCGAGTCTCACTGGACCAAAATTTGTCTCGGTTCTAAAATCCTCTCCCCGGTGATTTGTTGTTTTTATTTAGGGGGAGTTTGGATCGTTTAAGCCTTTTTGATTTATATTCAAAACTTTCAATTCAAAACCTTCAATTCAAAACTTTCAATTCAAAACTTTCAATTCAAAACCTTCAATTCAAAACTTTCAATTCAAAACTTTCAATTCAAATCTCAAAAATTTCAATTGGTTTAAAAAATCTATCTTGTTTTTCAACCTTTCCCTCAATCAAGTTTTATGCCCCGTGCTATTTTGATAATCACAAAGGGGGAGAAATTCTTGGTTGATTGGGGGACAAATCTTTCTCTCATGCTTTGCTTTATCCTTTGAAACATGCCTTTCATTTCAGTCTTTTACATTGCTTGTTTTGGTGATTGTGATCATCAAAATAGGGGGAGATTGTTGTACCTCTCGTACCCCTCGTGGTTTAATTTTCATGATCACAATCACTCTCTTATTTATTTAATCTTGTTTTAAGTGTTTTTGGATGATAGGCATGATTTCAGGTTGCCAAGGAATTGGGCCAAGAAAGCCAGAAGGCAAAAGTGGACTGATTTCAGTCCACCGGCCAACCGATGGATGACCACCGGCCAGCCGGTGGAATCTTGACAAAAGGCATCCCCTCTGTCCAGACCACCGGCCAACCGGTGTCCCATCACCGGCCAGCCGGTGGAACCCAGAAAGAAGGGACACCTACTGTCTCACCACCGGCCAACCGGTGGCCTCCTCACCGGCCAGCCGGTGGTGCCTGGGCAGAAGGCCTCTCCATTTTCCAAAGCACCGGCCAACCGGTGGCCAAGCACCGGTCAGCCGGTGGAGCCAGTCAAACTAGCCGTTGGGCTTTGACCAGCCTGCTCCCAACGGCTCCGAAGACTTTTCCAACGGCTCCGAAGACCCCGAACGGCCATATGAGGGTTCCCCCTCTATAAATAAAGGACTAGGAAGCCCCAGAACTGCAGTGGAATAATAACAAAGCCAACGGAAGCCAACAGACACATTTTTCATCATTTGGCAAACCTCCGGCGGATTCCTTCAAGGAACCTCAATTGCTCCAACCCATTTCCACATCCAAAGAGCATCACCATAGAAGCTTGGGAGCGCTCTTCATCAACTCCAATCAATCCATTGGCGCCCAAGACTTCTCCACATTACGGTTTTTCTTATTTTATTATTTTGAGCATCAATTTGGGTTTGTGCCTACAAACCCCTCTTTCTCTCATCTTCCTTTTGTTTGGGTTTTCACACCACCTTCAAGGTGTGAAGAGGTTAGTCAAGCCTTCCCTTTAAAAGGCTTGAGTCATAGGTGAGCTAGCCTTCACCTGTAAGAAGGCTAGTGGGTTCTTGCTCAACCATTAAAAGCAAGATGTAATAGGTTCTAGACTACCTTAAAGTCTAGTGGGTTTCTTGCTAAAACCATTAAAAAGCAAGCGGTAGTAAATCTCTCAATGGTTGAGTTGGGAGCGGAGACGTAGGCTTTGGTTTAAGCCGAACTCCGTTATCAAGTTTTGTGTTTTGCCTATTTTATTTCCGCTGCGCTTTAACTTTGTTTTAAATTGTTAAACTTTTTTAAAAAAGGCAATTCACCCCCCCTCTTGCCATCACTCTCCTCCCCAACAATTGGTATCAAAGGGAAAATTTGAGTAATACCCTAACCGGTTTCAAATTCAAGATCCTTTGTGATGGCTTCATCTTCTTTCGCCCCCGAAGGTTATTCTTTGTGTCGTGCTCCATTCTTTGATGAAACCGACTATACCTATTGGAAAACCCGCATGTCTACTTTTCTTAGAAGCATTGGTTATCCTATTTATAGAATTGTCATGCATGATTATTCTCTTTCTTCTCCCGATGAATCCAAATGGACTCAAGCCGATATTAAAAATTTCAAGCTTGATGGCAAAGCCATGAACGCTCTTCATTGCGGCCTTGATCGTAATGAATTCAACCGAGTTTACACATGCACTTCATCTCATGAAATCTAGAAACTATTGGAGGTTACCCATGAGGGGACCAACAAAGTTAAGGATACTCGATTGGATATGTACCGTCAAGATTTTGAGTCTTTTACCATGCATCCATCTGAAAATATAACTGAAATGTTTACACGTTTTACTGATGTTTGCAATGGGAAAAAGTCCCTTGGTGATGATGTGTCTGCAGAGATGATGGTCAAGAAGATCCTTTGGATCCTACCAAGCTCATGGGCACCAAAAGTCATGGCAATCCAAGAAGCAAAAGACATCAAGAACATGCCGGTCGAAGAGCTCATCGGATCCCTCATGACCTACGAGATCACCATGAGGAGGCAAGCTGAAAAGGAAGACAAACCGATCAAAGTTCCAAAGAACATCGCCTTCAAAGTTCAAAAAGAAGAAAGCTCCTCCTCCTCATCGTCTTCCTCTTCAAGCGGCGATTCAGAAATGGAGAATCTTGCCCGCAAAATGCACAAATTCATGAAGAAGAACAAAAAGAAGAAATCCCGCAAGGCTCAACCCAACGAAAAATCCGAGCCCGAGGTAACATGTTACGGGTGTGGCAAGAAAGGCCATTACAAGCCCGATTGTCCACTCAACAAGAAAAAGGCCAAGCAAAAGGAAAAGAAGAAGGCATTCAAGGCCACATGGAGTGATAGATCCACATCCTCCTCCTCCTCCTCCTCAAGTGACAACGGTAAAAAATGTCTAATGACATTTCATGAGGTATCCTCTTCCGACTCCTCATCCTCTAGTTCTTTAAATTCTTTCAATCATTTATCTTATGAGGATCTCCAACATGCTAGAGATCAATTGGAGGAAGGCTTTCACGAACTTTCTTCCAAATTTATTGTTTTAAAAAAGAATTTCAAAAAACTTTCTTCCGAAAAGGAACAACTTCTCAAAGAAAAGGAGGAGTTGTCCCTCAAGATCCAAAACCTTCCCGATGTTGATTCTATGGAATTAACAATCAAGGATTTAAGGAAATACCTAGCTAAGTTCACTGAAGGTGAACATAACCTTTCGAAGCTCCTTGGTTCCCAATGCGTATCTAGAACCACCCAAGGGTTGGCTATTCCAAGCAAGCTTCCTCTTCCCATGCTCCTACTATTTTTGTAAGGGGGAGCTCCCAATATAAATTTTGCAACTATTGTAAAAAACCCGGGCACTTAATTTATGAGTGCGATTGCAAAAATGCCCGGTATGGAAGGACCAAAACCATTTGCTTTAATGATGAATTTCATAGGAGAAGACCCGCCACTAGACAAGTTTGGATTGGAAAATCCCTTTTAGCGAGTCTCACCGGACCAAAATTTTTCTCGGTTCTAAAATCCTCTCCCCGGTGATTTGTTGTTTTTATTTAGGGGAAGTTTGGATCGTTTAAGCCTTTTTTCTTTATATTCAAAACTTTCAATTCAAAACCTTCAATTCAAAACTTTCAATTCAAAACTTTCAATTCAAAACCTTCAATTCAAAACTTTCAATTCAAAACTTTCAATTCAAATCTCAAAAATTTCAATTGGTTTAAAAAATCTATCTTGTTTTTCAACCTTTCCCCCAAACAAGTTTTATGCCCCGTGCTATTTTGATAATCACAAAGGGGGAGAAATTCTTGGTTGATTGGGGGACAAATCTTTCTCTCATGCTTTTCTTTATCCTTTAAAGCATGCCTTTCATTTCAGTCTTTTACATTGCTTGTTTTGGTGATTGTGATCATCAAAATAGGGGGAGATTGTTGTACCTCTCGTACCCCTCGTGGTTTAATTTTCATGATCACAATCACTCTCTTATTTATCTAATCTTGTTTTAAGTGTTTTTGGATGATAGACATGATTTCAGGTTGCCAAGGAATTGGGCCAAGAAAGCCAGAAGGCAAAAGTGGACTGATTTCAGTCCACCGGCCAACCGGTTGATGACCACCGGCCAGCCGGTGGAATCTTGACAGAAGGCATCCCCTCTGTCCAGACCACCGGCCAACCGGTGTCCCATCACCGGCCAGCCGGTGGAACCCAGACAGAAGGGACACCTACTGTCTCACCACCGGCCAACCGGTGGCCTCCTCACCGGCCAGCCGGTGGTGCCTGGGCAGAAGACCTCTCCATTTTCCAAAGCACCAGCCAACCGGTGGCCAAGCACCGGTCAGCCGGTGGAGCCAGTCAAACTAGCCGTTGGGCTTTGACCAACCTGCTCCCAACGGCTCCGAAGACTTTTCCAACGGCTCCGAAGACCCCGAACGACCATATGAGGGTTCCCCCTCTATAAATAAAGGACTAGGAAGCCCCGGAACTGCAGTGGAATAATAACAAAGCCAACGGAAGCCAACAGACACATTTTTCATCATTTGGCAAACCTTCGGCGGATTCCTTCAAGGAACCTCAATTGCTCCAACCCATTTCCACATCCAAGGAGCATCACCATAGAAGCTTGGGAGAGCTCTTCATCAACTTCAATCAATCCATTGACGCCCAAGACTTCTCCACATTACGGTTTTTCTTGTTTTATTATTTTGAGCATCAATTTGGGTTTGTGCCTACAAACCCCTCTTTCTCTCATCTTCCTTTTGTTTGGGTTTTCACACCACCTTCAAGGTGTGAAGAGGTTAGTCAAGCCTTCCCTTTAAAAGGCTTGAGTCATAGGTGAGCTAGCCTTCACCTGTAAGAAGGCTAGTGGGTTCTTGCTCAACCATTAAAAGCAAGCTGTAATAGGTTCTAGACTACCTTAAAGTCTAGTGGGTTTCTTGCTAAAACCATTAAAAAGAAAGCGGTAGTAAATCTCTCAACGGTTGAGTTGGGAGCGGAGACGTAGGCTTTGGTTTAAGCCGAACTCCGTTATCAAGTTTTGTGTCTTGCCTCTTTTATTTCCGCTGCGCTTTAACTTTGTTTTAAATTGTTAAACTTTTTTAAAAAAGGAAATTCACCCCCCCTCTTGCCATCACTCTCCTCCCCAACGAATATCACTGCTAGGTGGCGTGTTCGGATCCGTTGAGTTAAATGGTGTTTCTTCTTGGTTTCATCTAGACCCGTCACACGATCTCGCTCCGGAGGCCTTTTCCTTTGTCTTGTGGTGCGGCGGATGTCCATTCTTGAGGTATGTAGGTTTCTTCCTTTCCACCAACCTCTTGTGTTCGGATTTGGATCAATCTTGTGATGTGGATTGGATTCTAGGGCATTCGTTGTCGTCGTTAGGTTTTCTTTGTTGGTGGATTCTGTTGTGGGCATGTGCAACCCGAGTTTTGAGGTAGGTGGTTCTGTCTCTAGCCTATGATAATGGATCTTGTTGTTTTGCTTTACAAACTGATTCATATTGAAATTAACATGATTGTTTTGTGTGTGTTGAAAAGAGTTTTTTATGAAAAATGGGTTTTCCCTGGTTATTGATAAATGGAGAGAAAATGGGTATTTTCAAAGCATTGAAATGGAATTTGTGAAATGGTTTTGAAATGGTTTTCAAAGCATCATAATGAATTGAGAAAAAAAAGCACATGAGTTACCTTGGGTACTTCGGTGAAAGGTTTAGCTTGAGGTCATCATCCATTGTCTTGTGATTATCAAGGAGGTTTGTCTTGAAACTTTCATCTGTTTCCTAAATCTGTTGTTCCAGGGGACCGATATTGATATTGTTGGGGGGGTGGGTTAGTCATGGGGTATTCCGCTGCTTCCTAGGTCCATTGTTCAAGGAACCGGTTTGTGCATTAGATTGTTGTGGTACGAGTAGTCTGCGACCTAGACCTGTAATATTCTTTGGTGTTGTAATATATGTGCTTCTATTTTGTATTACATGGCTTTCTGAGTTAGCATTGATATGCATGTTTATGCTTGTGAAAAATGATATGGAAAAATATGCATTGAAATTGATATACTTGCTTTTGTTTAGAACTCTAGAAAAAGAGATGTTTACACCACCACAAATTCGGGCAAGAGAAGCGCTTGGGTTTTATCAACGCTAATCAGAAAGCACTGATAAAAAGGGGACTTTTATCAGCACTAGAAAAAAGCGCTGAAAAATCCATCCTTTATCACCGCTAATAATAGCGCTAATAAATTTTTTTAATAGAAAATATTATTAATTTATATAAAAATAATTTAATAATAGCAAAAAATAATGTTTATATGTATACATTAAATAAAAAACGCACGTTTATTATGTTTATGTTTTATTTATGTTTATCATGTTTATCATGTTTATTATGTTTATTAGTTTTAGTTATATATTTATTATATATTTATTATACTATATGTTTGTAATATTATATATAAATACTTTTTAATATATATATATACACACACAAATATGTAAAGACCCGTAAAATTCAAGGGAATTTTTTTTTCTTAATTTTCTTTGAATTTTACAAGAACGCAGTTTTTGACGGCACGTGATTCCGAGGCCTGGTGTGCCCAGAATCATTTTCCGAAGTTTTGGCTCGGGTACGTTCAGTGAACGAATGAGTGGGTTTTTCTAACTTTTGAACCGGTGCTCGGAATCGAATTCCGAGGGCACCGATGGAATCGCAGCGCTGGTACTTGCTTAGAAACGCCTCTTCCGGAGTTGCGTTTGCTCGGGTGTGGTTTTTAATTTTTGGCGTTAAGAGAAGAAAATAAAATAAAGTGGTGCTACAACTTTATTTTATTTCACTTAAAGTCACTTAAAGCTACTTAAAGCTACTTAATCCAAGTTGAAGCGGATAGGGTGGAACCCAAAATATCCTACCCTCTAGGTAGGATATTTGTGAGGTGGGGCCCGCACAAGCCCAACCGTTTCTTTTCCCCTAAGTAACGCACCCGCGAAAACTCCTCTTTAATGAAAGTCAACTGGTGCGTTTTCTAAAACTCTTAAACACTCCTATTAAATGAACAGTTAAGTCGTTACCATTAATTCACCGAATTAATGGTTTGTTTCTTAACATGTTTTCAAACTGTTGGCAAAATAATAAAATAAGACCAACACACTTTCTTCTTGGGTGCGGTTTGTTGAGAGGATTTGGAGAAACTGTATCTTCATCCTCCTTCGCGAAGAACGCGAAGAACGCGAAGAACGCGAAGAACGCCGGCCTTCGACGAAAGGCGACGAAGAACGCCGAACCCCTGGAGATCGCCGACGCGACGCCGTGTACCGCGACGCTGACGATTCTACTCCCCCGACGTTCTTCTGCGGCGATCCTTCCCCACGACAATCTTCGATCAACACCGATTGAGGTAGGGGAATACAGATCTTTTAAATTTCCTTTGTGGTTTTTATCCTTAACATGGATTTAATTCATGAAATTAAATCTGTGTGTTTTCTTAAACCCTCGGAGATCGTCGACGCGACGCTGTATACCGCGACGACGCGACGCCCTTCCGCGACGCGACGATCCTCTTCTTCCGCGACGGTCAATTCCGCGAAGAACTCTCGTTCGACGACTACTACGAGGTAGGGGTTTTATTTGAGAATAATATTATTTCCCATGGTTGTTTCCTTCTAAAACAAAGAACCCGGATCAAAGTTCAATTTTAATTTATTAAAATTGTGCCTTGTTATGTTTTCATGTGTTGATTATTATTCCCAGTTGTTATCACCTAACGCGGAGGGTGCGGGCCAAACAAACACGGCCCGACAACCCTCCGCAGTTTTTCGTTGATGCGTGGTTTAACGGCGTTTACGAAATAGGATCGGAATGGCGATTGGAGGCATTCGCAGCAAAGTTCGGATCTCGGGAGAGCCATAGGCGCAAACCGCAGGCAAAACGGACCACCGGATCGCGTCCGGTGGTCCGCGGAAGTTCCCGCCGGCGCGCCACGCTGGCGCCGGTGGCCGGAGGCGGCGGCCGGCCGCTAGGAAGCGGCGGCGCCCGGCGCGCCTCCGGGAAGACCCGCCGCGGCTGAAGCCGCGGCGGCGAGGGCCGATCCCGCGGCCGCGCGGGACCGCGGGGAAGGGATGCGGCCTTGCGCCGCATCCAGTGACACAGAGCGGCCCCCGCGCGGGGGCCGCGACTCCTTTGGTGCGGCCCCTCGGCCAGCGCCCAGGCCGGGCCGGGCTGGGTCGCGCCTAGCCGGGTCGGACCCGGACCCGGGTCGGGTCGACCCGGTTTGGGCCAACCCAGGGGGGGTTGGGCCGGGTCGGTCCGGGCCCACACCCCCCGTTTTCGGACCTTTTCGGTCTTTTACCCGTACCTTGAGCTACGGGTGTCCGATCGACGCACCGTCAGTAGCGATGCGATCCTTGTATCGAGACGGTCGTTTCGGTATATCGCACCCAAGGTTTCAGAATACTTTGGGTTTGGCCGGGTTGGTTCGTACACAAAACCAACCGGGCCCTCTGAGCGGAAACACTCATATCTTGAGCTCCGGACGTCCGATTGACGTGCCGTCGACTTTGTTGAATTCCTCCAAGTGAGAAGAATCTTTTTGATTACTTCGCCCGAGGTTTGGATGCAGGTGGAGTACGGTCTGGCTGGTTTTGCCTTAAAAACCAACCGTGCCCCTGGGACGAAAAAACCAATAACTCTCAGACCGGGCGTCCGATTGACGCGCCGTCTGCGACGTTGAGTTCCGGTTGACGATACAGAACTTTTGGATACATCAACTCTGGACTATGTGTCAGTTGATGTATCAGCCTCTCGGCTCGTGGAGCGGACCCTCCCGAACGAGCTTGCTGTATGCGGGAACCCTAGTGCTGGCTGCGACTGCGACGACGACGACGACTGTGCAGAGATCCTCAGTGGATTCGACGACGACTGTGCAGAGATCCTCAGTGGATTCGACGACGACTACAACACTTAGCGATCCTTTATGGGTCAGTGCTACAGATCCTGTGTGGGTCCGATCATGTGTGGGTCAGCGCTCAGCGGTCCTGTGTGGGCCAGCACCTACAGATCCTGTGTGGGTCCGATCCTGTGTGGGTCTTTGTGGGGGTTAGTTACCTATCGATCCTGTGTGGGTCAGATCCTTTGTGGGTCATTACGGGGGTTAGTTATCTATCGATCTTGTGTGGGTCAGCACCTACAGATCCTGTGTGGGTCCGATCCTGTGTGGGTCTTTGCGGGGGTTAGTTACCTATCGATCCTGTGTGGGTCAGATCCTTTGTGGGTCATTACGGGGGTTAGTTATCTATCGATCTTGTGTGGGTCAGATCCTTTGTGGGTCATTGCGGGGGTTAGTTACCTATCAATCCTGTGTGGGTCAGATCCTTTGTGGGTCATTGCGGGGGTTAGTACCTATCGATCCTTTGTGAGTCCGACGACTTAGATGAATTAGTGGCAATACCTGATCATCTCTATCGTCATACAAAGAAGTATACATGTGTGAGATGAATCCTGTTTTGCTTTCCTGTGTGGATTGTGTTGTGCTATCCTGTGTGGATTACGTTTTGTTTTCCTGTGTGGACTGGGTTGTACTTGGGTTCGGATGTTGGAGCCGAACGAGAATTGATTACTTAGGTATATGTATGGGCTTATACCTAAGCAGCGTCAGATGTTACTTCGTGATTGTATCTTCCCTTTGTGGATTATCTTTTGTGGATTCTGGGAGACCTTCGGGGGTCTCGGGGTCTCTACTGAGTAGCTTATACTCACCCCTGCACGGGCTATGCCCGCACTACGTTGTGTTGGTTGCAGACGACGGACAAAGCTGATCATGGTTGAGGCTTGCGGAGTAGGACAGTACCTAGAGGTGGACCACTGGGCGGGACGTACTCGGAGCGGTTGGCTGGACCCGAGGAGCAGAGGAGGCTATCTGTACCCACCCTTCAGGTGGGATTTCCAGTGGACAGCTCGACGATGCGACTTTACTTTTTAGTTGCTGTTTTCCCTTCCAGTTGTACTTTACTTTCAATTTGGGTTTGTATACTGACCTACTTACTTATCCGCACTTACTGTTGTGCTCAGTTTTTACTTAGTGTTTACTTATGCCTGTTTACTCTGTGGTGTTTGTGGTTTACTTTACAAAGGCAATGCCTTCCCTTTTTACCGGGATTTACGCCTTTGTGCTAGTCGTCAACCCCTGGCCTATGGAAGGCGGGCTTGGGGTAGTCACAGCACGGGCCCCGAGGACGGGTCGTGACAAATTGGTATCAGAGGAGTTCGGTTCTACCGCAGAACTTGGGACTCTGATCTTTTTCTATGAGAAGCAATAATGTTTAGCGTATTGGGTGTGGTTTTTAGTTCAGGGAGTCCTGTGTTGGTGCGGCGGCCGATGTATCTGTACACCAGGACCCTGACTTCTGATTTCCGACTTAGTGCACGAAAACATTGATTGCGTGTATGTTTCAAGTTTTCTTTGTGATTACTTTGTGTCTGCTCACCAGGTATATTGTTCTGACTGTGGCGCATCTGTTTCCATTTCTGGATGGCCCTACGACGGCAGCCAGCTAGGGTTCTGAGAGTTGAGCGTGACGACAGCCCACCGAGCGACGAGGCCTCGGTACAGGGCCCTTTGACAGCTGAGGCACCGGCGGTACCTCTACCCGCCGAGCCACCGATGCTTCCAGCCCCAGCCGATGACGATGCACGTCGCCTTAGTGTACTGCATGAGTTCTAGCGCCAACGACCACCCAGGTTCTGCGAGGAGACGGACCCCCAGGAAGCCGAGGACTGGCTAGAGGCAGTGGTGCGAGTTTTCCGGTTAGTGAGGACACCAACAGACCTCATGGTGATCCTCGCAGCGAGCCTACTGCACGCAGCAGTGGGCTGATGGTGGAGCTTGATGCTCGAGGTGCACGATGAGACATCCCTTCTCTGGACGGACTTTGAGAGCCTCTTCCGCTCGGAGTTCGTCCCAGCCACCCTCCGTGCGGTGCGCATCCAGGAGCTTCTTCAGCTGCAGCAGGGCAACTTGACGGTCGCCCAGTACTAGGCGAGATTTACCGATCTCTCGCGCTACTCGACAGACATGGTACGAGACCCATTCTTCCGGGCCCGGAACTTTGAGCAGGGTTTGAGACATGAGATCAGGGCATCGCTGATCTCCCTCAGCATTCCGACTCAGGCAGGAGTACTGGAGCGAGCCCTTTTGATCGAGAGCTTCCTTGCTGAGCCTTATCAGTAGAGAGACCTACCGCGGGGCGGCACGTTGCAATGTCTTCTGCAGCAGGCTGTCGACGAATGACTCAGGGGTCCAGGCAGACCAGACCCTCATGTAGACGACCTCAGGACACTGGCTCAGCAGTGCGGGGCACACAGCGTGGAGCCAGTCTTTCGAGAGGCAGGCAGTGCTTCACATGCGGTGGGTAGGGCCACATGGCTCGTGACTGCCCGACCCACCGTGCCGAGGAGCAGCAGACGGTTGGGGGGCCACCCAGGCAGAGGCAGAGGGTCGACCGTGGCGGTCTGCAGGGAGGAGGCGGACGAGGCAGAGGAGCTGGCCGAGCAGCAGGTGGTGGGCGACGCTTTGAGGCTCTACCACCACCACCACCAGGAGGTCCACCCCGACCACAGGGAGCTGGCGGGCAGAGACAGGCACAGCTCCAGGCAGCGGAGGCCTACGACCACGGCGCGCCCAAGATGATTCGAGGTACTATCTGTGTCTATTCCACCCTTGTTGCAGTTCTTATAGACACAGGAGCGAGTCACTCTTTCATAGCCGCTGCCCTTGTTCGGAGCTCGGAGATTCCGACAGAGCCGTTGGCTCGATCCTTACGGCTAGAGACTCCTACGGGAGCAGACTCGACGATTACGCACTGGTGCCGACAGTGTGAGCTTACTCTAGGAGGCGAGAGCTTCAGCTGAGATCTTCTTGTAGTGGCATCGAGGCCTTAGGACGTCATCTTGGGCATGGATTGGTTATCTACAGTCCATGCACAGATTGACTATATTAGGCGCAAGGTGCGATGTGTACGCACCGACGGGAGCAGGTTCACCTTCACCAGCGAGAAGGGATCCTTCGCAGCACAGGATGGACTCTCGCAGAGGAGAGGACAACCCATCACTCATCAGTTGGCTAGCCTCATCCTAAGAGTAGTTGACGTGCAGAGTCCTAGTTTTCCTGCAGTGGTGGATCAGTACGCGGGCGTCTTTCCCAACGACGTTCCAGGGCTACCTCCTCACAGAGAGGTAGACTTTTATATTGATATGTACCCCGGGACATCCCCGATATCCACTCCAGCATATCGAATGGCCCCCGTTGAGCTTTGAGAGCTACGAGTACAGTTGGAGGACTTGCAGGGCAAGGGTTTCATCCGACCCAGTGTTTCACCCTGGGCTTCCCCGATATTGTTCGCCAAGAAGGCGGATGGGAGCTTGCGACTTTGTATTGACTATCGACGCCTGAACTAGGAGACAGTGAGGAACAAGTATCCGCTACCGAGGATTGATGACCTCTTCGATCAGCTCAAGGGAGCACGGTGGTTCTCGAAGATAGACCTCAGGTTAGGCTATCATCAGCTCAGAGTTCAGGACGAGGACGTGCAAAAGATGACCTTCAGATGTCGGTATGACCACTATGAGTTCTTGGTTATGCCATTCGGCGTAACCAATGCTCCAGCAGTGTTCATGGGCCTCATGAACAGGATCTTTCAGCCGTACCTTGATC
Organism: Viscum album; assembly: GCA_963277665.1. Lineage (NCBI taxonomy): Eukaryota > Viridiplantae > Streptophyta > Magnoliopsida > Santalales > Viscaceae > Viscum > Viscum album. Next base: position 1,774,957,242 of record OY728142.1, on the reverse strand, counting down.
GATTTGTCGTAGTCTTCATCGACGACATTTTGATTTACTCGACGACTGAGGAGGAGCACGCCTACCACTTACGGGTTGTCCTAGACACACTCCGAGAGCACCAGATTTATGGAAAGCTCTCGAAGTGTCAGTTCTGGATACGCGAGGTCCACTTCTTGGGGCACGTCATCTCTGAGGTGGGAGTTGCAGTGGATCCTGCGAAGATCGAGACAATGCTAGCTTGGGAGCCACCCAAGAGTGTGGCGGAGGTACGGAGTTTCTTGGGACTAGCTGGATACTATCGGAGATTTGTTCCAGACTTCTCCAGAGTTGCGGCACCACTCTCAGCTTTGATGAAGAAGGGGAAACCCTTTGTGTGGTCAGACAGATGTCAGCAGAGCTTCTAGGAGCTGAGATAGAGATTGACCAGCGCCCCTATCTTGAGGTTTTCTGAGGAGGGATTATGGTACGTAGCCTACTGCGATGCATCAGGGACCGGACTCGGATGTGTCCTGATGCAGGAATGGGTGGTGATTGCCTATGGATCACGTCAGTTGAGGCCGCATGAGCAGAACTACGCTACCCATGACCTGGAATTAGCAGCAGTGGTCTTCGCTCTGAAGACATGGCGACACTATCTGATGGGCGAGTGCTTTACAGTCTTTTCTGACCATCAGATTCTCAGGTACATCTTTTCTCAGAAGGACCTGAACCTGAGACAGCGGCGATGGCTCGAGTTCCTCCAGGACTATGACTTTTAGATAGTCTATACTCTTGGGAAGGGGAAAGTGGTAGCTGGTGCTCTCAGCAGGAGGACAAACATTCAGCTACTCGAGGAGGCGACAGAGCAGCTAGCCGCTTTGCGGATATCCTTTGTGGATAGATATGGAGCATCTTTCCTTCAGTCACTCACAGTCTCTCCTCCACTACTACAGTGGGTCAGAGAGGCACAACGTAGGGATGCTGACTGTGAGACGCGGTGTGCGCAGATATCCTCAGGACAGGCACTTGATGGTTTCTCCTTTGGAGCAGAGCACGACGTCCTTTTCAGAGGACGTACCTTGGTACCAGTTGCTTTACGGGAGGAGGTGATGAGGGAGTTTCACACTTCTCCTTTGGCGTTACATCCTGGAGTGGCGAAGATGTACCGGGATCTCAGACGACAACACTAGTGGCCGGGCATGAAGAAGGCTGTAGTGGAGTTCGTTTCTCGATGCCTCACCTGCCAGCAGGTGAAGGCAGAGCATAAGGTACCAGCTGGCTTGGTACAACCCTTGGAGGTCCCGGAGTGGAAGTGGGACGGGATATCTATGGACTTCGTGACTGGACTTCCACGCACTTCTAGAGGTCACGACTCCATTTGGGTGATTGTCGACCGACTCACCAAGTCGGCTCACTTCTTACCCATCAGAGAGCAGGGCTCAGTGGAGAGCTTGGGAAGTCTCTACGTTCAGGAGATTGTACGGCTTCATGGTGTTCCATCATCTATCATCTCCGATCGAGATGCTCGCTTCACTTCCCGGCTTTGGAAGGGGTTGCAGGAGGCGTTCAGGACGTAGCTACGTCTGAGCATCGCCTTTCACCCTCAGACGGATGGCCAGACGGAGAGGACCATTCAGACTCTCGAGGACATGCTCCGCGCATGTGTCCTAGACCTTGGTCGCAGCTGGGAGGACCACCTACCCTTGGTGGAGTTTGCGTACAACAACAACTACCACTCCACCATCGGGATGGCACCGTACGAGGCGTTGTACGACCGACCTTGCAGATCTCCTTTGTGCTGGACAGACCCTGGGGAGTCAGCACTCGTGGGACCAGAAATGGTCCGGCCCACGATAGAGAAGGTCCAGGTCATCCAGGAGCGGATGAGGACAGCTCAGAGCCGGCAGAAGTCTTATGCTGACAGGAGGCGGAGGCCACTAGAGTTCGAGGATGGCGACCGCGTCTTCTTGCGTGTCTCACCTCGACGTGGTTTACGGAGATTTGGCCGAGGCGGCAAGTTGTCTCCCCGCTTCATTGGACCATTCCAGGTCCCCAGCAGGATTGGCGAGGTGGCTTATCGCCTGGATCTACCACCTCAGTTGCACCGGGTGCACGACGTCTTCCACGTATCTCAGCTGAGGAGATACGTGCACGACCCGACACATATCATTGACCATGAGGAGCCAGACGTTGATGATGGGGCGACTTTTACGGAGGTCCCGGTGGAGATCGAGGATCGACAGGAGAGGGTCCTACGTGGATGATCGATTCCTCTTGTACGCATCAGATGGTAGCACGAGAACCTCCAAGAGAGCACTTGGGAGCGGGAGGTTCAGATGCGTGCTCAGTACCCACATTTGTTTCCCTAGTTTATGATGTATCTTTACGAGGACGTAAAGACCTGAGGTGGGAGTGATGTAAAGACCCGTAAAATTCAAGGAATTTTTTTTTCTTAATTTTCTTTGGAATTTTACAAGAACGCAGTTTCTGACGGCACGTGATTCCGAGGCCCGGTGTGCCAGGAATCATTTTCCGAAGTTTTGGCTCGGGTACGTTCAGTGAATGAACGAGCGAGTTTTTCTAACTTTTGAACCGGTGCTCAGAAACGAATTCTGAGGGCACCGATGGAATCGCAGCGCCGATACTTTCTTAGAAACGCCTCTTTCGGAGTTGCGTTTTCTCGGGTGTGGTTTTTAATATTTGGCGTTAAGAGAAGAAAATAAAATAAAGTGGTGCTACAACTTTATTTTATTTCACTTAAAGCCACTTAAAGCCACTTAAATCTACTTAATCTAAGTTTAAGTGGATAGGGTGGAACCCAAAATATCATACCCTCTAGGTAGGATATTTGTGAGGTGGGGCCTGCACAAGCCCCACCGTTTCTTTTCCCCTAAGTAACGCACCCGCGAAAACTCCTCTTTAATGAAAGTCAACTGGTGCGTTTTCTAAAACTCTTAAACGCTCCTATTAAATGAACAGTTAAGTCGTTACCATTAATTCACCGAATTACTGGTTCGTTTCTTAACATGTTTTCAAACTGTTGGCATAATAATAAAATAAGACCAACACACTTTCTTCTTGGGTGCGGTTTGTTGAGAGGATTTGGAGAAACTGTATCTTCATCCTCCTTCGTGAAGAACGCGAAGAACGCGAAGAACGCCGACCTTCGACGAAAGGCGACGAAGAACGCCGAACCCTCAGAGATCGCCGACGCGACGCCGTGTACCGCGATGCCGACGATTCTCCTCCCCCGACGTTCTTCTGCGGCGATCCTTCCCCACGACAATCTTCGATCAACACCGATTGAGGTAGGGGAATACAGATCTTTTAAATTTCCTTTGTGGTTTTTATCCTTAACATGGATTTAATTCGTGAAATTAAATCTGTGTGTTTTCTTAAACCCTCGGAGATCGTCGACGCGACGCCATATACCACGATGATGCGACGCCCTTCCGCGACGCAACGATCCTCTTCTTCCGCGATAGTCAATTCCGCGAAGAACTCTCGTTCGACGACTACTACGAGGTAGGGGTTTTATTTGAGAATAATATTATTTCCCATGGTTGTTTCCTTCTAAAACAAAGAACCCGGATCAAAGTTCAATTTTAATTTATTAAAATTGTGCGTTGTTATGTTTTCATGTGTTGATTATTATTCCCAGTTGTTATCACCTAGCGCCGAGGGTGCGGGCCAAACAAACACGGCCCGACAACCCTCCACAATTTTCGTTGATGCGTGGTTTAACAGCGTTTACGAAATGGGATCGGAATGGCGATTGGAGGCCTTCGCAGCAAAGTTCGGATCCCGGGAGAGCCATAGGCACAAACCGCAGGCAAAACGGACCACCGGAGCGCGTCCGGTGGTCCGCGGAAGTTCCCGCCGGTGCCGGCGGCCGGCAGTGGCCGGCCGCCAAGAAGCGGTGGCGCCCGGCGCGCCGCCGGGAAGACCCGCCGCGGCTGAAGCCACGGTGGCGAGGGCCGATCCCGTGGCCGCGCGGGACCGTGGGGAAGGGACGCGACCTTGCGCCGCGTCCGGTGACACGGAGCGGCCCCCGCGCGGGGGCCGCGACTCCTTTGGTGCGGCCGCTCGGCCAGCGCCGAGCCGCCCAGACCGGCGAGCCGGGTCGCGCCCAGGCTGGGCCAGGCCGGGTCGCTCCGGCCGGGACGGGTCGCGCCCAGCCGGGTCGGACCCGGACCCGGTTCGGGTCGACCCGATTCGGGCCGACCCAGGGGGGGTTGGGCCAGGTCGGCCCGGGCCCAGACCCCCCGTTTTCGGACCTTTTCGGTCTTTTACCCGTACCTTGAGCTACGGGCCTCCGATCGACGCACCGTCAGCGGCGATGCGATCCTTGGATCGAGACGATTGTTTCGGTATATCACACCTAAGGTTTAAGAATACTTTGGGTTTGGCCAGGTTGGTTCATACACAAAACCAACCGGGCCCTCTGAGCGGAAACACTCATATCTTGAACTCCGGATGTCCGATTGACGTGCCGTCAACTTTGTTGAATTCCTCTACGTGAGGCGAATCTTTTGGCGTACTCCGCCCGAGGTTTGGACACAGGTGGAGTACGGTCGGGTTGGTTTTGCCTTAAAAACCAATCGGGCCCCTGGGACGAAAAAGCCAATAACTCTCAGACCGGGCATCCGATTGACGCGCCGTCTGCGACTTTGACTTCCTGTTGACGATACAGTACTTTTGGATACATCAACTCTAGACTATGTGTCAGTTGATGCATCAGCCTCTCGACTCGTGGAGCGGACACTCCCGAATGAGCTTGCTGTGTGCTGGAACCCTAGTGCTAGCTGCGACTGCGACGATGACGACGACTGTGCAGAGATCCTCAGTGGATTCGATGATGACTGTGCGCAGATCCTCAGTGGATTCGATGACGACTACAAAAATCAGCGATCCTTTGTGGGTCAGTGCTACAGATCCTGTGTGGGTCCGATCCTGTGTGGGTCAGCACTCAGCGGTCCTGTGTGGGCTAGCGCCTACAGATCCTATGTGGGTCCGATCCTGTGTGGGTCATTGCGGGGTTTAGTTACCTATCGATCCTGTGTGGGTCAGATCCTTTGTGGGTCATTGCGGGGGTTAGTTACCTATCGATCCTGTGTGGGTCAGATCCTTTTTGGGTCATTGCGGGGGTTAGTTACCTATCGATCCTGTGTGGGTCAGATCCTTTGTGGGTCATTGCGGGGGTTAGTACCTATCGATCTTTTTTGGGTCTGACGACTTAGATGAATCAGTGGCAATACCTGATCATCTCTATCTTCATACAAAGAAGTATACATGTGTGAGATGAATCCTGTTTTGCTTTCCTGTGTGGATTGCGTTGTGCTATCCTGTGTGGATTACGTTTTGTTTTCCTGTGTGGACTGGGTTGTACTTGGGTTCGGATGTTGGAGCCGAACGAGAATCGATGACTTAGGTATATGTATGAGCATATAGCTAAGCAGTGTCAGATGTTACTTCGTGATTGTATCTTCCCTTTGTGGATTATCCTTTGTGGATTTTGGGAGACCTTCGGGGGTCTCGGGGTCTCTACTGAGTAGCTTATACTCACCCCTGCACGGGCTATGCCCGCACTACGTTGTGTTGGTTGCAGACGACGGACAAAGCTGATCATGGTTGAGGCTTGCGGAGCAGGACAGTACCTAGAGGTGGACCACTGGGCGGGACGTACTCGGAGCGGTTGGCTGGACCCGAGGAGCAGAGGAGGCTATCTGTACCCACCCTTCAGGTGGGATTTCCAGTGGACAGCTCGACGATGCAGCTTTACTTTTCAGTTGCTGTTTTTTCTTCCAGTTGTACTTTACTTTCAGCTTGGGTTTGTATACTGGCTCACTTACTTATCCGCACTTACTGTTGTACTCAGTTTTTACTTAGTGTTTACTTCTGCCTGTTTACTCTGTGGTGTTTGTGGTTTACTTTACAAAGGCAATGCCTTCCCTTTTTACCGGGATTTACGCCTTGGTGCTAGTCGCCAGCCCCTGGCCTATGGAAGGCGGGCTTGGGGTAGTCACGACACGGGCCCCGAGGACAGGTCGTGACAAAATACATATTAAATATATATATATATATATAAATTTATGTTTTCAAATGAATGTGTCAATTGATGTGTACATTCATATTCTCATGAATATATGTTCATTGTTTACCCTAATGTTGACCATATATACTATAATACTATATATACTTTGTGTATTCATTCATTTCCTATATATATGAAGTTTTATCTTCTCATAAATACTTAAAATCACGATAAATATATTTAAATAAAAAATAAATGTATTTATTATATTTAAATATATAAATATTTAGTTATATATAATTATATTCTTTTTAAATATATTATATATAATTATAATTAGATATAACTAATTAAATATAAACATGTTTAAATAATTATAAAATTACAAAATATTTTTTTAAATGATAAATATATATTTATGAATACCTTTTGAATATATTTATTTATAAATATACGTCTTTAATGAATATATACACAGACACAGACATATATATATATATATATATATTTAAATACTTATGAAATTAAAATTAAAATCAATACATCAATTTATACACACATATATATAATTATAATTTAAATTATAAAATTATATATATATTTAATTATAATTTAAATTATTAAATTATAATAAATATATTAATTATATATATTTATAAAATTATAAATTTAATAAATATATTGGTTATAATTTTATAATTATGAATAGATGGTATGTTTAATCAGCGGTAATTAAGAAGTGCTGATAAAACATACATTTATCAGCACTTTTTAGCACTGATAAAGATGAGCCTTTATAAGTACTAAAAAATCGCTGATAAAGTCATGTTTTATCAACGCTTTCAATTGCAGTGCTAATAAAACATAATTTTATCATCATTTTTTATCGTTGATAAAGATGGTCCTTTATCAACGCTAAAAAAACACCGATAAAGACATGTGTTATCAGCGCTTTCAATTTTAGCGTCGATGAAACATACTTTTATCAGTGTTTTTTATCTAGCATTGATAAAAGTGTTGCTGAGTTTTATAAATAAACCCTAAGTTTCTCCTCCCTCCTCGCACCCCTCAAGCTCTCGTGGAAGCCGATCCCTACCGCCGCCGCCTCCTCTCCTCCCTCCTCCTCCTCGGTCGCCGACTCCTCTGCTGCCGCGAACCGAGCTTCGCCGCACGACTCTTCGCCGCGCCTCTCCTCCACCAGTGGCTCTCCTCCGCTGCACCTCTCCTTTATCGCGACTCTCCTCCTCCATTGCCTCTCCTCCACCGCACCTCTCCTCCTCTACGCCTCTCCTACACCGCGAGCACACCTCCGCCGCGTGCTGAACCACACCTCTGCGGTTAGTTTTCTCCTCTTTCTCATTTGGTTCACTTATTACAGTTTGATATTGATAGTGACGTTGTGAATTGTACGGGCTAAACATCCCCACTGAAAATCGTGGCCGTTGATGGTCCTTATTTGCGCACTAGTTATATTTGGTAAAATTCAATTTACCTATACCATATTTTAAATTGGTTGATTTAAAAATCTTCAATGCAATGTGGGTTTTCATCATAGTTATTTCAAAAAATTCAAAATGTTTTTCCATACATTCAAAAATAAATTTTTTATCATCCACTCCTTTTTATTACTTTTATGTATTTTCCATGATTATATTATTAAATATTCATTTGAAAATTAAATGTCTTCAAAGTGTTTCCACTTCTTTTATAGAAAACATTATGTATTTTTTATGATTCTATTATAAAAATTATTTTTAAAAGTAAAAGTCTTCAAAGTATTTCAACTCAATTTACTAAAAACGTTATACATTTCTCAAGTTTCCATTATCAATGAATATTTTTAGCAATTGACCTCCATGGTCCTTCTCCAAAGCTTCTTTGAGAACCTAAACTACCAACTAGGCCTCGTTCCTCATCTAAAAACATCTATTTGATATGTCCCAACTATAACACCCCAAACTAAATCACCAGGACTGAGTCGAAGTGTTACATGACCTCATGTATGTTTTCCTGTACAAAATATGTTTCCAAATATTGGTGAGGGCATAAGTGGAATCGTGGGGATACTATCCCCTTGGTAAATAAAAATAATTAGAGTATAGAATAGTAGAAATAATAATCAAAGTAAAAATTAGAACCTAAAAGGAAAAATAAGATCATATAACAAAAACGTTATCCCATGCTATAAAAATATGACATACAATATCCAATGCAACAAGTCAAGAGGTCACAATATGTGGTAGAACCATAAAAAATAAACAAGGAAAAATAAATAAATAAAGAGATATCTCTACAAGGATCCTGGAGTCTATCCTGATATCACCTCGATTAACCTACTCCTCCTGTCACGAACCGAATATGGTCACCATCAAACCGGCACCAAACTCGGCCTGTGACAAGGCCCAAAGAGTGTTCCCTATCTCCACGGGCTGACACAAGTGCCCGGGTATCATAGATTGTGGGTTGGGAACAATTTACCTGAGTATGGATACATAAAACATAAAAACCAATCTATAAACCAAATCTAAAAATTCATGCCAAACAAGCTTTAAACAAAATCTAGAACTGAATACATAAGTTTAAACATATAACAAGAGGTATAAAGACACATAAAATTAGCAGAAAAATAGCCCCAAAGACTCCACATGACAAGGGGTCATCACCCACAAGCCATCTCCACAACACCGCACCATGGAAGGAAACTAACAACCCGAACCGCCATCACCCAAGGCCTTGCCTTTACTTGTGTCAAATATGATCAAGTCTACTTACACCCAAGGGGTGTAAGTAGGGTTTGAGCCTAAGCTCAATAGGATATCACCAAAATATTCCATAGAGTAAGCAATACAAGATAAAAAGCATGCTAGTTTTGATAAGCAAGAAGTGGTGGAAATAATTTCTAAATAATGAAACTTTTAAATGTAACCGGTTTCAAAGGGAATTTTCCATGAGTGAGAAAATTTCAATAAAACATGTAATATAATTTATTTTCTAGCCAAAACCACCATAATCCAATGATAAATACAAAAGGTTCAGTGAGAACTAATCTCGGGAACACTTCTAGGCACTAGTTAGTCTTGGGCCCCATGTACCTCATACCTCGGTGTAAAGTAACCATAGAAAAATCCATTCTCAGGAACGATCTGCTAGTAGAGAACATACCCATAATCTAGTTGTCCCCAACCATCATCAATATAGTTTTGTTAGTGTTGTCATTATCCATTTTTCTCAGTGAAATAGGGATAAAATCGCTCCAGATCACTAGCGTACTAGTACATATCTGCCTTCCTAGATACCCGGGTTTCCCCCTTTGTGCTCAAACCATTTTCACATGTTACCAAAATCCATTAGCACATAAACACATCAGTTCTGGTCATAATAAACTCAAAACAGTATCTTCACATGCTTTTCACCACTTACATCACTCAATAAAACCTTTAGAATTTCAATAGAATAACTTCACAAAATTTAACAATGTTTTGCACACAAAATCCATTAAAAACCCCACTTTGAACCCTATGTGTATACCCACATTCACCAAAATAGAATTTGAAGCACTATTTTTTTACAAATCCATTACATGAGTTATAAAACAACCCCAATTGGCATAACAAATAATATACATGTAAAACACTCAATTTAACACAAAATCGGTACCTAAAAATCATTTTCTTAACAAATGTCACCAAAACCAAATTTCGCAGCAAGGATAATGAAGGAGAAGTGTGCTAAAAATAAAAATTAATCAAATCTAACTCATCTATAAATGATTACACATGGAATCACCTACCACAAGTGTCAAAACCCTTGAACTTTGTGCAAACGTTCAACCGCATCACCGTCACACCACAAGGGACTTAGATCAAGCCTAAAACCACAAGAATAGACCAAGAAACCCAATATCAAACCCTAGGTTCGAAACCATACTTTATGGACAATAGAAACTTGAAGAATAAGGTAAGAAACCCAATGAAAATGGAAGGAACTAAGGAGGAAACTCACTTACTTGAGAAAGTTAAGTTTCTTCACCAAATTCCCCTTCAAAATGGATTTACAATGAGGGTTTGAGGTGCTTGGGAGGATTACATGGCTGCTAGGGTCGAATGGGGGAAGAAAGGGGTGAGTTTGGATAAATCTAGGGAGAGAAAAAAATGGAATTTAACAATATTTTAATGAGTTGGACAAGGCTGCACAGTTTGCTTGCACGGTTTAGCAAACCGTGCACCCCCTTTTGTCCACTCAAAAAGTGTCCAAACTTCTTAAAATTAAAGGGGGGGCTTGGGGAAACTTAGGGGGGGGGGATGTTAGGCCAAAAATATAATAGAAAAAAGTACCTTAAATGAAGGACATGGGTGTGATAATTCTCCCTACCATGAAAACTTTCCGTCCTGAAAAGTCAACCTAAAGCTTGATCGGAAAACAAGAATGAATACTCTTTCTCAACCCATGAATTCCACTCCCATGTCTCATGTGTATCATTCCCATACTACTAAAGAACCCGGACTAGTGGAATAGAATTTCCCCAAATCACCTTTTCTTTGAAGTCCACTATTCACATCGGCCGCTCAAAAATAGATCAATCAAGCTATATATCCAACTCCTCCCAATTTAGTACATGGGATAGATCCAGATTGTATTTCTTAAACTGGAAAAAATGGAAGACGTCATGGATGGATGTCAACTGAGAAGGTAAGGCCAAAATGTATGACACCTTGCCAATATGCTCGGTGATCTCAAAAGGTCCGACATACCATGGCGTCAGCTTTCCTTGCTTTCCCTATCGACGATGGCTCAGATAAGGGGCCACTTTCAAGAATACCCTATCACTCACAGAAAACTCTAGGTCTCAATGCATCTAGTCATCATATTATTTATGGAGACTCTGAGCTATCAGTAAGCGTTTCCTGATCAACTTGACCTTCTCAGACGTCTCCTGCACCAGACTCAGCCCCATCAGTGAGGTCTCACCTACCTCAGCCCAACACAGGGGGGACCGACAAGGCCGACCATAGAGAATCTCAAAAGGATCCATTCGAATAAAGTATTGGTAACTATTATTATAAGAAAACTTAACCAATCCCAATTGGCTATCCCAAGAACCTCTGAAGTCCAGAACACATGCACGAAGCATGTCCTCCAAAATCTGATTCACCCGCTCTGTCTGACCATCCATTTGAGGATGGTATGCCGTGCTCATCTTAATCTGAGACCCCAAGGATTTATGAAGGCCTTCCCAAAATTGAGAAGTGAAATGGGGGTCTCTATTTGAGACAACTACTAATGACACACCATGAATCCTTACCACCTCCTGATGATACAAACAACCCAACTCATCCAATTTACCTGTATCTCTGATCGGAATGAAGTGGGTTAATTTGGTTAGAGGATCAATCACCACCCAAATGGAATTATTACTCCTAGGTGTATGAGAAAAACCAAAAATGAAGTCTATGGTAACTTCGTACCACTTCCAGGTAGGAATGGGTAACAGTTGGAGCAAACCAGAGGGCCTTGATGCACTGATTTCACCTGCTAGCATGTGTAGCATCTCGACACGAAGTCTGCGATGTCTTGTCTCATACCTGGACACCAGAACTACCGACGAACATCATAATATATCTTTGTGGCACCTGGATTGACAACCCACTAATACTGGTGGCTATCCTGCATCACCACCTTCCGCAGAGATAACAACACTACTGAACGACCCTTTAAGCACAGGATCCCCTCGGGAAACGACAACCAATCAGAAGATGTCTCCCCACCATGAAGAAAATGCTTCAACCACTGACAAAGCTCATCACTAGGATATTTTCGATAAATTATCTCCCCTAGAGGATTCAATTGAATGCTCGCTAAGAACGCACCCCCATTTTTCTCCTTGGTCTCCACACACATGTGGGCATAGAGTGCCATCAGAGTCCACTCATCACTGGAGTTCCTCAAATCTTGAACTGGGAATCTTCTACTTAAGGCGTCAGCCACCACGTTACCCTTTACTAGGGTATAGAAAATGTCAAATTCGAACCCCTGCAAGTACTCGATCCAACTACACTGCCTCAAGTTGAGGTCCTTCTGTGAGAAGATATAGGCCAAGATTTTGTGATCAGAGTAGACCACAAACTTCTCCCCAAAGAGGTAGTGACACCAAGTATTCAAATCATGAATCACAACTGATAACTTCAAGTCATGGGTTGGGTAATTCTTTTCGTGTGGTCAGAGTTGGCGAGAGCCATATGCCACCATGTGATCATCCTACATAAGCATGTACCCAAGACCTATACTTGAACCATAACAATACACCACATACCCCTTTACAACCTCTGGAAAAATCAGAATGGGGGTGGTAGTCAACTACCTATTTATCTACTCGAAGGATGCCTGGAATTCTAGGCCCCATACAAACTTCACCCCTTTTTGGGTGAGCACAGTCATTGGTGAAGCAAGACGAGAGAAATCCCGAACAAACCGCTTGCAATAACCAGTGAGGTTAAGGAAACTCTTAATCACAAACATGTTCTTCGGATGATTCCATGAAATAATCGCACTTATCTTCTCGAGGTCCATTGAAACCACCTGCTATGAGATCAAATTCCCCAAAAATTTCACCTCCCTGATCTAGAAAGTGCACTTGGACAACTTTTCATGAAGGAAATGCTCTCGCAAAGTGCCCAGAACGATTCACAAGTGATGATAATATTCCTACTTGAATCCCGAATAAACTAGGATGTCATCCCCAAATACCATGAAAAAATAATCAAGATACCGATGGAACACCCTGTTCATGAGTGCCATAAAGACTACTGGAGTATTGGTCAATCCGAAGGGCATGACCAAATACTCGAAATGGCCATACCTGCTTCGGAAGGCTGTCTTTGGGATTTCTACCTCTTTCAACCTGAGTTAATGATATCCCAAACACAAGTATATTTTAGAAAAAAACATTTCCCCCTTCAAATAATCGAACAATTCATCTATTCAGGGCAAATGATATTTGTTCTTGATTGTTACCTTATTCAGCTTCTGGTAGTCAATGCACAACTGGAGGGATCCGTCAGCCTTTTTCATGAACAACATAGGAACAGACCAAGGAGAGATGCTTGGACGAATGAATCCTTTGGATTATAATTCTTCCAGCTATATCTTTAATTCCCTCAGCTTGGTGGGGGATATGTGATATGAGGGAAGCGATATCATCTGTGTTCCCAATTCCAGATCAATCGAGAACTCCACATCTTGCTCTGGGGGAAAACCTGAAAAATCATCCGGAAATACCTCAGGAAACTCGTCCACTAAATGAGTCAGTCCACCATTATAAGTATGACCGTATTCCTCTATCGCAAGTGATGATAACTAAAAAACAATATCTCCCAACTTCGGGAGTGGAGGTCCCACACGACTCGACTGAGGATCCCATTCCCCATGAAAAACCCGACAACTCCCATCAGGTGCCGTGAAACTCACTCGTCGCCTATAGCAATTGATGTGCACCTAGAAGTGTATTATACAATAAATTCCAAGTATTATGAAAATATATCCATATATAATACCAAGAGGTCCCACTCCATCTCAACCTTTGACACAAAAAGCACACACGACATGCACCTGAGACCCTGCTCCTTCTTTCCCAGTGGCGTCACCAACTCCACCGCAAAAGACAAAAACTTGGTTGGAAAATTTAGAGTGTTAAAAAATAAAGGTAGAGATAAATGAAATAGATTAACTGGTATAAAAAATAGCAACAAATATAAAAGATACAACCAAGACGGTACCCCGAACTGTCGACGATCCCGCCTTAAATCCTGTTAGTGCATGATCCACCGTATGGAGATGTTTGGTATCTGCCTGAGGAAGAATGCTAGTCTGTGGCTGTGCCCTAAACTGGATCTACCCAGAAGATGACCCAGACCTACCACCATGACCACCAAATTGATATCCCCCCATCCTCGATGGCTCTGACTGAGCTGAAACTCATCTTGAAGCCACTGATCCTACCCCACTCTGAATTGGACGTGCCACCCCGCAAAAGTGCTGTAAGTGACCCATACCTCCACATTGATAACAAGGATTCAAAGGAGATGGGAATTCTGGTTGAATGTACCCCAAACTCCCACACTGGTGGCACACGATGGATCTCACATTCGAAGCCACAGATAAAAACTGACTGGAAGAATGGCCTGAACTATTACCTCCCTTCTTCCCTTGCTCCTCTCGCTTCCTTTTCTTCTCCGAAGAGCTACCATTTCCCACTATTAATACTATCCCAGAGAAACCAACCCTCCCATTTTCAATCAATATCCAACATACATTCCTGATAAACCACCTCAGCATAGGTCCCCAACTTAAACAAGAAAACCTGGGAGTATATCTCTGGTCGTAAGCCTTTATCAAACCTCTAGGCCTTCGCTTGCTCATTAGAGATGATTTCAGGAGCATACCGAACCAACTTAGAAAAATGGTTGGCATAATCCATCACAGAAAGACCCCCCAAATAAGATCCATGAACTATCGGGATCTAGAATATGCCAAGACTTTAGATAAGTACTGTTCATTGAAGACGACCTTGAAATCTCCCCAACGCATCTGCTCATTATTTCCAATTTGAAGTACCAATTCCCACCACTTGTGGCTGGGACCCTCCAAAATAAAAGAGGCAAACTTCACCTTGACCTCCTCAGGTGTTTCCAGGAACTCAAACATTTTCTTGATCTTTTTGATCCATTCCTCTACTTCCTAGGGTTCTATGCTACCTCAAAAAGTAGGAGGCTTGTTTTTCAAGAACTCTTAAGCTTTGTCTTTCCTAAGAACAATATAATATTCTCTAACATGAGCTAGAATAGGATCCGGTCCATGTCCTAGATATTTTAAAGCCCGTACCATAGCCTCGAATAGCCTCTGATCAAGCGGTGAGGGAGAACTCTCTCCAGCTTCCTCCTATGGGTGCACGAGAGCTTTTCGGGGAGGCATGTTGCTATAAAAAGGAAAAAAGTCACAATAGAAAAAATAAGTTCAACAGTTTTGAAAAATTTCATTAATAAAATCAAATATAAAGAATCCAAACACATTACAATAATAAAATAAACCACTACTTCACCCCCACCAGATGTCCATGTGTAGTCTGCAGCCCACACATCTCACCTGGAAGTGAAGTCAAACAAACAATCCCAACATCCCATGGTGTCTAAAGGTCTTTCATGAGGGGTGAAGTCCATGCACACTACTCATGGACAAAACTCCAAGCCCCAACATTCCTAGCTCCTGTCTATCCCAACTCATCCCAAAATAATAATATAACCCAAAAACATTGGCCTCCTCTGATACCATTTTGTCACGAACCGAATCTGGTCACCATCAAACCGTCACCAAACCCGACCTATGAAAAGGAACAAATGGAGTTACCTATCCCCACATGATAGAATAAGTTCCCAAGTATTATATATTTTGGTTTGGAAATGATTTACCTGAGTATAGATACATAAAACATAAAAAACAATCGATAAACTGAATCTAAAAATTCATGCCAAACAAGCTTAAAAAAAAATCCAGAACTAAATACATAAATTTAAAAATATAAAAAGAGGTCCAAATACACATAAAAATATCAACAAAATAGACCCAAGGACTCCAAATGAAAAGGGGTCATCACCCACAAGCCGTCTCCACAACACCGCACCATGGAAGGGAACTAACAACCCGAACCGCCATCGCCCAAGGCCTTGCCTTTACCCGTGTCAAACATGATCAAGTATACTTAGACCAAATGGGTTTAAGTAGGGTGTGATACTAATCCCAATAAGATACCACCAATAGATTCCATAGAGTAATCAATACAAGATAAAAATCATGCCAGTTTTGATAAGCAAGAAGTGGTGGAAATAATTTCTAAAGAATGAAACTTTTAAATGTAACAGTTTTCAAAGAAAATTTTCCATGAGTGAGAAAATTTCAATAAAACATGTAAGATACTGTATTTTCCATCCAAAACCACCATAATCCAATGATAAATACAAAAGGTTCAACGAGCACTAATCTTGGGAACACCCCTAGGAACTAGTTAGTCTCGGGCCCCATGTACCTCGTACCTCGATGTAAAGTAACCATAGAAAAATCCATTATTGTGCACGATTCACTAGTAGGGAACATACCAATAAACTAGTAGTCCCCAAAAATCATCAATATAGTTTTTTTAGTGTTTTTGTTATCCATTTTTCTCAGTGAAACGGGGATAAAACAGCTCTGGATCACTAGCGTACTAGTACATATTTGCCCTCCTAGATACTCGGGTTTCCCTCTTTATGATCAAACCATTTTCACATGTTACCAAAATCCATTATCACATAAACATATCATTTATAGTCATAATCAACTCAAAAAAGTAGCTACACATTCTTTTCACCACTTACATCACTCAATAAAACCTTTAGAATTTCAATAGAATAACTTCACAAAATTTAACAATGTTTTGCACACAAAATCCATTAAAATCCCCACTTTTAACCCTATGTGCATACCCACATTCACCGAAACATAATTTTCAGCACTAATTTTTTTTATAAATCCATTACACGAGTTATAAAACAACCCCAATTGGCATAACATAGAATAGACATGTAAAACACCCAACTTAACACAAAATTGATACCTAAAAATCATTTTCTTAACAAAAATCACCAAAACCAAATTTCATAGAAAGGATAATGAAGTAGAAGTGTGCTAAAAATGGAAATTAAGAAAATATAACTCATCTAGAATTTCTTACACCTATAATCACTTACCACAAGTGTCAAAACCCTTGAATCTTTGTGTGAAAGTTCAACCGCACCACCGCCACACTACAAGGGACTTAGATCAAGACTAAAACCACAAGAATAGACCAAGAAACCCAAGATCAAACCCTAGTTTTGAAACCCTACTTTCTGGAAAATAATAACTTCAATAATAAGGGAATAAACCCCATGAAAATGGAAGAAACTAAGGAGGAAACTTACTTGAGAAAGTTTGAAGTTTCTCCACCAAACCCCCTTCAAAATAGAGTTCCAAGGAGGGTTTGAGGTGCTTGGTAGGCTTCCATGGCTACTAGGGTAGAATGGGGGAAGAAAGGGGCGAGTGCGGATAAATCCCGAGAGGGAAAAAATGGAATTTAACAACATTTTAATGAGCCGAACAAGGCTACACGGTTTGCTTGCATGATTTAGCACACCGTGCACCCAAATCATGAATCCCCTTTTGTCCACTAAAAAGTGTAAAAACTTCTTAAAATTAAATGGGAGACTAGGGGAAACTTAAGGGGGGATGTTAGGTAAAAAAATATAAGAGAAAAAATTACTTTAAATGAAGGACATGGGTGTGAAATCTCTGGTATAATTTCCCCAAGCAGAGCAACTACCCTCATCTGAAATCCAGGTTAAAGAAGTCTGCACAGACACTGAGATGCTCATATAGGGTGTGAGTATAAAAATTAGTAGGATACCATTTATATTTTCTTAACATAAGAAAAATAGTTATATATAAGTGTATATGATGATAATAAAGTAAAAACACAAGTAAAAAAATTTCATGTTGGGTCATCGTGCACTAACCGGGCTGCCACGAACCCCAACCCTACTTGCTTAGACTCCATATCAAAAGAAAAGCTATATTTGGTTTCCATTAATCTCATAATAGTACATATTGATAATTTAAGTCTCATAATAGGTCATAATTCCATCATGACTTAGGTTAATCCATAAGTCCATCATGCCTCACCAATTATCGCAAGTCAAGCCATAAAGCCATAATGCCCCACCAACTATCTCAGGTCAAGCCACAAGTCCATAATGCCTTGCTTCTAGTATCAGTTCAGGCCACAAGGCTATCATGTTCTGATATTTTTCATTCAATACCCCACTATATTCATCATGCATCACATTGCACATTCTGCCCCTCTAAGGGATTAACCAAGCCATGAAGGGTCTATATGTCACCGTGATACCAGATAACATAAGTCTAAATATATACACATATATACAAATACACGCCATAAAAAGAAAATTATTGAGCTATACACATGAATAAACATGTCAAATTAAGAGAGGTATCATGAGTCACACACACACACAAAATCATGTCTTATTAAGAGAGGTCTCTTGGGTCACACACAGACACAAGAATGTCATACCAAGAAATGTATTATGATAACACACACAAACACACAAGAATTTTTTATCATAAAATTATATATAATTTCTATAACATGGTAAGGAACTTACTACTTTAAGAGTATCAAATCCTAACATCATGGTTCTACAACTAAAACAAGCTCAGACACCAATGATCCCTATAACCAACCCCAAATCATCACATAAGGATTCAATAGTAAAGATACAAGAAGAAAAACATGTCAAGGGACAAGATTGGTTTATAATTACCCAAAAAGATCTAACATAATGATAAAATTTATATAAATATGATAAAAATCTATAAAAAATGTATTTATACCTTCCTTTTCTTCTAATATAGAAGGAATCACATTAGATCATGTCGAAATTACTAAATCTGACCATGATAGTCAGGATCTTGGGTATTTCCTAAGGAGAAGAGAGAAGTTATTATATGAAGAAGAATAATGGAGGTAAAAGTGATCACTTACCTTGAAATCCCTAGTATTAACGTCTATAGATCTAATAGAAATGCTTTATAGAGGTAAGAATTCACTAAGAACAACCACTAGGGTCCCTAAGTTTGAGATACCTAGGTATAGGAGGAAGAATGATGGGTTTTAGGGTGGTTTTGAGTAAAAAAATCCAATTTTTGGATAGAAATTAATTCCACATGAATGGTTTGGTCTCACAGTTTATCAAACTGTGTGAAAACCATTCAAGGATCATTTCCTCTTTAGGGTACACTCATGATTTAGCTGTATGGTTTGGTTAACCATGTGACAATAATTCTTTTGTTTCTATTTTGAGTCACATGGTTACCTAGGGAATGTTACATGGTTAGATCTAACTGTGTTCCAGTCATGTTCCACCCTCCATTCCTCTCCAATAGGCTACATAATTTCCTAGGTAGAATTATAACTTTCTTAAATTCTAGGATTGGCATAAGGGTTTTTTCATAATAATTTCATGTACTATTTTTGAATTAGATTAATTCTCATGAAAAGAATATTTGAAAAGGTTCATAGGGTCATTTAAATTTTTTATAGTAAATTTAGGTCTTATTCCTTTTTTGGGGTTTTAAAGGAATTTTCCATGTGCTTGGAGAATGTTTTGGAAATAAAAAGGGATTTTTTTCAAGTGCTTCACTACTGGAAATTCGGGCTATAGCCACGGTTTTAAACCATGGCTATAGGTCCTCAAACCGTGGGTATAGGTAATAGCCACGGTTTGAGGAACCGTGGCTAAGTTTGGCATGGCTATAGGCCTAGACCTTTAACCACAGTTACAAACCGTGGCTCTAGATCTATAGCCACAGTTTAGAACCGTGGCTATACAAGAGGACATACACACTTTATTGCCACGGTTTTAAACTGTGGCATTAGACCTATAGCCACAGTTAAAAACCGTGGAAATTAACCAATAGCCACAGTTTAAAACCATGGCTATAGTGTCTGAAAATCCATAAAAAAATACCCCCAACCCCACTGCACATCCCCCCCACCCCCACTCCCCTTACAGCCCCCTCCCCCCTTCATCCCCCACCCTCTGGACAGCCCCCCCCCACTCCCCTTGCAGTAGACAACCCCCCTACAACCCCCTACAAAGCCCCCCTGGACAGCCCCCTCCCCCCTGTAAAGCCCTTCCTGGAAAACCCCCCTTCCTGGACAACCCCCCTCCCCTCAAAAAAATAGCCCCCACCCTCTCCCCTGCACAGCCCACCCCCATGCAGCCCCCTCCCCCTGCAAAGCCTCCCCTAGATAGCACCCCTCCCCCCTTGCAAAGCCTCCCCTAGACAGCCATCCCCCCTACAAGGCCTCCCCTGGATAGCCCCCCCTCCCCCTGCAAAGCCCCATCTGGACAGCCCCCCCCAATTTAATAATAGTTTAATCATCTTATGCCAACATGGGAGATTGATGAGTGGTTGTACAAAGTTCAAGTCATAATGATATTTAAGTTACAGTGGAGCTGAATAGAACTATGGTTCCCAAAAATTGTTATGTACTGATTGATGTTGAATGAAGATATATATGATGTCATTACAACAATAACAATCAATATGTGTAGTTAAGAAGTTATTCTGAATGGAATGAAGAAATCATCTAATGTGGTAGCCCACCCCCCTACAGCACCCCCCTCCTGGACACCCCCCCTGCCTGGACAGCCCCCCTCCCTCCTGGACACCTCTCTCCCCTGCCTGAACAGCACCCCCCCTCCTGGACACCTCTCCCCTATGGACACCCCACCTTCCTGGACAACACCCCCTCCCTCCCTACTGGACACCTCTCCCCCTGCCTGGACATCGCCCCCCCTACTGGACACCCCTCCTCCCCTGCCTGGACAGAACCCCCTCCCTCCTGGACACCTCTCCCCTCCCTGGACAACACCCCCCCTACATAGACAGCACCCCCCTCCCTCCTGGACACCCCTCCCCCCTGCCTGGACTGCACCACCTCTGCTGGACACCCCTCCCCCCTACCTGGACAGCACCCCCTCTGCCTGGATAGCCCCCCCTCCCTCCTGGAAACCTCTCCCCCCCTGCCTGGAAAACACCCCCCTCCCTCCCTCCTGGACACCACTCCCCCCTCCCTCCCTCCTGTACCTAGAGAAGGTACAAACTATGATGTCTTGGGATCTTCCCAAAAAAATGTTTAAGATCACGAGTTTCCTTGGTTTTATAGGGTACTATCAATGTTTCATCTAGGAATTATACTATTTGGAAGTGATGATGATAGAGTTGACCAAAAAGGGGGTAAATTTTGAGTGGTCTAATCAGTGTGCAGATTCATTCCTAGATTTGAATAGGAGATTGATAAAAACTATAATTTGTATTTTTCCAAATCTTGGGATTGGATACACGGTGTACCATGAAACCTTAGGTGCTAGGTATGGAGTTCTGTTAATGTTGAGGGTTAAATTATTTTCTTATGGATCATGTAATCTACAGCTCCATGAGTGAAACCACCTAACACCCAACATTAAGTTGGCAGCTATGGTTTACGCTCTAAAGTGTTGTCAATATTATCTCTTTGGAGAGAGGTTTAACATTTACATGAACCATAAGATCTTAAAACACATCTTCAATAAGAAATATTTTAATATGAGGAGGAGGTGTTGGGTGGATTATTTTTAGACATTAAACCTTGAGCTGACCAATGCTATAGGGAAGGGTAATGTCATTATAGATGTGTTGGGTCCTAGAAATTCCAAATTAAAGAAGAAGAAAATTTCATCAAAATCAAAAAGGGTAGAAATATATTCAAAGAGGATTTGAGGAAGAAAAGTTTCAAAGGGATGAAACTATGAAGGATGGACTGATTCGGTGAAGGAAACATCACTTCATGGACTGCTGCTTTACATGGTGTTCTGCCATTCCCATAAAGCATCTTGTGAATGAAATAGTTCACAGAATAATGTGACACATCCACCATTTGAAAAATAAACAAAATTGATTGTAGGGATGTGGTGGTGATATCTGCCCCAAAAAATGATCCTTCCTATGAACTAAAATGGTTCATGGGATGAGGCAGAACCGTAGGTTCCTGCAGATGAATTCAAATCATTTGAAAGGATGAGGCTGTGATTTCATCCCCCAAAAGAGATTTCTACCCCCCACGAATGACTTCTCTCCATTGACTAAGTCATTCATGGTATGTGTATTCTTCTTAGGCTCCCACAAAATAATCCTTACAGCCCACCGTGGATGACTGAAAATGATATTACCTAGTGCCACCACTCGTCTATAAAAGGACCCCAAGGGGAACCAAAAAAACAAACTGAGAACCAAGAACCAAAGAGGTCCAAAGAAAATTAATGAAGGGGAAGGAAAAAATCTGGATAATTTCCATTAATTTAGAGTCGATAATGATCCTATGCATAGAAATAAGGAAGAAATAATAAAACACTTGGCAGATTGTGAACTTAAAACCTTCATAGAAACCACTTCATGGGGCATAATATGATGGCCCCTTTGTGGATGGACATCCTGCATAGAAAAATGCTATATGGGAAGAACCATACTCTACATAGTAAGAAGATACATGGAATGAACTTGACCCTACATAGAAAAATACTATATGGGAAGAACTTGGATTGGTGTAGTAATATGCTACATGGTTTGAACCCAGACTTGGATAGTGTAATGCTATAAAGACGATAGCCTCACCTGTATAGAAACCTGCTATGTGGAGGGAACCCCATGCCACTTAAGAAACTCCTATGTGGAATAGGTTATTCTTGTACAATCCACGGTCTAACTCCTGTCACTCCTCCTCATGTCATCAGCCCTCATGATGGTCCCTCTACAAACCAGTCTAATGGAATCAGGTCATGGCCTCTTCCAAAGCCACCCAACATGTATGATAATACCATTGAGCACATCAAAATGTCATATCATGTCTACATATCTATGGTAATAGGGGTTTCATGGGTAACCTTCACAAAAGGGCAGACCCCCACAATACCCTCATGTTTACATTCTTGTGGTAACGTGGGTTCCGAACTTAGGGTACTCGCATGAACCTCCCCATTTTGGGAGGTGAGGTTAAGGATCACTCTTGCCTATCCCTTTGACGGGAAATGAGATCCTTCCCCTCAAAACTGATTTTAGGGTAGGAAATCCCTCTTGGAGTAATACTATAGCCTTTCTTATGGGAGACATGACATTTTTCTCCTCTTTTATCCATCATGGGATGTAGTCAGGCGGATCAAAAGATGTGAACATCCTAGATATGAAAATTAAAGAGGATACATGCACACTCAAAACTCCTACCTCTCTCTTTGGGATTTGTCTCCATGTATACCAATCAACAAAGGATATTGTGCGATCTTTAGATCCACTGATTCCTCTTATTTCTCACACCGAGCATGACTCATGTGGTCTTAGAGGATAGTGGCAATCATGACATCCGCACGATCCCAAAACCTCAAATGGGTAGCTTCCATGCATAATCTCCAACCTCAAATGGGCCTCCAACATGGTGTAAGCCTCAAAACCATATCTCAACCTTAAAAGGGATATATTCCTGATGAAGCGACATCATACATGCATCCCTTGAGTGTAATATCCAATCATGTCCCCAAAAATGTAAATCTTCCACATGTAATTCCCAACCAACCGAACTACACGGGCTTTGATTCCCAACTAACTGGGATATGTAGGAATCCTCCTTGATGTCCAAACCCATCACCCAAGTTCACCCTAATCTTATTCATTCCACATTCATAGTAGGGTCATGAATCCACATGGAAGACCACATCTTTTCCATTCCCCTCTGGCCGCTTCATCATAAGTCCCGCATTGATCTTGACTAGGAACCTTTCACCTGGGAGCCCTTTCCATATGAAATTAAACTGCATGGTTAGTTCCTTATCCCATGACCTTAAAAGGTGATGTGCCCCATTAAGAGTCAATGAACTATGTGGGTTATGATTCCCCTCATGAGGATATGTAGTAATCTCATCACATTGGTTTGATCCAGACATTGAAATAACTCCCTTCCCCCTAGATGGTGATAAACTCCATAGCACCTCACCATGTGGCTGAAAACCAGTGTTGTCCTAATAAATGGATAAGGAATAAACTGCTCAGGAACAAATGTTTTTTTATCAAACCATAACATCATTGACCGTGAAACCAACTAATCTTTGAAAGAAACAAAATGGTGAATCCGATGTGAATCATTAACCAAGGTGGCGGTGTTACCCTACTTTAGGCCCCATTTTCATCCAAAGTGGAAGAAGGAAAAAATGGTACCATCAATTATGCATGTGTTAATGTCATTATACTTTGACAAGGTTTTTTCCTATATTTTCAACGAATATTTCAGGCACTCTTCAGATCTCTCTTTAACCCAATGGTATCTCAATAGTTTTCGCAAGTACGCGCGTCAACCACCTTACATGCGGTCATGTCCTCCACTAAATTGAGGATACTGTCTCCCAACTAGCATCTTCAATGTTGGGTTTCAAATGAGTTGGAAAGGGAGTACCATAAGAAGGGTACTCTCCCAACCCTGGAGGTAGCTAGACATGTCCTCCAGTCTATGAAGCCCTGCCAGCCATCTACCCAGCAATGATCGGCGATCCAAAATCAGGTGGCTCCACTAGCCACCTCCAACCATTTCAAGATCATGTACTTGAAACATGATAATGAGTTACTCTCTTATTTTAGGGAGGCTAATAAATTAATCCCCAATGACGTAGTCCCAACAACATAGGGGTCCCTCCCAAGGGCCCCTGATAAAAATCGTCATTGCTAATGCCAGTGGCCTAGCCTCCTCACCACTAAGATGATACTACCCCAAGGGCCCCAGCTAAATTCATACAGACCTGTGCCCCCAATATGGTTCAAAAAAGGTGACCATCATGTAGTTAGAAACATTCCATCATCCTTATTCTTATTGAAGAATCTCTCCATGTGAATACGGTGACACACTACGAGTAGATGAATACTCTTGATCACTCTTACGAAGCATGCTAGTCAAATAACATGGAAAATTATGAACAAACACAGATTCCTACTACCACTCTCCAACCCCATCATGAAAATAGGGTAGAAAATTATCAGTAGATGAAAATACCTACTGATGCATACAAATTCTATCAGCCAAATAAGGAGACAATGAAAAATGAGCCAAAAAAATTCCTTCTTACAAATATGAAGCTCGCCAATCAAATATGGTGGAAAAAAACTATAAGTAGAGAAAAATACCTATGGATTCATATCAAGACCATAAATCAAATATGAAGGCAACCTATGAGTAAAAACATATTCTTGCTTACAAATATTATTCCCACCAGTCAAATACGATGATAATTGGAGAACATAATCGATGTATCTTAGCTAAAAATCAGGGTCATCCTTAAGAACCTACCCCGACATTGGAATGGGAATATATTCCCATTCTCATGAAGTACATATCTCAAAAAATCTTATCAATGATAGAGGATCAGACATTAATGTTATCTATATATTTTCATCTTATCAAGAGCAACCGAACCTGGTGGACACACCACATATTCACCTAGGTTCTAGAAAAAAGATGGAAAAATATTCAGGTACTTCACATGACAACCTTGCTAAAAATATTTCAGGTACATCTACTCCCCTTTTTTTCAATCATACTATTGGTATTTCTCAGACTTCAGATAACATTAAAATGCCTACTAAATCTGAGAAGGAACATACAGTAATGCCTTTTCATGGCCTCTGAGAGTGTTAACCTCATGCGAAGGAAGTCAAAGGAAGGGAACTTTGCTCCTAAGATTGACATCTCTAAGGATTTTGATACCCATAAATGGAGTTTTCTCATTGAGATACTTCGTAGGCATGGGTTCTCGAATAGATTTCTGAACCTGGTTAACACTATTCTTGGATCCTCACGGATGTCAATTTCTGTGAACGGTGCACCGAGAGGGTTCTTCTCTTGCTCATGGGGTGTACGAAAAGGTGACCCCTTATCAGGTATACTGTTTGCAATTGCAGAGTATTACATAAGCCGATGCATCAGTGAGCTTGCTCATCTGGGTATTTATAAGAGGATTAGAGCTGGTTTTAATGATCATTCCCCACCCCATCTTCTCTATGATGATGACATTGTATTGCTGGGGAAGGCTTCAAAGAGAAACATATCCTATATAAAGGCTCTTTTTCACTCACTATGAGGATGTGGCTGGACAGTCCATAAGATGGGACAAATATTAAATTGTTTTTGGCAATGGAATTCCTATTGGAAAAAAGAACAGGATCACTTGATACCTTGGGGTGAAGAGGGGATCCTTTCCCTTTCAATATCTTGGGGTGAAGAGGGGATTCTTTCCCTTTCACTTGATACAAATGGTCATGAGGGATTATTATGGAACATCAAAGCCTGGTGAGAAACTTTATATGGACATGATCAATCTTTGAAAGGAAGTTGGTCACAATGAAGTGAAAAGAATGCATAAAACCTGTGGAAATGGGAGGATTAGGGGTCAAGGATCTTCGTACCATTAATGATGGTCTGATTGGAAAATTCACTTGGAGGCTGATCTCAAATGATGTTGATGATGAGTTTCTGTCGAGAAGGTTCAAAAAGCGGCTATATAATGGATATAAATACTGCCTTGAATCCTCGGTATGGGATTCCCTTTAGCATCCCTATGCAATGATAATGCATGATACTAAATGGTTGGTTAGTAGAGACTCCACTCATAGTTTCTGGAACACCTTCTGGCAGGATCAGCCCTTGCATTCTATGAATGTCCTATCTGAAGTTGCTTCATTGTCCATCTTGGGTTTTCTCTCATATCAGATTTCACATGATTTGAATATTTCTGACTATGTGTTGTCTCAAGTTAATAATTATGCATTTATGGATTGTAAAAAACTGATCTGGCTTCATAGAAGGATTGGGATTTTTGACCCCAAAGAGTTTTACATGATTGCATGTGGCGGTACTGACCACACTCCAACCTGGATTATGAAGTTCAGGGCTCCATTCATTTGGCCATCCCGGTTTCTCCTTCTTTGAATAATCTGGAAAAATATACTTCCTACCTCTAAAAATTTGAAGTGAGTTGGATTTCAGATGGCCTCTATGTGTGCATTATGTAGGGCTGCATAAGACACCACACATCATGTGTTTATGGAGTGAGGCCAGGCCCGACAACTCTGGAGTTATCTGGGAATACTGTTTGGGATTGCGATGGACTTTGGAATTCTGCTTATGGATCTGATACCCGGTCTGCTGCATATGCGCTGCAGTGAGCAGTTGGGAAACCTGCTCACTACTGCTATTGTGGCGGTCATTGTGTCCTTGTGGGATTCGAGGATCATGGATCTATTTGATGGCATGCATGATGCTGTTCGGAAGAGAATGATCTCCATCCATAGGGACGTGTATGCTGCGTCAGTGGTCCAGGATGGTGAGACATCTAACACCATTTCCGACCTGCAAACTCTTAGGTTGCTTGGAGTTTTGGGCTGACCACGCAGACCTCAGATGCTTAAGTATATCAGATGGATACCACCGATTACCAGAAAGGAATCCCCGTGGTCGCACTACGAGGCTGATGGCCGCTGCCCCTATATCTGCACAGCAGATCTATTTTCTAAAAAACAATATCCCCCCTTTATTATTCCCCCTTCCAAAAAACATGTCACAGCAGCGTAGAGACATGTCAGCCAGGTTATCTATGAAGTTATAAATGGAAGAAAGGTTCCCCTAGAGCCCCCTCAATTCTTTAAGAATCCGAGGGAGTGAAATTGATAAAACTGAACTTGTTTTTTTAGATTCAAACTAAATTTCATGGTATCACACTACAAATCTATCGAATTTCCCAAGAGTTACCCTGAAAACACACTTTACCAGATTCATGTTTAGGTTGTGCTACTGCAAATTGTTAAATATTGTTTAAATATCTTTGAAATAATCACATCTCTATTGATATTTGATAACCATGTCATTAACAAAATCATTCATCTATTCTTTCTAAGAAGATATTAATGATATAATGTGTGTAGTGTTGGTATGTAGTGTCATCATTATTTAATCCAAAGGGCATGACCTAAATGGTGCGGGCTAGATTGCAGGTGGCTGGGGGCTGATGCAGGCTCTAATGCAGGTGGAAGGGGGATGGAATGCTGGTGGAAGGGGGATGGTTGCATGTGCTAGGGGGATGGTGCGGGCTGATTTGAAGGTGGAAGGGGGGCTGTTGCGGGCTGGAATGCTGGTGGCAGCGAGCTGAAATGAAGGTGGAAGGGGGATGGTGTGGGCTGGATGTGGTTGGAGTAGGGCCAAATCACGACATTACCACGGCGTGACAGCGGCGTGACCGTGGCGTGACCGCGGTGTGACCGCGGCGTGACTGCGGCGTGACCGCGGTGTGACCGCGGCGTGACCGCGGCGTGACCACAGCGTGACCTCAGCATGTTGGCTCGGTCTAGCGACATCCGCAGGGCAGCATCTTCCGGCCATGAGAGAAGGGAACGAGAGGAGGTGGGGCAACATTCCGGTCGTCGCCCCACTGGCAAAAATTGTTATTAGTCAGTCTCAACATTGATCACAAGACTCATGGAATACTATCACTGCGAACCGCTGCAGGCTGTCGTTCTCGAGCAGGGCCAAATCATGGCGTGACCGCGGCGTGACTGCGGCGTGACCGCAGCATGACCACGGTGTGACCGTGGCATGACCGCGGTGTGACCGCAATGTGTTGGCCTGGTTCAACGACATCTGCGGGGCATCATCTTCTACTTAGTTTCAAATAGGATGATATGGATGGCATGAGAGGATGTCTTCTCAAAAGATTTAAAGAAATGAATGCTAATCTGTGATGACTAGAGGATTGGATGACCCTTGATATACCTAATTCGGTGAGGGCTCGATTGCAGGTGGAAGGGGGCTGGAATGCTGGTGGAAGGGGGCTGGTTGCAAGTGCTGGGGGGATGGTGCGGGCTGATTCGAAGGTGGCAGGGGGGCTGTTGCGAGTTGGAATGCTGGTGGTAGTGGGCTAAAATGAAGGTGGAAGGGGCTGGTGTGGGCTGGATGTGGCTGGAGCAGGGCCAAATCACGGAATTACCGCGACGTGACCACGACGTGACCGCGGTGTGACCGCGGCGTGACCGCAGCGTGTTGGCCCGGTCCAGTGACATCCGCGGGGCAGCATCTTCCACTTAGTTTCAAATAGGATGATATGGATGGCATGAGAGGATGTTTTCTCAGAATATTTAAAGAAATGAATGCTAATATGTGATGACTAGAGGATTGGATGACCCCTGATATACCTAATTCGGTGAGGTTTGGAGATCTAGCAATTTGTAGGAATACCTACAGGAATACCCCATGGGATCAGAAAAATCACAGGTTACATAACATGTAATCTGACATTACTGGTAATGTAGGACCCCTGGGCTATGGAACTGGTCTTTTGGTTGGATTTAAATATCACATTCCATGTGACATGGTCACACAACATGGGACCCATCTTAAAAGTCTAACAGCACTTAAAGAGTGTCTTGGTTCAAACAACCGTTTTAATAAAAAGAGGGAAACCCCCTACAGGGATATAAAAAAGGTCAAGTATGATGTGTTCTTTATGAATAACAACGACATAAAGTATAAGAAAAACATCAATGAAATAATGTTAAGCAAGGTATACCGCTGTGAGTTTTCGCAAACAACGCACCTCCGTTGGAGGGGTTTTATTACAAAACCATGACTTATTTATCAAACGAAACAATTATCTTAACTAACAATTATTCAAGAATTTCAATTTAATATAAACATGAAAAATTAAGAAGGCAACTAAATGAAATTTAAAACATTCTTGAATTAAATAGGCTAGGATAGGAACCCTACCTCAACCTCAAGGCGCGTTTGCTTTTGACGACGACAACTCGAATCTTCCTTTTTTCTACTTTCACGCATATGAAACTGAACATATATATAAGGAAACCTAGCCCCTATGTACATATTTTCATGTCCAAATATGCATAAGGGGGTCCTTAGATATATGTTTATACATGTATATACCCCTTTACACTTACACGCGTATGCATTTTTCCTGAATTCCCACATCATCCTTTTGAGCATCCTTTAACCTTTCCAAAAGGTATGGTTGAGCAATCATTTGTGAAATGATTGATGATGTTTCCTTATTTATGATTCCCATGTCCATATTCATCAAGTCTAAGAAGATTGGATCCTTCTCAATTCTCATCATTGATAGAATCGCTGGGTCCTTTCTACTTAGGGCATCTGCCACCTTGTTCGCTTTCCCAAGGTGGTAATGTTTTGAACATTCATAATCCTTGATGAGCTCTATCCATCTTCTCTGGCACATATTAAGCCCTTTCTGTGTGAATATATATTTAAGACTCTTGTGGTCAGTATATATCTCACATTTCTCCCCATAGAGATAATGCCACCATATTTTCAAGGCAAAGATCACCACCTCCAAATCTAGATCATGCGTTGGATAGTTTTTCTCATGGATTTTCAACTGCCTTGAGGCATAGGATATCACTTTATTATTCTTTATCAGCACACAGCCTAAGCCCTCCTTCGAAGCATCACTAAATACCACAAAAATTTTCCCACTTGTGGGTAAAGTGAGCACAGGCACAGTGATAAGCCTTCTTTTCAACTCCTTGAAGCTTTATTCGCATTCGTCACTCCAACAAAACTTTACTCCCTTTCGAGTTAGCTTGGTAAGAGGGTTGGACAATCATGAGAAATTTATCACAAATCGTCGATAATATCCAGCTAACCCCAAGAATCTACGGATATCCGTTACCGATGTTGGCCTCGACCATCCCTCGATTGCATCTGTTTTGGAGGGATCCACAGATATCCCATTGCTTGTGATGATATGGAACAAGAATGAGACTTCCTTCAACCAGAACTCACACTTGATGTACTTTTCATAGAGCTTCTCATTGCGTAAAGTCTCTAGTACAGTTCTTAAATGCTCCTCATGATCCTCCTTGGTTTTAGAGTATATTAGAATATCATCTATAAATACTACCAAAATTTTTTCTAAGTAATCTCTAAAGACTCTATTCATTAAGTCCATGAAGATTGCTGGAGTATTGGTGAGTCCGAAAGGCATTACTATGAATTTATAGTGCCCGTATCTTGTATGAAAAGCAGTCCTGGGGACATCTTCCTTCTTCACCCTTACTTGATAATATCCCGACCGCAAATCTACCTTGGAGAAGTATTGAGCTGGTTTCTTCCTTGGACTCAATCATCTGAGCCAGATACGTGTGCTCATATGGCAGTAATATCCATGATTGAGATGATGGAGCTAAAGGAGATTCATCTTCCTCCTTACACTTGTAAAGAATTGGGGGTCGATTATCCATATGGAGTGTGATTTCCCTCTCCCGATAATTTATGTTGGATCTATATAAGGAAAGCCAATCCATGACAAGAATTACATCAAATTCCACTAGAGGGAGTATGATGAGGTTTTTTGGGAAATTCAATCCACAGATTATAACAGGGGAGGACTTATATTCATGGGATGCAATGATTGCCCCATTTTCCGTAATCACCAACATCTTCACTTCCATGGTTTGTGGTGGTGCTGGGATTGTTCTACTAAACTTTAGAGATATAAAAGAATGTGTAGAACCTGAATAAAAAATTACGTTCGCTATTCTTGAATGAATAACTAGCGTACCTATCACCACTTCATTGTCGGGATTCAATTCGGAAGAAGTGATGGAAAAATATCCTTCTTGCTGCCTTAGAGGTTGTTGGTTGCCTTCGAAAACCTTTGGATTAGGGAACTGATTTGCAAGATTCCCCGGTTCTTTGAATTTGTAGCGAAGAACAACGCGTTGAGGTTCGAACGAAGCGTTCCTCTCCTCTGCCGCAGCCGCGGGTCTTTCTTTCCGACAGTTAACAGCTAGGTTCCCTTCTCTTCCACACCTAAAGCATTTCCTCGTCCCCTTGAGGCAATTTCCAGGGTGCTTCTTTCCGTACTTTTGGCAAGTGGGGTGCTGGATCTTCTTAGCACCATTAGATTTATCCATCGGACCACCAGCATTGAAGTACACCTTACGCTTCTTGGCCCCATGATACCCCTGTGATTCCCTGATCTCCATTTCGACCTTGAGGGCACATCAGACAATTTACTCACAGCCGTCGAAGTCACGGATTGCTAATGCTTTCCGCAGGCTAGGCTTCAGACCACCAAATAAGCGGTCAACCTTGCATTCGGGGGTAATGACAAAGCCGGAAGCATATCGTGCAAGCCTTGTGAAGTTTTCCTCATATGATCCAATAGATTCTTCTTCTTTTTTCATGAGGGAAAGGAAGTCCCTTTCCATCTTAAGCCGGAGGGTGCGTGGAAAATATTTATCAAAAAACATCTTCCAGAAATCCTTCCATTACAACGCCTCTATCTCCTCCTCAGGCTTAATATTTTTGATCAACGTCCACCATTGATCAGCTTCACCCTCCATACGATAAGCCGCCAAGAGAACCTTCTCTTGTTCAAAACATTGAAGGATGGATAAGATCTTTTCAATGGAGTTGATCCATTGTTCAGCGATCGTGGGATCAGATGATCCACTAAAAGTAGGAGGCCTTTGTCTCATGAAGCTCTCGATAGCAACTTGTTCCTTCTTAGGGGGGTTTGGATGTTCCTCTTAACCCATGTTTCTATTAAAATCTTGAGTAAGCTAAGAGAGAAGCGTAACAAAGTTCACGATTCCCACTCCCATTGGATTGGGAATCTCATTAGTACAGTCATCACACTGATCTTCACACCTGTTGTTAGCCTGATTCCTCCTATTATTGGCCATTAGCTGGAGTAAAAGGAAAGTTAGGGGGTAACACATAAAGGGTAAACCAAAGACAAAAGTTTATGACTTAAAAATAAACTTTTATTTCCTTAACTCATGATTCTATAGTCTTCAACCTAGGATTTTCATGATCTACTTTCTAACATATATTCTTAGGGGAATTTTTTTAATTCCCTTAATAAGGGTTCATACTAAGCTTGTGAATTTATCAAAACATATCCCCCTGGAGTGTCGTAACCAAGAGTTCAGCAAGGCCCGTTGTCGTGCACCAGTTCCCGTTCGAGTCTAGCTCAAAGCGGTGTTTTCGGGTTTTACCCCTAGGATACATCTGTGCCAGAGCCGCCTCTACCTGCTCGTATCCAAACATGGATGTATTTGTTTGATAAACCACTTACTCAGTACTTACCAAAACTTAGGGATGTTTTTATTATACTTAGTCTTGTCTTTAAGGCTTTACTAGGGTTTTCTAATCCTAATCCCAAAAATAACTAAACCTATCCTTTGATACCAACTATGACAACCTTGCTTTTATTACAAACTTAAACATGATTTATTACATAAAATATTCACTTGATACAGCATGGATGATCGAGAGGTCTAGTGTATTTGGGGCTTAGGATCATTACATAACAACTTAAGACATGAAATACAACATCTTTATTTAAAACTTCCTTTACATGACCACTACATTCCCTCGTACTTAGCATTGCATGGGATAACGTGAGGGCATGCATAAGAAAAGGGGTGAGCTATAAATCCCAGTAAAGAAATAAACATAGAATACACGAGGAGTACAATACATGTTAGACAATAGGCATATCAATAGAGAACAAGAGAAACATGAACATAAAGACACGATAAAGCATGATAATCATAACATGGAAATGTGGTAACAACACTTAACATGAAATTAGCATGAGCCGAGGCTCATTACACATAGAGCATGAGTAAATCCTCATTGCACATAAAGAACGAGTAAAACATTGTTGCAATTGAATTATCATGAGTCAAAACTCATTGCACATGGCGTATCATGATACTATACTTTACCCAATGAATTGGAGCTCTATAAGGGCGCACCCTTCTTAAACATTTCATTTCATGCATAAGTGTGCCACATGGATCATAAAACATGGATTCATAAAACATAATCATTTATTCCATGGTAAAGGAATATGGAATTCATACATGAAACTTTATAATCAATAAGTAAATTTGCATAAAGGTGAATACCCTTGATGGAGAAATGGACATGGTATTCACTACACAATGGCATTGGCTTAGAAAATCGGTGCGATTTCGGCAGCGTAACAGCGTGACGTAAGAATTCATAAAAAATGTTGATGAGAGAGTAAGGGGTTCCTAATCATATTTACATGTAATGTACAGTAAGTAGGTAATATATATACATTTCCCAAAAATTGTAATGGAATTTAGGTTCATGATACAAAAGTATTGCTTGAATGTAAATGAGGAGGGAGAAGTTCCTTTCGGAATTTCGGCATAGTAACGGGTGTACATGGGAGACATTTAATGAGAGAGAAAGGGGTCTCACATCATTCAAACATAAAGAGGGAAGTATTATGGAGGTGCGAAATTATACCCCAACATTCATAATTGAAATTAAAAGGGCAAAACAACTTAAAGAAAATTGGACAAAAATGAGAAAGGAAGAAAAAACCCTTACTTGGAAGTGTGCTTACAAAGGCTTGAGAGAGGCTTGAGAGAGGCTTCTTGGGAGCTTGGGGAATGTTGAGAGGATTATATAGAGAGTAGGTCAGAGGTTGGACGAACTACAAAGGCTTTGAGTTAGGAGGAAGTGGGATCTTAGGTGGGTTTATATAGGAAAGGTGAGGGAATTCTTTATTATTTAGGTTTGGGACACCTTATATTAAATTAATCCAAAGCACAAACAATCACATGGTTTTTGCCCATGTTTTTGTAAAAGGGAAGATGAAAAAAATATTTTATAAGGACAAAGTCCTAACTTCTTAAAATAATAGGGTTTCTTATGTGGAGGTGAGTCACACTCCCATGGAAAACAATTTAAAAAGACAAGGTGTTTAATAAGTCTTGAAGGGTCCATTAATGCTTTGAAAAGTAAGTCAAACAAACCCAAAATCACATTATTTTAATGTTAAAACATATATTGGACGAAAATAAATCTTATAGTATTTTATTACATCACTATTGGGTCATTATGATGTGATAAAACACATTATATATTTAAACAGTATTTAATTTTTACCCAAAAAATTGATTGTCTCAAAAAATTATGAAAAATTCACCGTTGAATAATTTCTACGTCCTAATTCCAGAAATAACATTTATTTTATCTAAATAATTTTCTAAATATGTTAATTTTTACTTTTAAAATAAAAACCGATATTTATCGAAAATTCACGGGTTTTGACAAAAATGGCTTTCAAACCTTAATAAAAATTACAATTGCATTCATAAAATTATATGATCATTTATATATAATAAAATTAATTTAATAATAATAATAATATTTTATTAAAATATTATTTAATTCAAAAATCCCTTAATTTAAAAAAATATAATTCTTAATTAAATAATAACTAAAAACACTATTTTCACTTTAAAAACTCTTTACAATGTATCAATAATGACAAGAAAGTATATTCATTATTATATACAAAAAATAATGTACAAGAAAATTGTACTAGAGATTTGTTACATAAACCCTTAAAACAGCCGCATAAGACCTAAGGGTAAGGTGTGCGATGGTGACAGACTCTTGGGGTGGCTCAGATAACATCGCTCGAGTGGTAATTTCTAGCAAATTACACTTTTCCTGTAGACGGTCACGTTGAAGATTAACATGATGAAGCTCAGCTTGGGCTTGGTCAAGAGAGAAGCCCAAAGAAACCACCTCTTTTCCGAGCTCCGACAAGCGGGCTTCGTATGGAGAAATTCTACTGGATGAGGCCATCGCTTCCTTTTTTTGAGTAAATTGGGTTTGTTAAAGCCCTATATTTATACTAATCATGTGATCACTGTTCAACGGCTATAAAAGAAACGGTAACAATTCTTAACATAAAACCAAAGAATTCGACATTTTATATAAACATTTTACATAAAGAGACATTTAATTAGATCAAGAGGGATTTCCATTAATGAAACTTTGGGTCGTTACATGAAGACCCATTTTTCACTTTAAAAAGTAAATGGTTTATTTCTCATGTGACCCTCAATGATTTCACCTATACTTATTTCACCAGTTATGGGTTAATGATTATTTATATGATGGATTTATGATGTGAAAAGAAGATTCTATATGTGATGGTGTTGGAGGTGAGGTGCGGGACATTTTTTTGGTAATTATCTTGATTTTTTTCACACCTCCACGATTGTTTGTTTATGGTAACTTGGGTGTCTAGGTAGGAGGTCTTGATTAATGCTACCCTAGTTGGTACACACACTTCTATGTCCCCTAGTTGTGTTTAAGACAAGGCTAGTGGGAATGTTCCCTTATGATGAGTTAAGTATGGTTTAATTGGGCGTATTGTGTTATTTTTGGATGAAACATATATCAAATGTTGGTCCATGTAGTTATAGTGACATTTTGTATCATGACACACTAGTACCTAGGGTATATCCCATGACATTTTGTTCCTTGATTGGTGGTTCTATACAGAAGAATAAATAATTATTTTGATTACATCCCCCTTATTATTGTTTTATTAGTGTAACTATTAATATTGGTTTTCTTTACTATTATATTGTTCCTTGATAACATGGTTCCCTTCTTCATTGTGAATTTATTTTCTTCTGTTGATATGGGTTGTTTATGAGATAATGAATGTTTGATTTTCAAGTGGAAAACAAATTTATGTATTATGAGATGGGTAGTACCTATATTTCCCACTAATGCATTGGGTAAAAGATTATATATCATGATATATAAATGTCATGTGAATAGGTTAGTAAGTCTATAGGTTCAAAATGGGTGAGTGTGATTGTGTTAATCTCTACTCATAAAAATACATGTGAATAAGTTAGCAAGTTTCTATGTTCACAGGTGAGTGTGATGGTGTTAATCACTAATCATAAATTTAAATGTGAATATGGTTTTGAGTAGCCAGTGAGGGGGGGGGGGGGTCAGAACATCAGAAAAGGAGTTCACCCACTAGCGATGGGTTGGCCAGTCCATAATGTTGATGGGAGGAACACTGATAACTAGTGATCAGAGCTAGATAGGGGGTGTCATGAGACATATATGGCATGCAACCATCAATTATTAGTATTGGCTAGATATAGGGAAGTGACAATGACATCTAGTGATTTTGTTAGGGGTTCACTTTTAAAATGATTCAAGTGTTTTAAAATATTTCTTAAAAAATTACATGTGTTGAACATACATTTTTTTGGTTTTAAATTGCTTTAAAATGGTTTAAAAATAATAATTGGGGTTTTAATAAAGGATGTTTGGAACTAATTGGTTTATTTTAAAAAGTTTTTTTTTAATTTTAAATAGTGTTTTGTGTAAAGGGTTGGTTTTTTAGAGGTGTTGTGAATTTTGGTTATGAAAAAATTTCCTTAGGGATTTTTAAAGAATAAAATCCACCCCCTCTTGTATTTGAGTATCTCATCTTTACATATTAGATCCTACAATTGGTATCAGATGATTGGTTCAATATGAATTAATCTCACGATTAGATTCAGAAGATAATTCATTTTCTTCTTTATTTTGGAATCATATTTTTTAGACTCATAAAGTTCAGATTCATTTTTGCTTAGAGATACTATTGTTCTATATTTTTCCTTTCTTAGAAACATTTTTCTTGTTTACAAAAATTTTCTATTAACAAGTTTTGTATGGAAAGAATTTTCTTTAAGATGGCAGGGATCAATGTTGGTTCTATAGACAATCTCAATCCAACTAGACCAACTATATTTGATGTAAATGACTATGAGTATTGGAGAGATCGCATGAAGAATTTCATTATCAATACTGGTGTTGATAATTTTGTAATGCTTACTGGAGGATACAAAATCCCTGATAAAGAAGTTAATACCTTTACCAATCAAGAAAAGCATGAATATCAACTGAATTATAAGGTATGCAATACTTTTCTTTGATCCATGACTAGAAATATATATATCCAAATTTCATCTTGTGAAGTAGTAAACAGTATTTGGAAGAAACTTGAAGTCACTCACTTTGGAACTTCCAAAGTAATTGAAACTAGAAGAGCCATGCTCAGAGCTGAATATCTTGGTTTCTGCTTTCCTTATGGAGAACCCATATGTAAGGTACAACAAAGATTCGTGACTATTTTGAATAGTTTAGAATCAATGGGTGAGAAAGGATTAGATGATGAAGCTCTTGTTGACAAGATCATAGACATCATGCCGAATGAGTGGGAATACAAGAGGAAAACTATAAATGAGAATAGAAAGGTTACTCATATTTCTCTTGATGAACTCTTTGGAACTCTTCTTCAGAATGAGACTAGAATTAAGAGAGATGCTGATAATGTAAAGAAGAAGAATGGAAATGGAAGTGTTGCTTTTACTACAACTTATAATCATATGAAATCTAAGACTCTTGAGAGAGTTACTAGATCCAAATCTAATAAATTTGTTATCCAATCCGAATCTAGTGAAAGTGAATCCTCAGAAAATGAGTTAGAAAATCTTGCTCGAAGGATGAACAAGATAGTTGGACAAAGGAACTTTAAATCCATATATAAGAAAAAGGAAAGGAAAGATAAGAAAGATTCAGAAGTCACATGTTATGAATGCAAGAGATCTGGAAACATAATATCTGATTGTCCAATTATTAAGAGAAAAGAAAGAAAGGAATAGCATTCTAAGAGAAAAAAAGAAGTATTACAAGGATAAAGATAAGAAATTATTGAAAGCTAATAACACCTAGAGTTCCAATGGTGGAGACTCTTCAGATGAATCTTCGAATTATGAATCTTCTGGACAGAAGAATCTTGGTCTAATATCCAAACTATCTATTGACAATCATTTCTTTATAGATAAGGTACAAAATGCTGAATCTATGACCAATATATCTTTGAATTCTAATGATAGTAAATATTATGACTCTTCAGATGAAGAATCTTCTTCTGATGAAGATGATACTTTACCTTCCTATAAAGAAGTTTCTAGTTTTTCCAAACTTCTTGAGATTGAGAATTCAAAACTCATGAAAAACCTTGATAAGGGAAAATATAGGAATACTATTCTTACTAAGGAAATATCAGATATTTCTAAAGATCTTGATAAGAAAAATGCTGATTTTGAAAGTATTTCAAAAAATCTTGAGGAAGTAAGTTCTGAGAAGAATAAGCTCTCTAAAGATCTAAAAAACGTAATTTCTAAGAAAAATGTTTTCAAGCCTAACTCTAGTTAAAAATCAAATGTTTTAGAAGACAAGAACCCGATTATCAAACTCAAATCCAAA
The DNA here is from genome assembly GCA_963277665.1 of Viscum album. Lineage (NCBI taxonomy): Eukaryota > Viridiplantae > Streptophyta > Magnoliopsida > Santalales > Viscaceae > Viscum > Viscum album. Next base: position 1,774,918,369 of record OY728142.1, on the reverse strand, counting down.
ATATTTTCCTTGAGGAAGTGTTTGTCATACTTCACCTTATGTAAGGAAAATTTTGATAAGATGTATTCACAAATACGACCTCTAAGGAATAGTTCTGGTTTTGGTTGTACTAGTTCTAAACCATTTTTTAGTAACAATTATTTTGTTCCTCAAAGTGATCCATTCTGTACTAAGTGTCAGTGTGGTGGACATTGGGCAAAGAATTGTTCTTTAAACAAAACCCAGTCTTTAGGATTTCATAAAGCATATTTTTCTAAAAATATGTGGGTGCCTAAAATTTTTCTTTATAAGAATTCTGGATCCAAGCAAGTTTGGATTCCAAAAACCCAACTTTTTCTTATTTTCAGGAAAATAGAGAAAGTACCAACAACAATACATGGTACATGGATAATGGATGTTCCCGGCATATGACTGGTAACAAAAAATATTTTGAAAAGATTATCAAGATGAAAGGAGGAAAAGTAAATTTCGGAGATAATGGTCAGGGAGAAATTATTCATATAGGAAACATTGTTCTTCTTGGAAAAACTTTGATTTCAAATTTTTTATTCGTTAAGGGTCTTAAGAACAACCTTATTAGCATAAACTAATTATGTGATGAAGGTTACCTTGTGAATTTTAGGAATGACAAGTGCTTAGTACACAATTCCAAGGAAGAGTTTGTTCTTTCTACCCATAGGCATGAGAATGTATACACACTAAACTTAGAAGACCTTAGGAGCCAAGACCTACCTTGCCTTAGTGAAATAGAAGATCATTCTTGGTTGTGGCATAGAAGGTTAGGACACTGTAACCTTAGGAACTTATGCAAACTTTATAAGAAAAGATTAGTTAAGGATCTACCGGAGCTTAGATTTAATTCTTCAAAAGTTTGTGACCCTTGTCAATATGTAAAGAAACATAAATCAAGTTTTAAATCAGTTGTTGAAGTCTCAACTACTGATGAATTACAGTTATCTCATATGGATCTCTTTGGTTCTGCACAAACTGGAAGCATTGGAGGAAAGTATTATGTATTTGTCTTAGTTAATGATTACACTAGATTTACATGGGTCTATTTTCTAGCAAAGAAGTCTGAAGATTTTTATTATTTCAAAAGTTTTATAGCTCAAGTTAAAAATTAAAATAACCTTCCATTGAAAACTATTCATAGTGATCATGGAGGAGAATTTCAAAATTCTGATTTTGAAACTTTTTATAGTAAAAAAGGCATTACTCATAACTTCTCAACACCCAGAACACCTCAACAAAATGGTGTTGTTGAAAGAAGAAATAGAATTATTCAAGAGATAGCTAGAACCATGTTGAGTGAGTATTCTGTAGCCAAATATTTTTGGGCTGAAGTTGTAAGTACTGCTTGTTATACTATAAATCGAGTTTTTATTAGACCTTTTCTTAATAATACTCCTTATGAGTTATGGAATGGTAGAAAACCTATACTTTCCTACTTTAAGGTTTTTGGTTGCAAGGTATTCATTCTGAATACTAAAGACAATACACATAAATTCGCACCAAAATCCGATGAAGGAATTTTCTTAGGCTACTCCACAACTTCTAAGGCATATAAAGTTTTAAACCAAAACACTTGTACTGTTGAAGAGACAGTACATGTTAAATTTGATGAAACTAATCTTTTTGTTTTTAAACAACCCCAACCTACATCTTCAGATGTGTTTTCAAAAACTGATTATCAACCTATGTTAGAATATCCTTCTGATAAGGAAAATTTCCAAGAAGATACTTCTGAAACATTTACCCCAGAAGATTTCCTACCCTATGTTGATGAACATGTCTTACAAAACCCAAATCAGTTGTTTATTAAGAATTATTCTAGTGATAACATCATTGGTGATGTAAATCAACCTGTAAGGACTAGAAGTTCCTTAAGAAATGAAGTAGAACATCTAGAATTCCTTTCCCAATTAGAACCAAAAATCATTGATGAAGCTTTAGGTGATGATGATTGGATAAAAGCCATGCAAGATGAACTAAATTAATTCGAAAGGAATAAAGTCTGGACCTTGGTTGAAAGACCTAAGGAAACTTCTGTTATTGGTGTAAAATGGGTCTTCAGAAATAAGTGTGATGAAAATGGAATCATTGTAAGAAATAAAGATATATTAGTTGCTAAAGACTATAATCAACAAGAAGGAATATACTATGAAGAAAACTATGCTACTGTAGCTAGACTTGAATCTATTCGTATTTTACTTGCCTTTGCAACATTCTTCGTTTTCAAACTTTTTCAAATGGATGTGAAATGTGCTTTCCTTAATGGTTATGTTCAAGAGGAAGTTTTTTTTGAACAAACTCCTAGGTTTGAAGATACAAAAAATCCTGATCATGTTTTTAGACTTACCAAAGCTTTGTATGGCCTTAAATAAGCCCCTCGAGCCTGATATGAAAGACTTACAAAAATTTTGCTTCAAAATAACTATGTTAAGGGAAATGCAGATCCAACCCTTTTTATAAAGAAAGATAAGAAAAATGTTTTTATTGTTCAAATTTATGTTGATGACATTATATTTGGTTCAACTCAGCAATCTTTAACTGATTACTTTGCGGATCTAATGAAATCTGAGTTTGAAATGAGTATGATGGGTGAGTTAATATTTTTCCTTGGTTTTAAAATTTCTCAAAAACCAGAAGGAATCTATATATCCCAACATAAGTATATTAAATATCTTCTCAAAATGTATGGATATGAAAACACTAAGAGTATAAGTACTCCCATTGGTATCTCAAACACACTTGATTTTGATAAAGCTGGGAAACCAGTAGATCAAACATTTTTTAGAGGTATGATAGGAAGTTTACTTTACTTGACAGCTAGTCATCCAGAATTAATGTTTTCAATATGCTTATGTGCAAGATATCAATCCAATCATAAGGAATCTCATTTAAAGGCAGTGAAAAGAATCTTTCGCTACTTAAAGGGAACCATGGATTTAGGACTTTTCTATACTTTTGGAAATGATTTTGTTTTAATTTTTTTTTCAGATGCTGAATTTTGTGGATGTAGAATGGATAAAAAGAGTACATCTAGAACTTTTCATTTCTTAGGAGATTCATTAGTTTCTTGGTCATGCAAGAAGCAACACTCAGTAGCACTTTCCACTACTGAAGCTGAATATGTAGTAGTTGGAAGTTGTTGTTCTCAAGTGTTGTTGATTCAACACACACTCACAGACTATGGTATGAGTTTTACCAAAACACAAATTTTGTGTGATAACACAAGTGCCATTTACCTTTGTAAAAACTCTGCACATCACTCTAATTAAAAACACATAGATATTAGGCATCACTTTCTTAGGGATCACACACAAAAAGGAGATATTATTCTTCAATTTATCGGAACGCAATATCAACTTGCTGATATTTTCACAAAATCTTTACCCCCCGATAGATTTGAATACATTAAATAGAAGTTAGGAATGATAATCGTAAGGTAATCCTCCTTGATAACTTCTTGTTGAACCAATCTCCTTACAGTCATAAACTCCTTTTCATAGAGGGAGTACATTTCATTGTAAGTTTTTCATATTTTTCGTAATGAAGTTTTTCATATTTTTCATAATGAAGTTTTTCATATTTTTTGTAATGAAGTTTTTCATATTTTTCGTAATGAAAATTTTCATATTTTTCGAAATAAATTCTTTCATATTTTTCATAATAAAGTCTTTTATATTTTTTGTAATGGAAATTTTCGGACCTGAAATTTTCATAATGGAAATTTTCGGACTTTAAATTTTTGTAATGGAAATTTTCAGACTTGAAATTTTTGTAATGGAAATTTTCGGATTTGAAATTTTCGTAATGGAAATTTTCAGACTTGAAATTTTCATAGTGAAGTTTTTCGTACTGAATATTTTCATAATGAAGATTTTCCTAATGAAATTTTTTGTAATGAAGTTCTGTGTACTCAAATTTCTTTTTCGTACTCAAGTTTTTTTGGAATCTAAATTCCTTCAAGAAGAATTTTCCTCAATAAAAATAATTCTCCTGACAATCCGAAAGGTATGATTCTTTCTTGAGTTTTCGTAATAACCTTTTACTTGCTATTAGTTTATTTTGTTTTTAAATTTCTTGGATTCTAGTTTCCTTAAATCTGAATGTTTTTCTTTAAAAACCTCAAAAGATTAGATTCTACCAAATTTTCCTTACGGCTATCATTTCAACTGACAGATCAGATATGAATAATTCTCAGCCATTGGGTTGAAATGGGAAGATGAACCATCACTTCAACACCTATAAAAGGGGGCTTACCAGTGCGGTTCCAACGAAATCGTCCGAAGCCGAATCAGATTCCAGACGAACTCCCGGTGGATCTTCAAAGATCCGGCCTCCTCCTTTGGCTCCAAAATGGCTCAAGTGCCTCCTCTGCCAAATGAGGAGGCTACTGCCTATTTTAAGCCGAAAAAAAAGTACACGGCATATACTTCTTTCATTTAACTATTCATTTGGTGGCACCACCACACTGTTCATCTGTCGACATGAGTACACGACATGTACTCTTGAGTACATGGCGTGTACTGTCACCCAGCTGGCGGTGACGCCACCGCCTTACTGTTTAAGCCTGCCGACTGACTACACGGTGTGTAAGGCACCACTACATGGCGTGTATTGGTTCCTACACCCTTCGTCACCAGCATGGCCACACACCCCGTGTACTCATCCCAACACGGCCAAAAGTACATGGTGTGTAGTTTCAAAATTTAGGATTTTCCCCCATTTTCCATATTTTCTCAAAAACACTTAAGGAAAAGGAAAGAAGAAGCCCGTACCTCTAAAATAAGAACCGTGTTCTTACAAACTTCCCCCCTTATAGCAAATCATCCCCAAATTTCCCTTCCAAGGGTGGCGAAGAATAAGCTTAGAACAGCTCTGGCCACTGAGCACGTACGTCGGCCTCCCACTCCCAGGTCTCATCCTGCACTCGGCCATGCTGCCATAGCACCCGTACGAGAGGATCTGACCAGCCTCGGAGAACCTTCGTGCTCCTGTTAACGATATAGATCAGATGCTCCTCAAAGGACACATCATGCTGAAGCTCAACCTCTTTTGGCTGAAAGGTGTGAGACAGGTCTGAATGGTAGCGACGCAACTGAGACACGTGAAAGACGTCGTGCATGGCTCGGTACTGCTGTGGTAACTGCAACGGATAGGCAACCAGCCTGACTCTCTCCAGAATCTCAAATGGTCCCACATACCTCGGTGAAAGCTTAACCTGTCTCCTGATCTGTTTGTGTCCCAACCTCGGTGAAACACGCAAGAAAACCTAATCCCCGACCACGAACTCCAAAGGTCGTCTGCGGCGATCAATATAAGACTTCTGATGAGACTGCATGGTAGCCATCTGCCTTCGAATCAACTGGACCTGTTCAGATGTCTCCTGCACGAGCTGTGGCCCCAGTAAAGCTGCCTCACCTGCCTCTAACCAGCACAAAGGTGACCGGCATGGCCTACCACATAAAGCCTCGTATGGTTCCATCTCAATAGTCGCCTGAAAACTATTGTTATAGGAAAACTTGACTAAGGGTATATGATTCTCCCAAGAGCCCCCAAAGTCTAGGACACATGCACGCAGCATGTCCTCTAGGACCTGTATCGTCCGCTCTAACTGGCCATCTATCTGAGGGTGGTATGCTGTGCTCAGAAGCACCTGTGTACCCAGCACCCTCTGAAAACTCTGCCAGAAACGAGATGTAAAGCGGGCGTCTCTATCTGAAATGATAGAGCGAGGGACCCCATAAAGACGTATGATCTCTCGGATATACAGCCTTCTGAGCTCGTCCACACCGAAGGCCTCCTTGATCGGCAAGAATTGAGCTACCTTCGTGAGTCTGTCCACAACAACCCACACGATGTCATTTCCTCGAGGTGACCTTGGAAATCCCTTCATGAAATCCATCGCGACATCATCCCATTTCCACTCTGGAATGGGAAACTGCTGTAACAACCTAGATGGTCTCTGATGCTCTGCCTTCACCTGCTAATAGGTGGAACACCTCGTAACAAAACCAGCTATCACTCTCTTCATACCCGGCCACTAGTTCTGATGCCTCAAGTCACGGTACATCTTGGTAAACCCGGGATGAACTGCCCAAGCTGAAGCATGAAACTCCTGCATCAGCTCCTCGCGTATATCCCCTGGAACCCATACACATCCATGGAAACGCAAAACCTCATCATCACCTATCGTCCAACCGGTAGGAGGGTCCTCACTTGCCACAGACTCCCGTAGAACTAGACCTTCTGAATCCGATAGCTGCCTCATCCTCACTCTGTCCAGGAGGGTAGAAGTCACAGCTAACGAGGAAAGATAAGTCTTCCCCTGACTGTCATGCACCTCCAGATGCATCTCAGAGAACAAAGCCATAAGCTGCCACTCACCACTGGCCTCCTGCACTGCCTGTATCTGAGTCTTCCTGCTCAGTGCATCAGTTACTGCATTACCTTTACCAGGTTTATAGGCAAGCTCAAAATCGAAGGACTGTAGGTACTCAACCCACCTTTTCTACCTCAGATTCAGGTCACGCTGATTAAAGATATACTTGAGGCTTTTGTGGTCGGTGAAAACCACAAAATGCTCTCCCAACAGATAATGTCTCCAACAACGCAACGCATGCACAACTGCAGCCAACTCGAGATCATGCGTCGGGTAATTCCTCTCATGTGGCCTCAACTGCCGAGACCCGTACGCCCCAACTCGGTCACCCTGCATCAAAACGGCTCCCATCCCAATCCCTGATGCATCACAGTAAACTGTATAGCTCTTCCCCTGCTCTGGGAGTATCAGGATCGGTGCTGATGTCAGCCTTTCCTTTAGGTCCTGAAAAGCTATCTCGCAAGATTCTGACCAAACGAACTTCACAACCTTCTTAGTCAGACCTGTCAATGGTGCTGATAAGAGGGAGAAGTCCTGTATGAAGTTCCTGTAGTAACCATCCAGCCCTAAGAAACTCCGTATCTCAAACACGTTCTTGGGATGCTCCCAGGAAACTAATGCTCTCACCTTATCTAGGTCTACTGCAACTCCTGCCTCTGAGATGATATGACCCAGGAATTGAATCTGGTCCATCCAAAAGTGGCACTTCGAGAGCTTAGCATATAGGCGATGCTCTATCAGTGTACTCAATACGATCTCAAGATGGGTGGCATGGTCTTGTCGAGTGTGAGAGTACACCAAGATGTCGTCCACGAATACTACCAAAAATGAATCAAGATACGGATAGAATACACGATTCACCAGAGCCATAAAAACTGCTGGCATGTTCGTGAGTCTGAACGGCATAACCGTATACTCATATAGACCATACCTACTCCAAAAAGCTGTAAGCGGTATATTTGATGGTCTAACGCGTAGCTGATGATATCTGGATCTCAATTCAATCTTTGAGAACACTCGTGCTCCATAAAACTGATCAAACAGATCATCTATACTCAGCAAGGGATATCGGTTCTTAACTGTCAACTGGTTCAGCTTCCAATAATCCACACAAATTCTGAGGGTACCATCCGCCTTCTTCGCAAAAAGGACTGGAGAACCCCAAGGAGATGTACTGGGTCGGATAAAACCCTTTTCCTGTAACTCCTCTAACTGCCTCTTGAGCTCCTGAAAATCAGGCGTGGCCATCCTATAAGGAGGAATGGACACCGGTGCTACTCCTGGCACTAGCTCAATAGAGAAATCCACCTCGCACACCGGAGGTAGGCCTGAAAAGTCATCTAGAAAGACATCCCTGAAATGATCAACAACTGGAGGGAAATCCATATGACAAGTCCCCTATTCATCTAGATATAAGCTCACAATCTGGGCTGTGACTCAACCTCGCCCATGATGCTCTGGTCTAACTCGACTCGCCTGAACATTCCACTCGCCCTTGTATAGAAACTCCTCGCCCTCTGGTGATGTGAAACCCACCCTGCGACAGTAGCAGTCTATGAAGGCTCAAAAGGGAACCAACCAGTCCATCTCGAGAATGACGTCATAGCTCGTCATCTCCAGGACATAGAGGTCCCAAAGGAAGTGACACCCACCAACCTCAAGGGGGCACTCCTTGCACTGACGCACACCAACCGTCCCAGTCCCCAACGGAGTGTCTAGCGTTAAGATATCAGAAGAAGTAGAAACACCGAGCCCAAGGCTCTCCAAAATGGGTACAAATATGAAACTATGTGTAGCACCCGTATCAAAAAGTAATGAAGACAAGACAGAAGCTACTAGAATAGTACCTCTGACTGTAGAAGGTCTGGGATCCTGCTCCTGCTGGGTCTGTTGCACCGCATATGCCTGTCCAGTGCCGCGGCCCTGTGACATAGCCTGGCTACCCTGAGCTGTCCCGCCCTGTTGCCTCTGAGATCCTGGTGTTTGGATACCACGGCCACGAACACCATCTCTGCCTGCACGCCTTGACGTATTCCAGTTCCCTGACTAGTAAGAATCCACTGGTCCTGCTCCCGCACGCGGAGTCTACACTGAACCCCTCTCACTAGCCACTGGTAGAAATGCCCTGCAAAAGCACTGCAGATGACCCATATTGCCACAAGCTCGGAACTCCACTGGGTCTCGTGGACACTGCAGCCTCTTGTGACCCTCTCTTCCACACTGGTAGCACCTGACCGGTCCACCTGAAGAAGCTGCCTGGCTGGTACTGCCGCCCTGAGAGAAGTCCATCTGTCTCTTCCTCTTGCCAGCAGAAATAGTACCAGTAACTGGTGCTAAACTGCCCTGGCCCACACCACTTGATTTCCGCAGGTTCCTCTATGTAATTAACGCCTGGTTCACAATCGCGTGTGCAGTAGGCAACCTGAAAACATTCACCAGCACTCAGATGTCATACCGAAGACCATCCTCAAAATGTCTGGCTCTCAACGTCTCATCACCCACCCGCATGGGTGCAAAACGCTGAAGCTCTGTAAAACGAGAAGAGTAGTCCATCACCGACATAGCGCCCTGCTACAGATTCATGAACTCTCGAGCTCTATCTTCCCTCAGTGTCTCGGGAAAGAAGAAGTCATAGAAGACTGCCTGAAAATATTCCCTTGCCATGTCCCTGTGATGCTCTGACTGGGTGGTAACATCCCACCACCTCTTGGCAAAATCATGCAGCATGTAAGTCACGAGCTTGAACCTCCGCCCTGGAGGAATCTCCAGATGCTCGAAAATAGTCTGCATCAATCCTAGCCAAGACTCTGCAGCCTGTGGTCCGCCATCCCCTGAAAATGTAGGCGGATGCTGCTGCTGAAAGATACGTGTCAGATCGGCCATAGATGTGGCAGCCTGTAGTGCTCCCTGAAAGGTCTGCATGAACCGCAATAAGCCTTCATGGAACTGCGCCTCCACGCCTGTGTCCGGTATAACAGTTGGTGCCGCATCTGGGTCAGCTGGTGGATCAACTGGTAGCCCATGGACCACCATCTCCGGAGTATAATCGTCGCCGCTCTCCTGGCGAACAACTCACGGTCGTCTAGGCGACATGACTCTACAAGGTCAAAAGCACGCCTCAGATTCAAGATTATTAAGACTGAAAGCGAAGGAATCACAAAGGGAACAAGAGGAAGAAGGTATTCAAAATTGGCAAAACAAGACTACACGACGTGTACAATGACTACACAGCGTGTACTTGACTTCCCTTCCCCTGCCCGGGTCCTTCTACACGGCTAAGCCACATGGCTTCCATTCAACAAAACTACACGACGTGTATAATATCTACACGGTGTGTACTGTGTTATTTTCCAACTGCCTGTGTCATCTGTGACACGGCCGACTACTCGGCTTTACCTCACATGGTGTGTTACACCCATACACGGCGTGTACAACACCCCGTTTCCCAGCCACACGGCTAACTCCACACGGTCTGTCCTCGGACAAGACTACACGGCGTGTCCCAAAGGTACATGGCGTGTTCCGGGAGAGGTGACACCGGCCCGTGTTGTTAGTTACACGGTCGAGTCCCCATGTCACACTACACGGCGTGTCTATAATTGACACGGCGTGTTCTGTCAAGGAGTTCACCACCCCGTGTTGTTAGTTACATGGCCGGACTCCGGGTCACACTACACAACGTGTACAAAAACTACACGGTGTGTTTTACCCAAGCACTTCCCTACCCTGTGTCGCCGCCCACACGGTTTGTGACACGGGAAGAGACTACACGGCGTGCACTCAGGGTACACGGCGTGTACTCAAAAAGTTCATTTTTCTTCCCGAACAAAAGAACACACACAGTGTGTATGAGGTCCTACACGGCATGTTTCTGGGTTTTCCGGACAGTATGCCTTAGAAACTTCCCCAGAACCCAAAAAATACTGAAAAATAACACCTAAGTGTCAAATTCCGGCCCGTGGGGGCCCATAGACCCCACGAATCAAAGTTTGAAATCTTATTTGTGTTATAACCAATAACAGTCAATGATCCACCAAATTCCGGTCAATGGGGGCCCATACTCCCCCAAAACCAAAGTTTGGTGTCTATCCTATAAACAAGCTCAACCATACAGGCAGGTATTTATCAAGCAGCTATCACAACAGCATGCTTTCTTAGCACATCAACTATCACAACAACATGAAAATTCTAATGCACCTACATGGCATGGAAACTATGCATGGCATGTGATTTCTAGAATATGCCTATATGATGCATGAGATGAAATACCCTCATCTCATCTGGTTGCAACTAAATAGCACCCACAGATAAAATATAAACAGCACAATCCAAGTGCGTCACCCAACGGTGAAAACATATCAACCGTAAAATTGCAAAATCAAAATAATGAAAAATACGAGGTAGACTGGATTTTCCCTGTACACGGGTTAGCTACGCCTGAGCACAGCTTATTACCAACTACCGTTCTGTCCTATCCCTGACTATGGCTCCAAATAGTAAGTCAATAAAAGAAACCACCTTTGATACCACTTTGTAATGCCCCGGACCCGGGTGCCACGCAAAGGGTGCCTCGAGCCCGGTTCGCCACGTGACCTCAAGCACATTTCCCCAAACGCCAGAGGCTACCGACTAGCAGCGAGGGACTAGGTCTGATAGTGGGGAAACTATGCCCTCATTTGTAAAAGTGTAGCGCGGCGGAATACCAAAATAAACATACAACAAACAGCAGAAGCAGTAAACATACACAACTGAAATAACTACAACAGTGGATATAACCAACAGTATATAAGTGATGATGCTACATGTTTCAAGTTCTAAGAAAACAGCCAGAACATGTTATACATCAATACAGTATAGCATAAAAAATAGTACAACAAAACAAGCAAAACAGTTGGCAGCGGCATCCTGAGCCTAGGCTCGGTCCCATGCCCTCCTACTCCTCAGCAATAGTCAAGTACCTGTATAGGGACTCCTGCCCCTATCTACACCTACATCAACGTAATCTGTTTGGGCCGAAAAGCATGACCCAAACAGGGTGTGAGAAATATATCTCAGTAGGCACCCACCAAAGGCCCGTGCCCAACTACGTGTACGCATGCAACCACAGTGTGCAGTAGTAAAATGCAATAAAGTAAGCAGTACTCAAAAGTAACTAATTACCAGTTATATTTCCATTTCATTATCCATTTAATCCATTTAAATATTAGAAACCACCATAGTTCATTTCTAAGTAAACAGTCCATGTCCCCAGACAAACAAAATCTTACCCTCAGGTAAGCAGAATCCAACTTGCAGGTATAGCCCCCAGGCGTAACATAAATTTCCCTCAGGTGTAGGAAGTGTCACCCTCAGGCACAAAAGTCAAGCCCTCAGGCACAAAAGGTTTCCCTCAGACGAAAATAACTACATACCTCGGGCTAAATAGTGCAGTTCCCTTAGGCTAATCACAACAACGCCCTCAGGATAAATACAAAAATGCCCTCAGGCTAAACAGGTAACCGGGCCATGCCCAACAAGTAAACAAGAAGTAACAAGAAATTCTTCTCAAGTAAATTGTACAATTACTACATTGAAGGCATACCCTCGGGTATCCTAGACAAACGGATAAATAGAGAAACTGTTGGGAAAAAATCCCTCAAGGCATCATTGAAGCATTTTTGAGGTGATTGTGTTTGTTGACAAAGTGGACATCTGAGTGGTGATTATTGACAAAGCAAAACAATGACATACAAATTTGTTGACAAAGAGGATTTCATGATGAAATTTTGAGTTCAAGAGCTGAGGTCAACGATCCATGTTTGATTCAAGAACGTCGACAAAAGGAATGGATGATCTGGAGGCAGTACAAAAAGAACAGATATAAGGGGTGCTATTTTCCAGTGTTTGCCAAATTTTTGGGCCTGAAAATCGAAAAATGAAGAAAAGTGTTTTTGGAAAAGGGACTTGTGTGCCAAGGACTTAGAGTATAGAAAACTTGCGCACCATATTTTTTTCAAGATCCGAAGATCAAAATATGGCTAAGGAAAGAGGTTTGCGCAAGTTTGGGAGTTGGTCACGCAAGCGTCTAACAGGACAGAAGACTTGCGCGCCGAGACTGGGTCGCGCAGGTGACTTGCGCGCCGTCGCGTAGGGTGGTCAATTTGCCTATAAATAGTGGACCGCCCCTCTTCATTCTTAACCTAGAGTTCAACACTTTGAGAAATCAGAGCTCCCGTCGCATAGGTGTGGTGGTCGCGCAAGTGGTGTGTGTGGTCGCGTAGGTGGGATTTGCGCGCCAGGGTGATAATTGCGCACCAGTGTTTGAAGCCTGCACGCCAGTGTGGAGTTGCGCGCCAATATTGGATTGGGCGTAAAAGGAAGTGAGTCGCACAGGTTTAGAGTTGAGGAATCTTGAGTCGCGCAAGTGTCTGATAAGGACTTTCGCGCCCATTGTGACTTGCGCGCCGATACTTGCGCACTGAGTTAGACTTGCGCGCCAAGTAAGGTTTATTTCCAGCAGTGATTTTTAGGCTGCGTGGAAGTTGGAAGTTTGCCTGATTCCTTCGGTGCAAAGATATATTCATCTACGGGTGAAAATTGGGCTTCAATAGAGCATCTACTTACAGAGGAAGATGCATTCCTTCATGCAAATGAAGAGACCTACATGTCTATAAACTGTGAGTGGATTCCTTCCAAGAGCAATGAGCAAAGGAAGAGAAAGAAGGTGATCCTTTCCACTGGCAGTGATCCAGAGAGAGCAAAATAGGGAGTGACCCTTGGGGAAGCAGTGAGATGACCCTAAACATTGTAAAGGCAGTGATCCTGGGAATAAAAGTGATCTAGCCCGAACATTGTAATCCACAACTAGTGAAGTTTAGTGGAATTGGTACGACTGACAACTTGTCGGCGTATGCTCCTTGGACGTAGCCCTTTGCGGTGAACCAAGTAAAATTGTTGTGTCCTGTGCATGCTTTACTTTCTATTTACTTTGTGGAACAGGAAAGAGAGAGAAGAGTGTTTTTCTTAACAGCGAAACAAGATCAGAACGGGCGTTAATTTTAAATTAGTCATACCCTGATTCACCCCCCTCTCAGGGTATTCAACCTTGTGGACCTAACAATTGGTATCAGAGGGAAAGGTTGATAGTTGTTCTTCTCTCAATGGAGGTCACTAATCATAAAGGGATTCCGATCTTCGACGGATGTAATTTTCAGATATGGAAGAATCAAATGCAACACTATTTCCGATATTTGGGAATGGATGTGTTTTCAGCAGCTATGCATGGTATCACAACTGATATTGATAGTGGTGCATTATCAGAAGCTGAACATAGAGAGTTGTATGCTGATTCCAAAGCAATCAATGCCTTAGGGGGAGCCCTCTCCAATACCATTTATACAAAGGTGATGTAATGCAAAACGTCACATGCCATGTGGGAAAATCTTTTGAATATATATGAAGGGGATACAAAGGTGAGAGAGGCAAAGCTGCAAGTGTTATGGAACAAGTTTGAAGATCTGAGAATGAACTCGAATGAGTCTGTTGATGCATTCTTTGAAAGGGTAAATGCTGTGGTAGAAGACATGTGGGGTCTTGGAGAAATTATCAAAGATATAAAAATTGTGAAGCGCATATTCAGAAAACTTCCAACTCAGTTCAATCCGAAAGTTTCTGTTTTGGAAGATAAAGACCCAAAATAACTGACATTGGATAACCTGAACAACACTCTTGTTGCATATGAAATGAGAAATAATGATAACGAGACTGTGGAAAAGGGGAAATCCAAAGAGGTGGCATTCAAGGCCATGAAGAAGCTCACCATTGAAGATTCTAATGAGGAAGAAGAGACAGATGAGGTGATGTCATTCCTTTCTTCAAATCTGTAAAGATGAAGAGGTAATTTTAAAGGGAAACTTCCACTAGCATGCTTTCGATGTGGAAAGGTTGGTCATATTGCGGCAAGATGCCCCAAGAAGTTTCAAGATAACGATAATGATGATGATGAAGTTGAAATTCCCAAGAAGAAGACTTCAACGTTTGTAAAAGGGAAGAAACAATTCAAGAGAAATTTCTTCAAGAAAAAGAATTTTCTTTCACAAGAATTTGAAAGTTCAGATGGGTCTGAGGATGAAGAGGTTGAGGAAATAGAAAATTGCAGAGATCGTGGGGTAAATGACTTGGTGGTGATTGTTGGTAGTTCTCAGAAAAAGGAAGAAGCTGACGCTGAATAAGAAGAATAAATTGAAGGGAGAGTTGATATGGAAGCCGAATTGGAAGAAGCTCTTGAGGAGATAGACGTTTGGAGAGCCAAAATGAAGAAAGAAAATAAAGTGGTTAGTGATGCCAAACTCTATATGCAACAATAGGATGAAGAAAAGTCTGAGCTGTTAGAAGAAATTGATAGACTAAAATCCTCAACACCAGAGAGCTCAGAAAATATTGTTGAGTATAAGCTTAAAATTGAGGAACAAAAGAAGGAAATTGATTGTTTGACTAACACAGGAAAGGAGAAGGTCACATGTATCAAAGAGCTTGAAGAAGAAGTGGTCAGTCTGCGACACAAAATTAAGGATGAATAAAAACTCTTGACCCCCAATGTGATTTCAGAAAAGCAGGCCATTCATAAGAAAGAGAAGATGAAAGAGGAGCCTAGCAGTTCAGTAGGGAAGAAATAGCAATTGAGCTCAGATGTTAAGGCCGTTTCAGGGCTGAATCAGGAACAAAAATCTATGACAATTGTAGTCAGACCGCAAGCAACCGTCCCGAAATTGAAGGTTGATTTGGGCACAAAATAGAATCAGAATATTTAGAGATCCCAAAGGGAAAATCATAGTGCTGAATTATCACGAAGGAATGCATCCTATATCAGATGTTATTGCTATGGGAAAATGGGACATTCACAGTATGTGTGTTCCATAGCCAAGAGATATAGAAGGGAACATGAACAGAGATGGCAGCCAAACAGAGAATGGTTTTCCATAACATATTTCGAAGGACACTGTTTTTGGTACGGAGGATTTGGACACATGGATAGGTACTGCACTTTGACCATTCTGAAAAATGTGCCAAAGCAGAATCAAAATATTTGCAAGCAGCAGATCAATAAACTGACAAGTGAGTTAAAAG
Source organism: Viscum album (assembly GCA_963277665.1). Taxonomy (NCBI): domain Eukaryota; kingdom Viridiplantae; phylum Streptophyta; class Magnoliopsida; order Santalales; family Viscaceae; genus Viscum; species Viscum album. Next base: position 1,774,902,876 of record OY728142.1, on the reverse strand, counting down.
TTCAGAACAGATTTGTAGCTCTGCAAGATGAAGCTGGTCCATCATACTCTGAGAAAGAACAGAAGCCTCAATCCATGCCGAGTATGAAAGAAAAAGTATGGACCAAGAAGGAGAAAATTGAGAAGGCCGTAGTTGCTGAAATTTCCCTTAAAGCATCAGATCGTTCTGGTGTGTGGATTCTTGATAGTGGTTTTACATCTCACATGACAGACAATAAGGATCTGGTTATAGGCATAAAATATGACAAAGAAGAAGTTTTCAAATTTGGAAATGATGAAGGCCTGAAGATTGTTGGCTCAGGAAAAGCCAAGTTTGGGGGCAAAGAAATGAGACGTGCTGATGTCTTGGTAGTAGAGGGTCTCAGTCATAACTTGCTTAGCGTCAGTTAACTATGTGACTCTGGGAACTCTATCTGATTTACCAAGAAGATGTGTATTGTAAAAAAAAAGATGGAGTAATCATTCTACCGGGAAAACGAACAAAGGGAAATCTTTACCTGGTAGGTGGGGAAGAAGATTCGTGATTTTTATCCAGAGAAGAAGAAAACCAGCTGTGGCATAAGAAACTTGGACATCTATGTCAACCATCCATGGAAGATCTGGTAAAGTGTGATGCCACTAGATACCTTCCCAAACTATCACGTGATCGCACTCATACGTGTGATGCTTGTCAACAAGGGAAGATCATCAGAAAAACATACAGGCCAAAGGAACAGAAATCATCCAGAGAGCTCGAATTGGTACATGCTGATGTATGTGGATCTATTTCACAATGAGCTATAAATGGGAAAAGGTACTATGTTCTTTTCATTGATGATTATAGCATAATGTCCTGGGTATTCATCATTACCCATAAGACAGAGGTGTTCAGTTGTATAAATAAGTATAGGAGGGAATCAGAAAAGATGCTTGGGCAGAAAATTCTGAAGTTTTGTACTGATAACTGTATAGAATTCACAAACAGTCAGGTCGAAAACTATCTCGAGAAACATGGGATAAGGCATCAAGTTTCATCAGTAAGAACTCCCCAACAGAATGGAGTGGTTAAAAGGAGAAATTGGATCATCAAAAACATGTCCAGAACAATGCTTATTGATAAGGACATACCAGAGAAATTTTGGAAGGAAGCAGTTTTGACATCGGTCTATGTTTCAAACAGGTCTCTGTTGTGTCCGAAGCAAGGGAAGACTCCGTATGAACTGTGGTATAGAAAGAATCCAATATTTAAATACTTTCTAATCTTTGGAAGTAAGTGTTTCATTCTCAACAAAGAAAATCATAGGAAGTTTGAGGCACGAGGAGATGAAGGGATATTCCTTGGCTCCTCAGGGAAAAGTAAAGCATATAAATGCTTCAATAGGAGGCTGGGAAAAATTGTTGAGAGCAATGATGTCACTATAATAAAAAATTAACAGAATGCTCAAAGAACTAGTGAAATTTTTTTGGATTAAAGTGATGATGAGGTAAGCAAAACAAGGGGAGTAGAAGTGGTAGAGGATGACTCTGAAGAAGATACTGATGATGAACAAGAAAGTGTAAAGTCTATGTCTGCAAAGAAGCCAAAGAGTCGAGTTGAAATTGATTGGCAGAATATCATTGGTGATCAGACAGCTCCAGTTCAGACTCGAAGAATGAAATCATCACAGCAAACATCGTTTTTGTCTCAGGTGGATCCGAAATGTTTTTCCGATGCAGCTGAAGATGAAAACTGGGTTCAGGCTATGCATGAAGTGCTTGATCAGATTGAGAAGAACCAAACATGGGAGATTGTTTCGAGGCCAGTAGATAAGAATGTCATTGGGACTAAATGGTTCTATCGCAACAAGATGAATGAAGATGGAATGGTGATTCGGAACAAATCACAACTAGTGTGAAAGGGGTACTCCCAGATCAAGGGAATAGATGTAGATGAGACATTTGCACCAGTTTCAAGGCTGGAGACAATCAAATTATTTTTGGCCATAGCAGTGCAAAGAATGTTCAAAGTGTTCCAGATGGATGTCAAATCCGTATTCTTGAATGGGGTTCTGGAAGAAGAGGTGTGCATTGAGCAGCCAGATGGTTTTCTCATTCATGAGGATGAGAACAAAGTTTTCAGGCTAAAGAAGTCATTGTATGGGATGAAACAAGCACCAAGAGCATGGTACTAAAGACTTGATCAGTACTTGAAGAAGCTTGGTTTTCAGCGTGGAGGAGTTGATTATAATCTCTATTTCAGTAATGACAGTAATCAAAGGATTATGGTGTTGGTTTATGTCGATGACATAATATTTGGCGGATCAGATGAAGCTCAGTGCAGACAGTTTTCCGAATTCATGAAAAATGAGTTTGAAATGTCAATGATTGGAGAGCTAACGTTTTTCCTTGGTCTACAAGTGACACAAGGAAGGAATGAAACATTCATTTCTCAATCTAAATATGCCAAGGAGGTCCTGAGAAGGTTTGGAATGGAAAATTCCAAGTAGATGAAGACTACGGTTGCTACCCGAATGAAATTATCAAAATATGAGGATAGAAAGGCAGTTAATATCACAGAATACAGGAAAATCATTGGAAGTCTGTTGTACTTAACCGCAACAAGGACTGATATTGTTTTCGCCACATGCCAAGCAACGAGATATCAGAGTAATCCCAAGTAAATCCACATGCTTGCAGTGAAAAGAATACTTCGGTATATCCAGGGCACAGTGGATTTCGACTTGACATATACTAACAAATCTTAGACAGAGTTATTGGGATATACTGATGCAAACTGGGCCGGTTCAGCAGATGATAGAAAATCAATGTCAGGTGGTGCATTCTATCTTGGTGGATTGTGTATTTCTTGGATAAGAAAGAAGCAAGATTTCATTTCATTGAGCACCGCAGAAGATGAGTATATTGCGGCCACTCAAGCATGCACACAATTATTGTGGATGAAGTAGCAGCTTGAAGATATGGGAGTTGAAGTGAAGTCTCCGATCGGAATCCAGTGCGAAAAATCAAGTGCTATAAATCTTAGAAAAAATCCCGTCCATCATTCAAGGACAAAGCACATTGAGATTAAGTATCATTTTATCAAGGAGAAGGTTGAGCAGGGAATCGTGAAGTTGAAGTATGTGCCTACAGAGCTATAGGTTGCAGACATTCTGAAAAAGGCCTTACCCAAGGAAGCTTTTGAGAGGCATCGACTGGCTCTGGGAGTTCAGTCGATTCCCCGCACTTGAAATAGTGTGGATGTGGAACCCCCCCTCTCCCCGAGGTATGATGTGTTTTTCCTTAATGTGCTGATATGTGTTCTCTACTATGTTACATACTACAAAGGAGTTTCCTTTGGGTTCATTGACAAAGGGGGAGAAAATAGTGATTGTTCAAGGGGGAGGCAATGTGGATATTTCATAAATCATGAATGATATGGGGAGAAGCAGACAAGTGGAGTAGCCAAATAGGGGGAGTTGAAGCTAGTTGAACGTGCTTAGCCAGAGCTTAGCTTGGACAACATAGGAAATAGGGCTAAAGAGGTTTTGAAGCTGACAAGGGATGAAGCTGTGAACATAAAGGGGGAGCGTATTAAATCTGACGATGCTAGAAGTGATCGATCAAAGAATAGATATCATGACAGCTACAGATCATGATAAAATCAGAAGAGTAGTTTTGGAATGTGGTAAAAATATTTCCAACCAAAATTGGTCTTATAACAAGTCCTTCAACAATTGGTATCAGTTTAGTATAAATTCTTATCAGTTTGGTGTCAACAGTGTATGTCAGAGATGAATTGATCCATTTATGAACTTTTCATTTACTCTTGTTTCTCACGCCGAGCATTGCTCATGTGGGCTTAGAGTATTTGTTGAGTAAATCCTTGATCGCTATCAGAATCGCCAAAGGTGAATGGTGGCTGAAGATTTAACGATTTATCTTTCCATAAAAGAGTTGTCAACAAACCCAAAGGGGGAGATTGTTGGGAAAAAATCCCTCAAGGCATAATTAAAGCATTTTTGAGGTGATTGTGTTTGTTGACAAAGTGGACATCTGAGTGGTGATTGTTGAAAAAGCAAAACAATGACATACAAATTTGTTGACAAATAGGATTTCTTGATGGAATGTCGAGTTCAAGAGATGAGGTCAAAGATCCATGTTTGATTCAAGAATGTCGACAAAAGGAATGGATGATCTGGAGGCGGTACAAAAATAACAGATACAAGGTGGCGCCATTTTCCAATGTTTGCCAAATTTTTGGGCCTGAAAATCGACAAATGAAGAAAAGTGTTTTTGGCAAAGGGACTTGCGCGCCGAGGACTTGGAGTATAGGAAACTTGCACTCCATATGTTTTTCAAGATCTGAAGATCAAAATATTTCTAAGGAAACAGGTTCGCGCAAGTTTGGGAGTTGGTCGCACAAGTGTCTAAAAGGACAGAAGACTTGCACACTGAGACTGGGTCGTGCAGGTGACTTGCACGCCGTCGCGCAGGGTGGTCAATTTGCCTATAAATACTGGACCACCCCTCTTCATTCTTAACTCAGAGTTCAACACTTTGAGAAATCAGAGCTCCCGTCACGCAGGTGTGGTGGTCACGCAAGTGGTGTGTGTGGTCGCGCAGGTGGGACTTGTGCGCCAGGGTGATAGTTGCATGCCAGTGTTTGAAGCCTGCACGCCAGTGTGGAGTTGCGCGCCAATATTGGATTGGGCGTAAAAGGAAGTGAGTCGCACAGGTTTAGAGTTGAGGAATCTTGAGTCATGCAAGTGTCTGAGGAGAACTTGCGCGCCCGTTGTGACTTGTGCGCCGATACTTGCGTGCCGAGTTAGACTTGCGCGCCAAGTAGGGTTTATTTCCAGGAGTGATTTTCGGGCTACGTGGAAGCTGAAAGTTTTCCCGATTCCTTCGGTGAAAAGAGATATTCATCTACGGGTGAAAATTGGGCTTCAACAGAGCATCTACTTACAGAGGAAGATGCATTCCTTTATGCAAATGAAGTGACCTATAGGTCTATAAAATGTGAGTGGATTCCTTCCAAGAGCAGTGAGCAAAGGAAGAGAAAGAAGGTGATCCTCTCCACCGGCAGTGAGCCAGAGAGAGAGAAACAGGGAGTGACCCTTGGGGAAGCAGTGAGCTGACCCTAAACATTGTAAAGACAGTGAGCCTGGGCATAGAAGTGATCTATCCCGAACATTGTAATCCATAACTAGTGAAGTTTAGTGGAATTGGTACGACCGGAAACTTGTCGGCGTATGCTCCTTGGACGTATCCCTTTGCAGTGAACCAAGTAAAATTGCTGTGTTCTGTGCATGCTTTACTTTCTGTTTACTTTGTGCAACAGGAAAGAGAGAGAAGAGTGTTTTTCTTAACAACGAAATAAGATCAGAACGTGCATTAATTTTAAATTAGTCATACCCTGATTCACCCCCCTCTCAGGGTATTTAGCCTTGTGGACCTAACAGAAACACACCCCGGGGGTGGTTCTGGATCCAAGCAATGATCCCAACCAGCATTTTATTATCACAATTAAATACCTAATCAATTATAGGTATTAAATATAGCAACGGGCTCATCCACACGACACCCCAACATGGGTTCATGGCACAAAAATGCACAAAATACACAACAGTTGGAAAACTAAACACAAAGCCACCTACCAAAAATGTCAACGAGCGTTATACCCGAACGCCGTCGCCAGAAACGCCCAAGAATGACGTAAATATGATGAATAAAAAAACTCATTCAAATGTAAATAACTTACGTTAGGAGAAGAATTGGCAAGAACGGTACCAGGAGAGGAGAGGGCTTACCCGTGCGGTTCCAACGAAATCGTCCGAAGCCGAATTGGATTCCAGAAGAATGCCTGGTGGATCTTCAAAGATCCAGCCTCCTCATTTGGCTCCAAAATGGCTCAAGTGCCTCCTCTTCCAAATGAGGAGGCTACTGCCTATTTTAAGCCAAAAAAATAAAGTACACGGCGTGTACTTCTGAGTACACGACGTGTACTTCTTTCATTTAACTGTTCATTTGGCGGCACCACCACACTGTTCATCCATCTACATGAGTACACGACATGTACTCTCAAGTACACGGCGTATACTGTCGCCCAGCTGGCGGCGACGCCACCACCTTACTATTTAAGCCTGCCGACTGACTACATGGTGTGTAAGGCACCACTACACAACATGTAGTGGTTCCTACACCCTTCGTCGTCGGCATGGCTACACGCCCTGTGTACTCATCCCAACATGGCCAAAAGTACATGGCGTGTGGATAAAGTACACGACGTGTAGTTTCGAAATTTAGGATTTTTCCCCATTTTCCATATTTTCTCAAAAACACTTAAGGAAAAGGAAAGAAGAAGCCCGTACCTCTAAAATAAGAATTGGGTTCTTACATCATCTAGTTGGGTAGATGGTGGTGAGATGGTGGGAGTTTTTCCATGCCATCGTTTGGAGTAACTATTTGGTTTGGGTCCTTTATAGTTGGACTTTTCCTTTGGAGTTTTTAGCTACTTTTGTTATTGTCTATTTCTGCAGTTTTCTTAGAGTTATGACATATATATCTTGTCTGTCTTCCACTATTCCTTTTTGTTTAGTACATATATTCCATGTGTTTGATCAATTTTGGAAAAATCGTTCCATATGGTTCGTTGTTTGATATCTGTGTGCTTGTCGTTAGCTCGTGGGGACCAAGAACACCCTTTGGGTATGTAACATAATGGGTAGGGTGACGGGTTTGAGGGAAACTCAGATAGATTCATTATAATTTGTTATCCGTAACATCCTGTGTTTTGAATCAGATGAAAAAATGAAGGAAATTAAATTTTTCCGTTAACTGGGTAGGCCGATTTTAAAACCGAGCATCTGAACTTTTTTGTATCCAATAGTTGACACTGCGATGTGTCTTTTAAAGAAATTTAATTAAATTAATTAGATAAAAATTATAATGTAAATAAATTAAATGAAGGGTAAAATAATTTTTTATCACTTTGAAATATTCTATGAAATATTTTCAGAGTTAGATGTTTAGTCAGAGTGGGATTTCGAGGCCTGTAGACTCTCAAAGTTGATAGAATAAAAATATTAAATATATTCATTCATACACGTGTGCATTTTTCTTCTTCAAAAAAAAAAAAATAACTCTCAAACAGTGCATTTTATGAGAAATCTGAGACCACCATTAGGTTCGTAACGCTGGGTTTACCCTAAGAAGAGTATAACTTTGATGTGCGTTGGGTGTTTGACAACCTCACACATGATAATACCCTCTTTATTTTTAATTAATTTATTATTCCATTTTTTATATAATAAATAGTTATTTTCTCACAAACGGTGCATCATATGAGAAATCTAAGACCACTGTTAGGTTCAGATTGCAAGGTTTACACTAGGCAGGGTATAACTTTTGTGAGCGTCAGATGTTTTTTCAGATCACACCCAAAAATAATTTCATTGGGTTATAAATATTTTATTGGATGTTAGAAATAATAATAATAATTTTATTATTAATATTTTTATTTGCGTTGAAAAAAAAAGAATGAAAATATGGTTTTAGAAATAATAAAATGTGTTGCAGAGTAAATAATAAGTTTACAATGTAATAATTGTGATATTATTAATTGTTCCAATTAAATAAAAATGCACAATCAATATTAATTTAATAACCGTTATCCCCTTTTTAATGGTTGTTGTTTTTAAATTGTTGATGGTGTCATTGATGAGTTTTATTAAATAATAATAATTTTTATAATTTTTATTATTATTAGATTCAGAAAAAAATGTTGGTGTTTGTATATATATAATGTATATATATATGGATTAAATATATATGTATATATATACATATGCGGGTGTATATATATGTATATAAAATTATGTGTATATATATAAAATTTATATATATATGGGTGAATAATTATTGCTGGGTTAGATAAAACATTATTAATTGTCCCACATAAATGCTATTGTGCAGTTAATGTATTAACTTCATAGTTTTAATGAAAGTTTTGATTGAACTATTCATGGCGATAATTATGATATAGATTTAATAATAATAATAAAATATTGGTGTTATTATTATTATAATTAATTGGAGAAAATAATATTGGTGTGTATGTATATATATATATTTGAAATATACATATTTATGTGTGTGTGTCTATAGGTGTAAATAAATAATAAATATATATTTCTATTTTACTCGACAGCTTGTTGTGGGTCCCGAGAAGCTATTCAATTATCCAAATAGTTGCACGAGATTTATGTAAATTAACACATCATTACCTAGAACAAGGTTCATGTAATAATAATTAAAAATAAATTTAAAGAAATCAAAAGAGATGAAAAAGGAATAAAAATAAATAATAATATAAAAAACGAACATGAGAAGTGTAAAAATAATTAAAAATGGATTTATCCATTTTTATTTTTATTTTATTATTTTCCATTCCCTCCCCTTTTATTTTATTTTAATCTTTTCATTTTTTTTCTTTTTTCTTTTTTATTTCCTTTTTTCTTTCTTTTCTTTTTTTTCTTTTCTCTTCTCTCCCTCTCCTCTCCTGTGCATTGCACCCCCTCCTCTCCAAGTGGTGCGCTACCCCTCGTCACCGTTTTGGAAGTCTGTTGTACCTCCAATTCTTCTTTATTTTCAACACCTTTAGAAGTGTTGTAAATCTCTTGGTAAGTCTAATCTTTCTCACTAAGAATCTTTGAGTTTTATCCACTCCCTATTGTGTGATTTTCCGCAGAAGGTTTTTACTCAAAATTGGGGGTTTTCTTAAATCCTTTAATTTCTCCCATTTTAGATCAAATCAAAGGTTACTGTGGAATGTGAGATATATTACGACTATGAGGTAGGGTGTATACTCTCTTTCCCATCGTTTCATTGCATCTTTTACATCACACATTTGCGCTGCTCGTTAGTGACTACCGGCGATACTCAACTTTACTAAATCTAATTTAATTAAACTGCTTTGCTTGAATATTGTGACCTTGTTTGAGGTGAATCAACTTGTTTATATTTTTGAAACATTATTGGATACCCCTTTGGGTGTGTTGATGTAATCGGTCTAAATTCTGTTATCTTCGAATATTTAATTTATTAAATGCATGTGTCTGCACGACCCTCTTTGGTTGAGTTTTAAATAAAATAAATTATTTAGAATAAATGTGAACCATGAAATTTGGGGTTTTATTGGTTTGTTTATTTTTAATGATTCCTTGTTAGAATTCTTACTGTGCTATACAATTAAATTACAAAAAAAATCATTTTTATTTTTCTTTTACTGATGAAGTATTTTTCCTTAATAAACCTTAGACCATGATATTAAATTAATTGGTTAATTTATTTTATACGAGATTAATGTCATGTTTTGAAATAAAACCCCTCTAATAGAGGTGTGCTTCTTTCAACCCAAAATGTGATGATTTGGTTTCTTTAGGCATGTTTTAGTATTGATATGTTGATTGTGCTATATATATTTGGGTGTGACTGTTGGGGTTGAATAATCAGGAAGTGTATGACTTTTAGTATCTTAAATTGATTTTTTGCAATAATAAATGTGTACTTTGTGATATCTGCTTCTTTGAAATCTTATTAAATTCAGGGCAGGGAGAGAGAACATGGGTTTCATATTAAGGACCCACACATGGACTCTCCATTCCTAATTGGTTACCATACTACAAACTGAGGGGGGGGGGGTGTATTAGTATTTTCTAGACGACAGTTTCTCTGAGCTTTCTATATAATCATGAGTGATACTGGTTTCCTAAGAGAAAATTGAGGATAAAACCATTGGAAAAGTGGCTACGCCAAGTCTCGGGTGATACTTGACCCTTTTATGTGCAATACCCAGGACATACTCATGATAAAACCATGCATCAAGCGGTACTTGGTCTTTCAGAAGATTTCCATGGGCAGGCTCGATGGTTTGGATAAATTGAAGGATGTACCATAACGATACCTTTGAGACGGGCTCAGACTTAAACTCTAAACTTTAATATAATAATAATGATAATGATAGGAATGTTTTTATTGATTCCACTTTGAGTTACTTGTTTATTGTGAAAGCTCTCTGGTGCCTTGATGCACACTTTGTTTGACACATAAATTAGACCCCAAGCTATAACAAAATCTTGGGGGTATTATACTTTTTAGTATGCCTTTTGTTTTCTAGGATTTTATATATGTATAAATATATACATCCTACTTTATACAAGTAATTTATTCAGATTTATGACTTAGACCAAATTAGGTGGTATGAGACGAGTGTCCTCTTGAGAACCCGGACAAAGTTACAATTATTTTTATTTATTTATGTTGCTTGAATTTATTATAAATTTGACACACTTCTTCTTGTCTACCACACAAAATGGAAAGGTCTAGACACCATGGGTGATGGCCTACTGAGATTATATCTCACACCCTGCTCAGGCACTGTTTGGTACCTGAGTAGATTATATGTTTGCATGTATGGATAAAGAGAAGCATGCTGCTTCTGATGCTTGAGTATTGCTTGCTGATTAGGATGGAGATTGGGGGCAGAGGACCAGGGCTTTTCTTGAGATACAGTTGTTGTAATTTGTGTCATTTTCATTATATATTTGATAACATGCTTTTATTCCTGTTTTTCCATGATTTTAATTTAGTATAAATATCATATCATGACATCATTGTGTATTTGGTTTTATTTACCGGCTTCCACACTTGTCATTTATTCAGTTGGGATTATTTATTTTATTCTTCTTTAGTTTGTTTTATTTATATTCTTCTACTACTTATTATAAATTCCTTTTCTTCTGTTGTGTATTACATTTTTCTTATGAGGGTATTGTCTCCCCCATATACACATTAAAAAGGCTCTCACTACTAGTCGACAACATCTGGAATTCAAGGAGATGTGCTTGAGGTTATGTGGCCAACCCGGCTCTGAGCACCTTTCCAGTGTCTCTCAGGTCAAGGACATTACAGTATCAAACGTGTTCTGTCCTCAAGAGACCTTGTCTTGGGGCATCTGTTAGACTGGAGATAGGATTTTCAGGACTTGAGAGGTATATTGCGATTAGTGCCTGACCAACTATTATCGTAACGAGACTCAAGTTTCCATGGGATGTTGGGATGTGTGTCTCTAGTGTTGGGTTTTTGTTTTAAAATATCAATTTTTGATTATGGGTTTTCTAGTTTGAATTGAGATTTTCTCTGTTGTCTAATCATTCTTATGTTTCAGTGTGAAACAGTATGCCTCCGAGACGTCTTCCACGAGTTCCTCAAGAAGGTGCAGCTGATGACCCTCAAGATAATACTTTGATAAATCAAAATATTATTGAGACTATTGTATGGATAGTCTGTGATGTTGATCAAGATGTACCATGAGTTCAGAACGCTATTGTTGAGGTACAACCAGGAGCTAGAGGAGAGAGAGAGAGATCGATCATGGGAGTTTTTGTGCAAGAATCCACCATCCTTTAAAGGAATGACTGGACCTCATGAGGCAGAAGACTAGATGGATAGGATCGATCAGATATTTGACTTTCTAAATACACCTAAGAACATGAGGGTATAGTGTTCGACGTTCAGACTCGATGGGTTCGGAAAGCTATGGTGGGATTCTATGGTCTAGGTAGATAAACACATGGACTTGGATTGGAAGTGTTTCAAAATCCTATTATTTTAGCAATTTTGTACAGAGTCACTGATGTTGGATAAGTGTCTGGAGTTTCTGTCTTTATAATAGGGTGGGCTTTTAGTGTCGGCATACACCACTTGTTTTTCCAAGATTGTCCATTTTTCCCCAGACGTAGTGAAGAATGACCAGTTGAAGGCTCAGGATTACTTGCAAGGTTTGAGACTAGATATCATATTGTAGGTGTTCATGATGAAACTTTCTACCTATGCAGAGATGGTAGACAGAGCTATGATGGCAGAAATTAATATGGAAGGCAAGGTTGGATTTTCCACCTCTTCTCTTCCATTGATCATCAGCTTTAGTGGCGCACATGGGAAGAAGAGGAACTGGAAATATCATCACAAGAGTAGTGTAGGTGGGTCTTAGCAGTGAGTCTCCTCTGCAACATCCGTTGTAGCTGGAAATGTGCCTTTGAATTGTTATTAGTGTGGAAAGGGAGGACACACTAGACGTTCTTGTACTATGCCTACGAAGACGTTCAACATATGTGGATGTATTAGTCACTTACAACGCTTCTATCAGGCTATGAATATGTCTTATTATGGTCAGAGTTTGTTAGCTCTAAAGGCTACTACAGTGCAGTTAGAAGCTTTAAAGAATACAGGGCTCCAGCCGTAAACCTCAGGAGTGAAGAATTTTCACATAGTATATTTTTGTCTAATAGAAGTTGATATAGGTTCAACAATAGTGATAGGCACTATTCTTATTCCATATTTCTTAGTAGTTGCTTTTATTGATACTGGTGCTTCCCACTCGTTCATATCTGCATGTTTTTTTGATATGCTTAAACTTACAATGGAACTTATTTCCTTTGAAATAGAGTTAACGACACCTCTTAGTAATAGGAAAGAGTTGGGGTTCAAGTGTCCTTGTCCGTTAACGACAGTTGATACATAGTTGGTATGGGATTTTCTCATTCTTGATCTAGATTTTTTTGACTTCATCATCGGTATGGATTGGATTATTGATCATCAAGATGGGGTTGATTATTATCATCGATGTGTTTCGTTTCTTGCTGTCAATGGGAGATCTCGTGTGTTTCAGGGGGGAGTAGGACCCGAGTTCAGGTCGTGCAGGACCTTCCTACCTAGAGCTCATGAGTGTGTTATCTTCTATTGTATTTGAACTTGTTGATGTCTCTCTTGTCGTTGATTTTCCTGTTTTTGTTCAGGACTTTCCTGATCTTTTCCTAGACAAATTCTCTGGTCTTCCTCCAGAGAGAGAGGTAGAGTTTACAATTGATATGGTTCCAGTAAAACAGTCGATATTGATTCTTTCTTATTTTATGGAACCAGTGGAGCTAAAAGATCTCAAGATTTAGTTTTATGACCTACTGGGAAAGGGTTTTGTTCGCCCTAGTGTTTCACCTTGGGCATCCCCTATGCTCTTTTCCAAGAAAACGGACGGTTCTCTTCAGTTGTGTGTAGACTATCGAAAGTTGAACCAGGTAATGATTAAGAAAAAATATCCTTTACCTCATTTGGATGATCTGTTTGATCATTTAAATAATGAAAAGTGTTTTTCAAAGATTTATCTTCAGTTAGGTTATCATTAGCTCATAGCTCGAGAGTCTGATATAACAAAGAAAACTTACAGGAGTAGGTATGACCACTATGAATATCTTGTGATTCCTTTTGGTCTAACTAATTCTTCTAAAGTTTTTATGGATTTGATGAATCAAATATTCCATCAGTATCTTGAAACTTTTATGGTAGTTTTGATGGATTATATTCTAGTTTATTCGAAATCCAAGCACGATCATGAGCACCATATGATTTTTGTTCTATTTTTTTTGAGAAGTCACTATTTGTAAGGAAAACTTTCGAAATATAGTTTATGGATTCAAGAAGTAAAGTTCTTAGGGAATATAATTTTTGAGCATGGATTATTAATTTATATAGTGAAGGTAATGGTTGTTTTTTCATGGAAGGAACCACAAAATGTCTTTGAGATATGAAGCATCCTTGGTCTTGTTGGATACTACCGATGTGTTTTCAAGGACTTCTCTAAGACGGCGTCACCTTTGACCGATATTACCAAGAAAGTGGTGAAATTCACATGGTATGTGAATTTTTATTCTTATTTTGATGAACTAAGAAGGATTCTAACATAATATCCGTTTTGATATTACCTTAGCCTGGTAAGGGATACGTGGTACTTTGCGATGCTTTTGGTGCTAATTTGGGATGCGTACTTTTGTAGGATGACCATATGGTAGCTTAAGGATCTCTTCAGCTTCAATCATATGAAAATAATCACCCCACTCAAAATTTAGAGCTTACTGCGGTAATGCATGCAATTAAATTTTGGCAAAACTATCTCTTTGGGGAGAAGTTCAAAATCTTTTCTGATCATAAGAGTCTGAGTTATATCTTTTCTCAGAAGGACTTTAATCTTAGATAGAGATGCTAGGTAGAATACCTTCATATGTTTGACTTTGATATCACCTACACCCTAGGAAAGGTAAACGTTTTTGGAGATGCTCTTAGTAGGAATATACCATCACAGGCTATTCTAGAATCGAAGGAGTAGAACCTTATGGGGATTTTCACTCAGTTTCACTTGGATGCTCAGGAGGATGCTTTAGGAATGGTTATGACTTATTTTCAATTACCATCATCTCTCATGGAGTCTATTTTTCAGAGTTAGCAGTAGGATGATGAGTTTTATAATAATCGAGAAAGCCTTTATGGTGGAGAAATAGTTTCGGGTTGGTCTCTTTCTTCAGATGGTATGCTTCAATTTAGGAAAATGATTTTCGTCCCAAAATCTATAAGGAGTTTTGTCTTGTTTGATTGTCACATCTCTTCATGGGCCATTCATCCAGGCACTATGAAGATGTATTATGACATGAGGAGGTGATTTTGGTGGCCTAGTATAAAGCGTAACATCGCAGTGTTTATGTCTCACTATTATGCCTGCCAATAGATAAAGGCAAGCACTTGAAACCTTCTGGTTTACTTCAACATCTTCCGGTGCCAATATAGAAATGGGATGAGGTATACATGGATTTTTTTGTTGGATTACCATGGGATCCCTAAGGGAGGAATTCTATCTGGGTGGTTGTTTATTGGTTGGTGAAGTATGCTCATTTTATTTTGATAAAAGATACCACTAAAGTTGAATATCTAGGTAAGCTATATGTGTAGAATATTGTGAGGTTACATGGGAGTCATTCTTCTATTATTTTGGATAGGGATCCTAGGTTTAACTTGAGTTTCTAGGGGAGTCTCTAAGAGGTGATGATAACTTAATTCAAGTTGATCACAACTTACCATCCACAAAAAGATGGTCAAATGGAGTGAGTAATTCAGATCTTGGAAGATATGCTTCCCACCCATGTGTTGGATTTCGGAGGATCTTGGGATAAACATTTGGTACTAGTTAGGTTTTTTTACAAAAACAGTTATCATTCGTCGATAAGAATGACTCCCTTTTAGGTGTTGTATGGTCACCCATGTAGATCACCTATTTGTTGGGATGAGGTGGATGAAGTATCTTTAGTTGGAACAAGTTTGGTTCATGAGACATCAACAAAGATTTAGGATGTATAGAGATGTCTGATGAAAACCTAGAGTCAAAATAAATCATATTCAGATCAACAGCATCATCCTTTGGAGTTTTCAGCAGGTGACTGAGTTTTCTTGAAAGCATCTCCTTGGTTGGGTCACCGCCGATTTGGAAATCAAGAAAAGTTGGCTCTGAGATTTGTTGGACCATTTAAGGCCACCAAGTGGCTTGGAAAGTTGCTTATAAATTAGAATTTCCAATTTAGTTGATAGGTATTCATGATGTTTTCCATATATCTCATCTCAGGAAGTATCACCCTGATCCCTCCCATGTTCTGAGTTGGGAAGAAATTGAGTTAGAACATGATGTTTCTATTTTAGATGAACCTGTTGAGATCATTGAATCTCAAGTGAATGTCTTATGTGGGAATTGGATTCCTTTAGTTAGAGTTCTATGGAAACAAGGATCAAATTATCATGGGAATTGGGAACATGAATCATTGATGATGGAGTAGTGGCCTCATCTTTTTCCAGGGATTACATCTTCCACCTGATTTCCTGGGGATGGAAAGTTTTTATGGTTGGGAGTTTATAACATCCCGTTACTATTTTATCAGGTACTAACTTAACCTCATCATGTTTTTTTCCATCCTTTGAGATTGAGAGGATGCCTATAATGGTGAATTTAGATATTTTTTGGACTTTTAACTTAACTAGAATTTTCTGCAGGATATAGGAAGATTTCACACTGTGTAACTGGGTTACACACCGTGTAATTTCTGACGGGTAAAATCCATGAAATGGGATTCATGTTGTGAAATATTACATGTTGTGAATGGTGGTTTCACATCGTGAATGTTTTAAATAAGAAATTTTAATACGAGGTGATGGGTTTTTCGGGGTACTCATCCAGTGGGGACTTCATGACGTAAATGGGAGTTTAACACTATGAAACAACCCACATATAGTTTTAAAACATGTTCATGGAAGTTTTACTTAGTCATTTCTTTCCAAAATTCTTTATCTTCAACCCAGGATCTCTCCTAAGAATTTTTTAAGACTCCTTTCCTCCCAAATCGATCCATTTGACATCCAATCTCTATTTCAATTGCGGTGCATCTCTCTGAGTAAGTTTTATTCCCATTTCTTCATCACCTTCGATCATGATATCACTGTTGGGTGGTGTGTTCATATTTTTTGGGTTAAGATGGTGTTTTTTATTGGTTTCTTCTACATCAGTTGTGAAATATCACTCTAGAGGCCTTTTCCTTTGTTGGTTATGGTGCGACGAACGTCCATCCTTGAGGTATGCAGGTTTCTTCCTTTATTCCGACCCCTTGTGTTTAGATTTAGATCAATCTTGTGATGAATATTGGATTATAGGGCCTTCGTTGTCATCATTGGGTTTTTGTTGTTGGCGGATTCCGTTATGGGTGTGTGTGACCTGAGTTTTGAGGTAGGTGGTTTTCTATATAGCCTATGATAGTGGATCTTGTTGTTTTGCTTTAAAAACCAATTCATATTGAAATTGAAATGATTTTTTTGTGTGCGTTGAAAAGGGTTTTTAATGAAAAATGTGTTTTCCTTGGTTATTGATAAATGGAGAGAAAATGGGCATTTTTAAATCATTGAAATGGAATTTGTGAAATGGTTTTGAAATGGTTTTCAAATCATTAGAATGAATTGTGAAAAAGAGCACATGGGTTACCTTGGGTACTTAGGTGGAAGGTTTATCTTGGGGAAATCGTCCACTATTTTTTGATTATCAAAGAGGTTTTTATTGGGTATTTACTTTTTTTCCTAGTATTATTGTTCTAGGGGACTGATATTGACATTATTAGGTGGTTTAATCATGGGATATTCCTCTACTTCCTATGACCATTGTTCTAGGAACTAGTTTGTGCACTTGATTATTGTGCTACGAGTAGTCTGCGGCCTGGACCTATATTATTCCTTGGTTTTGTGATACCTATGCTTTTATTTTATATTTCTTGGATTTCTGAGTTTGCCATGATATGCATGTTTATGCTTGTGAAAAAAGATATGAAAAAATGTACATTGAAATTGATATACCTTCTTTTGTTTAAAACTATGGAAAAAGGGAAATGTTTACCATATTTTTTTATAAAACTGATTTACTTATTATTATGTTATGTTTTTACTTAAAATGAGCATGAATTAATTGTTATACAAAGGATTTTTATGGAAATGTTGGGTGGGATCCTACTAAGCCTTTTAGCTCACACCCTAAACACCTATTCGGTGGTGCGTAGACCCTTGTTTGTCTTCTAGTGCAGAGAAAGGAAAGGTTCCATGGTGATGCGGTGAGGTTCATGTTAGTTGGTTGGGTAGTTGGCGATGAGATGGTGGGAGTTTTTCCATGCCATCATTTGGAGTAGCTTTTTGGTTTGGTTCCATTGTAGTTGGATTTTTTCCTTTGAAGTTTTTAGCTACTTTTGTTGTTGTCTATTTCTAATGTTTTCTTACAGTCATGAAATATATATGTTATTCTTTTTCTGCTATTCCTTCTGGGAAGTTTCCCAGGATGTGTGTGAGTAAGGACAAAAAATACTAGAAAGAACATGTGTTGGTCTATGGGGACAATCATTAGTTGGATGACCCGTTCAGGCACGTGCGTAGGCCCCAGGGTGGGGACTATGTGTCTGTAGGGAAATTGGTGGTACTTGGCGGGATAGGACCCGATGAACCTATTAGGGAGAGGTGTATGTGCTATTATCGAGGCCCATTTGTTACATTTGGTATCAGAGGAGGAACCCATCCTTAAGTGTAGTGCACTGCCTGAGTTGAGATGTAGGGCCCACAATGAGGATGATGTGCTCTAGGGGGGGGGGGGTGAATGTAACACCCCCGAATGATAACGGGTTAAATGACTAAATGATATGAATCATGTAAACAAGGCACACCTTTCTTTTTAGGAGCCTACTTGATTAGAACTTCACACTTAAGTGTGCTTGTCCTAGAGTAGTGATCAGGATGGGTGACCTTTTAGGAAGTTTCCTAGGATATGTTGGAGTGAGGAAAAAACACACTAGAAAGAACATGAATTGGCCTATGTGGACAATCATTAGTCAGATGACCTGTTCGGGCATGTGGGTGGACCTCAGGGTGGGGACCATGTGTCTGCAGGGCAACTGGTGGTACCCAGTGGGCCAAGACTCGATGACCCTTTTAGGGGTGTATAAGATTTAAATAGTGAAAATTTTCAATGTAATTTCATATTAGGAAATTCCAATTCATATTTGATTAGGATGGGTGGCCTTATGGGAAGTTTCCAAGGGTGTGTGTGAGTGAGGAATAAATACACTAGAAAGAACATGTGTTTGTAATGACATTTCAAAGTTGGATTTTAGAGAGTAAACTTCCATCGATTTTTTGCACTTGATTTTTCAACCATAATCTTAAAATGAAAATTTCAATTGAAGTTTCTTTCAGGGTATTTAACCTAAATATTCCCATTATAAAAATCCAATGATAATAATCATTATAATATTTGTTGGTGGTAGTGGAACCAAGATCCCACCAATGAAAGAGTCTAAAAAGGTTAGTGGGTGCAAATCAGACCCAAATCACTTAAAACCTTTGGCCTCCTTCACTTGAAGGATCTTATTCTCACTAAGGTAGAAACATATTAATAACAAATCTAGTGATAAAATCTATTTGATAATGTTCCTGCAATCCAATGGAGATAAATCACACAATGATCAAAATATTTTGGTTCACCCCAATGTGGTGTTAGTGGGGGAGAATCAGACCCCAATAACTTAAAACTTTTGGCCTCTTTAAGTTAAATAATCTTATTCTCACTAAGGTAGGCACACTTTTATAATGAATTTAATAATAAAGTATACTTGATAATGTTATTACAATGCAATGGAGATAAAACACACAATGATCACAATTATTTGGTTCACCCCAAAGTGGTGTTAGTATAATGTGTGTTGGTAAATCACTATTATCAAAAAAAGTTATTATAACACACCGTGGTTACAATATTTAGGGATACCTCCCAAGTATTACTACCTTAACGAGTCTTTAGGGTTATCTTCAAAATGTTACTCCCTCAAATTGATTCCATGGAACCTCCCTCTAAAAGTATTGTATATGCTACTACAAATCCCTAAAATTAGAGTGCCTATATTTACTAGTAATTTTAAAAAGCGATGATAGATCTCATCCTTTATTAATTATAGAATTAAGAGCTGATAAAGAGTACTCTTTATCTATGATTTTTATCCCTAATAAAGGTTGAAGTTTATTTGTGTATTCTTTGACACTGATAAAGGGAACCCTTTATAATATATATATATATATATATATATTGTTTTTTAAAAGAAAATGACCACTTTATTTAAGAATTAAAGGCAGGAAGAACCACAACTCGGTATCCCAAAAAACATTAATGGAAGATAGAAAAAGGGGTAATAGGAAATACACAATGATTGGATGCTCTAATAAAGCACGGAAGGAAGAAAATAAAACTCTGGACCACCAAACATTGACTTTAGTGGCATGTTTGTCTCTATTTATACTCCAAATCAAGGAGGGGATTTTAGTGTGGGAGTCATTGAGAAGATTTCACTCAAGATGAGAAAAAAGTAAACATAAAAAAGGATAGTACTCGTCCATGATGATTCCAACCTCGTGTATTCCATGTCACAATAAAACATCTTATTCATAAAACCAAAGTGATTGTGTGTCATTGATCTAAACATGAATGTTTCTATCACTATCCAACTTATCAAGATCTTAATCTTCCATGCATTTAAAAGTGAAATAACCTTTATCCAAAAGGTCATTATTGTTCATGATGAAAGGTTACAATGTCTTTTCCACTAATCTCATGGTCATGAATCTCTATGTTATTGAATAATCTTTTCATTATTAATGCTTCTTCATCGAGACAAGGGTAAATAAATCTTAATTAATAATAGGTTTATTGAATAGTAGAGGTATTGATTTATCCAAGAGTTTTCATTTAGAATCATAATCCTCCATTATGATAATTTGGCTGGGAGAAGAATAACCACTTCTCATCATATAATTATCTATTTACACATATTTATAATTATATATAACTATATTTACAAACACACACACATATTATAAAATGTAAAAATATGAAGTATATAAAAATAAATATATACATATATGAAATAAACTTTATATTTAAATTTATATATTCATTTTCATATAATATAATTTATAATATACATTTATCATTATAATTATACCTGTGTTTGTGTGTTTTTGTAATTATAATTATAATTATATATATATATATATTATAAAAAATATAAATATGAAGTATATATAAATAAATATATAAATATATTAACATATATTCACTTATAAAGTGTATATTTAAATATGTTAATCATATTAAAATACAAATATATTATCAATTTTAATTAAATAATTTATATAAATAGTTACTATTAAATTTAAATTAAGTAATAATAATATTCCATAATTTATTTACATACATTATAAAAATATATACATAAATATAATATATTATAATGATATGTAAATACATAATATACACATATATTAGAAGGACCCGACCTTATTACATTACACAATCTTGAATTTAGTCAAGAAATCACTTCCTTTTACATTAAGGATCTTTTCAAGTTTATAAATTTAGAGAATTGGGATAGAATACATTCATAAAATTACACGATATTAGTGAGTGGATACCATAAAAATAGTATTCATTTCTTACAAAATATAAAACTTTTCAAATAAAACATGATTTCTTTGACAAATATTTAAACATTTAACTTGGATTCCTTATTTGTCTTACACATCCTTATAACATGTGAAAATAATTTAAAAACTTGGGATGATCACAAAAATCTCAGTAAGGGATATAAAAATAAGGAAGGATCACATTAGTCCATAAATACTTGTAACGTATGAAATCATTTTCAAAAGATACACTTATCACCCATATATACTTTATGAAACATGATATTTTCAAAATATTACCACAATACATAAGAACATAAATAGAACCATAAAGGTATATTTGGGTATTACTTACATAACCTTTTAACCCTCTTGGATACCTTATAATTTGTAACCCTCACAGCTACCTTACAATTTGTGTAACCATCGTAGTTACATTTGGAGTAACCATACGACCGACCTCAAACTTACACATACCCAATACATTAAAGAGATATATAGGTCCCAAAATTCATCATAAACACCAAAGAACCATAACATAATCATACAACATGAATAATTTCATAAAAACATTGCTTTTGAGTTTTGTAAAACAGAATTTTTAAAGAGGATTTTTAAAGAAAAGGCCCTTAAAAATATCATATAATTGAAGTGAGACTTAATAGAGTGGATGAAATATGTATATATACTGAAAATAAACATAATTAAACATATTATAAACAAAAAACATCACACAAACAATTTTAAAACCACTTAGATAATGAAGTAGAAGGTCAACCCAAAGAATGGAAATTGGGTTAAGAATTTCCTTACCTCAGGTTTTTCTTACTTCAAACTCATTTAAAATTCCTATATAATGGTTAATAGAGTGTTAATAATATCTTTTAGAAACATATAAATCTTTATAATACCTTATAATATCATTTCATTACATCATTTCACCCTTTAATTGTTAGTATTTTGTTCCTTGCATTGTTTTGGGTGTGTTCTTTACATGTTTTCCATGATCGGTTCATGATGGATGTTCCTGTCGATTGTAAGTGAAACTCCAAAATTGTAATAGAGTGATATTTACATATTTCCAGAACCATAAATTATACCATTTGTCATTTTGAATTTTTACATGAGGATGATTCATAAGTTAAAAAAATATTGATATTTGTATAGGTCATTTTGGAGATTCTTCAATATTAATAAACTCATTTTGCTTTATAAATTAATAACACGTGTGAAAAATGATTCCAGATCATTATATAAGATATAATAAATAAATTATGATCTGGTTCAACCACAAAAATGGTTTCATGACCATTCTTTAATAATGTAAATGAAATTGAAATCACATCATCCACGATGTCGGTAAATCGACACATCACATACGATGTTTTAATTTCTTGAATAAGTGGGAGAGGAGAAGAAATATAATGGTGAGTATTCCATAAAATGATGAAATCCATAATATGTAAGATACTGGATCATTCATGCATCTTTTATTATTGTAGTTTAGTAAGGAAAAGAAAATAAAGGAATCTCGAAATAAAAGAAAAGTTGAGAAATCTCTTACGAAAATTTGGCAGCCTAACGACGTCGCTTAAAATTTCATAAAATATTTTGATGAAAGAAAAGGGGACTCTCATAATTATTAAATAATATGGCAATTAAGTGGGATATTTAAAAATATATCCCAATATAAGCTAAGGGAATTTAAAAAAAATAACATAAAATGAAAGAAAAGAAAGAAAACAAAAGAGGATGTTTACCTATTGATATCTTCTCCTTGAGATCCTTCTTAAGGCCTTTGATTTTGGCATTTTAGTGAGACAATAAGCTTTAGGATTTGGGGAAGAGTATTGGGAGGAGTATTGGGCAAAACTTAGGTAAGGCTCAAGGCTTGAGAGGTGTAGGAGGAAGAGGGGAATGAGGGTGGTATTTATAGTGGAGGAGAGGATGTATTTTTCATTATTTTAATCATTATTATAATATTTTTTCCCAAGAATATGAATAATCTTAATTAATTTGACCCAAAATAATAATAATATCACGTGAGTTTAAACCAAGTGGTCTTACATCACCTATGATGTCATAAATAGTGTATTTAACTGATAATTTGAATATACAATATTTTACCATATTTCACTATTCATAAAAAATTATAGAATTTCAGAAAATTTTCAAAAAATCACCCTTACCATTTTTCAATGCATATAATTCAAAAATGAACTCCATTTTTCTAAAAATAATTTTATAAATATTATTAATTTAATTTTTAAATAAAATCATACTTTATTAAAAAATTAACAATTTTAAATCTATAACTATTTTTATATCACATTGAAAAATTAACCAAAATATCATTATCTTCAAGCCTTAATAAAATAAAAGAATAATACAATTTACTATTCATTAGGGTTATATTACTATTTATAAGGGCATGTTACTATTCACCAAAAAACAATTTGGTTCCATTAGACTCCAAATAACTTACCGATCACAATTGTAGATGATTGTTTTTTGAAATTCAAAACATAGGTGCTGAAAAATTATGTGTAAAGACTAGATATAAATATCTACTTAAAACAAAGTTTCATGCATTTCTATTTATTTTTAAAAAACCTTGGGATGTTACATTATCCCCACATTTTGGAAATTGCGTTCTTGTAATTTTATTTACTTATTAAATAAGTGAGGGTACCTTTCCGTCATAGCATTTTCAAATTCCCAAGTTACTTCTTAAACCATGTGGTTTCTCCATAAGACTTTTAACTGGTGGATTACCTTATTCTGAAATACTTGTTCCCTTCGATCAAGAATTTGAACTGGTTTATCTTCATAAGAAAGGTTCTCTTCCAACTGAACTGCTTTTGGGATCAAAACATGTGTTGAATCTGGCACATACTTCTTTAACATAGACACATGAAAAATATTGTGTACCTGAGAAAAACTCAGAGGAAAAGCTACTCGGTATGCAACTGGTCCAAATTTCTCCAAGATTTCAAAAGGACCGATGAACCGTGCAGTTAGCTTCCCTTTCTTACCAAAACGCAACACAATTTTCCAAGGAGATATTTTAAGAAAAATATAGTCACCTACCTTGAGAGAGAAGTATTTACTTATATTATCTGTATAACTTTTTTTCCTTCTCTGTGCTTCTCTCATATGCTGCTAGATCATCTTCACTTTCTCAGCCACTTCCTCTACTAATTCTGGCCCCATCAACTTTCTTTTACCGACTTCATCCCAAAATGCTGAAGTCCAACACTACTTCCCATAAAATGCTTAAAAAGGTGCTATCTATATATTGGAATAAAAACTGTTATTATAAAAAACTCAACGAAAGAAAGATGTTGATACCAACTTCCTTGGTAGTCCATTGAACAAGCTCGAAGCATATCCTCCAAAGTCTGAATTGTTCGTTCTGACTGCCCATCTGATTAAGGATGAAAAGATGTACTAAAATTTAATTCTGTGCCCAATGAATTTTGAAGGCCCTTTCAAAAGTTATAAGTGAACCTGAGATCCCAGTCAGATACAATAGAAAGAGGAACTCCATGTAACCTGACAATATCTTTGAGGTATAGTCGAGAAAGATGATCCAAATACATTGTATCCTGAATAGAAAAAAATGTGCAGATTTTGTCAGTCGATCAACAACAACTCAAATCGCATTATTACCTCAAGAAGTATTATGTAGTCCCACCGCAAAATCCATGGATACATTCTCCCATTTCTACTCTGGCACTGTAAAAGGATGAACCGTTCCCTTTGGTAACTATCGCTCTTCTTTAACCAGTTGACATTTCAAACATTTCATGGTAAAATTAGCAATATATATTTTTATTCCATCCCAAAAATAATACCCCCGAAGGTCTCTGTACATCTTAGTACTACCAGGATGAACTGAAAATGGAGAACTATGAGCTTCACACAAAAAATATTTTTTCAACTAAGAATCACAAGGCACACACAACCTTTTTCTAAATCTTAATACATAATATTTATCAAGATTAAATTTTGGAAACTTACCCATTTCAACCAATTCTACCTTTTTCTATAGCTCATAGTCTTCCTTATTTTCTTGATTAATTATAGCTGAAAATGATGACTGCACAGAAACCTAAAACAAAATAGAGTTATTTCGTGCAACAAAAACTTGTAAGCCAAAATTCATCAAATCATTAATCAAGATATCATGTTCCAAACATATCATGATTAATGATGCATGATGTTTTTAACTCAAGGAATCCACCACTTTATTTTCTTTTCCTGGATGGTAATTGATCATGCAATCATAATACTTTATCAGTTCAATACTCTTCTCTGCCTCATGTTTGATTCCTTCTAAGTGAATATATACTTCAGACTTTTATGGTCAGTATATATTTGACATTTGGATCTATATAAATTATGCATCCAAATTTTCAAAGCAAAAACCATAGGTACCAATTCCAAATCTTGTGTGGGATAATTTAACTCATGATATTTTAGTTGTCTTGAAGCATAAGAAATTACCTGATAATTCTGCATCAGAACACAACCAAATCCCTTCAAGGAAGTATCACTGTAGATGACAAACTCACCATTTTGGGAAGGCAAGGCCAAAACCGGAGCATTCACCAATCTCTTCTTGAGTTCCTGAAAACAAACATCACATTCTTATGTACCAATAAATTTAACCCCTTTTCTTGTTAACTTAGTTATCAGGCTAGATAACCGTGCAAAGTTCTTAACAAACCATCTATAATAACCTGCTAATCCAAGAAAACTACGAATCTTTGTAACATTTTTAGTTCTTGGCCTTTTATAAACCACTTTTGTTTTGGTAGGATCAACTATTATTACATCATTATTTACAATGTTCCAAATAAAAGAAATCCATTGCAACAAAAAATTACACTTGCTGAATTTTCCATACACTTTCTTTTCTATTAAGTTTTGTAAAACAACCCTTAGATGTTTTTCATGCTCCTCTTTATTTTTATAAAATACCAAAATGTCATCAATAAACACAACCACAAACTTATCCAAGAACTCATGAAATATTATATTCATAAGATAAATGTATACAGTATGTGAATTATTTAACCCAAATGACATAACAACAAATTCATAATGCCCATATCTAGTATGAAAATCTATTTTTGGGATGTCATCCTCTTTCACCTTTAACTGATGGTATCCAGATCTCAAGTCAATCTTGGAAAAGTACCGATCTCTCTGGAGCTGATAAAACAAGTCATCGATGTGAGACAAAGGAT
Organism: Viscum album; assembly: GCA_963277665.1. Lineage (NCBI taxonomy): Eukaryota > Viridiplantae > Streptophyta > Magnoliopsida > Santalales > Viscaceae > Viscum > Viscum album. Next base: position 1,774,876,757 of record OY728142.1, on the reverse strand, counting down.
ACTTATTTTTAACAATGATGTTATTCAAAGCTCTATAATCATTGAAAAGTCTCATGGAACCATCTTTCTTTTTAATGAAGAAAATAGGAGCACCCCATGGTGAAGTGCTGGGATGAATTAAGCCTTTATCAAGCAAATCCTACAACTGATTTTTCAATTCAAGAAGTTCTATTTGAGCCATACGATATGGGGGTTTTGAAATTGGATTAGTATCAGGAACTAATTAAATTGTGAATTCAACTTCCTGACCAGGTATGGCACTAAGTAACTTATCAGGAAAAACATCAAGGTATTCATTTACCACCGACACATCATTAATCTGAACAGTTCCCTTGTTTTCAACAATATGAGCAAGATAACTTTCATTTCCATATTTGAACAGTTTCTTAGCTTCCTAATATGTTATCAATTGTATGGATTCTTTCTTATATAAAAACTGAAACTCTTTTTGAAAAACAAATTCTTTATCTCTACAGTCAATATTAGCATGACAAACAAAAAGCCAATACATTCCCAGAATAAAATCAGACTCGGCTAAGGGAAAAATAAAAAGGTTTGCTGGTAAAGTCTTTACACAGACCATAATAGAAAGATTCTTATAATTCATATTTGCTATAATATTTCCCCCTAGTGTTTTAAAAACAAGTTCTGGTCTCATTTTTTGAGGTGATATTTCTAATTTACCAAAACAATTCTTAGAAATGAAGGAATGTGTAGACCTCGTATTGAACAAAACTTTAGAAAAATCTAAGTAAACAAATAATTTACCTGATACAACTTCATTGGATGGCACAGCATCTTCTGACATAGTTGCGAAGGATCTCACTACAACTTTATTCTTATAGTCTGGCTTCTTTTATTTATTCAGATCTCTCTAGTAGGCATTTTCATAATGACCCATATCCCCACATTTAAAACACTTTACAGTTTCCTTATCAGAATTAGTCTTAGGATCATTTTCATTACAATCTAGGGTTATATTTAAAAACTTACCACATCGAAAACACTTCCCAGTTTTTGTAAGACATTCCCCAGGTCACTTCTTTCCACACTTTTCAGAAACTAGAAACTATATTTTCTTACTATCAGATTTCTTTGGTTGATTATTACCCATCGCTTGACATCTGGACCTCTTCTTGTCCTTGTTTCAAAAATTCACGTGATCATCAGAAAACTCCATCTCTACCCTCTCAGCATATTAGACAAGTTTCTCATAACTTTTGAAATCATGAGAGGCCAACGCCCTTCGATACCTTAGATTCAATCCTGAGTAAAAGTGGTTGATGCTGCTATTAAGACCCAGAATAAGATTTAGAGCATACCTCACCAGTCAGGTGAAGTTAGCTTCATATATAGCCACTGAATCCTCCTCCTTTTTTACTTTCCATCCTAAGTCTCACCACCTTAGTAAAATATTTTTCAAGGAAAATACTTTTAAATTCATCCCACTCCAAGGCATCAATATCATCTCTATCCCTGATATTACTTACCATTGACCACCATTGATCAACTTCACCTTCAAAATGATAAATGTAAAGACATTCCTTTTGATTATCCAAACAACCCATTACATCAAATATATTTTAAAGGGATTTAATCCATCCTTCATCCGCTACTTGGTCAGAAGATCCATTGAAAGCAGGAGGGTGTTGTCTAATAAAATGTTCCACTATTGTCATGTTCACTTGTGGTACTACTGGTTGTTCTCTTGAATGGATAACACCACCATTTATTTCCTATGTTAGCTAAGTAATTACTATCACAAACTACTCAGTTCCAATCCCTACCATTCTGGGCTGTAGATTTGGAAGGATGTCATTCTGTCGGTACATTTCCTCTTTAGTTTCCCTATTTATTCTACGGAAAACAATTCTGAACAAACATATCTTAGTCCAAGAAACATGGTAATATTTAAATTCTATAACATTTCAAATTAACCATAGAGTAAAAAAAACATTTATGGTATTATATTAACATCATCCTAACTCCCAAAGTTATCTAAAAAATCATCTGATACCAACTATAAGGACCCAACCTTATTACATTACATAATATTAAATTTAGTCAAGAAATAACTGCCTTTTACATCAAGTATATTTTTAATTTTAGATATTTATAGAATTAGGACACAATACATTCATAAAATTACACATTATTACAGAGTAGATACCATAAAAACAGTATTCATTTCCTGTAAAATATAAAACTTTTCAAATAAAACAAGATTTCTTTGACAAATAGAAAAAAATTTAACTTGTATTCCTTATTTGTCTTAAAAATACTTATAACCTGTGAAAATCATTTAAAAACATGATATGATCACCAAAATCTCAGTAAGGGATATAAAAAGAAGAAAGGATCACATTAGTCTATAAATACTTGTAACGTATGAAATCATTTTCAAAAGTTACACTTGTCACCCATATATAATTACTTTGTGAAACATGAGATTTACAAAAGATTAACACAATAAATAAGAACATAAATAAGACCATAAAGGTATCTTGGGGCATTATTTACATAATCTTGTAACCCTCTCGGCTACCTTATAATTTGTAACCCTCATGGCTACATTACAATTTGTGTAACCATCATAGTTACACTTGGAGTAACCATACGACCGACCTCCAACTTACACATAACCAATGAATTAGAGGGATATATATGTCCCACAATTCATCATAAAAAATTCATAATAACCATAACATAATCATACTATATAAATAATTTCATAAAAACATTGCTTTTGAGTTTTGTAAAACAAAATTTTAAAGAGGATTTTTAAAGAAAAGCCCCTTAGAAATACCATATATTTGAAGTGAGACTTAATAGAGTGGATGGAATATGTATATATACTATAAATAAACATAATTAGATATATTATAAATAAAACCCATCACACAAACAATTTTAACACCACATAGATAATGAAGTATAAGGTTAACCCAAAGAATAGAAATTGGGTTAAGAATTCCCTTACCCCGAGTTTGTATTACTTAAAACTCATTTAAAACTCCTGTATAATGGTTAAAATAGCGTTATTAATATCTTTAAGAAACATATACATCTTTATAATACCTTATAAGATCATTTCATTACAGAATTTCACCCTTTAGTTGTTAGTATTTCATTCCTTGCAATGTTTTGGGTGTGTTATTTACATGTTTTCCATGATCGATTCATGATGGATGTTCGTGTCGATTGGAAGTGAAAATCCAGAATTGGAATTGAGTGGTATTTAAATATTTCCATAACCATAAATTATACCATTTATCATTTTTAATTCTTATATGATGATGATTCATAAGTTAAAACATTATTGATATTTGTATAGGTCATTTTTGCGATTCTTCGATCGTAAAGAATTCATTTTGTTTTATAAATTAATAAAATGTGTAAAAAATGATTATAGAGCCTTATATAAGATATAATACATAAATTATAATCTTTTTCAACCATAAAAATGGTTTCATGACTATTATTTAAGAAATTAAATGAAATTGAAATCACATCGTCCACGATGTCGGTAAATCGACACATCATAGACGGTGTTTTAATTTCTTGAATAAGTGGGAGAGGATAAGAAATATAACGGTGATTATTACATAAACATGATAAAATACATAATATGTAAGATAATTTATGATTAATTCCTATTTTATTAGGGTATGTGAGGAAGTAAAATAAAATAAAGGAATCTCAATATAAAAGAAAAGTTGAGAAATCCCTTAAGAAAATTTGGAAGCCTAACGACGTCGCTTAAAATTTCATAAAATATTTTGATGAGAGAAAAGGGGTATATCATAATTATTAAATAATATGGTAAGTAAGGTGGATATGCAATAACATATCCAAACATAATCCAAAGTAATTTAAAAAGAATAACATAAAATGAAATAAAAGAAAGAAAACAAAAGATGATGTTTACCTCTCGATCTCTTCTCCTTGAGATCCTTCTTAAGGACTTTGGTTTTGGCTTTTTGGTGAGACCAGTAGATCTAGGATGTGGAAAAGATTCTTGGGAGTAGTATTGGTCAGAAATTAGTTAAGGCTCAAGGCTTGAGAGGTGTGGGAGGAAGAGGGGATGAAGGGTGGTATTTATAGTGGAGGAGAGGAGGTATTTTTCATTATTTTAATAATTATTATAATATTTTTGCTCAAGACTACGAATAATCCCAATTCAAATGACCCAAAATATAAATAATGTCATTTGAGTTCGAAACAAGTGGTCTTACATCACTTATGATGTCATAAATAGTGTATTTAACTGATAATTTTAATATATGGTATTTTACTGTATTTCACTATTCATTAAAAATTCTATAATTTCATAAAATTACCAAAAATTCACCCTTACTATTTTTTGATGTGTAGAATTAAAAAATGAACTCCATTTTTTGAAAATAATTTTCTAAATATTATTAGTTTAATTTTTAAATAAAATAATACTTTATTCAAAAATTAACAATTTTAAAACTATAACTGTTTTTATATCACATTGAAAAATTAACCAAAATATCATTATCTTAAATCCTTAAGAAAATAAAATAATAATAAAATTTACTATTCATTAGGGTAATATTACTATTCATATTAATATTCATAAGGGTATGTTACTATTCACCAAAAATTAAGTTGGTTCCATTAGAATCCAAATAACTTACCCATAACAATTATTGATGACTGTTTTTTGAAATTCAACACATAGAAACAAAAAAATTATGTTTAAAGGATAGATATAAATATCTACTTAAAACAAAGTTTCATGCATTTCAATTTATTTTTACAAAACCTTGGGGTGTTTCACACACACACACACACATTATAAAAAATATATATAATTACACTTATAGAAATTGATTTAAATATATATAATGTTTACATAGAAATATATATAAACATACACATAATTATGTATATTTATATTAATATATGAAAATAAATACACATAAATAAATAAATATAAATATATATTGAAAAACATTTACACACACATATGTATATGTATGTATATTGTAGTGCCCAAGGCCAGATTGACCACTGAGGGGGGGGGGGGGGGGGGGTGAATTAGTGGTTTCTTTTTATGAATTTTTTTCTTTCAAATTAAAACTCTAGAAAATGTTAAGGTTCTTGATCTACTCAATATTATCTCTCAATATCACCTCATATATAATTGTAATAACTAAGAGAGAATCACATAGTATTTACAAGGTTCAATATAAAAATCCACTCCTTGATACGTTGATAGACCCACCAACACAGATTCTTCACTATCAAAAAAGTGATTAAAAACAAAGACTATCCAAGTTTTATCAAAATAGAGTCCCACTATGTTCCTACACTTCTAGAACCAACAAGAATTTCTCTTCACCACTTATAACACCAACTGAATGATTTCTTCACCACTTCTAGCACCAACTAAAAGACTTCTTCACCGCTTCCAACACCAACTAAAAGACTTCTCTCCACTTTCAGTACCAAATGAAATATTTCTTCACTTCTTCAGGTTTGATCCATTACTATAAAGATTTTAAACCTTCTAGATAATAGTCATTCTCCCTGAGCCTACATGATCAGGTTTTCTTGTGTACAATTCTTTAAGGTCTTCAAAAACTACATGTAGTATGTCTATTGGCCTTGAAACTCTTCTCAGATCTTGAATGATCTGATTCTCTTATTTAAATATTTGGGCACATGTGATCACCTTATTGTAGAATTTATTGGATTTGACACATTCTTTCATTGATGAAAAGATGTATCGGTCTTCTCAAAATTCTCTTGAAAAAAGAATATGATTTCTCTCTTAATCACATAATCTCCATCACCTTTATATATCATTTTTATATCCACAAAAATATTATCATGAATACGATCTTCATTATTATCATATTAATTTTCCATGAGTATAGAAACACCATGATCATTGAAAACAGGTAATTTCCTCATTTTAATTTGGTAATAACTCCCAAATTATCTCCTCAATTATTATGGACATTATTTAATGTTGAATGTCATAGAATAATTCATAATATAAATTCTCATTCAAATATACAAAAGTCTTGAGACTTCTTCTCATTAATTTCTAAATATATCATGATCCTATGTTGTGAAATTATTCCTAAAAGATTGGTATAATTGCATCATCACAAATATTCATTAACTAATTATTATTATGGGTATTATTTCATGCTTAATATCCCATAATAATACCTCATTAATTTCATGAGAATTATTCTTCAAATCCTTCAAATTAAATAACCATGGAATTCAGGTATCCTATTTTCTTCTTCATGTGGTTAATGAATAACCACATTCTCATTATTTATTCATGATCTCAATCATAAATCATATAAATGAATTGAACCTACAACACACATTCATTTTTATACATATTATTCCTTAATTTTTAAATAATCACAATATTTAGGCTTTCTTCTTCACACGATACTAACACATGCGACTCATAATTCATGTAAGAATCAAGCTACTATTCATAAATAATAACTCAAATCATCTTGGTAGAATTATCTATGGACAATAGTATCTTCTCATCATAACTCAATTATTATACATGCAAGAGCATCTTCATGCATGAATTTATAATTGAACTCAGTCATCCCTTCTCTCATGCAAGAATAAATACTTTATTTTTCATCATGTGATCACATATCATGGTAGTAGAACAACAATAGCATCTCATGGTAGCATGATTAGAGATAGAATTCCTAGTGGAATACCTAATTATTGGTGGTATCTCACGATGCCTGGCAGTCACACCTGATGCCTGACGGTAGCACACGATGCCTAGAAGTAGCACCTAATGGTATCTCATCAACCTTATTTAACTAATATCTAGTATGTACCTTACAAATCTTCTACTTACTACCTTTACATACCCTCAGTGTACCCTTATATAGTGTCATTTCAACTATGTTTACCCTTATGTAGGAACCCTTTACCATCACACAGGTCTTGAAAATATCATCTTACCTTTATACAGCTCGACTTACCTTTACACAATGCATAATCTTACCTTTAAACAAGGAGTTAGTTACCTCTATACCATTCCTAGTAATCCTTACCTAGGTAGTGTAAGTTAAAAATTACCTTTACATGATAATCCTATACCTTTACAAATATGAGTACCTTTATGCATCGACATGGGTACCTTTATACAATGACTTACCTTTATTGAAGTTGTTTAAATCTCAATGTACCCTTATGAAGATTGGTGGGTTACCCTTAAATTGTTAATGAATTTCCCCTATGCAGTCTAGGTTACCCATATATAGGTAGAGACTTACCTTTATACAGGTATGGTTACCCTTACATAGGTACCGACTTACCCTTATGTAGCACGGGTTACCCTTTCAAAGGTAGAGAATTACCTTTACAGAGCCTCATGAATTTCTCAGTACCTTTACATAGTTCCAAATCTATCTTTATGTTGGTATGACATACCTTTATATAGTTAATTCGATTCTCAATTTACCTTTATATAGGCATCCAATTTAACTAAAAATCACACGAAGCCTTATCAAACACCCCAGGATCAATTTTTAGACCTTCCAACTTTAATCACATGAAGAGGATAAGGATCATTCATCCACCAATACTTGTAATGTATTTAATTGAATATAAACACAAAAATCATTAGATATAAAAGGATAATTTCTCAAGAATAACATCTAATTACATTAAATGAATCCATAAAAATTCTCCAAGCATCAAAACTTCATATCAACTCACCAAAAACATATTGATACATTATTGAAAACAAATTAAACAATTGGGATCAACAATATTACCCTTTGTATTTTTTTGGAAATATATCTTCATATTACAAAAGTTAGTATGTGTGATCAAATAATTTCCCCCTTTATTTATAATAAAATTCAAAGGATAGGTGGGGTCTTCTCATACCACCAAATTTCACAAAACATATTATCCCCCCTTATATAATTATTTTAGGAACACTTCTGACATATGTATGATATCACATGGCTCTCTTAGAAAAGAGCCTTTAGTTAATCAACTCTAAGTCTATATAAGTAGTGTATAAAACAATATAGATATAACCAAGATTGTATGTTATGTCCATAAACTACCATGTAATTGAAATCATTCTAAGAAATTATCAATTCTAATTTAAGATATTTTCATATAATCAGATTTATTAGTGAAATGAAAAATCATGCACACACTTCAACACACACATCATAAATTTCAGGTGCACAATAATTAATACCCCTTTGTATTATATTTTCATCAACTAACACTCTTCATAAATTATCTGAATGATAGAATTGAAGCATGGGTAGAAATTATGATTTTCATAACTCATAACTTTAGTTATGAAATCTTTCCATAATTTCCAAATTCATTGTAATTTTTTAATGATAGATTCTTCTAAAAAGTTTCTACCCCTCAAGGGATGCACACCTCTTCTTTAGTTTTATGGTAATTAGTAGAATCCATGAGGGTCAATCTGTTGATGTTTTATAGTGGCAACATCCTCAAAATTCTCATTCAATTCCATATATGTTAGTTTCAAACACATAAAATAATAGGTAATAAGGAGGAACCTTTGGATTTTTCAGAATTAACTCTATTTCTAAGATATTACTCTCAATATAGGCCACTCTTTCTTTAATTTGTGTAAAATATCCATTTTCATTGTATTTATTTTAGAATATGAAGTTCTATTTGTTTTCTATTTATCTAAGAATATCTCCCACTATTTAAGTATAATACCCACACAGTTGTGCAATGCTTGTCTAGATTCTCCACACCTTTCACACAAGTCACCATCTTTCTTCAAGTTTCCACTTGTGGATAACTTCTCAAAAGTTTTTACCTAATATTCTGAATCCACTTGATTTACTTTGGATTCATCAAGTTTTTAGCTTCCTAATTTATCCTCATGGTGGTTTGTGTAGGAAAAATTTATTAAACCTCTTCCTTTAAAACAAAAAGCTCCATCTTGGAATATATCTTCCTTGGTGGATTCAACATCACATTTTCTTCCACCTTCTACATAGCTGAAAAAACCTCTTATTTTTTATTCTAGATTTTTATTCATTGTCTCTAAGAGAGTTTTTGTGAGAGCTCATATTTTGGTGATTGATACACCCCTTTTTGAGGCTCATCTTCATCCTCGAAAACATCAAACATATTTTCCATCTTAATAGTCCTTTTCTAGGATAAGTAATCTTATTTTAAGTCATAAGAGTGGAGTCTCCATATGACTTCTTTACCATTCCATGAATTACTCAAATTTTAATACCTTTCTATATGACTAAGGTTATAACAAATGAAACATTTACCATATGAGTTATACCTATTTGGGTCTCTCATTTATTGAGATGATGATATTGTTGGAGTTTTTTTTGTCTTTTTGGATTCTAAACATCTCCTCATGATGTGCCCAAATATTCCACAATAAAATAACTTTCATGATCTCATATTTTTTGGAACCACAACTCCAAATTTTTCATGGAACAATAATTTACTTCCAAATTTAAGATATGAATTCCTCTTTGTTTCTACACAAGTTGAGATATCTTGAGGAGGGATCTTCATCTTCTCTTTAGAGGTGTTTATCCTCTACTCAAGGTATCTTATTTTCATATATTTCTCTTTCAACTGGGAAACCATTACTTTTATATTTAAAGTATAATAATCTATGAACATGTAATTTCTTCATGTTGGGTTAGCATTCAAATCATTCTATATGGATATCTTCTTTAAAATATATTGGTAAATATCTTTAAACATATCAGTTTTCTCCTTTATCTTGGTTCCATTTTCTTTGTGATGATATTAAATGCCACTTATTCTCTTTTAATCTTTTGTTTTGAAAGGAAAACTATTTTCCCATTGAATAGTAAACTTGATGCATTATTCTCCATTAGTATTATTTGTCATTGAATGAGAATTACTTAGAATAGAAACTTAATGTTATCCTTTCTTCATCACTAGAATCACATCTTCATTTCATATCTAAGTGAGAGTTTGAAATTTCACATTTTTTATCCACATGAGGGTTAGAATTAGAGAGAATATTAGATTAAAATTTTACCTCTGTTGGAGAAGAAAACTTCTAGGATGAATTATTCTTGTTTTTATTCTCAAAAAAGGAAAGGAGATTAATATCATATCTAAATTGGGTGAATGACAAAGATGATTCAAATTTATCATTTTTAATCACCTAATTATTCTTGGGTAATTCTATGAAATATTTTCTATTTCCACCACAATTCCACTCCTTTGATAATTATTTTCCTTCTTTCTTTACTTACCTTCTTGAAATTTAAAATATGTGATATGATCTCATTGAAATACTTATCAAATTGTATCTTTAAAACTTATTGGATCTTTAGAGGTAACCTTCCCATTGATACCACTTGTAGTTACCCAATATTTATTGACCATTGAGGTGGGGGGGGGGTGAATCATTGATTACTATTTAAAAATTCCTTTTATCTCTAATTTAACATCTTAATTTTGTTAAGTTTCTTGATCCAATCAGTATTATCACTCAATATCACATCATGTGTAGTTTTAATAGTGGAGATAGTAGTACATATTATTTATATGGTTCTTTATAAAATCCTACTCCTTTTAATGTTGGTTAGACCCCCCGACATATATTATTCACTATAAACACATGATTATAATAATAGACTATCCTAGTCTGATCAACACAGAGTTCCACTATGTTTCTACACTTCCAGCACCAACCAAAATATTTCTTCATTGCTTCCAGCACCAACTAAAAGACTTATTCACTTCTTCCATCACGAACTGAAATAATTCTATCCACTTTCAGCACATAATGAAATATTTCTTTACTTATTAAGGTTTGATCCACAACTAGATTGATCTTCAACCTTATGGATAAAAGTATTCCTCCATGTTCCTACATGATCATGTTATCTCTTGTACAATTCTTCAAGGTCTTGAATAGATAAATGTAACAGGTCTATTTCGATATAAAATATTCTTAAATCTTGAATGAACTAATTCTCTTCTTTAAATACTTAGGCACATGTGATCACCTTCTTGTAGAATTTCCCAGCTATGAATCCTTATTTCTTTGATACAAAGATGTATCAATATTATTAAAATTATCTTATTAAAATCAAAATATTTCTCTCTTAATATTATGTAACACCCCAAGCTTCCACGTTACTCTTCTCTTTGAATAATACAGTAGCGTGTGTTGTACGCAACTTCGAGTTCTAACACACCACAACCAATCAAACTAGCCTTTATGAATAGTAATACCCAATTTTTGAAATTTTATAAATTTTAACTTTTAAAATGGACTTCATTTTTGGATTAAGAATATTAAAATTATCTTAGGGTGAATTTTTGGTACTTTTCTGATAACTTTCATATTTAGATGAATAGTGAAAATTACTAAATTTTAATTAAAAACAACTGTTTTAATCGAAATAATTAATAGTGATAAATTATTAATTTGAGTGATTTTAAAGAATAATTATATTATATTTTTACCATTTAATCCAATGTTGTTCATTGGAAATAATTTCACATTTAAACTGGACATAAGCAAGTGCTAATCTTTTGATAGTTATTATTTTTTAAAAACACGCTTTTTTGTTTTGACAACTGGAATTAATTTTAAATTAATTTATGCCACTTCTGTGCTTTGAATTTAGAAAAATGGATTCCATATATAGAATCAGGAGGTCCAAATTGTATAAATAGGTAACTTTTATTTTTATACATTTTGAATAATTACTTCGGTAAATATTTTATTTACCATGGTTAAAGGGTAAATCTGGTAAATAAGGGTAAAAAAATAATATTATAATAATATTAAATTACCCTAAAACGTGTCCTAACCCAATATTTTGATACATGTACGACCATGGGAATCTTTGGGTCTATTTTGGGACCCCAAGGATCCACTTGTAAGTGATAATGACACTTTATATTAATTAAGTTAAAGTAAATACAAAAATGAAATAAGCATATATCTTTTAGAATTTTTTTTACATAGGGTTATATATGTTATATTTTTGACTATAAAAATTAATTAGAAATATAAAAATATTTCCTAAATAATGGTATTTTATTTATAATTTTTAGACATTTAATAATTAAATTTATCTATGACATAATGACGATGTAGTATTTTCCTTATTAATGAAAGAATCAAATAATTGGTATTATAAATGTTAAAAAAAATTTAATTTGAAACTTTTGATGCCATAAAAGAATTTTATTGGTAAATATGACATTTTAGGATTGATTAAATGATTTTTTTTCTAATTAATAAAGTTGTTAAGACTTAAAAAAAATCAATTATTAAATAGTGTCAAAATTGACATAAAGGATTTTTTAAAACAAATATTATATTATCAATTGATATAATATTCCTAAAAAGATATGGTTCGGCCAAAAAACTTATATGATTATAGGTATGTCATTAATGAACCACTTGGGGTTCTCTTGGTAGCTTATAGTAAGTTTATTAACCAAATAATATAAAAATACAAAGAGACATGGTAAATGTCAAACTAATTAACTAAGAGTTAAATCTAAAAGATAAGTTTAATATAGTGACCCAAACCTGTCTAAAACCCATTGGTTGAGTGTATTTTAACACATACCCACCTTAGACTCTAAATAAATCAGTTTGGATCCATTAGAAACCTAATATGAATTTATTATAAAATAATATTTTAAGTTTTTCCTAAGGTGCCCCTCACCCCTCTTATAAAAGGGTACCCCCCCTTCTCTCTAATTCATACCATCAAAGCCTTTTGGCTTAGACAAAACCTACCCAAATATCCTATAAAATTCCCTCAATTCATCCTAGAGGCCTTACATTAGTCATAAAGCCAACTTAAGGAGCTATTTTTATCAAATCAAAAGGAAGAACCCGGAGAAGAGGTAATGATTTCACCACCTTCTTTCAAGTTCATTTCTTTTTCCACTTCTTCTTTATTTGTTATTTAAATTCTAAAATAATAACTCCAGTATATTCTATATATTGTGATGTTATTATAAATATGGTACAACCATATTCAGTATTCTATCCATCCTTTTAATGACATGTCACCATACGTGCGTACATACGACTTTCCGTCTCCACATCGTGGGGTAATTGTTATTCAAAACATTATTATTTGAATGGGTATGAAAATGATGTGTAATTCATGTAAATAATAAATATAACATAATAATGATTCTTTATATATGATATAAAATCCAATTATATATTATTTTAATATCAAAATAATGATATTGTCGCTCGTGCGTACGTACGGACTACCGTCTCCACGAACGCGATGAGATTCATTCCCCATCATATCCATTCAAGTTTAATTATCATTTGATGATTAAAAACAATGTTTAAGGACTTGATATCATTCTGTATATGAATAATATACAACCTATCCATAACAAACATGACTTATGTAACAAAACATATAAAATAAAAGGAGTAAGTTAACACCCAAAACAACGATAATACAAAGATATTATAAACGAAGCATTGTCAAAAGATCATATATGATATCATATTAATATATATGATTATTTTATAATTTAATAACAATTATTTCACCATTATACATGAGTTTAACTTACCCTTGACCAAGGAAAAGTACAAGGTAAGGGTTAATTCTACAATCTCTTCATTATCCGAGGTTGTTTATACGTAATTATCTACTGGGACCTCTTTATCATCCACATCCATGTTTCTTAAAAATGTATTTCAAAACATTTTTACTATTTAATAGACAATGGGTTAAAGTCATTTATACCCTTATGTGTTTTAGAGGAATCTTTCCATCATTTTCCAAACAAGGTACTTTTTGACTTTTTCGACAAATTTAAGGTAAGAATGTTTTTTTAACTTATACGGCGGGTGCGTCTATTTTACGCCATTATAAAAACATCAAAGCTTACCTTACAAGATTATAAGAATATTTTCAAAATAAATTTTTTCTTTATAATTATGTGACTCTTAAATTATTTCAAAATAGAAATAGATATTTCTTTAAAAAGGTTTTTTATTTCATCTATGTCAACATCTTTTGATGGATTTTAAGTTTATTTGAAATTGATTTATTATGATACAAAACTTATATATTGTATTGAAGGTTTTGTGATATGTTTGACTATGGATGTCCTATTTTTATACCATTCATGGTTTATGGTTAAAGTATTTACATTTCTTATGCTATTTTTAATACAAACGTTTATGATATGTTTAAACATTTTCATATGAGGAATGTATTAGACTTAGTAAGTGATGGGTGGAGCCCGCTATAGCTCCTCGATGTATTGGTAGGTCTCATGAGACAACTTGACATGGAATTGGCCGAGGACCTTTCCCAATTTTGATATATGGTTTTGGCCGAGGCCTTAATCATTTTTAGACGTCTTGGCTGAGGCCTTGAAAAAATGTTTCATAATGTCCAACATTATACATTTCCTCATTATGAAAATAATATTGATGGTTTATGTGATCTTTCGACTAGTAGAATACCAATGATTATGTTTTATTATGGAATTATTTACTCATCTCATATTCCTGCCATAAAAGTATTCATTTTTATTATTGGTAAAGGCATGTGGTTTCAATTATTCACCATGATTAATATTTATATTATCTTCCGCTGTATTTATTACCCTTACTGAGCATTTGAGCTCACCCCTTTCTTATGTTTCATTTTCCCAGGATATGAAGAAGTTAGTTATGAGTGACTTGCAGGCATTTTAGGAGGCTTGGGTGTTTCCAATGGAATAAATTCATGTTGTATTTCTTTTTCAAGTTGTAAAGTTAAACTTATGTATGAATCTTGTTTCCAATAATACTAAACTGATCAGTCTTTTGAGACATGATTTCCTTATGATCATGCCAATGTTATGTAATAATGCACCAACTATGGGTAACTTGGGTCAGGGCGTTACAGTTGGTATCTAAGGAAGTTTATTACAAACCTTGGAAACTAGAGTTAGATAAACTCTGATTAGAGCACATAGCCCTAAGATAGACTTTGAGGATTAGTATAGAAGAACTTCCTAGAATTTTTGTATTGTAGAGATTTTGTGAGTTTTCCGAGTAATAAATCCTTGTATTGATACAAGAAGGTAGAGGCGGCTCTGGTACAGATGTACCTAGAGGTAAAACCCGAAAAAACCGCTTTAAGCTAGACTCGAACAGGAACTGGTGCACGACAACAGGCCTTGATGCACTCTTGGTTACGACACTCCCGGGGGATATGCTTAGGATAATTATCATTTTCTTTACAAACCATTATGAAGGTTTTATGAGTATATACTTCCTCAAAGAAAACATTTTTATGATTATGGATTATATCCATAAACTATTCAATTTATTATTAGTGTTTACAAGTTTGGATTTATGTATTCTGATTCATAAACAAATCTAGTGTATGCCATTGTTTAGAAATGGTTCCTAGTAGAAGGAATGGAAACCGTACCAATGCACGCACTCCATGTAGGGATTTACCTCCTACTCAAGATAATTATAGTGGAGTTGGTGATACAACTGGTGCTGATCAACTTATTAGTATACTGGGACAACTCACTCAGGTTATGAATAATAACCTTACCTGTATGGAGCACCCTGATTCGCAGTGTGGAGGATCAATGTTAGATCTTTTCATGAGTAAAAAACCACTAAAATTAAATGGGAGTACAAATCCATTAGTGGCTGAGCAATGGATAAATTCCTTAGAGAAAATATTCCACGCTTTGGGGAGTAGCGAAAGGGAAAAAGTTGTCATGAAAGTTTACCGCCTTACTGGAGATGCTGATAAATGGTGGTCATTGATTCAAAACACAAAGGATGACGAGGAAGTATCAAAAATGGAATAGAGAGAGTTTAAAGAAATTTTCTTAGAAAAATACTTTTCTCATGGCCATCGAGCGGATATGGAAAGACAATTTCTGAGTCTGAGGCAAAAGGAGGATGAGAACGTCGCAAAGTATGAATTTAACTTTACAAGGTTAGCGAGGCATGCAACAGATTATATACATAACCCAATAATTAACATTGATCATTTATTTTATGGGTTAAAACCATTTCTCCATCGAGCATTAGTATCACAATCCTTCTCATCATACGAAGATATTGTCTAGTGTGCTATCAAGGCAGAAAAATAATTCTATAAGTCTTATGACTTTAAATCAAAGCAAGAGAAGAAGAGATCTGCTGAACACTCTAGGAAAGGAAATAAGGAAACAGGGAAGAAGGGAAGAATTGAATTTCCACCCTGTGATAATTGCCGAAGGAAGCACCCTAGTGCCTGTCTAAAAGGAAAAGGAGTATGCTAAAAATGTGTACAGAAAGGCAATATTACTGGTGATTGTAAGGGAAATAAAAACACAATAAATGTTCAATACTACAACTTTAGGGAGATGGGACATTATTAAAATGAATTTCCTAAGCATTAAAGGAACTTACCTCAGAAAAGGCCAAGTTATCAAGTCCAAGCTTATGCTATCACTATGCTAAGGTAGAAGCTCCGAAAGACGTGGTGACAGGTAATTTAATGGTTTCCTCAAGTTTAGAAAATGATTTATTCGATTATGGATCATCGAATTGTTTCATATTTTCCCAGTTTGCTAATAAAATTAGATATTTAGAATTTGATTTAACAAGGGAGTTGTCAGTAAAAACTTCTAAGGGAAGTATCATTGCCACAAAGTTCTGTGAATCAGTTCCCATTAGGGTATATAAATGTTCTTTATCTTCTAATATCATCATCATACCCATGATTGAATTTGATATAATCCTCATAATGGATTGGATTTAGGACCATGATGCAAAAATTTATTGTAATAAGAAGGAGTTTACTATTTTTGATGATGATGATAAAGAACACCTTATCTTTAGAGCTGAATCATCACCACCTGATTCTTATCTAGCACCACCCCCAGTAGCTCAACTAAATTCAATTATTGGGGAGGAAGAGAATGAAATAACTGTGGGAGAGGAAATGAATTTTCAAATAGAGGATGTACATATTGTGAAATAATATGTTGATTTGTTTCCAGAATATTTACCTAGACATCCTCCAAAATGATTAATTGAGTTTTCCATTGATTTAATTCCTGGATCAAGACCCATATAGAAGACCCATTATAGAATGAAAACTGTGGAATTAGTGGAACTAAAGAAACAACTAGAGGATTTGAGTAATAGGAGATTTATTTTCCCTAGTGTTTCTCCATGGGGATCCCCTATCCTTTTTGTTAAGAAGAAAGATGGATCTATGAGGTTATGTATCGACTATAGCGAGATCAATGCTATAACAATAAAGAACAAGTACCCCCTACCTCGCATTGATGATTTATTCGACCAACTTCATGGAGATCAATATTTTTCAAAGATTAACCTTCGATCTAGATATCATCAATTGTGTGTGAAGAAGGAAGACATTCCGAAAATAGCATTTCGAACCAGGTACGGGCATTACGAGTTTATAGTAATGCCTTTTTGGATGACTAATGCACCCTCTGTTTTCATGGATCTAATGAACAGAGTTTTCAAGGAATATCTTGATGACTTTGTAGTGGTATTTATTGATGATATATTAGTATATTCCAAAATCTATGAAGATCATGAAAATCACTTATGCATTATCCCGAAGACTCTTAGAAGACATGAATTATATGGGAAGTTTAGAAAGTGTGAATTTTGGTTTCAAGAGATTTATTTTCTTGGCCATATTGTCTCTAAGTATGGAATCTCCATTGATCCTTATCAGAAAAGAGTGATCCAAGAATTACCAGCACCGATGAGTATAACTGAGGTACGCAGTTTTATTGGTTTAGCAGGTTATTATCGACGTTTCGTCCAGAATTTTGCCCGATTGGCTAACCCATTAACGGAGGTCACACGTAAAGGGGTTAAATTTGTTTGGAAAAAAGAGTGCTAAGAATGTTTCTAAGAATTGAAGATAAGATTAGTAAATGCTTATATCTTGAATCTACCATCAGGGAATGATGGGTTTGTTATTTATAGGGATTCCTCAAAGAAAGGACTTGGTTGTGTCCTTCTGCAGAATGATAGGGTAATTGCCTATGCATCACGACAGCTAAAAATTCATGAGAAAAACTATCCTACTCTTGATCTTGAGTTAGCAGTTGTAATCTTTACTTTGAAGATTTGGAGGCACTATTTTTATGGTGAAAAATGTGAGATTTATAATGATCACAAGAGTTTGAAGTATATTTCTCATAGAAAGAACTCAACATGAGGCAAAGGCGATGGATTTAACTACTCAAGGATTATGATTGCACGATACACTACCACCCGGTGAAGGCAAATAAGGTGGTAGATGCTTTGAGCAGAAAGGATCATGGAGTTTTGAACAATATGAGAGTTGAAAGGGATCCTATTTTCATGGATCTAGTGAAGATGGACATGGGAATAACCATGGAAGGTGAAACATAAATGCATTTTCAAATGGTTTCCAAACCATCTTTACTAGAAAATATTAAGAGTTCTCAGACCGATGATGAAGAGTTTCAAAAGAAGATTAAAGCTGTAAATGATGGGAGATTGAGTGACTTTGTGTATGAAGATGGAATTTTGAAATTTGGGAAGAGACTTTGTGTTCCCAATATACCTAATCTAAAAAGAGAATTTTTGGATGATGCTCATTGTTCCAATTTCTCTATACACCCTGGGAGGACCAAAATGTGTAGAGATTTGAAGGAACATTTTTGGTGGGACAACATGAAGAGGGAGATTGCTGATTTTGTGTCAAGATGTATGGTTTTTCAACAAGTGAAACCTGAAAGGTAATAGCCTGGAGGAGTCATGCAACCTCTTCCCATACCGGAGTGGAAATGGGATAATATATGATGGAATTTGTCATGGGACTACCAAAGACTCCTAGAAGGAACAATGCAATATGGGTCATTATTGATCGTCTTACCAAGTAACCACATTTTCTTTCTATAAGAGAAGATCTACCACTTGAACGTCTAGCAATACTATATATTAATGAAGTTGTGAGACTTCATGGATTACCCCTATTAATTGTTTCATATCGTGATCCAAGTTTTACATCAAGATTCTGGAAGGTTCTTCAGAAGGCCTTGGATACTGAACTTCGTTTGAGCACTGCCTACCACCCCCAAACTAATGGATAATCAGAATGAACTATTGAAGCCTTAGAAGACATGTTGAGATCATGCTCACTTGACTTTCAGGGTATGTGGGATCAATATTTACCTTTGGTGGAATTTTCCTATAACAATAGCTTCCATTCAAGTATTCGGATGGCACCATATGAAGTGTTATACAGAAAGAGATGTCACACACAAAACTATTGAGATGATGTTGGTGAAAGAAAACTCATAGGTCTAGAACTAGTGTAGGAAATGATGGAAAAGGTGAAGGTAATCCAAAACCACATCAAACAGCTCAAAGTATGTAGAAGAGCTATGCCGATAATCGAAGGAAGGATTTGGAATTTCTGGTAGGAGAGCATGTTTTCTTAAAGGTATCTCCATGTAAGGGAGTTATATGTTTTGGTAAGAAAGGTAAATTGAGTCCCAGGTACATAGGACCTTTCAAAATTCTAGAACGAATTGGGGCTGTAACTTATTGTTTGGAAATGCTGCCAAATATCTCCAAAGTTCAGGATGTATTCCACGTATCATTGTTGAGAAAATACATGCCTTACCCAACGCATGTACTTACCTACGAGGAATTAGAACTGAAACCCAATTTTTCTTATTGCGAAGAGCTTTTCAAGATTCTTGATATAAGAGATCATGTGCTGAGAAACTGGACAACTCGTCTGGTAAAATTTATATAGAGAAACCATAAGATGGAAGAGGTAACGTGGGAACCCGAGGAACTTATGATGAAGAACCACTAGAGTCTTTTTTTGCAGTAATATTATAGAAATTTTGAGGAAGAAATTATTTAAAGGAGGGGAGAATGTAACACCCCAAGCTTCCACGATACGCTTCTCTTTGAATAATACAATAGCATGTGTTGTACGCAACTTCGAGTTCTGACACACCACAACCAATCAAACTAGCCGTTATGAATAGTAATACCCAATTTTTGAAAATTTATAAATTTTATCTTTCAAAATAGACTTCATTTTTGGATTCTGAATATCGAAATTAGCTTAGGGTGAATTTTTGGTACTTTTCTGATAACTTTCATTTTTTGATGAATAGTGAAAATTACTAAATTTTAATTAAAAACAAATTTTTTAATTGAAATAATTAATAGTGATAAATTATGAATTTAAGTAATTTTAAAGTATAATTAGATTATATTTTTACCATTTAATCCAATTTTGTTCATTGGACATAATTTCACATTTAAACTGGACATAAGCAAGTGCCAATCTTTTGATAGTTATTATTTCTTAAAAGAACGCTTTTTGTTTTGACAACGGGAATTAATTTTAAATAAATTTATGCCACTTCTGTGTTTTGAATTTAGAAAATTGGATTCCATATTTAAAATCATGAGGTCCAAAATTTTTAAATAGGTAACTTCTTTTTAGACATTTTTAATAATTACTTCGGTAAATATTTTATTTACCATGGTTAAAGGGTAAATCCGGTAAATAAGGGTAAAAAATAATATTATAATAATTTTAAATTACCCTAAAATGTGTCCTAACCCTATTGGTTGATACATTTCCAACCATGGGAATATTTGGGTCGATTTTGGGACCCCATGGAGCCACGTTTAAGTGATAATGACACTTTATATTAATTAAGTTAAAGTAAATACAAAAATGACATAAGCATATATCTTTTAGAAAAACAATTTTTACGTAGGATTGTATATGTTATATTTTAGACTATAAATATTAATTATAAAGATAAAAATATTTCATTCATAATGGTATTTTATTTATAATTTTTAGAAATTTAATAATTAAATTTATTTATGACACAATGATGATGCTGTATTTTCCTTATTAATGAATGAATCAAATAATTGGTATTATAAATGTTAAAATAAATGTAATTTGAAAGTTTTAATGACATAAAAAAATTTTATTGGTTAATATGACATGTTAGGATTGATTAAATAATTTTTTTTCGAAATAATAAAGTTGTTAAGACTTTAAAAAAAATCAATTATAAAATAGTGTCAAAATTGACATAAAGGAGTTTTTAAAACAAATATTATATTATTAATTGATAAAATATTCCTAAAAATCTAAGGTTCAGAAAAAGGACTTATATGATGATAGTTATGTTATTAATGAACCACTTGGGGTTATATTGGCAGCTTATAGTAAGTTTATCAACCAAATAATATAAAAATACAAAGAGACATGGTAAATGTCAAACTAATTAACTAAGAGTTAAATCTGAAAGATAAGGTTAATATAGTGACCCAAACCTGTCTAAAAGCTATTGGTTGAGTGGATTTCTACCCATAACCACCTTATCCTCGAAATCAATCAGTTTGGAGCCATTATAATCCTAATATAAATTTATTATAAAATAGTATTTTATGTTTTTCCTAAGGTTCCCCTCACCCCTCTTATAAAAGGGTACTCCCCCTTCTCTCTAATTCATACCATCAAAGCCTTTTGGCTCAGACAAACCCTACCCAAATATTCTCTCAACTTC
The DNA here is from genome assembly GCA_963277665.1 of Viscum album. Taxonomy (NCBI): domain Eukaryota; kingdom Viridiplantae; phylum Streptophyta; class Magnoliopsida; order Santalales; family Viscaceae; genus Viscum; species Viscum album. The sequence continues at coordinate 1,774,855,118 of OY728142.1, read as the reverse complement.
CTGAAATTCATTCTAGAGGCCTTCCATTAGTCAGAAAGCCAACTTAAGGATCCCTTTTGATCAAATCAAAAGGAAGAACCTGAAGAAGAGGTAATGATTTCACCACCATCTTTCAAGTTCCTTTCTTTTTCCACTTATTCTTTCTTTGTTGTTTCCATTATAAAATAATAACTCCAGTATATTATATATACTATGATGTTATTATAAATATGGTACAAACATATTTAGTATTCTATCCATCCTTTGAATGACATGTCACCATACGTGCGTACGTACGAGTTACCGTCTCCACCTCGTGGTGTAATTGTTATTCAAAACATTATTATTTGGATGGGTATGATAATGATTTGTAATTCATGTAAATAATAAATATAACATGATAATGATTCTGTATATATGATATACCATCCAATTATATATTATTTTAATATCAAAATAATGATATTTTCGCTCGTGCGTACGTACGAACTACCGTCTCCACGAACGCAATGAGATTCATTCCCCATCATATCCATTCAAGTTTAATTATCATTTGATGATTAAAAATAATGTTTAAGGACTTGATATCATTCTGTATATGAATAATATAAAACCTATCCATAACAAACACGACTTATGTAACAAAACATATAAAATAAAATGAGTAAGTTAACACCCGAAACAACGATAATACTAAGATATTATAAACGAAGCAATGTCAAAAGATCATATATGATATCATATTAATGTATATGATTATTTTATAATTTAATAACAATTATTTCACCATTATACATGAGTTTAACCTACCCTTTACCAAGGAAAAGTACAAGGTAAGGGTTAATTCTACAATCTCTTCATTATCTGAGGTTGTTTATACGTAATTATCTACTGGGACCTCTTTATCATCCACATCCATGTTTCTTAAAAATGTATTTCAAAACATTTTTACTATTTACTAGACAATTGGTTAAATTCATTTATACCCTTATGTGTTTTTAAAGGAATCTTTTTGTCATTTTCCAAATAAGGTACTTTTTGACTTTTTCGACAAATTTAGGGTAAAAATGTTTTTTTAACTTATACGGTAGGTGCGGCTATTTTACTCTGTTATAACATCATAAAAGCTTACCTTACAAGCTTATAAGAATATTTTCAAAATAAATTTTTTCTTTATAATTATGTGACTCTTAAATGATTTCAAAATAGAAAGAGATATTTCTCTAAAAAGGGTTTTTATTTCATCTATGTCAACATCCTTTTATGGATTTTAAGTTTATTTGAAATTGATTTATTATGATACAAAACTTCCATATTGTATTGGAGGTTTTGTGATATTTTTGATTGTGGATGTTCTATTTTTATACCATTCATGGTTTATGGTTAAAGTATTGACATTTTGTATGCTAGTTTTAATACGAATGTTTATGATATGTTTAAACCTTTTCATATGAGGAATGTATTGGAATTAGTAATTGACGAGTGGAGCCCGCTATAGCTCCTCGATGCATCGGTAGGTATCATGAGACAACTAGACATGAAATTTTTAGAGGACCTTTCCCAATTTTGATATATGGTTTTGGATTAGGCCTTAATCATTTTTAGACGTCTAGACCAAGGCCTTGACAAAATGTTTCAGAATGTTCGGCATTATACATTTCCTCATTATGAAAATAATATTGATGGTTCATGTGGTAATTCGACTAGTAGAATACCAATTATTATTTTTTATTATGGCATTATTTACTCAACTCATTTTCCTACCATAAAAGTATTCATGTTTATTATTGGTAAAGGCATGTGGTTTCAATTATTCACCATGCTTAATATTTATGTTATCTTCTGCTGTATTTCTTACCCTTACCGAGTGTTTGAGCTCACCCCTTTCTTTTGTTTCATTTTCCCAAGATATGAAGAATTTAGTTATGAGTGAATTTCAGGCATTTTAAGAGGCTTGGTTGCTTCCAATGGAATAAATTCGCGTTTTATTTATTTTCAAGTTGTAAAGTTGAACTTATGTATGAATCTTGTTTCCAATAATACTAAACTGATTGGTCTTTTAAGAAATGATTTCCTTGTGATCATGAAAATGTTTTTTAATAATGCACCGAATCTGGGTAACTGGGGTTGGGGTGTTAAACCTTATAATATCCATCACCTTCATATATCATTTTTATTTTCAAAACAAAAATATCTTGAATATAATATTCATTATTATTGTTGTAATTATCTGTATAACCCCAACCCCTCTAAACCGAAGTTGGTGCATTAATAAGTAAATAGGCATGTTTATAAGGAAAGAAATCCCAAGGAAACGATCATTTTGGTATTCTTGAAGAAACTAGATACATATATTTAACTCAAATTAAATTGTAAAGGGTTACAAAATACAATACATAACAAAAACTAAAAACTGTATCCACAGAATCTCAATGAATGATCTCTTATTCATAACCTATTGAAGGTAAAAATTGAAAGGGGTGAGCTAAAATGCTCAGTAAGAGGTAAAAATAGCGGAATCATGAATTAAATAGTAAGTGAATCATAAATAATTTGACACAATCAATATGGCATAGTGAATAAATGAAAAACTCATGCCATTAACAAACTAAGAATGAAATTGCATCCATAGATTTTTCATAGTGAAAAACTCATGTATAGTAATAAATTATAATGAATAAAGACATTTCTTATTAATTGGACATCATTTATCAGGCACATGATACCATAATACCGTTAAAATGGTTCAGTTCTGTGGGTAGAAACCCGTCTGATTTTTGGAAACAAACTTGAAGGGTTTGCTGCCAACTGATTTGTCTCATGAGACCTATCGATGCAACGAGGGGATATAGCGGTCCCCACACACCAATTAATATCTAAATTATTATTTATACATCGATTTAATACAATTAAAATATCCCTTCTCAATATTCTTATAGATTATAGGATACAGATTCATCAATATTTCCACAGTTAAAACAACATTCCAAATAAACACCGTATGTAAAATGGTATACAATTTAGACAATAAACATATCCTTGATATGAGAATATGTATATTTAATAAAAATATAATTTTAAATGAAAAGTGATCTCAAATGGGAAATAGGTACACCACATAATGATTATAAGGTGCACAATACAAAGTAAGTCACAACGAAATGGAAATTTAGATAATGTCCCTTACCATAATATAATCAGTCGAATCATATAAAAAAAATTAATAACCATCAAATGAATCATTTAATACCATGAATATAAATATAATAATGATATTATATGAAAAATGGTAGTATAAATACACCACATACAAGAAATAAGTGGTGAACAATGGAAATCTCACGGAAATGAAAGTGAGATGAGAAACCCCTTACAAAAATTTAAGCATGGTAAAAAGTGTTCTTGTGACGGATTAATGAGAGGTAAATGGGTATTACAATAGTTATATATCATAAGGGAAGTAGGTAAGAGGTGATAAAACATACCACATCATTAGGAATTAAAAATAAAAGGGCACAACATAAGGGAAATTCTTTAACAAAAGTGAGAGAGTGAATCCCTTACAAAGACCGTATCATTAGAGTGGGGATAAATCAATAAAATAATTATGTGTGAAAAATATAAATACACAAAATATAAGTGGATATACAATATAAAACAATAAGATTTCATCCACACATATTCTTTGAAAAACATAACCAATGATAAAGATGCTTAACTCAACGAATGGAAATTGAGTTAAGATATCCCTTACCTTATGCTTGAAGGTGTTCTTGATTGTTCGTAATGACCAGAATAATCAAATTTAGATTCACTAATTAATAATTATAGAACCTCATCAACATTTAATTGATATGGTATAACCTTATTAGGTTCATTAATGGCCTTTTTGATGGGTTTAAGAGGTTCATTTTTTTTGTTTTGTAAGCATTCTCTTCCTTGGTTTTTATGATCAGTTTACTTATATTCATGAATGGAAGTTCGTTTGAAATGTGGTTAAACATAAAAATTATTAATATATATTATTAGTGAAATTAAAGAGATATAAATGATCTTATAATGGTTTTGTTTATATACCATGTGGATAACTCATTCGATAAGTTAATGCTTGAATTTAGTTTGGCGGTTTTGTGCACAATGAACTTGTTTTGTATTATTATTCCATATTATGAGTGTGTAAAGATTTCAGAACATTAAATAAGATAAAATAAATATATTATGATCTATTTCAACCATTAAAAAGGTTTCATGACCAGTATTGAATATATTAATGCAAATTTAAAACCCATCTTCCTTGAGTGTGATAAATTAACACATCTCAGATAGTGTTTGCATTTATAGTATAAAAGGAGGGGAAAAAGAGAGACTATAATGAAATATTCCATCAGCACAATGAAAATACAGTAAATATTTGGTACTATAATTATCATGGAATTTAGATGAGGTGAGGTGGGAATAGAGAACAAAATAATGGAACTTGTAAAAAAGATTGAAAGAAAAAGGAAGATAGGTTCACCTCTTGAGTACTCCTCTTTGAGAAACTACTTAAGACCTTTGATTTTGGACTTTTGGTGAGACCAGAAGGCCTTGAACGTGGGGAGAGGTCTTTTAAAGAGTATTTGGAAGAATTTAGGCAAGCATTGAAGCTCGATTGGTGTGGGAGGAAGAGGGGGTGATGGGTGTTTTATATAGTGGAGGAGAGGATGGATTTTACATTATTTTAATTATTATTTTAATATTTTTGCTCAAGACTGTGAATAGTCTTGATTAATGTGATCCAAAATAGTAATAATGGTATGTGAGTTCAAACCATGCAGGATTAAATCATACTTGTATCGTATATGATGTAGTAAATCAAGTATTTAGCATTTATCATAATTTATTGGATTTTCCTATTCATAAAAAATTCATGTATTTCAGAAAAATACCAAAAATTTACCCAAAATTTTTTTAGACATGTAGAATCCAAAAATGAACTCTATTTTTCAAAAATAATATTCTAAATATGATAAATTTAATTTTTAATTAAAATCAATATTTAATAGAAAAATATAAACACTTAAAATATCCATCTTCATTTTTAAGGTGCCTAAATTTATTTATACATTCATGGGTATAGATACCATTATTAAGAGTCATATTACTATTCATAAGGGTAAGTTACTATTTATAAGGGTAGTTTACTATTCATAAGGGTAGGTTACTATTCACTAAAAATTAAGTTAATTTTATCAGACTTTAAATATCATCCTGATCGAAACTATGAATATCTATTTTTAAAAATTCAAAACACAAAAGTGGAAAATTTGATTTTAAAGGCTAGTTTATGACTATATATTAAATAAAAAAGTGTTGTTTTAAAGAAACTCAATGCTTTATGAAAATAGGATACCTAATTAATAGAATATATTTAAGATAAACGTACCATAAAATGTTTGGGGTGTTACATTATCCATGATTATGGAAACACCACAATCATTGATAGAAGGTTATTTACTCATTTCAATTTGGTAATAACTCTAAAATTATCTCCTCAATTATTACAAAAATTATTTCATGTTGAATGTCACATAATAATTCCTCATATAAATGCTCATTCATATATCTCACATGCTCATGTATTCTTCACATTAATTTCTTTATATATCATGATCCTGTATCATGAAATTCTTCATTGAAATCTTGTCATAATTTCATCATTAAAAATATTCATTAAATCATTATTATTATGGTTATTATTTCATGACTAATAACCCTTAATAATACCTCATTAATTTCACGAGAATTATTCTCCAAATACTTCCATAATTCTTAAAATTAAATTACCATGGAATTAGGGTTTCCTTATTTATTCTTCACATGGTTAATGAATAACCATGTTCTCATTATTTATTCATGCACTCAATCATGAATCACACGCATGAATAGAACCTATAAATTGAATTCATTTTTGTGAAAATTATTAATTTATTATTAAATACCTGTAAGCTTTAGGATTTCCTCTTCATGTGGCATGAACACACCCAGTTCATAATGCATGTAAGAATAAAAATACTATTCATCAATGAGCATGCAACTCATCTTGGTGGAATTATCTACCAACAATAGTATCTTCTGATTATAACTCGATTTTCATGCATACAAGAGAATCTACATGCATGCCGTGATAATTTGAACTCAATCATCCCTTCTCTCATGAAAGAATGGATACTATATTTTTTATCATGTGATCATATATCATAGTAGACGACCAAATGAAACATACCCAACAGTAGAATCTCATGGTAGAAACTAATGATAGCATACCTAGAGGCAATATGCCCCGTGGTAGCACCTGATTACTGAATGTAGCACATGATTCTTGGTGGTAGAACCAGATGCCTAGTGGTAGAGCATGATGCCTGGTGGTAGCACTCAATGATAGGTCATCACCCTTACATAATTGATATTAGTTATGACCCTTACACATCTTCCACTCACTACCTTTACATAGCCTTAGTGTACCCTTATGCAGTGCAATGTGAATTGTGTTTACCCTTACATAGGTACCCTTTACCCTTATGTAGGTCTTGAAAATCTCAGTATACCTTTACACAACACTTGGCTTACCTTTACATAGATCAACCTAACTATATACAATATTTAAGCTGGCCTTTTCACAAGGTATTGGTTACCTTTACACTGAACCCAATTACCCTTATGTAGGAAATGTGAGTTACGCATTATCCTTACGTGATATTCCTACACCTTTACACATCCAAGTACCTTTACGCTACAACTTAAGCACTTTTACACAATGAATTATCTTTAAGCAAGGAATATAAATCTCAATACACCCTTATGCAGCCTGGTGGGTTACCCTTACATAGGTAATGACTTACCCTTACACATCCTAGGTTACCCTTACATAGGTAGAGACTTACATTAACATAGCCTGGGTTACCCGTACATAGGTAATGAACCACCCTTATATAGGTAGAGACTTACTTTTATGAATCCTCATGAGTTTCTTAGTACCATTACATAGTTCCCAATTCACCTTTACATAGGTATAGTTTACTTTTATGCAGATAATGTAATTCTCAATTTACCTTTTACGTAGGTAGCCAATTTATCTAAAAATAATGTGGGGCCTTCTCAAACACCTTAGGCTCAATTCTCAAGGCCTTACAATATCAATCAAATAAATAATTAAAGGTTACTTTATACACCAACACTTGTCTTGTATTTCTTTTAATATCATCACAACAATCATCAGATATACAAGGATAATTTCTCAAGCATGAAATCCAATGCCATTAAATAAATCCATAACAATTATCGAAGCATGACCACTTTATCTCAACTCACCAAACACATATTAACACATCATTAAAAACAAATTAAATAATTGGGATCAATATATATATACATATACACACACCAATATCATTATATATATATAAATATATGTTTATATATACATATTCATATATATATATAAACAATATTTATATTTATATATATTTAATTACATTTGTATGAATATATTTATATACATATTTGTAAAATTATTAATATATATATATCATTATAATAAGATAAACCAATTGGAATAGTGGTAAGGAAAATACATCAAAAAGTGGTGGGTGGAGGTTTGAATGCCACCTTGGTTCAATTAATTCTTAATATATATTGTTTCAGGTAGCTCTTTAAGTCAAAGTTGTATAGTATCCCCAGGTTAGCCCTTGGGTTGGTGTCTATACCCAAAAATATTTTAAATTATTCTTATAGAATCTATCAATATTAGAAATTTGTGATGATAACATGAAGTTTTTATAAATGCTTAAAAACATACTAATAAATCCTATCCATTATTAATGGTAAATTAGTACTTTTAAGGACCACCTTTTATCAATGTTTTTCTAGAACTTATAAAAGAAACCTACATTTATATATGATGGTAATATAACCACTTTTAAATAACTAATAAAGTCCATTTTGATCATTGATAAAAACCATTTATGTTTTAGTGATAGTTGAATTTATGGCCTCACTACTCAATACATGCATGCTAATATATATAAAATAACAATATATATGTCACCCATTCTGATGGGAAATCCCTCTCATTATGTACATAATAGAGGAACCCTTAACTTTTTAAAATTCAATAGCTTTTCATGTACCACTTTATATTTTGTAACCAAACCTCCTAGGAGTATAAAAATATTCATTATGTCATTATCATGTCCCTTCCACTGTGAGGGAATTTAGAAATGTAACAAAAACTTCCCCTCACTTTTTATGGGTATACACTCAAGTATTACATTTTTTATCTCATCCTATCCATAACACCAGATGTTATATATAACACTTTGTTTCTTAGTCAAATATTTCTCTATATTAATCATCATTATACCATCATACATAATGGTTCCTTACATATCATGGAGTCTCCTAGGTTCAAGAAACTTAAATCTCAGAAAACTAGTTCACTATTCCCATATCATATTTATCTAAACATATTAATGAAAATGTTTAATACATTACATCATGATCAAAATATTTATTTTTGTTTCCCATGATATTTTTTTACTTGGGAATCTAAAATTACCTTAGACATTTGGAGAGACACACCCACATATGCATGATTCTCCTACACTTACTTTTACACACCATAATATCCTAAATTCCCTTTTACCTGCACCTATCCCATGAACTTATTCACAGAGGAAGATCATTCCACATGTGTAATGGATCCTTCTATACTTTAATATACCTCCCAATATTTCTTGAATGTATAAATAATATATAAATACAGTTTTCATCCAATTATGTGAAATAGTTAAATAAATCAATAAACCCTATCACTTTCTATAATATTTATGTCTCTAGTTATTTTATCAATAATTTTATTTATCATTTCCCATGTTATGTTATTGTATACACTATTTTTATACTCAAGTTCATGTTAATTTATGTAGTATACCTTATCAATGTTTTGTGATATCTCTATACACCAATTGAAGGAGACTTTCTCTAAATCCCATACACATATGATGTGTTAAGGCCTATATTATAAGGTATAACATACCTATGTCATATGGTATGATATATATAAACTAGATTCATTTTTTTTGGTATGTTATTTCCTATTGTATAGAGATATCATATCCACTTACTTGTCTATATTATAATGCTGCATTTTGTATTATACAAAGGTAATAGAATCCAATGATCGGTATGAAAATGGAACATTAAAGGTTAATGTTCAAATATTCCTTACATTGTCTATCATTATTATTTTTGTTGCATTAAATCAAACACATGGGAGAATATGGGAAATTGAAGTTTACAATAGTTATAACACAATAAATTCACTCATACGTTAAGAAATGTATGATATAATGAATACATAACGAAAGAATGTCCTGAGGGGATATAAAAGGAGGCAGTGGCCATAGAGATGGATAACCGAGTTTGTCTATGATTTTTTCCTTTTCTCCCAATCTCTCTTTATTCTCCTTCCTTAGATTCCATGAAATACTAACATATCATGGATTAGAGAAGGGTCTTGGGAATGTGATTGGTGATTTGGTTTCAACCTATGGATACACCATAGAGTGAGGATCCATTGGTATCTTTATCAAGAACCCATGATTAAGGACTGAAGTACTGTCAGTTTGGTGTAAGGTACAAGATGTTTTTTATTTTATATATTTTCATTGTTTTAGGTTTCAAGAATGGTAGATCTTGGTTTAAGGGTTTCTTATCATTTCTAATGCATTTATTAAGTGTTAATTGATCCTTATGAACCCATCAGTGATATCAGAACCATGATATAATCATTGGACTCTTGAAATCACAATGAAAGTGATGAAAAATAGATACTGTATTGTATATAGTCAATTATGATTGAAATTTTATACAATAGTAAATCTTATGATATGTGATATCATAAGAAGTGGTGCATAGTTTGTATTGTGGATTGGTTTATGACAAACATAATCTATGATATGATAACATGTTAAAATGTGTAATGTTATACCATATGAAATAGTTAAATTCATTCTACTTTCGTAATATTGTAGCATATGATATGGCATATCGTAAGGAATGAAAGCGATGTGTCATGGGTGAAAAATAGAGCATCATATCATCTTAAAGATACATTTCATATCATAGGTTATGACACACGTGGAGCTGAAGAATGATATGATAGTTGACTATTATCTATCATTAAACATGATAGATAATAAAGTAAGACACAACTTACAATATAGATGACATCATTAAATGTGATATATAGAGAAATTTTATTTTTCTAATCCTTAATTTATTAATTGATTTTATAATTTATAAAATGTTTATAAATTATAGAAAATGTTATTTTGGGATATTTATTTAATTTATAAAGCTGTTTATAAATTAAATAATTAAAAATTTTGTATAATTAATTAACAAAATTTTTATGAAATATTTATTAAATAAATATTACATAATATTAATTTTTAATATTTAAATTACCTTTTCAAATTATATTGAATGACTTATAATTTGGATATAAAATTTTTACATGGAAATTATAAGAGTAATCTATAAAATGGTTATAAGTTATAAAATGAGGAAAAATATAAAAGAGTTGATATTTAATATTATGAATTGTTTATAATGTTTAATTTGAATTGTTTATATTAAAAATTCTGTATTTGAGGAAATTATTTAAACTGTATCAACATGAGTTTTGATGATTAATATTATCAAGGTTTAAATAATATTAAATGGGTAATATATTGAATATTTACATAATATATGAATAGTTTATATATATAAAATTTATATTCCAATTATCATATATTTAAATTAGATTCCATATAATGAATAATATAAAGGAGTTCATATTAGATATAAATATAAAGTATTTATATTTATTTAATTATGGGATGTCTATAATGAATCTAAATTATAACATGTTCATAGTTGCTTTATTTATGAATTGTTTATAAAAGTTTATCTCATTACTAAATATATGAATTATTCATTTATTTATTTTATCCTCTATTTTATTTATAGATATAATTATTATATTATGAATTAGTGTATGCTTTAGTTTAAAAAGTTAAACTACATTTATAAATTTTCATACATGCATATAAATAGTTACATGCCTGGTATGATAATTAATTTAGTTTTCTACTACCTTGAATTTGTATTTTACTAGGTTATGAGCTTGAATTAAGAAGTTAATTATAGTTTATACATATTTGGTATTATAATTTTGATGGAATTGAGGTATCTCTTGTGTAAAGTATCATTTGTTTGAGGGACATTGGGTTATACTACTCAGTGGTTTGGAAAATTATTCATTGTCTTTAATAGTGTGGGTTGACTATATATTGTTCCAAGATTACTCTTATGGGTATTGTTGGTTTCATATGAATATAATACTTTACATGAAAAGGTTTCATGCAAATCATTCATAGAGTGAATTTTTATTTTTATAAATGTAGTTGGATTTTCATTTAGGATAGCAACACAAGCCATGAGTCGTGTAAAGAGTTACACATCAATATGGTTTGAACATATTGATTTGGTGGAAGAAATATGATTACAAAATAAAAAATTATAAGAACGAATTCATAAAGGGAATATAAAAGATAGTATTGTGAGATTAAATCTCATTAAAAAAATACTAAGTGTCAGATTCCATCCAAAGTGAACACTTTTTGTTACCTTGATCATTCTTCCATGTAATTTATACCAGAGTAGGGTTCCCCTAAATTATCTTATATAAGGAAAAAAGTAATGAGTTTAATCTAAGAGTCATGTGCCTAATTTTTTATTCTTTCCTGGAGTTACACTTAACTGGAAACCCTTACGAAGGATAACTAAGGAATAATGTTGAGTTTATCTTTATGATAGATTGGATATAGTGTTTTATGCTTAACCATACAAGGGTCATATATGATATGATTATAATGATGACCTACCTAAATAGAAAATTAGTGAGAGGAATTAAAAATTTGAATCATTTCATAATTAAGTATAAATTTTCCCACACTAATGGATATGTTTTAATTTAAAAGGTGTTATCATTTTAGGGGGAATGCATTTAATAAAATTACTTCTTAAATGAATATAAACTATGGTACTCACCTAATAAAATATTCTATTATAGATTAATGTCATCATTAACATTGAAAATTAATTTGAGATCAATATTGAAAAGAATAAGATTAATGTAAACAACTTATTAGACTGATGAAAAGTTTCAGAAAAGTTATTAAGTAATAAAATTATCTATGTTAGATAAACCCATCTTGAGTAACCCACTGTTGAAGTTGTTAAAAAAGTTAATATATATTCTTATGAGAAGTATAAAATGATTCACTAATGGATTCAAAGGCATTAAATTCTCAAAGACCAAATTAATTTCATTCCTTACTCAAATATTCAATATATTTGAGTATATTAATGGCTTAAGGAGACTAAATGTTTCATTGTGACTTGTTCGAGCTATATAATTAATTATATTTTCAACATTGGAAATGTTACAAAAAATTTGAATGAGTTTCAATAAAATTTTATTAGATACTCTTAAAGTATTGAGTATAGATGAACTGGGTATGAGATGTCCACATTTTGGTACTATATTGGTAATAAAAATGTCTAAAAATTTAAATTAGAAGAAGAAAGGTTAGTTAAAAAGTTATACAATGTTTCACCAAGTAGCAATTCCTGGTCATTGAAACCTATAGGAGGTTTCATGATAAAGGGAATTTTTTTTCAAATTATGGAATTATATAATATATATAAAATGGTTTGTGTAAAGACCCGTAAAATTCAAGGGAAATTTTTTCTTAATTTTCTTTAGAATTTTACAAGAGCGCGGTTTCAGACGGCACCTGATTCCGAGGCCCGGAGTGCCCGGAATTAATTTCTGAAGTTTGGCTCGGGTACGTTCAGTGAACGAACGAGCGGGTATTTCTAACTTTTGATACGGTGCTCGGAATTGAAATCCGAGGGCACCGATGAACTCGCAGCGCCGATATTCGCTTAATGAGACCTTTTCGGAAGTTGCGTTTGTTGCGGGTTGAAAGTTAGTTTTTGGGGTTTTCAGTTGAGTAAAATAAAATTTGTGTAAGACAAATTTTATTTTAACTTATTAAAAACCTACCAAAGGAGGTTGGAAGTGGGACCCACACCCACTTAACCTCCCTTGGGAGGATTAAGTGTGGTGGGGCCCACACGAACCCCTAGACTTTTCAAATTCTCTTAAAACCTCCCCTTTAACTCATTTCTTTTAATGTTGTCAACTTGAGTTACTTAACTAATTATGGGAGTTTAACCTTTTTGAATTTCAAACTTTTGAAATTCTAATGTGTTTTGTAATAATAAAATAAGATGTTATCTTATTTTATTATGGGTTGTTTGTTTGTCCCCTTGAGAGCTTTTGAGAGTTTCCTCTTCATCTTCAAGCTCTGACGAAGAACGAAGAACGCTCGAACTCCGACGAAGAACGACGCCTCTCTTCTTCGTCCTCGGTGTCAACAAGAGGGAACGCCGCTTCCTCTTCGGACCTTCTTCGTCGGCATACGAAGATTCGACAACGACTCTTCCTCTGACGTCAAAGGAATCGACACCGATATTCCACGACTCCGTCAACGTGCGACTATCGAGGTAGGGGTTCTTGAGTTTGTTGTTTCCTTTTTATTTGACTTTCCTCAAGACTTGACGTAGAACGCTCAAGTTCCGACGAAGAACGCCGCTCCGCTCTTCTTCGTCTTCGGTGTCAACGAGAGAGAACACCGCACCTTCCTCGGACAACCTTCATCGGCGTACAAGGATTCGCCAACGACGTGCCTCATCGGACGTATCTCTTCGTCAACGGAATTGACGAACGACTACCGCGACGCCCGATCTCCGCGACGTCGACTTCCGCGGACATAGTCAAATCCTCGAACTTATACCCGAGGTAGGGGATGTTGTTTAATATTTAATTATCTCATTCTTGCTCGTGGTTCGTATGACTAACGTGAGGATGTTTTTTATTTAAAGTTGCGTTATTAATTTAACGTGAGGGGGGCCGGACCGTACGAACACGGCCGAACCCCCTCCAACGTTCTTGTTTTTTCTTGCGGGTGGAAGCAAGTGGCGTGGTGCCGTCGCACCACGCGGTTGATCGTGCTTTTATTTTACGCAACGCCGTCGCGCGCACACCATGGAAGAAACATCAAGAACGCGACGCCGTCGCGCCGCGTTGAGTGAACTTCAAGCACGGTAAAGGGGGCGCGGTGCCGTCGCACCGCGCCGGATGACGAACGCCGCGGCCGGTTCCGGGCCGCGGCGGGACGAGGAGACCGCGGCCGGTTCCGGGCCGCGGCAGAAGAGAAGACCGGCGGCCGGGCCGCCGGCGTCGGAAGTCGAAGGCGGGACCGGAATTTCCGGTCCCGTTGGTAAAAACCGGCCGGCCAGCTGGCCGGCCGGATGACTTAAAACCGGGGGAATTAATTCCCCCGGCCAATACTAAAAACCCCCCTCTTTATGAGGGGGGCGTTTCTTCAAAGGAGGGGGGGCAACAGCCCCCCGGTTCGTGTCCAGCCGGCCCCCACGTGCGGGGGCCGTTGTTTTACAAAAACGGCGCGGCAAAGCCGCGCCGCCATCCAAAAACCGGGGGCTTGATTGCCCCCGCGTGCGCAGCCACCTCGCGGCGACTGGCCGCCGCGGCCCGCCGCGCCGCCGCGCCGCCGCCCGCCGCCGCCGCCCGCCCAGGGGGGGGTCGTGCCGGGTCGGCCCGGACCCGGACCCCCCGTTTCGAACCAGAATTGGTTTTTGGCTCATAACTTGAGCCTCGGACCTCCGATCGACGAACCGTCAGCGGCAACGCGATCCTTGGATCGAGACGGTCGTTTCGGTATATCGCACTCAAGGTTTTGGGTTACTTTGAGTTCGGCCGGGTTGGTTCGTTCACGAAACCAACCGGGCCTTCGGAGCGGAAACACTCATATCTTGAGCCACGAACGTCCGATTGACGCGCCGTCAGTCGCGTTACGTTCCTTTTAGTGAGACAGATCTTTTGGCATACTCCGCCCGAGGTTTGGACGCAGGTGGAGTACGGTCGGGTTGGTTTTGCCTTAAAAACCAACCGGGCCCCGGAGACGAAAATGCCAATAACTCTCAGACCGGGCGTCCGATCGACGCACCGTCTGTTGCGTTGAGTTCCTGTTTACGATACGGAACTTTTGACATACTCCGCCCGAGTTTTGGATGCAGTCGAAGTATGGCCGGGTTGGATTGTACCCGAAATCCAACCGGGCCCCTGGAACGGAAAAGATGATATCTTACAGACAGGACGTCCGCTTGACGAGCCGTCAGCAGCGTTGGTGGTTACGTTGAGTAACGGTCCCTTTGAGTATACCCTATGGGAGTTCGGGGTACAGATGAGATACGGTCGGGATTGGTTTCGCTCACGAAACCAACCGGGCCCCTGGGACGAATAGGCTAATAACTCACAGACCGGGCGTCCGATCGACGCGCCGTCTGTTGCGTTGAGACCCCTGTGACGAGACGGACTTTTGAGATACTTCTTTGCGGGACTTTGTGATACTTGGAGTATCGACCAGTAGCTCATGGAGCGGACCCTCCCGGAGACGAGCGTGCAGAGTACGGAGACCGTGTAGCCGGCTGAGACCTGACGACTGCTTGACCGACTCGACTTGGAGTGAGTCGACTAGCCCAGTGGACGGAGCGCCCGATATTTGGCGGCAGACCCACGGCGGACGGAGCGCCTGGTAGTTGGCAGCAGACCCGCGGTACTCGACAGGTGGAGTACCTCAGTAGGTTATCTGGGTAGTGCCCGGTATTTGGCAGCAGACCCTCAGCGGACGGAGCGCCTAGTAGTTGGCAGCAGACCCGCAGTACTCGACAGGAGGAGTACTTCAGCAGTCTTAGGTTAGTGAGCGGCGGCCTCGGAGTCGTGACAGGACCACTGTACACTCTAGAGACGAAGCTCTTCAGCAGTTACAGTTTCGATAATGAAAATCCTGGTTGAGCTGAGACTTTTGACCTTTGTGTTTCCTCATGAATGAGATGGGTTACTTGATAACTTAGGTATATGTATGGGCATATACCTGGGTAGTGGTTATCCGATGATCTCATGATCCTTGTGTTTCCTCATGACTGAGATGGGTTACTTGATAACTTAGGTATATGTATGGCATATACCTAAGTAGAGTTTATCTGTTGTGATCTTTTTGTGGTTATCCTTGTTGGTTTTAGTGAGACCTTGAGGGTCTCGGGGTCCCTACTGAGTATCGTTATACTCACCCCTGCACAGGCTATGCCCGCACCTCGTTGTGTTGGTTGCAGACGACGGACAGTGCTGACAGAAGCCGAAGGTTCGAGGACTGGACGGTACCTGGAGGTGGACTATACGACGAGGCGGTACCCGGAGGTGGACCACTGGGTGGGACATACTCGGAGCGGATGGCGGGACCCGAGGAGCAGAGGAGCTATCTGTACCCACCCTTCAGGTGAGATTTCCAGTGGACATCTCAGCGTAGCAGCTTTACTTTTCAGTCGCTGTTTTCCCTTTCGAGTTGTACTTTACAGTTGGGCTTGTATTTACGGCCCCTTTTTACTTTTCAGCTCTTCTTTTTGTACTTAGTGTTTTACTTCCGCTTGTACTCTGTGGTGCTTGTTTTCTTTATAAAGGCAATGCCTTCCCAGTTATCGGGATTTTACGCCTAGGTGCTAGTCGCCAGCCCCTGGCCTATGGAAGGCGGGCTTGGGGTAGTCACGACACGGACCCCGAGGGCGGGTCGTGACAAATTGGTATCAAAGGAGTTCGGTTCTACCGCAGAACTTATAACTCTGATGTTTCTTTCTATGAAGCAATAGTGTTGAGAGTACCGAGTGTGGTTTTCAGTTCAGGGAGTCCAGTGTTGGTGCGGGCGGCCGACGTATCCATACACCAGGACCCTGACAACTGATTTCCGACTTTGTGCACGAAAACACTGATTGCGTGTGTGTTTTCAAAAGTTTTCCCCCTTAAAACAGCTCAAACCAGGTCAGCTCACCAGGTATAATCGTTTGATCGTGTTACGTTGTTTCTTTCAGGATGGCCCCACGACGGCAGCCAGTTAGGGTTCCGAGAATCGAACGTGACGACAACCCACCGAGCGACGAGGCCTCGGTGTAGGGACCTTTGTCAGCAGTGTCACTGGCGGTAGCTCTACCCGCCGAGCCCCCGATGCTTCCAGCAGCAGCCGCTGACGATGCACGTCACCTCAGCGCACTGCATGAGTTTCAGCGCCAGCGACCGCCCAGGTTTCGCGGGGAGACGGATCCCCAGGCTGCAGAGGACTGGCTGGAGGCAGTGGTACGAGTGTTTAGGCTAGTGAGGACACCAGCAGACCTCATGGTGATCCTCGCTGCGAGCCTACTACACGCAGCAACAGGTAGGTGGTGGAGCCACTTGTTTCAGTTTTGCGATGAGATGAACTTCGCATGGGAAGACTTCGAGACCTTCTTCAGGGTGGAGTTTGTGCCAGTATCTCTACACCCCGAGCGTGTACAGGAGATTCTGCCTTTACCGCGTGTTTTTCGATCAGAAGCCGAGTCATCTGTGGGCAGTAGACAGATGATGCAGAGGTCCAGGAGGACCAGACCAGCAGTTGGGCGATCTCGGGTTTTAGGACCAGTGGTGCAGGGCACCCGGAGTGGGAACAGAGCTAGCCGTGCAAGGAGCAGGTTGTGTTACTCATGCCGCGGAAAGGGTCACATGGCTCGTGACTGCCCGACCCGCCATGCGGAGGATCAGCAGACGGTTGAGGAACCACCTAGGCAGAGGCAGAGGTTCGACCGTGGCGGTCCGCAGGGAGGAGGCGGACGAGGCAGAGGAGCTGGTCGAGCAGCAGGTGGTGGACGACGCTTTGAGGCTCTGCCACCACCACCACCAGGAGGTCCACCCCGACCACAGGGAGTAGGTGAACATGCGAGAGCACAGCTTCAGGCAGCTGAAGCTTACGATCATGGAGCTCTGGGAGCAGGTGGACAGGGGAGGAACTAGTGGATACGTCTTTTGTACTTCTAGTTCCATGTTGATGTTGCTTTTGTGTAGCGTCTTGTATTATGAGCTGCAATAATAAAAGACGCATCCTTTGTGATGTTTTCATTCCTGTCCTCTTTTGTGATGTTACTAAGAGGTTCCAGTTGACTGTTGACTTGACCCTCACTTGTGAGACATCTACTGGAGGAGACCAGTTACCACACACTGATGCCGACAGTGTGACTCAACCCTTGGAGGCGAGAGTAACGGTTGGATCTCTTAGTAGTAGCGTCGAGGCCTTACGACGTCATCCTTGGTATAGATTAGTATCATCCATGTTAGGATTGACTGTTTTAGGCAAAGAATGTGGTTCATCCAGGGGATGAGACCAGGTTTCTCTTATCGGCAAAGAAGAAATCTAGCAACTCTTGTGGGACCAGAGATGGTCCGGGCCACGTCAGAGGAGGTCCATGTCATCCAGGAGCGGATGAGGACAACACAGAGCCGACAGAAGTCATTCGCTGACAGGAGGCGGAGGCCACTAGAGTTCGAGGATGGTGACCACGTCTTCTTGCGGGTCTCACCTCGACGTGGTATTCGGAGATTTGGCCGAGGAGGCAAGTTATCTCCGCGCTTCATCGGACCCTTCCAGGTCCTCAGCAGGGTTGGTGAGGTGGCTTATCGCCTGGCTCTACCACCTCAGTTGCACCGGGTGCACGACGTCTTCCACGTATCTCAGCTGAGGAGATACGTGCACGACCCGACGCACATCCCTGACCATGGGGAGCTTGACGTTGACGATGGGGCGACTTTTACGGAGGTCCCGGTGGAGATAGAGGATTGTAAGGAGCGGGTACTACTTGGGCGATCGATTCCTCTTGTGCGCAATAGATGGTGGCACGGGAATCTCCAGGAGAGCACATGGGAGCGAGAGGCTCAGATGCGTGCTCAGTTTCCTCTTTTGTTTCCCTAGTTTTTGATGTAGCTTTACGGGGACGTAAAGCCCTGAGGTGGGAGTAATGTAAAGACCCGTAAAATTCAAGGGAAATTTTTTCTTAATTTTCTTTAGAATTTTACAAGAGCGCGGTTTCAGACGGCACCTGATTCCGAGGCCCGGAGTGCCCGAAATTAATTTCTGAAGTTTGGCTCGGGTACGTTCAGTGAACGAACGAGCGGGTATTTCTAACTTTTGATACGGTGCTCGGAATTGAAATCCGAGGGCACCGATGAACTCGCAGCGCCGATATTCGCTTAATGAGACCTTTTCGGAAGTTGCGTTTGTTGCGGGTTGAAAGTTAGTTTTTGGGGTTTTCAGTTGAGTTAAATAAAATTTGTGTAAGACAAATTTTATTTTAACTTATTAAAAACCTACCAAAGGAGGTTGGAAGTGGGACCCACACCCACTTAACCTCCCTTGGGAGGATTAAGTGTGGTGGGGCCCACACGAACCCCTAGACTTTTCAAATTCTCTTAAAACCTCCCCTTTAACTCATTTCTTTTAATGTTGTCAACTTGAGTTACTTAACTAATTATGGGAGTTTAACCTTTTTGAATTTCAAACTTTTGAAATTCTAATGTGTTTTGTAATAATAAAATAAGATGTTATCTTATTTTATTATGGGTTGTTTGTTTGTCCCCTTGAGAGCTTTTGAGAGTTTCCTCTTCATCTTCAAGCTCTGACGAAGAACGAAGAACGCTCGAACTCCGACGAAGAACGACGCCTCTCTTCTTCGTCCTCGGTGTCAACAAGAGGGAACGCCGCTTCCTCTTCGGACCTTCTTCGTCGGCATACGAAGATTCGACAACGACTCTTCCTCCGACGTCAAAGGAATCGACACCGATATTCCACGACTCCGTCAACGTGCGACTATCGAGGTAGGGGTTCTTGAGTTTGTTGTTTCCTTT
Organism: Viscum album; assembly: GCA_963277665.1. Classification (NCBI taxonomy): domain Eukaryota; kingdom Viridiplantae; phylum Streptophyta; class Magnoliopsida; order Santalales; family Viscaceae; genus Viscum; species Viscum album. Next base: position 1,774,835,203 of record OY728142.1, on the reverse strand, counting down.
TTATTTGACTTTCCTCAAGACTTGACGTAGAACGCTCAAGTTCCGACGAAGAACGCCGCTCCGCTCTTCTTCGTCTTCGGTGTCAACGAGAGAGAACACCGCACCTTCCTCGGACAACCTTCATCGGCGTACAAGGATTCGCCAACGACGTGCCTCATCGGACGTATCTCTTCGTCAACGGAATTGACGAACGACTACCGCGACGCCCGATCTCCGCGACGTCGACTTCCGCGGACAAAGTCAAATCCTTGAACTTATACCCGAGGTAGGGGATGTTGTTTAATATTTAATTATCTCATTCTTGCTCGTGGTTCGTATGACTAACGTGAGGATGTTGTTTATTTAAAGTTGCGTTATTAATTTAACGTGAGGGGGGCCGGACCGTACGAACACGGCCGAACCCCCTCCAACGTTCTTGTTTGTTCTTGCGGGTGGAAGCAAGTGGCGTGGTGCCGTCGCACCACGCGGTTGATCGTGCTTTTATTTTACGCAACGCTGTCGCGCGCACACCATGGAAGAAACATCAAGAACGCGACGCCGTCGCGCCGCGTTGAGTGAACTTCAAGCACGGCAAAGGGGGCGCGGTGCCGTCGCACCGCGCCGGATGACGAACGCCGCGGCCGGTTCCGGGCCGCGGCGGGACGAGGAGACCGCGGCCGGTTCCGGGCCGCGGCGGAAGAGAAGACCGGCGGCCGGGCCGCCGGCGTCGGAAGTCGAAGGCGGGACCGGAATTTCCGGTCCCGTTGGTAAAAACCGGCCGGCCAGCTGGCCGGCCGGATGACTTAAAACCGGGGGAATTAATTCCCCCGGCCAATACTAAAAACCCCCCTCTTTATGAGGGGGGCGTTTCTTCAAAGGAGGGGGGGCAGCAGCCCCCCGGTTCGTGTCCAGCCAGCCCCCACGTGCGGGGGCCGTTGTTTTACAAAAACGGCGCGGCAAAGCCGCGCCGCCATCCAAAAACCGGGGGCTTGATTGCCCCCGCGTGCGCAGCCACCTCGCGGCGACTGGCCGCCGCGGCCCGCCGCGCCGCCGCGCCGCCGCCCGCCGACGCCGGCCGCCGCCCTCCGGCCACCGCGCCGCCCAGGGGGGGTCGGGCCGGGTCGGCCCGGACCCGGACCCCCCGTTTCGAACCAGAATTGGTTTTTGGCTCATAACTTGAGCCTCGGACCTCCGATCGACGAACCGTCAGCGGCAACGCGATCCTTGGATCGAGACGGTCGTTTCGGTATATCGCACTCAAGGTTTTGGGTTACTTTGAGTTCGGCCGGGTTGGTTCGTTCACGAAACCAACCGGGCCTTCGGAGCGGAAACGCTCATATCTTGAGCCACGAACGTCCGATTGACGCGCCGTCAGTCGCGTTACATTCCTTTTAGTGAGACGGATCTTTTGGCATACTCCGCCCGAGGTTTGGACGCAGGTGGAGTACGGTCGGGTTGGTTTTGCCTTAAAAACCAACCGGGCCCCGGAGACGAAAATGCCAATAACTCTCAGACCGGGCGTCCGATCGACGCACCGTCTGTTGCGTTGAGTTCCTGTTTACGATACGGAACTTTTGACATACTCCGCCCGAGTTTTGGATGCAGTCGGAGTATGGCCGGGTTGGATTGTACCCGAAATCCAACCGGGCCCCTGGAACGGAAAAGCTGATATCTTACAGACAGGACGTCCGCTTGACGAGCCGTCAGCAGCGTTGGTGGTTACGTTGAGTAACGGTCCCTTTGAGTATACCCTATGGGAGTTCGGGGTACAGATGAGATACGGTCGGGATTGGTTTCGCTCACGAAACCAACCGGGCCCCTGGGACGAATAGGCTAATAACTCACAGACCGGGCGTCCGATCGACGCGCCGTCTGTTGCGTTGAGACCCCTGTGATGAGACGGACTTTTGAGATACTTCTTTGCGGGACTTTGTGATACTTGGAGTATCGACCAGTAGCTCGTGGAGCGGACCCTCCCGGAGACGAGCGTGCAGAGTACGGAGACCGTGTAGCCGGCTGAGACCTGACGACTGCTTGACCGACTCGACTTGGAGTGAGTCGACTAGCCCAGTGGACGGAGCGCCCGGTATTTGGCGGCAGACCCACGGCGGACGGAGCGCCTGGTAGTTGGCAGCAGACCCGCGGTACTCGACAGGTGGAGTACCTCAGTAGGCTATCTGGGTAGTGCCCGGTATTTGGCAGCAGACCCTCAGCGGACGGAGCGCCTAGTAGTTGGCAGCAGACCCGCAGTACTCGACAGGAGGAGTACTTCAGCAGTCTTAGGTTAGTGAGCGGCGGCCTCGGAGTCGTGACAGGACCACTGTACACTCTAGAGACGGAGCTCTTCAGCAGTTACAGTTTCGATAATGAAAATCCTGGTTGAGCTGAGACTTTTGACCTTTGTGTTTCCTCATGAATGAGATGGGTTACTTGATAACTTAGGTATATGTATGGGCATATACCTGGGTAGTGGTTATCCGATGATCTCATGATCCTTGTGTTTCCTCATGACTGAGATGGGTTACTTGATAACTTAGGTATATGTATGGCATATACCTAAGTAGAGTTTATCTGTTGTGATCTTCTTGTGGTTATCCTTGTTGGTTTTAGTGAGACCTTGAGGGTCTCGGGGTCCCTACTGAGTATCGTTATACTCACCCCTGCACGGGCTATGCCCGCACCTCGTTGTGTTGGTTGCAGACGACGGACAGTGCTGACAGAAGCCGAAGGTTCGAGGACTGGACGGTACCTGGAGGTGGACTATACGACGAGGCGGTACCCGGAGGTGGACCACTGGGTGGGACATACTCGGAGCGGATGGCGGGACCCGAGGAGCAGAGGAGCTATCTGTACCCACCCTTCAGGTGGGATTTCCAGTGGACATCTCAGCGTAGCAGCTTACTTTTCAGTCGCTGTTTTCCCTTTCGAGTTGTACTTTACAGTTGGGCTTGTATTTCCGGCCCCTTTTTACTTTTCAGCTCTTCTTTTTGTACTTAGTGTTTTACTTCCGCTTGTACTCTGTGGTGCTTGTTTTCTTTATAAAGGCAATGCCTTCCCAGTTATCGGGATTTTACGCCTAGGTGCTAGTCGCCAGCCCCTGGCCTATGGAAGGCGGGCTTGGGGTAGTCACGGCACGGACCCCGAGGGCGGGTCGTGACAGTTTGAGAAAATCTATTAAAATTTCATGTCAAGAATTATTGTTATAAAATTCAATTTTTGATTTTGAAGGCTATATGATGAAAAATGTATACTTTAAAAAATATGTAAGTATACATGAGTTAAAAATCAAGGTAAAAAAATGAAAGGAGTATTTAGTTTGGATTTAACTGATAAAAAAATGGTTTCTAAATCATGGAATTGATGAAAATAAATATATCAAGCCTAGATGAATCTGAATAATGGATGTATCTAGTAATCTTATTTTTCTTATATTATATGAGAAGTTTTTTCTAATAATGAGTTATTACAAATAATATATATAGATAATTATAATAAACATTATTTATGATTCATTAGATTCTATAATATACATGAGAATAACATAAAAGATAAAAATATTTTATCTAGTATAAATTTTTTTATCTAGATGTTTGTTAAAATATGAGGGGTTTGATCCCACAATTAGTGGAATATATGAAAGAATAAAATACTCTTTTTAGGAAAATGTTTCAAATAGATATAATACCATATATGACATTGATACAATAGTTTATTTATTAAATATTATCGCTAAGAAGAACTAAGTATTACTTCATTACAAAAAAGGTTTTTATAAACATGATATTTTGAAGACAATACAATGTCTAATAATTTAGTTTAAATATGCTTGGAAATTGAGGTTTTCAAAGTTCAAAAAAAAAACGACCATACTAGTCAAAATATAAATTATATATTACATGATATCCTAAAATATTTTAGGGTTTTACAATAAATATTAATGTAAATATTTATACTAGTTTCCGAAATATATCAAGGAAAAGTTCGATATAAATAATTCCTAGGATGATGATGATTATGAAAATAAAAATATTTATAAGTATAAAACAAAAGTTATTAGCATAACAACATTTTATATTTTAAAGTTAAGAATTTTTAATACTATTTTTATAGAGTTTAACATTAGTAATATAATTACTAAGTCCCACTATTATTCAAACTAGATTGCTTCATTGGTGATACTCACTAAAGATTTTAGTGGAATGTTTTACTAGATATTCACATAGATAATTGGCAGGAATTAAATAAATATGTAATGAGTTTAACAAAATCTAAATTGTGTAGCAAACATAAGGTTGATCTAGCAGTCAATCATATTTGATATGATGAGATAAGTATTTATGTATGGTTTTTTAGTATAATTAATGAGTTTAAAAATATAAAATATATCATGTTATAGAAAATCCAGTCTTCACTATATCATTTTTTTATGTTGGCTGCATATACATGTCAAGTGAAATGATAATCGGCCTCTCAAAGTATGACTTTGAGTTATCCATAACCAATTTTATCCATCGATTATTATAGGTTATAATGAAATATTAATGTCAGCAGGATTAGGATTCTAATTTTATGATACAAAATATTCTTATGAGGAAGAAAAAATGTTTTGTTCTTTGGATGACCCATGAAGTATACCACATGGAGTTTCATATGATATGTATTTGGTATACTAGGGATTCATGGTTTATATTAGTATTTAAACATAATTCTAGTTAGTGAGATACCTATCATGTAAACCTTCATAATTTTTTACCTTTAATCTGAAATATTTGAGGATTGGATAATCAAGGGGTGGTTGTGTATATTTTTGATCATATCATTGGTTGGAGATTAACTAATATGGTATTTTTCCTCTCATGTGATGAATATGAAATATGGGTCCTCGATTGAGATAGACTAAGGAAGTGAATGACTGCACCTAGATAACACATATAATGTGATTATCCATTTAATGAGGTGTAATTTTTGTGATCATCTATAAGGGTTAATTACATGTGATATATTTATTGTCCTATCCAGTCTATAATCAGATAATCAATAAGGTATGAGTAGCTATATGAGATTGACACACTTTATGTTCCCTAGTTACTTAATGTATTGGATAAAGTGATCATATGAAAATTCATGACTATATAATACAAAAATTTTGGACATATTTATAGATATACATGTGTTTTATGGAGATCAAAACTAATGCATTTATATCATAAGTATCACTAATTCTTTTCTAGAGGCATCTATTTGCTTACATTTATGAATTATAGAGTTCATATTTGTTATCAATGTTAAAAAGTTCCTTAGTTTCACACTATTTTAGTTTAATGAATGAGTATTGAGTTATAATTAGATAGATACTCTAAAATTATTTTGGAGTTAATATAAAAGGAATTTTTGAAGGGCATTCACAATGTATTTCATATGATAAGATACAAGGTGAAATTAACGATAGACTTAAAAAAGTGTTCTTTAAGTCATCCAAAAGATGTTTTGGATATGTTTTTATAAGATATTATATATGATACAATATAAGGTGAAATGGAAAAAATTATATAAGGTGTTAGTTCACATGAGAGATTTAAGGAGATACGCACCAAAGCCTATACACATATGATGTGTTATGACCCATATCATAAGGTACAATATAGTTATGTCTTATGATATGAAATATTAGTACTAAATTCATTCTATATATTTTGGTTTTGGAATATATTTTACTATGTTATAGAGATATCATAGCCACTATCTTGGTTATATCATTATGCGACATTTCGTATTGTACAAAGTCAGTATCATCCTATGATTGGCATGGTAGTATAATGTTAACTTTTAATATTAGAATCATACCTATATTGTTTATCATTATTATTTGTCTTTAATTAATTGAAAGAAAAATTAGAATATGGGTGGACAAGGGATAAAATATTTTCAATATAAATAATTCACTTATATGTTATGAAATACATGAGTGAATGCATGCATAACTTAGGAATGTCCTAAAGGGCTATAAAAGGAGGTAGTAATCATAGATACAGATTACTGATCTTGCCGAAGATTTATTCTATTTATTACTGAACTATCTTCCTTCTCTTTCCTTATCATATATGAGATACTAGTATATTGTGTCTTGGATAAGTGTCCTGCCCATACAATGGGTGTTTCAGTTTCAACCTGTGGATACACCATAGAGGGAGGAGTCTGTTGGTTTCTCCTTTAGGGATCTTCATCAAGAACCTATGATTGAAAAATTATGCTGTGGATCTTTGTTTTATTTTAGACAATGTTCTTTATTTTTTATATATATATTTTTTATTTTGGGTTTTAAGAATGATAGATCTTGGTTTAAGGGTTTCTTTTTTTAACCGATGTATCGATTAAGTGTTAATCAATCCTTAGAAACCCATTATAAACCATTGTGAAAAGTTTTCCATAATTTTATTTTGAGATATATGATACATATATAAAAATACATGTATAAATGAGTATGAAATTAACAAAAATCTAATTTTTTTAATCACATATGCCCATTTTATTTGAATTATAGAAGACTAGGATATATTTAATTTAAATTTGTAGTTATTTTTCATTTTGAGGTTTAGTCATAAATTTTAATGCCATAATATTTATTTGTGGAATATTTTATAGATGTTAAATGGTTTATTAGAAACTTGGAAGTACAAGTATATCTTCAGAGGAGGTATCACATGCATCATTTTCCTGCAGATGAAACTATTTACCTAGTTGGGGCTCATCGAGTACCCGATGAGGTGTTCAGTGAGGGGTTAGTTTTAGGTAGACTACCGAGTACTCCTTGGAGGAGTTTAGGTTCTGGGTGCAACAGAAGAATGTGATAGGTGGGGCCATACATTTATTTTTTTTCATGTTCAATGATTAATCCAAAATCTACACAATGGTAAAAACTGTGTTCAACGATATAGAATCATAGAAGAGAGACAACATGACTCATGCTAGAACCAAAGAGAGAGGATCATCACATATTATTTAAAATTAATTTAATTAAATAAGAATTATCTTAATGAAATTCCATCTTCATTTACAGATCTAGTAACATATTTGTGATGAACTATCATTACGTTGTAGTAATCAAGTGCATATTTCCTATAACAGTGATCCACACGTGTTCCATGGATCTCTAGACATCGCTGAAAGAATCTACGGGTGCTAGTACGATAGATCCTTGCGCCTGTGTCATGTACCTTTGATCGATATGAGAATTGATTCCAGAGCATTCTCCTTTATCTGGTGGAGGAATACCTCTCTCCATTATTGGGTGCGATCTTGGAAAAGATAGACCTCAAGGGCTTGATAGAATTATCCAATTCCATAATGCACAACCCTAACAAATGAAGAAAATAGCATAACTAAGTTTATATATCAGTAGGGTTAAAATAAAATAATTGCAAAAGTGAAATTAATTAATTATTTAATCCCAATAAAAACCACATGTCAAATAATACTAATAATAATAATAATAATAATAATATTTATCGACATGAACTTAACTTTCGAATTAAAATTAAATATTATTTAATCAAATAATATTCAATATTTACTATTTTCTCACCAGATAATTTAAAATCAGTCCTCCATTCCCCCAAAATATTTATCAAGACTTGAATAATGACTATTTATTTATTAAATAAATATCACTACATTATTTTCCAATGAATAAATAAATATTATATTCACTAAATATCAAATAAATATTTATTAAATATTCTGATCACATTATATTCTCTCAAATAACCGGTGAAAGAATATATGCCATCAAGAAAACATGAATAATTATTAAACCATGTGCAGGAATAATATTTATTCAAATTTTTAAATAATATATAATATTATATTATTTAACTAAGATTCTGGATACACTTAGTGTGTGACCCTCTAAGACTCTTTCTCAGTGGCATTAGGCGAAGCAGCCTAAAGTCCAAGTTAACATATAGAAACACATTAAATCACCCATAGATAAATAAGTTAATGCCACAATGACATGTTACCTCTTACAAAAGATTACTGTGTAATATAATCCATTTATCCTGATATCTCTAATCAAACAGGTTGCATGTCGATGCCATCAACCAAAGTGCTTGATGTCTCTTTATTTGATTTCCCAGAAAATGAACTTGCCTATTGACCACCATGGACATGGTTTTATTTAGGATATATCATTTGAATCAAATGGTTTGAGATATCAAATTCCTTTAAAATAGAAGGTACAAATCCTTTCTCGCATTATTCATTAATGCAATATTACTCGTGACGCACCCAACATATCCTACCTCATCACGAACATATGTTGTCATGGATTTCATTAATACATCAAAGTAAGTGACTCATAATATTCATTAATAATAATATTAAATTATAAGGATAAATACACATGTAATAATATAGGAATATCCAATGACACATAAAAATCCTAATTTCCTACCGGCAGGTCTCATTCTCATAATATCTTACTAGATATTACTAAGGGAATACACCATGATAAGGTGCCTCAAAGTCCTATGAGTATCTACCCCGGATATCCTGTATCATTTGTGTCCCTAAAATGATATCAACTAGCTATAGAACATATATTCAATAATAGTGTTGTAGCACTTCTGAGTTCTCATCATAGCAGGGAACTGGTATGATCTTTTATTACGATAACTACTCTTAGGAAATTATCACATACTATGGCACATATAAGAACAATCATGATGTGATAATTCATTTATTAATATTAGAAACAATGAATACATGTTATCATAAAGTATAGATAAGTTGGTCATAGGGAACCAACTCCCACAAACTTCCACTTGCACTAGAGTCAACTGTTAACAACCATTAGTATTCTAGATCTAAAATGATACTAATGATTCTGCTAAGATAGGCCTTTAGTCAATTGGTCTACCATGTTATCTTCCATGAGTACTCTACTTACTTAAACATCACCCCTTTGATGAAAATCCCTCAGGAGTTGATACTTCTAGACTATATGCTTTGTCAGTTGGTGTGACCTTGGATCTTTTGCAAGATCCACTGCTGTAGTATTATCACAATACAATGTGATGTGATCTTTACTTTTGGTACTAGATCAAGATATTGGACAATGTTCCAAATCCAATCAGATTCCTTGGCTATATAAAAGATTCTATATACTCAAACTCTACTATAGAATCAACGACAACTGGCTTCTTTAAACTCTTCCAGCTCACAAATCATCCACTGAGATAGAAAAAATGTCCTGATTGTAACTTCAGATCATCCTAATCTATTTGAAAACTAGCTTCAGTATAACCCCTAATGATCAGCTCCTCATATTCTCCATACACCAGGAACATATCTTTAGTTCTTCTCAGATGCTTAAGGATAACATAACAATATTCCAATTTTGTTCTCCTAGAACTTATTGATATCTTCCTACCATGATTAATGCATAAGCAATGTCAATTCTAGTACATAACATGGCATACCTGATTGATCCCATCGCTGAAGATTATGATATATTACTCATTCTCTCTTTCTCTTGTTGTGTCTGGGGACACATTTTCTTAGAAATATTTTAACCATGTAATGTTAGAATCAATACCCTCTTAGATTGTTCCATACTAAATCTATTTAGTATCTGGTCAATATATGTACTTTGACTTAGTCCAAGAAACCTCTTGGTTCTATCATAAATGATCTTTATCCCTAGAATGTAGGCATCTTAACCTAATTCTTTCATAGAGAAAGATTTGTTTAACCAGTCCTTAATAGACTACAAGACTGATATTTCATTTCCAATAAGTAACATGTCATCAACATATACTACTAGGATAATGACCGCATTTCCACTAAACCTATTTTAAACACACGAATCACATTCATTCTTAATGAAACCAAATTATTTTATAGATTCATCAAATCGAATGTTCCATGACCTGGATTCTTGATTCAATCCATAAATGGATATATGCAGCTTCAAAATCCTTTTGGAATTTCCTAGAATCACAAACCCCTCTGGTAGTGTCATATATAAATCTTAATGAAGGTTAACATTAAGGAATTAATTTTTGATATCCACCTTCTAAATCTCATTGTCTCGGTAAGCTGCTATGACAAGTAGAATTCTGATGAATTTAAATATGGAAGTTGGTGAAAAAGTTTCATCGTAGTCAATTACATGACACTATTTAAATCCTTTATCCACCAGCCTTTCTTTATAGGTATTTACTTTATATTCTATGTTCATTTTCTCATGAATACCCATTTTCACCCAATGAGCTTTACATCAATTAACACATCGACCAGAACCCAAACTTGGTTATTATACATGGAATACATTTCAGAATTCATGGATTCTTTTCATCTTAAAATTTTCGAGCTCTATACCATCTTCTTATAGAAGAGAGGTTCATCATTATTAATCAATAATGAGTCACAATCTTTAGTGACTAGAAAACCATATCTCTATGGTTATCTTACCTCTCTTATGATCCTATGTAGTACTTGTGTTTCAAGAACTAATTCTTCCACATGGACCTATGGAATCTATTCCTACTCCAACTCTTATGTATCTTGAGAATCAATTTCATCAAATTCAATGTTTCTAACACTATCCTTTTTTAGAATGTTCTCCCTCTCAAAAAAGACAGCTTGTCTAGAGACATTCACTTTCTTGTCTGAGGGGTTGTATATGTAGTATCTCTTTGGTTACTTAGGATTCCCTATAAAGAAACACTTTGTGCCCTAGGGTTCTAGTTTGTTTCCTGATAAGGACTTAACAAATACCTCACAACCCCATACACGTGTATGCGACAAAATAGGTTTCTTTCCACTCAATAACTCAAAGGGAATACCATTTTCTGATTTATTTGGAACTTAGTTTAATGTGTATGCTGTAGTTTGTAATGCATATCCCTAAATGGATAATAGAAGATATGCATGAATTATCATCTACCCTACCATGTATAACAAGGTTTAGTTCCTCTTTTCACTAACACCATTCCACTATGGTGTATATGGTGGAGTGATTTGAGATATAATCCCAAAATATTGTATAAAGTTGATGAACTCTTGGTTAAGATATTCACCACCTCAATCTTATCAAAGATTCTTTATCTTCTTACCAAGTTAATTCTTTACTTCAATATTGAATTCCTTAATTTTTTTAAAGGACTCAAACTTATCCCTCATCAAATAGATATATCAATATATACTAAATTAATCATTACAATTTACGAAGTAAGAATATCTAACTATAGTGTATACTGAAAATGGTCCACACACATCAGTTTGTACCAATCCTAGAATCTCTGTGGCCCTTTCACCTTGTCCACCAAATGGTGGTTTGGTCATTTTTCCTTGTAAATAAGCATGACATCTTTCAAGTGGTTTTAGCTCAGAAGAGTCTAAATAACCATCATGACATAGCTTTATCAAATGATTCTTGTTTACATGGCCATGATAGTGATGCCAAAATTGGGTGTTATATGAGTCATGTGAACTTGATTCATTATCCATTTCCAAAACTTGTTTTTTGTAATTTAATACATAAATACCGTTATTTAAATGTGCCATACCATAACATATGTTTTCCTTATAAAAGGAACAAATTTTATTTTGAAACTTGAAGATAAACCCTTATGTATCTTGGAATGATATAGAAATTATGTTCTTGGTAAGCATAGGTACATAATAACAATATTTTAAGACTAAAATCATTCCCATTGGTAATGAAAGGCGGTTGTCACCAATGGAAAAATCAGTCAACCTTGCGCCATTGGTAGCTCTCTGATCCACCTTTCCCCTATCAATCTTTCAGAATCTACTTGTTTCCTGTATTTTAATACTTATATGAGATCTACAAGTTATATCTAATACCCAATGTGTATATATTGAAATATTACACTTGATAACAAACACACATTTATCTTGATTCCGGGTGAGTTCCTCTTCTAGTGGCCCAACTTTCCACAAGAAAAACATACTACCTCCTTTTCCTTTCCCTGCCTTTGGATATTAATCTTCTTAAAAGGATGGTGATCTATAGATTTAGAATGTTTAAAGTTCTTGGTCCCCTTTTAATTTTCCTTCATTTTCTTCTTCACTATAAGAACTATGGGTTTATCATACCCCATGTCCTTATCCACTTGGACAATTAAAGTAATAAGTTCTAAAATAAACTTCTCAGTACTTCTCATATTGTAATTATCAATAAAACTTGAGAAGTTCTTGGTTAGTGATGAAAGTATGATATCTCTACACAACTTATCTAGGAATTTAATCCCTAACATGTATAAGTGTTAAATGTATCCAATTAGCTTGACTACATGAGTCCCAAATGAAATAGACTCTCCAAGATTAGTTGTAAATAAAGCATTGGAGATCTCATACCTATCTTGTATCCCCTTCTCTTGATAGAGATCCCAAAGGTGAGACATCATGCTATAGACATCCATATTCTCATATTTCTTCAAAATCTCATTGGGCATGGATGATAGCATAAAATAGTGAAAATTTGTAGCATAATTCAGATGTTTCTCATAAAGAGATAGCTCTTCACCACTTTACTCATTACTAGGAACTTTAGGAAAAGGTTATTCCAGCACATATAATTTTATTTCATGGAGAAGGATGACACATAGGAACCTTTTCCATTCTTGTAAATTTGCGTCTATTAGAATGTTGTTATTCTCAAGTATGGATCACAATGACACATTTTATGTCATTTTTATTAGTGTTTCTATAAATAAGATAAATATAATTTTATTACTTTATATGATTAATTTTAGAAAAATAAATAACCATTATATTTATTAGTATCCCACTATATTATCGAAACCCAATAATCCTTACTATTGTCTTTAGAATATCATGTTTATCAGAAATCATAGAGGAAATGATCCATATTCCCCTTCTAATTACCCTAAATTTGGTTGGTCAAGAAACATGAATGGTTTTAGGTAGGCATTCAAAATTCCAAATTCATTAACTCATAGTTCCTAGATCCATTGGGTGGACCCCTCAATCCTAAAATTCTTAAATTGGATTTCCTCAACCTTTTCCTCTTAGTTAAACCAGGTCTTGATTTGGCATTTAACCCTTAATGTGAATAAAGTTATGTAAGACCAAAACTTCAAGTTAGAATTCCTCGATAATTGAAAGCACCCCAACTTTGGCTAGTAAAAAATTTTGAGCTATGGTTCTATTTTAATAGAATTAGTGGAAGGCTATAGCAACTTAATATATATAATTCATGGATTTTATCCTTTTATGTGTAAATAGAAAATTATTATATTTATCATATGATTTTTAATATTAAATGGGTTTAATTAAGTGATTAACCATGTCTTAGATAATGTTTACATATAATATTTTTTGTTTTATTTCTATCTTTCATGCTCATTAATTCATTAATTATGTGATCGTGACAAAAACATCCATAATGAAATAAACATGCAACTTGAAAGAAGTAAAATAATAAAGAGGTATGATTATGATATTTACTAATGTTTAGTTTATCTAGCGGTTGATAAAATAATTGTTAACCTAGGGGAAAAACACCTTGAACCGATTAAGGTCTGTGTTATAGCTTTCCGCCTGTCCACCTATGTATCTCCTTGGATTGGTTTCTCTTCAGCTCTGAACTTGAATAACATCCAATTTCTTGAGTGCTCTATCCATTAAATATGCTTTTACTCACACACAGGTGATGTAAAAGAGTTTAAATAAAATAAACCATGGGCACACAGACCCTATATAATAAGAGTATATAAGGTATAAATGCCAACAATTTAATTTAATAATAAATTAAATGAAACTAATCACATAAAAAGATCTGGTCTATGCTCATGATCATCCACACTCAAGCAACCAATTTCACCTTTAATAAAACTAGCATTCAATTATTAATCGTTCTTATTTATGAAAAATCCCACTCTAATCAATTAATTATTATCTTTAATTAATCAATTCTTTTATCTTAATTTTTATCCGAAATTTCTTGAGATTCACATCCATTATAATTTTAAACAAATTAAATAAATTCAATTAAAATTAACTATATACATAAATGTACCTTGGAGGAAACACGGTGAATACCCTTTTGAATCTACCCAACATGTGTTATACTCATATATAGTTTTACCTTTTGTGACATATAACATAAACAACTTATCATGTACTTTCATGACATGTATTACCAACTTAATAATTGCATGAATTACATGATTTTTTGGTCATGTGTTATGCTTAAATTCACATAGAATAAAAATTGTAATATGAATCATACATGATATGAATATCTGAACATTATGTAGATATTAATTAAAAACACACACACACACACACACACATATATATATATTAAAAACCCATAACATGGCATGTCCTATCAACTTAATGAAAACATTAAAGCACATGTTGATAAGGTTTACATAGTATAATAAATAAATTTTAAATCCATATAATTTGGTAAAAGTACACAACATGTAAGGATGTGATACACGGTGTGTACACCTCTCACCATGTATCCGAGGCACATGACTAGGGACTCAGCGTGTAATCTATGCCTTAGAAAATTGGAGTACATGGTGTGAATCATGGACTATACGGTGTGCATCATGGACTACACGGTGTGCATCATGGACTACACGATGTGATAACTCTAAGTTATATGGTCACTAGTCAGGTAGGTCATGTATGGAATATACAGCCTGTCTGTGACTCAAAGGGATGAAATGCTGTTTATGCGGGATACACGACATGTAATACAGATGACCGTGTACCGGGATTTTCCTGTCAATATGCTATGTAAGAATTAAATACACCGTATTTCATCAATGCACATAGATTGAGTAATTTCTGAATTAACTCATGGTGCATTGAGCACAAGTACACGATGTGTAATCCTATGTTGTCCGACCATCATCCTTGGAATATCCAGATGAGTTCATCAACTTTATTTTAATCATAAAATTAATCATTTAGATTAGATCTACAAGAAACAAAGGAGGAAGAAACAGATCTCTCATTTCAGATTAAAAGAATGATTAAACTTGAATTGAAAAACTAAATTATAAATGTGTAAATAACCAATGATCTGTAAATAATTATAAATAATTATGTGACCACTCTGATACCACTTTTAGGTTCCGAGTGCAGTGGAAGCATGTGATGAGAGGTTATCAACATTGATTTTTGTCATGTTCAATGATCAATTTGAGATCTATACAATGATAAACACCGTGTTCAACAGAATTGAATAAAAGAATACAGACAACATGAATCACACCAGAACCAGAGAGAGGATCATCACATATTATTTATAATTAATTTAAATAAATAAGAATTACCTTGATGGAATTATTTATTTATTGATGGATTTGGTAATAGATTTTCGATGCACCTTTTTTGCGTTGTAGGAATCAAGTGAAAATTCCCTCTAGCGGTGATCCACATGTGTTCCATGAATCTCTAAAAATTACTGAAAGAATCTTTGGGTGATAGCATGATAGATCCTTGCACTTGCATCATCCACCTTTGATCTCTAGGAGAATTGATTCCAAAGAGTTCTCCTTGATATGGTGGAGGAAGATTGCTCTCTGTTCTTGGGGGTGATCTTGGAGAAGAGAGATATCAAGGTATTGAGAGAATTATCGAATTCCATTGTGAACAACCCAAACAAATGAATTTTTCTATGGAGAAAATAATGTAACTGAGTTTATATATCACTAGGGTTAAAATAAAATAATTTCACAAGTGTCCTTAATTATTTATTGAATTTTAGTGAAAACCCCATGTCAAATAATAATAATAATATTATTTCTCGACATTCACTTCACTTACAAATTAAAATTAAATATTATTAGATCAAATAATTTTAAATATTTATTATTTTCTCACTGGACCATTTAAAATCTATCTCTATTCATCCAAAATATTTATCGGTCCTAGAATAATGATTATTTATTTATTAAATAAATATCATTTAATTATTCTCTAATAAATAAATTAATATTATATTCACTAACTAGAAAATATAAATTTATTAAATATTCCGATCTCATTATATTCTCTCAAATAACTGGTGATAGAATATATAAGATCAAGAAAACATGAATAAGTATTAAACCATATGAAAGAATAATATTTATTCAACTTTTTAAATAATAAATAATAATATATTATTTAACTGAGATTCTAGATACACTTAGTATGTGACCCTCTAGGCCTCTTTCTTAGCGGCATTAGGAAAAGCGGCATAAATTCTAAGGTTATAGTCTATAAACATGCTAAGGAACCCATAGAGAAAGAAGTTAATGCCACAATGGCATGTTACTGCATAAAAATTCTTAATGTGTAATATAATACCTTTACTGCAATATCTCTAATCAAGCAGGTTGCATACCAGTTCCATAAACCAAATTTCTTGATGTCTCTTTCTTTGATTTCTCATAAAATGAACTTTCCAATTGAACACCATGACTATGGATTTATTTTCGCTATATAATTTCCATCAAGGGGCCTAAGATATCAATTTTTTTTAAAATAGAAGGAAAAAATCCTTTCTCACATCACTACTAGAAATAAGGGATTTAGCGGCTGCCATTTGGCGGCCGCTAAATCTCTTTAGCGTTCACCTAGCATCCGCCAAACGGCGGACATTTTTGGCCTGTCGCTAAAGCCTTTAGCGGTCTTCAAATGGCGGCCCCTAAAGATCAACCCCAAAAAAATTTGATTTTTGGTCCGTGATGTAGTAGGAAACATGGAAGTCCTCCACAAGCTTGGCTCACCGGCCATGGCGGATGCACGACGGCCGGGGAGGGTTCGGGTTGGTTAGGGGGAGTCGTTTTGTGGTGGGGTGATGTTGGGGGGAGACCATAGGGTCACTTGAGGTGCACTGATGTGTTTGGTATGGCTGTAGGTGATGCGGGGGTGGGGCGGCATGGGGCGGCGTGGCGGCGGGCGATGAAGTGGAGGAGTTATAGGTCATGTTGAAGAAGACTAGGGAAAAATCCCGCTGACTTTTTACTTCAATATTAGCGGCCGCCAAATGGCGGCCGCTAATACATGCAACGAAAAGGCGGGAAAAATCTCGCTGAATTTTGGAAGCCGCTAATACTGACACGCTCAACTGACTAGAATTCTAGTAGTGCATTATTCATTAATGCAATATTACTCACGACACACCCAACGTATCCTTCCTCGCTATTAAGATATGTCGTCATGGTTTTTTTCAATACATAAAAGTACACGACTCATACTATTCATTAATAATAACATTAAAGTCTAAGCATAAATATAAAAATCCGAAGATAAGAATATCTAATGACACATAGAAATGTAAATTTCCTACTGACAGGTCTCATTCTCATAATATCCTACTGGATATTACCAAGGATGTACACTATGAGATGGGGCCTCAAAGTCCTATGAGTCTCCACCCCTGATATCCTGTATCATTTGTGTCCCTAAAATGATATCATCCGACTATAGAACAGATATTCAAGAATAGTATCCTATAACTTATGGGTTCTCATCATAGCAGGGAACTACTATGACCTTTTAGTGAGACAACTACTCTTAGGACATTATCACAAAATATGTCACACAAAAGAACAATAAAAATATGATAAGTTGTTTATTAATACTCAAAACAATGAATACATGTTATCATAAAGTACATAGAAGTTGGTTCTAGGGAACCAACTCCAATAAGGAGTACCATTTATTTAGTGAACCCATATTTTTTTTCTAATAATTTTAATTGAAATATTTTTTTAATAATTTTAATTGGAATAGAATTTGTTGGAATCCCCATGTTTTAATTCTCACAAATCATATTTAGAGATTTTTGGACTCCTTATGTTTTAATGATTTCAAATCATGTTTGAATGTTGTACACCATGTTTAATCTTGTTATATTATGCTTTAGTATAATTATGTTTAATCTTAATCCATTCTGTAAAGATTTATTCTCAAGACAGGTTACAAATATTTAACTAAGTTTGTGACACTGTAAGTTTTCTACCGGTTCTAGATTTTCACAAAGTTTGTGACACCGTAAGCTTGCTACCGGTTCTAGATTTTCACAAAGGACCTGACACCGTTTCCATGCTACCATTTCCATGAAACCGTAACAAGAAACCATTCATAATTTTCACAAAGGAATAGACACCGTTATTTGAGACACCATTTCCCTGACACTGTAATCATGATACCTATAGAATTATCAAAGGACCGGACACCAAAACTTTGCTACCGATTGTAGATATTACCATAACTATGACACTATGACTCTCTCACTGTGACAACCTTACCATAACTGTGGCACCATGACTGTCTCACCGCAACTGTGACACCGTTCCATACTTAACCATTTTTTTATTTTATAATGAAATTTAAAATTTTCTTCTAACGGTCATATTTGAGTCATTTAATTACACTGATATAATTAATGATCTTTTGCAGTCCTTCCAGCACACAGTATGAGTACGAGGTGTGAAGATTGTGCACCTTGTCGGTACCAACACCAGAACCAAAAATAAAATAAAATCATGTATGTGGAGAAGAAATATAGATATAGTGGATTGCATGCAAAAAGAGTGGAACAACCATACATGCAAGAGTACACCGAAGGAAGAACTCTTAATTCCTACTGGCTATAGACAAAGAAGAACCTGTTGTGAACCATATTGAAAGCATCCTTGAAGTAACTCAAATAAGAATAAGACCATATCACCACACTAAAAAACTATAAAACTCAACTCACAACACTCTATTTTTTAGAATAGGATTGAAACATTGAATCTGTTGCATCCAAAGAGTCCAAATCTGCATTTTATAACACACAGCGCCTTATAAACTCTATCTCATTATATTCACCTCTATTTTGTACTATTTTATTACTTTTCAAGTAGTGTGTGTATCTGTATTAAAAAAACATACACTATCTCTAGAACTAAACTAAAGGATATAATATTTCCTCACTCAAACATCTTTTTACACCTTGTTTCACCCACGTATAACTGTGGAAGAGGTCTTGTGTCACCTTGCTATTAGTTTTCTCATGTAGAATAGTGGAAGAGGTATTGTGACCTAGATAGTCTTATGTATTGTTGTTAACCCCAATCCAGGGTGTGGATCAAATACACACACACATAGATATATATATATATATATATATATATATATATATATTTCTTGGTTGTAGGTTATCACCAAGTGGAGTGGATTAGGTCTTGGCTTGAGACTGAACCACTTGTGTTATCTGCTGTGTCTTTCAATTTATCCTTTCTCTATTTTAACTCATATTTCAGAAAACTAAATTTTACTTTGATAGTTAGTCCTGGTTAGTAGTTGTAAATATTTTCCCTATTAGAATAGTTTCAAAAGTTGTATCAATATCTCATATTTTTATAACTGAGAATTTATAAATATTTTGAGAAACTATTTGAATTATTAAGATATTATAATTTTAAAACCTTGGTTAACTGGCCATATTTATTTTTAATTGGGGGAATCTTTTAAATAAACTTTTTAACTAATTTTTTATAGGAACTCAATCCACCCTACTCATGAGTATCCTACTCTGACCAACATTTGGCATTATAGGTTTTTTTCAAGTTGTTTTTTTTTACAATTTTTAAATCTGTTTTAAAATCTTATTCAAATGTGATTTTAGTTGTTTTTTAAAGATATTTAAAATTTTGATAGTTCTAAATTTATAGTTCTTTAAAAGATTATTTCTTTATCATGTATAATAGGTTGGAAGGTGATACTACAAAAAAAATCCATTCTTTAATGGAACCAATTATGCACAATGGAAAATTAAAATGAAAATGCACCAAGAAAGTATGGGTTTTGAGATTTGGTCTTCAATTATAGATGAATATAAGATTCCTTCTACTGATAGGAATACTTGGGATGACCCAAATAAGGATGATTATGAAAATGATTTCAAATCCATGAATACCTTATATTTTTCTTTAGGCGATGAAGAGTTTAATATAATTTTTTCATGTAAAAAAACCCATGAAATTTGGGAAACTTTATCTATTTCACATGGAGAAACCTCTAGTTTTAAGGAAATGAGACTTAACACATATGATATTAAATATGAAAACTTTAAAATAAAGCCTGATGGGCATATTTATAATATGTATCTTAGGTTTAATGAAATCCCGAATACTATGATCTCTCTGGGAAGGGATGTTACAAAAAAGGAGAAAATCATGAGAATACTCAGATGCTTACTAGATAGATGGAGAGGGACTTCTGTATCAATTAGAGAATCCTATGATATTATTAAGCTGGTATTCAATGAGCTGATCAGAAAGATAATGATGTATGAGGAAGAACTGAAAGTCAACAAGGAAGAATAAGATGAACCAAAAAGAAAGTCAGTAGATTTCAAAACCACTACTTCCAAAACAAAGAAAATGGAAAGGATACAATCTCATTCTGAAAGTAAAAGTAATATAGATTTACCCTCAAATAGTGATGAGGAAATGTCTCAATTAGCTAAAAAATTTAAGAAGTTTTATAGAAGGAAGAAATTCTTCCGGAATCCTAACTAAAAAAGTTAATATGATAATAAGGGAAACTAGAAAAAGGATTGGAAGAAAAGTGATACTTCCAATGAAATAGTTTGTTATGATTTTAAGAGAAGAGGAAATGTAAAGGCTGATTATCCCAAGATAAAATATAAGAAGAGATATGAGGAAAACAATAAAAAGTATAAAAAGTAAATGAAAGCAACATAGAGTTCTTTTAAGGATAGCTTAAGTGACTCAGAGTCTTCACAAGATGAAAAGTATGACAAAGAAAATATGTTTTTTTATGAAAAACACATATGAGGTAACCCTTGAGTCTCTTATATAAAATTATTATTATTTTATAGATGAAAGTGATTAAGAAAATATGAACAAATATGAAATGTTTGAGTATTGTAGAATGCTATAAGACACTTTTAATTTACTAAAAAATAAATATAAATATTAAAAAAATAGCATGATTTGACTATCAAAGTTAAATATGATGTTGCTGTAGAAAAAGAGAAAAATTGTAACACCCCAAGATTTCATAGTACGTTATTTCTTCAATGTAATTCAATAACTTGCACTACACGCAACACTGAGTTCAAGCGCACCACGACTTACCAAACTAGCCGTTTAAAAGAGGTTATAAATAGTGTTAACTGAATTTGAATTTTATATAATCCTTATAATTTTAGAATCCATATTATGATTTTCTTAGACATAATATAAGAACAACTTCATTTTTTTCAGATAAAAGCAGTATTTTTTTAAAAATGCAATTTTACCGCCTTTTAATGGGAAACCCTTTTTAAATCTAATATTTGAAACTTTTATATATTAAATTTGACAAAATAAACTTCTTATTTAGAATAATGACATAAAAATTTAGTTTTGATAAATTTTTGATGTTTTTCTGATAACTTTCATATTTGGGTGAATAGTGAAAAATACTAAATTTTAATTGAAAACAACTTTTTTAATCAAAATAATTTATACTATTAAACTATACATATGAATGGTTTGGAAGAATAATTAGATTATATTTTTACCATTTAATCCAATATTAGTCATTGGAAGTAATTTCACTTTGAAATTGGACATAAACAAGTGTCAATCTTTTGGTAGTTATTATTTATTAAAAATACGCTTTTTGGTTTTGACAACGGGAATTAATTCTAAATTTATAAATGAAATTTCTATGTTTTTAATTTGGTAAAATATACTTCATTTTTGAATTTGGAATATCAAAATTAGCTTAGGGTGAATTTTTGGTATGTTTCTGAAAACTTTCAATTTTTGATGAATAGTGAAAAACACTGCGTTATTGGTTAAAACCGAATTTTCATTTAAATAATTATTTATTTTATTTAAATTTATTTCAGATCAAAATAGATAAATAATACCTATATAAGTTCAATTTAATTCATTGGAATCATTTTATAATAATTTCAGATATATAAAAAATTTATTGAACTTATTACCGTCTTTTACCCACCTCTTAGGAGAATTTGAAAATTTACATAAAAATTAACTTTACCACTTATGTGAGTTGAATTTAATAAATATGAGAGACATGGTTGATATCAGTAAGTAAAATGTGGTTCAATAAGAAGAAAATATTTTTGGTGAATAGTAACTATTTAATATTATTTACCACGGTTAAAAGTAAATAGGGTAATTATGGGTAAAAATAATAATATTATTATCCTAAAACATGTCATAATTCTATTGGATAAGTGTAATTAAACCAAAAACAACCTTAGGAATAAAATATGATCCTTTAGGTCTAGTTGGATTAGATTAAGACTTTTATTATTATTTAATTAAAAGAAGAGTTAAAAGTGTTAAATTAAAAGTTTAATAACTAAAACATTTTTAATATAGGGTTACATATAAGATAAATTCTACTATAAATAGTCATTATAAATATAAATATATTTCCTACATAATGTTATTTTATTTATAATTTTTATACATTAAATAATTAAATTTATTTACGACACAATGATGATGCAGTAATTTCCTAATTAATGAAATATTAAAATAATTGATATTATAAATATCCAAATAAATTTAATTTGAGACTTTTTATGAATTAAAAAAATTTAATAGGTTAATATGACATGTCAGGGTTGGTTAGATGAACTGTTTTTGAAGAAATAATGCTTTTATGAATTTAGCAAAAACAAAATACCAAATAGTGTCAAAATTGACATAAAAGAGTTTTTAAAACCAATATTATATTATTAATTGATATTCTATTCCTAAAATCTAAGGTTCGACCAGAAGACTTATACAATGATAGGTGTATCCTTAATGAACAACTTGGGTTTTTTTTTGAAGTTTATAGCAAGTTTATTAACCATATAATATAAAAATACAAAGAGACATGGTAAACGTGAAAATATTCAACTAAGAGTTAAATCTAGAAGATAAAGTTAATATAGTGACCCAAACCTATATAAAACCTATTTTTTGAGTTGTTTTAGACCAATCCCCACCTTATGCTTTAAAAAATTCATTTTTGAGCCATTATAAACATAGAATTATTTTATTATAAAATAAAATTTATAGCTTTTCCTAAGGTGCCCCTCACCCCTCTTATAAAAGGGTACTTACCCTTCTCTCTAATTCACACCTTCAAAGCCATTTGGATCAGCCAAACTCTACCCAAATACCCTATAAACTGTCCTCCATTCATCCTAGAGTCCTTACTTTAGTCATAAAGCCATTCTAAGGATTCCTTTTAATCAAATCAAAAGGAAGAACCTGAAGGAGAGGTAAATATTTCATCACATCTTTCAAGTTCCTTTCTTCTTACACTTCCTCTTTCTTTGTTGTTTCCCTTATAAAATAATAACTCCAGTATCTTCTATATACTGTGATGTTATTATAAATATAATACAGCCATATTCATTATTCTATCCATCCTTTGAATGACATGTCACTATACGTGCGTACGTACGGCTTCCCGTCTCCACGTCGTGGTGTAATTGTTATTCAATACATTATTATTTGGATGGGTATAATAATTATGTGTAATTTATGTAAATAAAAAATATAAAATGATAATGATTCTGTATATATTATATAATATCCAATTATATATTATTTCAATATCAAAAGAATGATATTGCCGCTCGTGCGTACGTACGGATTATCGTCTCCACGAACGGGATGAGATTCATTCCCCATCGTAATTCATTCAAGAATTATTTTCATTAGATGATTAAAAATAATGTTTAAAGACTTAATATCATTCTGAATATGAATAAGATACATCGTATCCATAACAAACATTACTTACGTAATAAATCATATAAAGGAAAATGAATCAGTTAACACCCGAAACGACGATAATACTAAGATATTATTAACAAAGAAATGTTAAAAGATCATATATGATATCATATTAATGTATATGATTCTAGTATAATTTAATAACAATTATTTCACCATTATATAGGAGTTTAACCTACCATTTACCAAGGAAAAGTACAAGGTAAAGGTTAATTCTACAATCTCTTAATTATCTGAGGTTGTTTTTACGTAAGTATCTACTGGGACCTCTTTATCATCCACATCCATATTTCATAAAAATATTTTCTAAAGGAATATTTTAAGGGACTCTTTAACTAGATCATCATTTTAAATGGTTTAAATATTTAATCTTCTAAATCATTCTCATTAATGTCCATGTTTTCAAAATGGTTTTTAACTATTTATTTATATGATCATGAATGTTTTTAAAATGTTAATTCCTTTCAAAAGTTTCAAAGTGGTATGGGACACTTTGATTCAAAAATGTCTTTAAATGTCTAATTTTATAAATTTTGTGACTTTTAAATGTTTTCATGAAAAGGAAATATTTCTCTCAAAGAGTTTTACAAATCATCTTCATCCATGTCAACATCCTTTGATGGATTTTAAACTTGTTTGAAGTTGATTTGTTATGATACAAATATTCCATATTGTATTGAAGGTTTTGTGATATGTTTTACTGTGGATGTGTTATTTTTATACCATTAATGGTTTATGGATAAAGTATTGACATTTAGTATGCTAGTTTTAATATGAATGTTTATGTTATATTTAAACGTTTTCATATAAGGAATGCATTGGACTTAGTAAGTGATGGGTGGAGCCCGCTATAGCTTCTCGATGCATCGGTAGGTCTCATGATACAAACTAATGTCTTGGAAGAAGGACTTTAAAAAAATCTTATTTATAGTCTTGGCACAAGGCCTTGACTATGTGGTTATAAAAGTCTGGCATTATGCATTCCATCATTTTGAAAGTGGATATTGATATTGTATGTGATTATTCCACTATTAGAATATACATATGAGTAAGTAAATGACATTAATTTTATTTATATTTTCCATATTATGGTGAAGTTTATGTTGAAAAGTATTTTGTTTTAGTTTTATACATTACCTTAAATGTTTATGCTTATTTATGAAAGTTTCTGCTATATTGTTATCTTTACTGAGAATTTGAGGTCACCCCTTTATATGTTTTATTTTTTCCAGGATGCTAAGAAGTATATTATGACCGACCTTTAGGGATATTCTCTGGGATCTCAGTGTTTTCCATGGAAACAATGTTGTTGTAGTTTTCCATTTTATGATGTAATGTAAACCTTATGAATGTATCTTGTACTTCCACGGCTACTAAACTAATCGGTATTTTGAGACTTGATATTTTTTGATAAGGCCAATGTTATGTAATAAAGCACTGACTCTGGGTAACTAGAGTTGGGGCATTACATTTGGTATCAGAGGAAGTTTAGTACAAACTTTGGAAACTAGATTTAGATAAACTCTTATTAGAGCACATTATCCTGAGATAGACATTGATAATTAGTATAGAAAAACTTCCTAGAATTTTGGTACTGTAGAGATTTTGTGGGTTTTCCAAGCAATACATCCCTGTTTGGATATGAGTAGGTAGAGGCGGCTCTGGCACAGATGTACCTAGGGGTAAAACCTGAAAACACCGCTTTGAGCTAGACTCTAACGGGAACTAGTGCACGACAATAGGCCTTGATACACTCTTGGTTACGACACTCTCGAGGGATATGCTTCGGATAATTCACATTTTCTTTACAAGACATTATGAAGGATTTAGGAGTGAATACTTCCTTAATTTTTTTTTATGATTATGGATTATATCCATAAACTGTTCAATTTACGTTAGGTATTTTACAATTTTGAAATTATTCATTGTGATCCATAAACTGACTTAGTGTATGACATTGTTTAGAAATGGCTCCCAATAGAAGGAATGAGAACTCCATCAATATGTATGATCCAAAGAGTAAGAAGGATAAAAAATTTCATGGTATTAAGAAAAAATTTATAAGGGAAATAGTCTCCCATGTATTCTAAAAATATAAAGAAATAGTATCATATGTTAATAAGATAAGTAGAGAATTCTCTGAGTCCTATGGCTTTGAAGGGAACCAAAAGATGAAAAGGATGGTAGAGAAAAAGATGGATAAATGGAGTAAGGGAAAGTATGATTTTCCCATATGTGATAACTGTGGAAAGAATCACCTTGGTAAATGTTTAAAGGGAATGTGAGTTTGTTATAAGTGTGGAGAAAAAGGACACCAAGTACGTGATTGCAAGGGTGAGAAAAAGGTTTCAAATATGCAATGCTTCATCTGCAAGGAGTTGGGACACTACGCGAATCAATGTTCAAATCATCAGAGTATACACCAAATGCTTCTATTGGATAAGAATCAAGTTATGATACTACCTAATATTAAGAGTAATGATAAATATTTCTTATGTTTTTATTAAAGTATTGTGTCATTTGAGTGTTGTATCAATGATGTACTGGTTATATGAATTATGGAAATAAATAAGGATTGTACTGCAGTACTATTTCATTGGGAATTTGATATTATATGGTTCTGATAATAAGGTAGTAATTTTGGAATAAGAGATGGTTTATTTGGATAAATTATATTGGATATTCTTGACTTCCTTGGGATTGATTAATAGTTTGTTTATTTCATCATTGATGGAGTATTAAAAAATTTTGGATATAAGGAATATATCTAGTATTCTATAAGGAATATGTAAAGACCCGTAAAATTCAAGGGAAATTTTTTTCTTAATTTTCTTTGGAATTTTACAAGAGCGCGGTTTCAGACGACACCTGATTCCGAGGCCCGGTGTGCCCGAAATCAATTTCCGAAGTTTGGCTCGGGTACATTCAGTGAACGAACGAGCGGGAATTTCTAACTTTTGATACGGTGCCCGGAATTGAAATCCGAGGACACCGATGAACTCGCAGCGCCGATATTCGCTTAAGAAGACCTTTTCCGAAGTTGCGTTTGTCTAGGAGGAGATGTTTAATTTTCTGGATGAAATGAAGAGTAAAATAAATTTGTGATACAATATTTATTTTATATATTTAAAGTGGTTATAATCTTTTGTTGGAAGTTGGGTGGTTTAACCACCTAAGAGAGGATTAAGGTGAGGAGGGGCCCACCCGAGCCCCACCTTTTCAAATTCCCTAACTCCCCTCTCTCCCTCTTAAAATCTTGACAACTTAACACTTAATTAATTATACAACTCATGTATAATTAATAAGTGAGTTTAATTTGAGTTTTGAAATTCAAACTCTTGAATTTCAAAGGTTGGGTTGTGTTAATAAATTAAGTGTGAGCTTAATTTATTTTTGGTTAGTTTCTTTGTTACTTGAGAGGTTTGGGAGAATCGTTGAGAGACTTGAAGATCTTCTTCGTCTTCGACGAAGAACGTGAAGAAGGTTTCTTCTCCGACAAAGAACATCGATCCCACGACCTTCAAGACTCGGCGTCCCGGATTCTTCCGTCTTCATCTTCCTCCTCGACAAGGGAGAAGTCGCCGACCGTGGTGATCATCGCCAACGACAACGTACCTCCCTTCTTCGTCATAGCGACAAGTGAAGAGATGTCGTTTCCTCCTCGGACGCACCCCGACGTCCACGGAATCTACGTTCGACGCCGCGACGCCTTTCTCCGCGATAACCGACGTGCGACGTCAATTTTCAAGGTAGGGGTTGTTATTATTTGTTTATTTATTTATCCTTGTTCATGGATCTAGCATGACTAACGTGAGGATTTTCTTTATGTGTTATTGTTTAACGTGAGGGGGCCGGACCGCATGAACACGGCCGAACCCCCTCCATCGTTCTTGATGTTTTTATATTGCGGATGAAACAAGGTGGCGTGGTGCCGTCGCACTACGCGGTTTTTCGCCCGATTTTATTGCGCGGCGCCGTCGCGCCGCGCCATGGAAGAATCATCAAGAACGCGACGCCATCGCGCCGCGTTTAAGGGAATCAAAGGCGCGGCGGAGGAGCGCGCTGCCGTCGCACCGCGCCGGACGACGAACATCGCGGCCGGTTCCGGGCCGTGGCGGGACGAGAAGACCGGCGGCTGGGCCGCCGGCGTCGGAAGCCGGAAAGGGGACCGGTATTCCGGTCCCCTTGGAGAAAAACTGGCCGGCCAGGTGGCCAGCCGGAAGGTCAAAGGCCGGGGGAAAATTAATCCCCCGACCAGCACTAAACCCCCCCCCCCCCAATTTATGAAGGGGGGGGTTTCCTTGAGGGGGGCAGGTGGCCCCCCGGTTTCCGAACAAGCAGGCCCCCCACGAGGGGGGGGGGGGCATTTGACAAAAAGGGGCGCGGCTGATTGCCGTGCCGCCAAAACAAGAAGCGGGGGCTTAGCCCCCGCGCGCTGCCTCCGTGTGGCGCCAGGCCACCGCACCGCCAGGCCGCCGCGCCGCCGCGCCGCCGGCCGGCCGGCCGGGCCGGATCGGACCCGGGTCGGGTCGGGTCGGCCCGGACCCGGACCCCCCCGTTTTCGAGACAGATTCGGTCTTTTGTCCATAACTTGAACCATGGACCTCCGATCGACGAACCGTCTATGGCAAAACGATTCTTGGATCGAGACGGTCGTTTCGGTATATCGCACTCAAAGTTTCGGAATACTTTGAGTTCGGCCGGGTTGGTTCGTTCACGAAACCAACCGGGCCTTCGGAGCGGAAACACTCATATCTTGAGCTACGGACGTCCGATTGACGTGCCGTCAGCTTTGTTGTGTTCCTCTTAGTGAGAAGGATCTTTTGGCATACTCCGCCCGAGGTTTGGACGCATGTGGAGTACGGTCGGGTTGGTTTTTCCTTAAAAACCAACCGGACCCCGGGGACGAAAATGCCAGTAACTCTCAGACTGGGCGTCCGATCGACGCGCCGTCTGTTGCGTTGAGTTCCTGTTGACGATACGGAACTTTTGGATACATCAACTCTGGACTTTGTGACAGTTGATGTATCAGCCTCTCGGCTCGTGGAGCGGACCCTCCGAACAAGCTTGCTGTGTGCGGGAACCCTAGTGCTGGCTGCGACTGTTACTGTGACTACTACTGCTACTACTGCTACTGTGACTGCGGCGACGACAGTACAGAGATCCTGTGTGGATTCGACGACGACGACTACAGCACTCAGCGATCCTACGTGGATCAGTGCTACAGGTCCTGTGTGGGTCCGATCCTGTGTGGGTCCTTGCGCTCAGCGGTCCTGTGTGAACCAGCGCCTACAGGTCCTACGTGGGCCCGATCCTGTGTGGGTCTTTTGCGGGGGTTAGTTACCTATCGATCCTTCGTGGGTCCGACGACTTAGATGGATCAGAGATCATCTTTATCGTCCTTTGAAGATGTATACTTGTGTGAGCTGAATCCTGTTGCTTTCCTGTGTGGATTGTGTTGTGCTATCCTGTGTGGATTACGTTTTGCTTTCATGTGTGGAATACGTTTACTTTCCTGTGTGGACTGAGTTGTACTTGGGCTCGGAGGTTGGAGCGTATTTGAAATGATGACTTAGGTATATGTATGGGCATATACCTAAGCAGTGTCGGTTTTTACTTCGTGATTGTTCCTTTCTTCGTGGTTTATCCTTTGTGGATTTGAGAGACCTTCAGGGGTCTCGGGGTCCCTACTGAGTAGCTTATACTCACCCCTGCACGGGCTTTGCCCGCACTACGTTGTGTTAGTTGCAGACGACGAACAGCGTTGACCTTAGCTGAGGCTTGCAGAGCGGGGCAGTTCCCGGAGGTGGACCACTGGGCGGGACGTGCTCGGAGCGGACGGCGGGACCCGTGGAGCAGTGGAGCTATCTGTACCCACCCTTCAGGTGGGATTTCCAGTGGACAGCTCGGTGTAGCGCCTTTTACTTTTCAGTTTCTGTTTTCCCTTTCGAGTTGTACTTTACTTTCAGTTTGGGTTTGTATACTGGCCCATTTACTTTTCCGCACTTTCAGTTGTACTCTGCTTTTTCTTAGTGTTTACTTTCCGCTTGCTTACTCTGTGGTGTTTGTTTACTTTACAAAGGCAATGCCTTCCCTTTTTACTGGGATTTACGCCTTGGTGCTAGTCGCCAGCCCCTGGCCTATGGAAGGCGGGCTTGGGGTAGTCACGGCACGGACCCCGAGGGCGGGTCGTGAAAAAAATCTTTGCAGCTAGCCTCTTTGCAGATATCCTTCGTGGATAGTGATGGAGCAGCCTTCCTCCAGTCTCTCACAGTCACCCCTTCTCTACTACAACAGGTCAGAGAGGCACAACGTGAGGACGCTGACTGTGAGACACGGTGTACACAGATATCCTCGGGACAGACACCTGATGGTTTCTCCCTTGGAGCAGAGCACGACATCCTTTTCCGAGGACGTACCATGGTACCAGTCGCTTTACGAGAGGAAGTGCTGAGAGAGTTTCACACTTCTCCTTTGGCGGTACATCCTAGAGTGGTGAAGATGTACCGGGATCTCAGACGATAGCACTGGTGGCCGGGCATGAAGAAGGCTGTAGCAGAGTTCGTGTCTCGATGCCTCACCTGCCAACAGGTGAAGGCAGAGCATCAGGTACCAGCAGGCTTGGTGAAGCCCTTGGAGGTTCCGGAGTGGAAGTGGGACGACATATTTATGGACTTCGTGACTGGACTTCCACGCACTTCCAGAGGTCACGACTCCATCTGGGTGATTGTTGACCGACTCACCAAGTCGGCACACTTCTTACCCATTAGAGAGCAGGGCTCAATGGAGAGCTTGGGATGTCTCTATGTTCAGGAGATTGTGCGGCTCCACGACGTGCCATCATCTATCATCTCCGATCGATATGCTCGCTTTACTTCCCGGCTTTGTAAGGGGTTACAGGAGGCGTTCGGGACGCAGCTACGTCTGAGCACAGCCTTTCACCCTCAGACGGATGGTCAGACGGAGAGGACCATTCAGACTCTCGAGGACATGCTCCGCGCATGTGTCCTCGACTTTGGTCGTAGCTTGGAGGACCACCTACCCTTGGTGGAGTTTGCGTACAACAATAGCTACCACTCCACCATCGGAATGACACCGTACGAGGCATTGTACGGCCGACCTTGTAGATCTCCTTTGTGCTGGATAGACCCTGGGGAGTCAGCACTTGTGGGACCGAAGATGGTCCAGGCCACGACAGAGAAGGTCCAGGTCATCCAGGAGCGGATGAGGACAGCTCAGAGTCGGCAGAAGTCATATGCTGATAGGAGGTGGAGGCCACTGGAGTTCGAGGATGGCGACCACGTCTTCTTGCGGGTCTCACCTCGACGTGGTATTCGGAGATTTGGCCGAGGCGACAAGTTATCTCCGCGCTTCATCGGACCCTTCCAGATCCTCAGCAGGATTGGCGAAGTGGCTTATCGCCTGGCTCTACCACCTCAGTTGCACCGGGTGCGCGACGTCTTCCACGTGTCTCAGCTGAGGAGATACGTGCACGACCCGACGCACATCATTGACCATGGGGAGCTTGACGTTGACGATGGGGCGACTTTTACGGAGGTCCTGGTGGAGATAGAGGATCGACAGGAGCGGGTCCTGCGTGGGCGATCGATTCCTCTTGTGCGCATCAGATGGCAGCATGGGAATCTCCAGGAGAGCACATGGGAGCGGGAGGCTCAGATGCGTGCTCAGTACCCTCATTTGTTTCCCTAGTTTTGATGTACCTTTACGGGGACGTAAAGCCCTGAGGTGGGAGTAATGTAAAGACCCGTAAAATTCAAGGGAAATTTTTTTCCTAATTTTCTTTAGAATTTTACAAGAGCGCGGTTTCAGATGGAACCTGATTCCGAGGCCCGGTGTGCCCGGAATCAATTTCCGATGTTTGGCTCGGGTACGTTCAGTGAACGAACGGGCGGGAATTTCTAACTTTTGATCCGGTGCCCGGAATTGAAATCCGAGGACACCGATGAACTCGCAGCACCAATATTCACTTAAGAAGACCTTTTCCGAAGTTGCGTTTGCCTAGGAAGAGATGTTTAATTTTCTGGATGAAATGAAGAGTAAAATAAATTTGTGATACAATATTTATTTTATATCTTTAAAGTGGTTATGATCTTTTGTTGGAAGTTGGGTGGTTTAACCACCTAAGAGAGGATTAAGGTGAGGAGGGGCCCACCCGAGCCCCACCTTTTCAAATTCCCTAACTCCCCTCTCTCCCTCTTAAAAGCTTGACAACTTAACACTTAATTAATTATACAACTCATGTATAATTAATAAGTGAGTTTAATTTGAGTTTTGAAATTCAAACTCTTGAATTTCAAAGGTTGGGTTGTGTTAATAAATTAAGTGTGAGCTTAATTTATTTTTGGTTAGTTTCTTTGTTACTTGAGAGGTTTGGGAGAATCGTTGAGAGACTTGAAGATCTTCTTCGTCTTCGACGAAGAACGTGAAGAACGGTTCTTCTCCGACAAAGAACATCGATCCCACGACCTTCAAGACTCGGCGTCCTGGATTCTTCCGTCTTCATCTTCCTCCTCGACAAGGGAGAAGTCGCCGACCATGGTGATCATCGCCAACGACAACGTACCTCCTTTCTTCGTCATAGCGACAAGTGAAGAGACGTCGTTTCCTCCTCGGACGCACCCTGACGTCCACGGAATCTACGTCCGACGCCGCGACGCCTTTCTCCGCGATAACCGACGTGCTACGTCAATTTTCAAGGTAGGGGTTGTTATTATTTGTTTATTTATTTATCCTTGTTCGTGCATCTAGCATGACTAACGTGAGGATTTTCTTTATGTGTTATTGTTTAACGTGAGGGGGCCGGAACGCATGAACACGGCCGAACCCCCTCCATCGTTCTTGATGTTTTTATATTGCGGATGAAACAAGGTGGCGTGGTGCCATCGCACCACGCGGTTTTTCGCCCGATTTTATTGCGCGGCACCGTCGCGCCGCGCCATGGAAGAATCATCAAGAACGCGACGTCGTCGCGCCACGTTGAAGGGAATCAAAGGCGCGGCGGAGGAGCGTGGTGCCGTCGCACCGCGCCGGACGACGAACATCGCGGCCAGTTCCGGGCCGTGGCGGGACGAGAAGACCGGCGGCCGGGCCGCCGGCGTCGGAAGCCGGAAAGGGATCGGCATTCCGGTCCCCTTGGAGAAAAACTGGCCGGCCAGGTGGCCAGCCGGAAGGTCAAAGGCCGGGGGAAAATTAATCCCCCGGCCAGCACTAAAACCCCCCCCCATTTATGAAGGGGGGGGGGGGGGTTTCCTTGAGGGGGGCAGGCGGCCCCCCGGTTTCCGAACAAGCAGGCCCCCACGAGGGGGGGGGGGGGCGTTTGACAAAAAGGGGCGCGGCTGATTGTCGCGCCGCCAAAACAAGAAGCGGGGGCTTAGCCCCCGCGCGCTGCCTCCGTGCGGCGCCAGGCCGCCGCGCCGCCGGCCGGCCGGCCGGGCCGGGTCAGACCCGGGTCGGGTCGACCCGGTTCGGGCCGACCCAGGGGGAGTCGGGCCGGGTCGGCCCGGACCCGGACCCCCCCGTTTTCGAGACAGATTCGGTCTTTTGGCCGTAACTTGAGCCACGGACCTCCGATCGACAAACTGTCTGCGGCAACACGATCCTTGGATCGAGACGGTCGTTTTGGTATATCGCACTCAAAGTTTCGGAATACTTTGAGTTCGGCCGGGTTGGTTCGTTCACGAAACCAACCGGGCCTTCGGAGCGGAAACACTCATATCTTGAGCTACGGACGTCCGATTGACGTGCCGTCAGCTTTGTTGTATTCCTCTTAGTGAGACGGATCTTTTGGCATACTCCGCCCGAGGTTTGGACGCAGGTGGAGTACGATCGGGTTGGTTTTTCTTTAAAAACCAACCGGGCCCCGGGGACGAAAATGCCAATAACTCTCAGACCGGGCGTCCGATCGACGCACCGTCTGTTGCGTTGAGTTCCTGTTGACGATACGAAACTTTTGGATACATCAACTCTGGACTTTGTGACAGTTGATGTATCAGCCTCTCGGCTCGTGGAGCGGACCCTCCGAACGAGCTTGCTGTGTGCGGGAACCCTAGTGCTGGCTGCGACTGTTACTGTGACTACTACTACTACTACTGCTACTGTGTCTACGACTACGACAGTACAGAGATCCTGTGTGGATTCGACGACGATGACTACAGCACTCAGCGATCCTACGTGGATCAGTGCTACAGGTCCTGTGTGGGCCCGATCCTGTGTGGGTCCGATCCTGTGTGGGTCCTTGCGCTCAGCGGTCCTGTGTGAACCAGCGCCTACAGGTCCTACGTGGGCCCGATCCTGTGTGGGTCTTTTGCGGGGGTTAGTTACCTATCGATCCTTCGTGGGTCCGACGACTTAGATGGATCAGAGATCATCTTTATCGTCCTTTGAAGATGTATACTTGTGTGAGATGAATCCTGTTGCTTTCCTGTGTGGATTGTGTTGTGCTATCCTGTGTGGATTACGTTTTGCTTTCATGTGTGGAATACGTTTACTTTCCTGTGTGGACTGAGTTGTACTTGGGCTCGGAGGTTGGAGCTTATTTGAAATGATGACTTAGGTATATGTATGGGAATATACCTAAGCAGTGTCGGTTACTACTTCGTGATTGTTCCTTTCTTCGTGGTTTATCCTTTGTGGATTTGAGAGACCTTCAGGGGTCTCAGGGTCCCTACTGAGTAGCTTATACTCACCCCTGCACGGGCTTTGCCCGCACTACGTTGTGTTGGTTGCAGATGACGGACAACGTTGACCTTAGCTGAGGCTTGCAGAGTGGGGCGGTACCCGGAGGTGGACCACTGGGCGGGACGTGCTCGGAGCGGACGACGGGACCCGTGGAGCAGTGGAGCTATCTGTACCCACCCTTCAGGTGGGATTTCCAGTGGACAGCTCGGTGTAGCGCCTTTTACTTTTCAGTTGCTGTTTTCCCTTTCGAGTTGTACTTTACTTTCAGTTTGGGTTTGTATACTGGCCCATTTACTTTTCTGCACTTTCAGTTGTACTCTGCTTTTGCTTAGTGTTTACTTTCCGCTTGCTTACTCTATGGTGTTTGTTTACTTTACAAAGGCAATGCCTTCCCTTTTTACTGGGATTTACGCCTTGGTGCTAGTCGCCAGCCCCTGGCCTATGGAAGGCGGGCTTGGGGTAGTCACGGCATGGACCCCGAGGGCGGGTCATGACAGAATAAGGGAGCATGAATGTAATCAATAATGTTTTATGGTAATTCAGGGTGTTACCGTCTTTTAAAAGAATACATGATGATGGTATTCACATGTTATTACGTGGCAAAAAGGATCTTCATTGTGTTTTATATCTTTATAAATTTTGGACTGTGAGTTTGGAAAGAAGTATTTTGGATAAGTCTAAAGGTTAGAATGGATTAAGTTTGACATTGGATTCTATTGTTTAGTTATAAGAGTTTCTTAAGATTGTTTTTTTGGATTTTTTATAAAAGGACAACCCGAAGGTCAGGCGACAACCAGTCACGTCCGGCAAGGCCGCGAGACTTGAACCCACAACCGAAGGTCGACAAGGGTGCATCACCTACCACTGGCCTACGTGATGTATTGGATTGTATAATGTAGTTTTTTTAAAAGGT
Organism: Viscum album; assembly: GCA_963277665.1. Classification (NCBI taxonomy): domain Eukaryota; kingdom Viridiplantae; phylum Streptophyta; class Magnoliopsida; order Santalales; family Viscaceae; genus Viscum; species Viscum album. The sequence continues at coordinate 1,774,799,782 of OY728142.1, read as the reverse complement.
TTGATACATGAATTATAAATTCATTTTTTTGGAACCATATACGATTAGGATAAATAGAGTATTTTTATGTTCTTTTTATAGCGAAAGATGAGTTTGTGGTAGAAATTAGTTAAAGGATGGAACTCTACTTGTCAAATATATATTTTTCTCTTACTCTATGAAGAAATTAATTCTTAAAATTTAGTTAAGGGATCTTAAAACCAAAAATGTGTTAACCTAATACCTTTTGTTTTTGAACTGATGATATTTTAAATCATCATAGATTGATGGCTTCGTGGCCCTCAATTTTACACTTGTTTGTGATTGATGACCTCAATCATTTACAATAAATATTTACGTTTTCCCTCTAATTATGTGTCTCTAATTTCCACCAATTTTCTCCTAATCGAGATCATAATTTAGTGGTGACTTTTTCATTTCCCTTTCCCTCTTATTAAGACTAAATTTTATTAACCCAATTTCCGATGTGGGTTCTCCACAAAGGTATTTTTCGATTTTAACCTTTTATTTTTGAAGAACAATTTGAAATTGAGAGGACACAATTTATTGAAGGAGGGGAGAATGTAACACCCCAAGATTTCATAGTACATCATTTCTTCAATGTAATTCAATAACTTGCGCTACACGCAACACTGAGTTCAAGCGCACGACGACTTACCAAACTAGCCGTTCAAAAGCGGTTATGAATAGTATTAACTGAATTTTGAATTTTATATAATCCTTATAATTTTAGAATCCATATTATGACTTTCTTAGACATAATATAAGAACAACTTCATTTTTTTCAGATAAAAGCATTATTTTTTTTAAAATGCAATTTTACCGCCTTTTAATGGAGAACCATTTTTAAATCCAATATTTGAAACATTTATATATTAAATTTGACAAAATAAACTTCTTATTTAGAATCAGGACATAAAAATTTAGTTCTGATAAATTTTTGGTGTTTTTCTGATAACTTTCATATTTGGGTGAATAGTGAAAAATACTAAATTTTAACTAAAAACAACTTTTTTAATAAAAATAATTTATACTATTCAACTATACATATGAATGGTTTGTAAGAATATTTAGATTATATTTTTACCCTTTAATCTAATTTTGGTCATTGGAAGTAATTTCACTTTGAAATTGGACACAAACAAGTGTCAATATTTTGGTTGTTATTATTTCTTAAAAATACACTTTTTGGTTTTGACAACGGGAATTAATTTTAAATTAATAAATGAAATTTCTATGTTTTTAATTTGATAAAATAGACTTCATTTTTGAATTCTTAGTATCAAAATTATCTTAGGGTGAATTTTTGGTATGTTTCTGAAAACTTTAAATTTTTGATGAATAGTGAAAAACATTGCGTTATTGGTTAAAACCGACTTTTAATTTAAATAATTATTTATTTTATTTAAATTTATTTTAGGTCAAAATAGATAAATAATACCTATATAAGTTCAATTTAATTCATTGGAGTCAGTTTATAATAATTTTAGATATATAAAAATTTTATTGAACGTTTTACCGTCTTTTACCCACCTCCTAGGAGCATTTGCAAATTTACATAAAACATAATTTTACCGCTTCTGTGAGTTGAATTTAAAAAATCTGAGAGACATGGTTGATATCATTAAGTAAAATGTGGCTTGATAAGATGAAAATAATTTTTGGTGGATAGTAATTTTTTACTTTTATTTACCACGGTTAAAAGTAAATAGGGTAATTAAGGGTAAAAATAATATTATTATAACCCTAACACATGTCCTAATTCTATTAGATAAGAGTAATTCGACCAAAAAAAACCTTAGGAATAAAATATGATCCTTTAGGTCTAGTTGTATTAGATTAGGACATTTATTGTTATTTAAATCAAAGAAGAGTTAAAAGTGTTAAATTCAAAGTTTAATAACTATTTTTTTAATATGGGGTTACACATAAGTTAAATTCGACTATAAATATTCATTAGAAATATAAATAGATTTCCTACATAAAATTATTTTATTTATAATTTTTATACATTAAATAATTCAATTTATTTATGACACAATGATGATGCAGTAATTACCTAATTAATGAAATATTAAAATAACTGATATTATAAATATCCAAATAAATGTCATTTGAGACTTATTATGAATTACACTAATTTAATAGGTTAATATGACATGTTAGTGTTAGTTAGATGAATTTTTTTCGAAGAAATAATGCTGTTATGAATTTAGAAAAAACAAAATACCAAATAGTGTCAAAATTGACATAAAAGAGTTTTAAAAAAATATATTATATTATTAATTAATATTCTATTCCTAAAAATCTAAGGTTTGGCCAAAAGACTTATATAATGATATGTGTATCCTTAATAAACCAATTGGGGTTTTATTGGAAGTTTATAGTAAGTTTATTAACCATATAATATAAAAGTACAAAGAGACATTGTAAATGTGAAAATATTCAACTAAGAGTTAAATCTAAAAGATAAAGTTAATATAGTGACCCAAACCTATCTAAAAACTATTGGATGAGTGGTTTTAGACCCATTTCCACCTTATCCTTTATATAATTCATTTTTGAGCCATTTGAAACCGAAAATGATTTTATTATAAAATAATATTTCTAGATTTTCCTAAGGTGGCCCTCACCCCTCTTATAAAAGGGAACTTTCCCTTCTCTCTAATTCACACCTTAAAAGACATTTGGATCGGCCAAAATCTGCCCAAATACCCTATAAACTGTCCTAAATTCATCCTAGAGGTGTTACTTTATCCAGAAATCCAACCTAAGAATCCCTTTTGATCAAATCAAAAGGAAGAACCCGAAGAAGAGGTAAATATTTCATCACGTCTTTCAAGTTCCTTTCTTCTTCAACTTCCTCTTTATTTGTTGTTTCCATTATAAAATAATAAATCTAGTATATTCTATATACTTTGATGTTATTATAAATATGGTACAACCATATTCATTATTCTATCCATCCTTTTAATGACATGTCACCATACGTGCATAAGTACGACTTACCGTCTCCACGTCGTGGTGTAATTGTTATTCAATACATTATTATTTGGATGGGTATAATAATGATGTGTAATTGATTTAAATAAAAAATATAACATGATAATGATTATTTATATATTATATACCATCCGATTATATATTATTTCAATACCAAAAGAATTATATTGTCGCTCGTGCGTACGTACGGATTACCGTCTCCATGAACGCAATGAGATTTATTCCCCATCGTAATCCATTCAAGACTTATTTTCATTAGATGATTAAAAATAATGTTTAAAGACTTAATATCATTTTTAATATTAATAAGATACATCCTATCCATAACAAACATTACTTACATAACAAATCATATAAAGGAAAACGAATCAGTTAACACCTGAAACGACGATAATACTAAGATATTATGAACAAATCAATGTTAAAAGATCATATCTGATATCATATTAATGTATATGATTATAGTATAATTTAATAACAATTATTTCACCATTATACAATAGGTTAAACCACCCTCATCCAAGGAAAAGTACAAGATAAGGGTTAATTCTACAATCTCTTCATTATCTGAGGTTGTTTTTACGTGAGTTTCTATTGGGACCTCTTTATCATCCAAATCCATATTTCATAAAAATATTTTCAAAAGGAATATTTTAAGGGACTCTTTAACTAGATCATAATTTTAAATGGTTTAAATATTTAATCTTCTAAATCATTCTCATTAATGTCCATGTTTTCAAAATGAATTTTAAGGATTTATTTATATGATCATGAATGTTTTTAAAATGTTAATTACTTTTAAAAGTTTCAAATTGGTATGTGACACTTTGATTCAAAAATGTCTTTAAATGTCTTCCTTTATAAATTGTGTGACTTTTAAATGTTTTCATGAAAAGGTAATATTTCTCTCAAAGAGTTTTACAAATCATTTTCATCTATCTCAACATCCTTTGATGGATTTTAAACTTGTTTGAAGTTGATTTAGTATAATACAAATCTTCCATATTGTATTGAAGGTTTTGTGATATGTTTTATTGTGGATGTTTTATTTTTATACCATTCATGATTTATGGATAAAGTATTGACATTTCGTATTCTATTTTTAATATGAATGTTTATGTTATGTTTAAACCTTTTCATGTGAGGAATGCATTGGACTTAGTAAGTGATAGGTGGAGCCCGCTATAGCTCCTCGATGCATCGGTAGGTATAATGAGGCAAAATAGTGTCTTGGCACAAGGCCTTGACAAAATCATATTTGTAGTCTTGGCACAAGGCCTTGACTATGTGGTTATAAAAGTCTAGAATTATGCATTCCATCATTATGAAAGTGGCTATTGATATTGCATTTGATTATTCGACTAGTAGAATTTCCATGTGAGTAAGTAAATGGCATTATTTTGATTTATGTCTTCGATATTATGATGAAGTTTATGTTGAAACAGATTTTTTTTTAATTTTATACATTGCCTTAAATGTTTATACTTATTTATGAAAGTTTCCACTATATTTTTATACTTACTGAGAATTTGATCTCACCCCTTTATTTGTTTTATTTTTTCCAGTATGCGAAGAAGTATATTATGACTAACCTACAAGGATAATCTATGGGATCTCAGTGTTGTCCATGGAAACAATGTTGTTGTAGTTTTATATTTTATGATGTAATGTAAACCTTATGAATGTATCTAGAACTTCCAAGGCTACTAAAATAATAAGTCTTTTGAGACTTGATCTTTTGTGGTCATGCCAATGTTATGTAATAATGCACCGATTTTGGGTAACTAGGGTCGGGGCGTTTCATAAATTCTCAACTGATTAAAGAAAACAATGAACTCAAATTATCCAATGAGAAATTGAAAAATGACTTAGAAAAATTTAACAATGGAAATAATACTATAACACAAATTATCAGTAAAAAAGTAGCTCATAGGTATACTACTGGTATAGGATATCAACCTGGAAAAAGAAACTTTACTAAAAAATCTGGAAGAACTATTTTTGTGCCTAAAATTGAAAAATATTCTGCAAATTTAAGTACTGAGAACTATTTTACTTCTTCCAGTTTCTCAAGACCAAATAGAGTTTACTTTTCAAATGCTTTACAATTTGCTTATAGAAAACCCATGAAGAAAGTATGGGTTCCCAAATCTCTTATTACTAATGTTTTTGGACCCAAGAAAATCTGGGTACTAAAATATTGTTTTGTTTGATTCTTATGTCGGAAAGCTATTTAAAGAGCTCTTGTAAAAGTATATGGTAGTTGGATAGTGTATGCTCAAGACACATTATGAGATATTACTCATGCTTTAAGAACTGGATAAATATTGATGGTGGACATGTCATCTTTGGTGAAAATTCTAAAGTAAAAATAATTGGATTTGGATACATTTGTAACTCTAACTCAGATTTAATTTCAAAATTATTTTTTTGATGGATTAAAATATAATTTTATTAGCATTTCAAAATTTTTTGATGATGGTTTTCATGTTAAATTTTAAAATAATTCTTGAAATGTTTTTAATTATAATAATGAATTTATATTTTTTGATTTTAGAAATCAAAATGATTTTGATGTTAACTTAGATTCTTTAGTTTGTCAAAATGTTTCGTGATTAAGTGTATTTACCAAAGAGTCATGTAATTTTCAAATTAGACAAGGACACTAAAATATAAACTCCCTTAGAAATCTTATGAGAAGAGTCTTTGTCACGGATCCACCCAAACTTGAGTTTCCAAATGACAAAGTCTATAATCCTTATCAAAAGGGTAAACAACACAAAATCTCTTTCAAACCGGACAAAGAAGTTTCAACTTCTCAACCTTTTGAGTTGGTTCACATGGATTTTTTTTATCCTTATAGAGTCTCAAGTCTTAATGGTTAACACTATTTCTATGTTCTTGTAGATGACTACTCTAGATATACTTGGAATTTCTTCTTGGCTTACAAAAGTGAATCTTGCTCTCATTTGACCAAGTATACTAGGAATATTGAAAATTTTAGTGGTCTTAGAATTAGAACCCTAAGAAGTTACCATGACCATGAGTTTGAGAACCAAGAGTTTGAATATTGTTTCTCAAAAAATGGCTATAGTCATAACTTTTCTTCCCCTAGGACACATCAACAAAAAAGTGTTGTAGAAAGAATAAATAGGTTCTTACAAGAAATATCTAGAACAATGCTTAATGAATTTGACCTACCTATATACTTTTGGGCAGAAGCTGTCAATATAGAATGCTATATAATCAATAGAGTATTAATTACACCAATTCTTAAGAAAAAATCATTATGAGTTGTGGAATAATAGAAAACCCAAGGTTAACTACTTCAAAGTTTTTGGTTGTAAAGTTTATATTCTTAACACTAAGGATAATCAAGACAAATTTGTCTCCAATAGAGATGAAGGAATTTTCCTAGGTTATTCAACTTATAGAAAATCCTATAGAGTCTTAAATAATATAACTAAGTGTGTAGAAGAATCTATACATGTTAAATTTGTTGAAATAGATCCTCATGAACTTAAGACCACCCTAGAAAATCTTAAGGATGATATGTCAAATCTAGACATCAAAGCTAAGTTTTCTGAACATCCTATAAATGAAACTGTTAAAACATCTAGTTCTAGAAATTCCCTAGATTCCAACCATGATGAACCCGAACCTATTGAAGAACCTAAAATTACTAGTCCTTTTTCTAGATCTATTAGGACCTTTAAGAACCATCCTTTATATGCTGTTTTTAAAGATTTAGGCAAAGGAACTCAGACTAGATCTTCTCTAAGAAATTACGTTGAACATAAATCTTTCTTGTCACAACTTGAGCCTAAGAACATAAATGTGGCAATAAATGATGAATTTTGGGTGATGGATATACAAGAAGAATTAAATCAGTATGAAATAAATAATGTCTGAAAACTTGTAGATAGACCTAAAGACATCTTGAATATAGACACTAAATGGGTGTTTAAAAATAAAGTAGATGAATCTGGTTCCATAGTAAAAAATAAAGCAGGATTAATTGCACAAGGTTATAGTCAATAAGAAGGGATTGATTATGAGGAGAAGTTTGCGCCAATTTCTAGACTTAAAGACATTAGAATCTTTCTTTATTATTTAACACATCTAAATATCAAACACATCAATTGGATGTCAAGAGTGCATTCCTAAATGGGTATATAGTTGTGTATTGTTTGTTTAACAACCCCCTGGTTTTACAAACCCTCATTTTCAAAATCATGTTTTTAAATTAACAAAAGATTTATATGGTTTAAAGCAAGCTCCAAGAGCTTGGTATGACAGACTAAGTAGTTTTCTTATTTCCAAAGGTTTAAAAAAAGGTATAGATGATCCTACTATCTTTATGAAATGAGTTTAGAAAGATGTTTTAGTTTTTCAAATCTATGTTGATGATATTATTTTTGGATATTCAAAAAATTCTTTATGCATTGATTTTTAAAATATAATGCATAATGGATTTGAAATGAGTTGATGGGTGAACTACAATTATTTATTGGATTTTAAATCTTCTCAAAATAAGGAAGGTATTACTTTGAATCAAAGTAAATATACTTAAGATAATCTAAATTTTTTTGGTTTAGATAATTATAAAAGTAGTGATACTCAAATGAGTACCATCTGTAAGTTAGATCTTGAAGAGAATGGTAAATTTGTTGATCAGAGAACTTACAGAGTAATGATTGGGAGTTTACTCTACTTGAATGCTAGTAGGCCTGATATTATGTTTAGTGTGTATATGTGTACTCATTTTCAAGTCAATCATAAAGATTCACATATTATTTTTGTCAAAAAGTATTTTCAAATATCTCAAACATACTACAAAATTAGGACTATTCTATCCTATAGGACAATCATTTGAGTTAGTTAGCTTTTCAGATGATGATTTTGGTGGTTGTAAGTTAGATAGAAAAATCACCTCTAGAACATGTCACTTTTTGGGAAATTCACTGGTTTCATGGTGTAGTAAAAATCAAAATTCTATTGCATTATCTATTGATGAAGCTGAATACATAGTTTCTTGTAGTTGTTGTGCTCATATTTTGTGGATGAAACACACCTTGCTAGACTATACATATTAATTTAGGCATGTACCTATAAATTGTGATAAACCAAGTGCTACTAATATACCAAGGAATAATTTTTATCATTATAGAACAAAGAATATTGATGTAAGACATAAATTTTTGAGAGATCATTATGAAAAAGGTGATATTACTTTAGAATTCGTTGGAACAGAACATCAGATTACTGACATTTTCATTAAGCCATTAAATTATGAAAGAATAAATTACATCATACATAAATTAGGAATGATTAACCTTGAGTGAATATCTCACTATCTCAGGATTAATATCTCATGATTACTATCTTAGTTTACTATCTTAGGATTATTGTCTTATTTTAATATCTCATGATTACTGTCTCACAGATTACTGTCTTTTTTCGCTATCTCATTCATTACAGTCACACCATTTCAAGTCACATCGTAATATTAACACTATGAATACCTATACCAGTTTCACTATGTTATTCATAGTTTCTTTATTTTTAAATATTTCTTTTGGTATCGTGTGTTTTATTTACCGCGTTTTTGTTTTTGCGACATTTGAACTCCCTGAATGATAAATACCTATCACTTCACTTCTCTCGAGATCAATTCTCTCGAAACCAAAACCCTTTATCTCTCTCAAACCACTTTCCCTCATTATCATCCATCTTGATACCATTTTAATGTCCAGGATGAAGTGTCCATCCTCATAGACTCCTAATAAATGTAGGTCTCAGAAGAAACTGAAGAAGGATCCTATTTTAATTTCCGAGAAACCACTGAACCCAGGTCTTGAGGATCGCAAAGTCATGCCCAAAAAGGAAATATGTGAAAAGTGGCTCTTGACTAGTAAGTCTCTCATTATTAGTGTTTTGAATGAACAAGGTTGGTTGGATTGGTTTTCCGAATAGAAAAGACCCATTTATCCTAAGCTTGTTTTTGAGTTTTATCAGTATGTCTAGTTTTCCTTGAACTCTAAGGATGATTTTTTGGTGGGGAGCTGGGTAAATGGTCAAAGATAAACTTTTTATTTAAGGTTATGGGCTTCCTACACAGGAATACCTCATGAAGGGACTTTTTAGGACTACCAAAGAGGTCCTCTTCCACCTAGTGATGTTTTTATCTTAGAAGAGGCTCTGGGAAGTTTGTTTGGAAATAAAAAAAAGAGAAGACCTATTGCTGTTGATCTTGATAGCGAGTCAAGGTTGATATTAAAATTCATTCAACATATCATTTTCACAAGGAAAGGGGATTTTTCCACTCTTAAGTATAAACATTTATTTTTAATTCATCTTCTCAAAAAATGGACACAAAATCTACTTGTGTAAGTATATTATACTTCACATGTGTGATATGCTCCAAAATACATCAAATTCCACCTCTATTTTCTATTCATGGTTTATTTATTATATTATTCTAGCCAACGGTATGGTTGGATAGAATGAAAAAGTGCTTGAGGAATGTGATTTCTGTATCTCTAAAGATATTTATAGGAGAATGAAAATAAGCTATAATCCATGGAAGAGATTATGGGTTGAGGATAATGATAGGTTGCATGAGGATTTTAATCATGTTGAAAATCCCTCCAGACCTAAAAATGCAGCTGATCTTGGATTAGAATCCAATGAGATTGTGGAATATCCAGATGAAGAAACAAATGATGATGTTATTGAAGGTTTTGTGGGAGTGTTTCCTGAGCTAACACCTCTCTATAATGGTAATGTTGATGCAAGTGAAAATGATAAAGTTTTTTTAAAGAAAGTGTTGGTATTAAGGAAGAGCCTGCTATAGAGAAATAGTTTTCTGTTGAGGAAGAGCCCACTACTGTGGAAAAGTTTGAAGAATTGGTTGAATTTGATGTAATCTTATCCACTGGGGAAAGGATATAACATGAATTTCAGCTGGCCAGAGAAGATATGGGTGAACCTGATAGAACTAAAAGTATGGGAATGGGTCAAGAGACTGAATATCTTAGTCCAAGAAGAGATGAACCTATTGAGGGTGAGTAGAACCCCAACATAGAAATTATTCAACTTCCAAATACTATTGACAAATTCTTTGTAGATACCTGGTATATTTTTCCAAGTTATTTTAATGTGAATGATACCCAGGAGGCCTTGATAAAAGGGATAGATCTTTAAATTGTGTTTTAGTTGAAACCAATATCAACCAAAGAAGTATCCCCTACTAAGGAATTTGAACCTATTTCAGTTCCTATTCCTAAATCTGTTCAAGAATATTTTGAGTTTATAAGTCATAGTGATCTAAATGTTTTTGTAGAAAACTTGTTATCTGGATTTAGGAAGTTGTTACAGTCTCAAAATGCACCCGTGACAAATCTCAGTGAAGGGGATGCTGCACTGATGTTAGAGAAGATTATATGGTAGATTCAACCAAAGTTTCTTCATGAAATTTAGGAAGTTCAGATTAAGAGAAATCTTTTGAGTGATGAAGTAAATTATAAAAAATCTATGGTTTAAGAAATGCAGAAAACCTTGGAAACTAGTCAAGATTCTATTTCTCATCTTAGTTAATATGATGCTGACAAGATTCCATAGAAGGTTGTGTATCTGATTCAACCAAATCTGATTACTGTGTATGAAAAGGTGGTTGATAACAACACCAAGATAGCCAAATGAGATGCATTGGATTGTCGCTAAGCTCAATAAGCTAACCAATGAATATAAAGGTTGTTTACAAAAGGATATAAATCAGCTTAAGTCTCTCACATCAGATATTATAGCTTTTTATTCCTCTAGAAAACTATCTCAACCTATGGATAGTGACCTGATCTGATCAATTTTCAAAGAAGAGATTTAGTCAGTGTAGATTGGTGTTGATAAGGAAAGTCTCTCTGTTGTCATCAAGAACAGTGACCATGTGCTTGATTTAGTAAGGGTCCATTAAAATATTTCCACTGATTCTCAAGAATAAATCTCTAATAAAGTGGACTTCTACTAGAGAGAATTTATTCTAAGCATGAGTTGACTAATCAATTCAAGTATCTTTTAGAGAATTTGAAAATTCCTCCAGTCACTCAAGCCTTCAAGGACCAAGTGCATAAGATCAAGGAATTCACACCCACTATGGAGAAGTTTTTGGAAAAAAAGTATGACTTTGGGAAGGCCATGTCATATGGTAAAGAAGTAATCATGAAATTTGTAAACCTCTTGAAGCCTTATCTCCATGTTTAGAGTACTGTAATTGTAGCTCTTGCAACTGTTCCTTTGAGGCCCGAATTACCATATTCTACCTATCCTTCTTCCTCTACCTATTTTTCTCTAGTGACTATGTATATTTCTCAGTATTTGATCTAGATCCATCCTATCATTATTGAGAAACCTTTACCTCGGTTTTACGCCAGACCTACCCTTACAACTTCTATCATTTAAGGAGTCCCACTGCCATCCCTACCCATAGATTCTATTACTTCCACTTCTGAACCTCTTTATTCTCCATATAATGTATCTGAAAAAGGAAACAACAAGTCTTATGCCTCTTTCGATAAGTGAATGATGATTTTGATAGGGATTTATTATATTTTATTTCTTAATTTTAATGGACTCTCTCATTTTATTTCATAGAATGTGGGTTTCTATTGTTTCTTCACTTGTTATTTTCTATTTGTATTTTTCTCTATTCTCTTTTTGATAATCCCAAAATGGGGAGAAATAATAAAAAGGAATTTTCATTTAAAGAGGAGAAAATATCAAAATTGGAATTCTATGGGGGATAATTAAAAGGAAAAATAAGAACTGAAAAAAGAACTACCCTTTATGATATTTATTACATATCTGCTTTAATATCTTTATATGATAAGTAATCTATTTATTTATTTCTAAAATATTTGGATTGTAAATTCCATGATTCGTGATCATAAAAAATGGGGTTATTGTTGGACTCCTCATGTTTTAATTCTCACAAATTAGGTTTGGAGATTATTGGACTCCTCATGTTTTAATGCTTACAAATCATGTTTGAATCTTGTACACTATGTTTAATATTTTTATATTATGATTTGTTATGATTATGTTTAATCTTAATCCATTATATAGAGATTTCTTCTGAAGACAGGTTACAAATATTTGACTAATTTTGTGACACTGTAATTTTTCTACCAGTTCCATATTTTCACAAAGTCTGTGATACCATAAGCTTAATACTAGTTCTAGATTTTGGAAAAGCATCTGACACCATTTACATGCTACCATTTCCAAGACACCGTAACAAGACCCCATTCATAATTTTAATAAAGTACTAGAAACCATTATCTGAGACATAGTTTCTCGGAAACCGTAATCATGCTACCGGTTCCAGAATTTGAAAAGGACCAGACATCATAACTTTTCTATCGGTTCCAGATCTTACCATAACTGTGGCAATGTGACTGTCTCACTGTGACAACCTTACCATGACTATGGCACTGTGACTATCTCACCTAAACTGTGACACCGTTCTATAATTAACCATTTTATGTCTTTTCTAATTAAATTTAAAAGTTGTTTCTAACAGTTATATTTGAGTCATTTAATGAAACTGATATAATTAATGATCTTTTGCAGTCCTGTCAGAAAACAATACAAGGTACGAGGTGTAGAGATCATGAAAATTTTCAGATCCAACATAATCACCCGTAATAAAATAAAAGCGTGGCCCTGGAGTAGAAATATATATAGTGGATTTCATGCAAAAAGAGTAGAACCACCATACATGAAAGAATACACCCAAGGAATAACTCTTAATTCATGCTGGCTATAGACAAAGATGAACCAACTATGAACCATCTTAAAAGAATCCTTGTAGTAACTCAAAGAAGAATAAGATCATCTCACTATACTAAAACACCAGAACACTCAACTCACGACACTCTATTTTTTATAAGAGGATTGAAACATTGCATCTGCTGCATCCAAAGATTCCAGAGCTACATTTCATGACACAAAAGCCTTCTAAACTATATATCATTATATTATGCTCTGTTGTGTACTATTTTATTACTTTTTAGGTAGTTTGTGTATTTTTATTAAAAGAAACATACACTGTCTCCTGCATTGAACTTAAGGATACAAGATATCCTCACTAAAACATCATTTTACACCTTGTTTAACCCACGTATAACTTAAAAGAGGTCTTGGGTGACCTGAATGTTAGTTTTACAATGTAGAATATTGGAAGTGGTCTTGTAACCTGGGCAGTCTTGTATACTATTGTTAACTCTGATCCAAGGTGTGGATTAAAGCCTTATATATATATATTGCTCGGTGGTAGGTGATTACTAAGTGGAGTGTATTAGGTCTCAGCTTGAGATTGAACCACTTGTGTTATCCACTGTGTCTTTCAATTTAGTATTTCTCTATTTTAATTCAGATATCAGAAAACTAAATTTTACTTTGATAATTAGTCTTGGTTAGTATTTTTAACTGTTTTTCCCTATTATAATAGTTTCAAAAGTTTTATCAATATCTCATATTGTTATAACTATGAATTAATCAATCTTCTAAGAAACTATTTGAGAAGTCAAGATATTATAATTTTACTACCTTGGTTAACTGGACATATTTACTTTTAATTGGGGGAATATTTTTAATTAACTTTTTAACAAAATTTTTTATAGGAACTCAATTCACCCCCTCTTGAGTTCCCTACTCTGACTAATTGATTTTTTAATTCAATATCCTAAAATCACACATCCAATCACCATAATTTAGTTGGACATTAGGATGGATTACAAGAACCCATTTCCCCATTCCATACTTTTCTCCCACTACAATCACTTTTATATCTCGTCCATTCATTAATTCATCTAATTTAGTGACATTCTATAGGTAAGGATTTCATTATAATTCCTTTATCTCATTGTTCTCTCACCACTCATTACTAATTTTTCTCCAATACCTAATTTTATAATCTTCCTTACTTTTATTATTTAAACCATTTTAAGGAAACCAATATGTGATGCTGGATAGGATTTATATTGTTTAACTATTGTATAAGGTCCCTTATTCTCCCTCAATTTATAAGAGTTGTCATGGATGGTTTAATAGATAACTAGGGTAAGTGAATGTGTGTGAACCTTGATTGAATAATTAGTGTTTGAGGTGTATGTGTATAGTTGAGTAATACCCATTATATATTTAATATTACTTGTGATCATTTTTTTTAAAATTGGAACCTAGGATGGGTTATAGTTTTATATAGAGTCTTGTACAGTCTAATGAGGTCTGTTGGAATATTATTTAACTTTACATCAAGGATATTGAGTTTACCTTTAGTGATGGGTATCATTAGGTTGGGTGGTTTTAAATAAATCCATCCTTTTAGTGAATTAACTAGTGTCCTTTAGTGATTTTTTAAGTGAATAATTTTAGATGAACTTTTTTACCTATAAGTGAAACCTTATCCTGGGTCGTTTGGATTTTTGGTTGTTTAAAAAGTGGTTGTTTAATGTGTTCATGTATGGTAATGGTAATATGGTATGGAAAGAGGCCATAGAACCATGAATATTTTTTTATGACTAATAGTTTAGACGTGTCTATGCTGGGAATAGATTTTGGTTGTTCTTGAAGGTTGAATTTTTGAGGGATTTACTTAGGCTGTTTAGTCATGAAAATAAGTGGGATGAGTTATAAAATGTTACAACCATTTGAAATATAACCTTTTAGCTGGAATATTTTTTTTAAAACAAGGTTAGCACTAAGAGTAAAAGAGTATTGAACTACCTAGATAGGGAAATACCTTATCTCTTATGTACTCACCAGTGGGGTTTGTAGAGATAAGCATGGAATATAGAAATACATAAAATGGGAATCAAACTATATTTTAAAATTAGTTTTTTAAAACTATTTTACTTTGAAAAAAAATATATTTTAGTTGATTATTCCATTTTCTCATTATATGTTTTATATGCTACCATGTATTTGTTTATTATTATAATTTACATGAATATATATTTTTCTTATTATGATATAGATTTTCTATCTTATAGTTAAATATGAGATTATAATATTCTGGTTATAGTTATTCATATTATTTTTTTTATCTTTATATTTTTTATGAATTTTTTATCGATAGTTTGAGAAGTCTTCAGATGAATAGGTCCTTGATATGTAGATTGTTGATGATGACACCTATAGTGAAATATGGAAGGTCTTAAAGGTTCCTTTAATTCTATTAACTTTTACCTTTTCCCCATGTGATGGTAACAAAGGTTCCCTAACTTTTATCATAGTTCCCCTTTCCCATGGGATGGTTATTTTGATATCATGAATCATTTATTTATTTCTGATTATGATTTAAGCTTGATTAATGTATAATGGTTCCCAAGATTAAATTGAAGCAGATACAATAGTTCCTACTATTATTTAGTAAGTACATGGAAAACAAAACTAAAGTGTTTACGTTTTATTGATTTTTATTGTATATCTTAAATGTATTATTATTAATCTCTTGGTGTTTGTGTATTTTATACTACTACTGAGTATTTTTTCATAATCATTTATGCATTTTCATATATAATTTATTATGTTATGAACACTATTTGTGGTATACTACCAAGTTATGTAATCATATCCTATATATACACATTACTGAATATGGAAATTTATTTATATAATTTTAGGTACAATAAGTCATTCATGGATAGCTTCTTAGATGTTCATTAGATTAGGATGATACTTTATAGCAGGTCAAGACTCTATTAGGGATTTAAGTGTAGAAAATTGACATTAGAAGGCAGAGTTTCTAGCACATAGCCATTATTGGGAATCATTTTAGATTAGATCTATTAGTTATATTATGACCATGGTTGGTTGTTTTCCTCTATGATTAAATAACTATGATGTTTTGATTTATATGTATATAAATGGTAGGTTTTTATTGTATAGATATATTTGGTACTCCTTGGAATACAAGTTAATGTTTTATTATAGGGAAATGTTTGATTCATGGTTATATCATGATAGATTTTCAATAGAATATGTAATTGGTTAATAATGTAACTAAAAAGAGTGTAAATCATTCCTCAATGATTCATTTAGTCTCTCAGCACAAGTAACTATCCCTTGATGATCAAGAAACAAGATTGGGGTATTAGAAGTCTAAATCAGGTTAGTGGAATATTTTATTTGGGTCATTATATATTTCCTCTCATATAATTTCCATGATATTCCACAACCAATGATACTATTATAACATGATCTGTGATATCCCATTTTCACTGTAAACTCAAAACTTGTTACCAAAATGCTTCATTTTTATCACTTAAATCACCTTCCATGAAAAAATATTTTATTCTAAGGAACACCATGTTAAATTTCATGACATATATTTCTAATTTTTTGACTTTATAATATAATACATAAAAAACCATGCAAGTCTCACCACCCTCTACTGAGGATTGTGTTAGAAAAATGTTACTACATAGAATGTTTTGAGCACATGTTATGACACCCATTTACCAAATTTCATTATTTTTATTTTATCATATCTAGAAGAAAATTATTTGAGCATTTATATAACCCAAATATTTATGAATATGATTATCCTAGAAAAATTCACTAAGAATATTTATATTTAATTTACAATAACATAAACCTCTAAATAATCATATCCAATGGACATGATTACTCAATAAATTTATCTTCAATTTGATTAAAGAAAAATTTATATCCATCACGATTATTTCATTTTGTTATTCTAGTGACCCGTAAATCATATTTCCATCCTTAAATTAAAAAATAATTTCCCATTAATTAATTCCTTCAATAAGATCACTCAAATATCCACATTTTTATTATGTTATGCATTGACTCATATATGTTTGGTATGTTTTTCGTCATCCTTATGGGGATGTGGGATGAGATGATAATTATTTATCCTATTATGATATGTGAATAATGATTTACAATGAATTTAATAAAAATTTAATGAGTAACCACTAATCTAGGGTCCTAGTATAAGAGGGTGCTTACATAAGTCTCTAATATAATATTCAATTGAGGTGATTAATGCATCTCAAAAACTCTAATGTGTCATTAGAGCTAGGACTTAGGCTTAAATCCCATAGAAAATGTTTAATGTGGATATTTTTTGGGATTATCCATTCCATACGCATGAGGAAATGGGCTAAGATGACAAATGTACCACTTATAATGATAAGAGAGAAACAATCATTAATATATTGAATAAAAAATAGAGTACTAAAAACCTATCTAGGGTCTTAAAATAATAGATATTTTGTGAGTCCCCACTGGATGGGTCATTTAGTGAAAGTGGTTCATCTATGAAAAATATAATGTGGTATCAAAGACATAAATTTCCTATATTTATATGTTTTGATTAAGATACACACTATTTGATAAAGTTAATCATTCTATATAATTTAATCCAAAATGGTCTATGTGATTGTCAAGTTTCACCCTGTAATTACATTCTTTTGATAGTGTCTCTTGATTCTATATCCATGTATCTATTTATACAAGAAATAATTTATTTAATGTGTTATAAAGATTTTCATTTGTATTTCACTCATATATTTTTATAATATACATATACTATCGCATTGATCAGAAATCCAAGGAGGGATATCGATTTTGGCTGAGAGCTCTCAACAACTTAGGGTTCGAAAATTCTGATTGGAAGGCTCATGCAGTCTTCGACGATGATGGTTGCTTTCCTTGGTAATGGTCTTAGAGGGTAGTGTTCCATGGGAAGTGTGTGTCACAGCTTTGCAGCTTCGATGGTTAGGTGCTGAGAGGAGAGGCTAGGATAATATCTCAGCGTGCGGTCGAGCGTGCATGGTGGGAGCACTCTGGAAATGTGTCACTGATGATGTTGAAGGGGATCTTCATGGTGGTGGCCCTTGGCAACAACATTGGTGGATGGATCTAGAATCAGGATAAGAAGTCTGGTCTTGATCTGGGTGGACCTCGACAGTAGGAGACATGGGCACTCTAGTGGTGGTGGATGACGAGCAAGCCCTGGCAAGGAGCAACCTTGACAGATCACAAGTGGTGTAGATCTGGTCATTGGTGATGCAGATCTGGTCAGTTTAGATCTAGTCTGGTATAGACTTGGTCATCATTAGATCTGGTCTACTTCAAGGATGATGAGGCCATTTATGCTTGGGTATATGAATTTAATACTTCATGCAATTTTGAGCCTATGTGACTTGGGTTTTGTAATGGGTATTGTTTAATTGGCCTATTGGGCCATTGAATTTTAAAGGCTATCTAGCTCCGGACCTTTGGGTCTCCAATGGGTACTCCCTCCCAGTTCAAAAGGGATCTTTTTTTTTGTTTTAAATTTTTTATTGAAGGGGAATTCCCACAACCTTCTCTATATCATATTTATAATTTTTTTATATTTATAAACGTTAAGGAATGATCTAATTGATATATATTCATTCAATATATGAGTCATCAGCCAACTAATCTATCCAAATAATAATAAGTGTTCATACTCAAAACAGAAAGTGTGTGTTGTTGAATAAGGATAATA
The DNA here is from genome assembly GCA_963277665.1 of Viscum album. Taxonomy (NCBI): domain Eukaryota; kingdom Viridiplantae; phylum Streptophyta; class Magnoliopsida; order Santalales; family Viscaceae; genus Viscum; species Viscum album. The sequence goes on along the minus strand of OY728142.1, from coordinate 1,774,781,217 downwards.
CAAAAGTGAATTTTATTACATGAATTCATCCTATGACATTGAAATATATATCATACCTGGATAAGGGTCTACAAATAATTTTGATGTAGAAAATAGAGATTTTTTATTCACAATATAGTGTAAGAAATTTCATTGAGATACAATATGGTAAATTTTATGTATAATAACAAGAGAGTAGAAATTCTTTATCTATTATGGAAATTATTTTATAGTTTATATCAAAAGAATAGATAAAGAGATTAATGAGACATGAACTACTGAATTCAATAGTATATTTGAGAATGACATGAAGAATAAGGGTTCCAAGGTGAAAGTAAATTCCATGACTAAGGATGAAGATGTAAATAACTCAAAATAATTTATAAGAATAAATAAAATTGTATAAGGATTGTAAAATTGTGACTGAAAGTTCACAATTAAAAAATTAGTATTTTCAATAAGATGAAAGATAAACTAAAATATGTATTGATTCTTGGTGATATCTAGTAAAACTTTGAAAATTTATCATCGATTCCCAAGGAATAGGCAACAAAAATCTCATTTGAAGATTCTCAAGCGTAGATGTTAGCTCAAGCTGTGAGGGTAATACCTAAGGAGATTATACATGTTTAATTGGAGTTGTAATGATATTAATTTCACATAAAAATCATTATATATATTCCTCCACACATCAATATAAATAAGTATAATAAGGAAAAATATTGGATCACATTAATGAGTCTAACATAGAACATTGTATGAAATAAAATAGGAGGAGGAGAGATGAAATAATGTCATTTATGGAATAAATAAATGTCTCTAAAATTAATATTTTATCAATTTTTTATATTGAGAATGATAAGTTGAAAATAGAGATAAATGGTCAAAATAATCTTGTATATAATCAATTTAATATGTATACAAGTCTTACCAATAAAATAAAAGATAAGGATAACTATATCACATAGCTTAGAGAAAATTATTCTAAGGATGAGATGAGTTTATATGGAAAAAATTATTATTTATTAAATCATGAAAGTTAGGTGACAAATATATTTAGGAGGAATATGAGAACATTTATAATCTTGGGGATAATTATATAAAATAAGAAATGTTGATCTAAAACTTATAATGAAGGATAAAAACTTCCAATGAGAATCCATTGTTTCATAAAGAAAATATGATTAATGATACTAATATAAAGAGGTTTAATTCTTTAAAAACATAAGAGTGGATGTTGGAAGATTTAAAAAAGGAACTTGGATACTAAAAAGGTCCAAATGAAAAACTAATGAATACAAAGAAGAAACATATATTTTTAAGATAGTTTAACACTATGAAGATAAATACTCTAAGTCAGAAAAAGATCAAGTAAGAATGGTTTGGGAAACAAAGGATGACGATTGAAACTCCCACTATTATAAGTCATGTTAACTCTAAAAAGGACAAAAAATTAAGAATAAAAAAGAAGGATCTTTATACAAAGATGAATTTTTCAAATCATATAATAAATGAAGATTCCAAGGATATTGTCGGGGGTGTATTATCTATAAGAACATGACTATTGATTAGTGGATAAATTCATCTTTTATGAAGGATAAAAGGGTGTATTAATCTATAGAGAGACTCACAATTAATAAAAAATGGTTTAAAAGTACATATGAGAAGGTTATTTGAGTTATTTCCATAATTAAAAAAGGAGGACATTAATTTATTCATTCAAGAAAAATCACATCCTATAGAGAAAAATGAATTTAAAAGATATTTTTTGATTTTTAGTTAATTTAAACACAAAATAAATATTTCTTAGTATTATAATTCATTCATAAATTGTAATAATATGAATTTATCAAGTGGAAACAACCTGTGGAGGATAAGATATGTTTTAAATAAGGGTTAATGTTTTATATGTATAGAAAATAAATAGTGAAAATCTATAATGAATTTATTTATAGTGATAGAATAAAAATGAAGAGGTTATATATTTTTTATATTGGAATAATTTCTATGATGGAATTAAAAGAAGATCATGGTACTAATTAGAACAATATCTAAAGGAGGAGTGAGACATGAGTAATATATATAGACTTGTGAATGATTTATATCTTTGACACACAAGGAATTGAAAAAGTATCATGAGAAAGAAGAATCAATAGAGGAAACACTGAAATCACTATAGATATTATATAGAGATATAGGTATAGGAAATTAAATGATCACACTGATGGATTATCCTATCAAGGATAAATAAACAATTGGTTAAAATAATATTTAATATAGCTTGAAGAGTGGTGATACACGATTTGTTTTTTTGGTAGAGTAAAGTGGTATAAAATTTTAATTTAGGTCTATTTAAGAATTAATTTAAGTGTGGTTATGATTAGATATATCTGGAAATACATAGAGGTGATTTTTTGTGAAGGAAGAACAAATCATACCACAACTGGTATACAATTTCACTATGAAAAAGTAGAGAATAAATGACTAGAATTGGATGAATTATTTACCCACCATAATGGATATATACTCCATTGTTTTCATGTAGGAATAAACCGAAGCTATGTTAGGATAATTATAGGAGAATCAGATTGTAAACTGAAGTTCTATGCTATAAAATGAAACTCTTCCACTACAAGGATGTTGTGAAAATATTATGTCTAGTTATTTTATAAAGTTTGAGTGTCATTCCATAATTATGAATATCATGTCATAAATATATAGAAGTCCAAATATATGGAAGGAAATATCATACCATAATAGAGATTCTTGGAATTTTTATATTTCTAGGGAAATAAGTCTTAAACTGAAATGGTGACTGTAATGAAACAATAGAGTGAGGATCTTGTTATTGTTTCCCACAAATATGTATAGATCATCAATTGATTGGGAATAATTCTATAACAATATATGTTATTCTAAAATTTATTTAAGTTAAAGGAAATCATGTTTTAATGATACACATATGATGTTTCTCAATTTTAATTCACGTTTTCTAAATCTTTTTGATCATATTTTGATGATGTTTTGTGTTTTAATGACATTTCAATAGTAAATAATCTATTCTTCATCATTATATGTTGAAATTTATTTTCTTTAAATATTTTCATTAAAATGTTGATTTCTCATGTATAATTTATATAAATTTAGTTGATTTATTTTTCATACATTTGAATAAATAAATTTTAGTTATTATTGGTATGATATTCCTTGAAAATAATATTTTAAAGGAATTAATGTTTCACAGTTCCATTGGTTTTTATTGGAAAAAATATTGTTGGAAATAATTTTAAATTTATCTTTTATATTGAAAAATTCATGATTAATCTAGTATGGAACATTATTATAGTTGTTGCAAAGAAATTTTAATTTAAATATATTTTTGAAGTGTTTTGGGTGTTGAGTTTTAAATTTCTGAAGTTATTTGTTTCTGATTTTTAATTTTTTTTGATGGAAAAAAATTATAAATAGTATTTATTGAAACATAAATCTCAGGGATTAATTCATTTTTTTAAGTGTTGATCTTACTTTGAATTCAATTTCAATTATTTCTAAATTTTTACATTGTGTTTTAATTCTATTTCTAGTTTGTTTCGTAAGACATTTAAAGTGGGTTTAAGCATGATAAATTTTGAAGCAGTCCCATGTAAGAAATTTTCCACCGATATTTAATAAGATATTTTTATGAAGTATCATCAGATTTTTTTATATTATACCTCCTTAAGAAATTTTGATTCGGTTTTATCATAAGATATTTTCCATGAATTTTTATAAGACTTTTTATGTATCGATATCATAAGAGATTTGAAATCCTATATGTATAGGAAATTTTTATGTTTTGATGTGTAGGATATTTTTTTCCATCCAATTTCCATCTATGTCATTTACAAATAAACCTATTATACATAGTAGATATCACTTGGTTGCCAAATATGATCAATGAAAACGATTGAGACTTCATCAATTCAAAGTATCTCAAAGAATAGTTTCAACCAAACCCAAAATTAAAATGACATGAAAGTAGATCGAAGAAGCGCCCTAAGCTAAAAAATGATGAAATCCTAAAAAAAATGTGCCTATGTTCTGTAGAAGTAAGGTTGAACAAGACCAGAGGAATTTTTGATATAATCAACAAACTTGATTAAATACGAGCAAACTAAACTATCTTATTGAAAATTAATGGAGTTCAAGAAATCTGATCATGATGAATATCGTATTGAAGAATCATGAACTGAATAAGAATATTCTAATGAATCTAAACATGAAAAATGCCATTTTTTACTATGCACATGAATTGTCATTAATATCATAATTGGGTTGATGTTGAGATGAGATGAAGATTTTGTGTTCAATATTGATTTTTATTATTGGAAAGAAGGTGATGGGGGCCTCGTTGTTCACAAATGTTATTTTTTTAGTGTTGAATATGAATGTAAATAATGTTCTTGACCAAATGAATCAATGAAGTTTCTGTTATCCAAAGTTTAAGTTGCATCCTGAGGTTTTGTGCAATTGGATCATGTTTCACTAGTGATGTGCCAATTGGATCTAGAAGATTGAACCATGTTTAAAGAATGTTGTGGGTTTTGTATGATCATCATATGACCATATACAATTAAATACAACCCAAACACACGTATATATATCTTCAAGAATCAACACATAAGTAAAACTTTAAAACAAAGTACCTGGAAAATGCCAATTGTAATAGACTTCTTCTTCCTTAGTGAATGATAAATCTTGATAAAGATCAAAAAGCAGTAAATAATGGAAACCAAACTCTGATGGAGGTACAACATCCAAGATATATGTGATTATATCATGGGGATACCTAAATGTTGAATGGGTGATTCCATCTTTGTCTCCGATGATGAACAACAGTATGGAAGGAAGAGCGATTTTCCACACCCAACAGAAGAGGAAACTATCGTATTATATTAGTAGAGACTGAGGCTCCTTATATAATATTTTTTTCATAATGTTGATTCAATTCATTGATAATTTTTAATGAATTAATATAAATCCATTAAAATATTTATAATGGTTTATAACTGATAATAAAACCATTCAGGAGAAGTAAATATATATCATATATATATTTATTATCTCATGTATATATAATACATACATAAAATTTCTTACATCATATGTATGTATTAAATATAAAATTATATATATATATATATAATATAATTATATATATATATATATATATATTAGTGCATGTCCAACAATATCCCACTTACACTAAAATCCCATAAGGACTTTAGGGATAACTTCACAACTCTTTGTGAATCCATCAAAACTCTTTTGGATGTGTTTTTTATCAAAATATCTTCATGTTGAAAAAAAATTTATCCAAAATTTTACACTTATCCAAGGGCATATCTATGTGACCCTATGATCCTTAGAACTATTGAAAATAATAATGAAATCTCTAATTTATTTATGTAAACAAAGAGCATTCTATAGAAAAACATTAGTACAACTTAAGATACTTAGGGGTATGGTGTGATATCTATAAAAAATAATAATATCTCTATAAATTCATGTACGCCACAAGATATATAATATAAATCATATGTATCTTATATACTCCTTTTTTCCATGAAATTGAGTGAGCACAAGTTATGAAATATGTGAATCTAGTATTTTCCTCTCAAATGTTTCTTGATTTTCTTAAAAAGACTGACCATGTGGATGAATACATCACATGTCATTGATCTATATAATAGGAATATCACATGCCGCTTATAAAATTATTTGAGAACATCATACGTGAAACAACTAAGCATGGTCATGCATTTCCTCAGTCTAATTAAATCAAGGTATAAAGGTCTTTTCTTGTAATATATGTGGAAAAATCCTTGCTTGGTTGTAATCCAACTGATGCATGATCAGTAACATAACCAACCACCCCCTAATTATCTATGTTTATATGGTGACTTACGTAAGTAGGGTTCCAAAGTGTTAAGTTTATCATGATAGGTATCTCATCAACCTTCTGTAATAAGGACCGATAATAAGCATACACCCCTAAGTATATCCATGATTGAATGAGATTCCATGATATATACTTTAGCGGATCTATCCAAGTGACATGTGTCTACTTATTACCTCAATAATATATTCTTAAATATCTTATATACATCCCATTGCAATAGATATAAGAGTCTATTCAATCCAACCTTTATATATCACCACAACCCATCATACTCTATAATGATCATCAGTTAGGGACAACTCAAAATTTTTACTTTGAGGGGATATTTATCATTCAAACTTTCATGTAAAATAAATTATAACACACATGAATGAATGATAAATGGAGATTTAATTTATTATAAATAAATGATATGTTTACAAACATTATAACCTATCCCTTAAGATATTCTACATGAATTTAATCTTGTTGTTGTAGAAATGATTTTCTGAACATTACTTCCAAATGTAATTCCTATCACATCCCCATGTGTCCATATAATAAAATACTCCTAATGACCTCTTAGTGAGTAATACTTACGAAGAGATCTAGTTTGAATAATGGCAAGACATAGGAATCATATTCCTTAAGTTCAACTCTTTGATATTATATTCGAACTCTTTAATTTCATAACATCAAATATTATAATTTTATATTTTTGTCTACCTATAACTATTTCTAAGTACATTATCATTATCCTTGGAACCATTTTTAACAAACTTTTTCCTTGAAATATTTTGTAAATAATATAACTATTTACTTTACCACTTTACCAATACATTTTAAAATATTTTTTGATACCAAGTGATATCCATTTTGTTATGGTAACTAATGTAACTCTTTATATTTCAATTTTCCATAATACCCTAAACTCTTTTAGGATACCAAGTGATACACTTTGTGTATTGGATGGTATAAAACTTCACCTTATAGTTATGTTCACTTGTTATGGTAACTAAATGTATCTCTTTACATTTTTATTTACCATCATATATCTTAAACATTTTTAGGATATTAAGTGAATAATTACTATAATCTTAGATTGGTAAAATCCTTTAGTTAAAAATGATATTTTCTTTCTTACAATAACTAAATGAAATTATTTAAAATTTTCTTTACTATATTATATCCTAACTCTCTTGGATATAAAGTGAAAAATCAGTCAAACATAGATTGTAATAATATTTTATTTTTTAAATTTGAACTTATCTAAGTTCAAAAATACTACTACTAGATTCTTAGACATTATGTTATATTCAGAATATTTTTCTTAGACTCAAAAAAAAACTGATTTTTGTTTTTGGAAACAACATTTTTTACCTTTTAGTAGGAATATCTAATAAATAAAATATTTCTTCCATATCTTATATGGTGTTATGTGTTTGGATTATTTTTCATTTAGAAAGAAAACTTCATTAAAATATGTCACTCATAGGTAATAGGTACAATTTCCTTATATTTTAATGAATCGGATAAAATTTTTATCCTGTACAAAACACTTTTTTCCATTTCATTTCCAAGATATAGAATTTAGAAGAATCATATGTGCATCAAAAAAGTAATTTCATTTGTTAAAAAATAACCAATAATTTCACAAACATTAAATGAGAAAAAAATACACATCCTTTATAGATCCATCTCTAGTTTGAAGCTGTTCTTATAGAAACCACTTTCTCTAAAACTTTAAGATCCTTGCTTTTATTTTTCACTTCAAAATTTGAACTCCTATATATTTACAACATTTATAAAATATATAGTTGGTGTCATACACCCATTAGAATAAAATAATTTAAATTTATAGTATTCATACATGGTGTTGATTCTCCACTCTGTTTATTTTAAATTTTAAGCTATTTAATACAATTTATCCTCGAATGACCATTTTGGTCACAAAGTTAGCACTGTCATTTATTTATCTTATTCAAAGTAACTGGTGATGTGAACTCTTCAAAACCTATTTTAATTATTTTATTTCCATGAAATTATCCATTTTATCTATATTATTATAATATTACTTGATATGAGACCACCCATATCTGGAATAATAATCCTTAATACTTTAAGGATATCAGGTAAATGTTCACATAATTAATTCATGTTGTAGTTGACTATAAACTTGTGGAACATTTATAGTTGTGATTGTAGATTGAAATATATAGAATGATCAATCTTAAAAGGTGAACCCAGTCTCTCTAAATTTTTAACATAACCAATTATGTTGAGTACATGGATGGAGACTGTGGTTCCTTCCACTATTTTACTTCAAATAAATTATTTTAAAACTTCATACCTTTCATGTATCTCTTATTCTTGATATATTATAGTTAAATTATATATCATTTTGAAATCATCCATAAACTAATATTATTTTTGAAACTTAGGATCTATGGTAATAATACTAAGAGTAAAAACTTCTATAGAGTCCTTTAGATGCTTATTATAGACATATAACTATGTTTGTGAAATATCTTTCCTAGTAGATTTATCTATAACTAGATTCTCTAGTATATAGAATTCCTCTTCTTGCTTGAGAATTATTACCAAGTTTCTATACTTTTCAAGATATTGATTCTATCCAACCTTTATTTATTTAGGACATATATAAATTTCAAAGTGGTGGATTTTTCCATCTATCTATAATTGAAATATTTATTAAATGTAAATCATGTTTTATATTTATTAATTAAGGACTCTCAATTGCATTACTACCACTAAAATTGATGACCCAATAAAACATATCCATTTATTGAGCCAAGATCCATATTTCACTAAGCCATGATTCTATATGGGAATTCATTTCACTACTTAGTTATTTAGGAAGTAAATCATCCCAATTACAATATTTGTGAATCTGGGATCGTTGAGTAGATAACCACTTATCCAAATCTATCATATGGATATACTCAACTCTATTCCTCTGGTATCCTAACTATTAGGGATTCCCAACTAGTGAAACCCAAATAAAATTCTAAAATAAAGATAACCACTAAAAGTACAAGGGAACCTAATGTAGGTATGAAAATACCTGAAAATAAAATCTATATTTACTCATTAATTTCTTTCCTTACCCAAGATAATCCAGGGGAAGTCATCTTAGGAATGAAACTACCCGATTGTATGATCGAGGTCTTGATAAGTGTTTGTTTTCAAGTAATATAAAAATTATTCTTTGAGGGGTTTTTTTAGTCTTGTAAATTTAATATAAATCATATGAAAATTAAATTCATGACTATTACAACATATGTAATCATTATCTTTTCATGTTTTATCTCCCATTGCGTATTAATGCTTCCAACTACTTAGTTTTAGAAATCCTTATTATAACCACCAAATTAATGTGTTCATGCCGCATTAATGTGAAAATATTTACAGAGCCCAAAAATTTGTTTTAACCACTCAAAAATAGAAGTCAAGTACATTTATACATATCAAAATGAATCATTTTCATTTGGTACATGAACGATTCATATAAAGGCATAGAGTAATATGATATTAACAAACTATCCATGAGTAAGACTAGAGTGAAAAATAGCTAACCCCATTCACTTCCATAACCAAGGAAAGACTTATGTAAAGTAGGTGGTCTGACCCCAAGTCCCACTACTTGGGAATATTGTAATGCCTTGACCTGGGTTCCATATACCAGTGACCTGAGGTAATTTACCACATGACCTCAGGCTCACCTCCTAGTACACCAGAGGCTTCCAACTAGTAGTGAGGGTCTAATATGTAATATGAAGAGACTATACTCTCTTTATAAAAGTAACACAATAGCAGAAATTAATTTAAAATATAAAACTACTGGAATTACCCTTTACCAATGGTTCAGAACCATTGGTAAAGGCTGGGAAACCGTTGGTATATTATATACCAACTGTTTCCCAAACCGTGGCCAAGTAAGCCGTGGGTATAGGCTTATACCAACAGTTCTGTGTAAATTGTTGGTATATGTGTTAAAGTAAGAGATATACCAACGGTTTCACAAACCGTTGGTATATGTTACCCTTATACCAACAGTTTAGAACCATTGGTATATAGTGTAAAATATACATCTAAAGGATATACCAACGGTTTTGAAAACCGTTGGTAGAAGTTTATACCAACAGTTATAACAAAACCTTTGGTATAGTATACATCAAAATTCTATACCAATGGTTTTAAAAACCATTGGTATACATATGCTGCAGCTCCACAATATCCAGAATCCACCTACAACCTAAAAATCTCCATGACCTGCAAGAACACATACATCCAGAATCCAAAATCCTACATGGGATGTTTAAATTCATCCAGAATTCAAAAATTTAGAAATTTAAAATTCATTCCTCACACAATCCACAACACAAGAGAAAAATCCAGAATCCAATACATCCACAATCCAATACATCCATAATTGAAATGAAATAACACCCATAACACCAATAAAAAATTAAAATCCAATACATCTAGAATCCAATACACAAAAAAATATTCAAAATTTAGAATTCATTACCAATACCGCAAGAATCCAATATATCAAGAATTCAGAAATTTAGAATTGAAAAGAAATAAAACCAATAACAGTATTAAATTTTTTTAATTCACTCCTCCCTCAAGCCACAACACCAATAAACACAATAAAAAACTCCTACATGTTATAGAAAACACATGGGATGTTTACTCATGGTCTCAGTTTGACTATCTTAAAACCAATAGAAAAACTTAGGTAGAGTGGACAAGGATCATGATACCCATAAGATAGAAAATGGTAGTGGTAATGTGATTTGACCTAGAATGAGTTATAGGAATCAAATGGGATTTTATATTCCTCTAATGACTATGTATCCATGTATAAATGGTTCCTGATTTGTTAGTGGGAAACATTGGCAAATCTTGACATATGAGATGGGTTACCAGAATAGCCTACATGTTTTTCATATACTTTTCAATTGGAATAAGGGGGTATGTGGATAATTGTAATTTGGTCTCCTGGGTGTGATTTGAGATGAATCCCCATTTTGGGTAGTGGGTATGAATATTCAATTATGTCTTTGGTATTGGGTTCCCAAAGGGACTTTGGTTTGGTCGTAGAACCCACTGTTTGAGGATGGGATTGGCGTATTAAATGTCATGTGTTTTAGAATAGGGGTAGGAGTTACTCACATGAGAAGTGGATTGTGTGAGGCTAGACCATGAATCCTTGTGATAAATTATAAACACAATCCGAATACATTTTGTTGGTTTTCCGTATGCAAGTTGTTGTTTTCACTTAAAATCCTATCCATTTCAAATAAAAGTGAGAAAGTTTGAGTGGTACTGGCCACACCCTGCTTTGGATTAAGGCAGGGTTAACTCATACTCATCAAAAATGATCCATGGATCGTTTTCATAAAGTATCAATAGAATACGAATGCGTTTGGTCGGTATTCCGTATGCTAGTTGCTATTTTCACTTAAAATGTTGTCCATTTCAAATAAAAGTGAGACACTTTGAGTGGTACCGGACACACCATGCCTCATATTGAGATGAGGTTGAATTGTAAACGTCAAAAATGACCCATGGATCCTTGTGATAAAGTATCAACACAATCAGAACACGTTTGTTCAGTTTTCTGAAAGTCTGTTGTTTTTACTTAAAACAGTGTCCATTTTAAACAAAAGATAGACACTTTGAGTTATACCGGCCACACCGTGCCTCATATTGAGGTGGGGTTGACTCGTACACATCAAAAATGACCCATGTATCTTTTTACTGAATTATCAATATAATCAGAAAGAATTTGGTTGGTTTTTTGTATGAAAGTTGTTGTTTTCACTTCAAATCCTGTCCATTTCAAATAAAAGTAAGACATTTTGAGTGGTACTAGCCACACCATGCCTCAGATTGAGGTGAAGTTGACTCGTACACATAAAAAATGACCCATGGATCGTTTTTTTAAAGTATCAACATAATAAAAATGCATTTAGTCAGTTTTCCGCATGCAAGTTGTTGTTTTCACTTAAAATCTTGTCCATTTCAAATAAAAGTGAGATAGTTTGAGTGGTACCGGTCACACCACGCATCGGATTTAGGTGGGGTTGACTTGTACATGTCAAAAATGACCCATGTATCATTTTTCTAAAGTATCAACAGAATCTGAATGTGTTTGATTAGTTTTCCGTATGCCAGTTGTTTTTTTCACTTAAAATGTTGTCCAATTCAAATAAAAGTGAGAAACTTTGAGTGGTACCAGCGACACCGTGCCTCAGATTAAGGTGGGGTTGACTCGTACATGTCAAAAATGAACCATGGGTCCTTATTCAAAAGTATCAACAAAATCTGAATATGATTGGTTAGTTTTCCGTATGCCAATTGTTTTTACTTAAAATGGTGTCTATTTTTTAAAAAAGAAAGACACTTCGAGTGATACCGGCCACACCGTGCCTCAGATTAAGGTGGTGTTGACTCGTACATGTCAAATATGACCCATGGATCGTTTTAATAAAGTATAAACACAATATGAATGCATTTGGTTTGGTCAGTTTTCTGTATGCCAGTTGTTGTTTTCACTTAAAATGTTGTCTATTTCAAATAATAGTGAGACGCTTTGAGTGGTACCGGCCACACTGTGCCTCAGATTGAGATGGGGTTGACTCGTACATGTCACAAATGACCCATGGATCGTTGTCTTGAAGTATCAATACAATCAGAAAGGGGTTTTTAGGGGGGTACAATTTATCCAAGTGGGTCAGGGGTGTCCAGGGGGTGGGGGGCTGTCCAGGGGAGGGGTGAATCAGTCACAACAAATCATCAAGTCAAGTTTTATTATTTATAGATAAAAAAATGAAGATAATGTGAGCTACCTAATCACACATATATTTAGGCACAAAAAATCAATAAACATCAAAGGTCAGTAATATCAGTCAAAAATGTAACAGATCAATCTGTGTCTCATCAGCATCACTATCATCACCACCATCGTCACCCTCCCCCTCCTCCTCCTCATCGTCCCTACCCTCCTCCTCTCCCTCGTATTTAGTCTCAGCCTTCTCATCACCCTCATCATCCGCCTAGGCCTCCTCCTCGCCATCGTCTTGACCAACACTAGAACTAACACCTAGTGAACCATATAAAGAACTCATCAATGACATATATTCATCACAAGCAGTGCTGGCCTCTGGTGGAAGTGTTGGACGTAAAACTTCCATCAGTTTCATAAATGCAGTGTTTTACCTAGAAGACTGTTCTACCATCTATGTGGCCCTTTTTTCATCTTGTTTTTCCTGTGCCTTAACCTGCTACAACTCGGTGTCACTACAACTCGTACATGAGGAGGGCCAATTCCTCATCGGAACTATACTCTTCCCAGGTCGGCAGTGTACTCTACCAGGGTTCTCATATCCCAAAACCTAATGTAAGTGATTGTTTGGACCAAAATGGCCAGGTTCTTGGGAATCAAGGTCCTCTAAAGCATCCTGTTACAAATATAAATAGATTATTAAGTTACAAAATTGAGATTAAAATTTTAAATCTACAAAGTAAAACTTACAATCTGTTGCTGAGTCGGTTCATTAACCACACTTCCATCTTTCTTCCTTCTACTCGAGTAAATCAGTTTTGCTCAAGGCACACATCCTTATATATTCAATTTATGAGTCTACAATGTCATTTAATGTAGGAAACCATAATTAAAAATAGGATACCAAAAAAAATAGTAATTGCATAACTAAAATTATATAAAAACTTTAGCAATCGAATAAATTATGGAAGATGCAATAGAAAGTCCAAGTCATAAAGAAAGATTATAAACTATCATAACAACTATCTCTCATGATCTAGCATCATAGTATGTCCCAATGTGTGGACATATTTCTTAGCATCAATGTTTTTTTTATTCCAGATGCATCCAAAATAAAATTCAACAATTAATATTAACGAAAAACATAAAATTTTTCATTTAAATACCTCTAATTTGATTAATAGCATAAATTGGCTAGTCATCCAATGAGTAGTCATCTATTGGTACTATTATAATAGAAAATAATCCATGATAGGGACTTCCTCTAACTCTGTGCCCACTCTAGCATGCCATCCAATGTACAAATCATGCTTATAAGCTCTCCAAAGCTCACCTAAATCCTTTAGACGTGCTGCTCGTGCATCCTCACCATCAGGGAAATTAAACCACAACTGACACCAAAATATTAATTCATATAATTAAAAAAATTAATACATTTCATTAAATACAAAAGATTTTTTTACCCATATATCTTCCTAGGATTTATCCTTGACTTCATTTGCTAGCTGTCTCCATGAGAGCGGGTTGACAGGAATGGCGTCGGAGTATTTGGCAAGTGTCGCCAAAAAACTCCGACATTACTATCCTGATTTTTCAATAATCTGACTATCTTCATTGTAGTCCATCATCAAATGCATGTGGCGGTTCCACACCGTACACATGAGTATATGACCCCTCCCCCACCACCTATCAGTATATGTATCTGTTATGAAATAAAAACAAATATTTTATCAATACACATTATAATGAAAATAAATAATGGTGTAACAATTTTTTAGGGTTGTATAAGTATACCTACGGTAGTCTAACCAATGGTTGCCAGTGAATCCGCAGAAACTGAATGAAAACCCTGTACAGATGGAGTGGGTCCTAATGTATGCTCCGCAGGGATAGACTCTGGCAGAGCAGGAGTTGAAGAAGATGGAATATAAAATCCTAGAGAGAAGGAAGCAGAAGTAAAAGAAGATGATAGGGATGGATGGGGAAATGCTGGATGGGGAGTGAGAATCATCATTGGATATGGTACAAATGGGTGAGGAGGCTCAGATGTAAAGGGTGGTGAAAACATGGGCGGCCTAAATATCCTGTGTGTCCCTAACAACACACCGGGATTAGAATGTGGGATGGATGATATGTCAGTGGGAGGGGCAAGGTCTAATCGGTTATGGCGACCAAATCGTCTAGATCCCATACCATCCCCCTCGTATGGACACCCTGAGTACTGGGACCACTACTAGGCTTCTCATCAAATAACTGTCACCTAATAGATTGATCTTGAAAAAATGTTTAAAAAAAATTAATCACATGACATTATATATTATTTAAATAAATATATTTGAAATAAAAGATTCACTGCAGGCACTAGTGGTGGAATGCCCAGCTCAGTCATGCAACGATGGTTTTCCATAATCTGTTTTCATCACCTCTCTTTAATTGGTTTCATTTCCTACATTTGAAAACAAATATGGAAGTAAATAGGAAAGGATAAATAATATGTAACCCAAAAAACAAAATAAATTAGAGGGAATAGGGGGATTCATGGATAATTTAACTAACCATTGTTTTAGGTGAGCCTGAACAAATATATAATGAAGTCAATAAATCATACAATATGTAATAAAAAATTAAATTTTTAGTAGGATGATTATTTACTAAGTGTCATATGTCTATTAAAATCATGGAACATCGATTATACCATATTCATAAGTGGTAAAGCAGTTTTCAAAATTAAGGAAAAATTTAATTTTTTAGCTCAGGTAGATGATGCAGGTTTCAATACATGTTTTGGAGAAGAATAAAAACCATCATGTTAATTACCTTCTAAAATGTTAAAGACAGGTCTTAGATTCATACAAAATTTATACAAATCACAGTTGAAGCATTTAAATGTTCAGCAAGTTAGAAATGCTGGTTTCGTAGGTTTAAATACAGTTTAATTCTAAATTAGAAAATGCAATTCAAATAAAAATTCCAACCAATAAACATTGAAAATTCACATAACATTCAATTCGGATACAATATATTTGTAATAAATGTTAAATCAATTTGAATATTACCAACCTTAACAACCCAACTCGAGGTAAACCAAACTAATTGAGAACATGGATGGATGATTCTATATATTTTCCACCACAAGTTCAGGTTCACAATCAAATCGGACATTTGAGCTATTAGAGTCATCAAAAGAAATAAATGGATTGGTTCCAATGACAATAGGGAAAGTGTCAATTCTATCATCACCATCATCAAAAATATGTCTTGGAATTACTTTAACTATGACACCAAATTCAGGTATAAGTTGGTCTTTAACATAAAAAAATGTTTATCCATTAATGCCAATACATATGGTTCTTCAGTAGCAAGAGTGCGGGTCATATTAATTAATCTAAATCCACAATCATAAATAAATGTGCCCTATATCTTCATCGAATCAAACCAATGGAATTTCATCATCGTGACCCGTCCATGAGAGTAATAATACAATATTATTATTTTTTCAACGACTCCATAATAACCCACATTTTCAAATCACGGTCTACTATCTGATGCACTGGCATAAAAATCTATTGTGGAAGTAACCATAACACCATCATGTTGTGTTATCATGTTATTTTCTCGTTCAGTGACAATAAATTCATAAACATTGATAGTAATTGATTTACAGTCACGAACCACGGTATTAAGACCAAAAGCCAAAGCTCATATTTCCTCAGAGACAGAGTCAGTAGGAAAACTCAATACTTGAAATATAAATGAATATTAAACTTAATTAAATATAGGTTTAATTATTTTAAATAGTAATAGATTTACCTTTAATTTTAACCAAAAAGAAAACTCTTTGCTATGAAAAGTATCCCTCATTCTCAAAGATAACGAACGATGATTTCTATTTATCATTGTTTTATGTTCCCTGTGGATAAAAAATATGAATATATTAACATATATAAATGTAAGATATATATATTCAATTTAGTTACCTGATGTAGTCATCAAACAAATCACAGTTGAACAAAACCGTGCGATGTGCCATCTCCCGCTCTTCAAGGCTTAATGTCTTCAATGTATATGATCCAGGAATTCCTCCTGTTTGAGGAAGTGATGGAAAACTGGGTTCAATTTGTTCATACTGTTCTTATTCATTTCTCATGGGTCTGTTCATTCTTGTAGTAAGATCAAACAAATACATTGAGCAGAAATCCATACATTCTTGACCCAAGTAACCGTTCATGATAGAACCTTCGGGATGATTCTTGTTTCGGACATAAGACTTTAATGTGTACGTAATTATTTTAGTTGGATGTATCCAAAAAAAATAAACAGGTCCTCAGAGAGGTATTTCAGTAGGAATACGGATAGCTAGATGCAACATGCATGTGAAAAATGATGGAGGAAATATTTTCTCCAACTCACACAAAATTAATGGGGCATCTGTAAACATTTTTTGCAATAAAGGCTTGGAAAAAATTCTTAGCACAAAGATCTCTAAAAAAATGGAACATCCAAATAATATTCAACCTTACATTATTGGAAAAAAGATGAAAGATTGATATTAGAATCAACTAATGAAGAAGAACATGATAATCGTGAGTCTTCAAAGATTTTAACTTCAACTCTCTTCTGTTGAACCATTTAGATATGTTGCTTTAATAACCATCAGGAAATCTAATAGTCTCCAATACTTCTAGAAATTGTTTTTTCCATAGGTGTCATCACATAAGAAGCACATGGAACTTGCCATTTATTTTCACTGATATGCACAGGATGCAATTCTAGTCTGATGCCCCAATCCACCAAGTCACACCGAGATCATAAAACATCTTTTTTTCTTTCCCTTAACATTTATAATTATCGAAAGCAACATTTTACATATATTATTTTCAATGTTCATTATATCTAAGGAATGACATAACAAATTGGTTGACCAATAAGGAATATATTAAAAGATAATTTTCTTCCACCAATTGTAACATGTTTCAGTGGAAACATTATTTCTCTTTCTAAATTTCATTTGAATCTCCCCGAATAAAAAACTAAAATGTTTCAATTCATTAAGCACATCAGTTACAGACATACACTGAGGTGTATCATCGGTCTCTATGGTATTATCAAATATTTGATGATTATTTCTATATGGATGGTACATTGGAAATAATTTTCGATGTCCCATAAAACTGAAACTACAGCGATGTTTCAGTCTTATGGATCATTTATTCTTCATACAAATAGAAGATGATATTTTTCCCTTCGTGCTCCATCCAGACATCATTACATAATCCGTAAAATCATTGATAATCAACATAAGCACAACACACATATGAAATATGTCTTTTGAATATGCATCGCATGTGCGCACAACCATGGGGGAAGATTATAAATGTGTATAAAAACCAGCCATGTGCTGTACGAAGTAAGAATATGCCCAAATGGATTAAAACCATCGCATGAAAGACCTATCCTCACATCACGCACATCAGCTACAAAATCAGGATATCGAGCATCAAATCTCTGCCATGAAAATCCATCTGTAGGGTGAACCAACTCATCATTAGTTTTCTTTATCTCGGTATCATGAAATCTCATTTTTATTGATATTTCATCATACATAAAAATATTCTAAAGTCTGGGGATCAATGGAAAGTGCCACATTACTTTATGTGGCATGCGGGTTGGTGTTACATCAGATTTTTACTTCCATCGGGATATGCCACATTTTATACAATCATTTCGTTCAGTGGTTTCCTCCCAGAATAAACTGCAATCTTTCAGGAAAGCATGAATTTTGTTTCTTGAAAATCCAAGTTCCTCAACTAAATTTCACGCCATATAGTGGTTTCAAGGAATATCTGCATCATCTGGAAGTAAATCCTTCAAGAATGTAAGAATTTAATTGATTGTTGTATTAGAAATCCCATACATAGTTTTCCCATGAAACAATCAGATTAAAAATTCCAGCTTTTTTATTTTATCGCACTGTCTATATACTGGGGTTGTGGTAGCATCATTCAATTTTTTCACCCTGAAAATATCATCATTTTCATTAGATGCATCATCTGTCCTCATATTGAAGTATTCTTGAGTCGAAATCCTTTCTTTTTCATGATGAAGAATAAACGGAAATTGGTCATCTAACAAATTCTCCAGTCCAGTCCTTTCATTTAGATCATCCACAATTTGAGATTTCATTTTCTCCCAATTGTGATACCACACATAGTAGTTTGCTGGAAAAACATATTTGGTTATGTGGTAGCTGAATTATTCACGTATCAACCAAGGTCTACCTACATAATTGGAACATGGGCAGTGTATGCGACCACTATCTGAAGCATTGTGAAATGAAAAATATAAAAAGATCTCCAAATTATTTTCAGAATTGCTTGAGATCTGATCAGTTTCATACATTCAACATCTATCCATTCTGTAAAAATAATTGTTATAAGTCATTTCATCATAAGAAATTCAATAAGATTGAACTTTAATCAAAAATATATTTAAGTAAATGATAAAGTAAGGAGTTTCTAGTTGATGTAGTGAACTATTAAAACAATGTAAAGATATAATAATTCAGTTATGTGTGCCTAAATTTGAGGTGAGATGTGTTTTGTAATTTTTTAATTTATCACATACAAGAAGACACTATAGACCTGATAGAACATTGTTCAAGATATCAAAAAGTGAAGGCTTTTCATGAAAGATGCAGAATGTGTAAAGAGAGTTTTTTAAATAAGTTATTGACGCTAAAAAATGGAAATATTGTGAAAAGTTAGTACATTTCATAACACCCAAACTAAAGTCCACAGAAAGTACCATATCACCACACTAAAAAAAATACAAACCACCTACCCCACTACCCCAACCGTCCCCAATCCCTTCACATGGATCATTCTTATATCCATTAACCACCTCAAGAAAATATGACTAAACAAACCATTTACCATCTTTGAGTGGGGATACATCTCACAAGCACCTCCATTAGTCGATATGATTCTCTTACTACGTAAAAGGAGTGGCTAAACCAAATCATCATGAATTCAAGGGGGTTTACAAATGGTATTAAAAGCTATGTTTTTAACATGAATCCCTGGTTGGTTTCTTCAAGGAATTACAAATCATTAATCAAAGAAAAATTACTCAAAAATTAAATTAAAATTTATTTATATTCATTTTCAATAGGTATCATATAAGAGGCACATGCCTCAGGTCCCATTATGTGTTATAGGCTTCCCAAATCATTCAATCATGTTCAATAAATCATTCTCGATACCACTATGGTCATAACTTTCATTACCCAATTAGTTCCCCAAGTGAAGTGCACCCCATGGGTGGATAAATTTTATGCTTCTACACTAATAGGATGTTCATGGATCATAAAGAGGTTTAATTTCTTAAAGTATAGACAAAAACATTTATTTTTAAATTTGTGATTAATAATAAAGTATGTGAATAATACTACACATCATAAAGAACACAAAACAATGATACTTTTAAGGGATAGTTTATAAACCATATTTTATATACTCACAGACATCTACCAATCAAGTATTAGTAATTGACTCAATATCAAATAGTGTGAATCATAAAATTTTAATAAATCCCTAGAAATAGGGAATAATGACAGTGATATTTGTAGATAGTGAAATAAATGGATAAAGGTTGAGAATATAAGGATATCTTTATAACTAACTCTAGGGGGGTGGGGGTTGTCCAAGGGGGTTGGGTGGTGTCCAGGGGGACTGTCCAAGGGGGTGGGAGGTCTTTCTAGGGGGTGGGGTGGTGTCCAGGGGGGATGTCCAAGTGGGTGGGGTAGTCTAGGGGGTGGGGTGGTGTCTGGGGGGGGGGGGTGCTGTCCAGGGGGTGGGAGGGCTGTCTAGGGGGTGGGGTGGTGCCCATGGGGGTTGTTCGGGGAGTGGGGGATGTTCTGGGGGTGGGGTGGAGTGGTGTCCATGGGGGCTATCTAGGGGGGGTGGGGTGGTGTCCAGGAGGGTTGTCCAAGGGAGTGGGGGGTGTCTAGGGGGGTGGGGTGTCCAGGGGGTGGGGTAGTGCCCAGGGGGGTTGTCCAAGGGGTGAAAAAATCCCCTCCCTCCCCAGACAGCCCACACCCCCTCCTAAGTGAAATTTTTATGAGAAAATCATCATCAATTTTCTTATCCCATCCGACCATACCATACCACCCAAGGAATAACCTATAACTCTAAAATATCCTAATGTTATACAAAATCCCATAGGACATAATCGATATATGAAAAATCTCACCAGCCACCCTCATCCACATCCCAACATAACACCCCTCTAGGTTGTAACCATACCCCATAGGCCATAAGGAACTCACATAACAATTTCGAACTTACCCAACTCACACAATAATATAACCCCAAAGAGTCAATCAGACCATTATCCCTTTCAAACACATTCCATGTACTACATGAATAAAAAAACTAAGGATATCAACATATATCTTCTTATAAAGAGGTGTCACTACAAATATTATACCAAAACAAAACCAAACTAAGACAACATCTTATATTTATCAATAGTGACAGTAAGATAAATAATACAAATCAATGAAACAAGTTATCACATTATACATGAAATAGATGAATCATATTTCTACTACACTATACATGAAATACCCCATACAACTAGATTCATTATACAACCAATACCTCTCATAACTGAGATAACATAACCCAAAAAAAGAATAGAACTACAATTATTCAACACCTCAAATGGGTTTTCACGATCTACATGGCACAATAGAATTCCTCACTGTAAAAATGGAAAGGATTCCCACTAAAAGGAACTTCTACCCAAGGACCCCATCACATTAAATAATATAAAACCTCACTCTCATGATCAGCTCTTTCAGAAGGGTCTTGTTGTAAGGGAACATGATAAGAGAAATAGAAATAAAGGAAGAAACATACCACGCAGACCTCGTTTAGGCGAAATGAAAATAGATAACAAAAAAAATAGATGCACGAAATTCCACTTAAAGATTAGAAGTGTAGAAGTAAATAATTACCTGATTGATTGTAGAGAGATATTTAATAGATACATTGGGGTGAAGAGAGAGCGTCGGGAGAGCTTCGGGAGTGATTAGGTTTATGGATGCAATCGCGTAGAGGGATTCTGGATGTGCTGCTATTTGGGGAAAAATTTCCCAACGGTTTTTCAAAACCATTGAGAAAGAGTGTATTTACCAATGTTTTTTTTGAACTGTTGGTATATATATCTTTTCCCAATGGTTTGAGTAATCCATTGGGAAAATCTTGTTCTCATCCCATTATTCCAATAGTTTGAAGAAACTGTTGGGAAAAATTAAGTATACCAATGGTTTATTCAAACTGTTGGTATACAAGTATTGGGAAAACACAATTTTCCAGAAGTGTAACCAAGATACTATAATAATAAATAATCAACCAAACAACACATGAAGAAATGAAAAATAGGAAAACATAACTATAAAATAAGATGTAAATATGTCATTCCATACATGTTTCAAGTGTCTAATGAAAACCTAAAATAAAGACACACTGAAAAATCCCAAGTGGGTCCTGACATCATCTATGGTTCCCTCATCCATGATCCACCTGGAATCCCAACTCATACATCAATCATAGGGCTCTTTCCATTATCTTGTCCCACAAACATGAAGTCTATTCAGGTACCAATTAGGTAACTCAAGTATGGTGTGAGTACAACTCATAAGGACACCACCTTTGGTGTCTCAAGAAATATCCATTCTATAAAAATTTATATAGTTTTATATGGAATAAAGATCAAATGACAAAAGTAAACAGGTTTCACATTTATTATTATTTAGATAACCATATCATACCAACTTCAATCCATTTTTTAGTCTGAACCATACACCATATGGATTTTTCATCTAGTATTTTTATGGGATTTCATTATTTAATTTAATTCCAAATTCATTCGATACCCTGGAGCGTCAGTCTGGGTACCATTATCTCAGGCACTGGGAACATCAGTCCAATGCCAATATCTTAGGGACCTAGAGCATCAGTCTAGCACCCCATGGGTACTTTGTGCATCAGTCCCTTACCAAAAATTCATTTTTTAGATGCATGCATTTGGGGACTAGAGCTGCATTCGGGAACCTCATAGGTACTTAGAGTGACATTCCACCACACACAACTCATTTTTCATATTTATATACACACATATCATGATTCCACATTCATAACTCATTTATCATCTATTTTCAACGTGGTGAAGCATTTTATTTATTAAACAAAACCATATTTATTTATATTTATCACAAGGAAGAACATGTGAAATCCCATATTAATTTATTTATTATCAATTATTGAAAAAATATTTAACCCTTCATGGTTAATCCATTTATCAATTTAAATCCCATTATCAAACATAAAATAAGGATTTAGTTCAATTTCATAAACCTGCAATTTCAACTTATACATTCCATTTAGCATCACTTCAAGGTTAATGGAACACACCATGTGTTTCTATCAATTCTAGTCTCATAATATCCAATAGGTCCAATGGGATCCAAGAAGGGACTCTCAATTTCATGGAATTCGGTTCACATCTTAATTTATAATGAATTTCACAATGTGGAAACTAAATTATACAACTAAAACGTGAAATAATGCTAAAAAATATGAGAATTAACAATTATAACACCAACCTTAGGATTGTTGATGAATTCTCACGAAACCTTAGCCCTCAATTCAATGTAGAATGGTATAACTTACAATAGAGAAGAATACGTAGGATCAAAACCTAGGATCAAGTTCTAAAGAAAAAAGATCCATAAAAAAACTATATTTATACCATCAATAATGGTAAGATTCATCCCTATCCAAGGGTGTGTAAATATGGGAGAGATAGAAATAAAATCAAAGAAAGAATCACATCCCGATTAGGAGTCAATTCTTCCACTAGATCTTCAATTCAAAAAGGAAGGGGTTTGCGGAGCTGAGGAATCCTCTCAGGAGCCTCCAAGAGAAAAGGAAATCATCTTAGGATGAGTGAGAGTGATTAAGGATATAAATCCGGTTTTTGAAAAATTTTAATTAATTTTTTAGGGAACTTAAAGTCTACGTGCATGGTTTCTAGGATGATTTACATGGTTAGGCAAACAGTGAACCCTAACCCTATGCTCATACTATTTTGGGTCCACAATTTTTCCTAGGTGGGAAAAAGGTTGGAAAAACTATGTTCAAACTATGAAAAATACCTCTATATAAGGGTGAATGTTTTGGGGAGTGTGGCCACATGATTTGGTCAAACTATATTCCCCCTTCATGTGGCTCAAAAATAGGTCACATGGTTTTCTGGGTAAACCGCACGATTTTCTCTAATTGTGTGCTAAACATACACTACCCCATGAGCTTCGAAAATATCCAAATTCTCCTAAAATAACCCCGAAGTAAGTCCCAAAAAATATATGATCAAAAAAGGGTAAAACAATACCTAGAAATGAGTAGAAGACATCTCTATAAGGTCAAGATCTTACAATATCCCCACCTTATAACTATTCACCCTTGATCTGTATACCCACACATCACTAAGCCTTCGAGGTGAAAATTTTGGTCCACTAGTTCTATATATTAGCTTCCCTCTCCCATGTTTCCTCTTGAACATGGCCATGATACTACAACACTTATACCAATATCATGGTATTTCCCAGTAACACTTTCTCACTGTGATTGAAAACATGAATCAGATGGTCCTTAAAGGATGCGTCAACATCAAGATCAACATAATCAAAGTCAATCATATGAGAAGGTTTGTGGTGATATAATTGTAGCCGTGAAACAAGAAAATCATCATTCCTAACACTATAACTCTTTGTAAAATCCAATTGATATGCCACCACTCTGATCCTCTCTACAATATCAAATAGTCTGAAAAACCTGGGAGCTAACTTTCCCTACATCCGAATCTTATGGTGAAATAATCGTAGTGATTCCTGAAGGAACACATGATCATCCACTATAAAATCAAGAGGTCAATTTTTTTTATCATCATAATACTTATATATACTATAAATTGTAGTCATACGTTTCTAAATCAACTAAACCCACTCTAATTTATCCTACACAAGACTCGATCCCAACAACTTAGAATCACCCGCCTATACCCAATTTAAAGGTTATCTATATAGAATACCATAAAGTTATTCATATTGTGTCATATATATAGTATCCTGATAACTATTTTTATATGATAACTCAAAGAGCGCTATGTTTTTCTAGAAATATCCACCATAGTTTAGAACACATGCCCATAGAATGTCCTCTAGAACCTGAATTGTATGCTCTGATTTCCTATCTTTCTGTCGGTGAAAATCCATACTCAGAAATACCCAGGTACCCAATGCCTTACATAATCCTTTTTATAAGCATGATGTAAAGCATGAATCATGATAGGGAACTATGATTCATGGAATCCCATGAAAATGGAATATATCCTGAACATACATACCCCCAAACTAATTAACTATGAAAGTTTCCTAGATTGGAAATAAATGGGATAATTTTTTCAACCTGTTCACAATCACCCATGTCATGTCATTCTTTTGAGGGTCCTCAAAATACCTACCAAAAATTCCATGTTAATATCACCCTACTTCCATTCCAAAATGTAAATGGCTGTAATATAACACTAGGTCACTAATTCTTATTCTTATCCTGTTAATAGGGGTAACATCATATAATACAACCCACAATATTCATTTTTATGCCTGACCACCAATACTGTCGACACAGGTCACAATAAATTTTGGTCAAACTAGGATTCACCGCCAAATTTGAGGCATGAAACTCATGCATAATATAGCATCCCTCCTTTTTATAACATAAACTTTCATTACATTACACAAAACTGAGGATCTTTAAGGTCTAGTGTCTTGGAAACCAGGAACATAATACATGAAAACAACATAAAACATTCTTCTTAAAAACTTGAAAGGCGTCTCCTTATGTTCATTCTAGGTTAATTACTGCATCTCATAACCTGGGGACATTCATCAAAAGAAAGGGTGAGCAGAAGGCCCAATAAGGGAAACAAGAGGAACATTTTACATGTAAACTTGATATACTTCAATAAGGACATGAAAAGAACTTTAAGGCATGAGAAAGAAATCATGAGGCATTTCATAATAAAAACAACATTTTTCATAACTTGATGATGTGGCTACATCATTTAACATAGACAATCATGAACATATCACCAAGGTCCATCCCCAAGGTGTCATTTGAAAATTACCAAGGTTATTCACCGAGGTATCGTGAAAATTGTAATCTCTAGTGGTTACATCATTACCCAATGCATTGGAGCGCTATCAGGGCGCACCCTTAAATTTGCCTTTATTATCATGTGAGCCACATATATCATCATCAAAAATTTCATAAATAACCCATATATCATAAAATAAATGGGTTTCATTTCATAATCATAACGTTTTAAAAACTGCTTTAAAGACATGATCTTTACGGCACTTTAAACCCACGGAAGGGAAAGTGGGTCTCATGTATGTAAATACCAGAATTTAAAATAGAACATTTTGATATATATGTGAATAACCTTGTAGAAATAAGAGCTTTGAGTATTCACTTTATAACATAAAATAATTTTGAAAAAAGAGGGAGAGGCATTTTGAGAAAAAAATTCTGCAGCATAACGGCTATGTTTTGGGGTTTTAGAAAACATTGAAAAGAGAGGGGACATGCGTCACCCACTCATAAATGATCCATAAAACAGTAGGGGACAGAATAAGAAGGATATATGGACATGGTAATGAAATTTTAAGGATATACCATTTGAAATGAAAAACATGGAAGGAAGACAAAAATTAGATTTCTCTTATGAAAATTCGGCAGCCTAACGGCGTCACTTAAACTTCAATAAAAAAAGAATTGACAAGATCAAATAGGGTCCCTCATCATATGATCATAAGAGATCATTATGATAGATATAGAGATCATACCCCAACATAATAAAAAGGAACTTGAAAGACTTGACATGAAAACCGAACTTGAAAAATGAGAAGGGTGAAAAAATCCCTTAAAAATTCGGCAGCCTAACGGCGTCACTTAAACTTTCATAAAATGAAATGATGAGAGTAAGAGGGGATCTCTCATCATATAAACATGAAAGGGCAGTAAGAGTAATATAAAAGAACATCCTCTCACATAAAAACATGGAGCATAAAAGGAATGACATAAAAGAGATTACATGAAAAGAAAGAGAGGGGTCGGATCCCTTACCTTAAAACGTGACTCTTGAAACTCAAAGGATTGGACCTTGAGGGCTTGGGGGCACCTTGGGAGGACTATTTGGGAGGTAAGAAGACCAGAAATTCGTTGGGGGAGGGTTGGGAGTGAAAACTAAAGGAGGAAAGGGTGGGTATTTATAGGGAAAGTGAGGGGACAAAGCATTAATGGCCAAGGGACACCTCACATGTGCTTTTCTCAAACCCATGTGCTCTCCCTTGGCATTTATCATGGAGTTAGGCCACATGGGGCCCCCAAAACAATAATTCATCACCCTTGGCCGGCCAACCCTCAAAAGATCTCATGACATCATCATGACACCATTATGATGTCATTAAACATACTGAAACCCTAAAACTGTATTTTTACTATTCACTGAAAATTCAACTTTCTCAGAAAAATCCCAAAATTTCACATTAACCAAATATCAATGCTCTGATTTCAAAAATGAAATCCATTTTATAAAAATAATTTTCTAAATATTTTTAATTTAATTTTTTAATAAAGACACTATTCATCGAAAATTCATTTTTTTCAGAAAAATCCCTAAAAATTACCTTAACATAATATCGATGCTCTGAGTTAAAAAATAAATTCATTTTTATAAAAATAATTTTCTAATTATTTTTAATTAAATTTTTAATTAAAAAACACTATTCATCCGAAAAAACTAATACTTGAATAATAATTTATGAAACCGTTATTTAACCATTTTATTGAATCACATTACTTAATCAAGGTGCCTAGATTATTTTAAAACTTTCTTTAAGTGAGATTACTAATCCATTTGGTCACCTTACTAATCCTAAGCGTAAAATCACTATTCATAATTTACTATTCATCAAAAATTAAGTTTATCTTATTAGACTCCAAATTTTGTACTGAACATAATTGTAGAAGACCATTTTTTGAAAATCATTACACATTTTTAATTATTTATGGTTTACATAAACATTTTTAAAATATCCTTTTTCTAAAATTCATAAAAAATATGCATACTATATTTATCCGGTCATTTCAAAATTCATAAACTTCATTATAAGAAGAAATCCCAATTTTTATTTAAAACAAGGATTACAGAAGGTAGTTACGGTCTCGTTACATAGACCCTTATAATACCAGCATAGGACCTAAGAGTAAGGTGTGCTAGGGTGATAGAAGCTTGGGGCGGCTCAGTCAACATTGCCCGAGTAGTAATTTCTATCAGTTTGAACTTCTCACGAAGGCGATTCCGTTCCAGCTTCACATGATGAAGTTCGGCTTGGATTTGATCCAGAGCAAAGCCCAATGGTGCTACCTCCTTCCCAAGCTCTGTTAGATGGGCTTCAATCGGTCCAAGACTACTAGGTGAGGCCATCGAATCTTCTTTCTATAATAATTAACCAAGATTACTTATATTTAGAGACAATAATCAAAACATTTTGTTCACAGCGGTCATATTGACCGATGGTTATATAATAGTCAAAACCCACTGATCTCATTTTAATTATAATCATGTTTATCAAATAAAACATTTTTGGTTGAGTATAAAAATAAAATAAAATAACACATGAAATTAGTAAACAAGATTTATTCAAAATTTCGGGTCGTTACACACAATATCCTCACACATACACATAGGCACAACAAC
The DNA here is from genome assembly GCA_963277665.1 of Viscum album. Taxonomy (NCBI): domain Eukaryota; kingdom Viridiplantae; phylum Streptophyta; class Magnoliopsida; order Santalales; family Viscaceae; genus Viscum; species Viscum album. The sequence goes on along the minus strand of OY728142.1, from coordinate 1,774,752,610 downwards.
ACGACCCAAAACAAAGATGATATCATTCTCAAAAATAGTTCAATCGGAAGGTGAATCCCCACCTTCAAGAATTTCCTTCAAGGCCAACCACTTCAGATCCTCATACTGTATCTCCTTGATTTAGATCAGAAGTGTGGACTCAACTAATATAGATATGAGGGTCATCTTCTCTAGTCCATCCTAAACCTCTATGTTAATCTCTTCCAAAAAAAAATATAGTCATAAAACGAGAACTGGAATCCTAGAATACCTGATTCTATGTCTTCTAGCTCAAATCATTAGCAACACTATTTCCATTCCTAGGTATATAGGCTAGCTAAAAGTTAAATGAATGCATATACTCGACCGTTCTCTACTATAAGATATTCAAATCTCTCTACAAAAACATGTACTTTATGATTTTGCGGTTGGTATAAAAAATAAATATTTCTCCCAATAGGTAATGATGCCAACTATTTAAGCAATAAAACACCATGCCCAACTTGAGATTATTCCTAGGGTAAATCTATTCATACAAACTCAACTATCATGACCCATATACCACAACTCGATCTCCCTACACCAACACTACTCCTAGTCTAATCCTATATGCATAACAGAATAAGGTATACACCTAACTCAGCTTGGGTAGGATCAAAATTAGTGTGGTAGTCAAATTATTCTATAACTCCTAGAAAAAATCCTCACATTCTCAAGGATATCCAAACTCGATACCCATCTTGGTCAAAATTGAAAGTGGTGTTGAAAAATAAGAGATTTCCTTGATGAATCTTCATTAATATTCCACTAAATAAAAAAATATTTGAATATAAAAAACATTATTGGGATACTCTCAAGAAAAAACTTCTTGAACTTTATATGGGTCCACTGACACATCTTCCTTAGAGATTATGTGGCCCAAAAAATGCACTCTATGAATTCGGAGTAGACATTTAGATAGCTTGACATATAGTCTATGCTCTCTCAGTGTACTCAGGATGATTTCATGATGTTTGACATGATCATCATGAGTCTAGGAGTACACCAAGATGTAATCAATGAAAACAACCAAAAACTGATCCAAAAATAGGTGGAATATTCAGTTCATCAAATCCATAAACATAGTTGGAGAATTTTTAAATCCAAATAGCATTATAATGAACTCATAAAGAACATACCTACTCTTGAAAGTATTCCGTGGTATATTAGAAAGTATCACTCTCAACTGATGATGCCCTCATCTCAAGTCAATCTTAGAGAATACAAAATCTCCCCTCAACTGGTCAAATAGATCATCGATACATGAAAGAGGATATCCATTATTAACTATAATTTAGTTCAACTTCCAGTAATCTACACACAAACACAACACCTTGTTAGAATTTTTTAGCAAACAAAACCGGAGAACCCCAATGTGACATACTCGAATAGCTAAATACCTTATACATCAATTCTTCCAGCTGATTCTTAAGCACTTCAATCTATGTTGGTTCTATTCAGTAAGGTGGAAAAGAAACTAACTCATCTCCTGACATGATCTCAATTGTAAACTCAACATCTCTTTCAGGTGAAAAAATTGATAAGTACTGAAGAAACACATCCTAAAACTGGTCCACTATGGGTGGAAGGACACTTTTTATCACACCCACATCATCCAACAAAATATCCATAACTTGGGTGGTGAGATCCCCCAGTTTCTATGAACTGGACCTGTAAATCTTTTCTAGATATCCCATTATCCATGATGAATAAAACTGTTACCTTAAAATACATAATTTTTACTATTTTATGGTAACAATCAATTTGGACTCATTATGATACCAGACAATCTATACCCAAAATCAAGTCAAAACTTGACATGTAGAGTACATAAAGATCCCAAAGGAAATGATACTCACCAAATTTGAAGGAACACCCCTTGCATAGATATATTTCCTTTAACTAAACACCAAAGGTGTGTCGATCATCATAACCCCACTCATAATCTCCATTATCAGAATAAAACTATTTTGAAGTTGTGTAGATATAAAATAATGTGAGGATAATATATCAAATAATGTGATAGAAGGAATATAAGCTACAAGAATAGTACCTCTGACTATCAATGACCTGACCTTGATATCGAAAAGTGTAGGATGAAATCCATACCAATAACCTATCCCTTTTCACTATAATCCATTCTTAGTCCCCTATGCTACACAACTCTACTGATATAGGTGCTCTTTCCTTGATGTACCATGTCTACTCCCCCAACTTACATGGCTAGTAAAACTCCAACTACCCGACTGGTAATGGGTAGAAGACCCCATTCCAGTACTCTGGTTCGACCCAGTTCTTCCATCACTACCCATCATTTGTGGGTTCTTGTATTACCTATATAAGTGTACCATCCCACTGTAGGATCGACACTCCACCAGTGGTCAGGGACACTAATTAAAAATCTGACCTGTCTTACCACACTAATGGAAATACACTTAATTATTTCTCTGGGTAACTGATCCTTCTCATTGGCTACTCTATTATCCACTACCCTAGTTGACGTTCTCATAGTGATGATTCCTAACCTCAGAATATGTACCACCTGTACATCTAGTAGAAACCACCTATCTTCCATTGGAAGCCTGCTTCAGGTTCCCCTAAAAAAATTATAACCTGGTTCACCACATCAGCACACTTCTTTAAATAGAAGATATTAACATGGGACTTAATCTCGCATTTAAGTCCGTCCATAAAATGTCTTAATGTAGTTTACTTATCCTCTACCATCACTGGAAAAAATCACCGCAATTTGGTGAGTTGATCAACATAGTCCATCATAGACATGCTTTCCTTGGTCAACCACATAAATTATTCCTCCCTCTCCCGGCTAAGCATCTCTATGTAAAAGTGTTACAAGAATTTATTCTGAAATTATTTATATACCATGCTCTCCAAATGCTCATCCAGAGCCAAAATATCCAGCAACAATTCACTTAACCTTGTAACATATAAGTATACAAATTGAATCTATTCACTATAGGAGTCTCTAAATGGTTAAGAATTGTATAGATTAACTCAATACATAACTCAACTACCTAAGTTCCACCCTCTCCTTTAAGTTCAGAGGGTGATGCCACTAGAACTCCTAGGTCATATATTTCATATTTCACATAGATCAACTTGGCTCTATTTCCCTGAACTACATAAAGAAAGTGAATTTATCACAAAAATACTCTCCCAACCCTTTAATCAGAACTATCGGGACCTGTTATCCTGTTTATAGAGGCACATTTATAGAAATGTACTCCTTTCATTCTATCAACTAATGTCATCATGGTGGAATATATACACAATTCCAAACACATGTCTTAGTATATATAACATATCATTAACACATTTACATAAGAGGGATTCACATAAAGTTATAAAAATTCATCCCTCACAAATTTCCCCATAGTAAAAACCAATGTCCAATCACTACGCTCAACCATCCGTAAGCTAAGCCATGGTTAACGTTAGGTAAATAACTTTTCACATCATAAGTTTCCCATTAGACACCTATTTTTAACCATTTAAAATGAACAAATTTGACATATTTTGACCATTATTAGTTTATCATTAGGCACTATTTCTATTAGATTACTTAAATAAAGAAAATAATTTTTTTCCTAAAACCCACTCATCACTTTCTTTTCCGTGCATGCCTAATATAATGCATGAAACATAAATTTATTAGTGCCTAAAATGATACATGCATACAAAACTCTTATGAAATACCAAGCTATTAGTAAATTCTTAGAAAATAATAACATCACACAATAACTATATCACCTAAGGTGAAATAACATCTAACTATAATAATAAACATCAAGAATAAAAATCCCACCTAGGGTACTTAGGATTCCCCCCACACATGGGTTAGCCACTCCCATGAATGAGCTTATGACTAAGGCCTGACTCATCCTAGTCCACTATATACCTTTTCCAAATAATAATAAAACTAAAAAAACAAAATATTACCTATAATACCACTTTTTAATGCACTGACCTGGGTGCCACATACCAGTGTCCTCTGCTTGTTCACCACATGACCTGAAGCACGACTCTCCATATGCTAGAGGCTATTGACTCATAGCGAGGGTCTATAATGTAACATGGGGAGACAATACCCTCTATATCAAAGAAGAAAAAAAGTTAAAATAAATATGAAATATAACCAAGATACTATAATAATAAATAATCTACCAAACAACACATGAATAAATCCAAAATAGGAAAAATAACCATAAATAAAGCCGTAAATATTTCAATCCATAAAAGTGTCAAGTGTTTAACGAAATCACTAAATAAAGATACATTAAAAAAATATCAACAGGGTCTCGACATCATGCCTAGTTCCCTCATTCAAGATCCATCCTAAATCCTAACTCTTCCATCTAACATAGGGATCTTTCCCTTACACTGTCTCATAAATATGAATTTTATTTGGGTACCAATCAGGTGGCCTGAGTAGGGTACAAGTACAACTCTGTTGACCACCACCAATAGAATATAAAGTAATATATAGTCTATAATAGTTTATGAAGTTGTATAAAGAATAAATATCAAATGATAAAAGTAAACAAGTTCACATTTATTATTATTTAATTAACCACATTATGCCTACTTTGGCCAATGATGGAGTCTTAACCTTACACCATAGGAATTTTTCATTTTCTCTTTTCAAGGGATTTAATTATTAAATTTAATTCTTATTTCATTAGGTACACTGGAGCATCATTACGGTTACAATTATTTAGGGCACTTGGAACATTAGTTCAACACTAATGTCTCGGGGGCCTAGAGAATTAGTCTAAAACCCCATGGGTACTTGGAACATCAATCCTTCACCCAAAAATCATTATTTACAGGCATGCATCGAGGGCCTAGAGTAGTAGTCTGGAACCCCATGGGTACTTGAAGAATCAATCCATCACCCAAAACTCATTGTTCACATTTATATATACACATATCATGGTTCCAAATTCATAACTCATTTATTAACCATTTTCAACATGGTTCACCTTTTCATTTATTAAACACAACCATGCTTCTTTAAGTTTATCATAAGGAATAACATGTGAAATCCCATATTAATTCATTTATCATAAATTATTACACAACTCATCAACCCTTCAAGGTTAATCCATTCATCCCTTTAAATACCATTATAAAACATGAAAAAAAGATTTAGTTCAATTTCATAAACCCAAAATTTCCCCTTATACATTCCACTTATCATTACTTCAAGGTAATTGGAACACTCCATGAGTTGCAATCAATCCCAATCTCATAATATTCAACGAGTCCAATGGGATTAGTGAAGGGTCTCTCAATTTCATGGAATTTTGTTCTTATCCTAATTTATAAGAAATTTCACAATGTTGTAATGAAACGATACAACTAAAACATGATATGATGCTCAAGACTATTGGAATTATCTATTAGATGTAAAATGATCTAATCCACAACTATGGAGGTATTATTGGATCAAAACCTAGGATCCAGATCTAGTGAAATAATATCCATCAGAACTTAGATCTATACCATCAATAATAGAAGTATTCATCTCTCTATAAAGAGGTAGAAAGATGTGTGAGAGAGAAAACCAATCAAATAAGGGATCATATCTTGGTTTGGATTTGATTCTTCCCATGGATCTTCAATTCGCAGAGGAAGGGGTTTGAGAAGACTATGAATCCTCTTGAGAGACTCTAAGAGAAAATGAAATCATGATGGGTTGAGTGGGAGTGATTATGAATATAAAACTAGGGTTCATTATTTTTTAATTAAAATTTTGGGGAACTTAATGTCCGCATGCACTGTTTCCTGGATGAGCCGTATGGTTAGAAAAACAATGTGCCCTAACTGTGTTCCCCAACTATTCGAGGTTCACGGTTTCTCTTGGGTGGAAAAAAGGTTTCAAAAATCATGCACCAACTAAAGAAACCACCTCTGTCCAAGGGTGCAAGGTTGGGGGGGGGGGGAGGTGGCTACATGGTTTGGTCAAACCATGTTCCCCCTTTCTATGAATCGAAATGGGATGTACGGTTTTTTAGACTAACTACATGATTTCCCTAACCATATACCAACCGTTCATAGCCCAATGGGCTTCCAAAATTATCCAAATTCACTTGAAAAACCCCCAAAGTAAGTCCCAACCAAGTTATGCAAAAATTATAAAAAAAATACCTGAAAACAAGTACAAGACATCTCTAGAAGTTTGGGATCTTATAGATACTTTACTCAAGATAGAATTAAATTCTTAATATATCTAGAAACTAATTTGAAAAAACTATGCCCAAAAACTATTCCAAAGAATATTACTAAAATAAAAATTGGGGTTAAGGTAGATGAAAACTAAATTTTATGATATCAAACCAAGCATGATATGCATGACTCTATCCAAGAAAAAATCTATCATATAAACTTTGACATACAATCATTCATAATATAAAAAATTTATAACCATGAATAAAATAGGGAATAACCTTTGAATAAATGAATAATTAAAATATTTAAACATGAGAAACATTTATGAACAATTTCATAAATAAAATCTCATCATACATCCATTTATAATTTCATCTTTAACATTATAAACATTCCATAATTTTTAATATAAATTCTTTATATTTTTCTATTATGAACACTTTCAAGTTTATCATTATATATAATTTTAATTTTAAATATATGATATTATATGAATTATAAAAAATATATAATTCAATTTCTATTATTTAAACATTTTACATAATTTAAGTATCATATACATAATTATTATTTAATGCTTGATTATATCAATCATCAACACATTTTTTATGTGACTTAAATAATATCCAAATAATGCCCCTTTAATTTGATTTTTTTAAATTAATTAATTATGAACTAAATATAAATATGAAGGAGATTTAACAAATAAATAAATGATTTATTTATTTTCCAAAATATGATACATTTATGAAATATTAATAAATAAATGATAATTATAAACATTTTATAAATTTGAATTAATATAAACATCTTATATTCATTTTAATAAGAACCCCTTCATATTTTATATGAAATATAATTTATATGATATTTCATGAATTATAAAATTTTTATAATTCAATATGATTTTTATATATAGTTTTATATAATCTAAATATTATATAACTTGTAATTTATAAATGCTTTATAAATAAAATTTTCTGATTTCTAAATAAACCATTTATTTCTACATCATAAAGCATGCAATTTAATTTTTCAAAAAGTATTTTTAATATTAACCTTTAATATTTGTAATATTTTGTTAATAAATGATTTATAAACATTTATATGACCAGCTATAAACAACTTAGTATTAATTAATTTATAAACTATTTATAAATTAAAATATTCCCAAAATACCATTTTTATGATTTATAAACTTTTATAAACCATATATATTTTAAAAATATTTATTAATTAACGATAACCATTTTATAGTTAATTAATTTATAAAACACTTTTATATTTTCTTATAAATATTTCAAAATATAAGTTTCATTATTTTTAAACAATTTATAAATAATACAATTCAATTATCTCGAATGTCCTTAAGGCCTTATTTTTATTTTATTTTTGAGAATCCCCCTTTCAAGGGTTGAAGAGGAACCCTTACAAGACCTGTAGGCCTAAGGTACAAGGCCCATACATGACCCAACACATGAAATTAAAGGCCCAATACATGACACACTTGAAATAGTCCCTCCCCAACATCTACTTATTGAAGCACCTAGCTCCCCACCTCAGATGCCTGATTAGCTAGCATTACCCCATCCAGAGCTGCATGGTGCTTGGTTCTAATGGTAGTTTCCAGGTAACATCTAAGGTAAATAAAGAGTATAACAGTTTCATATTTATTAATATTTTTGAATAAAATATTAATTTTTCTTTAAAGGGGACGCTATGTTCTATGGCGTACCCGATACACAACAACGAGTTTCTTTGAAATCTTACATTGCACAAAACGTTGAGTTATACTAAAAAATAATAATATAATATTATTATTTTAATTGGTATTTAACTCCTAGACATTGTTTTGATAGGAATGATGTAACTAACCATATTATGATTAAAAATTTTTCTTAAATGTTTTTATATTTATCCAATAAAATTTAGAGGCTTAAAATATGAATGAATCAAATTTTAAGCATAAATACTCTAATATTCTTTAAAAGGTCGATTTACCGCCTTTTGATGGAGAAACATTTTTAAATATAGTTTTTGTCACTTTTATATGTTATATTTGACAAAATAATATTCTTCTTTATAATTGGGACATCAAAATTTACTTTGGATGAAATTTTGGTATTTTTATGATAAAATTCATTTTTAATGAGTCGTGAAATATGACACATTTTAATTCAAAACTGCCTTTTTATCTAATTTATTTATATAGATAGATTGTTATTTTAACTGGTTTTATAGTTTAGTTTGATTATATTTTTATCATTTAATCCAATTCTGGTAATTAAAAGAAATTTCACTCTTAAATTGGACATAAACACATTTCAATCTTTTGGTAGTTATTTTTTTTAAAAACACGTTTTTTGGTTTTGAAAAAGAGAATTACTATTAAATTAATTAATGAAACTTCTATGTTTTGAATTTTGTAAAATATAACTCATTTTTGAATTTATTATATCAAATTTATCTTAGGGTGATTTTTTGGTATTTTTCTAAAATCCTTAAATTTTTGATGAATAGTGAAAAATATTCCTTAGTAGTTAAAAAACCAACTTTTTCAATTAAATAAAATTTTACCGCTTCTATGAATTATATTTAAAAAATCTGACATACATGATTATTATCAGTAAGTGAAATTTGGTTCAATGGGATGAAAATAATTTATGATGAATAATAAATTTTTGATTTTTATTTTCTACGGTTTAAGGTAAATAGGGTAATTAAAGGTAAAAATAATATTATAATAATATAAAATTACATTAACAATTGTCCTAAAATTATTTTATGTGTCATGGATAACCAATAAAATCATTGGGTGAAACTTTTGGCATTTGAAATCCACTTGGGTAAGATAATTACATTAATAACTTTTTATTTAAAGTAAAAATAACAATATCATAAACATGTATTATTTTTATAAAATAATTTTAATGTGAGGTTATTTAATTGATATATTTAACTATGAATATTAATTATAAATCTAAAAATATTTCCAACATCATGGTATTTTATTTATAATTTTTAGACATCAAATAAATAAATTTATTTATGACACAATGATGATGTAATGATTATCTCATTAATGAATGTTTTAAAGAAATGAGATTATAAATATTAAAAAAAATTTATTTTGAAACTTTTAATTACATACACTAATTTTAGAGATGTGTATGAATTTTTATGTTTAAATTAATGAAGGTTTTTTGAAATAATCAAGTTGTTTTGGACTTTTTAAAAAGGCATGATATGAATAGTTTTTAAATTGACATAAATGAGTTTTTAAAACAAATATTATTTTATTAAATGATATAATAATCCTATAAATCTAAGATTCTGAAAAATGAATTATATAAGGATGAAAATGTCATTAATTAACCACTTGTGGTTATATTATCATTTTATAGTAACTATATTAACCTTATAGAGTGAATACATAAGAAGACATGGTAAGAGTCAAATTAGTTAACTAAGAGTTAAAGCTAAATGATAAGGTTAAATTTCAAACCAAAACTTGTATAAAACATATTGGTTGAGAGGATTTAGAATAATAGTCATATATTATTCGAATTTAATAAGTTTGGGACCTTTTTAAATAGAAATGTAGTTTATAATAAAATAATATTTTCAAACTTTCCTAAAGAGCCCCTCCTCCCCCTTATAAAAAGCTATCACATCTAAACCATTAGTCACACCTCTAAAGCCCCCTGTCTCATCCAAAATCTACCCAAATAATCTCAAAATATCTCTATATTACAACTATAAGCCTTACCATAGGAATAAGAAACTTCAATAAATCCTTTTGGTTCAAACCAAAGGGTGTTACCCGATTTTAAGGTAACATCTTCTCTTAAGTTCTTTTCTCTTATTTTACTTCTCCAACCCCCTAAACTCTTTATATTCCTTTATTTTATAAAAAAACTATATCCTCAATATACTAGGTTGTTTTTATGATAAGGATTTTAACTACACTTACACACACCTTCATCAAATGGATATGAACATACTGTTTCTGTGGACGACAAACTACTACCTCACGAAACGATGATTGTTCAATTATCTCCAACCGCCACTCATGGTGGCCATTATGATGGAACTGTAATTATATATGATATTTATTTTATCTATATTCTTCTATAATTATCTTTTAGAACATTCCTTTATGATTTTCATGTTGTATATAAATGATAATTTCATTTTAGGAAGTGCGAACTATCACGCCTTCAAAGTGATATGACTCATTCATACCATACATGGAACATATAAAGGATGGTGTTAATAAACTTATGTAATATATATAGAATATGATATTATACTGAAATTATAACATACCTATGTATCATTTGGTTTTCAATTCTTTAAAAAGGAAAAAAATAAATGAAAGTAGCGTTCATGTGTACGTACGACTTACCATCTCCATGAACGGTACACATCATTTTCATATATCCAAATGATGTAGACTATTCTAAATACATTTATACTGGATATATATGATTTATATGATATATAAATCATGAATATCATTCTGTAAATAATGGAATTTTGACCACATGGAAACCTTTTCATTATAAGTACCAAATATCGACAAAATTACCGTTGTTAACTTAAATGATTATGTAATGTTTATAACTTGGTAATAAGTGATGTAAAAGGAATAATAAAATTGAAAAAGGTTCTAAAGAAAGTAGAACTTAACTTTAGATTATTATTTATGATAATTAAATAATGAACGAGTCAAGTCATACATGAGGTAAGAGACTTCATCTCAATCACCTTTCATTGTGGAATATTTTGATTTATACACAACTTTATTTTATACGGTGTATAAAAACATTTGAATTTTCATTTCATTCAAAGGGAATATTTTTCTATGAATTGTTTTACTAAACGAAAGAAAAAAATGTTTCCTTTTAACGTACGTGGTGATAACGACCTTTCCTCCGCCGTGAGTATTATTTGATCTTTGGATTCTTTAATAAGCCGTAATGTTTTTTTAAAAGAAAAATAAATAACATATACATTTTTACATATTTTGGTATTGAAATTGGTTTTCAGAAAGCATTGAATATTTCAATATCTTGAAATGATATATTTTGATTGCAATGTGGAAATGTTATCTTTCTTTTATTCTTCATTTATGGTTATGGTTCTTGATAATTGTTTTACGTATACGGGTGGTTTTATGATAAACCTAGGGTGGGTGAGCTCAATATAGCTTTCTAAATCATTGGTTAATGTGATAGAGGTAAACATTAATGTTTATCCTAAGAGATTTATGGAATATACTGTGACGGTTATTCCAAATGTAACTCCCTATGTAATTGTTAAAGCTACAACGTAAGTATGTTATGGATGCCACAAGTTACCATTAAGATATATGTTTTCTATGTGTTATTCATAAATGTTATTATTTCATGAGGTATGTTAAAAAGTTTGTGTTTTGATGGACTAATGTTTTATTCCATTATTTTATAACACTTACTGAGCTTTTTATGCTCATCCCATGTTTCTAAATGTTTTTTCACAGGACTTAAAGATGAATAGGGTCAAGTATGGGATCAAGGAAAAGTCATGTTGTCTAAAACAAGGAACTAAACATGATTTTTTTTTCAAGAGTTTTTTATTTTATGAAAAAAATGAAAACTGAGTAGAAGTGTCTACTTTGTAATTTTTGAGATGTAATGTAATAGTTATGGCCTAATTATCTAAAACTCTAAACCTAAAATATCCAAAATGTGAATTATTAATTTAATTCAAGATTATGTAATGTTTTATGGATGGGTACTTATATTCCATACCTTCACATTCTTCCAATCCGGATTGCTATGCTCTGGTGGTTGCTATTTTTTCTTTGAATTTTTGTTTAGGACTACTCCTATATGGTCTTCCCTTCTTTGGTCCTTTTTTTGGCCTGAAATACCTATGGACTATAGGCCATTGGTGGCCCGAAGTCCCTACAGCCTGAAGGTCCAATGGCCTGAAGGCCTTTGGTGGCCCAAAGCCCCTGAGACCCATAGGCCCAAACTGGTGGCCTGAAGACCCAAATCAGATAAATAGTGTGAGATGATACAGTACTAAATAGTACTTACTATAGTAACTACTACAATACCAAAAAATTCACCATCACCTGGATTTGATCTTGAGTCTCTCGGATGCCAAGTAGGAGCCTCTACCACTCGGGTACAAGATCGTTGGATAAATAATACAATTCAATTCATAATTGAATTATCTTTATTAAAATAAATAATTTATTTATTTTTATAAACAATAGTAATAAATATAAACTTTTTAATGTTTGAAAAATGTTAACAAAACATAATTTATTAAGCTTAGATTATTAATGTTATTCCAATTTTATAAATCAAAATATGAATAACATATATAATTAAATATACCTTTTTATTTAATTACTAAATATGAATTTTTTATATCTATTTATTATCTTGAAGTATATAATTTTACAAATTGTAAAACAGGTTTTTCATAAAATAATAAGCATGTTAATTTTTCAAAAAGCCTATCCTTTGATTCCTTTGATGGGTTTTGTACGACCATCATATAACCATATGCAGGGGAAGATAACCCAGACATATGCAGATCTCTCTAAAAGAATAAACACATAAATAAAAGAATAAAACATAGCACGTGGAAAATGACAACATGTAATACCATCACTTTTGTGAAATATTTATTCAAATTAATTTAATATTTTTGATATTTTTTATTTCACACGATACTGAATATATATTTTGTTATACAAAAAAACTATGTTTTTATTGAGTTGTATATAACACAAAGTCAATAGTGTGCTACATTTAATACTTATATTAGCTTTCAGTATATACAACACTATGCTGGGATTGTGTTACACACAAGACAAATTTCTTTTTATAGCTTGTATTACACGCAAGACTCAGTTTTACTGAACAATAGTATATTATTAAAATATTATTATTTAATATAGTAAGATATAACCTGGAAATTAAATAAAATATTATAAATAGTATTAACTAACTTATTAAAATATAAAGTTTATAATATTAATTCATTGGTTACCAATTAATTAGAAATGAAAATTTATACCAATTGATTATAAAGGAAATAATTTTATTTTTATACTCTAAAATTCATTATATCTTAATAAATATAATTTATTAAAATTAGTGGATTATATTAATGAAACATATATATTATATATTCAGACAAATATTTTTGACATTCGCCCAATATAATTTATAGGCATAAGATAAGAACAAACCTAATTTTACGCATAAAACCCTATATTTTTCAAAAGGAAAATTTTATCATCTTTTAATGGAGAACCCATTTTAAATATAATTTTTGACTCCTTTATAAATTTTTTATGAAAAAATAAAATTATTATTTAAGATCAGGATATAAAAATTTACTTTGGTTGATTTTTTTGTATTTTTCTGATATGTTTCATGTTTTGATGAATACTAGAAAATACTGAATTTTAATTAAAAATAGTTTGTTCATTGAAATAATATTTAGTGGTTAATTATATATTTTATTGTTCTTAAAGTATAATTATATCAATTTTATCATTTAATAAAATTTAGGTCATTTGATTCAATTTCACATTGAATTTGTATATAAAAACATGTCAATATTTTGGACGTTTCCACTTTAAAAACCCATTCTCTCATTCTGTCAACGAGATTAATTTTACATTATGTTTTTCAAATTATGTGTTTTGAATTATAAAAAATGGTTATCATATTTTTAATCAGAATTTAACATTTTAGTAAATAGGTCCTCTTTATTTTTGGACAATATGTATAGTAACGTTAGTATTTTTTATTAGCACGGTTAATGGTAAATCCTGTAATTAAGGGTGAAAATAATATTATAAATATTATTAAACTACCATAACACTTTAAAAAAATTTATTTTATGATTTTAATTAGTCCCTTAAGACATAATTATGTAAATTTAATAATTTAAAGTACATTTTTCCTGGAAAATGACTTAAATATTATTAAACTCAAAGGGAGAGACAAAATGACACACTCTTACTTTTAATATGTATAATATTTTTAATATGGGGTTAAATAGAATATATGTTCCAATATATATATTTTATTTTGAAATATAAATTGTTTATATACTTTATACTAATTTATTTTTAATTTTTAGTGAAGAAATAATTATCCTAAATAATTACAAAATAATGATGCAGTAATTTTTCAATTAATGAAACAATAAATTAAATGATGTTATAAATATTAAAATAAATATAATTTTAATTAATTAAGGTGATTAAAAAATTTAATGGGTGAATATGACATGTTAGGGGTGTATTAAGTGAATATGTTCAAAGTAATCTGGCCGTATTGATTTTCTAAAAGTTAATGATATGTATAGTGCCAAAATTGACACTTATGATATTTTATAAAAATAACATTTTATCAAATTATTTATAAATAAGAAAAATATTAAATAATTAAAAGGAGATTATATATGGCATAAAATATATTAAATTGTTCATTTATGATCTTATTTACACTTTATATGTAAAAATTAGATCCTCTTAATATTAAAACTTTGTTACCACAGTTAAAATTAAACTGGATTAACTAAGGGTTAATCAAAATGATAAAGATTAAAATAACATCAAAACATATATAAACTATATTTTTTGATGATATTACAACCTTTTAATATATTTTATTCTAATATTTAAAATTTTTGAGGTATTTGAATTGATATAAAATTTATTATAAATTAATCATTTGAGAAATTCAAAAAGTGACCCACCCCCCTCTTTTAAAATTGAATCTATAATTATATTTTTTTTCACACTCCAGAACCTATTTGGTTCAGAAAAAAACTATATTAATATATTCCAAATATTCTTACCTTTATCCCATATTCCTTACTTTGTTCTGAAGTCAAACCAAAGGAGTTATTTTGTGAAAATATAAAGGAGATACCTGAAGAAGAGGCGACATTCACCAACAAATGTTTTTGTTTTATTTCTTCCTTAAACCCCTTAAATTATTTTTATTTCATGTTTATATAATAAAAAAGTATACTCAATATGCTGTAATGTTTTTATATTTAGGTTTTTACCTAAATTCACACACACTTCCATCTAATGGGTAACAAACATACCATTCCTGTGTACGGAGAACTACAACCTCACGAATTAATGTTGTTCATTTTTTTCCTTTACCAACTATCACAATTTGTAATTATGATGAAAAATATATTTTTATATTATATTTATGATGTATTTATACTTATTTAATTATTATATAACACATCCCTTCATGATTTCCATTTTGCGTAAATATGATAACTTCATTTGTTGACGTGTGGACTACCGCCTCTTCAAAGCGATGTGATTCATTCACACTCTACATTAAATGTATTAAGAATGGGTTTATTAAACATATATTGAATATTTGAAATAATAATTCTACTAGAATAATATATATACACACACACACACACACACACACACATATATGTCATTTACCTTTTCCCTTTCAATATGATAAGAAAACAGAAACAACATTCATGCGTACGTACGACCTACTATCTCCATGAATGACGTATTCCATTTCATATATTTATATTTTATAGATATTTATTTTCTTAATATGTATGATATATAAATCATGTTTTATACACTATGGGAAAATAATCTTTTTGTGGTGGTTTAAACCGCCGCCATATGCTTCTACGACAGTTTAAGAAAACCGCCACTAAATTGTGTGTCGACATAAAATACGCAACGGTTTAATTCATTTAGTGGCGGTTTATAGTAACTATTATAGTGGATGTATTTAGTGGCAGTTTTCCATTAGAAAATCATTTTTTTATTTCTGGTTAAAACTGCCGCTAAAAAAATCATTTTCGCTGGGAAAACCGCCTCTAAAACCAAGATAACCGCCATGAAATAATAAAGGAATATGAAAACTTTTATTAGTGGTTAAAATTTCCACTAAGTTATTGTCTATTGTGGTGGTTTTAACTACCACAGATAGAAAAATACTGAAATTTTAGCATCTATTAAAACCTATGTGAAATATAATACATTTATTTTACAGCGGTTAAAATCACTGCTAAATCTAGATTTACAAAAAAAGCAGCTGATTATGTAGCCACAGTACCAGTGCCCTGAAAAAAAATCATTCTAATTTCACATGCACAAACATCCCACATCTACAAGAATATCAACATTTTCATAAGAATAACATGATAGATACTTGAATAATAGGTTTAGTATGATTTGGGTACAACAAATTTATTCTAAGTACCTGAAGTGTCACTTTTGGATATAGTGGTTTCACAGTCAGGGATAGCAGTTGATCTCTAGTATGTTGATGTATTTGTCATAACTGAGAAAATTTAATCGATTGTTGATGTTTTATTGGATTTTATGGGAATTAAAGGAGAATCATTTTTAAGATCTCTCACTTAGAATTTCCAATGACTACAGTTACCAAGAATGGATTCACGTTTGACTGTACATGCTAGTGTGAGGAAGTTTCCATAGTGTTGAAGAAGTGGTTGTTGTCAACTCTGATCCTAAGAATTTATGAGCCTAACGTTGGACATGTAGTGAAATGTGATGCATCTGGTTCTATATTAGGATATTTTATGATGTAGAGTGATAAATTAGTCACTTTGATTTCATCAGCTTTTAACCCACAAGATGAAATAATCTAATCCAGTATTTTAGTTTGAAGTTGTGGTCCATGCATTGAAATGATCGTGGTAGAACCTCTTGGGAGAGGGATTTGTTGGGTACTTTGGCACCTATAGTGCATATAATATTTTCTCACTACATGGACATAATATTTATCAGATGAATTTAATAGAGTACTTATATATTTTAAATATCGATAAATAGTATTCAACTAGAAATGGAAATATAGTGGTAAATTCACTGGGCTAGAAAATGTAGGAGATGGGAGAAAAGATTTCATTAGCTGTATAAAAGATATTATCTTCACTATAAGACTATTTGGTGGGTGAGTTGAGGGTTTAGGGGAAGCAATGTGGGTATCCTTTGAGATAATGTCTTCATTGGTTAAACAAGTAAAGACAAGTTAGAATATTTTTCTGGAATGTATCATGATATGTCATAGGTTTGAAGAATGTGATACTATTTTAGGATTGAATTTTTATATACATGGAATGTTTATAGTTTGTAGCATGGTAATGGTCACATATTGCATGAGAGATGAGTTTATGAGATCCTATAATTCTTTGAAGTGAGGTGTTTACCTATGGCCGACCCTGATTTATAATAATGAAAAGTGGATGTTCTGGTGTCCCTCCATAGTAAGAGGCATTGAAGGATTTGTTTCCCATTGATTGAATTTTCCAAAAATTATCACTGAGTGTCAGAGTTAATAGTTGAAGTGGGATGTTCACCCAGGGATAACCTATTTTACCTCATAGTTTTGGTAATTATAATAGAAGTATATGAGTTGATAGTTGAAGTTGTGTATAACCTTTTATCCTCAGATCAATGAATAGTCATGAAGGATCATCCAAACCATATAGGACATTCTTCAGGATTTTATTATAGATTTTAGCCACCAGATGCATCTTTTGGGGAGATAAAAATTCTGGTAGTGTAAGACACTCAAGTGTTCAACAGATATTTGTAAGCTCTACTATTAATGAAGTGGACAGTACCTCTACCTTAATAGGTTCAAGACACTCAAGTGTTCAACAGATATTTATAAATTCTTATCAAAACTATTTTTAATAATAGGAAATAATAAGTTGGAGTGATCACATGCCAACTATAAAACATGTGAAGAGAATACTAAAAAATTTGAATAAAGAAGGTTTATCCACTAAAAACATGTTAAAGGGAGTTATAAGACTAGATATTCCCAAGAAAATCAATAAGAAGGTTGACCTTTCATCCTTGGGTAACAAACCTAATAAATTTAGGAAAATTGAAACATAAAAATGATTCACGACAATAAAGAATTGACATATATGGTGCATACCACACTCGATAAATCAAGACATAAAAGGAAACATTAGAAATAAATAAAATACATAAAAGGAAACATGAGAAATAAAGAAAATGTTAGGTCATGAAATTTTTGGGTGGAAACTATGTGCCACACATGATACATATACAAACCGATAGTTAGCATACTTTTTCAATATATCAACAATACAACTAATCACGGTCCGATGATGAACACAGCTCGTCACCCTCTCCACCTCCATCTAAACTTCCTTCTACCACCGGTAAGAACAATATATTTAAAATTAAATATTGTTGTATATTTATATTTAAACTTAAAACCAATAAAAGTTTTAAAACTAAATTATTTTGAATTTTTGTGATTTACCTGCTCACCACCAGTCGATGCAATACCACCGAGGGCAGATCTGGTTGTCTCCTGATATAAATCAGTCAACACTTTCTACAAATAAGATATCTGAGCCCCCTAGTATTGAACTATGATTCGTAGAGAAACAATCTCTCTCTGAGTATATGATGGTATGGGATTAATACAACCAGAAGTAGATGCAGCTACAATCCCTAGTGTCTTTCCAAATACCTCAGATGGTATGGGTCCCAAACCCATCCCGCACACTCTAACAGGATGCTCCTTCCCAAGAACTTTAGCAACTAGACCAACCTAGGAGACTGAGTAGGACGTCGTAGGATTGAAATACCACAATTATTTAATTCTTACCTATAAATAAAATATAATTCAGATTATAAGAAATATATATTTACATATTAACAACCGATAATAATTTATTATAATGAAAAATGAGTTCATACCCTAACTTCTTCGGCATCCTCATTAACAAAACATCCATCATATTTTTGGTGAACATTAAACTACACTTATGTTCAGGATGCTTTGTTTCCTAAACTCTGTTACTGTATTAAACAAACATAAATAACCAATTTAAGATATTAAAAAAATATTTTCTTATAAATATTTAAACTAATGAAAAGATTACCAGAGCAGATTGACTTCTAGAAAAATTATTTGACCCTGCAGTATGAGGGATGACCTGCTAAGCTTGGCTTGATTTATTATTTATTGAAAGATCATGAAATAAATAAAATTCAATTTAATATTAATGTATTCAATGTCATATCCTCTTCATATAAAAGTATAAATGTAAAATGAGATTAATATAGTTATATATATTTAAATACCATCTGCTTCTCATCACGATGTTTGTTAAAAAAAACATTCCATTGCACTTTGGGTACCCCATCAGGTAGCTTTTCATACATCTGTTGGGAATTAAATTAAGTATCATTGACATAACTCCACAATCTAAATTTAAAGTATTTCCATTTTTTTCCATGATTTTTCAATGTCCACTTTCATGCTATCACATCAACAACTGTAAAGTGAAAAAACATCTGTACACAAAAATTCATTTTGAAAATATTAATAACATGACATTCAATTACACTATAATGTATTAAAATTACCTTTATTTTGGAATCAAAAAATTCATTTTTACAACTTTTAGGCATATTCCCCCATTCATCATATGAAATAGGAAGGGAAACGGGCTCCGCAACTAGCTGACCTAAAATCTGGCTAAGTATTCCCACAACATCATCCGTAGGGACCCTATAGGTATGTGGATTATTGATGCCTTGAGAGGATAGTTGAGAGCTAATTCCAGCTTGAACATCCTACCCTTGGAAATCCCAGACCCCTCCCCCACCTTGGAAACCCACCCCAACCCTGGAAAACCCACCCCCTCCTTGGACAACCCACACCCACTCCCCCACACACCTATATCCCCCTTCCACTATGGATAGCCTACCCCCACCTGGACAGCCCCCACCCCACCTATACAGCCCCCACCCCAACCTGGACAACCCCACCCCACCTAGACAGCCCACCCCCCACCTAGACACTCCCACCCCCTACCTAGACAGCCCACCCCATCCCCCACATGGATAACCCCCACCCCACCTGGACATCCCACACCCCCACTCCCTGGACAACCCACA
The DNA here is from genome assembly GCA_963277665.1 of Viscum album. Lineage (NCBI taxonomy): Eukaryota > Viridiplantae > Streptophyta > Magnoliopsida > Santalales > Viscaceae > Viscum > Viscum album. Next base: position 1,774,732,398 of record OY728142.1, on the reverse strand, counting down.
CGCCCACTCCCCTGCATCCCCCTACCCGCTGCATCCCCCCTGGACAACCCCCCCATCTGGAGATCTCCCACCCCACCTAAACAACCCACCCCCACCCACCTGGACAACCCCCTCCTCCATGAACATCCCACCCCCTCCCCACATAGAAAACCCACCCCACCCCTTGGACATCCCACACCCTTGGAAATCCCACACCCCTCCCCCACCTAGATAGTCCACCCCCACCCCCATGGATAGCCCACCCATCCCCCTACCCCACACCTCTGCATCCCCCTACCACCCTGAACAACCCACCCCCACCTGGACAATACCCACCCCTATCTGGATAGCCCCCACCCCACCTGGATATCCCACCCCCACCTAGACACCCCCTCCCCCACCGAGACATCCCACCCACACCCCCACCTAGACATCCCCCACCCCTGGAAAACCCACACCCCCACACCCCTACAACCCCGTACCCCATGCATTCACCCCTCGATAGCCCCCCCCCCCACCTGGAGATCCCACCACCCCACTTGGACAGCCCAACCCCACCCCCACCTGGATAACCCCCCTCCTCCTTGGACATCCCACACCCCCTCCCCCACCTTGATAGCCCACCCCCACCCCCCTTAAACATCCCTCCCCCTGGAAATCCCACAGACCCTCCCCCACCTAGACATCCCACCCCCACCCCTCTAGACAGCCCACCCCCTCCCTGGATAGCCCACAACCCCTCCCCCATACCCCTGCAGCCCCCTACCCCCTGTACAGCCCACCCCCACCTGGAAAACCCACCCCCACCCTACCTGGACAACCCCCACCCCTCACCTAGACATCCCACCCCCCTCTCTAGGAAACCTAAAAAAGTCTAGGGAATGTAAAAAATAAAACCATAATATTTTTATATATCGAATGATGTATATAGGGTGTGAGAAAAACTAATCCCAGTAGGATCTCAACAAGAATTTTGTGGAAGTCTTTTCAAAACACATCTAATTTATGATAGTTTTAAATATATTTAGAAAAAATATTTTTATTGATAATCACATGAAAAACCAAATATCAACTTAACATCCATTTTATAAACTTATATTTTCTCATTCTTTAAATGACAATAATAATTTAAAAAATATTACTTTAAAACCCCTATATTCTTTAAAACCACCCATTAGAGTTTTAATTTTAAAAATAATTTAGAAACACCCTTTTGAAAATACTTCAAAAACAATTTAATAAAATAAAAGCATTCTCATAAACTGTAAAAATAAAACACCAAGTCACTACATCACAAATGAGATATGAGTAAACAAGGAGAAAAATTCATGGTTCCCACCATATTAGTCAAACTATGGGACACAAGGAATGAGAGTCCCCAAATGGAATCCATATAGTATCTTGGGAAACAAAAACGATCATTAGGTTAGATAGTCCTTGACCACACCAATACATGATACCTACCACTAACATATGTTTCATCCAAACAACACAAGTCACTTGAGTATCCTTCACCCAACATAATAGGTGGAACTCACCACTATCCATAGTATACAACACAACTAGGGGACACCAATAGTGTGTGACTATATGGTGTAACATAAATATAGACCTCTCTCTCAGTGCCTAGTGTAACCATTATAGAAATAATAGGATACGAGTAATCAAAAAAGTTACATGATTAATGTAACAACATAATATAAATCTAAACTCACCTCCAACACCCTTGAAATAAACAACACCAAAAATATCATCCATGTCATAAAAATGCATCTAAAGTGAAGGGGAAATCATTGAGGGTATTATATACATTATAAGTAGTTCATTATGAAAGTTACAAAGGATACTTATTAAAATAATCAGAATTCTAAGTCAGTTTAATCCTCTTTGAAACCCCATTTCAAATAATTCATTAAAACTAACCGTTTATATGATTTAATGACATATGAAACAGTTGAGTGTCTCTTAATTATACTCATACTATATAATATATAGTGATAAAAATATTTTTGGGGTTTAAAAATAAATATGAAACCTAAATATATAATAGTACAAGAGGAAAATGAAATAAAAAATATGTCATTTGAGGATCTATATGGATCTATCATGACCGATGAGATCACAATGAAGTTACATGCTAATGAAAAATCCAAATATAATAATAATAAAATAATGTTTTCTTTTAAATAAATTAATGATAAAACCTATAATGATGATGAAATGGCTCATCAATCAAAGAATATGAACATATTCTTCAAAATAAAGAAATCATAAAATTGTTAAAATAAAGTGTATAATGATAAATAACAACAAGTGATTTTACTACAATGAAAAAAATGAACACATGAGGTCATAATTCTATATTATTAACAAAAGGAATAAGGGGAATAATAAAAAAAATCAAGTAAACCTTCAATTTTTCAACTTAGTGCGTGAGAAATGAAACCCTCCTAAAAAGGGAATCAATGGAATAATGTTCCTAGTATCTCATGACTAAAATAGTGGTTAATCATGATGTAAAATCTCACTCTTATTCATCTTCCACTAAAAATTCATCCTCTACCTCTTATTATTTATCTAATCACCTATGCTATAAAGATCTAAAATATTCTTGTTAAAAACATAATGAAGGTTTTCCCAAACTGAATTTAATATAGAAATACTATAAAAATAAGTATAATCAATCCGTGAATGATAAGTAAAAACTTGTAATAAAAAAAACTAAATTATCAAAAAGAATGTTCAATATAATTGGATGAAGTTACAATGTAATATTTATTATATCAGAAAATATATTTTTAAATTCACTGACGTCTAAAAAAATTATATAAAAAATCGGGTTTACAATTGTTTGAAAATAATAATATTCTTTGGGCTTTTCAAACAATGAATGGTCTTTAAAAAGAATAACTATTTATTATTTTTTCTAATTTTTTTATAATTAATATTATAAAATAGATAATATAATTCATGAACATAATTAAAATAATGGTATCCAATGAACTAGATGTTTGAGGTGAACTACTATAGTGCAATGATATTTTCTCAACGTTCAATTTGATGGTGTGGAGGGTTTACAATCATATACTTCCAACTGATGAAAATGTCCTGTGCATGTGTGTGAGTATGGCCTCTAGGTGATACTGTTATAACTAGAGGATAGAGGATGGAATAAGAAGAAGAAGGATGATATTGAGGGGTGATGAAAAGTGTTGAGCGGCACCACGGGTCAAGACCTGTTGTGGGGAGTTGAGCTAGGGCTTAGGGGGGTCGGCGGCGATGGGAAGCAATCCGCGCTGATGGGTGGTGAGGTCCTAAGGCGTGATGATAGAAGGATTAGAAATTTTGGGGTCACCGAGAGGATAATGGGGGTCCTGCAGGGGTCATTGGGGATAATGGGGGTCTCATGGGGGTCGATGGGAAGAAGTGTCAGGGTTGAAAAAAAAACAGTTTAGCGGTGGTTTATTAAAAACTACTGCTAAATCATTTATAAAAAACGTAGTGACGGTCTAGTAAACCACCGAAAAATTCTATTTATGTTGTATTTAAATTATATATATAAATAAATCATCATCCAGGTAAGAGTATCAATAATAACAACTCAAAACACATATGATATACAAAGCACTTATTACTAAAAATGTTGATTTAACATGGAACTATTAATAACTGGGTAATATAAAGTCATAAGTGAATAATATATGGAATGATATAACTAAATATAGTTATTTAATATCTTTATAATAAATTTATATGTATTATATAGGAGGTTTGTATGAGTACAATGAGAGTCAAGACATAATGTAATAGAATTTCATCTTCCTTTTATTTTTGTGAGAAACATACCATATTCACTAATCCCTTTTTTGTGTAGTGTATATACTGACCTGTGACAATTTATATCATTAATTTACTTTATTTAATTATATTTAAATATTTAATTTATGTTATTATTTCATGGGGTTCAAAATTCCAAAGTTACTAAGTATTAAGAGATTTTTTCTCACTTTTATTTCTGTGAGACACATACCTTATACACTACTTGTGTCATCTACCTGGTGTATATACTACCTAGTAATGGATTTTTTGAGTATTATTCTAAAAAATTATGGATATTTACATATCCATTTGATGATATCTCTTTCATGGGGTTTAAATTTCAAAAGTTACCAAATTGATCAGGAAATTTTGTCTCAATTTTCCATCTTTGAGACACCTTTTATGTGATGCACCAATATTTTTTAACAAGGTAAATATACTTAAATTTGAAATTTTATATCAAGAATATCGTTATTTTCATGATATTTTACGTTTCAACTAAATTCATTCCTTCTTCTATCAGAAATATGTGTTTCTTCAAAATAATGTTTTTAAATATTTATAAGTGTTTTAAATGATATTTTATAAATTTTCAAGAAAAATGATTTAAGATATGTTTAAAATGGTTTTAAAAGATTAAATTATATGTTTTAAAGGTTATTTTAAATGAAAAAGGCTTTATAAACGTTTTATTATTTAAAAAGTTCTTTTCAAAATGGAAAAGATATTTTCTTCAATAATTATTTCAAGTGTTCTTTCAAAATCATTTTCCATCCAAGCCAACATTATTTGATGATAATTATGTGTTACTAGGGATATGATCCAATTATACCATTATCATTCTTTCTATGAATGGTTATATTTATTATGGAATGATATTTATGAAACCCATTTCTTTTCCATGGGTTGTGTTATGATTGAATGATGTTTATGAAATACGTTTCATTCCATGGGTTCTGATATAATGAATGATTTATGTTTTTGTGGAACATATATTTATAGTTTTAATTATGTTATGGAGGGAGCTATATCTCCCTCAAATTAATTGGGTAATTATTTATATCTCATGAGATAATGATGGGAATCAAGTCGATGGGCTTGATCTACTATGGAAGATGGGGAAAACCGATCCACCTTGAGAAGATGGGGAAAACTGATCCCTTACAAGGAAAGGACTTTAACTGGAGATGGTGGTGTGTCCCACCTAGTGGGTTTAGTCCCCATGAAGTGACCTATTATTTTTTAGAAATGTGACTTGACTTCTAAGAAATTATATTACTTGTTTATGTGTCTGCCACAAATTTCATATCTTATTCCATATTGTGGTTTCTTGGATTATGCACTTGATTCCCTTATGATTCATGTCTTATAAAATTCCAATATATATTCTATAATTCATGTTTATGATACTTCATATGTTGGGTATGATCTTTTAATGTTATGATCATGTTCTAATACCCTTATTCTCATATTTATCCTTACGTACCTCCCACGTTTAGCTTTACGGAGCATCTAAGCTCACCCTTTTTCTTATGTTTTCTTTTACCCAGGATACGAATAAAGTTATTAAGTTTGATATGTCAAAAATGGGTCTATTTATGAAGAAATATATGGGATAATAAGTAGATGTGTTATGAAATACCCATTTATATAACACCCCAAGATTTTATAATATGCCTTTTTTTAAATTTAACTTATTCGATAGCTTATGAGATTAAAAAATGATTAAATATTACTATTTAATTATTATAGTTATTTCCTATATTATGGTAATTTTGGGAATTAATGAGATGAATTAAATTACAAAAATATATATTACACATGTTTATAAAATTAATTTATTAGTTACCAATTAATTAGAAATGAAAACCAATTAAACATAAAGGATTTATTTTTATAAAAACTATTTTTATGACCACAATGAAATTTTATATTAATAATTTAAATTAAATACTATTAGTGAAATATATTAATAAAATTTATATGTTATATATTCAATAAAATATTTTTAAATTCATCTCAAATATTTTTAGAGACAAAAGATAAGAATAAATACAATTTTACACATAAAAATGATATATTTTTCTAAATACAGTTTTACTACCTTTTAATGGAGAAATTGTTTTAAATATAAAATTTTACACTTCTATAAATTATATTTTACAAAATAATCATTATTTTTTAAATCATAATATCAAAATTTACTTTGGTTAAATTTTTGGTATTTTTCTTGTAAGTCTCATTTTTATGAATAATAATGTGACCTTTGGAATAATAATTCAACCATTTGTAATAGTAATGTGGCCATTAGAATAATAAATTCACATATTAAAGTATAAAAAAATTTATTTGTCTTAGTAATGAAAATATAATATATAAATATCATGGAATAAGTAAATAAATGTTTTAAAAATGATAAATTAAGTATTGGTATCTTTGTGAAACATAAATGTTTATCCAAAATTTCATAAATAAAATAATTATTTAAAAGAAAATTTATTTTAAATAAAAATATTCATAAATTAACATTTTTTTCTTATTATTAGAAGATAAAATTTTGAGAGCATAATTAATTTTTCAAAGTTTCATAAAGATAGTTATAATATAAAAATCAGTATTTTTTTTAAGTAAATGATGATTTTATTTAAATTTTAAATTTATCATATTTAGAAAATTATTTTCATAAAATTGAGTCTATTTTTTAATTACACACGTCTAAAAATGGTTTGGGTGATTTTTTTTGTATTTTTCTATGATACTTGAATTCTTGGTGAATAGTAAAATACTGTAATTTTTGGTATAAATACATTAGAAGTTAAATACACTATTACTTGAGTCATTTGTAATATAATCATCATAATATCAAACTCAAATTAATTATCTTAATATATTTTGTGAAAATTATCCAACTATTCATAGTTTTGAGCCAAAATAATAAAAGAATGAATAAAATATTCAAAAAACATTCCTCTCCAACACTATAAATACTACCCCTCACCACCCCTTATACTCACCCCTAAAAATACTTGAAGCTTACTTATATTCTACTAATTTCATCTCCCAATCCTATCCACCAAATTATGATCTTTCTGGTCTCACCAAAAGACCATTTCAATGTCCCTTAAGGAGGATCTCAAGGAGAAGAATTCAAGAGGTAAAAATCCCCTTTCATTCTTTTAATTTCCCTTTAATTTATTTTCTTTTATTATCATTTACTTGCCTAATATGTCCAAAAATTAATGATAACTAGTATCTTATATATGCTATAATTTTATTATGATTTTGGGATATCCACCATCAATTCTTTTCTCTTCCCCTTTTTATTCTAAAAATGAAAACGTCATCCGTAAGGTGTTGATTCACCAACTTTATAGATGATGATTATTTATTTTTCTAATACTACCTTCAAGGATGGTCATAAAACCATTTTTAAGTTTAAAATGGATTATAATATATGTATTAAAATTTATTTAATGTTCTCTAACCATTATATATACCTGATATTAATTAATGAAACAAAACTAGTTTGTGATGATCAAAAACCCCCAAAATAATCTAAACGATTGTCACTAATGTCTTGTCTAACGATTCATCCACAACCCAGGTACCAAATGAATATTATATCCATTTAATATTATTTATTTTCATTAATAAAATATAACTTAAATTCTGGATATCTATTCCCATTTCACATGATCCTTCGTAAATGTATACAAGTAAACCAATCATGAGAACCAAGGAAACAAACACTCCCAAATGATGAAATTGAATCTTATGACTCATAGAAAAGGCCATAAATGAACTTAATAAAATTATAATAAATAAAATTAATGTTTGAGTGGTTATGAATGAATTTATTAATGAATATAATTTCATTATGTAGGATGTTATGTGTAAGTTTAGAACACTTTTAGACATAAGGTAAGGGTTTTCTCATCTCACTTTCATTTCTATGAGATATGCCTTATTCGCTACTATTTCTTGTGTGTGGTGTATGTATACTTTCCTTCGATGTATAATACGATGAATCTATTTATCTTCATTATATTAAATATTTTATTTTATGATCATTAATCTTATGAGGCATTCAATTTGAATGTTTGCAAAGTGGTAAGGGATTCTTCCCGAACAACTATTTTTCATTCGAGTTATGATTTCTCTCTCTTTACCCCAATTTAATTCTTAGTTAGTCTTATTTACTACTCTTAAATTATGTGTTAATGTTCCAAATGTGTGTATCTATCTCAATTATTCTTTATTTTATGTTGAATTACATGTTTTATAAGGTTCAATTTTCAATTCCTCCCGATAAGAGAACTTGATTAAAGGGAAGTTCCGAATTCCTAACCCATTTTCAAGTACAATCCATAATCTATTTTAAGAACCCAATATTTTTCTAAAAGCAATATTTTTTTCATGAAAAATTATTTAATTATTTTCTAGTTTTATTCAAATAATTATAACTCTTTCTATTTTAAATACTCTTTTATATTTTCTCTTAAACCGCACAAAATCGACTCATTTATAAAGTTTCTTAAATGATCCTTTTTTACATGTTTTCACTTTAGTTGGAAATAATTTATACCTCAAGAATAATTTCATCATCCTTACCTTTTATTTTATGGAATATTCATATTTACAATTCTATTTTATGACAAATACAAATTATTTTCCAAAAGGACTATTGTTTCCAAACTAAAAGGGTATTTTTCTCAAGAATTTATCAATGATTTTATTGTATTATTTTAATATATGATTATGATTAAAATATTTCAAAGTGATATGGTATAATTTGATTTAAATTTATTTTTTAAATCAATTATTTGACATATGTGGGATGCATTGGACTTATTAAGTGATGGGAGAGGCCCGTTATAGCCCCTCGATGCATCGGTAGGTCTAATAAGACAAACTAGACCGGGTTTTGGCCAAGGCCTTACCCATTTGTGTAGAATTATTTTTCTGGGGCCTTGATGGTATGTTTATGTTTTCCATCATTATGAATTTTCTCATTGTGATATTATTAATTGATAAATCATGTGATTATTAGACTAGTTGAATATCTATGGTTAAGTTTAATGTGATTAGTTATATGAAATTATTTATTCAACTTTTATTCCTTCCATATTATGATCAAGATTATGTTTTATTGGAAAATGTTTCAATTATTCACCTTGAATTATTGTTTATATTTATGATAGCTTTCATTGTATTGTTTACCCTTACTGAGCATCTAAGACCATCCATTTTTATGTTTTATTTTACTTAGGATGATAAGATATATATTATAAATGACTTGAAGGGATAATCTAGGAGTTTATGGATGTTTCCAATGGAGTTGCTATGTTTTTTTCGTTTTAAGTTATATTTTAAAACTTATGTTTATATATGGATTTTCAAAACTACTAAAATATTTATTCCTTTGGGATATGAACATTTGTTCATATTACTAATGTAATTAAGCAAGGAACATGTTCCAGGATACTGGGGTCAGGGTCTTTACAATTTATGTTTCCAAGTTTCCAAAGACACTAAACTAATACGGCCTTCGGGCGTGTGTTTGTGTAATGTATGAAATATTCCACAAATATGATGTCATGTGAATGTATATTAATCCATGGTCATTACACAATAGTATAAATATTCTTCTTCCTTGGTGAAGGAGAATGATTGATAAATATCAAAGAGTTGTGAACAAAGGCACCCTATCTTTGAGTAAGAGATAATCATCCACACATAATAGAAGTAAACAATATCCTCTTATATTGGCATAGCCCAAGGATACTCACATAATATTTATTTCATATTTTTGGGATAATTCATTGAATTTTTTTATTAAATTAATATAAATCCATAAATCATTCATAATGGTTTTTAATTGATAATAAAACCATTCTGAAGAAATAAATATATATCAAAGATATATATATATATATATATATATATATATTATCACATATATATTTAATAAAAACATAAAATTTCCTTCATCACATGCATGTATTAAATATAAAATTATATATATTATATAAAATTATATATATGTTTATTTCATATACAATATAATGAAGAAGTTACAAACATGGTTATATTGAATTGAGCATTCTGAAGTTGTTGTTGTTGTTTGATAGAGATGGGTTGACAAGTTTCACCACTAAAGGATTTTTTGATAAAGTTGAACAGAGTTTGAGTAATCCATTCACTGGGTTTGTGTCCAAGTAGATGAATTCACTCCCATAACTAGAGTTCTCGATGATACCGAGTGGAAATAATTGAGCCTCACCATTAAGGCCTACTGAGCTTGAATTTGATTGTTGAATAAGAACTAATGGTCAAGATGATGAAAATGAGTGGCATCTTTGTCAATGGGTTTAATTGTTGATGAACATACTGAAGTTCCAAGACTATTATTCATCATAGATGATTGATAATGTGAGGTCCAACTTGTTTGTTTTTGGGGTTTGGGTAGAGGGATGGTTTGTGCCTCCTGGTCTATGACTGCAGTCTTATGTATTAAATTCTTCACACTAAAATAAAATCTAGTTTAAGAAGAATTAAAGTGTTACTTGTATTTATATTCAAAGTTTCAAGTTTATGGAAATGATGGAAGATAAATGTGGACCATCTAGTTTTATAATTTATTATTGAGTTGGGAGTATATGCATGAAATTAGCTAGTTAGAAGGGGAGTGATGCTATCACATGAAATTTTGGACAGAGAGTTAATATTCAAAGCTAGTGCTTCTACATAGACCAAAGGGTTGTGATAAAATTATACACCTATGGAATTTTTTTATATATAGATTTCTAGGGACCTATACATTTTCTAAAAAATTAATTTTTTGATCACTATAAGAAATGTGTTTTTTATAAAAAAATAAGTACCCATCGCAAATAAAAAAATATCAACTTATTTGTGATGAATAAAGAATTATATCACAAATAACTCTAGATCTTAAGTTATTTATGATATAATTGTATTCCATAACAAATAGTCTTGGTGGAAATGGACACCATATGGGAGGAAAACACTATTTTCAACAAAATACCTCATTCTGCTGAAAATAAAATTATTACGAGGGATGGAGGGGATCATACTGAATTTAAAAAAGCACAACCAACATAGAAGAAAAAATAAAGTGTCGTAACACGACCCACTGGGGCCTACCTGTATGATGATAAGCTGAGTGTGACCACCCTATTACCACCTATAATAGGCCAGAGGTTGGAAACCATCACTGAGTAAGTATAAAACTCAAATGATAGGCCTTAGTCTAAGGTAAGTGTACACAAAAACACATATATCAATTCCCATAAAATGATGAAATGTAAAATATAACTGATAACAAACACAACAACACATATAAATCCCAAAATCAGAGTATAAAAAAAATACTAGAAAATAATAAAGGACAAATGAAATCCCACCAAAAACTGTAAAGAAGCCCAACCTAATAGTAAAAGGGGACTATAGTCAAATGTGACTCATAGAGAAAAACACAGTTTGTCTATCCCAAATCTAAGATCCATATACTCTTGGTCAATCGAGAACCTTTTCAAATGGTCGGTTGTCTTTAGAAGGCACAACATGTGTGGGAAGAGCCTATGTAGGGGTGAGTATGACAATACCCAAAAGGTCACCCTAGAATAAATATGCATAAGCATCAAGAATAGTATTTCAACTCATCATTGGGATTTTTAACAACATATATAACAAGAGCATATAGATGTAATCATAGTAGACACATTGTCTCAAGGTAAGGTCAAAAATATATTTCCATCCTAGGACTCATGATTGAAGGATTAATATAACACTGGTCTGGGAGAAAACACTCCATGAGATGATTCCTGCTCGAAAGTTTAAAAATATTTTTAATGGGAAGCTGTTCACATTGAATCAGATTGTCTCACCATCATCAATGATATTAGGTCTAATAGTGGTGGCCTCTAATATTTTGGCTTCCTTATCAGAAAAATATAGGCTCTCAGTCAAAGCTTCATCGCCTACTCCTTTTATTTCATCAAAAGGGAAGGAAATGGAGCTTCCCATCATCAGGATACCTTCTGTTTTCTGGTGCAAATCATCTCTGGATTGGTCATTTTCCTCCAAGTTTATATGACTTTGTGACTGATGATATCAATGTTTAATATATCATCTTCTTTTTTCAAAAAAATGACGACGTCCACCCATGATGTCGTGATTTTTTGGAATTTCCCTAAGAAGTATGTGTTGGATGTTTGAAGAGATCGATACATAGATGGGGATCACACTGTGGGCCATGAGGTATACCGATAGCTGAATATGGATTAACCCAAAAGTATCGGATTGATCCTTGTGTAGTGTTGGTCATAAAGATTCCATGAACCCCACATATGAAAAATGATGATTATAGATGATCTCTTTTAAGGCCTCATAGAGGGATTCCAAAAACTCTATCCTAGATTGAAGTTCCTCATAGGAGATCACCATCCTATACATAGGACACGATTCCATACTAAACCCTTAGGGAAACTATCAAGGGAATGCACCCTAATGAAACTTTTCCATGATGAAGGGAACATGGGATCCAAGCCATATTCGGAAAAATACATGACTTGTACTATAATTACACGACATATCTTTTCAAAACTGGGTTTACCCGTGTATCATAGACTATGCTCATATCTATGTCCATGTACAACTGGTTGTGTCCATGTACTTGGCTATGTCAGAGTACACATTTCTACCCATGTACCACTGTACTAGCCATGTGCCTGACCATATTCCTGGCTATGTACTCCTAGAGTACATTCTGAGTCACTAGGTTGGGTCACACACCATGTGACACATGTCAAACTCTATGTGATACTTATATCCTATATGGAAACCCTAACGCCATAGTCAAATCCCCACAAAAAATGTATTCCTAGATTACACTATGTTTATATTGGGATTTTCTAGAACTTAGGGATCTTTACACAGTTTATTCTCCCACCATCATAATCATTGATTTCCTCAACTAAACTCACTGGAGGTGGAAAATATGGCATGAACGATCATTTCAGTTTCCATTTGTTGGAATTCAGTCATCATATCTTCATGGAAAACCATCATTCACATATCCTGGTCATTTCACATCAAAACCAACATGAAGAACTATGATCTAGTCCTTATTCATCATCATAACTTGATACCATAATTAATCCAAAACTAGATCTATTATAACAATCCATTAAACCAATAAATAGGTGGACAATGATTTATTATAGGGTATTTTTCGAACCACAATCCAAAGAGAATGTCGGTGATGAATGAATGAAGAATGAGGGAAGACATGAACAAAAAACCAACATAAGTAATGGACCTTGACCAATGTTTTTGTGATCCTTGATTTATTGTGATTAGAACGATAAATAAAGTGATATAAAAAAAAAATAAATCTCCAATCCTAGATAAATATAACCCATACCAGCTATACGCTTGATCCATGAATCAATTAATTAGTTGATTTATTCATTCTCATCACAGGAAAAATCAAATGAGGATAAATCTACATAAAACAATTTACTACTTTGTGATAGATTGATCACTAATGTAGAATGACTCCAAATCATAGTAATTGGTGAGATCCTCATTTTCTATTGGCACACCGATCACCAAATCTTGATCCGTGGTTGTTCTTCCATGGAAGCTCCTCCATCAGATCCTCTCTAAAAAAACCAATGTTTTGAGGCCAACCCTAAAATTTGGTTATAAAAAGGTTTATATAGAGGTTTATTAGGTTTCTAATTTATAAAATAAAAATAAATAAATAAATAAATTTATTTATTATTTACTACTACGATGAATTTTTCGAAAAATCCCGATGATGACAAAAATTATGTCATGTTTAGGGTAAAACACCTGCTCTGAACTCAACTGCTACCTCATATTTTCAATCCAAGTCCCTTTTTTGGAGTTATTTATCTTTTTTACGAAAAATGAACACACATGTAATTAATATATTTAATATATTTTAAAAATTAATTTTGGGTTCATCAGGCCTTAGGATCACGTGTTGTCTTAGTGACCAATCTTGAAAATATAACTAGAAATATTCAAAGACATTACATGGAAAAAACATTGATGTTACATTCTCACCATATTAGGGAATTAAGTTTTGGGATACAGAATTAAAGGCTTACTAAAGGGATGTGGGTACTGAGCACTCATATAGGTATCCCTCTCCCATATACTCTCCTAAAGATTTCTATGCTTCCATTGGACGCACACTAAATGAATATCTCACCCATGTAGGATCTTCTCTTTTAAATCCTCTATCTCTAGTTGGTATTTTCAAAAATTATCTCCCCCCTCAATGTCCATTCCCCCCTAGTTGATGACATATGATGATTCATTCATGTACCTCCTCAACCATGACACATGGAAGATTTCTTGTACCCAGTCCAACTGTGGGGGTGGATCCAAGTAGTACTCCACCTCATTGAATCTACATAGTATTTGGTAGGGGACAATGAATATCAGAGATAATGTACCATCCAAACCAAATATCTGAAACCGACATTGATTTGAGACCTACATGAATAGATGATTTCCCTCCTCAAACTCTAAAGGCCTCCTTTATCTGTCCTCATAAGACATATAATGTCTTTGTGCAGTCCTCATTTGATCTTGTATGATCCCCACCTTCTCTAGCATGGATCACCCCAACTCTAGGTCCATTAGTGCTAACTCTCCTAGGAAAGTCTAGCATAGTGGTGACCTAACAGATCACCCATACATGGGCTCGAATGGTGCCATACCATTGGTGGAATGGTTGCTATTATTTTACAAAAACTCCACCAATGGTAGATGATCCTCCCAAATATGAACAAAGTATAACATGCAATCCTATAGCATGTCCTCCAGGACCTGAACGAACTGCTTAGTCTGGCCATCAGCACGGGGGTGAATATATATGCTCAAATGAAACTAGATACTCATAGTGATTGTAACTATATCAGAAATCCTTTTTTGTTATATCCCCACCCCATACTCATAGATGATGATAACCTAATCTGAGGTCAATATTCGAGAACCACTATACCCATATCAACTTATATAAGAGATAATCGATTCTTTTTTGTGGATACTTGTTCTTCATGGTCACCTGGTTTAGGAGACGTTTATCCAAAAAAACCTCAAGCTTCCATCTTCCTTCAGGGAAAATAATATTGGGGCTCCCCAAGGGGAAACACTGGGCCTAAAAAATCCTTTCCTCTACAAGTCCTCCAACTACACACTTATCTTGAAAATATCTTTAGGAGATATATGATACAAAGGGGAAAATATAAAGTCTATCCTGGGGTGTAGATCAATACAAAAGTGTATCTATTAGTTGGTAGGTAAACCTAACATGTCCTCAGGAAAGACTTCCTCATACTCTACCACCACTATATAAAAGTGAAAGATTATAGCATCTACCTCACTAAGAGTCATTCTAGACAACTAGTGAGTAATTGGATGTACCCTCCTATGTATGATCCCAATCCTACTCTACCTGGGTTTCCTTTTCACTCACAAAGGAAAAACTCATCCCATCACTGTAGACACACCACATCCTTCACCTAAAATAGTCTATATTGAAATATACTATAGATAACTAGTCCATACCTAAGATGACTTTGTAAGGCTTCATTACTAATAAAAATAAATCCCAAAAGAAACTCTCACCTTAAATAGTTAGTTCACACCATCGGCAGAAGTGTGCAATTGTTGAGTTTCCTATAGGAGGAGTCTCTAAGCACAAGGGTCAAGATAAGTGCTCAATTGTAGACCTATCTTCTCCTACCACTACCTCTCATTAGGCGGCCCGTCCACTAGCTCTCGACCAACTGTACAGCGGGTCATAAAATCTCATACAAGATATCCCTGACTATCACAAGAGTAAAAAAACCTCTCTCTAAGATTAATATATCTATACTATGATCCCTAAACCATGTACAATATGTCTTGGGATTTCCTCCTAAAATTTCTCACACAACCATGTCCCCACATCTGTCATTGGTTTCCTGCTTCTGAAGTCTCATCTCTTATGTGCCCTCTGCCAGCACCATCTATCTATGTATGATTTTATAAGAAACTCTAAACCAAAAAAGAACAATCCATAACCCCATCATTGGCAGGAAATCATAGAGGTATCACACTGTCTTGGGTGTATCTACATAAACCTAACTCAAAGTTCCAATCTTTAAAGAATTTATCACACACCATATCCATAAAGTATCAAGAGAGGTTGGTGGACCTCAATGAATACCCAACCATAGTCATACTACTCTAATAAATCTATAGAAGGTCCTAGATGCACAAAAAACAAAATCTAGCTGGTAGAAATTCATCTCTAAAAAGAGACTCTAAATCTGTCCATGAAAGAGTCTCCTCTTCATACAACTAAGACACTAAGCCCCACCATCACCCCATAAATCCATAGAGTAGGCTTGCTGCCAGGTCCACCATCTGGTCTATAGGTTTCTAAAGGAGATAAAAGAATCAAAGAACCAACTCAAGCTAGTACTTAGCTACCTGGGGGTCCTGATCACCTTAGATCCTGAGGGGTCTTTGTCACTAAAACTCATGAAGCACTCTTAGCCTATTCACCTAATCTGCTAGTACTATGAGTAACATATGCTATTCGATAGGTGGTGGTAAGAATATTGCACAACCTTATGGTAAAACCTCTTGGACAGGTCCTTGTATTGAATCCTAATCACTCAGGGGATCATCCTCATGATCGTAATATTGAGTCCAAGCGGACAAGTCTCATGGAGACATCCAAAAATATACATGATATACCACGATCAATGAGTATATATGCAGAGATGTATCAATAAGGACATGAAAACCACAACCAATTCCTATATGATGCATCTTCCAATATTTTTTCTCTTACAACCAATTTCTACATGTACCGAGTTGACAAGTAGGGATTTAGAGTCCTAGTGAATGGATACATCGACCGCCGCACCAACAGTAGCGTCCCTGGCCTAAGATCCAAACTTGAAACATTTTACACTATTTCCATAAAACCCAAAATGATATCACTGCTAGAAAAAACTTAAAACCTTAAGTCGTAAGATGAAACAATATTCTGATACATCTCTATAATATTTGACCCACTAAGGCTCACTTGGACAGTGATAATCCAAGTGTGACTACCGCAAGCCCACCTCCAATAGGCTAGGGGATGGGGACCATCACAGAGTTGGAATAAAACTCACATGGGAGGCATTATACTAAGGTACCCACAACAAACAAACATATCCAAGACTATACAATTCTAAAATGTAAAATACAACTGATAGTAAATTAATACACATGTCTAAATACGACAATAAGTGTATAAAAAAATACTGGAAAGTGATAAATTACAAATACAAGTACACAAAAAACTATAAAGAGGTCCAACCTAATAGCAAGTGGGAACTGTAGTAAAATGTGAATCCTAGCACAAAAAACATTTTTTCTATCCTAGATCCAATCTCAATCTGCTTTTGGTCCACTGAGAACCTTGAAAAATGGTTGATCATATGCATATGACATGACACGTAAAGCTAGAAACCATGTAGGGGTGGGTATAACAATACCCAGTTGGAAAACTTTAAATCACTAAGAATAAGCATCAATAATAGTAGTAATCTCATCATAGGGATATGCCAATAGTATACATAATAAGGAAATCCAAACATACTCATAGTAGAAACAGAATATTAAGGTAAGGTCACAATCACATTTCCAACCTAGGATTACTGCTCAAAGTTTTCATATGACACTCTTCCAGGAGAACACACTGGCTGAAAATTAAATTTTTTACTATTCAAACACATTTTAGTAAAATGTGAGAAACCATGGGTTTAGAAACAAAAAGAAATAACCAAACCATTAAAAGAAAATTTAAAACAACTGGATTTTAGCTCCCTAAATAATTTCCAGGATATACTGTGTACCTGAGTGTCCGGTTCATCCATAAAGAGATACTCAAGTCTAGATGTGATTTTGTCCCAAGTCTAAATATACTCCTCAAGGATGATCGTCCCTTTATTGAACCCCCCCCTACTAAAATCAAGTCTTTCCTATTGATCCAGTTATACTACTCCTCATTTAGATCGAACCTCAATTGTCTCCCCATCGCTCTAGAAGTTTCTTCTTCAGTAGCGTTAAGAAAAAAAACCTGTTCAACCGATTCTTCATACGCACTCATAAGTAATTATAATGGTTGATGAAGAACATAATTTTACCTCTGCTTGTAATTTAATTTCTTCACCAAATGTGTCTCCATGGGTGGTGGAAAATATGATTAATCTTTGCACTCTTTAAAGATGCCCCTCATATGTCCATCACTGTTTGTGTTCCCCGATACCTGATGCTCATCTATAGGATGTCTGTTCTAATTGTTTTCAACCTTCAAAACTAGATCCTCTTTAAGAAAACCATAAAAACGGTTTCCTAGATCCATATTAGACACCCCCCTTCTAAGGACCGATCTGATTGAAACCTTGTATGCCTCAATTTGTGCTCCAACAGTGGGACCTTCCCCTGACCATATTTCCTTCACATATGAACCATTAACAAGAGCCATGTAAACACCATTAAAATCAAAATGAACTTCCGCACTGTCATTAGAAGAAGAAGATCCAAAAATTCCCTCACTTGAGGCCTTTCTTGTAGTGTCATCACCCAAAGCCGCTGCATCACCCTGCATCACCGAAACACCTGTAGGAATCCCCACCCTCTTATCATGTTACAACCTACTAAAAATGTCATAATTTTTTGGATCCTTAGGCATGTACTTTCCATGCTTGGACACCCCCTTAACTACCTCCTGGAATTCCAACTTCTTAGTATCTTGGTTGTGAGGATGATTAGAGTTATCCATCTCACAACCTACAATTGTTCCACTGCATTTATCCACCAAAGGACTACCACCATCAACTAAAACGTCTCTTGGAACCAAGATCATCTGCTTAGAACTCAAGACAGAATCCTTCCACAACCGCTTCCCATTTGTGAAAACCTCCATACTATGCCACAATTTCTTTCATATGGTGTAGAAACCACACCATGTTTCAAAAATAACTCGCTACTTATAATGGAACTCTTCACCCAGGAGAACACACTCTATGTTTTAGAGACCATTTATAGTGTCCACCCAAGATATATTTCTTATTGGGTCTCTCCATAATAAGTATACATTGGAATTATGAAGAGATCGATACACATATGGAGATCACACCTAGGGCCATGGGGTATACCAATAACCCAATCTGGATTAACCTTCTCAGTATGGTATTGACTCCCATGTAGTGTTTCTCATGATGATTCCAAAAACCTCACCTAGGGAAAATGATGATGATAGAGGATCTCACTCTAGACCTCATAGAGGGATTTTAACAACTCTATCTGATACTAAAGTTCCTCATAATATGCTTCTTGGATTCCTGGGAAAGAAACATAATAAGGGTGAGGTCAAATTATCATTAAGGAAAACATATAGCAGAATAAATAATGAATCAATGGAAATAAATTAACATAGAAAGGTAAATAACTGATAACACATGACATTCAATAACTATCTAAGTCATATCAATATAGCAAGGTAAGAAACTGAAAACACATTCCATTAAATTAATGAACTGAAAATGAAATGAATCTCTTGATATATCGATGCAAAATCCCAGGGATAATAATAACTAAATTATCAATAATGGAAATGCTTAATTATCAGATGTCATGTTTCCCAGGAACATGACACATTTACATTCAAGAGATAGTTTAAAATATTTGGACAACTAATTCATCTCATGAGATTACCAATGCATCGATGAGATTTAATTAACTCATACCTAACCCGTATCTTACTAATATATTCTTCTTGGAAGGAAATGAGAAGGGTTTTTTGCCAACTAATTTTCCCATGATACTACTGATGCATCAAGGGGATTTCAATAATCGGTGCCCAACTCATAGATCTTGCATTAACTGGTCCCCATCCCATATAGTGCATTTCCAAGCATTTAAATAAACAAAGTTCCTTATAAAATATCCGTATTGAATAAATTATATGGGTTTATAAAATTTCCGTTAATAATAATATAACTTTAAAAGTAAAAACCATATGAAAAATGGTATATGGTTCAGTCAATAATCATATCCATGAAAAATTATATGGATATTTAGGGGAATTTCAATGTTAAATGATTATAGGAAATTGAATATTTCAAGGTGATTAAAAGGAATTAAGGAAGTTAATGAGAATACTACCCTTGTCCAAATAAATCATAAAACATCTAGAGGAATATTAAGGATTGTATCTATAAAAAATTCCCTAAGTGGAGTAAAATAAAGTGTTTTTTCATTGATGAAATAAAAGAATAAATTTTAAAAATATTATTTAGAAAAAATATTCTTTTCTCTTGAAAAAGCTCTTGAAAGTATTTTACTTTGAAAATAATTTATATAAAAATAAAAATTTTAAACTTAAAAAGGAGGCTTTAAAGAAATGATGGAGGATAAATCTTTATAAGCCTTACAAGGTAAAAAATCACATTCCTTTTGAACAGTTAAAGGTTAAAAAGATTCCTTTTTTGGGAAGAAATAAGAAGATTCATTTGAAAACATTGATAAAATAAAAATGGGTAAATATTTATTTATAAATCATTTTGAGAACAAATTTGAAAACATTTTAATAAAACATGGCTTTTAGAAGAAATTAGGTTCTTTGACTAAAGAGGGAAATACAATCAGGTTTTCATTAAAACATTTTATAAAACATTTTCTATAATAAAGAGTGGAATAATGGCACTAATACTTTAAAATGGTCATGAATAAAAGAATTATAATTAATTGGTTTATAAAAAAAATTTTATATAATTTTATCAAATATAAATTCCATTGAAAGATAATTAGAATTGGTCTTGAGGAAAATAATATTTAAACATTCCAAAGTGTCCCTTACACTTTGAAAATTTTAAAATCATAAACCTCATGAAGGAATAATATTAAATTACTTTTTAAGTTACCATGAAGATGAAAGGATTAATGATATAATATAACAAAGTGGGTAGTAGATACACCACACAAAATATGTAAGTGGTGGACATGACATTTATCCCACGGATCTAAGAAGTGAGATGCAAATCTCTTTCCTTGTGTTTCCTTTCTGGTGAATGTTATTTAAATCCCTAAATAATAAACTTATGTTAATTTTATAATTACTTAATATCCTTTTTTTGTTTATAATTAATTTTATTTCTCTTATTACTATGTTGTATACAACTACTTAATCGATTAAGTTTAACTCGGGTGTTTCGACAAAATTGTGTTTATGTGTCAAAAAATATTTGGTAAATCAACTATGGTAAAAGGTGGTAATTATCATAATTATAATATTTATACATAAATTATACTTTTAAAATAAATCATTAAATGTGGTTATGAAAAATTAATCAATGTTACAATCATGGAGATGGTAGGCCGTACGTATGTATGAGTAACATTCCAATTTTTCAATGATCGTTATGGAAAGAAGGTAAGTAACATTATATCATTAAAGAATGATTGTTATATCATAAATAAAATATTATTTAATAATATATACTTATATATAAAATTATTTTGATGTAAAATGAATCACATCATGTTGAGGAGGCGATAATCCACACATCCACGAATAACGTTATCACTTTTTTAGTGAGTGAAAGGGTAATAAATAAAATGATATATATTGTATTTATAGAAATAAAATTATATCATTAATATCATATATATGTTGTTTATGTAACATATGTTTAATTATAACCATTATTTATACATTCCATGTATCGTGTTAACAAATCACATCGCTTTGAGGTCAGTAGTTCACACTTCCTCTACCGATGTTATCATATTAACATAAAACGGAAAGTATTAAATTTATGTATTATAAAAGGATTAAATAAGTATAAATACATAATAAATATCATATATAACATTAAAAAATATAGTTTCCATCATAATTACCACCATTTTAGGTGGTAAGGAAAAAATGAACAATCATCGTTTTATGAGGCAGTATTTCACCATACAGGGAAACAATATGTTTGTTACTGATTAGATGGAGGAGTGTGTAAGTGTAGGTTTAAATATTAACAAAAAAACATAATAGTATATTTATGATATTGGTGTTGTTACTTAAGCATAGAATAATTAGATCGTTGGTATTGAATAATAGAAATGAAACTAAAAATCTTGTAAGAAGACATTACCTCTTAATTGTGTAACTTCTTTTGGTTTATACCAAATGGCTTCTTTGGAAGGATCTTTACCAAAATTAAGGATTATAGGTCAAGGAGAAATACATTGGGAGACTAATTGGATAGATATTGTCCTAACCTATGTTTTTTGAGAGGTGTGAGGAATGGGGAGAGGTTGTGGCCTTTTATAAGGATGGAAATACACTCACTTGGAATTTTTGGAAACAAATTAGGTGTACACATGCTCTTACAAAAAAAATTCATAAAAAATAAATAAATAATTTAATTTTAATGGATGATATATGGATATAAAATGGTCGTGGGACATGTTTCTTGGTCAATTGGGCCCAAAAGTTAAAGGTTTATACAATTATTAAGCTAAATTTTTCCTTAGTAATTATAATTAATTCGAATCATTTTCACTAATATTTTTGGTCAAAAATTTAGTTGAAATTATTATAAATTATAAATTATTCTGATTCCAAATATGTAATCCGTTTTTCCAAATTAAAATCACATAAGTGGCCGAAATTAATTTAAAATTCATCCCATAGAAGGGACGACAATGCAGGTTTTGAAAGTAAAAACGTCTGAAAGTTTGCTATATTTTTATAATCAATTTCAAAGTAAAATTGTTCATAATCACCTAAATTTTATTAATTGATAAAAATATTATCTAATTAAACTTTAAAACTAATTAAAATTATAATTTTACCTTATAAATAAAATACAAATAAAACCATTTTCGAACTGAAATTCATTATTTTTAACAATTCATTAAAATTTGTAATGTTTCAGAAAAATATCAAAAATTTACCCTAACCTAATTTTTATATTTATATTTAAAATATGAAGTTTATTTTGAAATATTAAATCAATTTAAGTGTCAAAATTAATATTTAAAATGGGTTCTCCATTAATAGGCGGTAAAATTACCTTTATAAAAATATCGGTTTTTAAGTGTAAAATAGTTTTTGTTCTAATCTTATGAATATTAAAAATAGTGGATAAATATCAAAAATATTTGATTGAATATATAGAGTATAAATTTAATTAAAATAAGTAACTAATAGTAACTATTTTTAATTAATTATTTTTATTAAGACACAACTCCTTTGGAAGCATAAATATAACAAATTTTTTTATATCCAATTGGTTCTTATTTTCATTTATCATTGATTGGAAACTAAATTATTTATTTTATATTTATACAAACCAAAAATTTTCATAAGTTAGTTAGTACTATTTATAACCGATATCATAATGGCTAGGTTATATCATATCATATTAAATAATAATATTTTAATAATACATTGTTATTTAATGAAACTTAGTCTTATGTGTAATGCAAGTTATCGAGGAAGGTCGCTGTTTCATGTAATGCAATCTATCGAAGAAGGTCACTCTTGCTTAAAACATTAGATAACTTAGTGTTGCATTCATTACAAACTATGTCATGTATAGAATATATTTAAAATAGTAAATATATAGTAGAGTATTGGGATATTATATTCCCTTACACACTTGGTGTCACGTGTTAGGAACACTATGAATTTCAATGTTCTTAATTTATAATTTCAGGGAATTGCATTCTCCTCACCTTAATTATATTGTTTCATTACAATTTATAATTGATCTTAGTGATATATTGTTTTATGTTTTCTATGTTAAACTCCCACATCATGAGAAGGGTTCATAAAAAATACTCTAGAAAAGAGACAATGGGAAGTACAAAGGTCACATGGACTACCATGAAACAAGATCTATAAGTAGGAAAATATTAGTGTAAATTAGAGATATGTACTTGGAGTAAAAACATAAATATTTTTTAAGATTGAATAAGTTCATCAATCAAAAACATATGAATGATCAAAGGAAATTTGAGGTTTTTAAATCCATAAATATTTGATGATTTAAATGGCCATCGGTTCAACAAAAATTAAGGTATTAGGGAATTTTTCTTATTTCAAAGTCATTTTCCTAAAGTTGGGTATTTCTTTTACTGAACAAGAATATAATGAAATATTATTACATGATAGGTTTCAATTTCATATAAACAATCCTATCATTTGGTTTTGCTTCAATAAAATTTGAATTCAACCCTTTACTACCATAAATTAATTATTAATAATGATTTTTTAAATTCCTGAAGCATTAAAAGAAAATTTCAAAGGATCATAAGGCCCATAAAAGAGTGAAAAGTCTAAATATTTGTCTTAAACTATCTTAAAAAACCAATATGGTTAATAAATTAATCTCTAATCCTTAAAAGTAATATTAATAGTTCATAATTAACATTTATTCACCAAATTTTTTAACTAAAACAATGAAAAATTAACAGTATATTGCGTATGTCAATGGTTGGCGTCAAACCCTTATCTTCCTTAAGTATTGGGTTCAAGTCCTACAACCATTCTAAATTTGATTGGTTGTCACTTGGATTATAGTTTTTCATTTTCTAAAAACCATATTAAAATAACTTCTAAATATAAATATAATGGGAATACTTTAAATTAAGTTAATCCCCAAATATGCTTTTAACTAAAGTTTTCAATACAACCTCAATATATAAATACTTCATCCATTTATTTCTACAAAGGTCCTTCATTGGTTTAGAGTTTACCCATAATATCATTTTTAGGATTTCTAAATCATGAAACCTTATCTTCAATACAAAACACCTTAGGTTTAATCTAGGATATTCATTTTCATTATCTATTCAAATATTTCTAAATGGTTTATAAAGAAAAAGTGGATTATCCTAACAATATCCCCAGGGAGTGTCAAACTAGGTGTGTAATAAGGCATGTTTTCATGTACCAGGTTAACTCGAGTTAGGCCCGGAACACCTTGTCATAGTTATTACTCCTAGGTACATCTGTGCGAGAACCACGTCCACTTGTAGTATCCAGATAGGGATATATTGCTAGAAAGACCCACATAATCTATAGTTTACCAAAATTATAGGGTGTTGATATATACTTATCCTCAAATTATACCTTAGGGATATATTTTATAATATATTTTTTCCTAAATATAATTCCCAATGTTTCTACTAAACTTAATTTAATACCAAGTATTGCACCCCAACAGCAGAAGTTATTAAAGGGGAATCGTGGGGCCAAATAACTAGGTTTTTGGCTTGGGGAAGGAAGGGTCATGATAGTACATAAAATTATTCTTTATAAGATGGGGAAATGGAAACATATTAAGGTTGAGCTCAAATTATCAATAATGGAACCCTTATCAATGATTCATTATGAGATATATTATAACCATGTAATAAAACTTGAGCATGGGAGAAATATCTGATTAAAAGGGTCATGGAATCATAATAGTAGTCAATAAGACACGATCAAAAAACATATAAACTCAAAATAAATCAAACATATACCATATAACGAGAATATAGAAACATAATATAATAATCATGAGACATAGAATATGATAAAATAATGTGGTATAACATACAAATATCATATAAAAATAATCATATTTAATCACAAAATAGTGATAAAACCCAATCATACCCACACATAAAGTTTTTAACAAACCTAATCATGTCCACGCATCATGTTGTGAGAAAACCCGATAATTCCCACACATCACATCACTATATAATGAGATATAAAATTTTACTAATGTATTGGAAGTCTTTACAATACCTATCCCATAACATAATGCTAAACCATACATATTTGTTCCACATTAAATGAATCATACATATCATCATGAACAAACCTTGTAAAGAAAAATGGGTTTTATATAATTTTTAGATGCCATGACATTAATAATAGACTGGTAAACAAGGATTATAAAATAATTTCTTGGAAAATCATTAAAATTAATATATAAGAGGTATATCCTTTGAGGGAAGAGAGGAAAATGGAACCTATTTCATGAAAAATATTTTTTAGAAATCATTTCATCATTGCCATCAAATTCAATGTTACAAGTCACTTTATAAATTCATTTTTAATAATGTGAAATAAATAATTCATAAAAAATCACCTTAAAATAATCCCCAATAATGGAATATTGAAAATAAATAATGTTTATGAAAATATATTTTTTTGTAAATAAATGTGTAGTGGAAGAGAAAAATATACATAAGTGGAATAGAACCCAACTATTTATTCTTCGAAAACATTAACCATTATTTTTAGCATAAATAATTCACAAAAATATTGGAAGATTAATTTATTTTAAAAACTATGAAAACTTTAAAATTAATCCTCATTAATAATAATTTTTATAAAATTGGGAAGATGTGTTCATACATAAAATGTTAAAAATGGGGTTTTTTACTTTTTTTTGTAAGAAAGTAAAAAAAAAACTGTATGGAAAAAATAAAAAATTCTATTTTTAAACTTTTTTAAGTAAGTCAAAGTAAAAAATAAAATTATCTCAATAAATCATTGGATTATAGATAAGAAAATTCATGAAACAATATAAATAACATGGACATGTAGGAAAAGGATTCCTAACCGTAAGTAATAAGTAAGGTCTACAACACTTAGAAGATACCTTTTGGTTGAATTGCGAACCAAAGATAAGTGAAAGGGTTAGGAAAAATGAAATACCTAATAATTATCATATGAGTATAAAATAAATGGGTTTTGAGAGAGAAATATCACCAAATTTACCTATATGAAAACTTATTCATAAATAATACCGAATTTGAAGTGAGGTTTGAAAGGGAACACTTTTGAAAAAAGTAAGGTATGAATTTTAAATACAAAAGGGATGAAATTAGAACATAAATTTCTCAAATATTAAACTTAAAAAATAATTTAATCAATAAATAGATTTAATTTCACTCATATAAGAGAAAATATGGAATTTAAGGGAAACACATAAAATGAGTGTATACTTAGAAAGGAATTCCTTATCATGAATGCAACTAGAGATGTACGAATATATCAATGAATATATTATATTAAAGAAATATAAATCCCTATAAAATAAGTGGAAATAAAATATAAAATAATCAAACATTAAAATACACATAATCTTAGAAAAAAATTCAACAATGGGAGCACATAATTCAATGTAATAAAATTGAGTTAAGAATTCCCTTATGGGTTTGGTAATATATGAATCAAACGATCTTGGAAATATATCTGAAATATAATTTTAAATAATTGAATAAAAATTGATTTATTATAAAATAATTTAATTTATAGTATGTAAAACATGTTAAATAATAATAAGTGTATAATTATAAATATGTCTAAAGGAATGGAAATTGATACAAAAACAATTACCTTAGATCCCCTCTTGCTCAGAAATACTTTAACTTCATAAAAAATAAACTGATAATAATTAATCATACTTTTTTTAACCTTATTAATGTTTATTAGAAACTATATTAATATTTTATATTATTTTATTACATAATTATTACTTATTTTTAGTTAATATTGATCTTCAGTTGTTAATAGTTTCAACCATTCCATGTTTATTTTGGTGTAATGGTTTTAGTCACCATTTTATGTTCATGAGTTCATAATATCCAAAATAGTAAAGGTATAGCAATATAAGTTTCATAATAATTTATTATTATTTATGTCCATTCCATGGGAGTCTCTAGTATGATTACCCATAACGATATCCATAACAAGCTTGTTTTAGAATTTTTTTAATGAATAAAAGATTT
Source organism: Viscum album (assembly GCA_963277665.1). Taxonomy (NCBI): domain Eukaryota; kingdom Viridiplantae; phylum Streptophyta; class Magnoliopsida; order Santalales; family Viscaceae; genus Viscum; species Viscum album. Next base: position 1,774,704,696 of record OY728142.1, on the reverse strand, counting down.
TATGTTATAATGAGTTAAATATTAGTATTACCATTCTGGAACAAAAAAATATAAATTTATTATTAATATCATATCAAAAAATTTATTTTGTTTCTATAACCATCCATGATAAAATTTTAGAGCATCATCCATATAGGTGGTTAAACAGAACCGAACAAGAACGTGCTATAATCAATGGACGTGTAAGATTACATAGCTATTTTAAAAAATATTATTATTAAAAAAGTTTTATTATATTATTTAAATTTTTTAATTGTGAAAAATATTAATTTTAAAGATTTATAAGAATAATAAAAAATGAAAATTAAGGATCAAAGGTCATTACTAACAAAGAAGAAAGTGTATCTTCTCTTATAATCCTTTTTGGATTTGAAGGAACATGGGAATTTTTAGGTGACCATAATCTAACCAATTTGGGATAGGAATATTAGGGAAGTAAATATGGTATATTATGGAGGGTAATTATAATTTTAGGTTTAGAATTTAAGGGGTGCTGGAGGGGACCTTTTATAAGTGAGAGGATTAACTTTTTTATAAATATACTTATTACTTAATATAAAAAATAAAAGTCATTTTAAATTTAAGCAGATAATATTTTTTCAAATAATGAGAATTGTGTGAGGGGAGGTTGATAAATACATTAAAAACCCATTTAATGTTAAGTTTTATGATATTTTAGGTATTTATTGCTTGATTTAATACATTTAACTTATTTTAAGCTTTACCAGAGTGACTAAATTTTACCTTTGTAGCTTATTTTTATGACCAAAAATAAAGTTGAAATAATTAAAAATATTTTACCATATAATTCCAAATTTTTAGCCTATATTGTTGTATTAAATTTCTAAAAGTGATAAAAATTAACTTCAATATAGGTTTGCATAACACAATAATTTTTTTAGGAAAAATTATATTTAAGCTTGGAAACAAATGTGTAATTATTTTGGATAATATTATTGATAAGTATGAAATTTATTGGTTTATTTTTAAACAGAGGGTTATTTGACTTTCAAACCAATCAAAAATCAAATGTAATCTCATGAATACTTAATTAATAGAAAATGAAAAAAATAGTTTTTTATTAGAATAAAATCTAAAATTGGTTTAAAAATATCAAACATGGGTTTATAAATTCAAAATATTATTTTTAAATTATTTATATTACTCATTAAATACATATTTGGATGATTAAAAGTTTTCATAAATTTTTATGTCATGTTTATATCATTACGATGTCGTAAAATTTACGGTATTCATTAAAAATGTACTATTCACAAACAAAATCTACTTGTTTAGAAAAATACCAAAAGAACACCCTAAGATAATTTTGAAATGGTGATTAAAAATAGAAAGTCTATTTTTCCAAATTAATAATATAAAATTTATAAATTTTACTTTTATATAAGACTATATAGTACATGAAAAAACAATTTATTTAAAATAAAAGCAATTTATTTTTCAAATTAAAAATCATATTATTGTTTAATGTGTCAATAAAATTATTTATATTGATTAATATTAATATAAATCCATAATTTTAACCTAAATATAAATTTATAATATAAAATATCAAATAATAATTTTTTACATAGATAAAATTACAAATCAGTTTAAGGAAATATATTCATTCTTTAAATAAAATATTATATGTATTATGAAGTAAACATATTAATTTTATAAGGATAATAAAATTTTATTGATATTATAATATCTTTTGGCGTATGAAATAAATATTAAAATGTTTTAAAAATAAATATTTATTAAATAAATTCATAACATAAATATTAATAAAATAGGAATGTGATTTTTTGTCTAAATTCCTAGATTTTTACGTTTTACCCCCTTCGAAGAATTTCACCCTAAAAGTTCGATTACTTAAAAAATAAATGAGGGTATTCATAAGACTCAAGATATAGTTTATAATGATATATCAATCTCACTCTCTTAAGTAAGACTAGGAAACTCATATTTTACCTAATAATAAACATATGTCTATATTTTCATTTATTACAACCATTTTATCCAAATTCAAGTCTTTAATTTGTTATAGGAATTTATAGAGACATGCCTTTAATAGATTCATTTTCATGATCATGAACTCAACTAAATAATAAAAACAATATTTATATGGTCATATCTAATCAAATCAAAGTAAATAAACATATTAATATTAAAAATCAATCTTAAGATGTCTTATCCTAAGAAACCTTCATTTATAACCATAATAAATTCCATTCATCTATGACACTATTTTTTCAAACTATAACACTTTTAGTTTAACCAAGTTTTCTATATGTTTCATCCATTTAATATAAATAACCTAATACCTAGAAATTAATTAACCCAAATTTACTAAGATCCTTATCACTATATTATAAAGCCAAAAATTATGGAAGACTATGGTCCTAGAAATCAACTTACCCTTTTATCTAAAAATAACATAATATAAAATATCATTAAATATAACCTTAATCTTAAATAATCTAAAAAATATGTTAATATTTTCCCAAGATATCTTGAATCACCTTGTCACCAAATCTCTTTTCTTCCGCCTGAGTTATCTAAAATTCTCAAATTATATTCCCCCCCCCAAAAAAAACCCATTGTCCTAATAAACCATAATTACCTCAACATCAAATCACATACTAACTCAAAGGGTTATCTATACCTCAATCATTTATTCTTATTTAAACCCAATAAAATTTTCCCAAAATAACCTTAATCACCTTAAAATACAATATTATAAGACCTAAAAATAATTTCCATGCCTTTGATTTATGATCACCCATAGATTTATTAACCCATGGTGGTACTTATAAACCTTATATTATCCTCATTTGATAACATACCAACCTCAAATGTTATCTAATCAATTCTCTAATACCAACTAAGACACCCTATACCTGTACTCCCGGATCCGGTGCTAAAACCGTATCCTTTATACACTATATTTTATAACAACTATAGAATACTAGATATAACTATTATCAATTGAAATATAAATAAAAATATCATGTCACTTAGATACCCAATAACTTTTAGGTATATATTTTTGTAGAAATTTTAGAAAAATCCTTTCATAATAAATCCTTAAACATATTACATTTTTACCACTAAACTAAAATCAACATGAGATGTAATTATTTTATTCAAAGCAAAAAACCAAAATATAGAACTTTGGACTATTTTTCAATATCTACTATAAAATTCTCCACAAATGATACCCTTCTAGACACATCATACATAACATTATACTTCATAACATGGAGAAATGGAAACATAATAAGGGTAATCTCAAATTCTATATAAAGGTAAATTTATCAATGAGTCATAACAAGTTAGATCATATGAACATGATAAAAAATTATCATAGAATAAATATCCAACTAAAAGTATCCTGGAATCATAAGAGTTATCCATAACATGTGATTGAATAAAAAATAACCTCAAACAAAATTAAACACATACCATGGCATAAGAATGTAGAAACATAAGGAAATAATCATAATCCATGGAACACAACATATATATGTGGTATAATATAAAATATGGAATAATAATAAGCATATAAAATAATGAAATTGTGAGAATACACAATCATTCCCATGCATACAATTTTTAAAAAATCCAATCATGTTAAAACATAATGTTGTAAGAAATTACAATCATGCCCACATATTAAATTGTGAGAAAACCCAATCATGCACATGCCTCATGTTATGAGAAAACCCAATAATTTCCTTACATCTCATCATTATATCATGAGATATAAAACACTACCAATTTATTATATGGAAATATAGGAACCCAACTATAACACAATGATAAACCATATATACTAGTGCCACATGAAATTATTCATACATATCATTATGAAAAACCCAAGAAAAGAAAAATGGGCTTCATATCATTTTCAAATAGTAATACATAAAGAGTATTTGCATTGATACCCAAAATTCAATACATAAATGAAATATAAAATACCTTAGTGTATGATCATGAAAATTAGTCCATAAGTAGTGAATCCTTTGTAGGTAAGGAGTAAAATGGAAGTGATGTCCTGAAAGAGTTTTCAGAAATCATTTTTTTATTGCCTAAAAATTCAAAGTTACAAGTCACTTTATAAATTATTTTTCAATAAAGTTAAAAGAATAATTTGTGAAACATATATTTAAACTAATCCCCAACAATTTAACCTCAAAAATAAATAAATTTTATGTAAATAAATGTGGAGTGGAAGATAAAAATTAACTAATTAGAGTGAAATCCATTAATTTATTCTTCAAAAAAATTAAACTTTATTTTTAAAAGAAAAACTTTTCAAAATAATTTGAATAAAAATTACTTTGTAAAAACATGAAAAATTTAAGAATAACCTTCATGAATATAAATAGTTATAAAATTGGGAAAATATTTTCATGTGGAAAACATTAAAAAGGGATTCTTTCCACAATTTTACAAAGAAAGTCAAAAAATGACTTGCCTAGATAATTTTAATAAGGATCCTTTTAAATTTTTTTAAATGAAGTGAAATAAAATAGTTAATAACCTTAATAAATCATTGAATTGTATATAATAACAATTATGAAATAATATAATAAATATAGACTTGGAGGAAAAATATTCCCAACCGTAAATAAGAAGTATGGTCGACTCCACTTATAAGAAAAGTTTTGGTTAAATTGTATTCTAAATATAAGTGAAATGGTAAGAAGATAATTGTACCCCAATAATGACCAAATTATTAGAAAATATATGGGTTTAAATAGATAAATATCATACCATTCCCCAGGATGGAAACTTTGTCATAAAAAATCTCAAATTCAAACTATGGTTGGAAATAAACCACTTATGAACAAAGTAAGGTTTGGACTATAAATATATAAATGAGTAAAAGAGGCCATAAATTCATATAAAATTAAATTAAAATTTTAATATATGCATTAAAGAAGTTTAATTTGATGCAAATAAGATAAAAATGGAATTGAAGGATAATACTTGAAATAAGTGGTGACTTGGAAAGGAAACCTATACTAAGAACATAACATGTGAAATAAGAATATATAAAGGAATAAATTATTGAAAATAATTATAAAATCCATATAAAACAATATCAAAATCTATATAAAATAAAAAATTCTATAATTCATATAACGTTATGAAAAAATCAATGAGATAAGGATACAACTCAATTAAAGGAAATTGGGTAAATAACCCCTTATGAATTGGTAATATATGAATGAAAATATAATGAAAATATATCATGAAATAAGATTTTAATTCATAAGAATAAAATTTGGTTTATGAAAAAAAATTCAATGGATAATATGTACATCATGTAAAACGATTGTAAAATTTTAAATATTTCTTAAGGAATTGAAATTCATACAAAGAACCCTTACTTTGGATTCCCACTTTCTCTGGAATACATTAACTTCTTATATAATAAAATTGGTCTCATTAATAATCTTATAAATATACTTATTCATGTGTATTTACTTCTCTATTAATCCTTTATATTCATTTATTACATAACTATTACTTATTTTCAGATAATATTGATCTTAGGTTGTTAGTAGTTTCAACCGTCCCTTGTCTATTTTCATATAATGGTTTCGGTCATCATTACATGTTCATGATTTCATCATTAGGGGTGGTGCTAGTTTCGGGGGGCCTAGACTTGGAAGTGGGAATGGATTTTGGAACACATTTTCTCTTGATGTCCTAAAATAGGCCTCTATTTCTGGCTCGACCTAGTGCTCTGGTCTGCTCTCTAAATTGGTTCACACGTTTATAGAGGCTCAATGTTGAGGATCCTCTTCTGAGTGTTTCAGAGGATGGTGGTAGGGTAGTCTAGGTGCCCCTAGTGGGAATGGTCTGGTGACTCATTCTCATTCTAGAGAGGCTTGTTCGGAGAAGTATGGTGTAAATGTTAGTTATGGTTTGGTTTCAAGGACATATCTTCTGGTTATAAACAATTTCTATGATGGTCTAGAATGCTAGAGGCTTGGGTTTGAGATCCAAAAGCACCTTCATCTTTAATGAGGTTCGTTGTTAAAAGGTTTATGTACCGGAGATTATTGATCCGAAGTAGGCGTGTGATCGTATCACTTGTTTCAGTAAGTGTTTGGGTTTTTTTCATGTTATGTATGATAGTTCTCGTAGTCAGTCCATTTGGGTGTTTTAGAAATGGGAAGCACATGTGGAGAAGGTTGAAGCTTCGTCCCAGTACATCACAAACAAAATAAAAATGGGTTGTTTTGAAATATTCATCTCCTTTGTTTATGTGATAAATGATGTATCTATTAGGAAGGTCCTCTATCAGTATCTAAGGTGTTTTAGTCTAGGGAACACTGCATGGGTTGTTTCTGGTGACTTCAATACCATAGCAGAGTTTCATGAAAAGAGGGGTGGATCGGAGTATTTGAGAAAATCTATGTAGAAATTTAATTACTTCATGGAAAGTACTGGTTTGGTTGATTTTGGGTTTTATGGTATATGTTTTACTTGGTTTAACAATAGGAAAGGTAAAAGTCAGATATGGAACAGACTTGGTTGGTTTTTGGGAAATTTTCAGAGTTTAGACTCTTTTCCCCAGTCTACAGTTGTGTATCTTTCTAGTGCATTATCTAACCATTCTTCTCTTGTGTTGAATATAAAAAGTGATGGTAGAGGTCCATAATGTTTCATGTAATCTCGAATATGGCCTCGTTGTGAAGGATTTCTAAATGTGGTGTGACACTCTTGGTGCTAACAGACTGATGAGAGTTCGTGGGTGGGACTCACACTAAGAATAAAATGGCTGAAATGTGACCTGTAGGAGTGGAACCATGATAGGGGGAATGGTGTCACCCCTCTTGAGATAATTCAAGGAGAGATTGAGAGGTTTTAGGAGTGGCTTCAACAAGTTTGGGATGATTATGTTTTTGTGGATCTCAATGAAAAACATAGTCTGTATGCTAAAAAGATGTTGGAAGTTGAAAGGGAGTAAATGGAGAAGTCAAGGGACAATTGGATCAAGGTAGGAGATAGGAATTCTGGATTCTTTAAGGATTGTATTAAATAAACAATGGTGGGTAAAAAAATTAATATCAAGATACTAGATTGTTCATTCACTAGTGATATTTCATTGATAGGGATTATGGCCTTGGAGCATTTCAAAACCCTCTTGGAAGAACCGAGTGATTCGTGTATTCCTAGCCTGGAGACTGAAGGGGTTGTCCCAAATTTTTGGCAATGTATCCTGAGATATTTTAATGAGGTGGATAATGTGGTGATGGAGTCTCTTCCATCTTATATGGAGATCAAGGAGGCAGTTATGGGTATGAGTGTAGAGAGTGCACCGGGGATAGATGGTTTTCTAGGATCAATCTTTATGGATGCTTAGGAGGTCATTGGTTCTCAGGTTGGGGAGGCAGTGAGGGAATTCTTTAAGGGGGGATCACTCTCTAGGGCTATCTATGCCTCTTATGTGGTGTTAGTCCTAAAGGTTAGACATCCGGAGTAGATTTCCCAATTTTATAATTTTTTATGTATCTTTACGTATAAGATCCTCTAAATTATTCCTAATATGAGGCTTAGAAGTATGATCCCTCGGGTTGTGTTTGATGATCAACATGGGTTCATTCAAGGGAGAGGCATCCAAGGCATGGTGGGGATTTCCAAAGATATAGTGTAGGACCTTAACAAGAAATATTCTTGTTCAAAAATTATTATCAAAGTGGACATGTATAAGGCCTATGACTGGATTGAGTTGAATTACCTCCTCAGGATGATTAGAATACTGGGATTGATAGAGTGTGTTTGTGACTTTTTCTTCAGATGTTTTTTTCTCACCGTGGTTGTTTATATCTTTCATGGGAGTTAATTTGTTTTTTTTTTAAAATGGGGCACAGACTTAGATAGGGTGACCTGATGTATTCTCTATTATTCATTCTGAACCAGGATGATATATCAAAGAACATAGAGTAGTGTTTGACAGAGGGATCCATTGTTCCTTACAAAAATAGAGGGTGGTGTGGTATTTTTTCTCACCTAATATTTTATAATGATGTACTATATTATATCAATTAAAGGAGGATGTATTTTAGTGGTTGGAACTCTATGATGGAGGATTATGGTATTCAAAGTGGGAAGACAGTGAACCTGAGGAAAATCAATGTGTTTATCTTCAGTAAATGCTGGAGGTGTATATCCAAGTACATACAAGATTAGTTGGTCATGATAGAGAAGAGGATTCATTTGATTTACTTGGGGGCTCCAATTTCTCTTGGTAGGATTAAATTGATCTTATTCGATGGTATTATCAGTAGTATTTCTTCTAGGATATGAAACTGGAAGAATATCTTACTTTCCTTTTGAGTTCGAATCACTCTTATTAAGTGTATTGTCCTCTACGGCGATGCATGTGCTATCTATTATCAGGGATACTAAAGGAACCATTGATCGAAAAGAAAAATTGATGAAAAAGTTTATATGGAATTCTAGAGATGAGAGGAAATATCAATTGTACATCTGGAAAAGACTAGAAAATCCTATTGATGAGGGGTGTTAATCTAAGGAACATTTCAGAGTCCATGAAATGAATGCATGCCAAGTCGTCTCGGGAAATTGTTGAGGGAAATATGCTAAGGGCGGGGTTTTTGAGGCACAAATATAGTGAAAATTAGAATGAATGGGTGGGTATCTTGAGGCACCCCTCGAAGCTGGCAAGAACAATGATTAACCTCCTAGATTTTTTGGTGGATATGACTAGGTGGGTTGTTGGGTGCAGTGAGATAAGGTTTTGGAAGGATAACTGTTGTGGTACCACCCTCCACTATCTAGGATTCCCGACCTAGAGATTCTATTCAGTGAGGCCATTGATTTTCCAAGTTTCATTCACGTGACTCTATATTTGTAGTTACTAGAGGTGTTTCAAACCATCATTATGATAGATGATATGGACTGATGTATCCTCGACTCCTCATCATCTGTCGATTTTAGTAGCAGTGAGTTGTAGAAGAGATTGCATATCAGAAGTGGTTCAGATGAGTGGGATAATATAATACAATGTAAATGGATATTGACCAGGTTGAATTTTCTTGTATGGAGGATTAGGAATAACACACTTCCATCTAATGAGAATATTCATAGGAAGGGTATTGCCTTGGCTTCTTAATGTTGGTGATGTTGTAGGCTGAGATAGGAATCAATATGGAATGTGTTCTTCCAAAGAGACTTTGTTGGTATTGTTTGGGGTATAATGGAGTGGTGCACAGGTGTGGAAGGGGGTGAGGAAACCTTGAATTCTTTCTTGGAATCCTAGTTTCTCGGTTCTGATCAAGATAGTGCAGAGGGCCAAATGAGGGGTATGGTTTTTTCTGCTTCCTATTGGGTGATATAGGAAGCTCGTAACAAAACCTGGGAGGGTAATGAAACTTCTCAGATGTATCTCCTGGTTCGGTTTCAATCACTAGTATAAGAGTTGTGATGGATTCATCTAGGTGGGAGAAGATCCATATCCTTAAGAATAATCATCCAGAGGGTTGTCTCTCTTATGGAGGACTTCAGTCGCCTCAATATAGGGGTGTTGGTGTGCTGGTTGCTGCCTTCCCATGGTTTGAAGATCTATGTTGATGGATCCTTTTTTGGGGGCATGATTTGAGGAGGGGGGGTTATGATGGATGAGCATGGTTCGATTCTGCTAGGCTTCAGTGCCTTCTATCAATGGGGCAGGTTTCTCAGAGAGCAGGTAAGGGTGATTCTCTATGGTCTGCAATTATGTCAATTGTACAATCTCAAGATATCACAGGTAGAATCAGACTCCAAAATTCTAGTTGGGTTAATTAAATGGGAGATCAATCCTACTTGGGAGTTAACATACTATATGGAAGGGTAGAAAATAGCTAGATCTAGGCCTGAAGGTGGTGCATAAATGGCGTGAATGAAACTTTGCCTCAGATGCCTTAGCAAGAAGAGGTGACCCTAGGGAGGCTATTACTATCTATTCTTGTTTGGATTGTTTTCATATGGATTGAAGTGGGGTGATTCCCTTGGTCTCCATCATTTCTTTCTGCCCTAAACTTTCCGTTTTCCTACCTTTGAATAAAATTCAAATTGTCAGTCAGTCATTCCATGGTATTTTTAGGTATATTTATCCAAAATGAAATCTAAAATGTGCTTGTCTCAGTAATGTTTTTAATAAATAAAAATTTGTATGTTAATAATGAGTTAAATATTAGTATTAAAACTCCATTACCTAAAATAATTATTTACTTATAATAATTTCATACCAATAATTAAGTTTCTATAACTATCCATGATAAAATTTTATAGCATCATCCATGTAGGTTGTTAAACCGACTTAAACAAGAACATTCTATAATAATTGGATGAGTAATATTATCTTATAGTTTTACGAAAATATCATTTTTACAAATTATTATGACCTTATTTATATATAATTAATATGAATAATAATAATTTTTAATAGGAATATTAATAATATAAATGAAAATAAATGAAAATAAATCATTATATTCAAATAAGAAAGCGTATTTTATCTTGGAAACCTTCTTAGTTTTTAAATAATTTGGGAATTATCTTAAGACTATAAGATATAAAACATGGGATATGATTATTAGGGAAGAAAATATGGCTATCTATGGTTGTTAATTTGAATTTTATGTGTGGATTTGAATGGGTAGTGTTTCTTTTATAAATGAGAGAACTAGAATTTTTATTAATAATTATTACATAATATAAAAGAAAAAATCATTTTCACAAAAAAGTAATTTTTAAGGAAAATAGATCAAAATTATAAAAATAATGAATATAAGATTAGTGGAGGTTTATAAAGACCTCATCCACTCATTAAATGATATATTTATGATATTTTAGGTATTTACCTCTTGATTTATCACCATTATCTTAGTTTAGCATTTACCATAGTAGAAAATTTTTACCTTAGTAAAATTTCATTAGGGCCTAAAATTAAATTAATATTATTGAAAAGTTTTTACCTTATGATTCTAAATATAAAATCCATTTTATTTAATTCTATTTCTAAAAGTAATAAAAATGAAATAGAAAACTATTTTTAGAAAAAAGAATTTCTTATTGTAAAAATTAATCTTTACTTATTTAGGCCAATAGTATTGATACTCATAAAATTTATTGTTTTATGATAAAAAAAATGAATATTATTTTATTTTAAATCCAATCCAAAACCAAATGGAACCTTTTGAATAATTAATTAAAGGAAAAGGTAAAAAAATAATTAAAAGAAAATATAACTTTGGTTAAAAAATGTAAAATGTTGGTTTCTAAATTCAAAATACTATTTTTAAATGATTTATTTTTCTAATTAAATAAATATGTGGTCAATATAAAGGTTTCATAAAATTTTAATTCATTCTTATATCATTATTATTCCCTAAAAGTTACAGTATGTATTAAAATTGTTATATTCACAAAAAAAATCAACCTGTTTAATGAAATCCCCAAAATTTCACCTAATATAATTTATATAGGTGATCAAAAATATGAAGTATAATTTATCAAATTAAAATTTTAAAATTTAGAATTTTTAATTTCAAATAAAACCTTATTGAATATGGAAAAACAAATTATTAAAAAAACTATTTCTTTTTCAAATGAAAATATATATTCGGGTTTCATACCTTATAAAAATTATTTATAATGATGAATATCAATATAAATAAATAAATTTAGAATAAATATCAATTTAAGATATAAATATATAACAATAATTATTTATATGGATAAAATTATAAATCATGTTAATGAAATATGTTTTACCTTTAAATAAAACATTTTGTATATAATAAAGTAAAAATATTAATTTTATATCCATAATAAGAGTTTTATTGATCTTATAATATATTTTTGGGTTTGAAATAAATATTGATACATTTTAAAAATAAATATTTCTTCAATAAATTCATGACATGAATATTTATAAAACATAAAAGTGATTTTTTATTAAAATTACTTGGTTATCCTAACATATTTGTTTCAAGGACTGAATGGATGTAACCTTCCTTCTTATCAACTAAATAGAAATCTTCAGCCACATATTCATTATTATTTCTTCAACACTCTTCTTTTTATATTGAAATAAATTATAAAGTCCCTAAAAACTATGATTTTACTCTTAGTATCATCTCTTTTATATTCTAAGTCACAAGAGAATGTTTCCATATTTTAATATAGAAATTATTTCTTAAAAATAGTTAGTGTGATGTCCTCCTTAATTATAATTCAATCACAATAAATTATTTTATTTAAAGTGACATTAAATCTCCATGAGACTTGGTGTTATCTATTTTCAGTTTTTACAAAAAAACTATGGGTATTAATTCTATCCATGTTTGAATGCATGTTCTTATGCACAAAACCTCTCTGTGAAACTCTTTAATTTATTCCATGAGTGAAGCCTCACTTCCCTTCATGCCAGAATAGTCTTGGTGGGAATCCTCAACTCACGACGCAATTCATTCTCACAATATAGAACCATATTTAATATATATTTTCTTTTAATAGTTTCATGAAATGTTCTTCATGGAATGATTCCCACTCATTCCTCTTTAAACATCATCATTATATTAAACTCTGCCTCAATCATGGATAATCAACATCAATAGCATGATATTTAATCTTTAAGAAATAACATAATATAAAAAAATTTAAATTATTCTTCTATTTCCATATTATCGAATTTTTTTAACTAATAATTCGTACATAATATATTTTATATCTTATGTATTACAGTAAAGTTCCACCATTTTCCCTATTTTAACTTCTTTGATGGAAAAATATCATACGTAATATATTAAATATATTACGTATCTCAGGATGACTCTTTAATTTTCCATATTTATCGTAGAGAAAATATATTACATAACATACTAAATATATTATTTATCACTCACACTCCTTATGTATTTAAAGTTAGATGTTTCTATTGCCAATTTCTAGAGATCTCTTCATCAAACAACTTATACAGACCTTTTCTTTTTTGATATCTAGCGTCATATCATAGAAAATTCTTATATATTATCCATAGAACATATTATTTATAAAGGGAACACTTATCCTTTCCCAAATTTTTAGTTCTAAGGAATACAGTGTAACCCCTTAATATTTTAAAAGAACACTATGTTCAATATCATACACAACACGCAACACCGAGTCTAAACGAGCCATAATATACTATTAAGATATTATTATTTAATGTAAAAATTAGTACGTAGCCATTGAATTGGTGGGTAAGAATAATATTTTCAAAATTATAAAATATATATAAAGGAAATAGTCATTAAAAATTCATTGATTAAGTCTTAGAAAATAAGTACTCAATTTTAGTAAGGTTATTTTATGCATCAGAAATATGTTTTCTTCAAAAATTATTTTATTGTTTTATGTGAGAAAATATAATAATTAATTATTGGAACTTATATAAAATATCTTTTATAAAAATAATACCTGTTTTTAAAATCATAATATCAAAATTATCTTAGGTTAATGTTTTTTATTTTTATGGAAAAATTGATTTTTCAGTAAATAGTGAAAATACCGATTTTTATTGAAAATTGTATTTTTGTTTCAAGAATTTAGAAATTTATAATGTGTTTGAAAATAATTTAAAACTGAAATTATTTATATTATATTATTAATAATCTAATTAAGTTTATTGGAATAAATTTTATGATTCAATTTATTATAAAAACATTTTTCATATATAAAAGGTATTTTTTAGAAAAAATGTTTTTATCGCATTTTACTGGTTTATTTTAATTTTAATTTATTAAAATTATATAAATTTAGTTTTATAAAATGTATTCTATATTTATAACCAAGAGGTTCAAATTTATTGAATATGAACCTTTTATTTTTAGGCATTATGAATAGTAACCGTGGTAAAATCTATCACCTTGTCAATAAATCGAGTAATTAAAGTTAAAAATAAAACGATAAGGACTAAAAATGATCCTAAAATTTGAATATATTTTGTTGGATAATTATATATCATCCATAATAATAAAAAGGTTAATTATAAGGCCTTTTTTTCATTTTGAGGTGATTATGACATTATAATATTTTTTTGTAAAGAAAAATAAAAAATGTCACACTTTTGTTTTTAATAATTATAATATTTTTAACAAAGGGATAACTAGAATATATTTTCAATTATATGTAGTTTTTTGAAATATAAATGATTTATCTTCATCATTATATTTTATTATTAATTTTAGTGTAAAAATAATTACCTTAAATTCATACACAACACTGGCACAATAATTATTCAATTAACAGAAAAATAAAATAAATGATATTAAAAATATTAAATGTAATATAATTTGAATAAGTTAATATTTTATGTGAATTTTTTGGATCTATATGAAATTTTATTAATGTTTTATTGAATTATATTCGAATCCCCCTATGTCTTGATATATTTAAAGTCAAATTAAATTAATAGTGTTATAAAAGACATTAATGATATTTTTTAATAAATATTTTTTAATTAAATGATTTGAAATTAATAAAAAAAATTTAGATTCAGAAAAATGAATTGGATATTATTTTAAAAATAAACCATGTTCGATTTATGGGTTATTTTTCATTTTATATTGACATTATTAACCATTAAATGGTTGAAAATTTTAATATTACGGTAATTGTTGAAAGTGTCAATGGGGGTTAAAACAAAATGACAAGGGTGAAAAAATAACTAAAACTGGTCTGAATCTTATTTTATGAGATAATATTGACTCAAAATATTATAATATTACAATATTATTAATTTGGATTCATTTGGGCATAAAAATTAATTTATTTTAATTTAATTATTTTATAAAATTCCAAGAAGGACCCTCCCCTTAATTATAAAAGGACACCTCTCCTTTATATTACTTAAACAAATTTTAGTCTTATAGCTCTACCATAACCTAAAAAAATACCTTATAAAATTATATATTCACATTATAGTGGTTCTTATATCCAAAGAAGATCAACCCTATGATTATTAAGAGGAGTTACAAAGGAGTTCTTTGAAAGAAGAGACAATCATCTTAACCAGTCACTTTCATTTTTTACTTCTTCATTTACCACCTATAATTATTTGTTATTTACTATAAAATGGTTACATAATTATCCTAAATATTATTATGGTTATGAAACCACCATTATTCACCCTCTTTCCCATCAAATGGGAAGTGAACATATCACTCATGCATACATACGACTTACCATATTCACATTACGATATAATTCAATTTTAATTACCATATTTAATTAATAGGAATTATAAGGGGTTTAATATATATATATATATATATATATATTATATTATATTATATTATATTATATTATATTATATTTATAACATAATTATACTTATATAATGATAATATCATATCTACATTTTTACCGTCCCAACCTCTGGGAACCAATAACGTAGCTCATTTATACGTGTGGACTACCACCTCCATGAAACGATGTGATTTGTTTTTCATTTATATATTAATTGAATGGTAACTAGGGTATATTTTATGAATATATATTATTTAAATGATATAATAATTATTATTTAAAGTTTAATAATTATCAACTTTTCTTCTGTTCCATCTATCAAAAAATGGAAACAACATTCATGCATACATACAACGTAACATCTCCATGAATGAGGAATTTCATTTTTATATCTCTAAATTTTATGGATTACTCTAAATACATATAAAAAGAATATATATAATGTTTATATCATTATTAAATTTATATATATGATGTAAAATTTATCAAATTATAAATATCTATACTACTGAACTAATACATACATTAAAAATGAAGCAGTTTTACCTAAAATAACGATTTTAAAAAAGAATTGTTTATAAATGGGTGATAAAAGGTTATAAATAAATCATATAAGGTATGATATATATGATTATAATCTTTGAATATATTTATAATAAATATTTTTTTATTATATTGGTGGTGCAGATGCATATGAAGGAAGTCTAACCTAAGGAAAGGGTTTATCATTTTACTTTTACTTTTATGGGACATATACCATATTCACCACTTATTTATTTTGTGTAGTGTATATACCACCCATTTGATATGGTATATCAAAAATCTCTTTATCTATATGGTATTTAAGTTTTATTTTGTTTTTATTTATTTTATGGGGTATACGATTAAAAAGTTACTAAAGTAATAAGGGTTTATTTCACAATCTCATCATTATTTAGGAATGTTTATATTTAATTCCCTGCTACGGAAATAATTTTCTACCATATCCATATTTTTATTAAAATTTATTAAATAATATTTATATTACTTTAAAATTATTTATTAATGAAATTTTTACCTTTTTTTTTTACTTTTTTACAAAATGGTCAGAAAGGAATATTCTTTCCATTTTCTTAATCAGGTACTTTTTAACCTTTTTATAACAGTATAAAAGGAATGTTTTTTAACTTGTATGACATGTATGAATTTTCATACCATCATAACTAAAATTTTATTTGAATATTCCTTTACACATTTATAAGTTTTTTTTCAAATAATATGTTTCCTTCATATTTTCAATGTTTTTATATAAGGGATTTGAAATGGAAAAGGGCATTTTTTCCAAGAAGTTTACGATGATATTTTAAAATTATTTTAATTTATTTCAACATCCATTTTTGAATATTATAATTTAATAAGGCTATTATATTATGATATAATCCAACACAGTTTTATATATAGTTTATAATTAGTTTGACTGGGGAAAGTATTGATATTCTATATGCTAATTCTTCCAAAATGTCTAGTTATTGATTTTTACAGAATGTTTATTAAGTTGTGTTATTTATTCATATGAATAATGAATTGGAATTATTAAGTGATCAGTGGAGATTGAAATTAAATATCCCTTAAATGCATAGGTATGTCTCATGAGACAAACTATCTTGGGTATATAGAAGAGGACTTACCCATTTATATAATATGTCTTGGAATTAGGCTTTGATAGTATAAATGTATTGGAATGAATCCTTATGGTATAGATTTATTATCAAGAGGTCTTGATGGTATTTATTGGATTTAGGCCTTGATGATATGTTTATATATAGGAAAATATGAATTCCAATATTCTAAAATCAGTTATCGATGTCCATTTCACAATTTTGGATAGTTTTTATATATATGAATAAGTTTTTAGTTAATTCAATTATTTATATAGAATTATTTTATTATCATTTATTTCCTACTATATTATTCATGACTTATTTTTATTTTTCTATATGCATACCATTACTGAGTGTATGTGCTTTCCCCATTTTTATGTTTTAGTTCCCTAGAACACTAGGAAATGTTTTATGATTGAAATGTAGAGATATTATATAGGGAATAAAAATGATCCCAAAGAAAATAATCTACAGTATTTTTTGTTTTAAAATATAAAGGTAAATTCATGTATCTATCTGGTTTTCTAATAATAATAAAATATTTAGTCTTTTGGTATGTGATTACATGTATATATTTCCAAGGTAATAAAGTTACCACTAGCTTTGGGATACTTGGATTATTGTATTTATAGTTTGTATCAGAGAAATTTTAGTAGAAACCTTGAGAACTAGATTTAGGAAAACATATATTAAGGAACATAAACCTATGATAAACCTTGAGAATATTCCCGTAGAAACCAATATTATTATTATGATATTTTTTTTGCAATTTTTTTAATTTATGGTAAGATTTTCTCTAGTTTAGAAATTTTAAATTATGGATTATAATGTTAGGATCTATTATAGTGTAAGACATTGTTTAAAAATGGAATGTAGTGGGATAAATGGAAACCATCTTAATGCATGTAATCCTTGTATGGGTTTCACTTTTTGGTAGGATAATGAAGGTGGATATGGATCTACAAATAAATTTGACTAAATTATAACTATATTAGGTAACCATTATTGTATGTAGAAACTTATTGATCCAATACTTGGTGTAAATTTTTTAGGTCAATTCATGCATCAATGACCTCTACCATTCGATGGGTCTATAAATCCATTTGTAATTGAGCAATTGATAAGTTCCATATAGAAGATATTTCTCACTTTGGGAAGTAATGAAAGTGATAATGATTTCATGAAAATTTATCATCTCTCAAGGGACATAGATCAAAGGTGGTCACTTATTCAAAACAATATAGACGAAGAGTAAGAATTGAAATTTCAATGGAAGGATTTTAAGGAAATTTTCTTGGAAAAACATTTTCTTCATGAGAAAATACGGAGATACAATTCCTGTGTCTGAGACAAAAGGAATAAAAAATGTTACTAAGTATAAATATAACATTACAAGGTTATCCATGCATTCTACAGACTACGTATATAATTCAAAATGCAAGATTGACCATTTCTGTGAAGGGATTAAGAAAATACTTCAAAGGGAACTTGTATCCCAAACATTATCATCATATTAGGATGTGCGTTCTACCAAGATACAAAAATTATTTATCTATGTCTTTTGTCATCGAAGGAAAAAAAGAGAAGAAAATAGTTGAAGATAAAGAAATGGGTAATGGGAAGAAGGTAAAGAAGTATTTTTCACATGTGATATTTGTGGAAAGAAACACCTTTCCACTTTATTGAAGGTAATACACGTTTTCATCAATTATGGAGGGAAAGGACACTAAGATCATAATTGTAAGGGATAGAAAGAATATAAAAATATGGAATTCCTGAACTCTAAGTATATGGGGAACTGCATAAATGAATAGTCAAGGATTCAATGGAATATAGATTAGAAGTAGTAAAGGGATCAATTTTAAGATTATGCTATTATTAAAGCTTAAGTGGAATGATTAAAGTAATTGTGTATTTGGATTGAGGTATTATGTGCTGGAAATATTTTATCAATGGTATTCCTATTATTATAATCATGAAACATATAAGGATTGTTCTATAATATTTTTTCTTTATGTATTTGAAATTATATGATGAATAGTATCGATAACCAAGAAAAGTGATTATTGGTAAGGTGATATTTTTGGAGAATGTATGAATAATTGAATGATAAACCTTAATGTGTTATAATATTGAGTTAAAAATGTTTAGTTTTGATAAAGAGAAAATTAAAATTTAAAAATTTAATGGTGGTGTTATAGGTTACCTTGAAATTTTTTAGTGATTTGATAGAAAAACAATTTATATTTGATTTTTATGCATTTTTGGATTTAGGGGATATATGGAATAATAATAAAATTAATGGTGTCTAAAGTTATTAGTATATGTGATAAATTTATTCACATTTTTGGAATGTGAAATTATTAATTAATTTGTTTTGTCTAGGGATAAAATTATGATCAAATTTTAGGGTTTTGAATATGTTCAGTAATATTTCAGATGAGTATTAAGGTTAACAACATATGGAATGGATTAATTTGATCATTTGATATTATTGTTTAAGGTTAAAGTATTATTTGTCATATTGAATAACTTGTGCTAAAAATTTTGGTTTTGGTAAATATTTAGAGGCTAAATTAATGAATTATGGAACTTATGACTATTTAAAAGTTATCTACGTATAATAAAATCATCTTGAATATCCATTTTTTGGTGTAATAAATGAAGTGGAAATTGATCAAAGAATAAAAAAAGGATGAGATTGTGATAATGAAATAGAATGAAATCAAGTAAGTTTATTTTCTCAAGTGATTTATCTGTATAGTAAAATAATCCTTCAACTTTATAAAAATCACCTTGAAATAAAACCCTTATTTGTTTACTTTTATTACTGATAAATAAATTGTCCTTCTACCCAACATATATTTACAGTTTTGTGAGGGATAACATTATCATGAAAATATTTTTATTAATATAATACTTGGGTTTTAGTTTTATCTTCCATGTCCATAATTATACTTCCCATTGATATTATCATATTTGGAAACCTATTTTTGTGATGACCTTAACATTTACCTTTCCATCTTTTAAGAGGAAGTTTTATTAACGATTTTTACGATGTGGGTTTTCCATAAAGGAATTTTAAAATGAAAACCCTTGATTATAGAACACAAGTTTAAATTGTGAGGAAGAAATTTATTTATGGGGATGGGATAATTTAACTCCACGATATTTTAAAATAACACTATCTTTGATAGCTTACACAATATCAACATTGAGTCAAAATGAACCTCAATATACTATTAAGATATTATTATTTAATTTAATAATTATTGGATAGTCATTGAATTAGGGGATAAAAATAGTATTAAGTGAATTATGGAATATATATAATTGACATACTCAATATAAATTCATTTATTAATGCTTATAAAATAAACACTCAATTTTATCTAAGGTTATTTTATACTATAGAAATGCATTTTCTTGAAATTTTTTTTATTAATTTTCATGTGAAAATATTATAATTAATTTCTATAATTTCTATAATTTTTTTATTAAAAATTAATTTTTTAAATCATAATATCAAAATTATATTATGGTGAAATTTTTGGATTTTTCTAAAAGGATTGTTTTTAGGGAATAATGAAAAAACCATTTTTATCAAAAACTAAATTTTTGTTTCAATCATTTAAAAATATAAATTTTTTTAAAATGATTTAAAAATAAAATTAGTTACCTTATATTATTAATACTACTATTAATTTTATTGGAATCAGTTTTATGATTGAATTTATTAAAAAAACATTTTTACCCATAAATTTTTTTTTCTTGAAATTAGTTTTCATCGCGTGTTGCATGTTTATTTTAATTATAATTTATGACAGTTATAGAAAATAAATTTTATAAAATGGATTCTATGTTTGGAATCAAAAATTATATATTTTTTTAAAATATCCTTTTTATTTTTAAGAATAATGAATAGTAAGCATGGTAAGATCTATCACCTTAGTAGAGGGTAAATTGAGTAAACATAAAATGATAAGGGAAAATAATGACCCTAACAATTGCCTAAGTTTTATTAGAAGACTATATATCATACATAACCATTAAAAGGTGTAATACATGTTCTTCTGTTTATATTTTTATGTGATTATTACTTTTATAATATTGTACGAAAAGAAATGTAAAAAATATCACTCCTGTTTTTTAGTAACTGTAATATTTTTAACATGTTGATAACTAGAGTATATTTTTATTTATATATATTATTTTTAAATGTAAATTATTTATCTTCATCATGGTATTTTTTCATTTATTTTAGTGAATAAATAATATCCTTAAATTCTTACACAACACTGACACAATAATTATTCAATTAATGGAAAAATAAAATAAATTATATTAAAAATATTAAAAGTAATATAATTTGATTAATTTAATATTTTATATGAATTTTATAGACATATATGAAATATTAGTGATTTTTAAAGGATTATATTCGAATTAGAACTTTTTCTTGATGTATTTAAAGTCAAATTAAATGAATAGTGTTAAAAATGACATTAAAAATATTTTATAATAAATAGTATTTTATTAAATGATTTAAAATTCATAAAAATATCATATTTGAAAAAATTAATGGGATATATTTTTAATCATAAACCATGGTCCATTGATGGGTTTTTTTTATTTTTATAGTAACATTATTAAAACTTAATCTGCAGGAAACTTTAATATTATGGTAATTGTCAAAAGGGTTAATGGGAGTTAAAACTGAATGAAAAGGGTGGAAACATAACAAAACATTTCAAAATTATATTTTATGAGATTATTTAGAATAATATACATATTTTATTTTAATATTATCAATTTGGATTCATTTGGACATCAAAATTACTCTATATTAATTTAATATTTTAATAAATTCCAATAAAGCCTCTCCCCTCAATTCTAAATGGACACCACTTCTTTATCTTCCTTACACCACTTTGAGTATTATAGAACATACATAGACTTATAAAATACCATATTAACGTCCCTAAACACATTCTAGAGTTTTTGTTATCCCAAAAATACTAACTATAGGATCCTTAAGAGGAGATCCAATGGAGTTCTTCCAACGATGTGGTAATCGCCTTAATCAATGACTTTATTTTTTTAATTGTTCTTATAACTCATATAAATATATGATATTTATCATAAATGGTAATATAAGTATAATAAATATACTTAAATTTTATCATGATTATTAAACCACCATTATCCACCCTCTTTCCTATCAAATGGGAAGTACAAGTATCGCTCATGCGTACATATAGCTTTCCATCTCCACGTAGCAATGAAATTCATTTTTTTGTTACCATATTTTATGAATTGGAATTATGATTGGTTTAATATTAATATATGATATTTATAACATAATAATAATTAAATAATTATAATATGATATCTATTTTATTACCTTTCAAACCTTTGGGAAACAATAATGTCGCTTATGCGTACGTGTGGACTATTACCACCACAAACTGATGTGATATTTTTTTTCATTTTTATTTTAACTGGATGGTAATGAGGATGTATTTAATAAATATATATGATTTAAATGATACAATTATTATTTTTTAAAGTTCAATAATTATAAATCTTTATTTTTTTCCATCCATCAAAAAAAGGATACAACAGTCAGTCATACGTACGGCCTACCATCTCCATGAATGGTGAACTTAATTTTTCTATATCTAAATTTTATGGATTAATATAAACACATATATAATGAATATATATGATTTTTATATCATTAAGAACTTTCTGTATATGATGAAAAATTATCAAAGTAAAAAGACAAAAACTAATGTAATGCCTCAGATTTTCGATGTATTATTTTTAAATATTATATAAAATTAACACAAGACTAGGATTTTTGACGGCATTCAATTCTGAGGCCTGGAGTGCCTTTAATAAATGTTTGAAATAAATTTAATCTTTTAAATAGCGTGCACGAGTGTTTTTCCTGAAAAAGGGGAATAAATTTTAAATGGGTTCCCAGATTAGAAATATGAGGGCACAGTTGCGTTTAAAGTAGAAAATTTACCTCACGCAGAGCCTAACATCGACCGGCGTGGGTCCAATGTAAGAGTTAGATTTTGGAAATTTTAAAGAAAATAAAATAAATTAATAATGTATTTTACTTTAAATATTTCCATAACGCAGCGACGATTATTTCCTTTTAAATAATTAGGAGCCCAGGTCTAAAATCATAACCCTGGAAAACTCCTTAGAAACATATGGAGCTTTGGAGAGGATCCAACCTTGGAGGATTCTTGAAGAATGCCGAAGAACGATGATGCGGGGATCATTGCACAATGATATTGAATCCTAAATGATGACCGCTCTTCCTCTTCATTAGTGTTTGAGGTAGGGGTTTGTTACTTTCATTTAGTTCTTCCCCATTCTTTGATTAAATTATGAACACAGATCAACCCACAAATAGGTTTATCTGTGGATCATGTGTTCTTATGGGAGGGTGTTATTTTACATTTCTTTTTGGGATTGATTTAGGAAATTTATTTGTGATAATTTTTGGATTATCTTTTGATTCATCTTGTTTAATACTTCTAACGAGAGAGAATCGATGCTGTGACGAACAATGGTGGAGGTGAGTTCCTATTTTGTTTATTGATTTCTTCCTCCTTTTAACCCTATTTTTTCCACGTTCTTCACAGGGTTATGAAAAATGAATATTTTCACATGCGTTTTACAACTCAACGTTGACAAATTATAGATTTGACATCGTGATGACTCAACGGAGGTGAAAAAAAGGAAGCAGAAGAATTGACACGGTTTTGAAGAAATTTTTCTTCAACCGTTCTTCACACAGATGATCGAATTGAGTTTTTGGGGCCGATCGAACCCCAAAAACCTCCCAAAATGTTGGTGGTATAGAAGAGAAACCTTGGATCTTGAGTATCTCTATGATCAGACAACCAAATCAAGAATAAAAGGATCCCCAAGGCCTGATGATGAAGAATGATGCTTCTGGAAAATTACAATGAACACGGCATGTATATCGAGGAACACGCCATGTAGGGTTGGCCTAATGGTGGCTAGGGCTTATGCGCTACACACAAAGAAGAACACAACATGCTCCTGGTAGGACACAACATGTGGTACCCACATAGCTACAACTGAAGTTCCAGGCAACAAGAAGGAGAGAAACGACATGTGGACACAGTCACACGATTTTTGGGTCCCTATGAGGACTCAACATGTATCTTGGAAGATACACAGACACGGGGTAGAGTACACACAATGTACTCCACCACATAGCCAGATGAGGCCGGTTACATGGGTTACCCTGAGTAGTGGTTGCATGTTATGTCCCACATGGTTTAAATATGTGTATGGGAACATAACCACGTACACTAATGAAACCCTGATTACTCAGACACTAAGTGTGGTCCATCCTACACGCAGTGTACTTACACCCCTTCAACACAGCATGTTCTTATGACTGGGGCCATTTTACACAGGCAGTGCCCAGAGTCGAGAGACACAGCGTGCAACGCTTCTACATGCCATGTATATCCTAGAACACAACTTTATCACCTTGTACACCATTCCTTGGATAAGTTTCATTCAGGTTTGTGCTTCTTTTTCTCGTTCCCCTGAAGGTCAGGTATGGATTCCATCCAGAGAAGTATGAACCCTTCAGCATGAATTTCTGAGATAGAGTCAGGTATCCCTCCAAGAGGCTCAGAGAGAGATCCTATATCCATTATTGACCTTAGGATGAGTCAGGTATCAATGTGAATGATCCTACAGGATACCGATCCTCTACTTAGCAAGTGAATCTGGACGAGTCGCGATATCCACCAAGGCCCTAGCAGTGATCCTCATTTTTTTATTGTGATATTTTTCCTCTTTGGAGTGTGTTCTCTGAAAATGAGTGAATCTATCTCATGGATTTTCCCTATGAATAGTAATTCTCAGACAAACATCATCAGAGTCATCAGACTCATGGAGTGAGTTCTCCCAGATAAGTGCTTCTTGGAACTTGTGAAATGAATCTCTTTCATGGGCATGCAGTCATGTGACTTGTCTCTAGAATATAGGTCTGGGTTTTGAGTATATCTGGATTATGTTTCTCATTCCATATATTCAATATACATATAATGAATAGTGATTACTGTACCTTTACATTGTGTATTTTCTTATGGTTTTCGGGGTCCTCTACTGAGTATTGTTATACTCACTGCTGCACAGGATTTGCCTATAGTCATGTCTTGTGGAGATGAGAGGCCTTTTTAAGGATTCCAGGGAAAAATAGGACTGGACTGAGCTTTTTGAGTTCCTAACAGGACAAGGTGTTCCTATGGATATGAGTAGCAGTCCCAGTACCTCTTTGTGCTTATAGGTTGTATTATGTAGTTTGCAGACTCTTGTTTTTGGTGGACTTGTATTCTGGCCCAATTTTACTTTCCACACTTTACTTCCATTGTACTCTGTTGGTTGGGTTTAGTTGTATGCATGTGTTTTTGTTCCTTAGTGGATTTTAAATTTCATAATTTTTGGTCTTGGATATGTGTGAATGCGTATAGGTACTTAGCCAATGCATTCCATGTTAGTGATATGCCTAGTAAGTTCTAGTCACCTACCCTTGGCCTATTGGAGGTGGGATTGGGGAGTCGTAGCATGGGCCCCACTAGGACGGGTCATGATAGAGTTATATCAGAGGTGGTCAGTTCTAATTTATAACTGAGAGTTTGTGAGATTTGGTTTAGGGAAACATTGTTAAGTGTTTCGAGCTCATATTTCATGCTAAAGACTCCAGTGTTGGTGCGGGTGGACGATGTATCCATACACCAAGACTCTAATAATATTCTTTTTGACTTAGTACATGAAAAAACTATTTGCGGGGAAGTAAAATAGTGGTACATGCATCATATAGGAATGGGTTGTGTTTTCCATATCCTTTGTGTTAGCTATCCAAATGTACTCATTGACCACGATACAACTTGTTTAATTATAGTATGACTCCGCGATGCATACCTTCTAGGATTCAGCAATGCGATCATGAGGATGACCCCATCAGTGAAGAGGCTTCGATACAGGGACCAGTTCCCTAAGCGTTACCTCCAAGTGGTTCACCTGCTATACCACCACCAATGGAGCAGCCCGTGGTTCCTGTAGTACCGACAGATGAGGGGCACAGGCTGAGCGCGCTCTATGAGTTTCAGAGATAGGGACCCATCCAGTTTTGAGATGAGCCCAACCCTCTTGTGGTTGGGTACTGGCTTGAGGTGGTGACTAGAGTTTTCTATCTAGTGAGGACACCAGCAGACCAGATGGAGATCCTAGGAGCGATCCTTCTTCAGGGTTTAGGGGGACTATGGTGGAGTTTGACCACATAGATGCAAGAAGAGGATACTCTTTCATAGAAATTTTTTGAGAGACTCTTTAGATAGGAGTTCTCTCCGGTTACGCTGAGAGCAGTGCATATCTAGGAGCTTCTTCAGCTCCTATTGGACAGTTTGATGGTGGCCAACTATTCATCGAGGTTCAAAAACCTCACCTGGTACTCAATTGATATGGTTAGGGATCAGTACTTCAAATCTCAGGCCTTAGAGAAAGGTCTACTATGGGATATATGAGATAGTGTTGTGAATCTATGAATATCAACTTATACTGGAGTGATCAAGTGGGACTTGGTGATCAAGAGCTTCTTGGCATAGCAGAGACATCCCATGGAAGTCAGCAGAAGGCAGATAGGTGTGGAGACCTCGACAGCAGGGATCCAACATCTGGGACAGGGTTTGGGACAGGGTAGTCATCCCAAGAGGACGTAGGATAGGGGATCGACAACCCATGTCTCTCAGGATGGATATAGTCAGCCTTGGGAGAGGCGATGCTACTCATGCGACGATTGGGGACATCACTCTAGAGACTATCCAATATGTTGATCTGGTGACAGAGAGGTGGTGGATAGACCACCGAGGCTGAGCTAGAGAGTGGAGCAGACCGACCCTCTAGGAATCAGATGTGGTAGAGGAGCAGGGAGAGCTTTAGGTGGTGGAATATGCTTCGATCTACTCCCACCACCACCCCTAAGAGGTCCGCAAGATGCTCAGGGAGCAGGAATACAAGGTCAAGGATTGCTGTATGTGGTCAAGGTGAGCGACCCAGGGACTCCAGAGATGATCTGAGGTATGATTTGGGTCTTTTACACCTTATATTCCATTCTTATAGACATAAGTTCCAATAATTCCTTCCTCACCACATGACTTGTGCGAAACCTTGATATTCAGGTAGAGCCGTTGACTTGACCATTACACTTGGAGACACCTACGGGAGGGGACTCGATGATCACACTCCTTTTTAGACATTGTGATCTTACCCTTGGAGGTGAGAGTTTCATTTGGAACCTCTTAGTGGCAGCGTCGAGGCCTTACGACGTCATTCTTTGGATGGATTTGTTATCTTTAGTCCATGCCCATATTGACTGGTTCAAGCGAAGAGTGCAGTGTGTCCACAGTGATGGGACAGGGTTTTCAATTGTTAGTGAAAAGGAGACCCATGAAACACAGGATGGGCTCATGTATGGGAGGGTGCAGCCAATCACTCATGAGTTGGCTAGAATTACCCACAGAGTAGTAGATGTTGTGAGCTTCCAGTTCCTAGCAGTTGTGGTGGAGTATGAGGACGTCTTTCCTGAAGATGTTATAGGACTGCCTCCCTATTGGGAGATCTAATTTTTCATCAACTTGGTACCAGGTATGACACCGATATCCTCACCAGCATATCTAATGGATCCCGTAGATCTGCATGAGCATAGGGTTCATTTAAAGGATTTATATAGGAAAGGGTTTGTGAGATCCAACGTTTCACCCTAGGTGGCCCCAATTTTCTTTTCCAAGAAGGCATATTAGAGTTTGAGGTTGTGCGTGGACTACCGGCACCTGAACCAGGTGACAGTGAAGTACAAGTATCCACTTCCAATGATCGACGACCTCCTCGATCAGCTATGAGGGGCGCATTGGTTCTCGAAGGTTTTTCTTCAATCAGGTTACCACCAATTATGAGTACGAGACATGGATATACCAAAGACGACCTTAAGATTCCACTACAGTCACTATGAGTACTTGGTGATGCCTTTCAACATGAAAAATTCCCCCTTAGTGATCATGGGACTTATGAACCAGATCTTCTATCTGTACATAGACCAGTTCATAGTGGTCTTCATCAACGACTTAGTTGTGTACTCATTGTCAGAGGAGGATCACACAATACACCTGTGGATGGTTTTAAACTTACTCTGAGAGAACCATCTTTATAGGAAGATCTCAAAGTACTAGTTAAAGATTTAGAAGGTCCACTTTTTTGGACATGTCATCTCAGCAGATGGAGTAGCTATGGACCTAGACAAGGTGGAGGCAGTGTTAGTATGGGAGCTGCCACATAGCATGACAAATGTACGAAGCTTACTTGGGTTGGCAGGATATTACCAGATATTCATTCATGATTTCTTCCGGATATCATCACTGATGAAATACTTAACCAAGAAGGGTTAATCCTTTATGTGGATGGAGAAGTGCTAGCAGACTTTCGAGCATTTGAGAGAGAGTTTGATGAGCTCCCTGATCTTGAGATTGCTGGAGGAGGGTGTCGAGTCCATAGTTTTCTCCGATGCATAAGGGACTGGATTTGAATGTGTCCTAATGTAGGGACATGCATTGATTTCTTATGGTTCACACTAGCTAATACTGCATGGACATAACTATGTGACCGATGATCTGAAGTTGGTAGCGGTAGCCTTCAAATTTAATATGTGGTGACAATACCTTATGGGTGAGCGGTTTATCGTATACTCTGACCACAAGAGCCTCAAATACATATTCTCATAGAATAATATGAATATGAGGTAGATGAGATGGCTAGAGTTCCTCTAAGATTATGAATTAGAGATCATCTATACTATTGGGAAGGGGAACAAGGTGGTAGATGCTCTTAGCAGGAGATCGATCTCATAACTATTGAGTGAGGCAACAGAGCAGTTGGCCTCGTTACAGTTATCCTTTATGGACAGATAGAATGCATCTTACCTTTAGTTTATGGATGTAACCCCTTCACTCTTACAATGAGTTAGGGAGTCACAACTAGGGGATATCGACTGTGAGACCTTACGTGCTAAGTTATCCATAGTACATGATCCTGATGAATTCTCGCAAGGTGGGGACCACATCATCATTTTTAGAGGATGACCTGTTGTACCAGTGGCGTTGTGGGAGGAGGTCCTGAGGGAGTTTCATATATCCCCCTTGGAAGTACACTCTAGCATGGCAAAAATGTACCAGGATCTTCGATTGCAGTTCTGGTTGTTAGGTATGAAGAAGGCAGTAGCATAGTCCATTTCTCAATGCCTTACATGCCAGTAGTTGAAGGCTGAGAACGAGGTTCCAGTACGGTTAGCGCACTCCCTGGAAGGGCCAGAGAGGAAGTGTGATGGAATATCGATGGACTTAGTGATGAGCTTACCAAAAAATGTCCAAGGGGAATAATTATATCTGGGTGATTATTTACCTACTCACCATATCAGCCCAATTCCTAGCTATCAGGGAGAAGAGTTCCATAGAGAGCTTGGGACACCTCTATGTGTAGGAGATAGTTCAAATTCATAGTGTCCCTTCGATGATGGTCTCAGATCGCGATTCTCATTTCACATCCCGGTTGTGTAAGGGATTGTAAGAGGCTTTTGGGACTCATCTACGCTTGAGCACATCATTCCATCCCCAGACAGATGGTTAGACAAAGTGGACCATTCAGGTTCTAGAGGATATGTTGTGAGCTACTATCTTGGACATTGGTCATAGTTGGGAGGATCACCTACCACTAGTAGAGTTTACGTACAACAAAAACTACCACTCCCCCATCGGTATGGTGCCATTTGAGGCCTTATACGGGTGACCCTACCGATCACCGCTCTGCTGGATTAACCTTAGAGAGTCAGTACTAATGGGTCCAGAGTTGGTGCGAGCTAACACTGAGAAGGTCTAGATCATCCAAGAGTAGATGAAGACTACACAGATCCAGCAGAAGTCTTAAGCTGACATATGATGGAGACCTCTGGAGTTCAAGGAGGGAGACCATGTCTTCCTTCAGGTCTCACCTTGACGAGGGTTACAAAGATTTGGTCGGGGTGGAAAGATATCTTCAAGGTTTATTAGACCATTCCAGATACCACATAGAGTTGAATAGGTGGAATATTTCTTAGCTCTACCACCGCAGTTACACTGTGTACATGATGTCTTCCATGTGTCGCAATTGAGGAGGTACGCGCATGACCGATCACACGTCATCGACTGGGGCGAGCTGGAAATCGAGGATTGATCGAATTTTTTTGAGTACCCAGTGGATATTGAGGATCGACATGAGAGGATCCTTCATGGGTGATCGATTCACTTAGTGTGCATCCGGTGGCAGCATGAGAACCTTCAGGAGAGTACGTGGGTGCGAGAGGCTCAGATCTACGCCCAGTACCCATATCTTTTTGAGTAGCCTTTTTTAGCTTTCTGGGATGTAAATCCCTAAGGTGGGGAGAATGTAATGTCTCTGATTATCTATGTATTATTTTAAATATTATATGGAATTAATAAGAGACCAGGATTTTTGACGTCTTGCAATTCTGAGGCCCGGAGTTCCTAGATAAATGTTTGAAATAAATTTAATCTTTTAAAAGCCCGCACGAGAAATTTCCTGAGAAAGTGTAATTTTTTTTGAAAGAATACCCAAATCATAAATCCAAAGTCACCATTACATTCCGGGAAGCGAATTTACCTTAGTTGGGGCCTAAAATCGACCGACAGAGGTCGAGTGAAAAAGTTAGTTTTTTAGATATTTTAAAGAAAATAAAATAAATTAATAATTTAATTTATTTTAAATGTTTCCATAATACAACGAAACTTATTTCATTTTAAATAAAAGGATCCTAGGGATAGAATCATAACCCTAGAAAATTCCCTAGAAACCTCAGGAGATTTAGAGTGGATCCAACCTTAGAGGATTCTTGACGAACGCTGACAAACAACGACGCATGGATCATTGCGCAGTGAGATCCAATCCTGGAAAATGACTGATCTTCCTCTTCATAGAAGTTTGACGTAGGGGTTTGTTAATTTTATTTAGTTCTTAACCTTTCTTTGATTAAACTATGAATGCAGATCAACCCATTCACAGATAGTGTCTTCTTGCGGGAGGGCGTTATTTTTCGTTTCTTTTGGGGATTGATCCAGGAATTTTTTTGGTGACAATTGTTGGATTATCTTTTGATTCTTACTGTTTAATCATTAAAATGGGAGAAAATCAATACTGTGATGAATGAAAGAAGAGGTGCATTCCTCTTTTGTTTATTTATTTCTGCCTCTTTTTAATCCTATGTTCTTCTCATTCTTCGCAGGGTTATGAACAACGGATCGTTGTGCATATGTTTCACAATAAAGTGATCCAAAATTGGAGATCTGACATTGTGATGACTTAATGGAGGTGTGACAACGATGGTGATAGATTAATTGACACACTTTAGAAGAAATATTTCTTTGACTGTTCTTCGCACGGATGATCGAATCTAGTTTTCAGGGGTTGATTGAACCCCCAAAACTCACAAAACATTGGTGGTATAGCAGAGCGACCTCAGATCTTGAGTATCATGATGATCAGATGGCTGGATCGAGGATTAGAGGAGCCCCAAGGCACGGCGATGAATAACGAAACTTCTGGAAAATTCTGATCAACACGGCATGTATCCCGAGGAAGATTCCATGTAGGGTTGGCCTAGAGCTTATGTGCTACACATAGAGAAGAACACGATGTGCTACTAGGAGGACCCGACGTGTGGGACCCACCTAGTGGTGGCTGAAGTTTCGGGTGATAGGAAGTGGATACATAGTGTGTGACCACTATCACACAATGTGTGGGTCCCTACGCAGACTCGGCGAGTATCTTAGAAGATACACAAACATGAGTTGGAGTACACACCATGTTCTCCACCACATGACTAGATGAGGCCGATTACGCAAGTTAACCAGTGTATCAGTTACACGGTATTTATCACATGGGTTAAATCTGTGAATGAGAACATGACCATGTACACGGAGGAAGCCCTGGTTACTCAGACACGGTGTGTGGTCCATCCTACATGCCGTGTACTTACCCCCTTCAACATGACATGTTATTCTGACTCAATCCATTTTACACGGGCAATACCTGGAGTTGAGTGACACGGTGTGCGACCCTTCTACATACTGTGTATATCCTGGAACATGACTTGATCACCTTTTCCACCCTTTCCTTAGACTGGTTTCATTCGTGTTATTGCCCACTTTTCTCATTCTCTTGAAGGTCAGGTATCATTTCCAACCACAAGAGTATGACTCCTTCGGCCAGAATTTCCAAGATAGAGTCAGGTATCTCTCTATGAGACCCAGATTGAGATCATCTATCCATTCTTGACCTTAGGTAGAGTTAGGTATCGACATGACTAATCCTACAGGACATCGATCCTCTACTTAGTAGGTGAATATGAATGAACCGCGATATCTACCAAGGCCTTGGAAGTTATCCTCGTCTATGTATCATGATATTTTTTGACTTAGGAGTGTGTTCTTCTGGAATGATTATATCTATATCTCGTGGATTTTCCTAATGAACATTACTTCTCGAATGAACGTCATCAGAGCCATCAGATTCATGGAGTGAGTTATCCTAAATGAGTGCTTCGTGGAACCTTCGAACTGAATCCCTTGTGTGGGTATGTGGTCGTGTGACATTTCTCTAGACTACAGATCTGGGTTTTTAGTATATCTAGATTGTGTTACTCTTTATATATGTTTAGTAGACATATACTGCATAGATATGACTGTACCTTTACTTTGTGTATTTTCTTGTGGTTTTTGGGGTACTATACTAATTATTACTATAATCACCCCTGCATGCTCTTTTCCCACACGTGTTGTGCCCTATGTATATGAGCGACCTTTTGATGGATTTCAGTGTAGACGAGGACCAGACCGAGCTTTCTGAGTTCTCTATAGGCTGAGGTGTTCCTATGGCTATGAGTAGCAGTCCCAATACCTATTTGTACTTAGAGGTCGGACTTTGTAATTTGTAGACTCTTGTTTTTGGTGGGATTGTATTCTGACCTAGTTTTACTTTTCACACTTTATTTCATTTTTACTCTTTTGGTTGGGTTTAGTTGTATGCATGATTTTTTATTCCTTAGAGTTTTTTACATTTCAACATTTGGGGGCTTGGAGATGTGTGTGTGTCTACTGTTACTTAGGCAATGCCTCTCATTTTAGTGATATGAATACTTGGTGCTAGTCCCCCGCCCCTGGCCTATTGAAAGAGGTCATGGGGAGGCTTGGCACATGCCCCACTGGGGCGGGTCGTGTCAATAACCAAACTAAAACTTACATGGAAAATGAAGCAGTTATTACTTGAAATAATGATTTTAAAAAATAATTTTTAATAAAAAAGTTATAAAAGGTT
Organism: Viscum album; assembly: GCA_963277665.1. Lineage (NCBI taxonomy): Eukaryota > Viridiplantae > Streptophyta > Magnoliopsida > Santalales > Viscaceae > Viscum > Viscum album. The sequence continues at coordinate 1,774,671,256 of OY728142.1, read as the reverse complement.
ATAAGTATATTATATAATGTATTATATATATGATTATAGTTGTGGAGTATATTTATAATAAATCTATATTAATTATACAAGAGGTTCATATGCATATGAAGGATGTCAAACTTGAGGTAAGGGTTTCTTGTCCCACTTTTACTTGTGGGATATATTCCATATTCACTTCTTATTTCTATTTTTGGTGTACATAATACCCCATTAATATATTATATCCTGAATAAATTTATATTTGTGTTATTTAAAGTTTCATTTTAAGTTAATTATTTCATTTTTATTACAATTCAAAAATTGTCAAAGTGGTAATGGGTTATTCTACAATCTCTTAATTATTCAGGATTATTTACAATTAAGTCCCCAATGAAGAAATTTTCATGTCTATATTTTCCTTAAAATGTTTTAAATAAAATTTCTATCTCTCTCCAATTATTTATTAATAACATTTTTACTCATTTTTTACTTTTTTACAATAAGGTTTGAAATGAATATTCTTGTCGTTTTTCGATTGAGGTACTTTTTAACCTTTTTACAATAGTTTAAAAGAATTTTTATTTAACTTATACATCATGAATTAATTTTCTCTTTGTTAGAGATAATATTTTCTTTGAATATTCCTTCAAAATTTAACAAGGTTCTTTTCAGATAATTTTTTTTCCATCATATTTGTGATTTTCTAAATAGGCGATTTCAAAGTGAAAAGAGAATTTTCCTCAAGAATATTCCAATGATATTTTTAAAGTATTTTAATCTATGTCCACATAATTTATTGAATATTATAATTTACCAAGGTTATTATCTTATGATACCATTCAAAATATTTTCATAGATGGTTTATGATCAGTTTTATTGGGAAAGTATTGATATTCATTGTGCTAGTTCTTCCAATACAAACAATTATTGATTTTTAAGGTATGTTGATTATTTTGTATTATTTAATAATATGAGGAATGAATTGGAATTATTAAGTGATATATGGGGCATAGAATTACATATTCCCTCAATTAATTAGTTGGTTTTATTAGCCAAACTGGATTGGGTATTTGGATGAGGCATTACCCATTTATGTAAGATGTCTTGGAATGAGGCCTTGATGATATAGATGCCTTTACATGAAGCCTTTTTGGTATAGATGTTTTGGAATGAGGCCTTGATGGTATATATGTATTAGCTTGATGCCTCAATGGCATGTTCATATTTCTGTAATTATGTATTCCAACATTATGAAATCAATTATTAAGGTCCTTGTGATTATTTGGAATAGTTTTTATATCCATGAATAATGTTTTAGCTAATGTGGTTATTTATATGGAATTATTTTGTTATAAGTTATTTCCTATCATATTTTTCATGCCTTATTTTTCTTCCATTTTATGTATACTCTTACCGAGCATCTGAGTTTAGCTCTTTCTTATGTTTCTTTTCCATAGTATGTTAGAGAATGTTTTATGATTGAAAATATGGGATATTCAAGAGGGAATTAAGATGATACGAAAGAAAATACTAGGTTGTATTTTATGTTTTCAAATGTAAAGGTAAAATCAAGTATGTATTTTGTTTTAGAAGACTACAAAATAATTCATCCCTTTAGGATGTAATTTATTTTATCTAGTTCAAATGTAATAAAGTAACCCTTGGATATGAGATACTAGGATTGAGGTATTTATAGACACCACATATTACATATTAAAGAAATATTTGGGAATTTTTAATCTTTCTATCCATGCTCATCATCCATCCCCTCTTGTCTTCCCAAAACCTCTCTAAACAATATAAAAACCAACTCAACTTAATTCTAAAACATTTATAGACCCATAAAACATATGTATTGATAAAAAAAATAAAAAATCACTCTAAAGTGTGATAATTGTTTTTACCTTTTTATTTTTTTACAATAAAAATACCATACATTCTAGTAGCAAACCCACATTTAAAAGTGACCAAATCTGAGATATATTCCCCCTAAATCAAAGAAACTAAAATTTAACACTTATTTTACCCCATTATTAGAAATAATTATAAATTGAATAAGTGAATTAGTTGGTATCAAATTCTTTAAATCAATGATTTATGATCCAATCAACTCAAAATATACTATAAAAATACGATTTTAAACTCAAGAAACAAGAAATATATTTAAAAAACTTTCCTGCACTCACATAATAAACACATTAAAATTGTTATAAACATGCTGGTTTCTCCCCATACAAATTACTTCTCACAATTTGTAGATATATAAACACAAATAAAGATGGGAGGAATCTCAAAAATTAGCATACCTTAGTGTTGTAAAGTGGGATGAACTCACATTCACAACCTTAATTTCTCAAAGAAATTAGCTGTAAACACCTTAGTAAGGATATTAGGAATTTATTCCTTGGATGGAATAAATTACAGCTTTAGGATTCCATCACATATATTTTTATTCAAAAAAATATTTAATATCAATGTGTTTAGATCTGTAATATTGTGAATGATTCTTAGAAAAATTTATATCACTCCAGTTATTACAATCAATGGCCAATGGGTATTAAGATCCAACATTTAAATCCTTAGGTTATGACTTCATCCAGATAATTTGAGTTTTTTATGTGGTGCAACAACTTATTCAACTTCTTTGGAGCTTAAATTAATTGTTTTTATCTTATTTTATTTCTAAAAAACATATATTTCACCAATAAAAAATGTCCCACATATTGTGGAATTTCTATCATCAAATCCACATACTCAATATTCATTTTAAAATACCTTTATATCCATCTCACCCTTCTTCATATACATCAATACATAATTAAATATATTTGAAATATATCTCAAAATCCCATTTTCATCCAGAATATGTGATAATTTTGGAATCCATTTATACCTAATATAAAGATTAAATGCATATACCATGTTTAGTCTTGATGCAATAAAATATATGAGACTTCCAATCAACCTTATGAATTCATTACATTTAGATTTTTACCTTCACCATCCTTAATTACTTTTCCACCAACATGAATTGGTGTTGAAATCCATCTATACTCACTACTATAATATAGACCTTTAAGAGCACTAAAAATGGACTTTTTCAGCACTAGAGAAGTGCTAACTACCAGAGAAAGTTTACAAGACCTTTTACTTTATCTGTGATTTTATATAACATCAATAAAGAGTAACTTTATTAGTGCTTTCGAAATCCCTGATAAAGTAAAATTTATCAGTGCTATCAAAATCATTGATAAATGATACATTTATCAGCACTTTAAAAAGCATTAATAAAGGGGCATACTGCGGTGTGCCATAACAACACACTGCAACACTAGTGAAATATGCTGTAAGAGAACACTAAAACAACAAAAACACCACTAGATATCAAAAACATCAAGTGTCAATATATAATTTAAATGAATATAAATTTACAACAAAAATATAAGAAAAAAACACTGTATTATAGACATTTCAAACATTGGTTTATATAATTACATAAGTACAAATTGTTACATACATTCAAAAACATCAATGTTCCTTTTTATATCCTGGCGCTGACTCATGATATTTCCAAACAAACCACCCCTAATCAATAAAAATAACATACCTCTATATTAAAATAATACTTAGGTTAGTAATAATATAAAGAAATAAATTAACATAAAGTGTTAATTTTAAAATAGTATTTCTATCATACCAGGAAAACTATGTATAATATTGTGTTGTGGTTGATTATTACAAGTCACAACCTTTATCATTCATATTCATGAATTATATCTATGATAATTAACAAAATAATTATAAGAAAAGTCCCCACAGGCGCAACCTAGTAGTTGCATGACTGACACTTTTTGAATTAAAATGTTGACTTTAAACTGATAAATGATAATTTGATTCATACCAAGAACAAATTGTATCATATTGGGATTTTAACGATTCTTACATGTCAGAAATGACTTATAGATCATCTATATAAATTTTCAAAATAATATGAATGCGTTTTCTTGGTTTTGAGTAGGTCAGTTTTCCATTTTACTAAAATTGATGTCAATTTTAAATAAAAATACGTACTTGGAGTTGTAGTAGTCACACCATATGTCCGATTGAGGTGAAGATGATTATTTCACTTCTTAAATAACTTATGGACTATTAAAATAAATTACCAAAACAATCCAAATAGGTTTTATCACTTTTGAGTAGGTTAGTCGTCCAGTTTACTAAAATTGATGTTAGTTTTTAATTAAAAGATACGTTTGGAGCCATACCGCTCACACCATGCATCATATTGAGGTGAGGATGATTCTTACACATCTCAAATGACTTACAATTTTTTTTTCACATATCATTAAAAAAAATATGAATGTGTTTGATCAGTTTTGAGTACATACCTCTTCTTTTTAACTAAAATGTCATTTTAAACAAGAAACACAAACATTGACTCATACCGATCAGCTCGAGTTTTGGTTTAATGTGAGACTAATTTCTACATGTCATAAATAAATTATGAATAATTTTTATAAATTATTAATAAAATAAAAGTTTGTTTGATCAGTTTTTATTGAGTGAAACTTTTTGAACTAAAATATTAATTTTAGACTGATAGCAGACACTTGGAGTCATACTGAGAATATCATGTATCATATTTTGGTGAGGATAATTTATTCCCCTAAAAAAGGACTTTTAGATCATTTTTATAAAGTTTCAAAATAATTTGAATGTTTTTTAATATTTTTTGTGTAGTTCAGTTGTCTATTTTACTAAAATTGATGTGAATTTTAAATAAATAGACGCACTTGAATTCATACCATTCTAGTCACACCATGCATCATATTGAGGTGTGGATGATTCTTAAATGTCTTAAAATACTTATTTATTGTTTTTATAAAGTATCAAAACAAAATTATTCTGTTTTCTTAGTTTTGAGTATGTTACTTTTCCTTTTTACTAAAATGTCATTCTAAACTAAAAACACACACTTTGACTCATACCTATCAAACCATGTATTAGTTTTACGTGAGACTGATTTATAAATTTCCTAAATGACTTATGAATCATTTTTCTAAATTATCAAGAAAATAAAAGTGCGTTTGATTGGTTTTCAGTGAGTGAAACTTTGTGAACTAAAATGTCAATTTTAAACTAATAACGGACACTTGGAGTCATACTGGGCACATAGTGTATCATATTGAGGTGATAAAAATTATTACAAGTCACAAATGAATTATGTATCATTTTTGTAAAGTATCAAAACAATCTGAATGTATTTTCTTGGTTTTGAGTAGGTCAGTTTTTCATTTTTCTAAAATTGATGTCCATTTTAAATAAATAACACACTTGGATTCATACCATTCACCCCATGCATTATATTGAGGTGAGTCTAATTTTTAAATGTATAGAATGAATAATTATCTTAAAGTATCAAAACAATATGAATGTTGTTTTTTGGTTTTGAGTAGGTCACTTGTCTATTTTGCAAAAATGTCATTTTAAACTCGAAACACACATGTTGACTCATACCGATCACATCATGTTTCAGTTTGACATGAGGCCAATTCCTAAAATTAACAAATTAATTATTAATATTTTTCCTAAATTATCAAGAAAAGACATGTTTTTTTATTGGTTTTCAGTGAGTGATTTTTTTTTGGAAATAAAATGTTGATTTTAAACTGATAACAGACACTTGGTGTTATATCGGGCACATTATATATCTAATTGAGGTAAGAACAATTCCTACACATCAAAAATGACTTATGGATTGTTTTCATAAAGTATCAAAATAATAAGAATGTGTTTTCTCAGTTTTGAGGATGTTAGTAGTTCATTTTACTAAAATTGATGTCAATTTTAAATAAAAAGATGCGCTTGGAGTTATACTAGTCACATCGTACATCATATTGAGGCGAGGATAATTCCTACACATATAAAATGAATTATGGATCATTTTCTAAAGTATCAAAACAATATAAATTCATTTTCTAGGTTTTGAGTTTTTTACTTGTCTTTTTAACTAAAATGTCATTTTAAACTGGAAGCACACACTTTTACTCATAATGATCACATCGTGCACCAGTTTTTAGTGATAATCATTCCTACACATCAAAAATGACTTATGAATTTTTTTCCTAAACTATCAAGAAAATATGATATCATTTGGTTGGTTTTTAGTGAGTTACATTTATGAACTAAAATTTTGATTTTAAAATGATAACAAACACTTTGAGCCATACTGGGCACATCATGTATTATATTGAGGTGCAGATGATTCCTACACATCAAAAATTACTTAGGGATCATTTTACTAAAGTATAAAAACAATATGAATATGTTATCTTGGTTTTGAGTATGTCAATTGTCTTTTTTACTAAAATTAATGTCAATTTTAAATAAAAATAAGTACTTGGAGTCATAATGGCCACACAATGTATCATATTGAGGTGCAGTTGATTCATACAGATCCCAAAGTCTCCAAGAAATCCTAACTGATAATGATACAATGATTTCCATTTCCTTTCATTGTCGAACTCCAACACTATATAATAACCTAATTTTCTTAGCTGAAAAAACATTCTCATGTTTAAAGCGAAAAGAGTAGAGGAATTTACTTTGTTTTATTATTTACATTGTAGGCTCAAAGTCCAATCTCTCATTATCATGATAATATTCGAACAAACCAACCCAACTCTTAAAAAAGAATTCACATGTAGAAGGAAAACATATTATACGAGTCACAATAAAAATAAATAAAGGAAACCTAAATATGAAATAATAAATTAATTCAATGGATAATGATTTTACTATGAAAAACTCAAGATTACAACTGTGATTGAGTAGTGGAGGGAATTTTAAGGAAAGTGATAAATGTCAACACTTCGGTGGTGAAAATGTTTAGAGGGATAAGAATCTTGGGGAAGTTTTGGTGCAGAAAGGCATGAAAGATGGAAATACCACCCCAATTCAAATAAAAGAATCCACCTGTATAAGAAAAAAATTATTATGTGAGTAATACTAAAAATATACAAATTAAACATAAATATGAAAGAACACAATAATTCTATGAACACTGATTTTACTATGAAAACATAAAGATAAACTTTGTGATTGAGTAGAGATAGTGTCATCGCTCTTCCTACAAAGGCATGAAAGATCGATATAAATCTTCTAAAATAAATTAAATACCCATAGAATAATGAAAATTAAATCAAAATCCCATTATATATTTTTTCATTAAAATCGATAAGGTATATCATAACATTACCTTTACATATTTCCAAAGGGCTTCCTTCATTATAGTTTGTCATTTCAAGGGATTGGTAACATCATCATGTGTATAATAAATTGTTTTCATGTGTATTAAAACATTTAATTTAGATTATGTTAATGCACTAGAGAACACATAATATTATGAGAAAAAAATTGTATATTAAAAAAACTTTTACCTTCTCATTGAACTCTATTTCCTTTTTAAAGGTTTTAAGGATTTTGTTCCTCTATCAAGAATCCAATTACCCTCTTTGTAGCCCCCTATAACATACAAGACATTGTCTATATTGGGAATGATAGAAATTGATTATGATCTCCCAATTAATGGGTCTTACTTGATTGAATTTTCATCTGAACTAAAATTTGTTTTAGTCTCCAGCAAAAAAATCAACCAATTGTTGTTTGTTGGATCAGATATATAAAATAATTTCACTGATTATGATTCCATTGTGAAAAAATATCATTTTCCACTTATATACAGAAACTCAAAAAGCCCATTTCATCAACTTTGACTACACTGATATTGTGAATCCATTTGCAACAGAAAATTATCCCTTGAAATGTTGTATAATCCTTCTCATATATCCATTTGATAATTCCAAAATATGACATATTTTCATAAGTTGGATTTCTTTCCTTGGAACTAAATATGTGCATCACTTCATACACAATCATAACACCACAATTTTGCATCACACTACAATAATCATGTTCTTTTGTACAGAATGTATAACCATCGATTACAAAACCAGTGTAGGAAATAAAATTTTAATTTAGTCCCCCAACTAGCCATTGAATTTGTTTAGCAAATGAATTTGGATTTTTAGATAGTTCCTTATAAATTTGATCTCGGAACCATCATATAGATTATTGATTATGTGTATTTTATATCCATTCTTCATCCCCTAATGGATTCAAATCTCTAATATTTTTTGTGGGATTCAATGTATGGATCAAAATCTTCACTATTATGTAAACTGTAAATGTGTGATTTCTACCACTCTATCAAGGTAATTGTAACATTATTTATTGTGAAAATACCTTTGCCCATAAGGCGATTGTTGTGATGGTAATTTGGATATATATACTATCAACATATAATATTTAATCGATATATAATTCAATATCTTCTTGAACAATATATCATTCTACAATAAAACCTTATGACCGACATTGATTCTTGACATACTCTTTCAAAATCCTCATATGCCGCTCAATGGGTTACATTCATCTTTAATGGAATGGACCACATAGTTGAAACTATCTAACAAATTGAATCATCTGGTGGACTATTTTTCAAAGAATGATGGTGGGAATAACATCTCTATTTCACATAATATGATTGAAACCTCATTATTAGTGATTGTAAACTTTGTTATGTCTATAAATTTACTTCACATGGATTTGAAAAATAAGAAGATTCTAGTTAATGTATGCTATACGCCAACGTGGCCATACCCGAGTGGTAAGGGCTCCTGCTTGCCATCCAAGAGACTCGGGTTCAAAACCGGGTGGAGGCGGATTTCCGGTACTATAGTGGTACTGTAGCAGTTACTATTCGGTACTGTAGCAGCCCAAACTATTCACCCGATTTGGGCCTTCGGGCCACCGGTTTGGGAGTACAGGTATCTAGGGACTTCAGGTCATCAAAGGCCTTCGGGCCACAGGGCCTTCAGGTCACGTAAACCATGGAGTAGTACAGTTCACACAGAAAATGACCCAGAAGAGGATCAGAAAAACAAGAGTAGCAGCCACCAGATGTAGAGCTAAAGGGATTGGAAGAATGATAGGGTATGGCAGCCTCCATTGGGATCAGACACCGTTTAGATTTTTACAGGGCAATGCTAGTTGATCCTTAATGTATGGTGGGGGCTAGGTGAATAATGATGCATAAAGCTGGGGAGGGGCAGTTCAAGTGGGATGGGCCTACGAGTCATGTATTGGGCATGGTATGCCTCTGGGCCTTCGGGTCATGTATTGCGGGTTTGTTGGGCCTTGTGCCTTGGGACTACGGGTCATTTATGGGTCCCCCTTCAACCCTTAAAAGGGGGATTATCCATGATAAAATAAAAAATAAGGCCTTCGGGCCATTCAGGCTATGCTATACATTTAGAGGTAGAATGTAATGGATAGAAATAAGCATTGATTATTTAATCAAAACATGACAACCATGTGATATTAGTCCTTGTAAGTTCAAATTAGTCATTAAAATGACATTCCTAATATTTTGTGAATAGCCATGTAGAACTTTTTCACTATTTAGAAAAATGAAAGATTAAAAGTTATTCTATCCAGATAGAGTTTAAGATGTTGGAGGAAGAAAAATCTACTTTTTTACACTTCACTGTTGCCAAATCTTCCCTTATCCTCATTTTAATCAAGTCCAACCTAGATTTGTTTCCATCTTTTAATTTTCTAGGAACATTTAGTAACAAGCCAATAATAATATCAAATACATTTTTTTTCTACACGAATGACATCAATAAAATTTCTAACATACAAAAAATTCCAATATGACAATTCAATGAAAATTGATAACTTATTTCTACCTAATTTTTCAATTTTTCTTTCAAAAATGGTTTACCGAAAATAGTGTCAATATGTTTTACTTTATTGTATATTTGATATCCTATTTCTGGAGATAGTGTTATACCTTTTTCGATATTCCCATAAAATGCTATTATCTAGGATTGGTATTTATGTCATCGAGGTAAAAATTTATGAAGTTCTAAAAAACACGATCTTTGATGAATGTTTAACCCAAACTATGTATGTTCGTTTTCACAAATGGGACACCCCAAAATACCTTTAATTATATTTCCTGATAAATTTATATAAGTGGGGAATTTATTTATCATCCCCTACAACATGGCCCTCAATGTGAATTTTTCACTTCTTTGAGAATCATACATTATAACACCTATATCCCACATAAATTTCATATCTTCGATCAATGGATCCAAATTGAAATCAATATCATTATTGGGATGCTTTGTTACTGATATATGCAGAGAAAAAATATTGTATTTGCGCTTCATGCATAACCATAGTGGAAAGTTATAATTTACCAACATGATAGGACATGTACTATGAGTATTACTATATACACCAAAATGATCTATTCCATATGTAGATAATGTTATATGAAATTTTCTCAGTTTATTTCCAAATTCATGATACTTATAATCAATTTTCTTCCACTAAGGAGAGTCTACTAAATGATATAGGTTCCCATGTTTCTGCATTCCATGAAATTTTCCCATGATTTCTTAACATATATATAGTCTTTTAACCATGGAATTATAGGAAATTACGATAAAAATTTTGAAGGACTTGATTCATTTTTATTGTATCAATATGCCCCATAATTAGGTTATTTTATTAGTGATTCATGGTTCTTGAAAAATAATATTAAACCATTTGGAAAATCATGTATTTTTTAGATATCATTCCCATTGAATTCAACATTCTTTTAGTGTGGTATGTTAGACATGGTAGTTCATTTTCTTCTGGTAACATATCATCCAGGAGACCAAGTCATTCTATAAAGCTGGTGTCCATCTATATACTGGCAGCTTTCAAATTATATAACTTCAATACATCTGATAGTGTTGTGTATTTAGTATAACCAGTATACAAGGGTCTCTTAGAAAAATTATTTAACTTCTCAATTTTTTTTGGATAATCACAAAGGTCACCTTAAATTTCCATTATAATTTCTTCCATGTTATCTACATCATCATTTATACTCATATTCATATCAAATGATCCATAAACCATAGTATCATACCAATAGATGTGCACACTCAATTTTCTCCATGTTTACCCAAAAATTTATAGTTCTGATCTATTCCATGAAAAATAAAGTGTTCTTCCAACTCCTCCGGAATAATTTTTGTTGAATGAAAACAACAAACACACAGACAATGGATTTGATAAGGGTCATATTCATGCTCTCTTGTAAATATGATGAACTATTTAACTACATCATTATACTATTTTGTAAAATAATTTACATACATCCATTTTTGATTCATATCCATCCTATTGGGTTCATAAAATATCATTTTTACCATAAATAAATAAATACACATAAGATATTCATTATCAAAGGTGAAAGTTATAAAAAATTCTAATGAGGGAAGTCAAACATTCGACTATTTCAAATATTTTTTATATAATATTAAGAAAATGTGTAATTGAATTTAAGAAAATAATTACTCCACTATGGTAGGTGTTATCCTATGAATTTATTAAAAGGTGAAAGTTATAGACAACTTTCATTCTCATCTCCTGAACATTTATGATTCAATTTTTTTATTTGACACACATCCTCCATCTCTTGTAGAAATTCACATATGTTGCTTGAAATACTGAAAGCAGTAGTCACTCATGGTATGGATACTACTCATAGTGAAATAAGAAACATAAAATTGATGGAGGATGAGTGTCAAGAAACAAAATTCAATAATTATTTCAGAGATAAAACTGATGAGAATGACAGTTGTCTATAAAAGTGATGTGGTATGAGTCTCAAGCAACAAATTGTAATAATAACTAATGTTTGGCACAAATCAAGTCTTTATTAAATCCCCTAAACAAATGAAAATATAATATAGTTAATTGAGGAGTAATAAGAAACACAAATATGATAAACAAGAATAATAAACTCTCATTCAATCAACTAGAATATATAAAAATGTATTGATAAAACATTTTAATAAATAAAAAGTTATTTCATATACATGGATGATAATTATATATTTTTAAGGGTGGAACCAATAAATTTAAACCTAATATTATGAATACCTAAAAATAATTTTTAATACATAAAATTTGACAAACTCCATTCTATTTTTTGGAACAAGTTCTATAAATTTTTTGGGAATTATTAAATTTAATATTAATGTTATACCAAATATTCGAAAACATATCAAGAATATTGGGATGTCATATCACTACATTAACCCATCCCAAGTATTTTAGAGAGGTCATCACATCAGATCTACCCATATAAAGGATTATAGAGAGGTCATCTAATACACATTGACCCAACCTTGAGATTCTAGATAGGTCTATAATGAAGTTGGAATGAAACAATAACAAATATCAACAAGATATTTTACAAACAGGGGAGAAAAAAACAACAACCCTTGAAACATCAATCCCATAAAAACTATCATCTACTGATATGTAATAACTCACGTGAGGTCAAATTTTCTAATTGGAATACCCTTACTTCACTCAAAAATCAGATGGGAATAAAAAATTAACAAATATATAAAATATTAGTCCCTATATAAAGCCTCCACTACTCAAATAGAATAATAAATAATTAGTTTGACATGCCAGGAAGTAGTCTCATTGGCTACCCAACCACCATAATGAAAATTGATACATTCACACTATATAGACGATGGAAAATTGGATGTGACTTCTTCCATATGGTTAATTCCACTATTTATCTAATGAAAATAAAGCATGATTCACACACACTTTCTCATAAATAAAAGATTAGGTAACAAATCCCCTATATTAATTCATATCTACAATTGAGAAGGAAGGATATGCTCATATGGCCTGGGAGTGAAGCTGGGAAGGCTCATAATATAGGTGTTTCACACTATAAAAATTACAAACATCAAAATGGATGTTCTCGGAGGCCAAATATATAAAATGGATAACTCACCACACTCATAGTTTTAAAATAGTACCCACTTGATGTTTTACACCCCAATTTCCCAAAGAGAAAGTAGGGAAAGACTTATGTTTGAGAGAAAGTAGATAAAGGCTTAGTTTCAAGCCTTGGATTCATTCAACCATTAAATCATTCGAGGCTTGAATTTGATACTTGATTTGAGACTTACTTCAACCTTCGATTCACCCCTTGGGGTGTTGTTTTAAATGAACATGATCATAATGAATTCCTTATACTTGATCACCCTTGAGGTGTAATTAAATAACCCTCATGTAAAGGATAATTACTTGAATTAAATAAACTAGAATGATATACTTTCCCCTATTTTATAATAAAATCACTAATGAGGTGCACTGTCTTCTTTAATAAAATGTGGAAATTAAATGATGATGCTTGAAGTTAGGAATGAGATACTTAAGAATAAGGAATTATTATTTTATACTTGGATTCACAAGTAGGAATTGCTTAGATAAGATCATTGGATGTTAGAGACTATAGTACCCCTGAGTGATATTGGGTTCAATAGTTGATTACCTTAGATGAGATTAGAGGGAAATACCATTGTACCATTCCATGAGTGATTCTTGATTCCCTAGTGGGTTACCCAGGATAGGCATAGACAATTATACCTTTATGCCAAACCTTGATGGATAATAGGTTTCTAATATGAATTTCCCATGATGGACTCCTAGGTTTCTTAGTGATTTTCATGCCTCGAGTGATTATTTTGATTCCCAAGAAGGAATTACTTATACAGGATCATAGGCTAGATGACTTTCCACACTCTCTAAGGTATACTTGAGTTTCCTTCTTATAGAATTTAATTGATGGGCTAATAGGGTAGTTGGATGTGTCAAGAGATACTTGGGTTTCCTCTTTACATAATTACCAGGATAGTCTCATTGAATAACAAAATTACATGAATCCTTAAGTGATACTTGGTTCCCTTATTACATGAATCCATGGATGGGGTCATAGGATGTACAGACCCTATCATGCATGTTTATTATCACATATGTCTAGTAATATATATTTATGAATGTTTTAATGCTAGGATTCCTTGGATATGTACCATGGGTTCTTGACCAAATAATGGTGTTAGTTAATTTTTTTGACTACTCGAAGCTACTTTGTGGGTTTAGAGACTCTTTATGGATACTTGGGATTTTATCCATGGGTCCTAGGACTATAATACCACTATAAACTTACTTTTATATGGATTCCTTCATTTATCACTAGTTCTTGTATGTCCCTTCTTGTATCTATTTACATATGTGTTTATATGTAGTGGTGGGAAAATTTATAGATATTATGTCTTAGGAAAATGTATGTATGGTCAGTCGAGTGTCCTTACAGAACCCAAGTCGACTCACTTACATTTATTCATTTACTAATTTATTTATATACCTGAACACTACTTTTTTTATACTTACAAACTAGATGGATTTAGACACCATTGATGGCGGACTACTATGTATATCTCACACCCTTTTTGGGATTCCATTTCACTGAGGTACCCAAATAGATTTCATGATTTTAGGTTCAAGTTATGGATTGTTCCTGTGTTATTCATCTGTATAGGGAAGATTAGAAGCACCAAACTGATCCACAGCTCAGGATTTTCATGGAGTAAGACCTTGGAATTTTTGTTCATTTTTTATACATGTACTAATCTATATCGTGTCACATATTGTATTTTTATTATTTAGATTTTGTATCCTCATCTGGACATTAAAACATGATTGTATACTTGGTGTTGTAAATATTTATTCAATTATTACATTTATCTTCCACTACTTTTTATTTTATTTATAACATCTCTTATATCTATTAAATTATCAATTATTATACCACTATGATACTCTGATCATTAAGGTATAGTATCTACATTGTACCATATTTAGACCGTCACTGCTAGTCAATAGCCTATGGCATACGGGGTGGTGCACTTGAGGTCCAGTGGCAAACCAACTCGAGGAACCGATCTAAGTGGATCTAAGGTCGGGATGCTATAAGTGGTATCATAGGTGTTTCCTTTACTTTGTCAGACTATTTTTTGTTGGTATATTGGAGTCTAGGAGTGTGTCGATGCTTAGTAAATAAACATTTCTTGGATTAATCAAACCATACAAGGGGAAAAGTCCAAGTGGTTAGGGATGAGATTTTTGTTTATGCTATTTGTTGTTATAGTTAATTACAATTCTAATTTTAGTGAATAATTAAATTAGCACAATTACTAATTTATGAGAATTATAGTATTTTACTGTTGGATCAGTTTAGTAAGTATCATTACATGCATAATTATAGGAACATAGGGATTCACCATCCATGCACATGCCATGCCATGTAGTTTTCATTAGACTTGTGATATGTTCCTTGAGTGTTATTCCATGATTCTGTGATTTATTTAGACTCACTTTTTATATACCTTGATTCTATGTTTTCTTTCTTATATAGTAGTATACCATGATTAATAACCACATTTTCGGTATTTACTACTTGTGGTAGCATGCCTAGTTTTTATTTTGATATAAAATTGGTTATTAAAGTGTCATCATAAATCTAAATGGATTTTCCCTTATAACATGATGGTGTAATTTTAAATAACCAATCATGAATTTTTTGGGCCATGATCCATTGGTTTCATGGGATGAAACATAATGAGTGTGATTAAAAGAGATCCAATATTCAATCTATAAAGTGTCTGTGCACTTTATAAATTGGAAAATGGTGACCGATATAATTGAACTGTAGTATATGACCTTGTTATGCTTTGAGACCATTTTATAAATGTAAAAGATGAAAAACATCAAATCTTGAATAATTGGTTGATTATGCACCTTATTCTGGTCCTAACCCAAGTATTCAATCTTGGATTGTTATGTTTACATTATAAACCTAGTAAGGGTGTTTTAAAATTTGATATTGACTAACTTGATGGGACCCTTATATGTCACCTTTATTCTATATTTATGGGACCCCTATTGTTTTCATTTTTTTGATATGTCTTAGTGATTAACCCCATGGGGGTATACTTATATTATATAGGGTTAGTTATTTAAAGTGTCCATAGATGTTTATATGGTTTTTTATATAATTATATGGTGGAATCTTATAGAACCATCCCCCTTGAACTATAAAAGTCATATTTTTTTGATCTATACTTATTTGCTGAGTTATTTAATGAAAATTCCAATTACATCCTAAAGGGAGTATTCCTCTATAGATTGGAATTTAAATTTTCTTTAACTAAGTTTATTTTGAAAGATAATGAATAAATGATTGATGATTAAAATAGAGTTTATGTTATAAACTTCTTAAATACTAAAGGATATCATTTAAATAATTATGCTTGAAAGGAATCTTGATAAACCTTGTCTATGTTTCCTTAAAGAGTTAGCTAAATTAATTACTAATTTTTTCCCATAAAACCAATACTTGAAATTTATAAATACGAGAACCTTAATATTATAGAAATTAAAAAGTGAATTAATGAAATATCCAAAATTAAACCATAACGGTGGTCATAGATTGACCCTCATGTAAGGGTATTTTTTGTGTTTCCTGGATAGTTTCCATAGAATAGGAATAAGAGCATTTCCCATAGTCGTCTTCTTCTATAGATTGAACTTAAATATAAGAGATATAGCGTAGTGATATTTTTAGGTGATACCTCCTTATAGGATCCACACTTTATGTTTTAGTATGTTGTTGACTCGAGGTTGGTAGAAACATTAAAAATTAAAATCCTTGTTAAATGTGTGTAAACCATTTCAAACATGTGTTTCCATTTGGGTGCCATCTATACCTAATCGAAATTTTAGTTTATAAAACAATAGTTGAGTTGGATGGGTGGGTGTATGATAATTTGACCCTTTTATGGGTGCGAGAATCATGCAATTCTTGGTTTCAATGGGTTAGAAATTCCTAGGTAATGGTTAGATGCTTAGTTGGTCATGTGAACATTATTATTTTTTACTGATGGGCGAGTCAGGAGGTCATCAATCAAATTAATGGCCGCATGAGATAATACGACTCTAGTATATTTTTTGTGCGAGCCATCAGGTATTAGAATTCATTGGGATGGTAAAGAAATGGATACTATCAAATAATGTTCCATTATACCAATGAATATTAGGGAAGTATGCGTCAATACACATGATATCCAAATAGTTGATAAAAATGGTGCAATAAACCATATAAGTTAGGTGTAAATAATTTAAACCCTTTGACAATATGATTATACCACTAGTCATCTCTAAGGTAGAGTGACATTTGTATTAAATGAAATATACCTCATCCTAATACTTGGGATGATGTTGTGAAAGGATCAAGTGATGTGAAATTACCGGTCACTTTGGTGTAGCCTATATGCCTAATGCTAATGGTTCATGTGGATGTATCTCAGAAGGAGTTT
Source organism: Viscum album (assembly GCA_963277665.1). NCBI lineage: Eukaryota > Viridiplantae > Streptophyta > Magnoliopsida > Santalales > Viscaceae > Viscum > Viscum album. The sequence goes on along the minus strand of OY728142.1, from coordinate 1,774,653,908 downwards.
CATGTGTACATGTAAAGTCAATCTTATCTAGAACACTATGAGTGGCTAGATTTCCTTTTATTTTATATTTAGATATTGGTAAAAACATGTTGGCATGTCCAGGAACCACAATTAATGGTCAATGGAGTGTTTGATGTGGTATGAATTCCAATTATTAGAAAATGATGAGTAAGACACTCCTAATGCAAGGAACATCACATCAAAAAAGTTTATATTGCCCTTCTAAGTAGAGAGAGCGCAACCCTGAAAGGACTATATGGAGATGGTTGGAATTTCTTTTGACTTCCCATGGTGCTCGTAAGCATGGAAAAGTATCAGTGCTTGAAAGACAGTACGAAGATGATATGGTTGGGTGTGTATACAAACTTTAAAGAAACTATTAGTCAAGGAGGGAATATGATGGTAATTATTTTGTAATCACATAACATCCTTATAAATTTTAGATACTCTATTCTATTGGTTATGATTCATATACAAGATCAACCGATCTCTTTAAAAGGAAATTAACTAGTGGTTGTTCGAGGGATTCCTTCTTCTAGTTGGATATGGTTGGTTGGGGTACTATCCTGAGCTTTTCATTGATGGAAGTGTCTAGTATATTCTTGATAATTCTTGATATCCTTTTAGTGTAATCTTTTCTTAGTGATGATCATGTTACCTATCTTGATATCTTTAGGGGTGCATGGAGAGTGCATTTTTCACACATCAAGATAAATTAAAATGTAATTCTTTTTAATAATTATACTCTATCATAATTTCAATCTAGAAGTTTTTTTGATCTTAGAGCCGTGGTTAGTCCTGAGTGATACTTGGGTTCCTAAGTAGGAATGACCTGGACACACTCAAAAACATCAGTTGGTTCATTTAATTGTATTCCATTGCGATCTGTCATTTTTTCTGATATGTGGACATCTTAGCAATGTAATGACGTCCCAATTGTAAACATTGGAGAATGGACTTACTTGGATGTGCTACTTGGACTCCATATAATGATTTTGATGTTACCATAGATTTCAGTTAGGCTCAGTTGAGTTGTTTTAAGGGTAATGATTCAAGTGTTCTGGGTCAGGTATAAACCTATGTTGATGTGGTGGCATGATGAAAAGAGAAACATCTTGGCTAGGGACGTCACTGGAATACGATTGTGTTCATAAAAAATTATACTGGGAAATGGATTTGGTAGACCTTGGTATAAAGTTTTCATGATCAGTTTTGGGGATTCATTGGACACTAATGCTGGATGCTTTAAAAAAATAGTCATCTGGTAGTGGCTCAAATTGCTTTCCTTTTGTTCTGTGGATTTAGTTGGTGAGAAACTACTTTTGATACATCATCAGAATGGGGTGAGTGTAATGAAAAGTTCGGCTGAGGATTTTCAGGAAAATATGACTTGACCTGGATAATTGAGGTCAGTTGGGAGTTGACTATTAATTAAGCTAAGAATAATTCCATGAGCACCATTAGAACACTATGGAAATGCTTAAATAGGAAATCCTGACAGTGGACATACCATGACTTGAAATTGGCCATTAAATGGTTAAAACTATAGTGGGTAGAATCGTAGGATGGAATAAAAAGGATACTATGACATGGCAATATCTCTAGTAAGATGGTATCGGTTGAGAATCGTCTCTATGCTTCACTTTATCATGCCAGAATTGGCTCTAGTTTTAATAGTTTACATGCCATTTGAAAAAATGGGGCATAGAGGTGCATTGGGTGTTTAAAAATCAATTCTATTTTTTATTAAAAAATTCATGACCAAAGAAGGTGAGGATATGATTTCATTACTTCCCAAGTATTCTTGGGGATATAAAGTTCTAAGGTGGCAAGTTTATAACATCCTGGGGTTTTTAACAATGGAAATTTACAAAGGAATTTGAATTTTAGCATTTGGTGGAAGATTCGTTATCTAAACAATGATTTGAAGTGTAAATCCAAGATTTGAATCAATTTAGTGTGATGTTTTTGGTCACATTATAAGGCTTAGAAGTTTTATTTGGGTTTTAGTAGAGTTTCAGAAGTGTTGGGCTTTGAATGCACTGGTTTTTGGGGAAATATAATGAGGCGCACAGTTGGTGCACAATTAGTTTAACTATGCAAGTCAATCGTGCGACCCCTTTCCTTATGGGGAAGGGTTTGTTTAGACCATGAAACCTCAGTGGAATAACCATGAAAAAAGGTTCAGGTGTTCAATGATGTCTTGTATAGACTATGCATTGTTTTCCTGAACCTTACTCCTACCCCGAACCCTCAGTACAACTTAACTAGTAGCACCGAACAGTTGTCTCATGGTTATATCAAAACATGAGACCTAACCATGAAGGGTGTGACTCTTAGAAAATAGTGGTTTCATGGTTGGAATATGGGTTTCCAATCCATGAATCTCTTTAAAAATCCAGAAAATTTGGATTTTACCTGATTTATTTTAAAGGGTTTCCCCTTTTCTTCTCCTCCCATCCACGCGCACCAACAACCCCCCCAAGGAAACTCCTCATTTCCTCTCATAAGAAGTGATATATCTACATCATTCAATGTTGTAATTGATTTACATTAGTATCATTTGATTCATTTTGGTAAGATCTTCCTTAATATTTCTTCTCCTATCATTTGTCTCACCATCTTAAATTTTATTTTTGTGCAATATAATTCTCTATATTTTTAGGGAATTTGTCTATTTCTTATAGTTCTCTTGATCTCGATCAAATCAAAGCTCAACATTGAATGAGTTGACCATCCGAAGTATGAGGTAAGTGGTATTTTTATTTTTTCATAATTTATAGTTGATTAATAATTAACATCTTTGTTCCACATGCAATATTATCCTCACATTTATCTTAAAAAATGAAATTAATTATGTAAGATGTAATTACTTGAATTATATTTTTGTTATTATTTAATTCAAATCATTGGAGGTTGTTCAAATGATACTAAAACACCTCATTTGGATGAGTTTTTATATTCCTTTACCTATATGCCTCATTATTTTATTAAATCACCCCATGGGGTTTTGTTTTAAATGCACATTATCATAATTCCTTTCTTCAACTTGATCAACCATGATGTTTAATGAAAAATACAACATGTAAGGGATAATTAATTGAATTAAATGAACTATAATGATTTCCTTTCCCTATTTTTATATTAAAACCAATGGTGAGGTGAACTGTCTTCTTTAATAAAATGGGGAAATTAAATGGTGATGTTTGAAGTGAGGAATGGAACAATTAAGTACATGAAATTGTTATTTTGTAATTTAAAGTATGAAATAGAACAAACCCCTTTTGTATACATGAATTATTTATTGAATTTTTATAAACATGGACTCTTTGATGTTGAACATAAATGATTTAAATACATTTTGTATTTGTTGAGTAATACGAGGATTATGAAGTAGGAATTCCATGGATGAGCCTAGGGGATGTTAGAGACAATATTACCCCTGATTGATACTGTGTACCCTAGAAAATTACCTTGTTCAGGATTAGAGGGCACTTCCATTATACCCTTTCACAAGTGATACTTGGTTTCCTAGTGGGTTACCAGGGACGGGCTCAGTGGGTTATACCTTTATGCCATACCTTAAGTGATACTAGGTTCTTGATATGGATTTCCCAGGATGGACTCATAGGTTTCTTGGTGTGTTGTTTGCACTGAACAATAAATGGATTATCAAGTAGGAATTCCTTGGATGGGCTCATGGGCTAGATGAATTTCCACATGCTCTGAGTGATAGTTGGTTTTCCTTTTTATAGAATTCCCTGGACAGGATCACATGGTAGTTGGATGTGCTGAGTGATAATTGGGTTTCATCTTTACGGAACACCAAGGATGATCTCATTAAATAGTATAATTACATGACTCCTTGATCAATATTTGGGTCCCTCATTATAGGATTCCTTGGATGATCTCATAGGATGTGCATACCCTATAATGCATGTTTATTATCACATATGGCTAGCAGTATCTCTATATTAATGTTGATTTTCTAGGAAACCTTGTCTATGTACCATGGGTCCTTGAACAAGTAATGGAATTAATTAAATATTATGACTACCAAGAGTTTCTCTATGGTTTTAGAGAATCTTTTATGGATTCCTGGGATTTTAGTCATGGGTCCTAAGACTATACTACCACTATAACCTTACATTTATGAGGATGCCTCAAGTTATCTATGGTGATTATAAGTCCCTTATTGTATTTATTTACATATAAGTTTATATATACTAGTGGCCACATTCAAAAAATTCCAACTTAGACCAAAACAGGTTTGGTCAGCCGGGTGTTCTTATGGAACTTGAGCCGAATCACTTGCAATTATTTATTTATTGATTTATTGATATACCTTCAAACTTCTATATTTTATCCTCATAGACTGGATGAATTTAGAAACTTTTGGAGGTGGACTATTGAGTATATCTTACACATTGTTTGGACCACCAATGCATTGGGTGTGACTGAACAGACCTCATGTTTATAGGTTTAGGTTATGTATTTTGATTGTGCTATTCCTTTGTACATAGGATCTTTTGAGCAGATGACTAAGTTGGAGCTTAGGATTTTCCTTGATTTATCCCTTAGGTTTTTTCATTTTTTATACATGTTGTAATGACTCGGACCTAAACAGCCACCCAAACAGTGCTAAATGGGTCAGGTGCTACTACCTTAGGCGCACCTCCCCGAACGCCAAAGGCTGCCGACTAGTAGCGAGGGTCTTTTTAGGTATATTGGGGAGGCTATACCCTCTCAGAAAATAACAATGGTACTATTCTGAGTATAATAATAAAGATGTAGTGGAATAAATGACTCAACGAACTCAAACCAGATCCATATAGAAGAAACACATTCAATATAGATAAACATTGAAAGAAATGAATATAAACAAAAGCAGCAGAAATTAAACACACAAAATTCTGATCACTTGTAACTACAACTGAGAAACAAACATGCATCCAAAGCAGGTCATACATATCCACATGTAAAGGTGAAAATGGATAACCAACTATAGCTAAAAGAACAAGTAAGCATGCTAATACACGAAATTCAGAAAAACAAAGTAACTCCACCTAGGCAAGGCCTCAAGGTCCATACCATCTCCATGCAACAGCTAATGCCGTCCAGCTCCTGAAGCTGGCCTCTTTCCTTCACATAAATCCATAAAGTCTGCACACGTCCCCAAGGGCTCATGCAGGGTGTGAGACAAATCTCATTAGGATACCACCCAATGATGATTACCTAATATAAGTGTTTAAGCAGACATGCATTTATAAATAAAACAGTAAACAACACGTTTTACAAATAAATACAAACTCCATTGGTGCTCAACAGCCACCATGGAGTCTCACCTAATTCGACCAATGCAGGAATCTATGTCATGTAACCTGACACCATGTGCCCCCTGACACCACGTGTCTATAGTACCGACGTCCCAAAGGCACACCCAACAGTAGTAACCTGGAGGAACAACGATATTTGTCCTCAAATAAGTAACAAGAGGGGTAGCGATGTCTACCCTCAAATATCATAACTGGAGGGACAATGATGTCTGCCCTCAAATAACGACGAGCCTCTACCCCCAACCCGATAGCCCCAATGCTATCCCCTGAAGGCTCCACACCTCTCACACAGCTTCTTACGGAAAACACCCCCCAGACAATAGTACCTAAACCTCAACTAACGGGGGTCTCTACCAACATGAGTGGTCAAAAACAACTCATCACGGAGTCTCCCTGTGTGCACACTACTAAAAGTTTCCTGGTGAGCGGTAATCACCAAAATAGTACCCAAGCCACAACACCTCAGACACCTCGTGTCGCTGCGACCCTGCCACTCAAGTTTGATGGCCTTTCCATCCTAGTTACCTGTGCCATGCCCAACCTGACAGTCATCTTTCCTCAAACTGATGCCCATGACGCCCAATCCCGTGGTTAGAACCACCCAACATAACCCGAGCCTGCCCAACACAACCAAAAGGGTTCTAATATATGAAATTCAACAATTAAATATATATACACATTTAAACAAAACACAATAATAGGCAAAAAAATATAAAGAGTTGAATTTCACTAGACCAGTAGTTATCTAACAATATCACTGAGGTCTTTAAAGCCTCTAACAAGTCATATCAAGGTTCACTAAATTAACTCAATAGTTTAGAAACACACAATTCAATTAATACCATTTTGGATTCCCCAGCCAAAATGCCCCAATGAGTAAAGACCACTCACCCGGACCCACTCAAGAAACACAAGTAACAAGGCTACCCAAAGGTATCTCATAGGTCAATGAATAATTTAATACACAATACCAGATAAAAATGGGTCCCGCTCAAAATAACTGAAAATGTACCGAAGGCTGCGTCACCCAAATGACCAAGAAAACACAAAAAGAGGTATGCACCACCTACCTAAGACTCGTACGATGATACTCCTCCGATAACAGCCTCCAATTAGGTCTAAAATGTAGTAGATCTACAAAAGAATCAAAACCGGTCAAACCCCAGTAACTCGTTCTAGAACAGAAATCAAGAAAAATGGCTCAAGGAGAATCAAGGCCTTACCGAGGGGGTTCCAATGGATCAACCAGTGTTCGAATTAGGTCTTGGACAAAGGAATGAGATGGTATTGAAATCCCAGATTACTCTCCCCACTCAACCCGACAAAATTTTGGGGTTCTGCTTCAATATGAGGCTACAACCAGTTTTAGAAAAAAAGAAACTAAACGACGTGTACTTTAGGACTACACGCCGTGTATCATTTTACTATTCATATGATGGATGAAATTCCACTGACTTAATTTCCAGCACCTGCTGACATGAGTACATGGTGTGTACCTAGGGGTACATGTCATGTACTTAGTTTTTATTCTGTTCCTCGCCGACTTACCCACACTCCATGTATATACCTCATACATGGCTATACAACACGGTGTGTCCAAGGAGGACACAATGTGTACTTGGATAAATGATTCAACCTGGCTAACAGGCCCACATGCCATGTTTGGCCTCCACATGGTCAAGGGTACATGACGTGGTGAAAAATATACACCGTGTAGTAAGAAATTTTTATACGGTCATCACACGGCATGTACTCGGCGTGCACACGGCCTGAAATCACCTAACCTATACACGACGTGTACTTAAAAGTACACAACATGCAGTTTGGAAATTTCTAGAAACTGCCCAATTTCTCCAATTTTTTCAGGGACAAGTCAAAAAATCAAAAAGGGTCGGGATTTGACCCATTCTAAAAATTAGGGTTCTTAGACATGTAATATCATGTATTTTCTCACTTATTTTATATTTATTTTTTAGATTATATTGCCTCATATAGACATGCATTCCTTATGTTTTACTTAGTGTTATCCATTTTTATTTAGTTATTATATTTATCTTTCTACACTCTATCCTTTATTTATACCTTTTCTACTATCTGTTAATTTATATATTATTTTAACACTATGATATTATAATCATGAGGGTATAGTCTCCCTAACATACCATATTTAGACCCTCATTTCTAGTTGGTAGCCTCTAGCATACAGAGAGACGTTCTTGAGTCTTAGTGGAAAACTAGCTTGGGGAACTAATCTAAGGGGCTCCCAGGTTGAGATACTATAATTCTTTAGATTAAAATTCTCATCTCCAAGCCTTAGAATTTCTTTTATACATTTCTTCAGCTTGAAACTCACTATTGATTTGTTATTCATATTTAGATAAATCATTTTCATATTCTTTTCATACCATTAGAACAATTTTTGAAGTTTCCCTAGAAATATCCACTTCGTCACCAATTTCCTTACTATTAGATGTACCTCTTTCAATTGATATAAAAATTATTTTAATGAACTTGACTAATATTTTGTTCCTTCATTTCAATTTGTTTTTCTTTTGAGAGATTCTATTATTGGTGTAATTACTAGTTTTTTCATCATCTTCTCTTTCACTTATGATTTTTAAGGGACTAATATCAAGTAAATGGCCAAATTTCAAAGTGTTAAAGATTTTAAAATAAATATTTCCTTTGTGATTACCACTTTGTCTTGTGAAATTCCTTAACATTGGTGAGAGAGTCTCAACATAGTCATCCATATTTTAATCTTATTCTAATAAACTATCACTATCTTCCATATTTAAAACATTTAATTATTTATAATCAATCCTATTTTCTTTGTTTAAATCTATTTTAAGTGTTATTTCTCTTATCATCACAAATTTTTTGAGAGTGTTGTGGAGTTCATCAGTGTTTAAATCATCAAGATATTTTTCTCCATCTACTAAGATGTTATCATTGAACATGTCTAGTAAAATTATCATAAGATCCTTTACCACATCATACTATTCAAGGGTTTCTCTAAACCATTTAATGGTATTAACAATTTTGTTACCCCTAGTAAAAAATTCATCAAATGTTTCATCTTATTTAATTCTAATATAGTCAAATAGTTGTCTATGGATCTTTATTTTGGATTCATTATCCTTTTTGTTTCCTTCATATATACTTTGAAGTTTTTTTTGTATATCATTTTTTTACTTCCCATGACTTTTATAAGTTATTTTATTATAAAAATATTATAAGGAAATTATTTCTTTGTCACTTTCGATATTTGTTTTATCAGTAAGTGTCTATACTAAAGAATTACTAGGAATAATAAACCCTTGTTCGATAGAATTAAGAACTTAATGCATCAAAGAGAGAAGGAAGGGTACCATTCTCTCTTTCCAAATATTAAATCCATTTCAATCAATGTTCAGTGAAGAATTTTTTTTGTGATTTTGTTTTTAGTTTTTTTATTTATTGGAAACCAAACTTTTTGTAAAAGAATGTTTTATTCTTAAAGATCAGACCCATTCTATCAGAATGAGTTTTTTAAGAAAGAAGAAATTTTTTAAATGTTTGAATCCAAACACAATGGGATAGAAACGTTTTTGTCTTTGAGAAAGTTTTTTTTTCTAAACATAGGTTTCCGAACATAGGTTTTTGAACCGAGGAGTATCAAAAGAAGAAGGAGTATAGAAGTTGGAAGCTGGATGTTCTATAAATTTGTTGATCATACACACCATTATAATCAGATAAATCAATATTAAGTTAATTATTCGTCAAACATAGTGTTAGTTAGAAATTCAGAAGTTACAGATTGAGGAAGTTAGATGATGATTTTCCAATCTTGAAGTTTTCAAAAATATAGAAAATTCGTATGATAAATGATTTTGAAGAAATGAATGAATCATAGAGATTTTATCAATTTAGAGAATCTATAAAGTGTTTAAATCATGTATATAAGTACCAAAAACAAATGTTTCCAGAAGTCTGAATGAGTTTTATCTAGTGAGGTTTGAAGAATCTCAATGTTTCAGAGTGAATTTTCCTTCGTAATGATAATTATATCATAATTATAATTCCATTGTAATGAGAATTCTATTTTTATAAGGATTCAATTGGGATGAGTCTAAGGAGGAAATTCAATTAGAATGACTTTGAGGAAGAGGTTACATCATACTAACTCTGAGAATAAAAGACAATCAAACTAAATTTGAAGAGTAAATTAAATTAGACTGAATCTGAGGTAGAAGTTCTATCAGGCTGACTTTGAGAAGAAAAGATAATCAGACTGAATCAGATAAGGAAATCTAATTAGACAGACTCTGAGAAGTAAATTCAACTAGACTGACTCTGAGAAGTAAAATTAATTAGACTAACTCTAATGAGGAAAGTAAATTAATAATGAGCTGAGTATGTTCCATCGTATTGAGTTGTTTAAGTTTTATTGTAATGAGATGAGGAAGTTAAATCATACTGAATAAAATATAAGATGTATAAGAATATTGATTACGGAGAAGACTCAAAATGATTCTAGAATATTTTTGAATAGTTTAAGTGGTCAAAATTGAAATTCAATTATGCATAGATCTCATAGTTTTTTAATTTGAGTAAGTAGGAAATGTTTTTAGGTTTTCATATCTTATCTTTCTGGGATGTGTATAAATTGAAACGTAGTACATTAATACTTTACAACAATCATGTGATAAGAAAAAGAGGAGAACTGAATATTTTCATTCCAAAGTTATATTTCTAGATTGAGATTTCATTAGATGGTCAAACGTCTGAAGGTCTTTTTTACCAGACTGAGGAAGATTAAACTAATAATTTGAGCATAGTTTGAGTAATGAAAATAGAGAATGGGTTCATTGGACTGAATTCATCAGATTAATTCCATCAAACCCAACATCATCAGACTAAGGAAGAATAGAATAGGTAGTAGAGAAGAGTCTGATAAGCATAGTTTTAGAAAATGATTTCATCATAAAGAGTCCATCATAATGAGAAAACCATAATAAGGCAATAAGATATATATTCATCGGACATAGTTTCCTAATAGATTTTTGTGGAGATTTTTTTGGGATATTTCCCTTTGTGGTTCAAATTGTTTCTAATAAAATATTATAAAATGATAGAAGTCATTAAAATATTTCCTATTAGGATATAGAAGGTGTCTAATAGGATTTAACACAATTTTTATTCACTTCTTCATAATATTTAATTTCTACAGACCCATGAGAGTTTCTATGGAAATGATGTAGTTTCTCACATTGAGATAAAACCTTATAAATATTGCATTCTTTAATTTCTTTCATATTTTTTCATGCATGAGTATTTACTAATAGATAAAAAGGATATAACCTTTAATAGGTTAATGGGGTTAACTTTTTGAAAGTATTGAAATTTGTAAAAGTGAACAAATAATTCATTCCCTTCTCAATTGTTATTTGATCCTTTATAACTTTAGTTGGTATTAGAGTTCGGTAACCTTGTTGAATCCTTATCATGGAAAATATCAGTATTTTAAACAATAGATTAATTCCTACATTTTATGAAAAAAATATTTTCGATGGAAAAATAGGATGATTCATAATCTTCTATATCTTGGCCTGGAAGTTGTTGATGCTTCTATATTTGGTTTTCTACCGATTGAGAAAGATTATCCTATGATGTTTGTTAATAAGAGAAATATATAATTTGATGGAAAGGCTAGAAATACTATCCTTATTCCCTTATTAGAAAATGTATATATGAAGGTGATGTGTCTCAAAACTTCAAAGAGTATGTGGGACAAACCGGAAGTTATATTATAAGGGAATACTAAAGTGAAGGAAGAAAATCTATAAAGATGGCATAATATGTATGAAGACATAATAATGAGAGTTAAAGAATACACTGATGAATACTTCACAAGTGTAAATGTAATTTTGTGCAGCATCATAGGTTTTAGAGATGTTTTATAAGATTCTATAATAGTGAATAAAATTATGAAAAACTGACCATATTGGTTTGATTCTAAAATTTACTCTTTAGAAGATAATGATGATTTATCTCTTGGTGAATTGAATAACTTAATTATTGTTTATGAAATGAGGAAATATCAAATGTTTAAAAAGAATATGAAAGATGAAATGGATTTTTAATCCATAATAGAAATGAAAATCAAGGATGTTGAATATGTTGATCCTTGTTACTCTGAAGATAAAGAGGATGATGAGTTGAATAATAAAATCACATCTCTTATATTTAATAAATAGATAAGTGGAAGAGGAAATTATAGTGGAAAAATTCCTCTCAAATGTTTTGAGTGTGGTATAATCGAACACATTTCTTTGAATTTACCTAATAAAAATGTTGGTGATCATCAAGATGATTCTGATGAATCAAATTGATGGAAAAAGTGAAACAAAAGTTTTATAGATGAAAAGTCATCCAAAAAACACCAGATGAAGTTTACTGGAAAAAAAATAAGTATGTTGAGTAAGAAAGTTGAATTAAACTCAACTAAAAAAAATTCTTTGGAATATGAAATTTCAAAAAAATTCAGAACCTTAATTGTAAAAGTTGAGAAAACAAAAGATTCCTCTGATAGTGAATAAGGTGGTGAATAATCATATAGAGAGTATCAACTTAGAACAATACATGTTTCATGTCTTGAGAAAAATAGGTCTCCAAAGAAATAAATCATAGTATTAAATAAATATTAAGAAGAAGATTCTATGGGAAGAAAATATTTCATCAAGAAAGAGGAAGAATACATTCAGAAGATCTTAAGTTACAAAGTAAGAGTTGATGAATAGGGAAATATGGATGAAGATCTTAGTAATAAATTATCTTTTAATGAATAAGAATTCAATATTCTTAAATCTAAACATATAGAGTGTGAAAGTACCTTGAGTAATATGAATGAAAACTTCAAAAAAATTTCAAAAGTAAACACTGATACTTCTAAAGTTGTTGAGAAAGTTCAAATCAAGAATTAGGTTAAATCCTCACCCACCAAAAATAATATTTTATCTAATTTTTCTAAAATTATAGGTGAGAAGAAATGTATTAGTAAATAGTGAGTTGAAAAGGTATGTGATAAAAATATCACATCTACTAATCTTAAAATATTTTTCTATTGGAATTATAGGGCACAACCTGAGTATGTTAGAGTATAAAGAAGTTATCAACCTCAACAAAGATTCTACAGAGAAAGATCTTACATCAGAAGAAAATCAATTTTTTATGGTTATTGTTGGTGTTGTGGAATATATGAAAATAGGGATTATAATTACTATAATAATTATCTCTTCTTTATAGAAGTTTTTAATAGATTGGAATAAATAGTGAAAGTAGAATGAGTAACTTACCTAACTTAAAAATAGTTAAAAGAGTGAAATTTCAAGATTTTAGAAACATTCGAATGAAAAATTATTTTTATTTTATAAAATAATTTTGTGGAATATGTCATCAACTAGGTCGTTTTTTTAAAGAATGTATGAATAATCTTTCTGGGAAATTTTTGTATGCAAGAAAAAAATAGGAAGAAGGAAAAAAGAAAGATTAAGAAAGAGTTTTTGTTGTTTAGATTTCCTTGAAAGAAAGTAAAAGAGAACAAAAACATGGATACTTAATAGTAGTTGTGCTTCACACATGAAGGTTGATTTAAAAATCTTAATATAAGTTGAAAAACATGATGGAGGTGTCTTTACCTTTGGAAATGATAGTTCTCTAATAATCATAGGAATGAGAATGACTGAGATTGAAGCTAAAAAGTTGAAATCTAAGTAAGACATGTTTTTTGATGGTGTAAAACATAACATACTTAGTGTAATTCAACTTTGTGATGATGGAAAATAAGAAATATTTAGAAAATATTCTTGTGTTATCAGAAGTGTAAAATGAGGAAAGGTTGTTACAAAAGGAGACAGAAATGGTTGGAATCTACCCCAAATAGGATAATTTAAGAACTCATGTTACTTAAGTGATAAAGATGAAATTAAGTTATGGAATATAAGAATTAGCCACCATGGGTATAAAAAAATGAAGAAAAATATAAGGTTGAGGTTGTTCAAAACTTTCCATAATTGAATATACGAGAAGAAGATGTTTGTGTAACTTTTCAGAATGGTAAAATGAATAATAAAAGTCATAAGAGAGTTGATATTAATTCTACCAGACTTCTTGGTCTTATTTATTTTGATTTAAGTGGGATGATGAGACATTAATCAATAAAATTATATGTTCAATTTATCACTTTTATTGATAATTTCACTCGGATAACAAACAACATGTTTTTGAAAGACGATTCAGAGGTTTTAGATATGTTTAGATTCTTCAAAAAAGAATTTGAGAAAAAAATGAGTTTTTTATAAAGAAGGTGAGAATAAATAATTCAATAGATTTTATAAATAGTAATTTTGATACTTATCTTAGAGACCATGGTATTATATGTTAAGGACCCGACCCCAGTTTCCCGGAGTCGGTGCCTTATTTAATTACATTGGTATATAAAAAAGGAATAAGCATCCTGAAGGATCGGGTAGTTTAGTATTATTGGAAACAATATACATATATAAGTTCAACTTTACATATTCAAAGGAAAAACAACACTAAATTATTCTATTCAAAACAACCAGGACTCCTAGATTATGCTTGAAAGTCACTCAGAATTTACTTCTTCATAACCTGAGAAAATGAAACATAGGAATGGGTGAGATCAAACTCTCAGTAAGGGTAAAAAAAACAAAAAAAATAGAATAAACATAAGACATGGTAAGTAATTGAAAACACATGTGTTTAATAATAAACTTGTACACATTATGGCATGAATATGGGCTAAGTAAATACTTCCATAATAAAACATAATAATGGGTATTCTTATAGTCGAATAACCACATAAACTTCAAATACTCGCATCATAATGAGGGAAGTGCATATTCCAAACATCATAACTATACTGTCTAGGCCTCATGCTAGGACCATAAATATCCAACTTGTCAAGGCCTTGTGCCAAGACCGTAGTTTGTATCATGAGACCTACCGATTCATTGAGGGTCTATAGGAGGCCCCAACAGTAACATAATAAGTCCAATGCATTCCTCATATGAGCGGAGATAAATATAAACAATATATACGTTCATATTGAAACTATCATATGAAATGTAACTAACTTACCCCAATCATTAAACATAAAACACTAACCATTCCGAGTAATATGGAGAATGGTTTTAGGATAGTTCATCCAAAATAGAGTTAGTCATAATAAATTAAATAAAATATGGTAGTTGACTTCATAAATGATTAAACCCAAAAATACATAAGAAACATCAAGAGTGTTTAATCAAATGAAAATTCTCTTATAAAATCATTTAGAAATCTTGAGGTAAATACTCTTTTATTTGGAAAGAAGAGTTCTTTTGGGAAAATATTTGTATAAAACAAGTAGTGAAGTAAGATATTAATTTTATTATAAAATTAGTGATTTTATAAATATAATGGTTTTTAAATATAGATTAGATATTACCCTTGAAAATAGGTAAGAAGTTTAGATATTCCCTTGAATCGGGTTTGTATTTTGAAATAAATTTTGGAAGTTCCTTTTAAAACATGTAACTATAAATAAAATAAGGAAGGATTCTGGTTGGTGTACATATATATAATACTCAAACATAATTTATTCTCAGTATATAAGAGTACATAAGAATTTCATTTAGGTAATTATACAATGAAAGTAACCCAAATGAAAATGGAAGTTTGGGTGGAAAAACCCTTACCTTAACTCCAAACGTGTTCCTCTCTCAAAATTAAGCTCCTATAATATGAAATTATACTTGTTAATAACTTATTTAAGAACCTATTATAAATTTATTTAGTTTAACCTAATTATTGTTAGTTCATTTATGTTTTTATTGATAAGTTATTGTATTGAATTCCATCGCTCCGGAGTGTTCATTTTCTTTATTTTCATCTTCGGTTCACCTATTTTTAAGTATGTGAAATGGATGTAAATCCCCAGAATTGAAACTATATATTATTTATGAAAACATTGGTGTTATTGGTCATTTATATAACTTGGTTACATGGATAGAGTATGAATTATTATATAGAACTTTAATGATAATTGTTTCAGTTAATTTGTGGGGTTGGATTACAACGAACTAATTTTTCATTATAACTTAATACCATTTGTTCAAAGGGATTACCGAATCTTAAATAGGTTATATTATATATAATAATATGGTTCATACATAACAAGAATGGTTTCATGACCATTATTGATAATGATAATAGAAATCGAAAGTCCATCGTCCTTGAATGTGGAAAATTGACACATCTCGGATAGTGTTCTTGCTACAAGTATAAAAGAAGGTAAAAATGGGGAGATGATGATAAATTTTTCCACTATGATGACAAAATTCCATTATATATAAGGTAATAGAGTCATCACAAAATTTGGATAAGGAGAGGTAATAGAAAAATAAAACAAATGAACTTGAAAGGAAAGACAAAGAATTGAAAAGAGGAATTTACCTCTTGAACCAAACTTCCTTGAGAACCTCCTTATGGAGAGGTTTTGGTGTTTTTATGATACCAAGGATTTATGGACGTGGGGTTTGAGGTTGGGAATGTATTTGGATAGAATTTGTAGAAGGCACCAGGCTTGAGAGGAGTGAGAGTGGTTTTTTATAGTGGAGAAGAGAGGAGATTTCTCAATATAAAATTCATTAATTTATTATTTCCCCATAATACAATAAATAGTGAGTATTCCATGACCAAGAGTAGTAATTTTATCATGTGAACCCAAACCAATTGGGCTTACATCAGCAGAACATCATGCAGGACTCTATAATTAGCTTATTTAGCTTATTTTGTAAATTATGGTATTTCACCATTCATAAAAAATTCTAGTATTTCAGAAAAATCCCAAAAAATTACCCCAACCCTTTTTCGACGTGTAGAGTACAAAATTGAAGTGAATTTTTAAAAAATAATTTTCTAAATATTATTAATTTTAATATTTAATTAAAATCATAATTTATTCTAAAAACTACAGTTTTAAAACATTTGTTTACTTATTTTAAAGCATAGATATATCATAATTACACTTGAATATTATTTATATTCTATTATAGGTATGATTACTATTCATTATGGTATGACACTATTTATAAGGGTATGTTACTATTCATAAGTGTATGTAAATTTTCACCAAGAATTAAGTTTTTATTATTGGACTCCAAATAACTTACTGATCACAACTGTGTATGTCAGATTTTTGAAATTCACATAACAGAAGTGAAAAATTATGTTCTAAGGGTCAAATAGAACTTAGTAGTTAATTATTCTTTGATTTCATGTGATTATAACATATTTATAAGAAAGGAATTTCCAAAAAAATATTGGGTCATCGCATTATTCATTAGTGTATTGATCCATATACCCGAAAACAAAAAGGAGTAGTAGAAAGGAAGAATAAAAGCTTGGTGGAAATGGCAATAAGCATGTTAGTAGAATAAAATATTTCAAAGTTATACTAGAGAGAAGCTATTAGTACTACTATACATGTTCATAATATATGTTTGTTAAGGTCAGAATACAAAATAATTCCCAATGAAACGTGGTATACCAAAAAACTATCATTTATTTACTTAAATATTTTTGGAAGTCCATGTTTACTAGAGATATATAATCCTAATCATGGAAAGTTTGATGATAAA
This sequence comes from Viscum album, assembly GCA_963277665.1. NCBI lineage: Eukaryota > Viridiplantae > Streptophyta > Magnoliopsida > Santalales > Viscaceae > Viscum > Viscum album. Next base: position 1,774,636,885 of record OY728142.1, on the reverse strand, counting down.
TATGAGGAAGATAATTTTAAGTGTTATTCACCCAATAGAAGAAGTTACAAATGTTGGAAAAAAAGTTTACAAAATTTAGTGGACTCATAGAAGTTATTAAGAATAAAAATTCTATAAAAAGAGTTTATGGGAATGTTGAGGTTGAAAAACTGATAGTTCGAAATAAAATAGAAGTGGGAAAAATAATTTTCATGAAGATTTAGATGAATCGTGTGATGAGGTAAGTGAAGTAGGAAGAGGAACTATGAAATTTAATACTTGAAAAAAACATGTTGAGACCAAAAAATATCAGGGATTTGTTACAAAAGTTTGGTATAAAATAATAAAAAGTATCTTATACTCTTATATTAGTGGGGATGAAGTTGTGTAAATATGATTCTAGTAGAATTTTGAATAAAAAACTTTGAAAATATTATAGGAATTCTACTTTACCTTACAACTTCAAGGAATGATATTGTTTTTTTGTGGCTTTGTGTTCCAGGTACCAAAGTAATATAAAAAATCACATATAATGGAAGCAAACATAATTCTATGATATATTAAAGGAACAACTTAACATGGGTTGTTATGAAAAAGAAATTATGAGATATAGTTTCATGGTTATACTGATGCTGATTGTGATATAGATTGTAATGGTAGTAAATCAACCCCAGGAGTTACATTTTTCTTGGGTGAATGTTGTGTGGGTTTTCATGGTAAGAAAGAAAGATTGGTAAAATTGAGCACATCATAATCAAAATATGTTACAACTACTCAGGTTTGTACTGATATTTTTTAGATAAATGTAAATTTGGAATATTTGATTGTAAAAGTTTCTAAACCGTTGAAGAAACTTTGTGATAATCAGAGTTCAATTGATCTTTCTAAAAATCATGTCCAACATTCAAGATCAAAACACATTGATATAAAGTTTCACATTATAAAATCGAATGTTTTTGCTGGATATTTTTTTCTCAAATATATCTCAACAAAGTATCAAATTTCTGATATCTTTACAAAGGTAGTTCCAAAAGAATGGTTTGTTGAGTTGAGGCTATATCTTCATGTTTAGCCTCCTCCAATGACTTCTGAAATCTCATAAGGGATAACCCCACCATTCATTGGATTATATTGACAAAGCGGGAGAGAGAGTAATTTTTTTTTACTTTCTAAGAAATTTTTAGTTATTTTTCTTACGAATCTAAAGATGTTGTTATCCAATAATGGGGGAGATAACAATCAAGGGAGAGAGGAAAAGACTTTTGAGAAAAGATAAAAATGATGGGTAAAATATTTACACGCCTACAAAATCTTCTTGTCCATGAGGGATTTAATTCCTTATAAAATATTACTTTATCTATTAGTGTGTTGTTAGGACATACTTTTTTGATAAAGGGTATATTATGATAAAATTTGAGAACTTGAGTTATGAAAATTTTTTTAGAGTTGAAATTTTTTTAACTAGTGATGTCAAAAAATCCAGGGGGAGAGATTGATGAACCATTGTGATGTTTTTGTTTTTAACGAAATTTTCTATTTTTTGAAAACTAATCTTTTTGTAAAATATATTTTTTTTCTTCGGGATTGGACCCATTCCATCAGAAATAGTTTTTTGTAAGAATGTTATATTTTATAAATGTTTTAATCCAAACAAAAAGGGAGAGATAAGTTTTTTCCTTGAGAACTATTTTTCATAACACAATTTTCTAGGAACAATTTTTCATAATGTGTTGTATAATATGTTTATGGTGTAATGAATATGGAAGATGGAGGTTCTATAAGTTTTTTGATCGGATGAACCATTAGACTAAGATACAATGGAATGAAGTTCAAGATTCATCAGACTCGACATTAGTTAGAAAGTCAGAATTTGCTGAGTGAAAAAGTAAGATGATGCTTTTCCCATATTGAAGTTATCATAAATCATTAAAAATCTCATATAAAATCTTTTGAAGAAATGGAGAAATCATAATAATTTTATCAGTTCTAGGAATCCATAATTTTTTAATCAGATCCAGAAGTTCCGAACAGAGAAGTTTTCTGAAGTCTAAATGAGTTTTATCTGACAATGTTTGAATAATATCTAGGTTGTTGAGTGGAGTTTCCATTGTAGTGATAATTCCATCATAATGATAATTAAAAAATTATTAGGATTCCATCAGACTGACTCAAAGGAAGAAATTCAATAAGACTGACTATGAATAAGAAGTTTCATCAGACTGACTCTGAGAAGGAAAGACAATTAGACTGACTCTAAGGAGGAAATTCAATTAGACTAACTTTGAGGAAGAATTTATTTCAGACTAACTCTGATATGGAAATACAATCAGATGGAATATGATAAGGAAAGACAATCAGAATAAATCTAAGAGGGAAAGTCAATTAGAGTGACTCTAAGAATGAAATTCAATTAGACTGAATCTAAGAAGGAATGTCAATCAGACTAACACTGATGAAAAAACTCAATTCGTAATGAGCTAGAGAAGTTACATTATAATGAGCTGGGGAAGTTTCATAGTAATGAGCTAAAGAAGTTTAAACATAATGAATAAATGTTAGGAAGTCCAAGAATAATAATTATGGATAATAATTAGGAATATTATATAATATTTGAGTAGATTTTAAGTGTTTAAAGTTAAAATTAAAATATGCGTAGATCTCATGGTTTTTGAATTTTAGTAAGAAATATTTTCTTGATTTTCCTACATTTATCTTTGTTGGATTCCTATAAGTAAAATCACAATACATTCTTACTTTTCAAGTTTCATGTGATGGGAAAAATAAGAGTGCTACTAATTTTCATGTCAAAGTTATCTTTCCAGACATAAATCTCATTGGAAGGTTGTATATCTGATGGTTTTGTTTACCAGACTGAGGAAGATTAAAATGATAATTTCAGAAGAGTTTGAGTAATGAAAATTGAGAATGGATTCATCAGAATAAATTCACCAGACTGATTCCATCAGATCCAGCCTCATCAAACTGAGGAAGATCTGACTCAGCAGTTGAGTAGATTTTGAGAAGTAGAGCTTGAGATAAGGGTTCATTATAACGATTCTATCAAAATGAGACAACTGGACTGAGGCAATTGGAACCAAGGTCATCAGACTAATATTTTAGATAGAGTTTTGGTATAAAAACATTTTGTGATCTATTTTTATGGATCAAATTGTTTTTAAGAAAACATTGTAAACCAATGGGAGTCAATATAATATTTCATATTTAGAGATACATGGTGTATAACTAGATTTGGTACAATTTTATTTACTTATTCACAATAATGAATTTCCATAGTCCCACTTGAGTGGCTACAGAAAGGATGTAGGTTCTCACACTGAGGCCGAACCTTATAAATCTTGCATGCTTTACTTGATTTCCTACTTTTTCATTCATGAGTATTTAAAAAAATATGATAATAATATAAACAATAATAGGTTGTAGGGGTTAAGTTTTTAAGTGTATTGAAACTTATAAAAGTGAAAAACTGATTCACACCCCTTCTTAGTTTTTATTCAATCCTATGGAACTTCAACTATAATACCATTGCTATTAAAAAAAATATACTGATCAATATTGAACATTAAGAGAGATCACCGAGAGACAACCGATGTGCATATACAAATTTTTAGGTTCACTTGGGATAAGGTAAACACTTGGGGGGTGGTGGTGGTGGTGGTGGGCTAGTGTTATAATTTTCTTCCGCCGAATCCCAATCACTCACCTAATTATTCATTATGTTTACCTTGAATATTAATTATGCAAAAATAAAATAAAATCACAAAAAGTTAAATAATGTGGTTTTCCTCTTTGAAGAATAACTATATTCCCATTGTGTGGTGGTTTTTACCCCTACAGTTTTAATTATATTATCAATAATGAAATTAGGAAATGGTATGACCATGAACCTATACAACAACTAAAATCAACCAGACTTTCATGAAAGTAACAAATTTTTGTATTGATATAAAGAATACACCTTTGAAGAACAATCACCAGTGAACGTGAATGTCACAAGAATAAGGTGATTGTGACCTTCCTTATTTTATACTTAATAATTTTTTTTGACCATATCTTCCTTCTTCTTTATTCAATACCGTTATTATACTCTTGAAATGTAGTATTGGGTCATTTTAACAACTATGATTTTCATCCTCATCTCACTGATTTTATATTTCATGTCATGCGAGGATGTATCCATATTTGAATATGGAAATTATTCCTTAAAATAGGAAACATGATCTCCTCCTTAATTATAATTCAACCCAAGTCATTGATTTTATTAAAAATTATATTAAATCTGCATGATACTTGGGAACATATTTCTTGATACATGTTATAAAAACCACGGTCATTAATTTTATCCATGATGGCTTGCATGTTTTAATGAATAGAACCTCTCAATGAAACCCTTTACTTAATGAAATGATTGAAAACTCACTTCCATTCATGTCACAATAGTTGTAACATAACACCTCAGGTCACAACACAACTATCTCTCACAATAAAAAACCATATTTGGCTGATATTTTCTTTAAATTGATTAATGACTTGTTCTTCTTCCTTGAACAAAGTCCTGTCTTTCCTATTCAAAATACATGATCATATTCATATCTACTTCAATCTCTTATAATAATAACAATAATAATGATATTTAATCTTTAAGAAACAATACAAAACTATTTCATTTAAATCATTATTATAGAACTTTATTAACTAATATGTCATATGTACAATATTTAATATCTTTATATCACAATATAATTCCTCCCTTTTCCACATTTTCACTTATCTGAGGGAAGAACATGACACATAATATATTAAATATATTATAAATCATAGGATTAATTTCGCATTTGAAATATATATTTTGGGAGAAAATATATTAAATAACATATAGAATATATTAAGTATTATACATACTCTTTACATATCTCATGTTGGATTTATCCTTTTCCAATTTGTAGAGAGATCTTCATAAAATATATTATATAGACCTTGCATTTTCCATTTTCCTGCCTCAAATTTCAATAACAACTTACATATTATCCATAGAGGAAATTATGTATATAGGGAACACATTTACAATTTTTCAGTTGTGAGGTAGACACCACATATTATGTATTCGAGGAATTTTTTTAACCTGTTCAATTTTTTGTCGCTTATCATCATCCAACATCAGTATCCTTCTCAAATATTCTACAAAACATCTCTCAACAACTCGATATTCATTCCCAAACATTTATCAACCCCAAAAACATATGTATTAACCAAAAATACAATATCATTCTCAAATGGGTTCAATACCCACCTTCCAATATATTCTAGTATCTCAATTGTAAAAGTAGAAAGAGGAAGAGAGATTTGGGAGGGTGAAATTATATGATAATTAATCTATTGAGTAATGCCACCATATTTTTCATAATCTATCCTCATTATATAGTCTTTGGGGGAACTCCCTTATCCCTTTAATTTCCTCATACATTTCATAAATGTATGAGTAAACTCGTCTTTTTACAACTCTTATGATATTTAGCCATTATAATTATCCCCAACATTTAATGTTATGAAACATTGAAATTCATGATATCCATTAATGGAATATTTTGAATATTTGACACTTAATTTTAAATTTCCATTATATTAATCATAAAAACCATTTTTATTATATAGTACGATTCAATATATCATAATCATTCTTAGAGTTTTATGATATATCCATATTGTAAATACAATTTGGTTATGGAAGTGGTACAGTATCATATATTTCCATTGAGGATATGACCAATCCAAGGAATGTGATGGGATTTAGATTCCATGACTGTTGTACTATATGACATATATATCATACCATACAACATAGTCTCAATGCATTACATGCATATAATATTTAATACATATCTCATTCACTATATGTGTGTGTATATATATAGATAAATCATTATAAATATATAAATATAAATTTTTATATATAAATATATGAAAAAAGAATATGTGTATGTGAATATATATAAATTCTTCAATAAATAATACATTAGAAAAAAATTCATGATTTACATAAAACAACAACTTTTGATTCTTATACCTAGGATTTGATGTCAATTTGATAGATAAAATCATGCTATTTGGTGGAGAAGTGGAGGAGAGTGATGGTTTGGGAAGGGATCTCGTAGAACACATATGCAAGGAGGAAGAAGAAAATGTCGAGTTAGGTTAAAATAAGCTCACATTTCTTCGTACTACAAGTAAAAACACATAGATTGAATACATTTCTTTATTCTTGTTTCTGTCGATAAAGATTATTATTTATTAACACTATAAGTAAAATTAATGAGGAAAACATCATTTTTAAATCATATTTTGGTATACTGTTATTTTGAAGCAACTTGAAATCTTTTCTTTAGATATACATGGCATCATGGGGTGGAAATTCAGGAATTTTCATAAAAATGAAAAAATGTTAATTTTTTTATGAAAAAGAAATCCCTAAAAGTAATATTCAATAATTATTATAAAAACACAATTAATTAATTAATAACTCATCAAAAAATACTTATAAAAAATAAAATTTAAATAACTTATAAAATTTATAAAATTTTAAAATAAATTATTAAATTTATCAATAATTTATTTTAAAATGAAAATATAAATCTAAAAAACAATAATAAATAATAATATAAAGAAATTCCTTCAATTTAATAGAAGTGTAAATTTAATGATTTTATTACAATTATTCACAACATTATTTTAGGATTGAATAAATTTAGAATGAAAAATTGAAATCATATTTTTTATATTTATATTTAAAATAAAAACTTGATATAAATATTTATTTACTATAAAATTATAAAAAAATTCATATATTTAATATTTTTATTAAATAAAAAATCATTTTTGTTATCATGTTGGTCTGTGGGGAAAGTCACTCTAACATGTATGGATCCCAAAATTTTATTTGAGTAACACACATCTCTTGAGTTTTTAAAATAAATCTATATGTCCACTGAGACATATTGTGAGTGGTGGGTCTGGCTCCACTACTGGAGAATAAAATAATAATTGTGTTGATGTAAACCAATACTAGAAGATGGGACACATGGGTGGACGTTCCGTTCCAAACCCCAACCCCACCAAATTGGATTTTAATTGGTTTAAATAGAAAATTAACTATGTGAAATACATTTCGCCATCTTTAGTGGTGGGGTGGTAAGTGGTTAGGGGGGAGGCATGGGGTTAAGTTCCTAGGCCTGTATTTTTACTGCAATTTCACTGTAGCATCATGTGCCACACTTATGGTGGTACCAAACCATTTAACTATGTGAAATAAATTTTAATATTTTTATGATATAGTGAAAAATTCATTATCTCATTTAATGGATAATAATAATTTCATAAACCAGTAACTATATAAAAAAAATTAAAAATATACATTATTATTAATGATTTTTTTTTCACTTTCCATGAAAGTAAATTTTGCTCACCTATAAGATTACACAGTTTTTATATAAAAATTACAATAATTATTAGAAATTATAATATGGAAATGATATAATATTTTTATTTTTAAAATTATTTTTAAATTATCATTCAATTTTTTTTATATTTTTGACTAGAAAAAACCATGTGTAATACATTAAAAATTTTAAAACATTATTCAAATATATATTTTAATAACTCAAGATAAAATATATATGGATTTTTATAAGGTTTTTAAAAAAACCTATTTCACATATTATATTGATAATTTTCATTTATTGATGAAAACTAAGTATGAAAATAATCACCTCTACATTTTTATATGTATTTTACACTCATGACAATTTTAGTTTTATTTCACTAGAAATGTGAGATAATTCAATTTAAAAATAAATAAAAAATTTAAAAATCAATAATATATTCTTACAAGTGAAATTTATCTCTCCAACCAAGCGAGATAAATTCCATATTGTAGCTTCAAAATATTAGTATTTTTTTTGTTTGAATAAAAAAATTATTGCTCATATATTTTAAAGGTTCTAATGATCAAACGACACTTTTCTTGGACAATGAAAGATAATTTAAACCTTAAATCCCAAGATTTTTATGCTATGAAAACCAAAACCATGTAAAGATAAATAAATAACATGTACTTTTCAACAAATATCATTGCTTATCCTGTTGTTTAATCATTGTGATTGATGATTATTATTAAGGAAAAATTTATAGACTATTCCCTTGAAGGTGTATCCATGGGAAAAATGAATCTTCCATCATTTGGGTGAGATTCTCCCATGGTATTCTAGTACCTCTATATGGCTAAGTGAGAATAAATAAGAGATCAATGGGATAATCATTAGAAGGTAAGAATGATCTCAAATTCCCATCTTAGTGGAACTAGATTCCCTAAATATCCCTCAAGGATGTTCCATGAGTGTTCATACATTTACTCACATGTTATGAAATGTATGTGTAAATAGAAATAATTAAAATTATTGTAACCATCATAAAAAATGAATTGTCCTAATATTTTTCATCATATGAAATATTATACATCAATGATTACTATGGAATAATATTGAATGATAACTTTTAATGTACAAATTCCTTAATCAATCATAGGGTGTTTTTCTAGATCATAGAATATGGATCTAAAGAACATATATGATAAATAGTTTTATAAAAAGTTTTTTTATTTGTTGACAACTAACCTTTTTTGAATATTTTTTTTGTTATTTAGGAATCATACCCAATCCATCGTAATAATATTTGTAAGAAAGTTGAAATTTGTTGAAAGTTTGAATCCCAAGATAAGGGGGGAGAAAAATTTTGTTTTAAGGAAACATTATTTTTCAAGACTCAGAGAATCAGATTCAGGTTCATCGATATGACTTTGAAGATCATTGGATCTAAAATAATCAAAGGCATAAATTCTTACTAGATGTTTTACTTTTCCATAATCTGAAAAAGAAATATGTTGTTGAGTAAATAAGTCATAGTAATGTTGAAGAGGTTCTTTTGAAGAAATTGAAGACAAGTATTAGAAAGTTCTCATAATTTCTAAATAAAATAAGATGATTATTTTTTAATCATAATGTTATCACAAATCATGAAAAATCTCATGATAACATATTTTAAGTAAATGATGGAGTTTTTTGAATAATTTTAGAGTTATATTATTAAGATTACATCATAATGACAGTTCCATAATAATGTTAATATCATCATAATTAAAATTCTGAGCTAATTGTAATTCTATCATAATGATAATTATAACATTATTAGGATTCCATCAGAATGATACACTAAAAAAAATTCATAATAAATGAGGAGGATACATAATTCATAATCACATAGATGAAAAAAAAATTCACAGTGACCTGAGAAGGAAATATAATTCTTAATCACAAGGAAGGAAAAAAATTCATAATCACTGAGAAGGAAACAAAATTCCCAATGAACTGAGAAGGAAACAAAATTATAAACGAGTTTAGAAGAAAAAAATTCTTAATGAGATGATAAGGAAACATAAATTGTAATGAGATAATAAAGAAACATATTTTTATTAATCTAAGTAAGAAATATATTTGTAATCATCTGAGAAGTAAGTATATTTGTAATGAGCTAATTATCAAAAATACTTAAAACGAAAATTATAGAAGATTTATGAAGAATTGGAAATGTCAAATTTGAAATTCAATTTTTCATAAATCTCATAGAAATAAAAGAGGATTTAATAATTAATGGTTGAAGATTAAATGTGATATTTGTTTCAGTGTTTTGGAAATTTTAGGAAGTGGGGAATGTTTTCAAGTTTCCCACTTTTTTTTAATAGGTTGCTAATAAATACAAGGTTAGATGACTCATTCATAGTTGAATTTTTTCACACAAGAAGAAAAGGTGGAGCACTAAAAAAATCAAGTGAAATTAATTCTTGGAAAGGGAAATGATGAGGAGGATCAAACACCAGAATGTTTGTTTACTAGTCTAAGAATTTGAGTAGAGTATGAAGTTTGTAGATTATGAACGGGTTCAACGTATTGAGAAAATCATATCCAAACTCATCGTATTGAGATAATTATATCCAGACTAATTTTATTGAGAGAATTAGATCCAGACTCATCGGATTGAGAGAATTATATCCAGAATCATTGTATTGAGAGAATCATATTTAGATTCATTGGATTAAGAAAACCAGATCTAGCCAAATCGGACTAAGGATTCAGACTGAGAAATTATGTTGTAGTTTCAAAAAAGTACGTATTCTTTTGTTTGACTCAATCGTTTTATAAGAAAACATTTTAAATTTATGGGAGTCAATATAATCTTTCCTATTAGGAGATAGAATGTGTCTAACATGAGTTGTCACAAGTTGGATTCACTTATTCAAAAGTTGGCTATGAAAAGGATGTATATTATCACACTGAGCCTGAACCATTCGAATATTGTGCTCTTTACTTTATTTCCTACTTTTTAATGAATTATTATTTACTACAATTTGATAAGGAAATAAATCTTAACAGTCTATAGGGGTTACGTTTCTAATTTTTTTTGAAACTTATTAAAAGTGAAAAAATGATTCAACCCCACTTCTCAATTGTTATTTGATCCTTTGGAACATACATTGGTATTAGAGCAGTTACCCTTTTTTAATACTTATCATGGATAATATAAATTCTTTCAATAGTAGAGGAATTCCTATATTTGATGATAACATTATTATGGATGAAAAAATATAAAGATTCCTAATATTCTATCTCTTATTCTAGAAGTTGTTGATGATGCTACTATTGAGGTTCCACCTATTGAGAAATATTCCCCAATTACCATTGATGATAAGAGAAATTTATAAGTAGATTTAAATGATAGAAATTCTATTCTCACAACCTTATCAAATTTTTTTATCAAAAGGTGAGGGGTATCAGAACTTTATAAAGTATGTGGGACAACATGGAATGTGTTTTAAAAGGGAATACAAAAGTTAAGGAAGAAAAGCTACAAATCTAATCTGGTAAGTATGAAGATATCAGAATGACATATAAAGAGCCAATTGATGATTTCTTTACTAGTGTAAATGTAATTTTTTGCAACATCATAGTATTCAAAGATGTCATGGAAGATTCTACAATTCTAATAAAACTTGTGAGAATTTTTTTTGATAGGATTGATTCTAAAATTTATTCTTTAGAAGATAAGGATGATTTATCTTTTTATGAATTGCATAACAATATTATGTCTTATGAAATTTTTAAATCTCAAATATTTAAAAAGAATATAAAAGATGAAATGGATTTTGAAGTGATGAGAAAGGAAAAATCCAAGGTGTCGAAGAAGATGATCCTTGTGAGTATGAATATAATAAAGATGATGAATTGAATGATAATATTATGTATCTTTTCTCTATAAAACATCAGATAGGAAGAGTAAAATATGAAGGTAAACATCCCCTCAAATGTTTTTGAGTGTGGTAGAATCAGAAACTTTGCTATAAATTTCCCCAAGAAGAAATTTGGATAATATCGAGACGATTCTGATGAAAAAACTCAATGGAATTAGTGGAACAAAAATGATAAATAAGAAAATTCTTACAAAAAATATAAGAAGAAGTTTACCGAAAAAGAACAAGTATGTTGAGTAATGAATTTGAATCATACTCAAATAAAAACAATTATTCTAAATATGAAAGTTCAAAAAAATTCAGAACCTTCATTGCAAAAGTTGACAAAACAAAATGTTCCTAAAATAGTGAATAAGGTGGTGAATAATCTTATAGAGACTATAAAATAAGAAACAAACTTGTTTCATGTCTTTATAAAAATAAAAATCTCAAGAAATAAATTATAGTAATGAAAAAAATATTATGGAGAACTTTATTATGGAAGAAAATATGTAATTAAGAAGGAAGAAGAATACATTAGGGAGATTTTAAGTTATGAACATAGAATTTTTGAATAGGGAAAATCATTAAAGACATTAGTAAGAATTTGGAAGCTAAGGAAGAATATGTTCAAAAGTTTAAATAAAAACTTATTGAGTGTGGAAGATGAAAAATATCGAGAATTTATTACAAAAAAGTGAAAGAAATATTGAGAATCTTTTCCAAATAGAAGAATTCAACAACACCTATTACTTGAGTGCGGAAGATGAAAAAAATCATGGCATCAAAGAATTGGGAACCTTGTATAGAAAAGTATAGATGAACTTTATAAATTTTATGCAGTTGAAAATAATATAGAATTGAAAAGAAGAGACGAAGATTTTTGTGTAATTTTTCAAAAGGGAATTTAACTAACAAAAGTCAAAAAAGAGTTGACATTCAATCCACCATACCACTTGAGCTTATTCATTCGGATTTATGTTGGCTGATGAGGCATCAATCAAGAAAAGGATATTTATACTCCATCACTTTTATTAATTATTTCACTCATATTACAAACATCATGTTTATGATGCACAATTTAGAGGCTATTTAAATGTTCAAATTCTTCATAAAAAATTTTGATAAAGAAAAGGAAGTTTACATAAATAAGTTGAGGAAAGATAAAGGTACTGTATTAAAAATAATACTTTTGAAACTTGTCTGATAAAACATGGTATCAAACATCAATATAGTGTTCCTTATAATCCACAAAAAAATGGATTAGTAGAAAGAAGGAATAGAAGTTTAGTGTAAATGGGAAGAAGTATGTTAGAAAAATTCAAACATTCAAAATTATATTGTAGAGACCCTGTTAGTACTATTGTACTTGTTCAAAATAGATTCTTATTGAGATTATAAACTAACAAAACTCATTATGAAATTTTTTATAACAATAAAATATCATTGAAATAATTCACAATTTTAGGAAGTCCATGTTTGTTCAAAATAAAAAATTTGTATTTGGGAAAGTTTGATGAGAAATATGAGGAGAGAACTTTTATGGTTTGTTCAAAAAATGGAAGAAGTTACAAATATTGGAACAAATGTTTACAAAATTTGGTGGAATAATATTATGTAAAGGTAATTGAAAATAAAAGTTCCTTAATAAAATTTGTTGATAATGCTGAGGATGATAAACTATAGAATTCCAACAATAGTGAAGGAAATTCAAAATATCCTTATCAAGATTCAGAAGAATCATGTTATGAGGAAATTTTAGTTGGTAAAAAACTTTTAAATTTACAACCTTATAAAAACAAGTTGAATCAAAAAACATTATTGAGAATTAGAAGGCTCCGATTCAGACTGGACAAAAGTTGATATTATAAAACAATACTTGAATTATCTCAAAAGTTGAACCAAAATAAGTTTTAAAGGATATTCAACACAAAGAATTGGTGGATTATAGGAATGAAGAATTATATCAAATTGAATAGAATGAAACATAGGATCTTGTTCGATGGCTAGGAAATAAAAATGTTACCAGAACAAAGTGGGTTTATAGAAAAAAATTGAATGAGAATGGAGAAGTTTTAAGAAACAAACCAAGAATGGATTATAAAGGATATTCATAGGTGGAAGGTGTTTATTTTGATGAAACCTTTTCCCCCATTAAAATGCTAGAAATTATTCGAATGTTTCTTACAATGGTTTCTCATCAGAATTACAATGTTTATCCGATGGATGTAATGTCATCTTTCTTAAATGGTGACAAAGAAGAAGAGGTTTACAATGAAAGAACTTGTAGGCTTATACTTTATGAGGATGGAAACAATTTTTGACATTTTATAAATGAAAAGTTGATAGAAAATTATATGTGAAATATGCTGACTCCAAAACTCTAATTTGAATTGTTTATGTGGATGATCTAATTTTTTCCAGGGATAAATAAAATGTTTTTTAAAAAATTTCTGTGGAAATGAAGAAGAATTTCTAAATTTGTATGTTAGGAGAATTAAATTTCATCCTTGGTTTATAATTTAAAAAAAAGGAAAAATACATTTTTGTATCTCAAGAAATGTATGTCAGGGAATTGTTAAAGAAGTTTGGGATGGAAAATCCCAAAAGTTTCAACTCTTATTTCAGTGAGCATAAAGTTGAGTAATGATGAATCCAGAATAACTGTGAATCAGAAAGTCTATCAGAAGTTGATAGAAAGTCTTCTTTACCTTAGAGCCTTAAGGACTGATATGGTTTATACTGTGACTTTGTGTTGCAGGTATCAAGGTAATCTGAACAAATTGAATATGTTGGAAGCAAAGAGGAATTTGAGATATGTCAAAGAAACCACTTCACATGGATTATTATAAAAAAGAAATAGTGAGATGATATTTCATGGTTATACTTATGCCGATTGGGATGGATATTTTATTGATAGAAAATAAACCTCAACAATAACATCATTATTGGGAGAATGATGTGTGAGTTGGCATAGTAAGAAAAAAATTTAGTAACTATGAGTATATAAGAATCATAATATGTTTCAGCTACTCAATATTGTACTCAAATTTTATGGATGAATGTTCATTTGGAAGTTTTGAAAGAAAAGGATTCTAAACCATTAAATATACTTTATGATAATCTAAGTGCAATTATCGTTTCTAAAAATCTTGTTCGAAATTCAAGATCAAAACACCTTGATATAAAGTTTCACTTCATAAAAGACAAAGTTGGTGTTGGAGATTTTTTGATGGAATGTATTTCAATAAATTATAATATTGTAGATATCTTTAAAAAAGAAATTCCAAAAGAAAGGTTTTTGGAATTGAGGCTGTAACTTCATGCTCATCCTTCTCTAATGACTTCCAAATACTCTTAAGAAAGTCGCCCCCCCGTGATTTGGATTATTTCAAAAAATGGAGAGAGAAAATAACAACTCCTTACCTTTTAAGAAGTTTTTAATTATCTTTCTTTAATGAATCTTAAGTTGTGGTTATCATAAAATGGAAGAGAGAAAAAGAAAAATGAGGGAATAAGAAAAGTGACGGAGAGTTATCTTTACTTGGATTGAAAAAAAATTCATCAGTGTTGGATATAATTTATTTAAAAAAAAATACTTTATCTAGTAGTGTGGTACTAGGATACCCTCTTTTGGGAAAGGACATGTTTTGATAAAAGTAAAAAACTTGAGTTGTTTACAAAATTTGAGTTGTGAAACAAATCAAAATGGGTAGATTGAAGAACCTTTGTGATAAATTTTTTTAAAAAAGTTTTTTTTAATTTTTTGATAACTAGTTTTTTTCTGTAAGAATATTTTTGTTATTTAGGAATTAGACCCAATCCATCGTAATGATATTTGTAATGAATTTGAAATTTTCTGAAAGTTTGAATCCAAATTTAAAGGGGAAGAAAAGTTTTTTTTAAAGAAACATTGTTTTTTTGGACACGGAGAATCAGATTCAGGTCCATCGGTATGACATTGAAGATCATCGGATATAGAAGAATCGAACATAGACATTTTTTTTGGAAGTTTTAGTTTTTTTAATCAGAGAAATAAAGATTTTTTTGAGTGAATACTTCATAATTATGTATAAGAGGTTTGTTAAAGGAAGTGAAGACAAGATTTAGAAAGCTTTTAAACATTCCAATTAAAATCAGATGATGATTTTTAAATCATAAAGTTCTTACAAATCAGGAAAACTATCACGATAAAATATTTTGAATAAATGGTGGAGTGGTTTGAAGAATTTTTTATTTGTAACATAGAGATTCCATTACAATGAGAATTATATCGTAATGAAAATTTCATCATAATGGGAATTCCATCTTTATGGGAATTCCATCGTAATGATAATTCCATTATTATGAGGATTCCATAAGAATGAGATGAGAAGGAAAAAATATTAATCCCTAATAAGGATACAAAATTCATAATCACTGAGAAAAAAATATAATTTGTAATGTTTTGAGAAGGAAAAAGAATTTGTAATAAATTAGAAGGATATAGAATTATTAATCACTAAGAATGAAATATAATTTGTGGTGAGCTGAGAAGAAAGTATAATTATTAAGGAGCTAAGAAGGAAACCTAATTATTAATGAGTTGAGAAGGAAAAAAATTCACAATCAGTCAAGTAGTAAACAATGATCATAATGATAGGAGAAAGAAATAGATTCTAAGGAAACTAATTTTTAATGATATGAGAAGGAAACTGATTCGTAATGAGATAATTTCTAAGAAGAATAAAAAATAAAATTCTAGAAGATTTATAAATAATTGAAGAGGTAAAAATTGAAATTGATTTTTTCATTAATCTCAGAGAAATCTAAGCAGTATTGAATAAGTCAAATTTTATGTTTAAATTAAAGAGGTTTTCGGAGTTTTTGAATTTTTTATTTTCCTACTTTTGTTTTCTGAGTCACCTATAAGTACTTTCTCAGATCATTCATTCATAAGTGATTTTTTCACACATACAGAAAAGGAAGAGTGTTGAATAAATCAATTAAAAGTCATTATCAACTAGACATATCATGAGGATGATCGTACATTTGAATGTTTGTTTACCAGTTTGATCATTTGAGTAGATTTTGAGTTTTAAAGATTGAGAATGACTTCATCATATTGAGTCCATTGTATTGAGAGAATCAAATTCAAACTCATCATATAGAGAGAATCAGATACAGACTCACCATATAGAGAGAATTTGATCCAGACTCATCGTATTTATAGATTTAGATCGAGGATCGACATAGTGAAATAATCAGATCTAGAATCATCAAAATGAGAAAATCCAATCCATCCAAATCAAATTGAGTATTCAGACTGAGCAATTGTGGAGATGTTTCAACAAAGTATTTATTATTTTGTTTGGATAAATTATTTTATAATTAAACATTTTAAACTAATGTGATTCAATATATTTTTTACTAATGGGAGATAAACAGTTTCTAATAAGAGTTGGAAAAAGTTATATTCCCTTCTTCATAATAGTAGATTTCCATAGACCCATGGGAGTTGATATGGAAAGGATGTGGGTTCTCACTCTGAGGCCGAACCTTATAAATATTATGTACTTTACTTTATTTACCAATTTTTAATGAATGAGTTTTTACTATAAGTTGATCAGAAAATAAATCTTAAGAGGTTGCAGTGGTTAGGTTTCAATTTTTTTTGAAACTTATATAAATTGAATAATGGATTCAACATCCCCTTGTAATTTGTTATTTGATCCTCTGGAACTTCAGGTTTAATGCATAACATAACCTTAAGATATGAACTATTCCATAAACTATTATTAGATTAAATAGATTTAACTGGACACCATCATATCATATATAATAATATGCCCAAAAAATCACATTATATGCATATATATTTTACTACCAGATACCCTATTATCATCACATATGACATGTAAAATATACATGAAATTTATATAGGATTTATAAAATATCTTCATCAATTTACCAACTACAACAAAGCCCCATACACTTTGTGTCATTTCACTATATATTGTATCATATACAATAATTCGAGAAACCATATCCTAAACTCCTTATGGATATTTCCAAAACACTTTTGGAAAGATGTCATAAAATTTATCCTATATTACATCATATTAAATACCTTATGAATGTCTATCCAAAATTCCTTTTAGATAAACTAAAAAATAATATTTGACAAACTCTCTATGTTTTTTAATACTCAATGCTCAATTATTCTACCACAAAGTTTGATACCATGGTCCTTTATAGCATTGAAAACATATAAAAATTATCGAATTTATTGATGTAAGAATAGTGTAGCCTATAGGGAAGAATTAGTGATAATCAAGCTAAAAAGAGATCTGGTGTGATCCCTATCAAACACATGTATCTCTATTCATGTGTCCAACAGTTGTATCATATTGAAAAATGAATTTTTCATATGATCCTTTTGTTCAAGACATCATGTAACCATGTGAAACAAAGTTTGTCTCTATTGTATAATTACTCCTATGTTCTAAATTCTATGAGTATACATTGACTAGGACAATCAATATATCACATGCCATTCATCATTAGGGATGAGAAAATCACATGAATTATAATGGATACCAAGATTATGATAGTGCGTGATTCAGGTGTCTGAATGGAGATAGATCAGGCAACATGGATACCCCAATGGTCCCTCCCCCACCAAATGGACAAGGATTCACCTCATCACCTCTAATGTATCAGCATTGAAAATTTATCCTCTTTACCATTTTGAATATTCTACCCACTATTCAAAAAAACTAGGTTATTACCTAGGATACCATCATGTGATGATAATGCCCTCATGCTTATAATCTCTCCCTAGAAGTTCACAGAATCCTCTACACTTTTGAATCTTTCTTTGGTGGATCAGTTCGGAAAGCATCATTCCTTAGTCTATTCCTTTGACATGTATGTTTTTGAATTTTAGGGTTTACATGATCATAAGAGTGTAAGGCATTTGTACTGACATAATCTTATGATCCCTTTTGTGTCTGAGGAATACCTAGTATTAGAATTTTTATTTTCTGTACGAATATTTAAAAATTTTCAGTTCTCTATGTTTTATTGGACCGTTGATTTCCAGTTGGATCAAGAACCTCGCACAACGTCTATCTATGTTTGTTTTCATAATATGGTTGATAATATGGTGGGTGAATTATTATGTATCTATAACAGGAATCCGTCTCTTTTCCACCCCATTTATTTACATATTTATTTTTAAGTTAATGTTTCAATGGAACTAGTGGTATATCTTTGGATTGAGATTGAAGGGGAGTTCCGACAAAATAAAAAGGTATTATTCGAATCTTTTGTTGACTATTGTTCTTATTGAGACCATTTCAGTAATTCTCAACCTACCTTCCAGTGATCTACTTAACATGGATCTACCCAATATGATCTGTCTTCAGGGATGTCAGTTACAAAAGTTCATGCTGCAGTTGAGACTCATTATAATATTTGACCCTTTTAGGAGTATTTTGATCACTACCAATTATCACAATGGATTAATAGAAGAGGATAATTTTTTTTATAGGAATGTGTTAATGATTCACAAATCAGTTCCAAGATTAAACCAAGGTTTTCCAATAAAACCCATTAAGTTTTAGAAAATATCTCACATGTGAAGGATGTAGTTTAAGGAACCTCTTCAATGATAAAAGTGATCTCTGGAATTACCAACCTATCATAAATTTCAATAATATATTCTATACCATGAGGAAGATATTATACTAGTGGTATTGATCTTGTTTGTTCCTCCAGAATTCTAGAGGTGGAAGGGGTGATAGATGAGCCTTATCTTACCGACAATATACTTTCCAACCCTATTTCAGAGCCTTTGGTGTCCAAAATGTATGATAAATTGCATTCTAATTATGGGGTTAATACTATGATTTCATATAATTAAGGATCCTATTCTTACATAAACACTCATCATCCATGTGTGGTATTAAATAAATAAATAATTGATAAAGATAACAAGGGTTGAAAAATAGTGACAAATTGAAGGATAAAGAAGAAAAATGTAAAAAAATATACAATAAAAGAGTCATTCTTAGAAGTAATTTTAGATAATTTAGATTAATTTGAAGTATAAAATAGAATGGGAAAACATTTCCATCCTAGTCTAGGAGGAAAAAATGAATAGATAAGACTATGATTTTGGTGATTTTCCCACTTTAGGAAAAAATATAAGGACTCTTAAGTGTACAATGGAAGATATGAAGTGCTCTACAGACTATTATAATTGGATGAAAATTATAGTTACCAGATCTATGGGTAAGAATGTTGATTCTGATAAGCCTAGAGAGTCACTTATAAGAGAATCTAGAGAGATCAGGATAACCTTCTAATGTCTCTAAATGAAGGTAGTTCCAGATCCTATTTCTAAGACTATGGTTATGAGTGATTCTAAGTTATGTTAGGACTCTGAGGATGTTTTCCCTCTTATTTCTCAAAGAAATGAAATTCTATTATGATTAGTTCAACAAAGCATTGGAAGAAGAAATTATAGTGGAATGAGACTTGGACTTTGAGTTGTTACTAGAAGAGTAGGCCAAATATGATGAGTGGAAACATATACAATGCATTGAGAAAGATAGTTTTTATTTACTCTATAACGAATTAGACATATTCTTTTCTGGCTTAAATAAGGACAATTTCACTTTCATTAATTATTATGCAGTTTCAAGTGGCATATATAAAAATATTGAATATTTAATTTATCTCTATCGTGATCATGATATAAAAAACATATCTTGTAAGTATCTGTAAAATTCTACGATCCCCTAACTTTTTTTTGGTTTTTTTGGTGTGGTGTGGTGGCTTACTCTTTATAGTCGGTTGATGAGTTCATTATTAAATATTAGTGGTTGCATATGTATTTGGGAATGGTGTTTTCATGAATGATGATTTTGTGAGAGTTCCCATTAAACCCTTTAAAGTATGTTTTCTTGAAAATTAAAAGTATTTATTTAGAGGATGAGCACATCATATTCCCCTTTTCCGAAAGATAATAACATCATATTACATATTTAGGTCTGACTATACACTTCTTTACTCTATCTTAGTTGGGTGACCATAACTATGATTTATCACATGATAGGAAAAATTACAATATTGGTTGAGCCTCAAACAACAACAAGATCAAAAACATACATGACCACCCATTTATTAGTTAAGACTCAGGGCTTGCATAATAAAGTATTAAAATTATGATGGCTCCCATACTAGATATCCTTCCAAACTCAATTTTGAGGAAATCAAAATATGAAATATACACCCCTAGTATATCAAATACATAGTGTATGAAATTACATGTGGTATTCTAGGCATGTCAACTAGTGCAAAAAAAACTTTTTATGCCACTTGAGCATATTCCATATCTCTATATGAAATTATATTCCCACTAACCTTAATATAAGGGGACAACCTATAATACTCAATTCCATACAAAAGTAAGGGATTACTAAAATGCATACCTTCATAGGTAAATTATCATTTCACTTCATATAATATATGAATCCATCATAAAAGAATGATAAAGTGAAGACTAACTTTTTTATAAAATGATATATGTTATATTCTCAAAACCTTTTAAATTTTTTAACAAAACCCTACATAAATGTCTATGTAATCATATCTAATACAATAAACCCCCAAAGTGGTGTTACATTTTCCACAATTTTATCATTTTTTAAACTAATTACATCTATATATAATTCTTTCCATATATATATATGACCTTCTAATAAAATTTCAACCACTAAACTCTTTAAAGTGTAACATCTATGTAGAATAAAAGTATGAATAATGTTGAGAATTAGGAATTAGGTTCCTAATGTTCATCTCCTTGAACATGTATTCAAACTTTTTTTTTTCAAAACCTCGAAATTTATTTTGTTATTAAATTATATTATTTAAATATAAATCTTTCTAAGATCATCATCACCATCTTTCTTGAAACCTTTTCCATCAAAATTTTCCTTGATATAATTTTGGTATCAAATGCAACCCTTGTAAAATCATCATTTACCGACACATCCAAACAAAATTAGGATATAAAGTGTTATTCAATTTGTTATGGTAACTAAATGAAACTCTTTTATTTTATTTTTACAAATATACCATAAAATCATTTAGGATATTAAGTGAAATTAAATTTCAAATTCTAACAATTATAATCTTTTATTTTACATATTTTAACTTATCTATGTCTAAATATAATTTCACTAGCACCTTATAAACTATATTCTCTTTAAAATATCATGCTAAGAAACACCTAATATATGGTGTTAGGAAATAAAAATTATTAATTTTGGTGATAATAATTGAAAAATAAACCAATGTATCCATATCTTATATGTTATTCTATGTGTTTGGAGAATTATTCCAAATAAAATTCTATTCTTAAATATATGCCACTAATGGGTGGTGGGATCATATCTGTCAAATTTTGGTAAAAATCATGATAAAATAATTTATCCAAGATAAATTTTTATTCTTTTCTCCTTTTAAAACATGTTATATAATATGATGAATCATAATAATTATCCCACCCTATTGACACCTCCTTTTGTTTTCAATGATTAAGGATGACTATTGGAAAAATTCAATCTTATTTTTTTAGGTTAAACTATTACCTAATTGTATTGTTAACACAATATGAGAACATAAAAATCACATTCCTAGTTCACATATTTTCAATAATTTAAGAGAATCATATGATTTTTTTGAATACAATCACATTTATAGAACATTTCCAATGATGATCACATAATGGATTGTTTTTCTAGATAGATCCTTCAAGGAAACCTTTAGTCACTCCAAGTCATTGGGATACCCAATCACATTGACAATATGAGTGTAGAATAATGTTCCATCAATATTTTTGTATCCAATGACTTTAAAAACATAAGCGAATCATTATATGTTTCTCATTAGAATCTTGATTTAGTTTTTTTAATAAGATTATCTATTGGTTACTCAGTATGAGGTTACTCTAACACATAGAATCATCCATCTTGTTTAAGAATTTTTCATATGTTTATCAAATGTATAATAAGTTTCTTATATTAAACATATTCTTTTATTAGTATTTTTTCAAAGAAATGTACAATGATGATGATGTAATTTATCTAAAACATCATCTTTTATCAGATGAGTATTGATGAAGAACATAGTTTCATATATTATTCCATGTACTTTTAGGATTTAATCAAATTGATTTTCCTAAATTTTGGATTATTATCTCATATTTAGTTTATAGGTGTATTTTATAATTTATTTTTAATATGACATAAAAAGTGTTTTTTAATTGGTTTATTATTTTTCTATATTTTATTAATGAACACAAAACATTTTACTTTTTTTCATGAATTTTCAGATAGAGGAGTTAATGATACACGCAATTGATGTCACATATGATTAAACTTGATATTTTGGATTCTATATAGGATTAAAAGGGAGTGTATATGTGATGTGTTAGGATCAAATGAAGATTTCATTTTATATGGTAGAGTAACATGAATAAATAGACCATGTGTAATAATAACTCCAGAATGAAAAATTTTATATAAGAATGAATATTTGTCTTGTAATAGTAAACCAACTTCACAATGGGATAAAAAATACTGACATGAGAACATCAAATAATGTATAAGAATAATAAAATCTTAAAAAGAACAATGTCAAAATAAACTCCACAAAAAATGCAATGTATATTTGAATACACATATGGCTAATCACCTCATGTGTAATTAAACAATAATTTCCTAAGCCTATATGGTAATCACCTGACTACTATAGCAGTTATATATGAATAGTTTGGCCTACATCCCTTACATTAGATTAATTTTCGAATCCCACTAAAATCATTATTATGTATGAATTAATGGAATTATCACCCATTTCACTAACTGTAACTGTGTATACATTCCTGAAACTCAACCTTGATAATACAAAACACTACTAAATCCATTGATCAAATATAGTTTATTCATGGTACTGATCCTAATATATTTATCCAGAAAGATATTTTTGAATATTTTTTTTGACCACATGCATTCATTCGAAATAGAAGAAGGAAACAAGATCGTATAAGATAATTTTGAGTAAAAATAAATAGGGGATAATAAAGAATCTTAATACATGGAAACATCCTACAGATTGTTCCATTCCCATGTATAATCATCCCCCATGCATGTACAAGTATAATGAAACCCCATTAATACAAATTTAAACTATATTCCCTCCCACTTTATTTATTTTCGTCCCTAAAATATTTTAGTTTATTATTTTGCAACTTTATTTCATTTGAAATTAAAATTTTCATTTTAGTAAATAGTAACCATCCTCTATCCTTCTATCTCATATTGTTCCTTTTTAATACTCAATATGGAGAGTAACTAAATTGAGGATAGAGTCTAGGGTAGGTTTTAAATAGTGTTTATAAATCCCTATTATTAATTTATTTAATTTTTATTTAATTTTTGACAAGGTTGTGCATGTGTTGTATATTGGTTTAGGTATATTCCATCATTCCAAGACATTATCCATAGTTTTTCTTCATTATATACCAAAACATAATTCCTTACTTTATCTTAGCCTACTCTTAATATGATGGAGTTAGGTTTGATCAAGATACAGAATGAAATATAATGGATCCTGGTTTAAGATGGTCTCATATACTCGATTTAGATGCGATCATCACTATTTATAATTCAAGGAGGTGAATATCAGTGTGTTAAAGAGATCTCCTAGGTGAACTAAGCCTCAAAACATAATCATGGGATGATTGATCATGTATAATGGGATAATTTATCAAATTAATACTAAATAATTAAAATGGATAATAAAGTAACCAATTTTTAAAAACCATAGATCTAGTTCCTTTCATGTTAAATAATGCATTTCATTCTTTTTATTATTTTATTTTTAATTCATACTGCATTCAAAACTTAAACAAAAACACCTATATTATTTACTCTTTTAATATAAACAAAAAAAACTAAAAACATGACTGGTTAGAGGTCAGAAAAAAGTGGAATAACTAACTATCATATTAAAAGCACACAAAGAACCATAAGATATGATTTACTAATGAGATAAGAACCCATATTGAATATAATATTTTGGATGGAAGGAGTGATATAATTACATCCACGAGCTTCCAAGTTTTCAGTACTATCCTAAACCCACTTTAAGAACTAGAAATAAAATAATTAAGTATATGGGAAAATTGGTTACCCACATGAGGGATGAAATGAATGTTTTGAAGGGTAATTTCAAAAATATTATTTATATCATCCATGAAATGAACATAAAATAATCAAAAGAACCTCAAATTGAAGAAAATATTGTATTGGAACCCCTAATGTTTGATATAAATGAAGAAGAATACAACATGGATGACGAATCCACACCAATTTCCCCAAAAATGGGGGGTTCCTAGTGGATTCTCATGGGGAGATTGGGTTATAGAATAACTAAATTAAAGGAGAATATTTTATTATTAACTCAAATTTATTGAAATATATTAAATTTTAAATATTAATAAGTTCCCCTTTGATGAATATTTTAATGTAGCTCTAAAATTACAGGCACAGGATTTTGAAGAATAATCAAAAAATGAGGTTGAAAAAGAAGGGGACTCATGATTATTTATACCAGACCATGAAATCTATACTTATGTGATAAATGGGTTGATTTTTAATACTCTAATAAAGGGTTACTATACAACCAATGTGAAAGGTTTCACAATATAATGAGAGATATATGAAAATTCCTTTCAAATAAACCCAACCCACCATTAGTTTTTGGATAACATCTTGTACTACCTCACAATGGGTAGTAAAAACCTAGTACAAAAATGGGTGTTCACATTAGGTTTTATTTATTTATTTTAGTTTTATTTCAATAAATGATTTACATTTTACTTATTTATTCTTTATGTTGAAAAATGTGATATTTATAAGTTTAACTCAAGATACCATATACAAAACAAAATATAGGCTATATTTCACCAACTTATTGTTTTTAATGCCTAAATTCTTAACCTTTATACTTTATGTATAGGTAGTAACATTGAAGTGTGTGAGAGTTTTCACATATATTAGAATATTTTTGTTGTTTTTATTTTTTTCTTTTATAAAATTTGATCATAAGTGAATATCCTTTACCATTTTCACTATTAAATTATTTTTTAGAAATTTTAATTGATTTTTGAAAAATGGATTTTAAATTATTATTGATATGAAATTTTTTCCTTGAGTTTTATTTTTAAAATAATTTTGTGATTTTATCCAAATTTTAAAATCCATGTCAATAAACACTAATCAAAATTGTTTATCCTATTTTGAGAGGTATTCTAAACCATTTTGAAATATTATTCCTAATACCCTAATTATATTTAGAGAAACATGGAATTTGTTTGAGAACTCTAACCTGTGATTTTTTATTTTTCAAATATTTAGAGTTCAAAAAATGTTTTTACTATGATTAAGTCACATATTTGGCTATACCACACATTTTCAACTCGATACCCACCCTTACATAAACCCTTGTTAAGCCCTTAGAAAATCATGAATTGCCTTATAGGTTTAAGCCACAGTATAAGACAATTTTTCTTCATCTACATTCACTATTAAAATATTTTCATGATCATTTCAAGTTTAAGTGTGGGGTAATTGCATTTAATTAGTGTTATATGGGAATTAGTGTAATACTAAGGGATATAAGATGTTCTATTATCATTCTTTTCACTTGATAGAGGGACATTGGAAAAGTTATTATCATCCATTTTATTTCATCATTCTTATCCCATTATCCTAAGAAAATGAAAAAAATGATGAAATGAAATGGAGATGATATTGTATTATTCACTATGTTATTTTTATAATTCTAGACCCTACAAAAAATTTAAGGGTGTGAATTCATTCATTCGATGTACTCATTGACCATCTCATTTCCTTATAAAAGGAAAAAATTTAAATTTTTTTTAAAAAATTAAAAAAAGAAAAAAATAATAAATGAAAAAGAGGAGAATAAGTATGCTGTAATTTCATTGAATTTATTTTTTGATTCAAGGCCAATTTTAGGACAAGGGAGTTTGGTGTCACTTTTTTTAAGTGGATTTGACTGAGGAAATTTTAATTTTTTCAATTGAATATTCATGAAATATATTTTAGAGCTAAACCTTATATTTTCATCCTTAAATTTTAAATCCTTTTCCTAGAAAGCTTAAGCCACAAAAAATTAATTAAAAAATACCACATGATTAAAATAAATTTTCACTTCTCACAGTATGGAGAAATATAATTTTTATAAGTGTATGTTGATATATTCATTTTCTACGTATGAGCATAACTCCATATTAAATTTCTATTGATTGAGAGTGACATGAATTTTCATGTTTTATTCATTGTAATTTATTGATTCAATCCCCTTGACTTTCATAATTTTTGGGCAATAATCACATATTTAGTCTATAGTTATATTTTTTACTTTAGTGTAAATATGGTTTAAATTGAAAATTTTATTTGTTTTTTTATTATTCATAATTTTAAGAAGAACCCCACACATCTTAAATTGTTATTTTCATGAATTTCAAGTTGGAGGAGTAAATTTTACATGGAATTGAAGTTTTATGTGATTAAATTAGATATTTGGATATCTATATAAGATTAAAATAGAGTGCCTATGAATTGTGTAAGGTGAAAATAAATATTTCATTTACTGTGGAAGATTAAATTGAATAAAAATACTATATATAAGAATAAATGTAGAATTGTAAAGTCAACATAAGAATTATTGTTGGCCTTGTAAGAGTAAACTTGCTTCGCAATATTCTATTAAAGAAAAAACCCTCTACTTTATTAGTTGTGTAAGAATCATCAGGGCCTGAAAGGAACTATGTTAGAATAAAATCCATCAAGAATAAACTATATAATAATAATAACATAGTTGGGAAGCTCATATCTAATTAAAATTAAATTCCAAAGAATACATAAGAATCACTCTTCCTCTGTAGGAGTTTTGTAAGAATCATATTTCCAACATCCCTTAAATTATATTAACTCTTGAATCCCACAAAAATCACTTCTACTTATGATTTAAAGGAAGGATCACCCATGTATCTAGTGATGATTGAGAATTACATATATCAAGTTGACCATGATAGTAAAAAACTCCACTAAATCCATTGGTCACATTTGGTTTCTTTATGGAATTCATCCAGATATCTATAGACAAAAAGATTTTTTCAAAATATTATGTTTTACAACATCTATTCGTTCAAAAGAGAATAAGGAAACAAGATAATATGAGAGTATTTAGAAGAATAATAAACATATAATAATTATGAATCCTTCTATCTAAAAATATCATAATAATTAAGCCATTCCAAAATATAATAACCACTCATATATGATGAAGTTTTATAAATTGGTGGATATTCCTATTTAAAATATCATACTTTCCTACGCCATTTCCTAAAAATATATCCCTCTTGGGATGGGAATTAAGGGAGGAAGATAATGACCCCTAAGTCCCACCTCCAGTAGACCCTAGGTTGGAGACTAACACCACATGTATAAAAGTATCACAAATGGGAGGCATTACCTTCTATAAAAATAATATCAGGTGATAGGATATTAGAAACCAAAAAACTATTTGAAATAATTTAAAATAAAGTAAACCAAAACCTCCATACAATTCATTTATTAAATTATCCAATAGAAGTAAAAGTTCCAAGAAAATACCCAAAGAGAAAGATATGGCAATGACACAAGTATATTCTAAAGTTCAGAGCTAGTAAAGCCTAACATTGTCCATACAATCTTTTTGGAAACTTGAAAAATATTTATTATGTGTGTAGGGTGAGCATATAGATATACTCATTAGAGAACCCAAATTATCTCTTTTATATGTGAAAAAAGTATACTAATTCACTAGTGAGAAAACAAAAAAATCTAAAACACCTAAAAATTCCAACTAAACATACCATCCCCACTAGGGGTCTCAAATTAAACAAAACATACAATAATTATAATATAATAAGAAGAATATTGGTAAAAGGTTCCCTATACCAATTTTCCACTGATTAGACACTCTCACACCCCAATGACGTATGTCCTTACACTACCTTCCCTTTTATATAACATCACATCACATCACATATCACTTGAAGAAACCTATTCCATCACATCACATCACATATGATCTCATAAATAGGGTAGTCCGATATCATGAAAATAAAGTACATTGATCTCGTTTCCTTCTCATACCATGAATAACCCCCACCATAACCCATCTCATCACAGTACATCACACCTTAAGGCACATGGGACATCACATGAAATCACATCACATAGAGACAATGAACTTTTGAATTCTAGCCATCATAGCCTATGCAGGTCAACATATTCGAGAAGAGGGAGAAGGGAAGTTACGGTGCCCATCCATCCATCCTCACAATTATGATGTTGGGAAAACACCCCCAAAACTATTGGTTATTGACATTAGGTTCTTGACGTGGGAAGGGTTCATATAGAAAATCACAAGGAAAAATGGTATATATATAATATCATAATACAAAAGTACAACCTATGGTTATATAATAGAATATCCATCTAAAATAAAAACACCAACCTAAGGCCTCACATCCATAACCAATTTCACTGAAATAACTTAATTCATAACGCCACCCCACCAAAAGAAGCCATATTTTATGTTCTTCCACTATTAAACCTAATTACAAGTCCATACTTCCAACCAATACCATTTTTTTAGCCCATGGAGTTTGTAATTCATTATTAACCATTCATTAATTAAAAATTTCCCTCCATTACTACCTAGACATATAGATTAGAACCAACCAAACAATAACAATCATAACAGAATATCCCATCAGTAACAACAACAATATCTCATAGATATAACCACCTCCCCATGTCAACCACATCTTAATCACTTTCCATCTCATTGCAACATCCCACCATGTCCATCACATCTCACCACACTTCCACTATAGTATATATACCACCTTTGAATCTTACCAATATAATAAATACTCACCATACATCTACTGACACAAACACATTCCATATTAATCACATAACATTTTTTTAGTTTTATCATATGGTATTTTTATCACATTCACTTATTTATTCAAGGAAATTATCAAAAAATCCATATTTTCATGTATAACCAATTCATTAGCCGAGCATAAGTAGTTATCCATTTTAAATCAAGGTGATGAAAAACAAAAGCACAATATGGATTTCACAATAAAAAATACAGCGTAAGGAATGTCCCACACTGGACATGGATTTTAGTAGGAAATTTTGCACTTATATTTTATAATTTAAATTACATTATCAAATAGAAAAATATGTTATTTATGTCCCATTCCCCTTCTATTAAATTTAACCAGTTAATTATCTTTATTAAGTTGGATGAAAAATATCCTCCCAAGGGAAAATAAAAGAAAAAACATCCCTCCTGATACACATGGTGAGAACCGAGGGACCCCAACCTCAAACAGAGCTTTACAATTTTATGTGGAATGTTGGAAGAATAAAAAATTCACCACTTAACTATATAGAGAAAGACGTTACAATTTATAATCTTGATTTAGGAAACCACATCTTTCCCTAAACAAAAAATCATTAAAATAATAATTTACCCCTGGAGAGAAAACCTAATGGGAATGGAATGTTGAGAAAATATGGGAAGAACAAGAATGGAAATCACCTTAACCACCAAGGATCGATTATTTAAAAATAATATTGAAAGACACTAGAAGGGGGGTGGGGGTGGGGGGGGGGGGGGGGTCAAAATAACTCCTTAGGATTCATGTATGTTTCCATAGAAATGATAGAGAAAAAATTAAAAAGTTGACTCATTTGAGGGGATATAGAAATTTATACCGAAGCTAAAAAACATAAGACTAAAACAGAACCCATGGGTCCATAGAGAAAGATTCCAGAAAATGAGAAAGACTATGCTACATGAACATTCACCATGATCATCCCCACTAGTCAAACTGAGCTCCATTTTTCATGACCATTCACACACCGTAGATCCTATATAATAGGGCTGAAACTATAGTGTAGACAATGCCGATTTATTGTAGGACATGAGAATCTTGAAGGGGTGTATGCTGAAACCCATCTCCATGGTGCTGGCACCCTAAAATCAATAGATCCCCTAAAAACTAACCCCCAAGACTCCATTACATACTCGATCCTGTACGCCGTAACTATTCGAATTTTAATAGTAGCACAAAAAATACATCCTAGAGCATATTTTTCATAGCCATGACCAATATGACTACAACACAAAACATCCTACAACTTAACCAAATTTCCATGCTTTATTATCCATCTTTACACTACATCCTCTTTTTTCACACTGTATCATTTCCATGATTGGAAATGCTACATCCATTCTCCTCTTAGACACCACAAAACATAATTGGTTCTCCTTAGACACCTTTAACACTAGATATCCAACAAATTAATGAGCTGGAAAGTACATGCCATTACATTAGATATACATCAAATAATTATCAACCTCAAGAATCCAAACCAACCCTATAAGGAAAGGTAAAGTGGGTCCATACAACCATCACTCAAGATAACTCTCAACTATCACATTAAAACCAAACACAAACACCAAGAAAATGAAAATATCCTTTATTCATCATATAAAAGCACACTCCCACACCCCCTTATATCAAACATAAGTTTTACATTACATTATGAAATGAAAAACAACAATATTGTGTCTCCTTTGAACACATTCATGTCCCTTAGACTATCCCTACAGGCCAGTCATAATAGAATTCTTCTCATACTAGGAAAAATAAAACATAAAATGGGGTGATCTCAAGTGCTCAGTAAGGATAAAAATATTGTGGAAACGTTCATAAATAAGCATAAACATTTATGTCACTGTATAAGTCTAAAACACAAGCCTTTTAAACTTGAACTTCAACATAATATGGAAAAGATAAATCAAATAACACCATTTACTTATTCACATGGATATTCTAATAGTCTAATAATCACATGTAGTATTAATATCCAATTTCATAATGATGGAATGCATAATGCCGGACATCATAACCACATAGCCAAGGCCTCATTCCAAGACTCCAAACAAGATCTTGTCAAGGCATTATGACAAGACACAGGTTTGTCTCATGAGACCTACCGATGAATCGAGGAGAAAGAGAGGGCTCCACCTGTCACTTACTAAGTCCAATGCAATCCTCATATAAAAAAGTTGAAACATAATATAAACATTCATATTAAAACTAGAATTTGAAATGTTAATACTTTAACCATAAACCATGAATGGTATTCAAATAACACATTTATAGGTAAACATATAACAAAACATTTAATACAACATGGAAGATTATATCATAATAAATCAACTTCAAACAAGTGTAAAATCCCTCAAAGGATACTGACATAGATGAAATCAAAACTATTTGAGAGGAATACCTCTTTATATTTTGAAATCTTTTAAAAGACACATAAATATTAAATAAAAAATTTATTTTGGAAATATTCTTATAAACTTGTAAAGGAAGCTTTTATGGTTTTATAATGGTGGAAAATAGCCGCACCCGCTGTATAAGTCAAAAAAACATTCTTACATAAATTTACCATAAAGGTCATAAAGTACCTTGTTTGGAAAATATCGGAATGATTCCTTTCAAACCATTTTATAAAAAGTCAAACAATGGTATAAATGAATAAAACACATGGTATAGTAAATAGTAAAAAGGTTTTTAAATACATTTTTAAGAAACACAGATGTGGATGATAAATAGGTCCTTGAATATAGTTACATATAAACAACCTCAGATAATAAAAAGATTGTAAAATTAACCCTTTCCTGGTACTTTTCCTTGATCGAGGGTATGTTAACCTCCTATATAATAGTTAAATAATTTTTATTAAATTATAAAATAACTACATACATAATTATGATATCATAAATGATCTTCTAATATTTCTTTGTTAATAATATTTCAGTAGTATCATTGTTTCGGGTGTTAACTGATTCGTTTTCCTTTATATGTTTTGTTACATAAGTCATGTTTTTTAGTGATAGGATGTATTTGATTCATATCCAGAATGATATTGAGTTCTTAAAAATTATTTTTAATCATAAAATGAAAATTATTCTTGAATGATTATGATGGGGAATGAATCTCATCGCGTTCGTGAAGACATTAATCTATATGTACTCACGAGCGACAATATCAATATATTGATGGTGAAAGATTATATAATTGGATGGTATATCATATATAAAGAATCATTAAAATATTATATTTATTATTTAAATCAATTATACTCATTATTATACCCATCCAAATAATAAATTGTGGAATAACATACTACACCACGAAGTGGAGACGGTAAACCGTACATACACAAGTATGGTGACTTTGTCATTCATAGGATGAATATAGTAATGAATATGGTTTTACCATGTATATAATAACATAAAAATATGTATAATTTACTAGAATAATTATTTTTGTATGGAAACAACAGAAAAAGAAGAAGTGTAAGAAGAAAAGAACTTTGAAAGAGGTGATGAAATTATTACCTCTTCTTCGGGTGCTTTCTTTTTATTTGATCAAAAGGGATCCCTAGGTTTTCTTTCTGATAAAAGTAAGTCCTATAGGTTTAAGTGATGGTAGTTGGGAGGATATTTGAGTAGGTTTTGGGCAACCCAAATGGATTTGTAGGTGTGAAATTAAGAGAAGGGGATGTTCCCTTTTATAAGAGAGGTGAGGGTCACTTTAGGAAAATATTGAAATAATATTTTACTATACAATCATATTCGGTTTATAATAGAAAAAAGGATTTATTTAAATTATAATGTGGGGATGGGTCGAAATCCTCTTAACCAGTAGTTCTTATATATGTTTAGGTCACCATATTAACCTTATCTTTTAGATTTAACTCTTAGTTTAAGAGTTTAACTTTTAGCATGTATTCTTGTATTATTATAATAAATGGTTAATAAACTTACTATAAAAATCCAAGAGAACCCCAAGTGGTTCATTAATGATATATATAAACTTATTTAAATCCTTTGGACACAACATATATTTTTGGGAATATTATATCAATTAATAATATAGTATTTGTTTTAAAAACTCATTTATGTCAATTTTGACACTATTTAATATTTGGTTTTTGTGAAAGTCATAAAAATTTTATCATTTCAAAGAAAAATTATTTAATCAACCCTAACATGTCATATTAACCAAGAAATTTTTTGGAATACATAACAAGTATCAATTTAAAATTATTTTAATATTTATAATATCAATTATTTTAATCTTTCAATAATATGATAATTACTGCGTCATCATTGTGTCATTAATAAATTTAATTATTTTATGTCTAAAAATTATAAATAAGATACCAATATGTAGGAAATATTTTTATATTTCTAATTAATATCTATAGTTGAATTTATCTTATGTATTACCCTATGTTAAAAATGTTTTAGTTATTCAAATTTGAATTTAACACTTTTTACTCTTGTTTGAATAAAATAATAATAAATGTCCTAATTTAATCAAAGTGGACAAAAAGGGTCATATTTTACTCCTGAGGATGATTTTGGTCAAAATACACTTATCCAATAGAATTAAGACATGTGTTAGGGTAATTATAATATTATTTTTAACTTTAATTACCCTATTTACTTTTAACTGTGGTAAATAAAAAAACAAAGAAAGAGGAAGTTGAAGAAAAAAGAACTTTGAAAGAGGTGATGAAATTATTACCTCTTTTTTCAGGAGCTTCCTTTTGATTTCATAAAAAGGGATCCTTAGGTTGTCTTTTTGATCAAAGTAAATCCTCTAGGTTGAAGTGAGGGTAGTTGGGAGGATATTTGAGTAGTGGTTGGATGAGCCAAATGCCTTTGGAGGTGTGAAATTAAGAGAATGAAAAATACTCTTTTATAAAAGAGGTGAGGGTAATTTTAGGAAAAGTTTGGAATATTATTTTATAATACAATCATATTCAGTTTATAATGGATAAAAAAGGATTTAGTTTTATGATAATGAAGGGATGGGTTGAAAACATTTCAACCAATTGGTTTTATAAAGGTTTAGGTCACCATATTAACCTTATCTTTTAGATTTAACTCTTAGTTAAATAGTATAACTTTTACCATGTATTCTGGTATTATTATAGTAAATTGTTAATAAACCTACAATAAAAATCAAAGAGAACCCTAAGTGGTTCATTATTGATATATCTATTCTTATATAAGTCATTTGGTCGAACCATATATTTTTAGGAATATTATATCAATTAATAATATAGTATTTGTCTTAAAAACTCATTTATGTCAATTTTGACTCTATTTTGTATTTGGTTTTAGTGAAAGTCATAAAAAATTTATCATTTCTAAAAAATTTATTTAATCAACCCTAACATGTCATATTGACCTATAAAATTAGTAGAATACATAAAAAGTCTCAATTTAGAATTATTTTAATATTTAAAATATCAACTATTTTAATCCTTCAATAATAAGGTAATTACTGCATCGTCATTGTGTCATAAATAAATTTAATTATTTAGTGTATAAAAATTATAAAAAAATACAAATATGTAGGATAT
Organism: Viscum album; assembly: GCA_963277665.1. Taxonomy (NCBI): domain Eukaryota; kingdom Viridiplantae; phylum Streptophyta; class Magnoliopsida; order Santalales; family Viscaceae; genus Viscum; species Viscum album. Next base: position 1,774,601,887 of record OY728142.1, on the reverse strand, counting down.
AATTTTATCTTTCTAATTAATATTTATAGTCCAATTTATCTTATGTATATCCCTATATTAAAAATGTTTTAGTTATTAAAATTTGAATTTAACACTTTTAACTCTTCTTTAAATAAAATAATAATAAATGTCTTAATCTAATCCAAGTGGACCAAAAGGATCATATTTTATTCCTAAGGTTGATTTTGTTATAAATACACTTATCCAGTAGAATTAGGACATGTGTTAGGGTAATTATAATATCATTTTTACCTTTAATTACACAATTTACTTTTAACTGTGGTAAATAAAATTCAAAAGTTATTAATCACCAAAAATTATTTTCATCCTACTGAACCAACTTTAATTTTCTGATGTTAACCGTGTCTATTTTATTTTTAAAATTAAATTCACAGAAGTGGTAAAATTATGTTTTATGCAAATTTTCAAATGTGCCTAGAATGTGGGTAAAACACGTTAAAAGTTCTATAAAATTTTATATATCTAATCTTATTATAAAACGACTTCAATGAATTATATTGTAAATATATTGGTATTATGTATGTATTTTTTACTAAAATAAAATTAAATAAAATAACTAATTATTTAAATAAAAATTCAGTTTTAAACTTTAGCCAAGTGTTTTTCACTATTCATCTAAAAATTAAAGTTTTCAGAAAAATACCAAAAATTCTCCCTAAAATAATTTTAATATTCCAAATCCAAAAACGAAGACCATTTTGAAAAATAAATTTATAAAATTTTAAAAAGTGGTATTACTATTCATAATGGATAGTTGATTGGTCGTGGTGTGCTAAAACTCCAAGTTGCATACAACGCAAGCTATTGCATTATTCAAAGAGAAATGTACCATTGAAGCTTTGTGTGTTACATTATTCCCTCCAAATAATTTTTTTCTCGAAATTTTTAGAATACTACTGCATAAAAATATTTGGGTGGTTCTTGATCATAAGTTCCTTGGGTTCCCACGTTGCCTCTTGCATCTTATAGTTTCTCCATAGAAATTTTACCAGATGAGTCATCTTGTTTGTCAACTCTTATTCTTTGGTATCAAGAATATTGATAGGCTCTTCACAAAAAGATAGGCCGGGTTCCAGTTCTATTTCTTCATGGGTGAGTACACGTGTTGGGTCAGGCTTGTGTTTTCTGAATAGTGATACATGGAACACATCATGAGCTTTGGAGAGACTTGGTGGCATTTACAAATGGTAATCTACAACTCCAATTCATTCTAGATTTTTGAAAGGTCCGATGTACCTGGGACTCAATTTAACCTTCTTACCGAAACGTAAAACACCCTTCCATAAAGATACCTTTTAGAAAACATGATATCCTACTTGAAATTCCAAATCCTTCCTTTTTCTATCGGTATAGATCTATTAACTAGTTCGAGCTACTTTGATGTGGGTTTGGACAATCTTAACCTTTTCCATTGTTTCCTCAACAATTTCTGGGCCTTCAAGTTTTCTTTCACCAACATCATCCCAACAAGTTGGTGTGCGACATCTCTTTTTATATAACGTTTCATATGGTGCCATATAAATACTTGGATGGAAGCTATTGTTATAGGAAAATTACACTAAAGGTAAATACTGATCCCATATACCTTTAAAGTAAAATTAGTAAGATCTCAACATGTCTTCTAAGGTTTTAATAGTCCGTTCAGATTGTCCATCAGTTTGAGGTGGTAGGCAATGCTCAAACGATGTTCTATATCCAAGGATTTCAGAATAATTTTTCTAAATCTTGATGTAAAACAGGGATCACGATCAGAAACAATCGATATTGGTACACCATGAAATCTGAAAACTTTATTAATATATAGTCTTGCTAAACGTTCAAGCGGTAAATCTTCTCTTATAGAAAGAAAATTTTCTGACTTGGTAAGACAATCAATAATGACCCATGTTGCATTATTCCTTTTAGGAGTTTTTGGTAGTCCCATGACAAAGTCCATCGTAATATCATCTCATTTCCACTCAGGTATGGGTAGAGGTTGCATGACTCCTCTAGGATGTTGTCTTCAAGCCTTAACCTATTGAAAAAACATACATCTTATCACATAATCAGAAATATCCCTCTTCATGTTGTCCCACAAAAAACGTTCCTTCAAATATTTATACATCTTAGTGCTACCGGGGTGTATTGAGAAATTAGAGCTATGAGCATCATCCAACAATTCCCTTTTTATATCAAGAATGTTAGGAACACAAAGTTTCTTCCCAAATTTAAAAATACCATCTTCATATATGAAGTCGATCAATATCCCATCATTCACAGCTTTAATTTTATTTTGAAACTCCTCATCATCAGACTAAGAACTTTTTATCCTTTCTAGTAAAATGGTTTGGAAACCATTTGAAAAAGTATTGATGTTTCACTTTCCATGATTATTCCCATATCCATATTTACTAGATCTATGAACATAGGATCTCTTTAAACTCTAATCTTATTCAAAAATCCATGATCCTTTCTCCCCAAAGCATCTGCCTCGTTATTTTCCTTCCTCAGGTGGTAGTGTATACTGCAGTCATAATCTAAGAGTAGTTCAAGCCATTTTCTTTACCTCATGTTAAGTTCTTTTTGTGAGAAAAGATACTTCAAACTCTTGTGATCATTAAATACCTCACTGTTTTTACCATAGAGATAGTGTCTCCATATCTTCAATGCAAATATTACAGCTGTTTTCTGAAGATCATTTGTGAGATAGTTTTGTTCATGAATTTTTAGCTGTTGTGATGTATAAGCAATAACTCTATTATTCTACATAAGGACACAACCAAGTCCTTTTTTTGAAGCATCACTATAAATAACAAACCCATCATTCCATGATGGTATAGTCAAGATAAGAGTGTTGACTAATCTTATCTTCAGTTATTAAAAACATTTTTCACACTCTTTTTTCCCAAAAAAAATTAACCCCTTTACGTGTGAGCTTGTTTAATGGGTTTTCCAATTGGAAAAAATTCCGGACAAAACACCGATAATAACCTCCTAAACCAATAAAACTACGTACCTTATTTATACTTGTCAGTTCTAGTTATTCTTGGATTGACTTAGTCTTGGAAAGATCCACATAGATTCTATTTTAGAGACAATATGGCCAAGAAAAGAAATTTCTGGGAGCCAAAAGTCACACTTGCTAAACTTCCCATATAATTAATTTCTTTTGAGGGTTTTTAGAAAAGTGCGCAAGTGATTTTTATAATCTTAGTTTATTTTTGAGTATACCAAGATATCATCAATAAATACCACTAAAAATTAACCGATATATTTCTTGAAAAAACTGTTCATTAGATCCATGAAAACAGAGGGTGAATTAGTCTATCCAAAAGGAATTACTGTAAACTCGTAATGCCCGTATCTGGTATGAAATGTTGTATTCCGAATGTCTTCTTTATTAACACACAAATGATGATATCCAGATTGAATGTCAAACTTTGAAAAATATTGAGCTCTATGAAGTTTATCAAATAAATCATTAATGCGAGGTAGGGGATACTTGTTCTTTGTTTTTATAGCATTGATCTCCCTGAAGTCAATGCAGGACCTCATAGATCCGTCTTTATTCTTAACAAAAAGAACATGTGATCCCCATAGATAAACACTAGGAAGAATAAATCCTTTATTACTCAGTTTCTATAGTTTTTTCTCTAGTTCCACTAATTCCACAGTGGCCATTCTATAAGGGGTCTTCTATATGGGCCTTGAACCATGAATTAAATGAATGGAAAAATAAATTTCTCATTCTGGAGGATGTACATGTAGATCATCTAGAAACACATCAACATATTATTTCACAATAGGTACATCCTCTATTTGAACATTCCTTTCCCCATCCACATTTATTTTACTCTCTTCCTCCCCAATAATTGAATTTAGGAGACCTATTAGGGGTGGATATAGATAACAATCAGGTGGTGACATTTATGCTCTAAAGATAAATTACTCCATATCATCATCAAAAATTGTATTCTCCTTTTACTTAAAATAAATTTCCACATCATGGTCCAAAATCCAATCCATACCATGGATTATATCAAATTCAATCATGGGTATGAAAATGAGATCATCAGATAAAGAACATTTGTATGCGTTAATGGGGATTGATTCACAAAACTTTTTTTCAATGATACTCCGCTCAAGAGTTTGGACTGAAAACTCCATTGTTAAATCAAATTGGAAATTTCTAATTTTCTTAGAAAACTGGGAAGATATGAAAGAATGAACTGATCCAGAATCAAATAAATCATTGGATAATTTTGAGGAAACCATTAAATTACCTACCGCCATGTCATTTGGAGCTTCAACATCAGCAGTAGTGATCACATCATCTTGACCTTACTCCCTTGTCCTTTTCTGAGGAATGTTTCCTGGGATCTTAGGACATTCATTTTCTTAATGCCCCATTTATCTACAATTGTAGAATTCAACATTGAAAACCTCTTTTTTTCCCTTGCAATCACGAGATTGGTGGAATTTTTCAAAACACTTATAATAGACTCCTATTCACTTCAGGAAAGTACTAGGGTGTTTCTTCCCACATTTACTGTAGAAAGGAAATTAAAATTTTCCCTTCTTCCCCTTATTTCTATTTCCAGAGTGTTCAGCAGATTTCTTGTTTTCTTGCTTTGCTTTAAAGTCGTAAGACTTAGATAATTCCTTTTCTATCGTGATAGCACATGACACAATATCTTCACATAATGATAAGGATTGTGAGACTAATGCTCGATGTAAAAATGGATTTAACCCATCGAAGAGTCGATCAATCTTACTCTTTGGGATACGTATATAATCTGCTACAAGCCTTTTTAGCCTTGTAAAGTTAGCCTCATACTTCACGACATTCTCGTCATCCTTTTTCCTCAGATTCAGAAATTGTCTTTCCATATCCGCTCGATGGTCATGAAGAAATTATTTTTCTATGAAAATCCCTTTAAACTCCCTCCATTCCAAATTTGATAATTCTTAATCCTTCTTTTTTGTTTTGAATTAATGACCACCATTGATCTGCATCTCCTGTGAGGCGATAAAATGCCATGAAAACATTTTCCCCTTTGCTACTCCCCAAAGCATGAAATATTTTAGCTAAGGAACTTATCCATTTCTTAGCTAAAAATGGATTCTTAGACCCATTGAATGTTGGTGGTTGTTTCCTCTTAATGCAGTCTAACATTGATCATCCGCGTTGTGGATCTGGGTGCTCGGTATGGGAAAGGTTATTATTCATAACCTAAGTGAGTTTTCCCTATAGGGTTATAATTTTTTTAGCACCGATTGCATCACCAACTCCACAATAATTATCTTAAGTAGGAGGGAAATCCCCACATGGATTACGTGTGTTGATACAATTTCCATTACTTCCACTAGGCCCCATTTCTAAACAATTTCATACACAATATTATTTTATGAATCACAATACACAATTCTAAACTATTAAAATACCTAACATAAATTGAATAGTTTAAGCATATAATACATAATCATAAATAAATGTTTTCTTTGAGGAGGTATTTACTTATAAATCCTTCATAATGGTTTGTAAAGAAAATGTGAATTATCCTAATAAAATCCCCTGAGAGTTTCATAACATAGAGGTTACCAAGACCCATGTTCATGTACCAGGATACCCCAAGTCAAGACCGAAACTCCTTGTTAGAGTTTTCACTCCTTGGTACATATATGCCAGATCTGCCTCTACCTTCTCATATCCAGACTAGGATGTATTTCTTGGAAAATACACAAAATCTCTACATTACCAAAATTCTAGGAAGTTTTTCTTACTAATCCTCAAAGCCTATCACAGGGTAATGTTCTATAATAAGAGTTTTTCGAAATCTAGCTTCCAAGGTTAGTACTAAAATTCATGTGATACCAACTGTAATTTCATGACTCTAGTTACCTAGAGTCAGTGCATTATTAAATTAAATTGGCATGATCACAAAGGATCAAATCTTGAATGATCGATAAGTTTAGTATCCTTGGAAGTAATAGATACAAATATAAGGTTTACATTAAATTATGAAATGAAAAACAACAACATTGTGTATCCTTTGAACACACCCTTAGACTATCCAAGCAATTTAGTCATGAAAATACTTATTCGCCTCCTAAGAAAAATAAAACATATAAAGGGGTGAGCTCAAGTGCTCAATAAGGATATCAATATAGCATAAACTTCCGTAAATAAGCATAAACATTTAAGATAATGTATAGACTAAAATACAAGCCTTTTAAACTTGAGATTCAACATAATATGGAAAAGATAAATCAAATAATTATATTTACTTATTCACATGGATATTATACTAGTTGAATAATCACATGTAATAATAAAATCCAATTTCATAATGATGGAATGCATAATTCCGGACATCACAACCACATAGTCACGGCCTCATGCCAAGACTACAAATAATATTTTGTCAATGCCTTGTACCAAGAAACTAGTTTTTCTCATGAGACCTACCGATGCATCAAGAAGCTATAGAGGGCTCTACGTGTCACTAACTAAGTCCAATCCATTCCACCCATGAAAAGGATTAAACATAACATAAAAATTCATATTCAAACTAGAATATGAAATGTTAATACTTTAACCATAAACCATGAATTGTATAAAATAATACATCTATAGTCAAAAATGTCAAAAAAACTTCAATACAATATGGACAGTTGTATCATAATAAATCAACTTCAAACAAGTGTAAAATCATTCAAAGGATATTGACAAAGATGAAATCAAAACTATTTGAGAGGAATATCTCATTCTATTTTCAAATCATTAAAAGTCACATAACTATAAAAGAAAAAATTTATTTTGTAAATATTTTTAAAATATTGTAAGGGAAGCTTAAAAGGTTTTATAACGGCAGAAAATAGCCGCACCCACCGTATAAGTTAAAAAAGTTCTTACCTTTATGTGTCAAAAAGGTCATAAAGTACCTTGTTTGGAAAACGACGGAAGGATTCATTTGAATTTTTTTTATAAAAAGTCAAATGAGGGTATAAATGACTTTAAACCATAGTCTAGTAAATATTAAAAATGTTTTGAAATAAATTTTTATGATACACAGATGTGGATGATAAAGAGGTCCCAATCGATATTTACATATAAACAACCTTGGATAATAAAGAGATTTTAAAATTAACCCTTACATTGTACTTTTACATGATCGAGGGTACATCAACCTCCTGTATAATAGTTAAATCATTGTTATTAAATTATACGAGAACCACATACATAATAGGATATCATATATGATCTTCTAATATTGCTTTGTTAATAACATTTCAGTACTATCATTGTTTTAGGTGTTAACTTATTCGTATTACATTATATGTTTTGTTATGTAAGTTATGTTTGATACATATAGGATGTATTATATTTATATCCAGAATTATATTAAGTTATTAAAGATGATTTTTAATCATAAAATAAAAATTAGTCTTGAATGATTATGAACGGGAATGAATCTCATCACGTTCGTGGAGACGGTAATCCGTACGTACGCACGAGTGATAATATCATTATATTTATGGTGAAATAGTATGTAATTGGATGTCATATCATATATAAATAATCATTAACATGTTATATTTATTATTTAAATAAATTATACACATTTTTATACCCATAAAAATAATGAAGTGTTGAATAACAAACTACACCACGACGTGGAGACGACAAGTCGTACGTACGCACATATGGTGACTTTGTCATTCATAGGATGGATAGAATAATTAATATGGTTGTACCATATTTATAATAACATCATAGTATGTAAAAGGTACTGGATTTATTATTTTTATTTGGAAACAACAAAGAAAAAGGAAGTGGAAGAAGAAAAGAACTTTGAAAGAGGTGATTAAATTATTACCTCTTCTTCTGGTGCATCCTATTGATTTGATCAAAAGGGATCCTTAGGTTGGTTTTTTGATAAAAGTAAGGAATATAGGTTTAATTGAGGGTATTTGGGATTATATTTTTGTAGGTTTTGGTAGAGACAAATGGATTTGGAGGTGTAAAATTAAGAGAAAGTTAAGTACCATTTTATAAGAGAGGTGAGGGTCATTTTAGGAAAAGATTGAAATATTATTTTATTATACAATCATATTTTGTTTATAATGGCTAAAGATGGATTTAGTTATAGGAAAATGTGTTTCAATGTATAAAACCTCTCAACCAATAGGTTTTAGATAGGTTTAGGTCACCATATTAACTTTATCGTTTAGATTTAACTCTTAGTTAAATAGTTTAACTTTTACCATGTATTCTTGTATTATAATAATAAATAGTTAATAAACTTACTATAAAAAGCCAAGGGAACCCCAAGTAGTTAATTATTTATATATATAACCTTATATAATCTCTTTTTCCAAGAATTATATTTTTTTCAATATTATATCAATTAATAATATAGTATTTTTTTTAAAAACTCATTTATGTCAATTTTGACACTATTTAGTATTTGGTTTATGTGAAAGTCATAACAACTTTATCATTTAAAAAAAAAAATTAATCGACCCTAATATGTCATATTATGTTATAAAATTTGTGGAATACATAAAAAGTATCAATTTACAATTATTTTAATATTTATAATATCAATTATTCTAATCTTTCAATAATAAGGTAATTACTGCATCATTAATGTGTCATAAATAAATTTAATTGTTTAAGGCATAAATTTTATAAATAAAATACCAATATGTATTAAATGTTTTTATATTTCTAATGAATATTTATATTCTAATTTTTCTTATGTATAACCCTATATTAAAAATGTTTTAGTTATTAAAATTTCAATTTAATGATTTTAACTCTTCATTAAATAAAATAATAATACATGTCCTATTCTAATCCAGGAGGACCAAAAGGACCATATTTTATTCTTAAGGATGATTTTGGTCGAAATACACTTATTCAATAGAATTAGGACACATGTTAGGGTAATTATCATATCATTTTTACCTTTAATTACCCTATTTACTTTTAACCGTGGTAAATGAAATTCAACAAGTTACAATTCACCAAAAAATATTTTCATCCTATTATACCACATTTTAATTTATAATTTCAACTGTTTCTCTTGAATTTTTGAAATTTAATTCACAGAATTGGTAAAATTACATTTTATGCAAATTTGAAAATGCGCCTAGAAGGTGGGTAAAAGACGTTAAAAGTTTAATAAAATTTTGTATATCTAATCATATTATAAAATGACTCCAATGAATTATATTGAAAATATATATTTTTTATATATTTCAAAATAAAATAAATTTAAATAAAATAACTAATTATTTAAATAAAAAGTCAGTTTTAAACAATAATGCAGTGTTTTTCACTATTCACCAAAAAATGAATGTTTTCAGAAAAATACCAAAAATTCAGCCTAACCAAATTTTGATATTATGAATAAAAAAATGAAGTCCATTTTGAAAAATAAAATTTATAAAATTTCAATAAGTGGGTATTACAATTCATAATGGATAATTTTATTGGTCATAGTGTGCTAAAACTTCAAGTTGTGTACAGTGCAAGCTATTTCGTTATTCAAAGAGAAACGTACCATGGAAGCTCAGGGTGTTACAAGTACTCTTCTCCAAGACACCATGATTCCATTTCACATGAACCAAAATAATGGTCTATCCTCATATAACCTTCTCTTGATGATCCTAGATCTCCATTGGATGCTCCATGAACATCACATCGTATTCAATATCCAACTCCCCCTATCAATAACATGGTAGTAATTGTGAAGATACCAGTAGAATTGAGAGACACAACATTCATTGTGAATCCATTACAGTCATCAAAGAAGTTCCAACTGATAAGCCACTTCACTAACATGAACCAAAACCTCAAAATTCCCATCAAACCAGGGTAATTGATTACTCCTCTACCAAATGTCCACTACCCATGTTGAGAGGAGGCCTTCAGGAACTTATTAACACCAACCTCAAACTCAAAGAGCCTCCTCATATGATCAACATAATACTTTTTATGATCTATCACTGCTTTCATATTCTTATGAACACGATGAACCTTCTCTATCATACTCAACACCACATTAGAACTGATAACTAATGACTCTCCAACCTCAGTCCAACACAATAGAGAATGACATGACATACCGGATAAATCCTAAAATGGGACCATTATAATGGTTCCATGATAACTATTATTATAAAAAAACAAAAATAATTGAATGTTCTTTTCCCATGATCCACTAAAGTATATGATTCATGCCCGTAATATATCCTCTATCATCTGGATAGTCCGCTCTGTCTTTCTTTCCGTTTAAGGGTGGAAAACAGTGTTGAGATGTAATTAAGTTCCATTAGCATAATGAATTTCCCTCAAGAATCATGAATTAAAATTTAAATCCTCACCTGAGATAGTGGACCTCCAGACTCCATGAATCCAAGAAACCATATCCACACCCCTCCTCACCAAAACATCCATGGTGCTTAACCCCTTGATCGCTAGGAATTGAGATAATATCATCAACCAATCTACAATTACCCAGAATCCATTACAAACTCTCTAATATTAGGTTAACATAGTTACTATTTCCATCAATATTTCATCCCATTTCCACTCAGGAACATCCAAGGGATGTAAAAAACCTCTGAAAAAAATGATGCTCAACCTTTTCCTATTGGAAAACTAAACACCAAACCACAAACTCTACTACAACCCATTTCATCTCGGGCCACCAAAGCCATTTCCTCATGCCACAATACATCTTAGGAACTTCTTAGTGTACTGAAAATTGTGATCTATTGGAATTACTAATGAATACATCATATATTACTATCAGAATAAACAACCTACCCTAAAACAACATTATTTTTTAACCATCATTTATACATTCCTATGGAGCATCTCCATGGCCAACACAATCATGAATCACCTCTATATCTAAGTATATCCACTAATAACCCTCTTCCTACTAAATTATTGAAGAATAAATCATTATATAAAACATGTAACATCTATCATCAACCACCCACTTATATAAGTACAATGATTCTATCTCCTCCATCACTCTCCAAGTATCTCTAGACTCCATAACCACATCCTTCAATGACTTCCTTCTCAATGTGTTGGCCAAAAAATTCTCCTGTATCATTTTTTAGAATATATAAAATAAATAATCCTAAAGAAACTCCATCCACCTACATATTTTTAGATTTATGGTATGATGAAAGAAAATGTACCTGAAACTTTTCTGATCGATGAAGACAAAAACATTCACCAATGAGGTAATATCACCCCAACTTTAGTGAAAACACCACCACTACTAGCTCTAGATCCTGGGTGGAATTTCTATTCTCATAGGGATGTAACTAAATATACCCATAAGATATCCCTACCTTCTACTCCATCAATACACTACCCCAGACTAAAAGGGAAGAATCAAAGAAACAACTACCTCAACAATTTCTGAATCTATTGACACACCTTGCTAGGAAAACACATGCCTAAAGAAATTCACCTCTCATGTACGAAACTAACACTTAAATAACATTATATATATCTAGTTGAGTTGAAATATCTATAATAAAAATCATAGATGATATTTATGGACCTCCTCTAACTTTTAGTGGATCGATATTTAATGAATAAAAAAAAATTATGAAATGGTCCAAGAATTCATTGAACATGAAGTTCATGAGCCCCATGAACATAGTTGGTGTGGTCAAGACATTGGATGTCATGACCATGAACTTGAAGTGCCTATAACTGCATCAAAAGTGTATTTTTAGGATATCATCCACCTTTACCATCAAATGATGATACCAAAACCCTAGATCGATCTTAGAAAACAAACTAGCTCCCCTAAACTAGTCAAAAAGATCATTTATCCTTACAAGAGGGTAATAATTATTGACCATTACCTGACTCAACATCCGATAGTCTATGAAAAACTTTAGAATAACATCCTCCTTCTTAAAGAACAACACTGGAGCACCCCTGAGTGAATTATTAGTGATGCGCCTACACATTTCACTGAATACATAAAGATTTTGTTCAGATTATAAATATATAGTACCAAAATACACTCACTAAAAGGGTTTAGTAAAGTGGTAGTGTGGTGTTGAACCCACATGGATCACTTATAGGTCAATAACCAATCAAATAAAAATATTTTGAAGGATTCCTCACATTTACTATTCAAGTTTTTTTAGTAAAGATATGTAGTTTTGATTTAATGTAGATAATTAAGAAGGGATCGGGGTAAATTTTATTGATTTTGGAAGAAAATAATTATAAATATATATTAGAATATTTTTATGGCTTTGGCTGTGAAGTGGTGGAAGGTCACCAATAAGTTTTGGTCAAAGACATTAGATCCATCCATGCTATAACTATATCTTGTTTAGGGTATAGCTAAAGACTGAGGTGTATTATTCAGAGTTTTTTTATAGATTGTGCTAGAGAACAATGATCATAGTCCTACTCAACTCCAATTAGGTTTGGTTCATCAATTTCACTTCTCTTGGTCAAGGTTGTACAAAATAATATGATGAATAATTATTTTTATACTAATTATTATCCGTAAGATTACCAAGGTAAACTATATAAATAATTAGACTAAAAAAATCCCCTAATCTTAATCCATAAACCTAGGAATATTTTCCATGCATGGAAGTGTTGATCAAAAGCAAGGAAATATTAAACATGCTACACATTATCATGAAGTAGTTGAGAAATAAGAAATACTGGTTTTAAATTTTTTGAATCCAGATGAAATAATTAAAATCAATTTAAATCTAATCAAAATCTCACTGTGAAAAAAGAGACAATGAAGAACTGTGCAAGTGTTGATGATTAATAGAGAGATATATTTCAAAAGATGTCGAAAATGGGATCATATTCAAAATGGAAGTGGAACATATGTAGATTAACCAATAATGCAAAGGGATTTAATAATATGGGTTAAGGAAAGAATTAAAACTAGTTTAGAATGAAAAAAGATGAAAAATGGGAGAATAAAATGAGAGAAAATGAATGTATGATGGGTGTTCTGTATGTACGGTGCAGTAAGAATATAAATAGTATGAAAATTACGTGACATATAAAGCCTTCACATTGAGTACTACATTTTTGTGACTTCATCCGAAATTATTTGAATCATGTAATTATGTTTCACTTCATGTAATTGAGATCCACAATAACCTTCAAAATCCATGAATCTCTTGGTATTTTCGGGAAAAAAATGTTTACTGGATGCGATATTTAAACTTTTCATGTCTTTTAATCTTTGTATGTTGTGTATATTATTCACTTTCAACAAGATTATGATTTTGAAATTCACATTATGTGTAATTCATATACATGTCATGAAATAGCTTCATTTCATGTACTATATTTACAAGTTGGTATGCATCCTGCATGCATGTCTCGAACAAGGAAAACATGCCGTGTATAATGTACATGACCTGTAAAGCCTATTTTTTCTTCTATTTTCATCATTTATTCCTTTTATTAAAAATTTAATAATTTCTACGAAAACTAACAAAAAACCAGCGAATTATCGAATAAAATGTTAATAAACCTAAATTAAATGTATACAATATGTATATATAAGTTTAACTTATCAAATATCCCCACACTCGAACAATTTCTTGTCCTAAAAAAGAATGCATCTTAACATGGATTCCAAAAGAATTTTTTTTAAAATAAGAAACATGCATCACAACCTGGAAAATAAAACTAAGTGTAAGTATAAAATTTTATTACTCTATAATCAATATAATAAAGAAAATCAGTTGTGCCTCATTGTTCAGTTCGTTATCTATATTTGGTCATCTTTTAATGAAAATTTTATAACTATTCCATAAATACTATATCCATTTTTCAATTTACCTAAAATTAAATTTTCTCTCTTCACTAAATGTAAAATTTAACTGTATTTATGCTCATACCCTAAGTTCCTGTTCTTATCCATAGGATTTTATTGGTTCTAACATCTTCAATTCATAAATAAAAATAAAAAATCAATCCTGAGGGCTTTAACAATAGGGTATAAATGTCTCTGAGGCTAATTAAAGGTGGGTAGAAAGAAAATAAATATTAGAAAAAGGGTAAGATCTAAAGTATAATGCCTAAAAATCAGGAATAGTGTAATAAAGTAGCTCCTTCTAAAAAAAATGTGTCCATGCTCTCACAACTCAAGGTGGGTTCATGAGTATATCAAGTAAGTATAAAAAATTCACCCTATTCCATTCATTTTCATTTTATTTATTTTTCAAAAATCATACTCAGACCAGATCTCACATCCATCACCTAACCACATATGATACATCAGAGGATTCACCAGTTTGGTAATGGTGATTTTTGACATTCCTGATATACCACCCAATATCCTTTTTATTATTTTTATTTATATATTGTTTTCAAAGGAATAGGGTAAGAGAAGAAAATTCCAAATGGAATTATATACCATGTCATACCAGTCTAGTGGAAGTGCCATCATACATATCATAAATGCTAATATTTTGTGTCCATCATCAGTGAAAATAACCCCACACTTTTTCAAAGGATAATAATGTATCATACCAGGAGCATGGTCGAAAGTTATAATCTTGTTGAACCAGCTCCATCCTATCAAGGTTTTTTATTGATATTATGGGATAAATAAGGAATGATGTATAGGTGGGTCTTAAGAAAAAGTGTCTCACAAAAATTTTCTCAATTATTTTAAAAGTGTATTTGTTCAATCATTTCATCAAAAATATTTCAATGAAAGTTTTGATAGGTTTACACGTCTAATGTATCTCTCAATAAATATGCTCTGAAAATAATATGATAGTGTAAGTCTAGAATCCTCTCAGGAATGGGAGTATAAAATGACTAGAAATAAATTAAGGAATATTATCTAGTAATAAATCAATCAAAATAAATTAAGAGAATTGAGAATTATAATTAAATTGCTCAACTCAAAAATCATGCTGAAAATTCTAAATAGGAATAAAAATTGGGTTTAGAAAACCTCTAGCTTAACTTTGTATTTTATTAAATCTGTTCAATGATTTTTAGGTTAAAGTATGATTTAAATGAAAAATGTCTCATAGATAAGTGAAAATAAGAAAAAATTGAAGTGTACCAACAATAAATCTAAATATAGACTATCGTACACTTAAAACAAGACAATGTCCACACTATTCTTGAAAACACCATAGGATAGATAGAAAATATAGCATAGAAAAAAAATGAAATGGAAATTTGAAATTGAAATTATGTAATCAAGAGATCCTTGTAATTAATGTCATTATATGGGGAACACTTAGTGGATGGATATTTGAAAATGGGTTACCTGAATATTTTGTTAGATTCAAAATACTCACACATGATAAAATATTAGTCCACAAGGTTATCCAGTTTGGAAGATGAAAAATTAGTTGGTTGATATAGTCAAAACTGGGATAAATCAACTCAAATAAATTAGGCAATGAAGTAAAATTAAGTGAAGGGTAACCTATGAACAAGAATAATAGCAAAAGGAAAATAAAATATCATCGGAACAAAATTAAAAATAAAGATAAAAAATATGGGTTGCCTCCCATAATGCTCTAATAATACCATCGGTATCCAAAAAGATGAACCAGGGGATCAGGTAGTGTCATATTGTTTTCATAAAAGTCCATTGCCACCTGTAGAAACTTGTGGAATTATGATCGAGCTCACAGGGAAACTTTGCGATATGAAAAACATCTGTAGTGTACTAATCTTGAATCTAATGTGGTAGGAAGAGAATACAAGAAAATCAGGGAGGGTTCCCTAGTTGAGAACAGATCCTAAGTGAGATCTCCTCAATATTGTTCTTGATGTATGCTAGATGCTCAGACATCCAATGTATGAAGGAATATGGTGGGGGGATTGGCATTCCAACAACCATAGAAGAGGAACAAATGTGATACATGGCTAAAATAATGCAATAGTGAAATGAAAATAATCCATTAAATTGTGAAGTCATAAATTGTATACCATCCATATATATATGCAATGATATAATAGAGAAAATGTAAGACAAGTAGTATAAAAAATGACACCCAAAAGGAGTAAAAAAGGGGTAGGGGACTGGGATAGAATGAGGTAGAAAACTCAAATTCATCAAGATCCACATTAGATTACCCCTCCCAAACAGTGGGTTCCTGTGAATGTACCTCCCTATTGATATCTAGGATGGTGGAAATGGATGGGGGATTGACTATCAAGGTGGGTTCTGTGGTCCAGGAAGCTAGATCAGTCAAAGATGGGGGAGGTAATGCAGTGTTCCCTACTGAGGTCATTCATTTGGAAGTTGGATTGATGAAGGTCAACACAGATACAGATGTTCAGGTTGGGCCCTTTCCTTAAGGTTCCCACTATGCTAAAAACTCATATTGTGATGTAGGTTCTGTGAGCTCAGTGGGAGGGTCGACAATGGTGGTGTGTGGGGGTGGGAATGGATGATGGACTAGGCTATGTAGAGGGCCTTGTTTGTATTGAGGTAGAGGAATATGGTAGAGTTGGGATGTTGAAATAAGATTGTTTACAAAATGGAATTCCTAGATAAAGGAACATATGGAACTGGTTCTCTTAAATAATTTGGATAACATGACATAAATAAGATGGATGATGTGAAGGGGTAGGTGCATATTTGGTTGGTCCAGTGGTGGCAGTGATAAAAACAGGGGTATGGGTACATATGGAGGTGGTAACAAGGGAAGAGGCAGTGATGGAGGTGGTAGCTGGGGGCGCATGGCCATCACTAGGGGAGGTCATGTTGTCTACATTTTGAGCTAGTTCCTTATTAACATCCTCAAAATAAGATGTCTCCCATCGGTAGATGCTTCCATCTTTCGGGAGCATCCCCATATTGTGATGAATAAGTAGGCTTTTTCTCTCTGTAGGTCCAAGGGAGGCATGGGTCTAGGTTGCATTGAAGGCACCGATATTCCTATCTAGATGGGAAATGAAGGTTCCCTCTATCAAAATACTTCAATTATTCCTCCCTAGGGTCCAATAGAACTCACCGAACTTCCTGGAAAGGTTCACAGTTGGGCAGCCCGTGGATGATGGAATGATGAGAACCTCAATCTGGATGATGCTCCCGTGAGAATATCATTTAGCTAAACTGACATGAGTCAATGCTTAGTGGAGAATCCATAAATTTTTTCTATGGATATGGGTGATCTTCATCGTGTTATGATCAAATGGGCACTACAGATCTCTGGCGATCCTTACCCAAATGCATGAAACATCAGCCTTGTTAGGCTTGAGATGCAATGCAGAGAAGAATGAGGAGGCACCAAAGTCTACAGAGAAGATTATGAGGCTAAAAGGAAAATTTACAAGGGTAAACTCTCAATGACTACCACCTTGTTTTAAGTGGATTGAATCAATTTTCAGATAAAAGGTGACTAGGAACTCGTGGAGAATCTTCCTGAATGTGTCCTCCTACACTTAGGTTATGGGAGAGAGCTGCAGATTGATGAATAGGTTGAGGAACTCCTAAAGATTTTGAATCCTCTAGGACTATGAGGTCCAACGTTTTATGGGTTATCAAAGGATTATACTATTGACAAACCAGCCAAAGATGGTTCCCCAGTGATGTGAAACAATGGAAATGGAAGATATGTGGGTGGGCAACACCCTATGGCGCACTAGAAGACGTTAGAAACCCCTAGAAATTTTAAGCAAAGGTGGATGTGGAAGCGAAGGTTGAGAAGGATTCATTATTGGGTGGTATAGAAGACGAACAATTATACTTCTAGGGTGGTGGATGTGTTTTTTCACTCGAGCACACATTTTGCAGGAGAGGTGCAGATGGTCTTTATTTAGGTCATGGTGGAGTAGAAGTATAGAACACGAGGAATGAGATGATATGTGATTTCAAAGGTAAAATGAGAGTAAGAACAACCATATATAGGGTAGGTTGGAGGTGAGGATTCGAGAGAGGGTGTGTGTGGGATAATAGGTGGCATGAGGGGGGGGGGTGTTGTGGTCGCGAACCTAAGGCTCACAGTATTTTAAAATCACTCAAAAGACACACGATCTGTATTCGATATATGATGAGTAAATATTGAGTTTTCTTATTATTAGGACCCTTTAAACTTATAATCAATGTAATGTTTACACATCATGTATTTAGACCTTTTCACCCCTTTTTGAGCCGGACCCTCTTAACAGGCCTCTAGCATTTCTAAACTCTCATGAAAACAAATCTATCCTACTATAGCATATTTAACCTACCCTAGGTTTCCTATCTATTATAACTTTATTTGTAGTATAGATCTATAAATGTTTCAATGTATAAGATTTCAATAATGAGGAGACTCCCTTTTTAGAACAATCCTTGAAAATAGTGGGGATGAAAGGTGAGATAGTCTTCCCCGTCAGAGGTGCATAGTAATTTGTGTTTTTGTGAGAACATGATTCCTTGTCAATAGGAGGTAGTTTCTTATTGAAATTAATAATAGGTTAAGGACCATTTATCTTATCATTAAGATATATGGTTTGAAAATTTATTGACTTGTCTCTCTTATTAGTGGAATTCACCCAAATAAACATGACCTGTTCTTCACTAACTCTTAATATCAATCTACCTTATATTTCTATTTCTTGAGTTTACATCCTTCGGTCTCATTTCATCATGAAGGTAGTGAGTAGGTTTTAAATATTTTATTGTAGGGTTTGGGATTATTGTGGTTGTCTTAGTAGAGCTTGTTAATACAACTTCTTTTGATCTAGTGTAAATTTAAAAGGTCTTGGAAAAGTTTGTTGGAATTATTACTCTGGCTGAGGAGCTATACCTTTTGACTGGTACCTAGATGGTCCCTATTTCCTTGGTGACATATATCCACTCCTATTCTTAAAAAAACCATGGTTTTTCTACTATGGATATTGAGATGTACTATCCTGATAGTTTTACTATTAATATTTTTTGGGCTGCTGGTACTATTAATTTTGGTTATTGTAATTAATGTAATTAAAATCATAGAGTTAGGGTTTATTTAATACCACCCTATATTCTTGGTAATGGTTTGGACCTCCAAACATCTCACAATATTGAATTTACATAATTGGAGTAGGTGGGGGTGGCGGTGAAGTTGGTAATTAGAATGGATCCAACTTCTTTATAAAGGCTTCAACATGGGAGTATAAGTGGGTAATCTCCTCCTCCTAATGGATTCTGTGCTGAGGTGGTCCTTTATCAATTTTAAATAGATGTTCATTGTGGGAAACGTCATCAAGAAGGGATTGAATGACTTCCTTTGTCTTGAGAATTAATACGCCATCAGTGGTGACTTCTACCATAGTATGGGTGGGTGGTTGGAGTCCATTGTAAAATACTTGTAATTAAACCAACACATCTAGTCCATGATGTGGGGATTTTATAGTATGTTCCTTAAATCTACACCACTCCTCCTAGGATGATTCTCCATATTAATGGGTAAAGGTTTGAATGTCATTTTACAGCTTCAATGTCCATATTAGAGGGAAGTATGTTTTTTCTAAGAACTTTTTATATAGTTCTACCATGTTGTAATCAACATAGGAGTATCATTTTTTATCCAATTCATAGCTCTGTGACACAAGGAGAACAAGAAGACATAGATTATTGTTGTTTTTGATGATATGAACAATTTAGGTAAGGTATCACTAACCAATAATATGTTGGATATATATTATTGGTGTATTTACCTTGAAGTCCACTAAATTGATCCATATTATGGATCATGTGAATGAGTAGAGGATTGATCTCAAAAGTGGTCACCTGAATAGGAGGGTACACAATGTTGGGTGCAACACCACCAATGGATGGAAAGCTGTAGTCCATTTTGGTGCACTCCTTCAATGTTGGTTTCTCACCTTGATCGTCAGGTGTGGCATATTATGGGTCTTGAAGGTGTGGTGGGGTAATATTTTTGTGCTCATAAATTGTGAAGCGTCATCATGTATTACTTTTTCTATTGATCTTAGGATCAAAATAACATAGACCCTAGGTCATATCTCAAGGAGCGTTGGTAGGTTTAGAGTGTGTATTTTTAATAAAAATGACTAAGAGAGGGGGTCACTACTGGAAAAGTAGGCTATAACAACGGTTTATAACTGTTGGTATAGGCTAGAAAACCGTTGGTATAGGGTATACCAACGGTTTTCCAAACCGTTGGCCAGTTAGCCGTGTGGAAAGACCTATACCAACGGTTTCATTTAAACCGTTGGTATAGGTGTTTGAGAATTCTGGGAAACACTTTACCAACGGTTCAGAACCATTGGTATAAGTTTTTCCAGAATTCTGGAAAAAGCTTTACCAACGGTTCAGAACCGTTGGTATAAGTTTTCCCAGAATTCTGGAAAAATATTTACCAAATGTTCAGAACCGTTGGTATAAGTTTTCCCAGAATTCTGGAAAAAGCTTTACCAACGGTTCAGAACCGTTGGTAAATCATTTTCCAGAATTCAGGAAAAGGCTTTACCAACGGTTGAGAACTGTTGGTAAAGCTTTTCCTAGAGATGCTACACTGCAGCCCCCAGAAGCCCTCCAGAAGCCCTACCATACACCTGCATAAAAAAACCGTGCACAACAGCCCTCCAGTATACCCTCCTCTATACACCTGCATAAAAAATATCACAAAAGCCACATACAGACTTCAAACAGTATAAAAAACACCTAAAATAGCCCAAAAAAACACATATGACAACAATCATCCGGTGGTAATTCACCTCACCCATCAAATTCTAATAGGCAGAATAGTTTGATAAATATCTATTAGAGTTTAATAAGACATTCAAATTGACTCAAATCCCATTTTTTTTGTGATACTAGGTTTGGGTATGTAATGATTTGTGATGAATTTTTCATTGAACTTGTATTGTTTATAATATATGGTGAAAAGATATTTTCTTAGGAGTCTCGTCACTTATGACCCCATGAGTGAAACTACCCAACTCATGAAAAAGAGTTTGCGACTATCGTTGATGACTGTAAATTTCAGTTGTATTCACTTAAAATGATTTCCTTTTGAAATAAAAGAGAGACTTTGAGTGGTGTCATCCACACCGCGCCTCGGATTGAGACGGAGTTTACTCGTACACGTCACAAATGACCCATGGATATATGTCCAAAAGTATCAACTGTATCCGAATTCCTTTGGTCTATTTTCTGTATGTCAGTTGTTGTTTTAACTTAAACTGTTGTCCATTTCAAAGAAAAGTGACACACTTTGCATGGTGCTGGCCACACCGCACCTCAGATTGAGGCGGGGTTGACTCGTACACATCACAAATGACCCATGGATCATTGTCCTAAAGTTTCAATAGAATCCAAAAGCATTTGGTCAGTTTTCCGTATGTCGTTTTTTTACTTAAAAGCGCATCCATTTTAAACAAAAGAAAGACACTTTGAGTGGTACCAGCCACACCGGCTCTCGGATTGAGGAAAGGTTGACTTGTACACGTCACATATGACCCATGGATCCTTTTCCTAAAGTTTCAATGGAATCCGAATGCGTTGGGTCGGTTTTCTGTATGCCAGTTGTTATTTTCACTTAAAATCATGTTCATTTCAAATAAAAGTTAGACACTTTGAGTGGTGTCGGCCACACCATGCCTCGGATTGAGGCAGGGTTGACTCGTACATGTCACTAATGACCAATTTATACATTTCTTAAACTATCAACAGTATCCGACTGCGTTTGGTCAGTTTTCCGTATGTGGTTTTTTTTACTTAAAAGCGCATCCATTTTAAACAAAAGAAAGACACTTTGAGTGGTCCCGGACACACCGGCCCTTGGATTGAGGCGGGGTTGACTCTTACATGTCACATATGACCCATGGATACATTTCCTAAAGTATCAATAGTATCCAAATACCTTTGGTCCATTTTCTGTATGCCAGTTGTTTTAACTTAAACCGTTGTCCATTTCAAAGAAAAGTGAAAAACTTTGAGTGTTCCTGGCCACACCGTCCCTCGGATTGAGGCAGGGTTGACTCATACACGTCACATATGACCCATGGATCGTTGTCCTAAAGTTTTAATAGAATATGAATGCATTTGTTCGGTTTTCCGTATGCCAGTTGTTGTTTTCACTTAAAATCCTGTCCATTTCAAATAAAAGTTAGACACTTTGAGTGGTGTCGGCCACACCGCGCTTCGGATTGAGGTGGGGTTGACTCGTACACATCACAAATGACCCATAAATCATTTTCCTAAAGTTTCAACAGAATCCGAAAGTGTTTGGTCAATTTTCCGTATGTCGTTTTTTTACATAAAAGCGCATCCATTTTAAACAAAAGAAAGACACTTTGAGGGGTACCGGCCACACCAGCCCTTGGATTGAGGCGGGGTTGACTCATACACATCACATATGACCCATGGATCGTTTTCCTACAGTTTCAATAAAATAAAAATGCGTTTGGTTGGTTTTCCGTATGTCAGTTGTTGTTTTAACTTAAACTGTTGTCCATTTCAAAGAAAAGTTAGACACTTTGAGTGGTACCGGCCACACCGCGCCTCGGATTGAGGCGGAGTTGACTCATACACGTCAAAAATGACCCATGGATACATTTCCTAAAGTATCAACAGTATCCGAATGCCTTTGGTCTATTTTCCGTATGTCAGTTGTTGTTTTAACTTAAACTGTTGTCCATTTCAAAGAAAAGTGACACACTTTGAGTGGTACCGACCACACCGCACATCGGATTAAGGTGGGGTTTACTCGTACACGTCACAAATGACCCATGGATCATTTTCCTAAAGTTTCAATAGAATCCGAAAGCGTTTGGTCGGTTTTCCGTACGTCGTTTTTTTTACTTAAAAGCGCATCCATTTAAAATAAAAGAAAGACACTTTGAGTGGTCCTAGACACACCGGCCCTCGGATTGAGGTAAGGTTGACTCGTACACATCACATATGACCCATGGATCGTTGTCCTAAAGTTTCAACAGAATCCGAATGCGTTGGGTCGGCTTTCCGTATGCCAGTTGTTGTTTTCACTTAAAATCATGTTCATTTCAAATAAAAGTTAGACACTTTGAGTGGTGTCGGCCACACCGCGCCTCAGATTGATGCGGGGTTGACTCGTACACGTCAAAAATGACCAATGGATACATGTCCTAAAGTATCAACAGTATCCGACTGCGTTTGGTCAGTTTTCCATATGTGGTTTTTTTACTTAAAAGCGCATCCATTTTAAACAAAAGAAAGACACTTTGAGTGGTCCCGGCCACACCAGCCCTCGGATTGAGGCGGGGTTGACTCGTACACATCACATATGACCCATGGATACATTTCCTAAAGTATCAATAGTATCCGAGTGCGTTTGGTCAGTTTTCCATATGTGGTTTTTTTTACTTAAAAGCGCATCCATTTTAAACAAAAGAAAGACACTTTGAGTGGTCCCAGCCACACCGGCCCTCGGATTGAGGAGGGGTTGACTCCTACACGTCACAGATGACCCATGGAAACATTTCCGAATGTATCAACAGTATCCGAATTCTTTTGGTCAGTTTTCCGTATGCCAGTTGTTGATTTTACTTAAAATCTTGTCCATTTCAAATAAAAGTTAGACACTTTGAGTGGTGCCGGCCACACCGCGCCTCGGATTGAGGCGGAGTTGACTCGTACATGTCGCAAATGACCCATGGATACATGTCCTAAAGTATCAATAGTATCCGAATGCCTTTGGTCTATTTTCCGTATGTCAGTTGTTGTTTTGACTTAAACTGTTGTCCATTTCAAAGAAAAGTGACACACTTTGAGTGGTGCTGGCCACACCGCACCTCAGATTGAGGTGGGGTTGACTCGTACACGTTAAAAATGACCCATGGATCATTGTCCTAAAGTTTCAACAGAATCCGAAAGCGTTTGGTTGGTTTTCCGTATGTAGTTTTTTTTACTTAAAAGCGCATCCATTTTAAACAAAAGAAAGACACTTTAGTGGTCCCGTCCACACCAGCCCTTGGATTGAGGCAAGGTTGACTCATACAGGTCACATATGACCCATGGATCATTGTCCTAAAGTTTCAACAGAATCCGAATTTGTTGGGTCGGTTTTCCGTGTGGCAGTTGTTGTTTTCACTTAAAATCATGTTCATTTCAAATAAAAGTTAGAAACTTTGAGTGGTGTTGGCCACACCGCGCCTCGGATTGAGGCGGGGTTTACTTGTACACGTCACAAATGACCAATAGATACATTTCCTAAAGTATCAACAGTATCTGACTGCGTTTGGTCAGTTTTCCGTATATGAATTTGTTTACTTAAAAGCGCATCCATTTTAAACAAAAGAAAGACACTTTGAGTGGTCCCGGCCACACCGGCCCTCGGATTGAGGCGGGGTTGACTCGTACACGTCACATATGACCCATGGATACATGTCCTAAAGTATCAATAGTATCCGAGTGCGTTGGGTCAGTTTTCCGTATGTGGTTTTTTTACTTAAAAGCGCATCCATTTCAAACAAAAGAAAGACACTTTGAGTGGTCCCAGCGACACCGGCCCTCGGATTGAGGCGGGGTTGACTCATACACGTCACATATGACCCATGGATACATTTCCTAAAGTATCAACAGTATCCGAATGCCTTTGGTCGGTTTTCCGTATGCCAGTTGTTGTTTTCACTTAAAATCCTGTCCATTTCAAATAAAAGTTAGACACTTTGAGTGGTGCCGGCCACACCGCGCCTCGGATTGAGGCAGGGTTGACTCCTACACGCCAAAAATGACCCATGGATACATGTCCTAAAGTATCAATAGTATCTGAATGCGTTTGGTCCATTTTCCGTATGTGGTTTTTTTACTTAAAAGCACATCCATTTAAAAAAAATAAAGACACTTTGAGTGGTACCGGCCACACCGGCCCTCGGATTGAGGTGGGGTTGACTCTTAAACGTCACATATGACCCATGGATCATTTTCCTATATTTTAAACAGAATCCAAATGCATTTGGTCTATTTTCTGTATGCCAGTTGTTGTTTTCACTTAAAATCCTGTCCATTTCAAATAAAAGTTAGACACTTTGAGTGGTGCCGGCCACACCGCGCCTTAGATTGAGGTGGGGTTGACTCTTACATGCCAAAAATGACCCATGGATACATGTCCTAAAGTATCAAAAGTATCTGAATGAGTTTGGTCTGTTTTCCGTATGTGGGTTTTTTACTTAAAAGCGCATCCATTTTAAACAAAAGAAAGACACTTTTAGTGGTACCAGACACACCGGCCCTCGGATTGAGGCGGGGTTGACTTGTACATGTCACATATGACCCATGGATCGTTTTCCTATAGTCTCAACAGAATCCGAATGCGTTTAGTCTATTTTCCGTATGCCAGTTGTGGTTTTAACTTAAAATCCTATCCATTTCAAATAAAAGTTAGACACTTTGATTGGTGCCGGCCACACCGCGTCTCAGATTGAGGTGGGGTTGACTCGTACACATCACATATGACCCATGGATACATGTCCTAAAGTATCAACAGTATCCAAATGCGTTTGGTCCATTTTCCGTATGTGGTTTTTTTACTTAAAAGCGCATCCATTTTAAACAAAAGAAAGTCACTTTGAGTGGTACCGGCCACACCGGCCCTCGGATTAAGGCGGGGTTGACTCGTACACGTCACATATGACCCATGGATCGTTGTCCTATAGTTTAAATAGAATCCGAATGCGTTTGGTCTGTTTTCCGTATGCTAGTTGTTGTTTTCACTTAAAATCCTGTCCATTTCAAATAAAATTTAGACACTTTGAGTGGTGCCGGCCACACCGCGCCTCGGATTGAGGCAGGGTTGACTCCTTCACGCCAAAAATGACCCATGGATACATGTACTAAAGTATCAACAATATCTGAATGCGTTTGGTCCGTTTTCCATATGTGGTTTTGTTTACTTAAAAGCGCATCCATTTTAAAAAAAAGAAAGACACTTTGAGTGGTAGCGGCCACAATGGCCCTCTGATTGAGGCGGGGTTTACTCGTACACATCACATATGACCCATGGATCGTTGTACTATAGTTTCAACAGAATCCAAATGCGTTTGGTCTGTTTTTCGTATGCCAGTTGTTGTTTTCACTTAAAATCCTGTTCATTTCAAATAAAAGTTAGACACTTTGAGTGGTGCCGGCCACACCGCGCCTCGGATTTATACGGGGTTGACTCGTAAACGTCACATATGACCCATGGATACATGTAATAAAGTATCAATAGTATCCTAATGCGTTTGGTCCATTTTCCATATGTGGTTTTTTTACTTAAAAGCGCATCCATTTTAAACAAAAGAAAGACACTTTGAGTGGTACCGGCCACACCGGCCAGTGGATTGAGGCGGGGATGACTCGTACACGTCACATATGACCCATGGATCATTGTCCTATAGTTTAAATAGAATCCGAATGCATTTGGTCTGTTTTCCGTATGCCAGTTGTTGTTTTCACTTAAAATCCTATCCATTTCAAATAAAAGTTAGACACTTTGAGTGGTGCCGGACACACCGCGCCTTGGATTGAGGTGGGGTTGACTCGTACACGTCACATATGACCAATGGATACATCTCCTAAAGTATCAACAGTATCCGAATGCGTTTGGTCCTTTTCCTTATGTGGTTTTTTTACTTAAAAGCGCATCCATTTTAAACAAAATAAAGACACTTTGAGTGGTACCGGCCACATCGGCCCCCGGATTGAGGCGGGGTTCACTCGTACACGTCACATATGACCCATGGATCGTTTTCCTATAGTTTAAACAGAATCCGAATGCGTTTGGTCTGTTTTCCGTATTCCAGTTGTTGTTTTCACTTAAAATCCTGTCCATTTCAAATAAAATTTAGACACTTTGAGTGGTGCCGACCACTACTTCAAAGCACATTTTCCATATCATTTTCCACATGCATAAACATGAAATACATGGCTAACTAATAAAGCTAAGTAAAAAAAATAGAAAAATGAGTATCACAGTACCAAGGAATACTAAAGGTCTAGGTAGTAGAATAATCATACAATAAGAATCAAGTGCAAAAAATAGAATCTGAATGCAATGTCCCTATGAATCAGAGGAAAACCCCAAAGTGGAAAACCATGTTCAAAAATAAAAAGTTATACAGAATTCAAAAATTTAATGGATCAATCTTCCTCTGATCACCATCACTATCACCACTATCATCATCAGCCCCATCCTCGCCGCCATCTCTGTCCTCGTCGTCGTCCTCGTCATCGTCCCCATGCTCATCGTCGGCCTCATCCTCATCATCGGCATCATCCTCACCCTCGGCCCCATCCTCGCCCTCATCCACATCCTCATCCTTTCCCTCTTCCTCTTCAGCATCCTCGTCATCACTAGGAACGTCATCATCTCCATCGCCACTAGAGATGCCGTATGGTGCATTGGAAGATGCACCCATCGATGACATAAATGTCTGACAAGCCGCACTAGCCTCTGGTGGAAGTGATGAAGATAATGCTTTCATCAGTTTCATAAATTATCTGTCTCTTGTTTGAACTTGTACTTCCAACTCTGTGACCCTTTTATCAGACTGTCTTGCATGCTCCTTGACCTGTTCCAACTTGGTGGTACTAGAATGGATACCTGGAGATGACCAATACCTCGTCGGGACTATATTCTTACCAGGTCGGCAGCATACTCGACCAGAGTGCTCATCTAACAAAACCTGATATAAATGATCGTGTGGCCCAAAATTGTCAGGCTCCTGGGCATCAAGAGCCTCTAAAGCTGCCTGTAAAAAATATTAATAGATTATTAAATTTCAAATTAGATATTAAACTTTGAAATAAACAAATTAAAACTTACAATCTTCTCTTGGGTCGGTTCATTTACCGCAGTTCCATCTTTTTTTCTTCTACTCGAGCAAAACAATTTTGCTCGAGGGATATGTCCTTCAATATTCATTTTGTGCTTCTGTAATGACATTGAAATAATATAAAGTGAAAGTATAATCATATATTCATTATTCAATAAATCACATAATTTAAGTAGGATCCACTAAAAAGGGAAAGTCCTAAAGAAAAATTATAAACAACTATATCGTACCTGCTGCCTCTCATGATCTGCCATAGTTGTGCGCCCCAAAGTGTGGAGGTATTACTTTGAATCAATGTTTTTTTTGTTTTTTTCAGAAGACTCCTAAATAATTATTAATAATTAATAAGATTATATTAATGCAAAATATGAAAACTCTCATTTAAATAACTCAAATGAGATTAATACCTTAAATTTGGCAGTCGCCCAATGGGTAATCATTTGGCGATATTGCTCTATCGGGCAGTCATCCACGATAGGTAATGTCTCTAACTCCGTGCCCACTCTATCACACCAGCCAACATACAACTCATGCTTATAAGCTCTCCAAAGCTCTTCTAGCTCTTTTAGACGCGCTGGTCGTGCACCTTTGCCATCAGGGAAGTTAAACCGAAGCTGAAACCAAATTGATTAGTTCATTTAAATACAAAAATATACTACATTAAATCCAATAGATTTTTTACCCATATTTGTGCCCACGCGTTATCCTTGACTTTGGGTGGCAGATGTCTCCAAGAGAGAGGGCTGACCGGAATGATATCGGAGTATTTGGATAGCATCACCAAAAAACCCCGACATTGCTGCCCAGATTTCTCAATCATTTGTCCATTGACATTGTATTCAACCATCAACTGTGTCTGGCGGTTCCATACCACATGCAAGTGAGTACGCCCCCTCCCCTGCCTCCTATCTGTAGATGAATCTGTTATTAAAGAAAAATAATATCAATACAAGTTATAATAAAAATAAATTTTGGTATAAAAATTTGATAGAGTTATATAAATATACCTGTGGTAGTCGGATCAATGGGTACAGAAGCTGAAGGAGTATCCTGTACAGGCGGAGTGTCCCTCAGTGTATGCTCCTCAGCCACATACTGTGTCGCAGCAGGAGTCGAAGAAGGTGGAATATAATAGCCCGGAGATAATGAACCAGATGCAAAAGATGATGACATAGACGTCTGGCCAGCTGGTATGTAAACATCAGAGGTCTAAATATCTCATATGTCCCTGAAGACACGCCAGGATCAAAATAGGGCATAGAAGATACGTCTGTGGTAGTGGGTCGTCTAACTCTCACCCCACTAGCTCTCGTACCACCGACCTCAGTACCTGGACCACTAGATGATTTTCCATCTTTGACACCACCCTCCCTCCTACCACCAACCTCTCTACTGGGAGCAATATCAGGCTCCTCGTCAGATATTTTTCATCTAGGGGGTGGATCCTGAAAAAAAGTTTGACAGAAAAGTAAACACATGATATTATAAGTTATTGAAATATTTATATTTGAAACAAAATACTCACAACAGGGATGAGTGGAGGAACACCCATCTGTACCATGCGACGATTATTATCTGTCATCTTTTTCCGCCGCCTCTCTTCAATGGGTGTCATTTCCTGCAATGAAAACAAATATGGAAGTAATTAGAAACAGATAACTAATGTGTAACCCAAAAAACAAAATATAGAAAAACCATTATGATAAAAAGAACATAATGAAACAGAATATTTATGGTGTTATGAAAGTAAGTACTAGGATACACACTCTGAATGATGTAGGTTAAACATGAAGGTGAGAACACGACTGTATGATTCTTTATATTTCCCACCACAACTTCGGGTTCACAATCAACTCTGACAATTAAGCTGTTGGGGTCATCATAAGTAATAAACGGATTGCTTCCAATTGCAGTAGGGATAGTGTCAACTTCATCAGCACCATCATCAAAAACATTTCTGGGATTTACTTAAATAATTACACCGAATTTAGGATGACGATGATCTTTGACATAAAAAACTTGTTTCACCATTGATGCCAATACATATGGTTCATCGGTAGCAAGAGTGAGATTCATGTCAATAACTCAAAATCCACAATCATCAATAAAGGTGCCTTGCCTCGTCATTGAATCAAACCATTGACATTTCATCATCATGAATCGACCATGCGAGTAATAATCCAAAATTATTATTTTCACCACGACACCATAATAAGCAACATTTTCAGAACGAGGTCTAGTGTCCGATGAACTGGCATAACAGTCTGTTGTGGTAGTTAGCATAACACCATTATGCTGTGTTCTCATGTTTCTTGCTCGTTCAGTGATAATAAATTTGTATCCATTGATCACAAGTGATTTACAAGCATGAACCATGGTATTAGGACCAAAATCCAAAGCTCTTATTTCCTTAGAAACAGAGTCTGTAGGCAATCTCGATACCTGAAATATAAACAAACAGTAAACTTAATTAAATATTATTTTTATTTAGTTATTATAGAGATATTTTTACCTTCAATTTCAACCAAGCAGAAAACCCTTTGCTATGCAAAGTCTCCTTCTTTCTCAAAGATAAAGAACGATGCTTTCTATATATCAATTCTTTATGTTACCTGTAGATAAAAATAATAATAGTTTAACAAATCTTTAAAATTACAAGAGATAATATAACAGATACATGTACAACTAACTTACTTGATTTACTCATCGAAAAAATCATAATTGAACAACACTGTGCGATGTGCCATCTCTCGCTCTTCAAGGTTTAATGTTGTCAATGTATATGATCCCGGAATTCCTCCTGTTTGAGGAAGTTATGGAAAACTGGGTTCAATTTTCCCATACTATTCTTCTTCATTTCTCATTGGTCTGTTTATTCTCGTAGTATGATCAGACAAATACATTGAGTAGAAATCCATACATTCTTAATCCAAGTAACCGTTCACAATAGAACCTTCGGGATAATTCCTGTTCCGAACATATTATTTCAATGTGCACATGTTTCTTTCAGTTGGATACATCCAACGGAAAGCAATGGGTCCTCCAAGAAGTATTTCAGTCGGAAGATGGACAGTCAGATGCCACATGCATGTAAAAAATGATGGAGGGAATATTTTCTCTAACTCACACAAAATTAATGGTGTCTCTGCCAACAGTTTTTGCCCGATGGATTTGGAAAACCTCTTATCACAAAGATCTCTAAACAAATAGCACAACCGAATAACTGTGACTCTAACATTATTGGACAAGAGATGACAGATTGCTATTGGAATCAACTCATGCAAAAGGACGTGATAATCATGAGTCTTCAAAGATTTCAACTTCAACTCTTTTCTGTTGACCCGTTTTGATACCTTGCTTGAATAGCCATCAGGAACATTAATAGTCTCTAGCACTTCCAGAAATTGATTTTTTTCAGCAGCAGTCATCACATAAGAAGCACATGGAACTTGCCATTTATTTTCACTGATACAGACAAGATGCAATTCTGGTCTGATCCCCCAATCTACCAAGTCGCGCTGAGATCGTAAATCATCTTTTGTATTCCCCTTGACATTTAGAAGAATCGAAAGCAACATTTCACATATATTCTTTTCAATGTGAATTACGTCTAAGCAATGACGTAACATGTTGGTTGACCAATATGACAACTCAAAGAATATACTCTTCTTCTTCCAATTGTAACAGTATCATTGGAAATTTTTTTCCTCTTTCTAGATTTCATTACACTCTTCCCAAATGAATAACTGAAATCTTTCAATTCATTAAGCACACCAGTTCCAGATATACGCTGAGGTGGATCGTCATTCTCCATGGTATTGTCAAATCTTCGACGATTGTTTCTATATGGATGGTTCATTGGAAAGAATCGTCGATGTCCCATAAAACTAAAACTACGACGATATTTCAGTCTTCTCGATCGAGTATTATAACGACCCATACTTTACATACATTGTTAATACTTAAAAATTGAATCACACTTATTACAACATATGACAAAACCAGAAAGGACCGTATAGGTATAGTGTCTTTAGAAACTGGGAAACATAAACAACTGGTTCATAAATCTTCTACAGTGTCTCCAATTTATTTCATCATATCTAGGGTCCCTTTTAGCATATTCTACTTAATATCCATCTTCCTGACCTGGGGAAAAGAAAACATAAAAGGGTGAGCTCAAATGCTCAGCAAGGGAAAATAAAGGAAATAAAAATCATATCATATCTTTTTGAAAATCATAACCTGCAAAAGAGATCATAATATCTTAACATGGAACAAATCATAGAAGTGAAAATGAGATCCCCATAATCATAACATGAAACTTGAAACTTTGTGGCATGCACACATAATCATGGAAAATCATTTCTTGTTAGTCATGACTCATTGCCAAGACTATCTTAGTGGACAGAGTCCCTTTCTGAACCGAGTCACCCTCGTTCCAGTCCTGTTTCACTGAACCGGTATAACCTACAGTTCCAGCCATGTCTATCTCATGAGATATAAAATCTTTACCCAATGCATTGGAGGGAGATATAGGTCCCACCCATCTTATAATGAATCCTTTCTTATGTGTGCCACATAATCATAAATCATAAATCATAGCGTAACCCATGTAATAAAAATGGGATTCTTAAACAACATGACATCATAAAACAATTAATATAAGATAAAGGAATTCATAAAAATATTTCCATCACAACACAATCAAATCCATGTAATAATAGGGATAAAAACAGAACCCTTTTATTATCTTAGATGGAAAATAATTTTGATAAAATACTTGAACTCCATTCTTGAGGAAAATATCCTTTCTACTTCAAAAACATTTTTCCTTTCATAACATGTAATACGACTTTAAAATAAAAGAATTTGATTAAAAATAAACTTGAAAACTTGTAAAGGAAGTTTCTTGGAAATAATGTTTTAAAAATCCATTCATGCCGTATAAGTTAAAAAATACATTCTTCTCGTACTTTTGTCGGAAAAGTCAAAAAGTACCTCATACGAAAAACGAAAAAAGATTCCTTTCATATTCTTTACTAAAAACTCACCGAAGGGTAAAATTGGATTTAAACTATTGTAAGTGGATGTAAACAATATTACGTATTTAGGGAACATGGATGTGGATGATAAAATACACCCTAGTAAATGCCAAAGTAAAAACAATCTCGGATAAAAATGAGATTGTGATATTTTCCCTTACCTTAGGTCCGATTTGCTTTGTACGTGTCCGAAGCTCCTGTATAATGGTTTAAATAATGTTATTGACTTATTCCAGAATCATACATATTGATATGATATCATATATGGTCATATTCTTAGCTTCTTGTTAGTAATATTTCATTGTTACTTGTTGCTCGGGTCTTTATTGCCTTTTGTTCTTATGCGTGTTTTACCGAATAAATTCTTATTCTTCTTTTAAGGTTATAGATACCTTATATCCAGAATGGTATTAGTGTAACATATATCATATTTATTCATTCAATTCATTTATATAATTACTATGTAATGATGATCATGTAGAACGAGTCGCATCACATCGTGGAGACGGTATTCCGTACGTACGCACGAGTGATGATATCATTTCTATGATCGTGGAATTGTATTGGAGTATATATATATATATTATATCAGTATCAATATTACTTTATAATAATCATAAATAGTTACTCATTACACCATTATACCCATCCTTATAAGGTGGTGGTGGAAAATAGATTACACCACGGCGTGGAGACCGTATTCCGTACGTACGCACGCGCGGTGATTTCATTTTTCCGTAGGATAGATAGAAGGTGAATTAGGGTTGTTTAATATTTATAATAACATATCAGTATGTAAGTAATACTGATGTTATTACTTTATTATGAAACAACTAAAGAAGAAGAAGTTGAAGAAGAAAGAAATTGAAAAGATCGGTAATGGATATTACCTCTTCTTTGGAACGCTTCTTTGAATCCTCCACTTAGGGAACTAATATTGGTCTTTGAAGAAGACCAGGACCTCTAGGATTATTATAGGGAAGTGGAGAGGAGAAAATGGCAGGGGTTGGCCGAGTTTTAGTGCTCAATTTGGTGTGAGGAGGAGGGGGAGGGGGTGCCCTTTTATAAGGGAGGAGAGGGGCACCTTAGGAATATCTCAAAATATTATTTTATATTAAAGTCAAAATCGGTTTATAATGGTTCCAAAGGGTCTTATTTCGATGTTAAAGTGTGGATGGGTCTAAATCCTATCAACCAATAGGATTTAGACAAGTTTAGGGTATTATTTTAACCTTATCAATTAGATTTAATTCTAAGTTAAATAATTTAACTTTTACCTTGTCTTTTTGTTTTCTTTCACTATATGGTTAATACACTTACTATAACATGCCAAACGAACCCCAAATTGTTTATTATTAATATATATATCCTTATCTAAGTAATTTGGCCGAACCTTAGATTTTTAGGAATAAAATAACAATTAATAATATAATATTTGATTTAAAAACTATTTTGTGTCAATTTTGACACTATTTGATATATGATTTTTGTGAAAGTCATAACGGAATTATATGTTCAAAACAAGTTTATTAAATCAATACTAATATATCATAGTAACCTAGAAAATTATTGGAATTCATAAAAAGTCTCAAATTACATTTATTTTAGTGTTTATAACATCAATTATGTCAATATTTTATTAATAAGATAATTACTGCATCATCATTGTTTCATAAATAAATTAAATTATTTAATGTCTAAAAATTATAAATAAAATACCATTATGTAGGAAATATTTTTAGCTTTCTAATGAATATTTATAGTCGAATTTATCTTATGTATAACCCCAAATTAAAAATGATTTACTTATTAAACTGTGATTTTAACTATTTTAACCCTTCTTTAAATAAATTAATAATAAATGTCCTAATCTAACCCAAGTGGGCCTAAATGGTCATATTTTATTCCTAAGTTTGTTTTTGGTCGAATTACACTTATCCAATAGAATTAGGACACGTGTTAGGGTAATAGTAATATCATATTTACCCTTAGTTACCCTATTTACTATTAACCGCGGTAAAAAAAAGTAAAAAGTTACTATTCACCAAAAAATTATTTTTATCTGATTGAACCACATTTTACTTACTGATATCAACCGTGTCTGTCGGATTTTCAAAATTCCATTCACAGAAGCGGTAAAATTAAGTTTTATGCAAAATTCAGTTTTTAACCTACCACTTAGTGGTTTCACTATTCATCAAAAATTGAAAGTTTTCAGAAAAATACCAAAATTTCACCCTAGGCTAATTTTGGTATTCCGAATCCAAAAATGAAGTCCATTTTGAAAAATAAAATTTATAAAATTTCAAAAAGTGGTTATTACTATTCATAATGGCTAGTTTTAATAATATTTTAATAGCATATCGTTGTTTAGTGAAACTCGGTATTGCGTATGACACAAGCTATCGAGGAAGGTCACGATTTCGTGTAAAGCAAGCCAAGCAAGTGTTGTGTAGAAAAAGATTCCTTTGATGATTTATATAACATAAAAGTCTCGGGTGTTACATTCTACCCCCTTAAAAAGAATTTCGCCCTTGAAATTCGTCACTTTGTAACAAACAGATGAGGATACTTCTCCCTCATCATATCCTCAAGCTCCCATGTAGCTTCTTCAAGTTGGTGGTTCCTCCATAAAACTTTCACCAATCGAGTGGTCTTGTTTCATAGGACTTTTTTGCTATGATCCAGAATCTCTATCGGCTGTTCTTCATAAGAAAGATCTTGCTCCAGCGGTACAACTTCTGAGCTGAGTACATGTGAAGGATCTGGTATGTACTTTCTCAGGAGAGATACATGGAACACATCGTGAACTTGAGAGAGATTCGGTGGAAGCGCCAATCGGTAAGCTTCCTTCCCAACACGATCCAGTATTTCGAAAGGACCGATATATCTAGGGCTCAACTTCCCCTTCTTTCCAAATCTCATAACCCTCTTCCAGGGAGATATTCGTAAGAAAAATTTATCACCCACTTCAAACTCTAGGTCTTTTATTCGGTTGTCGGCATAAATTTTCTGTCGACTCTGAGATGCTCTTATGTGTTGTTGAATAGATCTGACCTTTTCTGCCATTTCATCAACGAGATCAGGTCCTAATAGCTTTCTTTCCCCAACTTCATCCCAGCAAGTTGGAGTCCCACATTTCTTTCCATTGAGAGCTTCATAAGGAGCCATCTGAATATTGGAGTGAAAGCTATTATTATAAGAAAATTCCACCAAAGGTAGGTGTTGATCCCAACCTCCTTTGAAATCCATAGAGCAAGCTCTCAACATATCTTCTAGGGTTTGAATTGTTCTCTCAGACTGACCGTCTGTCTGGGGATGATAAGTAGTGCTGAAACTCAACTCTGTATCCAGAGTATGCTGAAGACTTCGCCAGCACTTCGAGGTAAATCTCGGATCCCGATCAGATATAATAGAAAGTGGTACTCCATGCAATCTTACCACTTCCTTTACATATATCCTGGCAAGCTGATCTAGATAGAAATCCTCTCTAATAGCAATGAAGTGTGCATACTTTGTAAGATGATCAACTATGACCCAAATAGCATTATTGCCTTTGGATGTTTTAGGAAGTCCTGTGACAAAGTCCATAGTGATGTTTTCCCATTTCCATTCAGGTATGGGTAATGGTTGTAACATCCCCTTAGACTTCTATCTCTCAGCTTTAACTTGTTGACAAACAAAGCATCGAGAGACATATTCAGCAACATCTCTTTTCATGCCATCCCACCAGAAGTACTCTTTCAGGTCCCTATACATCTTCGTGCTTCCAGGATAAATAGAGAATGATGAACTATGAGCCTCATCCAGCATCTCCTTCTTTAATTCGGGGATGGGAGGAACACAAACCTGATTCCTGAACTTTATTATCCCATCACAATCAAGGTTGAATTCAGGAACATTTCTCACCTTTTTTTGTAACTCGACATCTTCTTTCTGTGCCTCTTTAATCTTCACATGTATAGATGGTTGAACATTCATTTGAGAAAGATAAGATTTTTCCCCTTCCATTATAATTCCAAGATCCATCCTTTGTAAATACATAAATATTGGATCCTTTGTGATCCTCATCATAGATAAACTAGCATGGTCTTGTCGACTTAATACATCTTCCACCTTGTTTGCTTTCCTAGGGTGGTAATGGATTGAGCAGTCATAATCCTTAATCAGCTCCAACCATCTTCTTTGACGCATATTCAACTCCTTTTGTGTGAAAATATACTTTAAACTTTTATGATCAGTATAAATATCACACCTTTCACCATAAAGGTAATGCCTCCAAATATTTAATGCAAAGATTACCGCAGCCGACTCCAAATCATGAGTTGGGTAATTTTGCTCATTCATTTTCAACTGTCGTGAGGCATAAGCTATCACCATATCATTTTTCATAAGAACACATCCCAATCCCTTCTTGGATGCATCACTGTAGATCACAAACCTTTCTCCACTACAAGGCAGTGTGAGCACAGGTGCACTGGATAACCTTCTTTTCAACTCCTTGAAATTCTCTTCACATTCCTCTGTCCAAACAAACTTAACTCCTCTCCGAGTCAACTTGGTGAGTGGATTAGATAATCGTGAAAAATCCTTTACAAAACGTCGATAATATCCAGCCAAACCAAGAAAACTTCGGATCTCAGTTACTGTTGTTGGTCTTGACAATCTTTCGATAACCTCTGTTTTTGCTGGATCCACAGATATCCCCTCTTTTGAGATTATGTGACCCAAAAATGCAACTTTTTGAAGCCAAAATTCACACTTGGTAAATTTGGCATAAAGCTTCTCCTTTCTCAGGGTCTTCAATATAATTCTCAAGTGATCTTCATGCTCTTCCTTGCTCTTTGAATAGACAAGAATATCATCTATAAAGACTACCAAAAATTGATCAAGATAGTCTCTAAAGACTCTATTCATTAGATCCATGAAGATAGCAGGGGCATTAGTAAGACCAAATGGCATCACTATAAATTCATAGTGTCCATACCTTGTACGGAAAGCCGTCTATGGTATATCCTCCCTTTTGACCCTTAATTGATGATACCCTGAACGAAGATCAATCTTGGAAAAGTATTGAGCTCTGCGTAGTTGGTCAAATAAGTCATCAATGCGTGGGAGAGGATATTTGTTCTTGATAGTGATCTTGTTAAGTTCTCGATAATCAATGCAGAGTCTCATTGATCCATATTTCTTCTTAACAAATAGAACAGGTGCTCCCCAAGGTGACGCACTAGGGCGTATGAATCCCTTATCAAGATTCTCTTGGAGTTGCTTCTTCAATTCCTGCAACTCAATTGGGTCCATTCTATAAGGTGTCTTTGAAATAGGCAAAGCACCTGGTAAGAGTTCTATTGAAAACTCAACTTCACGATTTGGTGGAAGACCCGGTAATTCCTCCGGAAATACATCATCAAACTCCCGTACAATGGGAAAATTCTTAATCGTAAGTTTCTCACCAACCATTTGAGATAAATAACCTTCATTTAGTGGAATCAAGACCCATAAGATGGAAGGAATTTCCACTGGAAGGTTATATTCATCCTTGCATCGATAGACGATCGTAGATTGATCTAGAATATGAAATGTGACTTCCCTTCTTTGGCAATTGATATGAGCTCCATGTAGAGAAAGCCAATCCATGCCAAGAATCACATCAAATTCCACTAAAGGAAGGATCACAAGATTTGCAGGAAGCACTTTCCCACAAACTTCGATCGGAGAAGAATTATAAACTTTTGATGCGACTGTTGTGCCATTAGGTTTTGTCACAGCTAACTCAACATCTAATTGTTGAGGTAGTACGGTGATACCCTTAGAAAATTCTTTAGAAATAAAAGAGTGGGTGGATCCAGAATCAAATAAAACATTTGCTACTTTAGAGTGGATGGTAAGTGTACCTTTCACCACTTCGTTATCGTACTCCACATCGCTGATAGAAATTGCATGTGACTTTCCTTTGTCTTTAGCCTTAAGATTTTGTTGACGTCGACCATCATCATCAACCCTTGGATTTGGGCATTGATTGGCATAATGCCCCATCTCCTTGCACTTGAAACATTGAAGTGTAGTAGGTTCATTCTGTGTATCCCTTCCTTTGTTTGCATCATTAGACATCTTCTTCCCATTATCGCGGCATTCAAATGCCCGATGACCTTCCTTTCCACATTTGAAACATTTACTTGTCCCTTTAAGACAACTCCCTCCATGTTTCTTTCCACACTTTGAGCATAAGGGAAAGCTCATCTTCTTTTCAGTGTGCTCTTTAGATTTTCCTTTGAATTCCATCTCCCTCTTCTTATCAAACCCATGTGACTGATGGGTTACTCAAATCTCCATCTTGACTTTGAGAGCACATCGAACGATTTCCTCGTAGCTATTGAAGTCCCTTATGGCTAACGCCCTTCGAAGACTTGGTTTTAAGCCACTAAAGAATCGATCGATCTTACTCTCAGGTTGGATAATAATACCAGAAGCGTACCTTGCAAGTCTTGTAAAATTTGCTTCATAGGTACCAACAGATTCATCATCCCTTTGCTTCAGTTCAAGAAACTCTTTCTCCATCTTTGTTCAGAGAATACGAGGGAAGTACTTATTGAAAAATAAGTTCTTGAACTCGTCCCATTCCATAGACTCAATTTCATCCCTTTGCCTCGTATTCTTAATAAGATTCCACCATTGATCAGAATCTCCTTCCAAACGATACACTGCTAGGATGAATTTATCATGTTCATTACATTGAAGAACTGAAAATATCTTTTCAGTAGTACTAATCCATTGTTCAGCAACTAATGGATCAGTAGACCCGCTGAAAGAAGGTGGACACTGCCTCATGAAGGATTCAACAGAATGTTGCTCCTTCCTTTGCTCGTTTGGAAGTCCTGCATGATTCATAGCTTGAGAAAGTTGTGTGAGCATGGCTACAAGATTTTGCATTCCAACTCCCATATCGTTTGGTTGCTCAGGGGGACAATCATTGCATTGCCCATCGCATTCCGTATTAACACGGTTCCTTCGGGTTCCAACCATTGACTAAAACCAAGAAGAATAATGTGAGAAACACTAATTATAATAGGAAAACCACATAATTCAAGAATAAAATTTTCATGCTTAAGGTCTTATCCTAGGTTATTCATGGCCATTTCTAAAACACTAAGATTGTGTTCTATGCTTAGACTTATCCTTAGGGTTCTTACTAAGGCTTTCACATCCTAGTTTCCAAAGGTTGACTATACCTTTCCTCTGATACCAACTATAACGGTCTAGAATTACTTCTAGTGGACTACAATTGATACCTATCAGACAACTCCATGGGCGGCTACACCCCCTGGGCGGGACACACCACCATCCCCAGTGGCAGCCATTTCTTCATGAAGCCCTTGGACGGAGAGCCATGCTTCGTCCAACGCTCACATGTGAGAGTTCCCAAAGATCGGATACATTTCTACATCCTTTGCCTTTGATACCAACTATAACGACCCATACTTTACATACATTGTTAATACTTCAAAATTGAAGCACACTTATTACAACATATGACAAAACCAGAAAGGACCGTATAGGTATAGTGTCATTAGAAACTGGGAAACATAAACAACTGGTTTATAAATCTTCTACAGTGTCTCCCATTTATTTCATCATATCTAGGGTCCCTTTTAGCATATTCTACTTAATATACATCTTCCTGACCTGGGGAAAAGAAAACATAAAAGGGTGAGCTCAAATGCACAACAAGTGCAAGTAAAGGAAATAAAAATCATATCATATCTTTTTGAAAATCATAACCTGCAAAAGAGATCATAATATCTTAACATGGAACAAATCATAGAAGTGAAAATGAGATCCCCATAATCATAACATGAAACTTGAAACTTTGTGGCATGCACACATAATCATGGAAAATCATTTCTTGTTAGTCATGACTCATTGCCAAGACTATCTTAGTGGATAGAGTCCCTTTCTGAACCGAGTCACCCTCGTTCCAGTCCTGTTTCACTGAACCGGTATAACCTACCATTCCAGCCATGTCTATCTCATGAGATATAAAATCTTTACCCAATGCATTGGAGGGAGATATAGGTCCCACCCATTTTATAATGAATCCTTTCTTATGTGTGCCACATAATCATAAATCATAAATCATAGCGTAACCCATGTAATAAAAATGGGATTCTTAAACAACATGACATCATAAAACAATTCATAAAAATATTTCCATCACAAAATAATCAAATCCATGTAATAATAGGGATAAAAACAGAACCCTTTTATTATCTTAGATGGAAAATAATTTTGACAAAATACTTGAACTCCATTCTTGAGGAAAATATCCTTTCTACTTGAAAAACATTTTTCCTTTCATAACATGTCATACGACTATAAAATAAAAGAAGTTGATTAAAAATAAACTTGAAAACTTGTAAAGGAAGTTTCTTGGAAATAATGTTTTAAAAATACATTCATGCCGTATAAGTTAAAAAATACATTCTTCTCGTACTTTTGTCGGAAAAGTCAAAAAGTACCTCGTACGAAAAACGACAAAAGATTCCTTTCATATTCTTTACTAAAAACTCACCGAAGGGTAAAATTGGATTTAAACTATTGTAAGTGGATGGAAACAATATTACGTATTTAGGGAACATGGATGTTGATGATAAAATACAACCTAGTAAATGCCAAAGTAAAAACAATCTCGGATAAAAATGAGATTGTGATATTTTCCCTTACCTTAGGTCCGATTTGCTTTGTACGTGTCCGAAGCTGCTGTATAATGGTTTAAATAATGTTATTGACTTATTCCAGAATCATACATATTGATATGATATCATATATGGCCATATTCTTAGCTTCTTGTTAGTAATATTTCATTGTTACTTGTTGCTCGGGTCTTTAATGCCTTTTGTTCTTATGCGTGTTTTGCCGAATAAATTCTTATTCTTCTTTTAAGGTTATAGATACCTTATATCCATAATGGTATTAGTGTAACATATATCATATTTATTCATTCAATTCATTTATATAATTACTATGTAATGATGATCATGTAGAACGAGTCGCATCACATCGTGGAGACGGTATTCCGTACGTACGCACGAGTGATGATATCGTTCCTATGATCGTGGAATTGTATTGGAGTATATATATATATATTATTTCAGTATAAATATTACTTTATAATAATCATAAATAGTTACTCATTACACCATTATACCCATCCTTGTAAGGTGGTGGTGGAAAATAGATTACACCACGGCGTGGAGACGGTATTCCGTACGTACGCACGCGCGGTGATTTCATTTTTCCGTAGGATAGATAGAAGGTGAATTAGGGTTGTTTCATATTTATAATAAAATATCAGTATG
This sequence comes from Viscum album, assembly GCA_963277665.1. NCBI lineage: Eukaryota > Viridiplantae > Streptophyta > Magnoliopsida > Santalales > Viscaceae > Viscum > Viscum album. The sequence goes on along the minus strand of OY728142.1, from coordinate 1,774,559,681 downwards.
TATGTAATACTGATGTTATTACTTTATTATGAAACAACTAAAGAAGAAGAAGTTGAAGAAGAAAGAAATTGAAAAGATCGGTAATGGATATTACCTCTTCTTTGGAACGCTTCTTTGAATCCTCCACTTAGGGAACTAATATTGGTCTTTGAAGAAGACCAGGACCTATAGGATTATTCTAGGGAAGTGGAGAGGAGAAAATGGCAGGGGTTGGCCGAGTTTGAGTGCTCAATTTGGTGTGAGGAGGAGGGGGAGGAGGTGCCCTTTTATAAGGGAGGAGAGGGGCACCTTAGGAATATCTCAAAATATTATTTTATATTAAAGTCAAAATCGGTTTATAATGGTTCCAAAGGGTCTTATTTCGAAGGTAAAGTGGGGATGAGTCGAAATAATATCAACTAATAGGATTTAGACAAGTTTATGGTATTATTTTAACCTTATCAATTAGATTTAACTCTAAGTTAAATAATTTAACTTTTACCATGTATTTTTGTTTTCTTTCACCATATGGTTAATACACTTACTATAACATGCCAAACGAACCCCAAATTGTTTATTATTAATATATATATCCTTATCTAAGTCATTTGGCCGAACCTTATATTTTTAGGAATAAAATAACAATTAATAATATAATATTGGATTTAAAAACTATTTTGTGTCAATTTTGACACTATTTGATATATGATTTTTTTGAAAGTCATAACAGAATTATATGTTCGAAAAAAGTTGATTAAATCAACAGTAATATATCATAGTAACCTATAAAATTATTGGAATTCATAAAAAGTCTCAAATTACATTTATTTTGGTGTTTATAACATCAATTATGTCAATATTTTATTAATAAGATAATTACTGCATCATCATTGTGTCATAAATAAATTAAATTATTTAATATCTAAAAATTATAAATAAAATACCATTATGTAGGAAATATTTTTAGATTTCTAATGAATATTTATAGTCGAATTTATCTTATGTATAACCCGAAATTAAAAATGATTTACTTATTAAACTTTGATTTTAACTATTTTAACCCTTCTTTAAATAAATTAATAATAAATGTCCTAATCTAACTCAAGTGGGCCTAAATGGTCATATTTTATTCCTAAGTTTGTTTTTGGTCGAATTACACTTATCCAATAGAATTAGTACATGTGTTAGGGTAATAGTAATATCATATTTACCCTTAGTTACCCTATTTACTATTAACCGCGGTAAAAAAAAGTAAAAAGTTACTATTCACCAAAAAATTATTTTTATCTGATTGAACCACATTTTACTTACTGATATCAACCGTGTCTGTCGGATTTTCAAAATTCCATTCAAAGAAGCGGTAAAATTAAGTTTTATGCAAAATTTAGTTTTTAACCTACCACTTAGTGGTTTCACTATTCAACAAAAATTGAAAGTTTTCAGAAAAATACCAAAATTTCACCCTAGGCTAATTTCGGTATTCCGAATCCAAAAATGAAGTCCATTTTGAAAAATAAAATTTATAAAATTTCAAAAAGTGGTTATTACTATTCATAACGGCTAGTTTTAATAATATTTTAATAGCATATCGTTGTTTAGTGAAACTCGGTATTGCGTACGACGCAAGCTATTGAGGAAGGTCACGATTTCGTGTAAAGCAATCCAAGCAAGTGTTGTGTAGAAAAAGATTCCTTTGATGATTTATATAACATAAAAGTCTCGGGTGTTACATTCTACCCCCCTTAAAAAGAATTTCGCCCTCAAAATTCATCACTTTGTAACAAACAGATGAGGATACTTCTCCCTCATCATATCCTCAAGCTACCATGTAGCTTCTTCAAGTTGGTGGTTCCTCCATAAAACTTTCACCAATCGAGTGGTCTTGTTTTATAGGACTTTTTCGCTACGATCCAGAATCTCTATCAGCTGTTCTTCATAAGAAAGATCTTGCTCCATCGGTACAACTTTTGAGCTGAGTACATGTGAAGGATCTGGTATGTACTTTCTCAGGAGAGATACATGGAACACATCGTGAACTTGAGAGAGATTCGGTGGAAGCGCCAATCGGTAAGCTACCTTCCCAACATGATCCAGTATTTCGAAAGGACCGATATATCTAGGGCTCAACTTCCCCTTCTTTCCAAATCTCATAACCCTCTTCCAGGGAGATATTCGTAAGAAAACTTTATCACCCACTTCAAACTCTAGGTCTTTTCTTCGGTTGTCGGCATAACTTTTCTGTCGACTCTGAGCTGCTCTTATGTGTTGTTGAATAGATCTGACCTTTTCTGCCATTTCATCAACGAGATCAGGTCCTAATAGCTTTCTTTCCCCAACTTCATCCCAGCAAGTTGGAGTCCGGCATTTCTTTCCATAGAGAGCTTCATAAGGAGCCATCTGAATACTGGAGTGAAAGCTATTATTATAAGAAAATTCCACCAATGGTAGGTGTTGATCCCAACCTCCTTTGAAATCCATAGAGCAAGCTCTCAACATATCTTCTAGGGTTTGAATTGTTCTCTCAGACTGACCGTCTGTCTGGGGATGATAAGCAGTGCTGAAACTCAACTCTGTATCCAGAGTATGCTGAAGACTTCGCTAGAACTTCGAGGTAATTCTCGGATCCCGATCAGATATAATATAAAGTGGCACTCCATGCAATCTTACCACTTCCTTTACATATATCCTGGAAAGCTGATCTAGAGAGAAATCCTCTCTAATAGCAATGAAGTGTGCAGACTTTGTAAGACGATCAACTATGACCCAAATAGCATTATTGCCTTTGGATGTTTTAGGAAGTCCTGTGACAAAGTCCATAGTGATGTTTTCCCATTTCCATTCGGGTATGGGTAATGGTTGTAACATCCCCTTAGACTTCTGTCTCTCAGCTTTAACTTGTTGACAAACCAAGCATCGAGAGACATATTCAGAAACATGTCTTTTCATGCCATCCCACCAGAAGTACTCTTTCAGGTCCCTATACATCTTCGTGCTTCCAGGATGAATAGAGAATGATGAACTATGAGCCTCATCCAGCAGCTCCTTCTTTAATTCGGGGATGGGAGGAACACAAACCCGATTCCTGAACTTTATTATCCCATCACAATCAAGGTTGAATTCAGGAACATTTCTCACCTTTTTTTGTAACTCGACATCTTCTTCCTGTGCCTCTTTAATCTTCACATGTATAGATGGTTGAACATTCATTTGAGAAAGATAAGATTTTTCCCCTTCCATTATAATTCCAAGATCCATCCTTTGTAAATACATAAATATTGGATCCTTTGTGATCCTCATCATGGATAAACTAGCATGGTCTTGTCGACTTAATGCATCTGCCACCTTGTTTGATTTCCCAGGGTGGTAATGGATTGAGCAGTCATAATCCTTAATCAGCTCCAACCATCTTCTTTGACGCATATTCAACTCCTTTTGTGTGAAAATATACTTTAAACTTTTATGATCAGTATAAATATCACACCTTTCACCATAAAGGTAATACCTCCAAATATTTAATGCAAAGATTACTGCAGCCAACTCCAAATCATGAGTTGGGTAATTTTGCTCATGGATTTTCAACTGTCGTGAGGAATAAGCTATCACCATATCATTTTTCATAAGAACACACCCCAATCCCTTCTTGGATGCATCACTGTAGATCACAAACCTTTCTCCACTACAAGGCAGTGTGAGCACAGGTGCACTGGATAACCTTCTTTTCAACTCCTTGAAATTCTCTTCACATTCCTCTGTCTAAACAAACTTAACTCCTTTCCGAGTCAACTTGGTGAGTGGATTAGATAATCATGAAAAATCCTTTACAAAACGTCGATAATATCCAGCCAAACCAAGAAAACTTCGGATCTCAGTTACTGTTGTTGGTCTTGACCATCTTTCGATAACCTCTGTTTTTGATGGATCCACAGATATCCCCTCTTTTGAGGTTATGTGACCCAAAAATGCAACTTTTTGAAGCCAAAATTCACACTTGGTAAATTTGGCATAAAGCTTCTCCTTTCTCAGAGTCTTCAATATAATTCTCAAGTGATCTTCTTGCTCTTCCTTGCTCTTTGAATAGACAAGAATATCGTCTATAAAGACTACCACAAATTGATCAAGATAGTCTCTAAAGACTCTATTCATTAGATCCATGAAGATAGCAGGGGCATTAGTAAGACCAAATGGCATCACTATAAATTCATAGTGTCCATACCTTGTACGGAAAGCCGTCTTTGGTATATCCTCCCTTTTGACCCTTAATTGATGATACCCTGAACGAAGATCAATCTTGGAAAAGTATTGAGCTTCGCGTAGTTGGCCAAATAAGTCATCAATGCATGGGAGAGGATATTTGTTCTTGATAGTGATCTTGTTAAGTTCTCGATAATCAATGCAGAGTCTCATTGATCCATCTTTCTTATTAACAAATAGAACAGGTGCTCCCCAAGGTGACGCACTAGGGCATATGAATCCCTTATCAAGATTCTCTTGGAGTTGCTTCTTCAATTCCTGCAACTCAATTGGGGCCATTCTATAAGGTGTCTTTGAAATAGGCAAAGTACCCGGTACGAGTTCTATTGAAAACTCAACTTAACGATTTGGTGGAAGACCCGGTAATTCCTCCGGAAATACATCATCAAACTCCCGTACAATGGGCATATTCTTAATCATAAGTTTCTCACCAACCATTTGAGATAAATAACCTTCATTTAGTGGAATCAAGACCCATAAGATGGAAGGAATTTCCACTGGAAGGTTATATTCATCCTTGCATCGATAGACGATCGTAGATTGATCTGGAATATGAAATGTGACTTCCCTTCTTTGGCAATTGATATGAGCTCCATGTAGAGAAAGCCAATCCATGCCAAGAATCACATCAAATTCCACTAAAGGAAGGATCACAAGATTTGCAGGAATCACTTTCCCACAAACTTCGATCGGAGAAGAATTATAAACTTTTGATGTGACTGTTGTGCCATTAGGTTTTGTCATAGCTAACTCAACATCTAATTGTTGAGGTAGTATGGTGATACCCTTAGAAAATTCTTTAGAAATAAAAGAGTGGGTGGATCCAGAATCAAATAAAACATTTGCTACTTTAGAGTGGATGGTAAGTGTACCTTTCACCACTTCATTATCGTACTCCACATCGCTGATAGAAATTGCATGTGACTTTCCTTTGTCTTTAGCCTTAAGATTTTGTTGACGTCGACCATCATCATCAACCCTTGGATTTGGGCATTTATTGGCATAATGCCCCATCTCCTTGCACTTGAAACATTGAAGTGTAGTAGGTTCATTCTGTGTATCCCTTCCTTTGTTTGCATCATTAGACATCTTCTTCCCATTATCGCGGCATTCAAATGCCCGATGACCTTCCTTTCCACATTTGAAACATTTACTTGTCCCTTTAAGAAAACTCCCTCCATGTTTCTTTCCACACTTTGAGCATAAGGGAAAGCTCATCTTCTTTTCAGTGTGCTCTTTAGATTTTCCTTTGAATTCCATCTTCCTCTTCTTATCAAACCCATGTGACTGATGGGTTACTCCAATCTCCATCTCTACTTTGAGAGCACATCGAACGATTTCCTCGTAGCTATTGAAGTCCCTTATGGCTAACGCCCTTCGAAGACTTGGTTTTAAGCCACTAAAGAATCGATCGATCTTACTCTCAGGTTGGATAATAATACCAGAAGCGTACCTTGCAAGTCTTGTAAAATTTGCTTCATAGGTACCAACAGATTCATCATACCTTTGCTTCAGTTCAAGAAACTCTTTCTCCATCTTTGTTCGGAGAATACGAGGGAAGTACTTATTGAAAAATAAGTTCTTGAACTCGTCCCATTCCATAGACTCAATTTCATCCCTTTGCCTCGTATTCTTAATAAGATTCCACCATTGATCAGAATCTCCTTCCAAACGATACACTGCTAGGATGAATTTATCATGTTCATAACATTGAATAACTGAAAATATCTTTTCAGTAGTACTAATCCATTGTTCAGCAACTAATGGATCAGTAGACCCGCTGAAAGAAGGTGGACGCTGCCTCATGAAGGATTCAACAGAATGTTGCTCCTTCCTTTGCTCGTTTGGAAGTCCTACATGATTCATAGCTTGAGAAAGTTGTGTGAGCATGGCTACAAGATTTTTCATTCCAACTCCCATATCGTTTGGTTGCTCAGGGGGATAATCATTGCATTGCCCATCACATTCCGTATTAACACGGTTCCTTCGGGTTCCAACCATTGACTAAAACCAAGAAGAATAATGTGAGAAACACTAATTATAATAGGAAAACCACATAATTCAAGAATAAAATTTTAATGCTTAAGGTCTTATCCTAGGTTATTCATGGCCATTTCTAAAACACTAAGATTGTGTTCTATGCTTAGACTTATCCTTAGGGTTCTTACTAAGGCTTTCACATCCTAGTTTCCAAAGGTTGACTATACCTTTCCTCTGATACCAACTATAACGGTCTAGAATTACTTCTAGTGGACTACAATTGATACCTATCAGGGCACTCCATGGGCGGATACACCCCCTGGGCGGGATACACCCCCATCCCCAGTGGCAGGCATTTCCTCATGAAGCCCTTGGACGGAGAGCCATGCTTCGTCCAACACTCACATGTGAGAGTTCCCAAGGATCGGATACATTCCTACCTCCTTTTCCTTTGATACCAACTATAACGACCCATACTTTACATACATTGTTAATACTTCAAAATTGAAGCACACTTATTACAACATATGACAAAACCAGAATGGACCGTATAGGTATAGTGTCTTTAGAAACTGGGAAACATAAACAACTGGTTCATAAATCTTCTATAGTGTCTCCCATTTATTTCATCATATCTAGGGTCCCTTTTAGCATATTCTACTTAATATCCATCTTCCTGACCTGGGGAAAAGAAAACATAAAAGGGTGAGCTCAAATGCTCAGCAAGGGCAAATAAAGGAAATAAAAATCATATCATATCTTTTTGAAAATCATAACCTGCAAAAGAGATCATAATATCTTAACATGGAACAAATCATAGAAGTGAAAATGAGATCCCCATAATCATAACATGAAACTTGAAACTTTGTGGCATGCACACATAATCATGGAAAATCATTTCTTGTTAGTCATGACTCATTGCCAAGACTATCTTAGTGGACAGAGTCCCTTTCTGAACCGAGTCACCCTCGTACCAGTCCTGTTTCACTGAACCGGTATAACCTACCGTTCCAGCCATGTCTATCTTATGAGATATAAAATCTTTACCCAATGCATTGGAGGGAGATATAGGTCCCACCCATCTTATAATGAATCCTTTCTTATGTGTGCCACATAATCATAAATCATAAATCATAGCGTAACCCTTGTAATAAAAATGGGATTCTTAAACAACATGACATCATAAAACAATTAATATAAGATAAAGGAATTCATAAAAATATTTCCATCACAACATAATCAAATCCATGTAATAATAGGGATAAAAACAGAACCCTTTTATTATCTTAGATGGAAAATAATTTTGATAAAATACTTGAACTCCATTCTTGAGGAAAATATCCTTTCTACTTCAAAAACATTTTTCCTTTCATAACATGTCATACGACTTTAAAATAAAAAAAGTTGATTAAAAGTAAACATGAAAACTTGTAAAGGAAGTTTCTTGGAAATAATGTTTTAAAAATCCATTCATGCCGTATAAGTTAAAAAATACATTCTTCTCGTACTTTTTTCGGAAAAGTCAAAAAGTACCTCGTACGAAAAATGACAAAAGATTCCTTTCATATTCTTTACTAAAAACTCACCGAAGGGTAAAATTGGATTTAAACTATTGTAAGTGGATGGAAGCAATATTACGTATTTAGGGAGCATGGATGTGGATGATAAAATACACCCTAGTAAATGCCAAAGTAAAAACAATCTCGGATAAAAATGAGATTGTGATATTTTCCCTTACCTTAGGTCCGATTTGCTTTGTACGTGTCCGAAGCTCCTGTATAATGGTTTAAATAATGTTATTGACTTATTCCAGAATCATACATATTGATATGATATCATATATGTTCATATTCTTAGCTTCTTGTTAGTAACATTTCATTGTTACTTGTTGCTCGGGTCTTTATTGCCTTTTGTTCTTATGCGTGTTTTTCCGAATAAATTCTTATTCTTATTTTAAGGTTATAGATACATTATATCCAGAATGGTATTAGTGTAACATATATCATATTTATTCATTCAATTCATTTATATAATTACTATGTAATGATGATCATGTAGAACGAGTCGCATCACATCGTGGAGACGGTATTCCGTACGTACACACGAGTGATGATATCGTTCCTATGATCGTGGAATTGTATTGGAGTATATATATATATATTATTTCAGTATCAATATTACTTTATAATAATCATAAATAGTTACTCATTACACCATTATACCCATCTTTGTTAGGTGGTGGTGGAAAATAGATTACACCACGGCGTGGAGACGGTATTCCGTACGTACGCACGCGCGGTGATTTCATTTTTCCGTAGGATAGATAGAAGGTGAATTAGGGTTGTTTCATATTTATAATAACATATCAGTATGTAAGTAATACTGATGTTATTACTTTATTATGAAACAACTAAAGAAGAAGAAGTTGAAGAAGAAAGAATTTGAAAAGATCGGTAATGGATATTACCTCTTCTTTGGAACGCTTCTTTGAATCCTCCACTTAGGGAACTAATATTGGTCTTTGAAGAAGACCATGACCTCTAGGATTATTCTAGGGAAGTGGAGAGGAGAAAATGGCAGGGGTTGGCCGAGTTTGAGTGCTCAATTTGGTGTGAGGAGGAGGGGGAGGAGGTGCCCTTTTATAAGGGAGGAGAGAGGCACCTTAGGAATATCTCAAAATATTATTTTATATTAAAGTCAAAATCGGTTTATAATGGTTCCAAAGGGTCTTATTTCGAAGGTAAAGTGGGGATGGATCGAAATCCTATCAACCAATAGTATTTAGACAAGTTTAGGGTATTATTTTAACCTTATCAATTAGATTTAACTCTAAGTTAAATAATTTAACTTTTACCATGTCTTTTTTTTTTCTTTCACTATATGGTTAATACACTTACTATAACATGCCAAAAGAACCCCAAATTGTTTATTATTAATATATATATCCTTATCTAAGTCATTTGGCCGAACCTTAGATTTTTAGGAATAAAATAACAATTAATAATATAATATTTGATTTAAAAACTATTTTGTGTCAATTTTGACACTATTTGATATATGATTTTTGTGAAAGTCATAACAGAATTATATTTTCAAACCAAGTTGATTAAATCAACACTAATATATCATAGTAACCTAGAAAATTAGTGGAATTCATAAAAAGTATCAAATTACATTTATTTTGGTGTTTATAACATCAATTATGTCAATATTTTATTAATAAGATAATTACTGCATCATCATTGTGTCATAAATAAATTAAATTATTTAAAGTCTAAAAATTATAAATAAAATACCATTATGTAGGAAATCTTTTTAGATTTCTAATGAATATTTATAGTCGAATTTATCTTATGTATAACCCAAATTTAAAAATGATTTACTTATTAAACTTTGATTTTAACTATTTTAACCCTTCTTTAAATAAATTAATAATAAATGTCCTAATCTAACCCAAGTGGGCCTAAATGGTCATATTTTATTCCTAAGTTTGTTTTTGGTCGAATTACACTAATCCAATAGAATTAGGACATGTGTTAGGGTAATAGTAATATCATATTTACCCTTAGTTACCCTATTTACTATTAACCGCGGTAAAAAAAAGTAAAAAGTTACTATTCACCAAAAAATTATTTTTATCTCATTGAACCACATTTTACTTACTGATATCAACCGTGTCTATCTTATTTTCGAAATTCCATTCACAGAAGTGGTAAAATTAAGTTCTACGCAAAATTCAGTTTTTAACCTACCACTTAGTGGTTTCACAATTCATCAAAAATTGAAAGTTTTTAGAAAAATACCAAAATTTCACCCTAGGCTAATTTCGGTATTCCGAATCCAAAAATGAAGTCCATTTTGAAAAATAAAATTTATAAAATTTCAAAAAGTGGTTATTACTATTCATAACGGCTAGTTTTAATAATATTTTAATAGCATATCGTTGTTTAGTGAAACTCGGTATTGCGTACGACGCAAGCTATCGAGGAAGGTCACGATTTCGTGTAAAGCAAGCCAAGCAAGTGTTGTGTAGAAAAAGATTCCTTTGATGATTTATATAACATAAAAGTCTCGGGTGTTACAAGTATTCTTCATACAAACAGGACATGACAATTTTCCTTTTGTGCTCCATCCAGACATCATTGCATAAGCAGGAAAATCATTGGTAGTCCACATAAGTGCAACACGCATCTGAAATATGTCTTTCGAACATGCATCGTATGTGGGCACACCCACATCCCAAAGAAGTTTCAAATGTTTTATTAAAGGTTGCATGTATACATCTATATCATTGCCGGGATCAGAAGGGCCAAATATCAGTATGCTCAAGAAAGTGTAAGGCTTTTTCATACATTACCAAGGGGGAAGGCTATAAATGTGTATGAAAACCAACCATGTGCTGTGCGATGTAAGCATCTGCCCAAATGGATTAAAACCGTCACATGAAAGACCCAGTCTCACATTACGCACGTCGGCTGCAAATTCAGGATATCGAGCATCAAATCTCTGCCATGCAAATCCATCTGCAGGGTGAACCAACTCTTCATTATTCTTTTTTCTCTCTATGTCATGCCATCGCATTTTTATGGATATTTCATCACACATGAAAAGGTTCTGTAATCTTGGGATCAATGGAAAGTGCCACATTACTTTTTGTGGCACACGAGATGGTGTTCCATCATCTTTTGGCCTCCATCGGGAGGTTCCGCATTTTATACAATCATTTCTTTCAGCAGTTTCCTCCCAAAATAAGCTGCAATCATTCGGGCAAGCATGAATTTTTTTTGAGAATCCAAGTTCATCAACCAACTTCCATGTGATATAGTGGTTTGAGGGAATATCTCCATCATCTAAAAGTAAGTCCTTCAAGAAGGTAAGAATGTAATCAATTGCAGTATTTGAAATCCCATACATAGTTTTCCCATGAAACAATCGGATTAAAAATTCCAACTTTTTCATTTTATCACATTGCTGATATACTGGAGTCGTTGCAGCATCATTCAATTTTTTCACCCTATCAACATCATCATTTTCATTGGACGCATCATGTGTTCTTGTATCGAAATCTTGTTGGATGGACATCCTTTCCTTATCATGATGTCGAATAAATGGAAACCGATCATATATCAAACTCTCCAATTCAGTACTATCATTTGGATCGTCAACATTTTGAGATTCCATTTTCTCTCTATTGTGATACCACACATAATAGTTTGTTTGAAAACCATATTTGGTTATATGATAGCTAACTGTTTCACGGCCCAACCAAGGTCTTCCAACACAATTAAAACATGGGTAGTGTATGAGACCACTATCTGAAGCCTTGTCAAATGAAAAATCTAGAAATCTTTTCAAATTATTTTGAAAATCGGTTGAAATCCGATCAGTTTCGTACATCCAACTTCTATCCATTCTGTAAAAAAATCACAATAAGTCATTTCAAAGAAATTCAATAATATTAAAGTTTAATCAAAAAAATATTTATGTAAATGACAATTGTTTACTCTATATAAAAGAATAACTGACACATTACTCTATATGAGAATCATATTAATAAATACAACAAAATACATTGTATATAAGAAAATAAGATACAAAATTTATAATGCCTATATTCAAGGATTGACCAGTAAGATATTAGAAGTGGATCAAGGAATACATAATCCTTAAGGGTCTTGTTGGGAGTATATGAGTTTTATACTTTAACTTCTTCAAGTAGATCAGGATGAGGAGTAGGATGAGGATCATGGGAGTTGTGGGACTGTCCAAGGGGGTGTGGCGTATCCAGGGGGTGCGGGGTGTCTAGGGGGTGGTGGGGCCGTCCGGGGGGTCAGAGGTGTCTAGGGGGTGGGGGCTGTCTAGGGGTGTCGGGGTGTCCAGGTGGGCGGGCTGTAAGTGGGGGTGGTCAGGTTGTCCAATGGGGTCGGGGTGTATAGGTATATTTATATGAAAAGAATACCCCCACAATAATTATGCAGCCCTGTCATTAGTCTAAACCCCTAGAACACATAAAAGAAGCTAGTATGGACATTTCATAAAATATTTAACACCATACAAATGAAAATACACTCTAAATATAGTTTGAGAGGATATAATGGTGTGTGTGAAAAAAATGATATTAAATCAATTTAAATGAATATGGAACAAATGAGTGTTTATAATACACTAAGAGTACCTCAAACAATCCAAAACCACTATATCACCACATATTCAACTTCATGAAACAAGACTTGGAAATCTTACCTACGTCTTTACTGATGACCACCTAATTGGAACACTCTATTTATGGTTCTTGAATACAAGGAACAAACAATGTTTGGTCTCTACCAACTCAATCACCCCCTTGTAGATCATAATCTCGTTTCCCCTTATACTAAAATGGTCTCACTGGAAGCTACTATTAATACCGGACCTAAACCATTCATTCTCCATAAAACAATGATAAAAGAACCATCATAGGTATTTCTCATATAACCACAACCATTTTTATCTATGATGGAACGAAATTCACCTGAATAACTTTTATTCAATAACCTTTTGGTATATAATGTGCATAAACAATGGTTCAATTATATGGTTCATCAGATTCCAATTTATTAATCACCCATACATGATAAAAATTGAACATTGACTTTCATTTAATTACAACCATCATATTTCATTTAATTCTTAACAAGAATAGAAGCATGGAAATTGGAATCTAATAACTTTAATTAGTCCCCAAAACTTTTTAATAAATTTAACATGAAAAATAAAACACTTTGAAATCTAAATAATCACTATGAAGTAAAATGAGCTTGGAATTATATTGCACAAGTAAAAACACTCAACGATGGAATATATGAAAAGAATATTAATATAAATTATTAAAACAAGATAATAAAGTAACAATGAATGTTAAAACTAAACATGTGATTGAATTTTATAACATATAATAAAAATTTCTTAGTAATGAAACATGAAAGGCACATCAAAAAATTAGACAACTGTCTAATGCAGTCTATATGGGCTGGAATATGCATGGAATGTAAATAAAGAACGGAAACATAAATTGGGCTGGAACAGAAAATCAGCTGGATTATGAGAATAGAAATTGGTCTCATCCCACATCAAAATTGAAACTAAAAACTAAGAAAATTATCACTCATGACTAATCATGCCACTATAAACAACCTAGAGTGTATGAGTTTTCTTTCTAATCTCAACAGCATCATCAAACATTCTTACCATGATGTGAATCATGTGTAATATAAATGATATTAACACAAAATTCCCAGAAATACCAAGCCTTCTAAAAAATGTAAATTTATGGATGATATTAACACACAATTCATTTTGAATCAAATTTGATTCCCTTTACTACTTATCCCAATAGACCAAACTCATACTATAATCACTATATGTGTGCCACTATCAAATCTCAACACACACACCCAAATCAAACAGAAAACAAAATTCATAAACACCCAAATATAAAGAAAAAACCAAAATAGTAGATGTAGATAATTAAAATAAAAGTATCACTTACAAGAAATGTAGAACTAAAAATTTTTGAAGATGGGTCGGAATGAAGGATTTTTGCAGTAGGGTAAACAGAATCCCAATTCACCTCTTCACCCAATTGAAAACAGAAAATCAAAATAGAAGACATAAAATCAAAATAGAAGATAAATAACATTAAAATAAAAGTATAACTTACAGATTACAAATGAGAATCTAAGAAATTTTGAAGATGGAATGATTTGGACAGTAGGGTAAAGAGAATCCCACTTCTCTGCTTCGGTTTAGGGCTCCAGTCGCGCGGAATGGGGGAGCCCGAGGTTCTGTCTATTTCTGGGAAATCTTTCCCAACGGTTTGTAAAAATCGTTGGGAATGAAAACTTTTACCAACGGTTTTAAAAAACCATTGGTAAAGCCCTTTAAAAATTCACTTTTACCAACGGTTTTACAAAACCGTTGGTATATCTTCACCACCACATACCTTTAGCAACGGTTTTTGATAAACCGTTGGTATATGCATGTATAATAATATACACCAATGGTTTAAGCAAACCGTTGGTATATATCTGTTGGTAAAACCTTTATTTACAGTAGTGGGTGGTTTTCAAAAGAGTTTAAAAAATGACTTAGTTGAAATAGCTTAAAAATTGAGTGACCTAGTGGATTTTGAAAAATATGAGATAAAAGGGTCGATGTGATTTCACTACACACATATCAAGTTCATTGCTCATAGAGATTCATCTTAGGTTTAGAGTAATTATTTGGTTGGAGTTAATTGGAATCCCGATTAATTCCTAAGCTTTTATTTCAATGCTTTAAGGACCAAACCTTGACATAACAATCGTATTGTCAAGTTCCAGTACTTGTGCATGGAATAAGAGCTTCCAAAGAATATTGAAATCTCAATAAGGTGGGTATGAAAAGGATTCTTGTGATGCCCAATTGGAACAACACTAGTCACACACTCAAAACCCCACACCGACCGGTTAGAAATTAAGAGCATAACACTCAAATGCATCAAATCAAGCATTGAAACCTAAAATAAAATAAGATACATGGAATGAAATGTTTAAACACCCAAATTAATCCAAACCAGTGGCTAGTTTATTCATTGGAACTCCCTTGACATGTGTGTATCTCCCTCACAACGAACACCTAACTTTTAGCTCGACATCGGGAGGAGGAGGAAGCTCAGGTGGAACTCCTTCTTCATCCTTGATTCCCCTATGAGGATAGGGGCCTCCAGAACCTCCAAGGTGATTAGGATACTCCTTTAGGACTCCAAATTGGCAGCACTTCACTCCTTGTCCTAACTTCCAAATGAGGTTCCCTTGGTTCCCTTTTATAGTAAAATTGGAAGGTGGTTTTAGGCACACAGATTTCATAAATCCAATTTCACCATGCGTTTGGGCCTTCAGAAAATCTTATATCAATTTGGAGAAAATAGAAAAGTTATAGCCCTACCTCTTGACTATATCCACCGAAAGGTTGGATCCATTTGAAAAACTACATCTCAAGGTATTGATAAAATACAGAACACCACATTTGACTTGGTCCAAATTAGGTGGCTTGGACAGATCAGTTCGAATGGGCCCCATAGAATCCGAATCAGGATTAATTCCTTAATATGAAATGTATCCTATTAAATTTTGGACAGGCCCACAAAATTTCCTCCCATTTGGATGCACAGATTTAGTGTACTATGAAAAACAGTGGATAGATGTCCATGGATCCATGCAATTTTGGACCATTTTTCTTCCACTTCATCAAGGGCCCTCCAAATCACCTCCACCTACATTGAAACAAAAAAAAAGTAACATTGCCCATTATAATATTTATTAACATTAATTGATTGATTCAAACATAAAGTGATATTTATTATTATATTTTTAATATTCATTATAAAACTAGTTTAAAACTGCGGTGTAAGGGTGGAATAAAACAGTGAATCATGGTACGATCACACCCCCACACCTAAACATTTGCACTCCTAGGAAAAGTCACATATCCAAATACAATGATGCATATATATATATATATATATATATATATATATATATATATATATATTTCCAACATCCTGAAGATTTATCATTTGAGGAAATTTTATTTAAAGTAAAGTGATCAATGCACGAACCACACCAAGGAGTTCTTCCTAGTGAAAATAGAAAAAGATGTCTCATAAATCATATCATAGAAAAATTCAAAAAGATTCATGATACCCAATTGAGAAAGGAATTCAGAAGTAAACCATGACACTAACTCTCCATGTGTGTGTGTGAAAACCATTCCATGCTATTCTTTCCACTTTCTAACCAATAAATATATGTTATTTTAACATTTTTCAGCTTAAATGATTTTTTCACCGAACCTGTCCTACATCCTTTGCAATCATATTTCAAGACCCACTCATTTAAGCATTCCCAGAAGTCAAACCATAAGCTCCTGACCTAGATATCCCCATATTTTGCACATTTCATCACTCCCCTCATTTATTATATATTTTTTTGAAGTTGCAATTGGAACAAATCTCACACTCATCTCTCAACCCTTGTTTGATCTCCTCACGACAGTAATTGAAATAGTTATAACAGGATCAAAGGTTGAGGAGGAGTGGTTTTTGACCTTCCCAAGACAGAATAGTTTTTTGAGGGCGTACAACAGTTAGACATTTGGTACACATGCATAGGTCAATCGGGTACAGTAATGAAACAGATCGGATAAGGAACGAACATATGGAAATATCATTTAAAGCTAAATTTTTTTAACCCAACATATATTTACCTTATATTAAGTAAGAAATAATCATACTTTGTGGTTTGCTGCAAAAAATTGTGGAGATATTAGTGACACCGTTTTCCAAAAAACTACTCACACAAAGGGAATCAATCATCTCAAAGGTTTCACATATACACGACCATTTATATCATTGACAGAAAACCAATTAACTAAAAATCACTCCTTAATGGTAAACTCATACACAAATTCTTTGTAGCCTTCGTTATGGTATTTTTACTTTCCCCACTCTATGGTCGCCACATCATGGAATTTCGAAATTTTTGATGGGGAAAAATTAAAATACCATAAAGAAGGCCAAAAAGAGAAAACAAAAGGAGAAAACGATGAAAATTCCTAACTAAACCAGGAATGTATCCACCCCCCCACACCTAGAGTATGCAGTGTCCTCACTGTAGTAAAAGAGAATGTGAGAAGGAAGGATAAAACCAGGTTGATGTCATTCATAGTTTGCTTCTTGAACTTGGAGTTCCTCCATCAGGGACTCCAGAACGGGTTCATGAAAGTGCTTCAGCCGCTGCCCATTGACAGTGAAGTTTTTCTTGGTTTCTTCATTTTGAACCTGGACAACACCAAATGGAGAGACATTAGTAACAGAGTATGGTCCAAACCAACAGGAATGAAGCTTACCTGGATGCAACTTCAGCCTTGCATTATAAATGAGGACCTTCTGCCCAATATGGAACTGACGATGAAGGATAAGACGGTCATGGGTAGCCTTGGTTATCTCCTTATAAATCCTGGATTTTTCATATGCATCTCTTCTCATTTCCTCTAGCTCCTGAATCTGCAACATCCTTTGAGCACCTGCACCAAAATGATTAGAATTTCATTGTTTGATGGCCCAGTAGGCCCGATGCTCAATCTCAACAGGGAGGTGACAACTCTTTCCAAACATAAGACGATAGTGTGAAATTCCAATGGGAGTTTTGAAAGCAGTATGGTAGGCCCATAATGAATCATTAAGTCGAAGACTCCAATATTTCATGTTGGGTTGGATCGTTTTCTCAAAAATTTGTTTTACCTCTCTATTTGACACCTCAGCTTGACCATTAGTCTGTGGGTGATACACAGTAGATACTCGATGACCAACCCCATTCCAATGAAAAAGTGATTGCATTGTTCGTTTGCAGAAATGAGAACCCTAGTCACTATTGATGAACCTAGGTAATCCAAACCTACAAAAGATCTGAGTTCTTAAAAATTCTACAACTATTTTGGAATCATCTGTCCTTGTGGCCCATGCCTCTACCCATTTTGATACATAATCAACGACCAAAAGAATGTAAAAGTTTCCAAAAGAATTGGGAAATGGACCCATAAAGTCAATGCCCCAAACATAAAAAATGTCATGAAAGAGAAAGGGTTGTTGTGGCATTTCATTCCTTTTAGAGACATTCCCTATTCTTTGACAACGAGGGAAGGATTTAAAAAATTCATGGGTATCCTGAAAAAGTGTTGGCCAAAAGAGACCAGAATCAAGAACTTCGCGAGTAGTCCGTTGGGGACCAAAGTGACCCCCACAAGCAAGAGTGTGGCAGAATATAAGGACAGATTGAAACTCGCTATCCGGAACACAACGCCTAGGGACCTGATCACTACATGTGTGCCAAAGGTAGGGATCATCCCAAATGTACCAAAGAGACTCATGTTTTAGACGACTGGCTTGGTTTCTTTTGAAATCAGTATGAATGCAAGATGCTACTAGATAATTTACAATTTCAGCATACCAGGGAATAACATCTTTCACTTTGTACAATTGCTCATCAGGAAACAAGTCATTAATGGGAATACAGGGGATGAGACAATGTCCTAGGATGGGGGGATCCTATTGATATGGTCTACCACCACATTCTCTGCTCCTTTTTTATCTCTAATTTATAGATTGAATTCCTGAAGGAGGAGAATTCGACGAATGAGACATGGTTTGGCTTCCAGTTTCTTTTGGAGATACCGGAGGGCTGCATGGTCTGAGAACACAATGACTTTGGACCCTAAAAGGTATGAACTGAATTTATCCAAGGAAAACACAATTTAAAGAAATTATTTTTCAGTGGTGGTGTAGTTTTCTTGGGCATGGTCCAAAGAATGTGAGACATATGCTATGACATGTGGAGCTCGGTTGACCCTTTGTGGCAAGAATTCCCCAACTGCATAGTTAGAGTCATCACACATGAGCTCAAATGGTAAATCCCACCGAGGTGGTTGGATTACCGGGGGTGATGTGAGACTCCATTTTAATTTATTAAAAGCTTCTTCACATTCTTTATCAAAAAAAAAATATTTTTTTAGAGTAAGTGGAAGAGGGGAAGTACAATCTTACTAAAATCACGAATGAAATGACGGTAAAATCTAGCATGAACTAGGAAAGACCGCACATCACATACATTTTTACCGAATGGTAGGGAAGAAATGACATACACTTTTGATTTATCTACTTGGATACCATCCCCAGAAATGACATGTCCCAAAACAATTCCTTGTCGCACCATGAAATGGAATTGCTCATAATTTAATACAAGATTCTTTTCAATAAAGTGGCGTAGTACTGAACCAAGAATACTTAAAAATTCATCAAAAGAGGATCCATATATAGTAAAATCATCCATGAAAACTTCCATGAAATCCTCTAGGTAATCCGAAAAAAATACTAACCATACATCGTTGGAAGGTACCCAGAGCATTGCACAGGCCAAATGGCATCCTTCTATAGACAAATGTGCCAAAGGGGCACGTGAAGGTTTTATTTTCCTGATCCTTGGGGGAAATATGGATCTGAAAGTATCCATAATACCCATCAAGAAAACAGTAATGGGACTTCCTTTCTAGCCTCTCTAGCATATGTTTAATGAATGGAAATGGGAAATGGTCCTTCTTAGTGTATTGGTTTAGTCGGTGATAATCTATATAGACACGCAAACTATTCTGCACACGAGTTGGAACCAATTCATTATTTTCATTTTAATTACCGTTAGGCCAGTTTTTTAGGAACTACTTGAACGGGACTGAACCATTGGCTGTCAGAGATGGGGTAAATGATTCCAACAGCCAATAACTTTGTTACTTACTTTTTAACTACTTCTATGAGGTTTGTGTTCAGTTGACATTAAGCCTGCCTCACTGGTTTAGCCTCATCAGTTAATAAAATATGATGTGTAAAAATTTATGGGATAATACCAGGAATGTCTGTAAGTGTCCATACCAATGCTTGTTTATGCTCCCTCAAAAGTTCAAGCAGTCGTAATTCATGCTTAGGAGGGAGTGAACTAGCAATGATGACGGGAAACTGGTTTTCATTCTCAAGATATGAATATTTTAAATCTTGTGGCAGTTTATTTATTTCTAATTCAGGTGGATTTTGGATTGATGGGAGTGTGTGTGAAAGTGAGAGGTCACTAATCTCATCTAACTGCTCAATGGTATCATCCTCAGATGAGGAATTAGATTTTATAAGCGTAGTAGTATCATCGATGGTCATGTGATCCTCCGTGTTCAAGAAATTATCAATTAATAAACATGAATGACACTTTTATAGACCACTACAACAATCAACACATGACTCATTACCAAGAATTTCAATCAAAGAGGAAAATTCAGAAAGGGGATCAAGGGAAACAAATGAAGTGATTTTAGGGGAAGGGAGTACATCAATTGAATTTACCAAGAGAGAGGAATGTTCTTCTGAGGGGTGCTTCATGGAATCAAGGATGTTAAAATGGACTATGTCACCACCAAATTCCATAGATAATGTACCATTATGGACATTAATTATGGATTTGGAGGTTTTTAAGAAATGTCTCCCCAATTTAATTGGGCCGTGTCCATTAATCTTATCATCTTCCATTTTTAGCACATAAAAATCAGCTGGAAATATTAAATTTTGAACCCGCACAAGAACATCCTCTAACACACCAGAAGGGTGTGCCATACTCAGATTTGCTGGGTGAACAACTATTCCTGTGGGCTTTAGTTCGCCGACCTGCAAAGAAGAGTATATGGAGTGAGGCATCACATTAATAGAAGCACCCAAATCAATCATAGCATTGGAGAAAGAATACTCCCCTATGGTGCATGGAATCGAGAATGTTCCAGGATCGTTGCACTTGGTGGGAAGTGATGGTTGTATCAATGCTGAGATGTTCCTCCCCAGGCTCACCTTCTTATCACCTCTAAGTCACCTTCAGTGGGTACACATCTCCTTCAGAAACTTGGCATATCTCGGAATTTTCTTGATGACATCAATCAATGGAATGTTAACCTGCACTATTTTGAAAGTCTCCAAGATTTATTTATCAAGTTCAGTTTCCTTTTATTTCCTTGGTTGGGTGGCTCTTTGGGGAAATGGAAGAGGAATGCTTGGGCTTGGTAACTCATCAATAGACACACTCTTTCCTTTGGTAGGACTTCTCTCAATACAAGGTTCCATCTCATTTGAACCTTTTTCTGTGGTTGGGATGGTGGTTCCCTTAGGAGAGGATGACTCTAATGGAGGGTTAATTTGGCATTTAAGTTCAGTTCCACTCCTAAGGGTGATGGCACTAACATTTCCCTTATCCCTAGGGTTGATAAGTGGTTGAGAGTATAGTTTACCAAGCCCATGGATTTGGATTTCACCCACCGAGTTAGCTAGTTGGCCTAATTGGGTTTTGAGGTCCTGTATGGCTGCCTGAGTGGTTTGTTGGAATTGGAGATTATTGGCAGCCATTTGTTTCATCATATCTTCTAGGCTAGGCTTGGGTTTTGGAGGGGGTTGTTGGAAAGTCCTTTGGGGTGGTTGAAAATTTCTGGGTGGTGGTGGTTGATGACTACTTTGCCCTGGTTGGTTCCACGGTTGATGAGGCTGGTTTGAATACCCCCTTGCCTATAGGCTTGGTTGTCCTTCCACCCAGGGTTGGATGGATAGTAAGGTTCTTTCCTAATTGGTTGGTTGTAAGGGAATCCTGGGAATATTGCCTCACAAATCTTAGAAGTTTCTCTCAATTGTGGGCATTGGTCAAAATAGTGGGTATTAGAAGAGAATATACCACAATGTATGGGAGGAGGAGATTGGAATTTCCCTCGGGAAAGAGCAGGTTGTTGTAGAAGGGTAATCACCTCTTCAAACTTTGTGTCCACCTTCTTCTAGAATTCAGCACTTTGCACCACATGGACACCTAGAATGGTTACACTAGACCTTGAACTGAATTGTTGAGTGTTTTGTGCCATGGTATCAATTAGGGTCCTTGCAGCGATTGGGGTTTTATCTACTAGTGCACCACCTACAGCCGTATCAATCATGTTTCGAACAATAGGGATTAAACCTTCAGAAAAATACTGAATTAAAAGTTGATCACTTATTTGGTGATGTGGACAACTTGAACATAATCTTTTAAAGCTTTCCCAATATTCATGAGGGGTTTTTCCTTGATATTGTCTTATACCACATATTTCTTTCCTTATTGTTGCAGTTCGAGAGGATGGGAAGTATTTTTCAAGAAAAAGTCATTTCATGTCCTCCCAACCTCTAATAAGTGAATTAACATAATACAACCAATCTTTAGTTGTGTATTCAAATGAAAATGGACATTCCCTATGTTTTACTTGTTCTTCATCCACATTAACAGGTTTTAATGTTGAACACATAGTATGAAATTCTTTTAAATGCTTATGTGGATCTTCTCCAGGGAGTCCATGAAATCTTGGTAATAAATGAATTAAACAAGATTTTAGTTCAAAATTGGGTGCATCGCCTTGTAATTGAATGTAAGTCGGTCGGATATCAACATCAGGTGAGGTTAGTTCTTTTAGTGTTCTACTATTTTTAGCCATGTTATACAAGTTATGTTCCGTTTTAACTTTGGTTTCAGAAGAAGAAGAAGGTTTAAGAAGAAATTTAAGATGTGATGTCTCCTCCTTCAAATTGTAGTCTTTTGGAGTATAATGAATCATAAATAGAGCCTACACAATAAATAAATTATAACACAAAAATAAATTCAAAGGTAGAAGATAAAACAAACAAATATTCACAAAAATTACAAAAATTTTATCAAAAACACCCACAAAAAAACAAAGCGCTCCCCAGCAACGGTGCCAAAATTTGACCGCGTTGTCATGACACCTCAAATTGATTATGTTTTTAAGGTTTATTTATAGTCTAGGGTAGAACCTATGTCATCTCTCAAGGAGCTTTGGTAGGTTTAGAGTGTGTATTTTTAATAAAAAAGACTAAGACAGGGTGTGTTTTTGAAAAGAGTTTAAAAAAATGACTTAGTTGAAATAGCTTAAAAATTTAGTGACCTAGTGGATTTTGAAAAATATTAGATAAAAGGGTCGATGTGATTTCAATACACACATATCAAGTTCATTGTTCCTAGAGATTCATCTTAGGTTTAGAGTAATTCTTTGGTTGGAGTTAATTGGAATATCGATTAATTCCTAAGCTTTTATTTCAATGCTTTAAGGACCAAACCTTGACGTAACAATCATATTGTCAAGGTCCAGTACTTATGCATGGAATAAGAGCTTACAAATAAGATTAAAATCTCAATAAGTTTGGTATGAAAAGGATTCTTGTGATGTCCAATCGGAACAACACAAATCACGCACTCAAAACCTCACACCGATTGGTTGGAAATTAAGAGCATAACACTCACATGCATCAAATCAAGCATTCAAACCTGAAATAAAATAAGATACATGGAATGAAATGTTTAAACACCCAAATTACTCCAAACCAGAAGCTATTTTATGCATCGGAACTCCCTTGATATGTGTGTAGCTCCCTCATAGAAAACACCCAACTTTTAGCTCGACATCGGGAGGAGGAGGAAGCTCGGGTGGAACTCCTTCTTCATCCTTGATTACCCTATGAGGATAGGGGCCTATAGAATCTCCAAGGTGATTAGGAGACTCATCTAGGACTCCAAATTGGCAGCATTTCACTTCTTGGCCGAACTTCCAAATGAGGTTCCCTTGGTGCCCTTTTATAGGAAAATTGGAAGGTGGTTTTAGGCACACAGATTTCATCAATCCACTTTCACCACGCGTTTTGGCCTTCAGACAGTCTTATATCACTTTGGAAAAAATAGAAACGTTGTAGCCCTACCTCTTTACTGTCTCCAAAAAACGTTTGGCACCATTTGGACAACTACAGATCAAGATATTGATAAAATACAGAACACCGCATTTGACTTGGTCCAAATTCGGTGTCTTGGACTGATCAGTTCAAATGGGCCTCATAGAAGCCGAATCAGGATTATGTTACTTAATATGAAATGCATCCTATTAAATTTTGGACAGGCCTCCAAAATTTCAGCCCATTTGGATTCACGGATTTCGTGTATTCTGCAAAACAGTGGACAAATGTCCATGGATCCATGCAATTTTGGCCCATTTTTCTTCCACTTCATCAAGGGCCCTCCAAATCACCTCCACCTACATTAAAACAATAAAAACAAGTAACATTTCCCATTATAATATTGATTAAAATTAATTGATTGATTCAAACATAAAGTGAAATTTATTATTATATTTTTAATATTCATTACAAAACTAGTTTAAAATTGCGGTGTAAGGGTGGAATAAAACAGTGAATCGTGGTACGATTAGGAATCTGCTAAGGTGGAATCCCTTTTGGTCAAAACATCAAAGGAACCAACACAAGAAAACTTCTAATCACATCCATAATCCTAGAGAAACCCTAACAGTTCCTGTATCATGATAAAACTCCTCACAAGTTCATTTTCTCAATCACCTCCACCTTATTCTAAACATCCAAATACATTATAAACATAAAGGGGTTAAATAGAAACAATATCAATGGATAGAGTGCCTCCTCAAGATGTCTCACAAGAGACAACTCATGAAGAAAAAGATCTAGGGAAATATTATAAGGTTTATAAAAATGATCCCCAACTCTCGCACATACATACTCCCTAGATTAAGAAATATCAACTCTAACCTCTTCACCAACTTCATGGTCTATGAAAGGATATATTCTCAAAACTCTTTTTAAACATAAACCCCTGAAACATATTACACCTTCCTCTCAACCATATATAGTTCCCATGATGATTCATAGATCCCCACATCAAACTAACTTCCAAAGGGTCATGATACTTCATTAGGTCCTAGATCAAATTTAAATCTATCTCAGTATCCCCTAACTAGCTCTCCATCTCTATATCAGAAACACTTACCTTGTACATTGCTAAATAATACCACTGAAAATAATAGAACATCCTATGCCAATGATCATCCTTTTCAATGGGGTCTCCCTTCTGGAGAACAACCATGTCAGTCTACAAAAGCTACACTTCTTGAATTTCATGAGGACGATGTCCTAAATCCACAGATGAATGGGAAACAATGATTTTCTATGTTTGAGTAGTATTAATTTTTATTAGGATTCATTTAATTCACATTACCATTTCTAGAAATTCCAAATACAAATAATAACCCAAGTCAATCATGATACTTGTAACTCTCCTAGGTCTCTACCTTGTTAGAAAATCCACCTGAATTGGTGATTCTATAGGCTTATATTTCTTATTTTGGATCATGGGGGGATCTAAAATCCAATTTCCTTACCGATATTACCTAATATACATCAAAAAATATGATTGACTGATGGTATCTCCTATCCAACCCATGTAGTTTTCACTATGCTAAACTATAAACTCCAACCTATATTTGAAATATCACCATAGATACCACTCTGTCACGACCCCATTCCTCCAAAGGCACCCCTCCGAGGCCGAAAATGAGGGAAGAGAGATAATTACCCCCAATTCCTATATCCTGTAACATCTGGGTTAGCGACTAGAATCGAGCATATAAATATATTACAACTGGGTGGAATTTACCTCTATAATAATTGGATCGGGTGATAAGATATCAACGATCAATCATATCCAAGACATAATATAAAAGAAAATAACCTGAAACCATCCCCCAATTATGGTATAAAATTAAAATAAACTAATTAAAATCTCAAAAAAATACCCAAAGATAAAGATAAGGCGACAACACAATAGAAATTCAATGGTCCAAGATAGTAATTCCCAATATGGTCCACATAATCCTCTTAGAAACCTAAAAAAATTTATATGTAAATGGGGTGAGCATAAAAATATATAGTTATTTGGAGAGCCAAAGTCTCTCATGTATATGTGACAGAAGCCTACTAATACACCAGTGAAGAAAAGAATAGAACAAATAGAACCGAAACAGGTCAACTAGACACCCCATCCTAACTATGGCTCTCCCACTAAGTAAAGTATCCAAGGATGGTAACATAATAATATGCATATAGGTAAATGGTACCCCAAACCACTTTCCCAATGATTTTCCAATCTCACACCCCAAAAATGTACATCGTAACACTACCACTTCTTCTATATAATATCACATAACAACACATCTCACTTGAATAAACCTAGCACATCACATCATAAAACATGTCATCCCATAACCTGGGTGGTAGGGTATTGTGAACATGGAGGGAATCAACCTCATAGCCTCCTACTACCATACATGATCCGTAGCATAAGACATCTCATATAAACTCATCTCAACTAAAACATCATGGTCAATTACACCAAATCACATCACATATAGTGTATTCACTTTTGAATATTGGTCATTATTACTCGTGCATGTCAACATCACATAGAAGAGGGAGTAGGAAAGAGCGAGTGTCTAGCCATGTATCCTCACCACCAGGATATTAGAGAAAACGACCCTCAAAACCATTGGTTATTAGCACTAAGTTTTCGACATGGGTGGGGAACTTATAGAAAATAGTAAGTAAATAAAATGATATATATATATAACATCATAAAACACAATACCAACCTATGCATACCCCACACAAGATCCATCCCAACTCATAACACCCCCAGGACCTCACATCCTTCATCACTTTCACTACCATCACTAAATTCATAACACCACCCACAAAATAAAGGCCACAATTCATATTCTTCTTCAATTATATTCGAATCCTGGTTCATATTAACACACAACACAATTCATTTTGCCCATTGATTTTATATCCCATTATTAATCATTAATTAATTAACCATTTAATTACATTGCTAAGAAAGAATCTTACAAAAAACCAACTGCAAAACAATAATCATTACACAACATCCCATCGAAAACATCCCCATCATCTCACAAATACAACCACCTCCTTATGTCAACCACATCTCAACCAATTTCCATCACATTTCACATATCACATCGCAACACCCCATCATGTTCACTATATATCACTACACATCCACCACAATAAATATTCTTCACATGCATCACATCAATATAACAAAGAAAAACCACACTTCCACTTTCGAAAACACATTCCACATTAATCAAATAATTGTTTTCACTTTTCATATATGGTATTTTCATCACATTCACTTATTGAGTCATGGGTTTTCTTACATAATCCGAATTTTAATGTGAACCTAATTCATTATCCATGTATAACTAGATAACCATTTTAAATCGAGGAGATTATAGAAAACAAAAACACAATTAGGATTTCAAAATCAAAACTGCAACACTTGTAAAGACCCCTAATGACCGTGATTTTTAGTGGGGAATTTAGCATGTAAATTTCAGAATATCAATAGAAATAAAAAATGCAAAAAGATAATATTTATTATCCCTTCCCCTTTAATTTAATTGAATCTATTAATTATCTTCATTAATTTGGATGAAAAGCATCCAGCCATTAGTATAAAATCTTACCCATCCTACATGATATAGAAAGTGAGAAAAAAAATGATCCCCAATGTCAAACATAGATTTTTTATTCCTTGTGCAATATTGGAACAAGAGAAAAGTCACCATCAAACTCCATAGTAAAAGTGGTTTTCTTTTCCCATATAGAATAAGGAAAAAAATAACCACCTCATCGAAAAATCACCAAATATGTATTCCCCATTGATAAAAACCATCCCAAGAAAGGAACATAGAAATAACCAGGGAATAAATAGAAGGGAACTCACCCTAAATAATAAGGATCATTTATAAAAAAACAAGATAGAATGACACTGGTGGGGGGGGGGGGGGTTAAAAACTCCTTGGGACACACCTTACTTTTCCATGAAATGAGAGTGAATATGGAAAATTATACTAGTTAGAGGGGCTATGGGTATTTATAACTAGGTTAAAAAATATAAGATCATGACACATTCCATCAGTCCATTCTATATAATGTGTAAAAATGTAAATAGAAAAGTGAATGAATATTCACCACGCTGTAGCCTCACTGGTGTAAATGGCATCCAATTTCCACAACAATTCACACACCGCTGATCCTATAAAATAGGGGTGAAATCATTACACAAACAAATCCATTACCCTATAGGACCTGAGAACCACGATGGGGATACACCACAAATCATCTCCATCTAACATACACCCTAAAATCATTGGAACCACAAAAAAACTCCCCCAAGACTCCATTCCAAAGCTGGGCCTTCACGATACAACTATACAGATTTTTGTAGTATCATTGAAACAAAATCCTATAGCCTCTATACCAAATCCATCACCTTTATAACTGCAACACACAATGGCTTATTCTATAGCCATAATTTCCACTCTGTGATGACTAGATTTAATCCATATCCCATTACTCCACACTGTATCCCAACCATGATTGAAAATGAATCCTTTTTTCTTCTTGTGAACATCTCCAAATACATCTAAATATCATCTAACATCTCCACCACCCGACATCCCACAAAATAACGGGCTGAAAATTCCAAGATAATACAAATCCATTCCATTTTAAATAGTTTTCCCCAAAATATTTTATTTTTTGAATGAGTTTTTTGTTCTTTTTAAATTACTTTTTAATTTTATTAAATAGTTCATCACTTCTATCATTATCTCTCAAATTTCATATGTTCCTTCCACTATTCCTCTCTAATACTCATGATAGTGAGTTACCAACCCTAGTAGATATCCCATGGAAGGTTTTAATAGTGTTGTTGAATCCCAATTATTTATTTATTTATTTTTTTAATCAATTTTTTTTTAAAAAAATATGTGGATCTAATATTGAGGAGGATATTATTTATCCTTACAAAAAAAATCCACAAATTTATTACATTATCTCCCAAAACACTATTCCGTTCCTTATATTATCCCACTCTTTGTATGATAGGGTTGGATTTGGACAGGAGATAAAAAGGGATATGATGGATTTAGTAGTCATATGGTCTTATATATTTGATTTGAGA
Source organism: Viscum album (assembly GCA_963277665.1). Lineage (NCBI taxonomy): Eukaryota > Viridiplantae > Streptophyta > Magnoliopsida > Santalales > Viscaceae > Viscum > Viscum album. The sequence goes on along the minus strand of OY728142.1, from coordinate 1,774,530,939 downwards.
TGCGATTATCCTTGTTTAATATTAGAGGACATAATACTTGGTGTGATGAAGAGATATCGTAGTTTTAAGAATCCTCATGATATAAGTAGGGTATGGTAGCTAATATATGATGGATGAGTTATCAAATGAATTCAAAATAATTAAAATGGACAATTAAGGTATCTATTTAGCTAAACCTAGGATAAATTTTATTTAGTTTTAAAATATCTATTACTTTCTTTTTCATGTTTTATTTTTTTAATTAATTCTGCATTCACACCTTAAAAAATAAACCCATTGATTTCCTGATTTTACTTGTTAGCATTTAATAAAGGATTAATGATTTGATGGTATTGGATTTTTTGCCAACATGTTTTGGATTTTTCATGATGAATTGTTGGTCTTGGTTTCAATATTGTTGACACCAATCTGATGGATTTATTAAAGCAAATCTTGATATGTTTAGGTGTTCCAAAAGTTATGTAAGAATATGATAAAGGAATATAGAGTTTTATAATAAGATAAATTATTTTTTTATAAGAAAAAATTTACTACATTACACCATATTTCATGATTCAGTGGGATATTTTGAAAAATATAAAAAGTATGTTTGTAAGGAAACTATAAAAGTTTGCTTGTTTAGTGAAGAATTTATAAGGATCATTTTGGAGTTACATTATAACACCTAATGACATAACATGAAAGGTGTTTTATTTTAAAATTTCATAATTTACTGAATGTGTAATATTTTTATTTAGTGGATGAGAAAAATTAGTAAGATGTTTTCATTTTCTAAAATTCAAAGTGATAAAGAGGTCAGAATACAAAATATAATTTCATGTCATGAATGGATTTTCATATGATATTTTCTAAAACAGGTAAGATTTTTTCCTTACTATTTTGAAAATAAATATATCTCATTATGAAGTTACTAACCATACTGTGAAGGTTTTCAAGTGAATTTTTATAGAACTATCCATATGAAGGTAGCATCATGAAGCATATTGTTACCCCATGAATTGGGAATATGATAAAATTGGTAAAGTAATTTTTTCTCATATGGTTCTTCAAGATGAATTTTGACGGGTTTCTTAATTTATTTAAAAAATGTTTTTATTTACTAATTGGAGGAAAATTGTTCATGAAATATAGGGACACTATACACTATTACTATTATAAATAAAAATTCTGTGGGTTTTTCTAATAAATAATTGTACTAAATGTAAAAGTACTTATAGTAAATGGAAAAAGTTAGATTTTAGTGGATAAATATATATGAGTCCCATGATATAAACATTATATTTATACTCTCAATGGTTTATCGGATAATATAAGTGATTATTTCTAGGTGAGATTCACACCGCGATGTAAAGGGTTGCATCATGACTAGTTTGAGGATCAAAACTGATTTAGAAATCTTGACCATGATTTTTGATGAATTAAAAAATGAAATATCGTGAAGATTTTTTGGATCTAGTTTTTTAGGATATTCAATCCATGAATTAGGTAGTCACATTATGAAAGTGATATTTTTTTAGAATTGATAAATTATTTTGACACTATGGAAACTAGTGAACCAAAAAAACATAAAATAAAAGACTATAGAAGATACAATGGAAATATTATATTTCCATTTTTTGTGAGACCAAAAGTGTTGAATAGATCCATTATAAAAAAATAATTTATAGGGATATCCCTATCTATAAAATATAGATTATATATCTCTATGAAAATTATAGAGATAAAAAAGGAAAATAGAACTGTGCTGAAGAACACATCTAAAGAATAAGTAAAAACAGAGTTCTAGAATATCTGCTTCAGATAAGAAGAAGAAAAAGTGGAATAAGTTTATAGGTGTTTAGGAACGTGAAGTGAACTACCATATATTATTCAAAAATTAGAATAAGGTTTCATCATTTCTATATAGTGAATTAGTGGACTTTAGATGTGGTGATGGAAAATAGAGGAATATGTATATTGATTCCTTGGTTCCTTTTTAAGCTTTTATTGAATAGAGAAGGAGTTTCCATGATTAAACAAGGAAAGATGATGAACCAGTCCATGTCGATGTTCACAATAGACATGTGAAAGAGTAAAAAGTGGGAATCAATGTAACCAATTATATTCGGTGTAAATAATAGCGGTGAAACAGTTTTTTATAGGTAAGTGCTGTTAAAGGAGTGTTTTTTGGAATAGTGAGTGTAGTAGAAAATTTAGGGGAGTGACCCTTGGTAGGTAGTGAGCCATCACAAAATATTGTAAGCTGAGTGACCCTAGGTATAGGATTGATCTTGCCCAAACTTACCACCAATCAGTGTGATTAGTAGATTCTAATGCATCAACATATCATTGATTTCATGATACTTGGATTAGCCCAGTGTAAGTGAACCAAGTAAAATAATTATGTCTTGTATGTATTATTTATATTCTATAATACACAATCCATGATTTATTTTTAAGAATCCATTGATCAAATATGTTAGTGGCTTAGTCAAGAGCTAAATAAATCATGTTATCATTTAAAGAAGATATTTAGTATGGCTATTATAATTATATGATCAAGATCACCTATTGAAGTAATAAATTAATAGAATATGTTTCTAATTTTAATAAGTTTCCATACCCTTATTCATCCCCACTCTCAGGGTATCTATTTCACTAAAGAAGCTAGTGGGGAAAACAAGTGGTATTAGCATATAAATTTATTTTGTTGTATTTTTTCCCATTGAAGTGATCTGATTAGATTCTAGAGATACATTTTATTATGCTCTTATGTTCTGTAAGTTCCACATAGAAAAGAAATATTTTGAAGAAGAATATAATCTTTAAAATTATTATAAATATTTAAACAATTTTCATAAAAAAACATGATTCATATTGAAGAATAAAACATCTCTTAAAGGAAATTAATGAATGAATACAATTGTGAATATATTAATTTATTCAATAATTATGAAATATTATATGAGTATACCAATATACCATGTGAAGATGGATATACTAATGATGGGTATTTTCAAAGGAATCCAAAGATGGAAGATTCCCTCTTATAAGGAGAGCTAGATTAGTGGTTATAAGAGGATAACATATAGATGAGAAAAGAAAATAATTATCAATAGATTCATTTAAAAGTACTGAAAATTGATTTTGATAAATTAAAGATATTGAATAAAAGACAGCTTAAATAGATACTGATTTAATGGAAAATTATGATTCATAGGATGAAGAATTAGATGAGGTGTCCTCTAAAGTGCATAACCTAAAAGATGGCTCCATAGATAAGATCTATTCTCAAAAAGAAATTAAAAAATGAGGGTTAATATGGAGGAATATACTTCACACATGACAATGTTAGTTTAGGTGAATAAATGGTTGAAATAAGATGATTAGTTTTAATTATTTCACTACTCATACAAACTCTACAATGAAAGAAGAAAGTGATATTTCTAGTAAAATCTCTCAAGAATTAGAGGATAAGATGTATAATGTAGTCAAAATGAAATAAAATATGGATGATAAACTCAATAGAAGAATAAAAGTGGTCTTGTAAGTTGATGAAGATTTAGTATTGGTGAAGAATTAGTTGGAGAAATTGAATGATAAAGGTAATCCCATACAAAATATTATTTATATTTACTAGTTGATTATCCTTTTGTAGGTGATAATGAAATGAAAAACAAATATTTTGTATTGGAGGAGAAGTATGAAAGAATTGTGATGTCACAAAGGCCATGATCCCTAAGAAAATTCATCCTTTTTAGGAAGAAACCCTTTATAGGTATGAGATGAATAATAGAACTATGGATGTTTCTAAGGAAATGGAAAATACTGAGTTATGGAAAATTGTTTAAGATGGCACCTATATAAGGAAAAAACAAACAAAATATTCCCAATGGAAGGTATGAATGCATTTTTAAATTTATAGTTTTAATTTTGAAGCATTTAAATACATTAACTATTGTGAAGATGTAGTAAAATCTTCAAAATGGAACTAGCAACCATAATAAATAATGTATGGAAATCATTTCTGTAACAAATCAGTTTATTCTTCCACCCGAACAGAAACCGATCAAGTTTTGCACTATGAATAAAGGGAATTATCGATTCCCATAGGCGAGAAACTTGTTCTTGGGTATCAAAAATGGACATTATAAATATTTCACCATAGAAATATTAAAAAATAAATGGTCATAAAAAATTGAATGATAAGTCAACCCAATATAGAATGAATAATAAAAATATATATCAAAATAAAAAAGGGAATAACTAAATATAAAAAAGAATATTAAAAAAAATATCCTCGATGAGTGGCTGATACAACACCCTAAAATAAATAAAAAAATTATAGAATCCAAATAGCTCCAAAATCACCAATAGTTACCCCCAGGCACTCATTATGTCAATTCGACCAACAATGGTCTGAAAAACTACCAATTAATTAAATCTAAACATTACTAGTAGGATCTCAACATGGTGTCTCTATAAATACCATTGTAATATAGTTCATAAATTTCAATGTTTAATCAAAAAGTATAAACTAGGGTTTCCACTTACTTTATAAAATAAATACAATAACATTCCACTAACACATCTCTAAAACAACCACCCATTTTAAATCATAAAATAATGATGTATAATAACTATAGTTGATTATATTAACATAATGGAAAATAGGTCATTCATAACCCTTACAAAAACAAAAAATCACCTTTTAATTCCACTTTAAAAAAATTTACAACATTTTCCATAATAGACTAGTTTTAAAACTTTTTCTGAAAATACGTTTAAAAATAAACTTATTCTTTCCTTTTTTAGTCAAACTTTCTGAGTTATTTCTATAATAGTTTTAAATTAAACCAAGTAATAATTAAATTAAAACAAAATTAAAATTAGTCACCAAGACATAAATTAATCAAAATAAAAGTTCCATATCCAAGAAGTGGTTCCATGTGATCAAAATAAATAGGGCAATACAAAAATCTATGAGTTGGAATCCCATAGAACATATTGAGAAGGACATAACCATAACGGGTATTATTCAAATACCCAATTCACATGATCTAAACTAGATACATGAACCTTAGGCATGAATATAAGAACCTATAAATCTCGGTTGTCTGATCAAACTAGCCAGACCCTAAAATCTCCCAAGAGTAGAAATGTACCATTGGAACAACCATATGGGTGCACTGGGATACCTAGTTCCACTCTATCTAGAAACAAGCTAAACTAGAGTTTTATCTCATCTATTACTATAACTAATTCTTTATATTCCCTTTAAATTTAATTAGAGGAGAGAAATCAAATAAGAAAACCCATGAATCTTATATAAATCATTTGATATAAGTCTCACCTCACCTAGTATACTCTTTCTTTAAAGAACCACTTTCAAATTTATGATTAATCATCACAAAATGAGAAACATAAACATAATTGCTTACCCCAGGGGTATCATAATCCACAATCAGGATAACAATTATATTTGTCTTAATTTTGGATCTTACACATTTTAGAAAATCAATATTTAAGATGTTACAACTGGAATTTCAAAAGAATATTGTGATTATAATATATTTAAACAGTTTTTAAAACTCCTTAAAAACATTCCTTGAAAACCATTTATCATTTCACCTTTGCAAATTAATTTTGAAACCAAATTTTTTTAAAATTTATACTTCAATGAATTTTAAACATCACTAAGACTGAATGATCGCAAAACAATTGAAAATGAGGGCCAAACCCATTATTTTTATAATACATCTATTTTAAACATCACACAATATTTTTAAATATGAAACCAATACCAAACATGATTTCAAAACGTTTAAATCCCATTTAAAAATACTATCATGAACTTTGATGAACACTTGGAATGCGACACAAGTCCATGCCAAGTATATAAATCATTTGAAATCCATTTAAAACCCAAAAGTATATTCCATAAGATTAGAATCTCATAAGAAATCATATTAAAACACACAATAAATTTATAACATTCATTACAAAGGAATTCCAATGAAACACCTACTTATCAAGCATTAACTCATTTGAAATTCCACACCTTTGGTAGAGAGTGCACAAACGAGCAAGAAGAAACTCTGATGAACACATAAATATCCAGTTATATATAAATAGAACCATCAAAAATCGTAATACCAACCTAAATGGTAGTTAGGGTTTATGAAAGATAAAAAATGGATATAGAGAGGGAAAATGAATAAGGGGGGAAGAGGAAAAGAAGATAAAGAAGAGGTTACCCATTGAAATCTAAGGGAAAGTGGAAGTAAATTCAAAAGTGGATGGAAGAGAGGATATCCAATTTACACCTACTAGTTTATCTATTCATGTGGAGACAATTAGGAAAGTGGAAATATAAAAATAAAATGGGTGAAAACCAAATTTTCAAATTTAAATGAAATATGGGTAGAATTCATGGTTTGGTTGAATGATTTTTCAAACCATGAAACAACCATGTATATATCAATGCCGAAGAAAAATTGACTCACATGGTTTCATAACCACACACCAATAATGTAATAAAACTACATTAAGAATTATAGTCTTTTCACACGGTTGCTGCTTGGTTTCCCCTAACTATGCGTAAAACTTGTTCCAATACTCCAAGAAAAAGGACCCCCACAACTTCCCTTGTAAGTTGCATGGTTTGGACCAAACCCTGAACTATACATGTAGATCATCTATGTACTAAAAAAATTTAACTAAAAAGACTCCCTCTAAATGGAAACAACATGGTTTATATGAAATCTTCTGTGAAAACAATACACAGAAGGGAATTTTTTGGATTTTCTACATTTCAGTCTAAAACTTCTAAAAAACATAAATTTTCACACATCAAGATAAAATAATATAAAAAAGTAATAGTGTCATTTAAGTTACATAATTCTACCCACCATTCCAATTATATCCCCTAGAAAGTACATGATAAAAATAATGGTAATAGAGAAAAGAGAAGATCCTGTCACCTCTTTACATTTAGTGGAAGTGTTAGGGACAACTCAAAAGATCGAAAGACTAAGGAAACAACAAACACCATTCATTCTACAAATATCCCTCAAAATCGTTAAAACAAAAATAACAACCTTGAGTAAGAATTCATCCACTACTATCCCACAAAAAGCTCGAAGAGAATTGAATTCCAATATGGGTATCCCCACAATTTAGTAAAGGTCTAAAATTTTGAAGCAAAAGATGTCGAAAAAAGGAGAACAGTACTAAAGCCATCACAATCCCACAAATAAATAGAGAGAACAACCAGATTCCACTTTCCATGAACATCTATAGGATCCATCTCAACTCCAAAAGGTATGCACCATCTAAAACCAAGAAAAATATATTATCCAAAGACTAAGTCACTAAAATTCTCACATCCTAAAGAATCTAAAACATGTAGTGATAGAAAATACTCTTTAATCATGATGATGATGTATATTCTAACCTCAGGATATGATATTGAGTGAAAGGGGAAGACTGAGACCTCATATTCATGTCACCATCTCATGGGGAGCCTAATGAGATCTATATGTCACTATTTAATTCATAATCTTGGTAAATTCCATGCATGTCCTGGTCACATGAATCCCACACCAATTCTACAAAACAGGTTTAGAACAACACCGACCTTTATTAGCACATGAAAAATGTGTTGATAAAGGTTCCCTTATGCAATGCTAAAACAAGCACACATAAATGGTAATTTTATCAGTTCATTTTTTATTGCTGATAAAAGATACCATTTGTTGATGTTTTTTTAGCATTAACAAAGCGTATAATTTATCATCTATTTTCTTTAGCACTGATAAAAGTTAACCTTTATCGGCTCGTTATTTTTAGTATTAATAAAGGGTACCCTTTATTAGAGTTTTATTTTTAGCGCTTATAACGGTCTCAAATACAAATGAATAATTAAATAAATAAAATATAAAAATGAGTGTATTAAAAAAACATTAAATTTTTTATTAAATAAATAATTATTGATAAAAATAAATAAATATATTATACTATATATAAATTATAAATAAAAATATTTAATATATATTAAATATATAGATATATGTAAAAATAAATAATTAAACAAATGAAAATTTAAAATAAGTAAATGAAGAAAAATATAAAACATATTATTAATGAAATAATTATTGATAATATTAAAAAATAATATATATTAAATATAGGTATATATGAATGTATAAAAATATATGATTCATATAATAAAAAATATTTATACATTATATTAAATAATTCATATATTAGTGACAAATGATTTATAATTAAAAATTAAAATGAATTAAAAATACTAAGTAATTGTATCAACTAATGGAAACAATTGAATGTTGCTTGATTTTTCCATTTAACACATTACAAAAGTGTGTTTTATTTATTACACATACATGTAATTAATTAATGCATTTTTATATTCAACACACACACAAATATTTACATAATTAATGAAATATTATATAAAAATAAAAACATATAATATTTATGTAATTTATTCAAATTTTAGTATTCTTGTTTATAATTTTACTATAATATGATACATTTAATATAGCATGTCTTTAATCGATAAATTTTATTTATTTATTTTTCATTTAATAAATGTTACGTATTAATTCATTTTTAATATTTTTTATTTGGTATTTTTTTTATTTTTTGTTTGGAATTTAATCATTTTATATTATATATATATTTAAAATGTTTTTATATTTTCAATATGTATTCAATATATATCCATTTTATAATAATTATTATCTAATTAATAATACTTATACATTTTTTAAATATTATTAAATTGTACTCATTTTTAACATGCATGCACTTAAGATTAAATATTCATTAATAATGTTAAAAATATATTTGTAAATAAATATTTATAAATAAATATATTTGTAAATAAATATTTATAAATAAATATATTTTTAAATAAATATTTATAAATTAATATATTTAAGAATTTATATTTTTAATATTTATACATTTATATATTTATAATTATGAATAAATAATTTTATTTAATTTTTTATATAATTATAAATAAATAATTGCATATATTTAAATAATTATAAAATTATAAGATATTTATTTAAATTATGAATATATTTAATATAATTATATATATATATAATTATATAAAAATATATAATGATATAAATATATATAATGATATAAATATATAAATATAATTCGTCAAAAATTATTTATATATTTATAATTAAATAATAATATGTTTAAATAATTATAAAATTATTATGAATATATTTAAATAATGAATATACTTACTATATTTATATTTATATATATATATAATTATATAATTATATTTACAATTTTTTTAATTTATAATTATAATTATAAATCCTTTATCTTCTCTTAAGTAATAAGCACTAATAAAAGACATTTTTATCAATGCTAAAAAGCACTGATAAAAGCCATCCTTATGAGCACTAAAAAAGAAATGATAAAGATTCCCTTTATCCGTGCTTATTAATTTAGCACTCATAAAAGGGATATTAATCATCCCTTTTTTGGAAGCACTGATAAAAATATCCCAATTTATTTAAAGATCCCAAACCACTTGTGAACCAGTCGTGATATCTGAAGCTTTATATGAAAGTGACCAGTTGTCGGTCCTCCTCCTCATTGAATTCCAGTTCGAATCTAGGCCTGAACAATTCCAATGTTCAAATCCAAGGATTTAAAGATTCAAGGGTCGAATAAATCCAAGGCTCAAATGAATTTAAGGTTTTGCGATATCTCTAAGTTCTGTTGTATGATTGAAATCTTCATTCCATGCTATGGTATTTTCTCCCCCTCCTCACTCGTTGACTGCTTGTTTGATGTTATCTACTTAGGTTTTTTGTTCATTATCTATTTCTATCTATTATCCACCCCCTATTTACCTTCTATAATAATATTTTAATTGTTGTTTTCTATGATTTTGGATTTTTATTGATTTTTAAGGTATTTTCTTGATGCCTTGTAGCATATTAATAATTCCACACATCAATTTCATCCATATAGCATATTAAATTAATTTTTTTTTGAAATCCCTTCTATGGAAATGACACACAAAAGGTGTTTGTTAAAATGATACCCATGGTTTTTATTTAATATTTCATAATTGATTTCATGTAATTATTTATTGTTGTTTTAGGTGTGGTTTGTTTGAGTTTTTTCTATTTTGAAACTTCAGTGGTATTATATCAATATTTTTATTTTGTATTAAGTTTCCTTAATTTTATATCTTCGTTTTTTCATGAAATCCTATATGAGCATCCATATATATATATATATAATTTTTGAAATATATATATATATATATATGAACACATTATTTCAAAAATATATATAAGTATGTAGTCGTATGAAATATAGAGAGGATTCATTCAATAAAGATGAAGTTAATTTTTTTTCTTCTTTTCAAAAATGCATTCCAAGAGAGTCTATTATTGTGTGTTTTTGAAAATTAAGACTTTGAGTCATGTTGGGAACTTTTTAAAATTACTTTGATTCTTACTTTGTTATTTTGAATAATATTAAAAGAAAGATGTTTTTCGTTGAAGATTAGTAGTAGTATCAAGAGTTATGCCCTTGTTGTACCATGAAGTGATTTTTATAAACAGTTATCACCATCTATTGAAGCTGTCTATATTTTTTTTAATGTGGTAAGGTTCTTCTCTTTTAAATACAGAGATTGTTTTGATGAGTGTTGGAAGGATGTTTGAATAGACATGTTTGGGTTATGTTGATTGTTGATTGATATGTTTTCTGAAAAGGTGACCATACATCCCATTACTATCATAATAGGGATCGTATAAATCTTATTAAGGTATTAGAGATAGTTACTGTGTAGTCCCGATAATATTGTTTGTGTCCCCACTTATATCGAAGTCCATATAGGAGTCCAATATGGTAGGATATTTGTGGGTCTATAGTAGGATATAAACATAGGAACTCATCATCATGCTTATAGTTCGTTCCTACCCAAGTATGTCTAGAGTCACCTTACAGGATGTTTTGGAATTGACTAAGATTAAATATGCTTTATTTACTACTATATACATGTATATTATTTTTCACTTACTCCATATTTAATATTGACCCTTGATAATGTGACCAATTTTCTTTATTTTTTATCTACTTGTATTGATTTATTTAGTTTTCTAACTAATATTTAATTTTTTTGTTATATATTACTGTCCCTAAATATGGTTATAAAGAGGAATATTCAAGAACCCTATAATATTTACATATTCTATAAGTACCATTATTCAATAAAATATCAGTTATTACGGTGAAAATATTTATTAAGAGATGTTATGAAGATTAATGATATGTGATGCACCATTAATATTAAATGTAATAATTCCTTAGGTAATTACATCACTTGTTCCTATAAGGATATAAAACTCTATATATTGAAGAATAATTATTAGAAAACATATTTTGGTATTCATCATTTTAGGTCTACATTTATTGGTTCCAACCCTTGGAATCTATGATTAACATCCATGTATATGAAATAACCCTTTATTTATTAAAATGTTTTATCAATAATTTTTTAAATTTTTAGCTGAATTAATGTGATTTTATTATTTGTGTTTAATATATTTGGGTTTCTATTTACTCCTTAATTGGATATATTATATTTTCATTTTTATAAAGTATATATGAAAGGCTTGATTGCTCATTTTAATAGAGGTATAAATAGTGTTAATTATTGGATTCGATATATTAAAAGATGGATTTATCCTATAAATATGGAATTCATAGAGGCCCCAAGGATTCATATATCATAACATGTCTCTGTCGAGACCCCTTAAATAATATACAATAACTTCTATGCCCTGAAAATCTCACCTTAAATAGGCGATGAGTTAATAACTAGTGAGAATGGTTCAATTATCACAAATTATAGGTATTACCCCTTTTATAGAACATAATGGAGTACAACTATAATTATCATCTGCTTCATCTCATGAATAGTTATTAGTAAAATTTGTTTCGAGAGACTCATACCCCATCTTTTTCATGTTTCTTGAAGTACTCTGAGCAGTATTCATCCCCTAGATGGATACTGCTGAGATAAGTTCAAAAAACAAAGGTTCATGCCCACAATAGATAGAGGATGAGTCTCATATACCAAAATGAAATAATAAATGTTCAGGAGATGAATTTGATGAGAATGATAGTTTTCTATTACTTTCACATTTGTATGAATTTAGAGGATAACACCTACCATAGTGGAGTAATTCTTTTCTTAAAGTAAATCACCCATTTTATTGAAAGAATACTGAAATTATTTGAAACAATCAAATGTTAGGTTTCATTTATTAGAATTATCTATAACTTTCACCTTTGAGAATGAATATATTATGTATATTTACTTTTTTATTGTACAAAATGAACATTTTATGAACTTAATTGGGTGGATATGAATCAAAAATGGATGAAATCTAATGTTTTGACATTGGTATAAATATAGAGTTATAGAGTTCATTAAATTTACAATAGAGAATGCATAAGGCCCGTATCAAATCCTTTTTTCATTTTTATGATGTATTTATTCAAGAAAAACTAGTATTGGAGAGTTAGAAGAAAATCTAATTTTTCTTGGAAAATACCCAGGCTATAAATGTTAGACTAAACAGGGGAAAAAATAAAAGTGCTCACTGATTTTGATGATAGTACGATTTATGGATCATTTTATATTAATACTAGTGTGAATGATGATGGATATCACATGAAAAAAATGAAAAATGAAATTAAAGATGACCTACATGATTGTCCAAAGTTGTTTAAGAAGTTATATTTCTATGTTAAGAGTCCATTACATTCTGATTGTACTAAATACACATCATTTTGTGCTATATTAAAGTTATATAATTTGAAATCTTGAACTGGATGGAGCGACCCCAGATTTATAGAACTACTTGGTCTCCTAAATGATATACTTCTATAGAAAAATGAACTACCTAGTAAAACATATGATGCTAAACCAATTCTACATTCAATGGTCATGATGTTGAAAAAAACACGCTTGTCCAATTTTTTACATATTTTTTCGCAAGGACCATGAATCACTAATAAAATACCCTAAGTGTGGTGTGAATCAATAAAAGAAAATTGAATTAATTCCTTTGAAATATGTATGATACTTTCCTATCATTCCATGGTTTACGAGACTATATAGATTCTAGGAAACCATAAGATAATTGAGATGGTATGTAGATACAAGAATTATAGATGTGAACCTGTGTCATCTAGAAATTTCTTCTTAGTAGAGGGAAATTTATTACAAGTATCTCATATTTGGAAGTGAGCCAATAGAATTTCATCCTACATTATCTATAGATGGAATAAATCTTTTTGGATTACAGATTAGTACTCATAGTACATGGACTATCATGTTGGTAATTTATAACTTTCCATTATGGTTATGCATAAAGCACAAATACATTATGTTGTCTTTTCTTATATCTTGAATAATTATACTCGATAATGTTATTGATATATATTTGGATTCATTGATAGGAAATATGAAATTGATGTAGGATACATGAATTATAGTGCATGATGCTCATAGAAGTGAATAATTCACATTGAGGGCCATGTGTATGGGATGATAAATAACTTTGCTACTTATGACAATTTATTAGGCTATAAAATTAAAGGAATGGTACACCTAATGGTTCACTTGGTTTGAGAGTTACAAAATTTTGGCCCAGTCCATTACAGGCGGATGCAACCCATTGAATGGTATATGAATATTTTGAAAGGGTATGTCAGGAATTGATGTTAGCTAAAAGGTTTTATTGTAGAATGACATATTGTTGAAGAAGCTATTGAATTTTATGCGGATTACCTATCAGATGTTAACAACATCAATCTCCAAGAGTCTCATCATAGTGGATGCATTATGTGTAAAGTGATTTCTAGAGGAGATGCTGTTACAATTAACTTGACAGAGAAGGATAAAACACACCTTTACATTTAAAATAATAGTGATGATGTTGATCTATATATAGAACCCCACAAAGAAATTCTTAGAGGTTTGAATCCATCAAGGGCTGGATGATGGATATCAAATGCACATAATCACAAGTTTATAGTATGGTTCTGAGATCAAATTTATAAAGAGTTATCTAAAAATATGAATTCGATTGATGAATGAATTTAATAGATAGCTAGGACACTGAATGAAAATACTATATCTTAAACTGGTTTTGTAATCAATGGTTATACATTCTATACAAAAGAACATGATGACTGCAGTACGATGAAAATATAGTGGTGTTATGCTAATGGTAGAGGTGATGCACATATCTAGTTCCATGGAAAGAAATCCAATTTATAAAAATATTTCATATTTTGGCATTATGAAATTTATATACAAGTTAGCTTATTCAACATTTCAGGTGATGATATTCTATTGCAAATGTATTGAAAATTGCAGTGCATGGAAAGTTGATGTAATGGGATTTGTGAAGGTGAATTTTAGTGTGGAAGGGGGAAAATAAAATCCATTCATAATGTCCTCACAATCAGTGTTATTATTTTATGTCTTAGATCCAATAAACAATAATTGGTTGATTTTCCCACTCATGACTAAAATAAATGTTGGGTCCGAATAAAATTCAATCAATAATGACCCTTTCATTAGAAGATCACAATAATTCATGTCGATCATAATATTGAAAATGTATTATACAATAGAGGGGCAAAAAGAGGGGATTTAGATTTTTTATAGATGTTTTAAATCCCTAAAACCATTATAAAAATAAAGATACTTAAATGATAAGGTAATTTTTTTTAATATAAAATTATTTTCATCATAATATTATATATTCTCTTTGAATTAACATAATCTAAATTAAAATTTCGACTACTCATGAAGATAATGTATTCTGAACATGATGATGTTACTGAACTGTTGAAGAATAGTTTGTAATGAAGGAAACCATTTTGGAAGATGTAAAGGTAAAGTAATGATACACTTTATCTATTTTACTAAAAAATAATATAATGGAATGTTGATTTAATTTTAATTATTCATTATAGAGTTTATTTATTTTGTAATACTTTTATCCATATTTCATTCCATTATAAAAAAATGCAAATAATTATTCTCCCTCAAAACATTTTGACCCCTGTAGTGTTGTAATATATCACTTTCTTTCATGTTCCCTCCACTTAATTTTCAGGAAGAAAAATGGCATTGTCCTTGCTCAAGAAAAAAGGCAATCATGATGTTTTCATATTAAAATCATTGTCCATATAATTAATGTAATGTTTTATATTTATTTTTAATTTATTTCTTTTATTATTACTCACATAATAATTTTTTTCTTGAACTGGTAGTTTGTTTTCTTCGATTTTGGGTGGTTTGTTTGAAGATACTCATTCTCATGAGAGAATGGACTTTTATGTTTCAACTAAAATAATGAAAACAAGGAAATGCATCAAGAATGTACAAAACCATTAGGAAAAGGTGAATTTCTACTACTTATTTAATTATTTTATTCCTCATTTTGTCTACTATTTTTAAGTTAATTTCCTTATCATTTTTATCTAATACTTATTTAGTTTCTTTATAGATATATTAAGAAGTCATATTTTTCTTTCTACTATCTACAATAGGCCAAAAAAGATACAACATGTTCCTTTTTTATAATGTTACTATGCTTTCCATTGCCTTTGTTTTTTGAACTTCCAAGACTATATATTGAGTTAATGTGGTTAGGCTAAAAAGGTTTTTTGTATAAGAACATACACTTAATATGTAGTGTTGGTAGTTCAATAAAAAAAGTCATTTGAAATCAGGGTAAAATTGGCAGTTGGGATTTTTTTGATACTTTTGGTTTTGTAGGAATCATCCTCACCTCTATTTGGCCGATTGTGTTACTTGTATGACTCCAAGTGCTTAATTTTAGTTAAAATGGACATTAATTTTTGAAACAAAGACAACTACCACACTAAAAATCTAGAAAACTCATTCATATTGTGTTGATACTTTATAAAAAAATCCAGAAGACAGTTGTGATATGTAAGAGGTGGCCTCACCTCAATTTCATACGTGATGTGGCCGATATGAATCAAAGTGTACATTATCAGTTTAAAATTGACATTTAGTTCAAAAAGTGTTACTCATTGAAAACTATGAAAACACGTTCATATTATCTTGATAATTTATAAAAATGATTCATAAGTTATTTTTGATAGGTAGGAATTGGTATCAAATTGAAGCGACACTCTATGAGACCTGTATGAATCAAAGTGCATGTTTCCAATTTAAAATGACAATTCAGTAAAAATGTCATGTGAAGTACTAAAAACCAAGAAGATGAATTTTTATTGTTTTTATAATCTATGAGAATGATCCATATGTCATTTGGGATGTATAATAATTTGTTTCACCTCAATGTGATGCATCTAGAGACCGGTATGATTCCAAGTACGTTGTTTATTTAAAATTGACATTAATTTTTGTAAAAAAGAGAGTTCACATTCTCAAAATGGATAAATCACAATCTAATTGTTTTGATACATTATTAATATGAACCATATGTAATTTTTTATGTGTAGTAATCACCCTCACCTCACCCTGATACACTATGTTCCTGGTATGACTCAAAGTTTCTATTATGAGTTTAAAATATTCATTTTAGTTCAAAAAGTGTCACTCATTGAAAATTGAGAAAATGTACTCATATTGTATTTATAATTTAGTAAAAGTATTCATAAGTAGTTATTAACTCGTAGTAACTAGTGTCCCATCAAATTGACACACGATGTGATCGGTATGACTCAAAGTGTGCGTTTTCTAGTTTAAAATTACCCTTTATTAAAAAAGACAAGTGATGCACTCAAAACTGAGCAAACCCATTTGTGTTGTTTTCATACTTCAAAAAAATGTTATTTCTAGGTGTATTAATTATCGTAACATAAATCCTATGCATGGTGTGACCATTATGACTCCAAGTGCATCTTCTTATTTAAAATTGACATTAATTTGAGTAAAAAAGGTATCAGACCTACTCAAAAATGAGAAAACACATGCAGACTATTTTTATACTTCAGGATAATGATCCACAAGTTATTTTTGACTCGTTGGGATATTTAAAAAATCAATCTGATATATGATGTAACTAGTATGATTCAATGTTTCTGTTATCAGTTTAAAATTGATATTTTAGTTCAAATTTTTTCACTCACTGAAAACAATGAAAATACATGCATATAGTCTTGATAATATGAGAAAATGAATGATAATTCATTTTGAATTTTAGTAAGTAGTTCCATGTCAAACTGATACAAAACGTGACTGGTATGACTCAAAGTTCATGTTTTCAGTTTAATTTGATATTTTAGTTAAAAATAAAAGCAATATACTCAAAACTAAGAAAATGAATTAATATTGATTAGATACTTTACAAAAACGTTCCATAAGTCATTTGGGACATGTAGGAATAATCCCCACCTCAATCAAATTCACAATGTTACTAGTGTGACTTCAAGTGCATTTTTAACATAAAATTGACATTAATTTCAGTAAAATAGACAACTGACATACTTAAAACTGAGAAAAAACATTTGGATTGTTTTGATACTTTAGTAAAATAATCCATAAGTTATTTTTGATGTGTAAGAATCACCCACACCCTAATCGGATTCATGATGTTCATAGTATGAATCATATTGTCTATTATTAGTTTAAAATTGTCAATTTAGTTTAAAAAGTGCCACTCACTGAAACCATATAAACTACATTTGGATTGTATTTAAAATTTAGAAAAGTGTTTCATAAGTCATTTTTAAAGTGTTGGAATCAGTATCACATCAGACTGACACACGATTCAACTGATATGACTCAAAGTGTATGTTTCCAATTTAAAATGAAATTTTAGTAAAAAAGACATGTGGCATACTCAAAATAAAGAAAACATATGTTTATTGTTTTTATACTTTAGGAAAACTATCCACAAGTAATTTGGGATATGTAGGGATCATTTATACCTCAATATGATGCACGATGTGACCAGTATTACTAAAAGTGCATCTTTTTATTTAAAATCACCATTAATTTTAGTAAAAAAGACAACTAATATACTCAAAACCATATAAATGAATTTGGACTATCTTGATACTAAAAATGATCCTTATGTAATTTATGATGTCTAGGAATCCTCTAAACCTCAATTAAAAATATGATGTGCTTGATATGACTCAAAATGTTCGTTATCAATTTAAATTTTACATTTTAGTTCAAAAAGTGCCACTCACTGAAAACTATTCAAATGCACCCAAATTGACTTGATAATTTATGAAAAATGATTCATAAATAATTTTTGATGTGTAGGAATCATTATCATGTTAAACTGACACATGATGTGACTAGTATGACTCAAAGTACATGCTTCCGGTTTAAAATTACATTTTAGAAAATAAGACATGTGATATAATCAAAACTGAAGAATTTCTTTTATTGTTTTGATACCTTAATAAAATGATCCATATGTCATATGGTATGCATGTAAATCATCCACACTTCAATCTGATTCACATTGTGATCAGTATGACTTCATGTGCATCTTTTTATTTAAAATTGTCTTTAATTTTTGTAAAAAAGAAAGTGAAAGACTCAAAACTGAGAAAATCCATTCAGATTGTCTTGATATGTAAAGACCTAGAAATTCCATGTATTTTTTTAATATATGGGAATTTTTTAAGTCTGTGAAAATTGATGGTGTGTGATTCCGAGGCCCGGTGTGCCCAGAATGAATTTCTAAACTTTTTTTCGGGTACGTTTAGTAAATGTACGAGAATGTTTTGATAACTTTTGAACCGGTGCTCGGAATTAAAATCTGAGGGCACCGTTGGACTCAAACGACAGTATTATCTTAAGGGGACCTTCAACTTGACCGTAGTAAGTTGAGGGTGAAAGATAGAATTTGGGTTTTTTGTGGAAATAGGAATAAAATAAAATAAGTTTTTTTATTTTTCTTTTTGTTGAAACCTCCCTTGTGGATTGTTTAAAGGTGGGGACCACCTGAACTAAAACCTCTCACACGGGTTATGGTGGTGGGGTCCACCCAAGACTAAAACCCCCTTGAACTCCCCTCATAAATATGGGGAAGCCTCTTGAACTCCCCTCACTTTGGTTGTACCACCCCTAAATTAATTATACCAACTCATCAATTAATTAATTAATCCAATTTGAAATTATGCCAACAAACTAAATAGATAAATATATTCTATTATTTTGGCTATTTAATTTTTGGGGTAGAATTGGGAGAAAATATTGGCAATATGAAATCTTTTGGAGGAATTCTTCTTCACCAATGAATAACGCTCCTCCAACGAAGAACGCTCCTCCAACGAAGAACACCGATGCACGACTTCAACTTCTTCCTCAGGACATCCTCCAAAGTGGGACATCTTCAATCAATGACTATCCTTCCTTCCTCCATAAATTCAACAAATGAACGAGGTAGGGGTTTAGTTTTGTATGATTATATATTCCCATGTTCTTCCCTTATAAAACAAAGAACACGGATCAACTCTCTAACTAGTTGATCCGCATATGTTTTCTTTTGCGGGTTTGGGAATAATCATTGAGGGAGGTTGTAGGGTGGCTATTTGAATTTATTCCCCTTGACCGTTCTTGATAATTCATCATTAACGAATCAGGAAGAGATTATAGAAACTTGTTACTACTCTAAGACGGAGAGTACGGGCCAAACATACAAGGCCCGACCTCTCCTAAAATCTTGTATATAATTGTTGTGTTCTTCAAAATGGAGGAGGAAGACAACCAACCTCGATGGGGCATGAGAACGGCGGTCAACACCACCACCGGCCACGACGAAGGCGACCACACAATGTTGCCACCCCATGGCCACCGCGCCTTCGGGAACCTCCACCGCCCGCGGCCTTCGCCGCCTGAAGCCTCCGCGGACCCTGTGGCCTCACCGCCTAGCACCCTCCCGTGGTCACTGCGCCTCCTGTGCCACCTGCAGCCCCCGCGCCTCCCACGGCCTACACTGCCCACGGCCTCCGCCGCCCCACGGCCATCGCACCTCCTGCAGTCGCCCCGTGGACACCGCGCCACCCCGAGGCCTCCGCCTCCCCGCGACCACCGCTACTCCCATGACCTGCGCCGCCTGTGGCCGCCCCCACCCGTGGCCTCCGCTGCCCACGACCCCCATGACATCACCGCCCAGAAACCCTCCACCGCCCCCACAGCCTCGCTGCCCAGCGGCCCTCCGCGCCCCCCGCAGTCGCGCTCAGCCCACGACCTCATCGCCTCGCAGCCCTCCGGCACCCCAGGGCCCACGCACCTCACGTGGCCTATGCCGCCTGCGACCCCAGCAGCCTTGCCTCCCAACAACCCTCCATGGCCTCGCCGCCCAGCGGCCCCCCGCGGCCTCGCGCTGCCCGCGAACTCATCGCCTCGCAACCCTCCATTACCCCCAAAACCTCGATACCCAACGCCCCCGCGACCTCGCCTCCCAGCGGGCTTCTGTGGCCCCTCGCGGCCTCGCGCACGTTTCCAGTATGACTCAAAGTGCGTGTTTCCAGTATGACTCAAAGTGCATGTTTCCAGTTTAAAATTACATTTTCAAAAATAAGACAGGTGATATAATCAAAACTGAGAAAAAGCATTTTTATTGTTTTGATACATTAATAAAATGATCCATATGTCATACGGTATGCATATAAATCATCCACACCTCAATCTGATTCATAGTGTGATCAGTATGACTCCAAGTACATCTATTTATTTAAAATTGTCTTTTAATTTTAGTAAAAAAAGTGACAAACTCAAAATGGAGAAAATTCATTCAGATTGTTTTGATATGTAAAGACCCATAAATTCAATGTATTTTTTTCTAAAATATATGGGAATTTTTCGAGTTTTTAAAAATTTATGGCGCGTTATTATGAGGCCCGGTGTGCCCGGAATGAATTTCTGAACTTTTTTTCGGGTATGCTTAGTAAGGGTATAAGCGGGTTTTTGTAACTTTTGAACTGGTGCTCCGAATTAAAATCTGAGGGTACTGTTGAACTCACAGCGCTGGTATTCACTTAAGGGGATCATCACCTCGACCGTAGTAGGTCGAGGGTGAAATATAGAATTTGGGGTTTTCATGGAAATAGAAATAGAATAAAATAAACTTTTATTTTGTTTTTATTTTTGTTGAAACCTCCCATGTAGATTGTTTAAAGGTGGGGACCACCAGAACTATAACCTTCCACATGGGTTATGGTGGTGGGGACCACCTGGAACTAAAACCCCTTGAACTCCCCTCTTAAATGTGGGGATGCCTCTTGAACTCCCCCACTTTAATTGTGCCACCCCCTTGATTAATTATACCAACTAATCAATAAATTAATTAAGATAATTTGAAATTAAGACAACAAAATATATAGATAAACATATTATATTATGATGGATATTTCTTTTTTGGGGTGGAATTGGGAGAAAGGATTGGAAAGAGGAGAGATTTTGGAGGAATTCTTCTTCACCAACGAAGAACACTCCTCCAATGAAGAATGCTCCTCCAATTAAGAATGCCGATGCATGACTTCGACTACTTCCTCAGGGCATCATCCAACATGGGACGTCTTCAATCAATGACCATCCTTCCCTCCTCATCGACATCAAAAAACGAATGAGGTAAAGGTTTAGTTGTGTATGATTCTATATTACCATGTTCTTCCCTTCTAAAACAAAGAATGCAGATCAACTCTCTAACTAGTTGATCCGTATATGTTTTCTTTCACGGGTTTGGGAATAATCATTGTGGGAGGTTGTAGGGTGGTTGTTTGAATTTCTTCCCCTTACCCGTTCTTGATAATTTATCGTAAAAAAAACCAGGAAGAGATTATAGCCACTTGCTACCACTCTAACACAGATAGTGCGGGAAAAGAACATGACCTGACCACTACACAAATCTTTAGTTTAATGGTTGTGTTCTTTGTGATAGAGGAGGATGGAAACCAACCTCAGCAGGGCACGAAAATGGCAACCGACAACACCACTGACCATGACGATGGCGATGACACAACGACGCTGCCTCACGGCCACCATGCCTCCCACGACCTCCGCGGCCCTCATAGCCATGCCACCCAGTTGCCCTTCTCGCCCCCCCATGGCCTCACGCCGCCCATGACCTCGCCACCTCGCGACCCTCCACCTCCCCCGCAGCCTCGCAGCCTCGCTGCCCAAAGACCCCTCGACCTCGCAGCCTAGTGGCCCCCCGCGTCCTCGCCGCCTCGCGGTCCTCCATGGCCCGCACAACCTGGCCGCACAGTGGCCCTCCGTGGCTTTGACGCTAAGCGGCCCTTCGTGACACCCCGTGCCCTCGCGCTGCCCGCGACCTCATCGCCTCGCGACCCTCCGTGGCCCTTGAGGCCTCGCTGCCCAGCGACCCTCTGCCACCCCCCATAGCCTTCTCCATCCCGCGGGCTCGCGACCCCCAAGGCCTCGCCGCCCTCGCGGCCTCCATGCTAACCTCACGGCCTCGTACTTCCCAGTGTGGGCCTGGCCGGACCCAGTGGGCCAGACCATACCTAGCGGGCCGGGTCAGACCGGGTCGGTCCAACTTCGAACTTTTCACTCTATCGACCATAACTTTTGCACATGGTGTCCAACTGATGAATTTTCAGCAGCGCTGGAAGCCTTAGAGAGAGATGGTCCCATTGAGTATAACCCACTAGAGATTTGGATAAAGTTGGAGTATGGTCGGGTTTGATCGAGCATGAATCCAACCGGTCCCTCGGGACTAAAAGGCTAATAACTCACAGACCGAGCGACTGATTGATGCACCATCTATTGAGTTGAGACCTCTCTGACTTTGCGGTTATTTGAGACACTTATTTTTGATACTTCATAGCAGTTGGAGCATCGACCAGGGGCTTGTGGAGTGGACCCTCCTAGATGCAAGAGAGCATAGTGCGGGAACCCAGTAGATGGTTGTGACGTGAAGAATGAATAATGATCTTGTGTGGGTCAGCACCAAATGATCCTGTGTGGGTCAACACCAAGAAATACTGCGTGGGTCATCACCGAGTGATCCTGTTTGGTTTAGCACCGAGCAATCCTGTGTGGTTCAGCACTGAGCAATCCTGTGTGGGTCAACACTTAGTGATCCTATGTGGGTGAGCACCGAGCGATCTTGTGTGGGTCAGCAGCAGAGCCGATTAATAGAGTAAGATGAATTATTAGTTACATCTAATCATCTTTACTACTGTACTTAAGTTATACATGGTGTGATATGAGTTCGTACCTGTGTGGTACTTTCCTTCATGGTAATACCTTTGTGGTATTCTTCTGTGTGATGTACCTGTGTGGTACTTATCTTCATGGTATTCCTTCCTTTGTGGAATAGTTGAGCTTTGGGATTTTGGGTTGGACCCTGTGTTTCCTCTTTATTGAGAAGGGTATACTTGATAACTTAGTAATATGTATGGCCATATACCTAAGTAGGTTTGACAATTGACTACATGCTTTGTGGTTTATCCATTTTGTATTTTGTGAGACCTTGAGGGTCTCGGGGTCCCTACTGAGTATCATTTTACTCACCCCTGCACGGGTTATGCCCGCACATTTTTGTGTTTTGTGTAGATGATGAACATCACTAATCGAGGCTAAGGGTAACAGGACTAGACGAGGCCCGGACGTGGACCATATGGCATGTCGGTACACAGAGGAGATGGGTGGATGTGGGGTGCTGAGGAGGCGATCTTTACTTACCCTTCAGGTAGGAACCTTGGAGGACGACCCAGTAGCTGCTTTCCTTTTTCTTCAGTTGTATTGTTTTTCAGTTGTATTTGTACCTTTACTGTTGGGCTTGTATTCCAGACCCTTTTTACTTTCAGTACTCTTTTTTCTATACTGTTTTACCTGTTTTTTTGTATCTCGCTGTGTACTTGGTTGCTTGTGTTTTCTTGTTGTAAAGTCGATGCCTTCCCAATTTTAGGGAATTCACCTTTTAGTGCTAGTCCCCAAACCCTGTCCTATGGAAGGCAGGTTTGGGGTAGTAATGGCACGGACCCTGGGGGATGGGTCATGACAAATTGGTATAAGAGGAGTCAGTTCTACCTTAGAAAATAGGACTCTGATCTTTCTTTTTAATGAAAATAGTGTTAAGTTTACTGAGTGAGGTTATCAGTTTAGGGAATCCGGTGTTGGTGCGGTGGCCGACGTATCCATACACCAGGACCCTAACTTCTAATTTCTGACATAGTGCATGAAAACACTAATTGCGTGTGTGTTTCCAAGAGTTTTCTTTGTGATCTCTTTGAATCAGCTCACTAGGTATAATTTTTTGACTGTGGTACACCTGTTTATTTACAGGATGCTTCCACGTAGACATTTATCTAGGGTTCTAGATATAGTATGAACTGATAGCCCACTGAGAAAAGAGGCCTAGATGCAGGTCCCTCTTCCTAAAGAGGCACCAGCGGAGGCACCAACGGTACCATTACCCGTTGGGCCACCGATGCCACAAGCCCCAACAACAGAGGGTGTACGCCACTTGAGCACGTTGCATGAGTTCCAGTGCTGGAGTCCACCCAGGTACTGGGGAGAGATGGACCCACAGGTGGTAGAAGATTGGCTGGAGGACGTGGTGAGAGTTTTCTGACTGGTAGATAAACCAGCTGATCTCATGGTGATCCTTGCCGCCAGCCTTCTACAGGAAACAACATGAAAATGGTGGAGTTTGATGCTTTAGGTTCATGATGAGGTGACACTTCTCTAGGTAGAATTCGAGAGCCTATTTCAGGCAGAGTTTGTCTCATCGACTCTTCTCTCAGTTCACATACATGATCATATTCATCTGCATCATGGCAGTATGACTGTGGATCAGTACTCAGTGAGGTTCACTGACCACTCACGTTACTCCAAAGATATGGTTTGAGAGCCATTCTTTAGGTCCTAGACCTTTGAGCAGGGGATCCGGTAGGAGATCAAGTCTTCGATGATTTTTCTCAGCATCCCGACGCAGGCTGTGGTTTTAGAGAGAGCCCTCTTAGTGGAGAGTTTTCTTTCCATGAAGTCACCAGCAGTGAGACCCACCACTGGATGTCATGTATCAGAGTCTTCTGCAGCTGGTAGAATACAACTGTCAGAGAGGTCCAAGAGGACCATACCTATAGGTGGACGACCGCATGATTCAGGGTCAGTTGTGCAAGGCAGTCTAGGCTGTGCCAATCATGCTAGGAGAGGGAAGTGTTATGCATCCAGAAGGTAGGGTCACATGGATAGTGACTATCTGACCTGCCATACGGATGATCAGTAGACGGTCGAAGGACCACCTAGGTAGAGACATAGGTTCGATCGAGGTGATTTGTAGGGAGTAAGAAGATGTGGTAGTGGAGCTGTCCATAGAGCTGGTAGTGGGTGATGATTTGAGATGTTACCACCACCACCACCAGGTGGTCCACCCCGACCATAGGGAGAAGTTGAACAAGGGCGAGCTCAGCTCCTGGCAGCTGATGCCTATGACCATGGCGCTCTGGAGATGATACGAGGTACGATCTGTGTCTACTCCACCATAGCTACAGTAGTTATAGACACAAGTTCCAATCATTATTTTATTGCCACTTCCCTCGTTCGAAGCTCGGAGATTCTGACGGTGTCATTGTCTCGATCCTTATGCTAGACATGCCTACGGTAGCAGATTTGACGATTACGGACTAGTGTCGGCAGTGCGAGCTTACTCTAGGAGGTGAGATCTTTTGCTGGGATCTCCTAGTAGAGGCGTCGAAGCATTACGATGTCATCTTGGGTATGGACTTGTTATCTATATTCCAGTCTCAGATTGACTGTATTAGGAGAAAAGTACGGTGTGTCTGCACAGATGGGACCAGTTTTACCTTCATTAGCAAGAAAGGAACCTTTGCATCATATGATGGAATTACCTAGAGGGTAGTGCAGCTGGTCACTCATCAGTTGGCTAGACTTAACCTCAAAGTGGTTGATGTAGAGAGTCTGAGTTATCCTGTAGTGGTGGACAAGTATGCATATGTCTTCCCTGATGATGTTATGGTTCTACCTCCTCATAGAGAGGTAGACTTTTACATTGAATTATACCCCGGGAAGACACTGATATCTACACCAGCATATCGGATGGCTCTCATGGAGCTTCGTGAGCTGCGGGTAAAGCTAGAGGACTTACAGGGGAATGGATTCCTTCGACCCAATTATTCTTCTTGGGTAGCCAAAATTTTGTTTACCAATATGGCAGATGGGATCTTGAGACTTTGGGTCGAATATCTGCGCCTGAACAAGGTGACCATGAAGAACAAGTTCCGACTTCCGAGGATTGATAACCTCTTTGATCAGATAAAGGGAGCATGGTGGTTCTCAAAGATAGACCTCAGATCAGGCTATCAGCAGCTCAGATTACAGGATGAGGATGTACAGAAGACAACTTTTAGATGTCGGTAAGACCATTATGAGTTCTTGGTTATGACATTTGGCGTGACCAAAACTCTATCAGTGTTCATGGGACTCATGAATATGATCTTTCATCCATTTCTTGATCACTTTTTAGTAGTCTTCATCGACAGCATTCTGATCTTCTCGATTACTGAGGAGGAGCATGCCTATCATTTTTAGGTAGTACTGGACACACTATGAGAGCACCAGATTTATGGTAAGCTTCTGAAGTGCCAGTTTTGGATCTGAGAGGTTCACTTTCTGAGAAATGTTATATTGGAGGCTAGAGTTGGAGTGGATACAATGAATATAGAGGTAGTACTTGCTTGAGATCCACCCAAGAGTGTGATGGAGGTATGAAGTTTTCTGGGTTTGGTCGGATACTACCAGAGATTTGTGACAGATTTATCTAGAGTTGTAGCACCACTTTCAGCATTGATGAAGAAGGGGAAACCCTTCGTGTGGTTGGAGAGATGGCAGCAGAGTTTTTAGGAGATGATGTAGAGGCTGACTGGTTCCCCCATCTTGAGGCTTCGAAAGGAGGTAGTAGGGTACATAGTCTACTACGATGCATCAGGGACTGAAATTGGATGTGTCCTGATGTAGGAGCGAGCAGTTATCCCATATGGTTCTCAACAGCTGAGACAAAATGATTAGAACTATGCTACCCATGACCTAGAGTTAGGAGCAGTGGTCTTCGCCTTGAAGATGTGGTGACACTGTTTGATGGTAGAACATTTTATAGTATACTCGGATCACAAGAGTCTCAGGTATATCTTCTCTCAGAATGACCTGAACCTGAGAAAACGACATTATCTTGAGTTCCTCCAGGACTATGACTTCGAGATAGTCTATACTCTTGGGAAGGGGAATATTGTAGTAGAGGCACTCAGTAGGAGGTTTGGTATATAGCTGCTAGGTGAGGCGACGAAGCAGCTGGCCACTTCGCAGATATCCTTTGTGGAATGAGATGGAGTGGATTTCCTTCAGTCTCTTACAGTCACTCCCCCACTTCTTCAGTGAGTTAGGGGGGAACAGCGTGGGGATACTGACTACGAGACATGATGTTCTCAGATATCCAAAGGATAGACACCTGATTGATTTTCTGAAGGAGAAGAGCACATTATCCTTTTCAGAGGACATACCATGGTACCAGTGTAACTTCAAGAGGAAGTGTTGTGAGAGTTCAAAACATCCCCTCTAGTGGTACATCTAGGAGTGGCGAAAATGTACCAGGATCTCTAACGACAACACTGGTGGATGGGAATGAAGAAAGCAGTTGTAGAGTTTATCTCTCGGTGCCTCACTTTTCAGAAAGTGAAGGCGAAGCATCAAGTACCAGCAGACTTGGTTCATCCTTTGGAGGTCCTAGAGTGGAAGTGGGAATGGATATCCATGGACTTCATGACATGACTTCCACATACATCCAGAGGTGATGACTCTATCTGGGTGATCATCGAATGACTAACCAAGTCGGCCCACTTCCTACCGATCAGAGAGAAGGGTTTAGTAGAGAGTTTGAGATGCCTCTATGTGCATGAGATTATGCGGCTACATGGAGTAACCTCGACCATTGTCTCCGATCGTGATACACGTTTCACTTCCCGGCTATGGAAGGGGTTGTAGGAGGCTTTTGGGATGCAACTTCATTTATGAACTACCTTCCAACCTCATAAGGATGGCTAGATAGAGTGGACCATTTAGACTCTTGAGGAAATGCTGCATGCCTATGTCCTCAACTTCAGTCACAGTCGGGTGAATCACTTTCCTTTGGTGGAGTTGGAATACAACAATATCTATCACTCCACCATTGAGATGACACATTTTGAGGCGTTCTACAAGAGACCATGCATATCACCTTTGTGTTGGACTGACCCAAGGGAGTCAGCACTCGTGGGACCATAGATGGTACATGATACCATAGAGAAAGTGCAAATTATCCTGGATTAGATGAAGACTACACAGAACAGGCAGAAGTATTATGCCGACATGAGACGGAGACCTCTCGAGTTCGAGGATGGTGACCACAGCTTTCTACGAGTCTCACCTCGATGAGGTTTTCGGAGATTTGGACAAGGCGACAAGTTATCTCCGAGGTTCATTGGACCCTTCCAGGTCCTCAACAGAGCTTGAGAGGTGGATTACCACTTATCACTTCCCCCTCAGTTGCACTAGGTGCATGACGTCTTCCACATATCCCAGCTGAGGAGATATGTGCATGACACTTCTCACATCATCGACCATGGTGAGATGGAGGTCGATGATGGGTCGATATTTAAGGAGGTTCTAGTAGATATTGAGGATCGATAGAAGCAGCTCCTTCATGGGAGGTCAACACCTTTAGTTCACATTTTATGGAAGCACAGGAACCTCAAGGAGAGCACATGGGAGTGGGAGGCTGATATGCATGCTCAGTTTCCCCACTTGTTTTCTTAGTTTTGTGATGTGGAATTCGGGGGCGCAAAGCCCTAAGTTGGGGAGAATGTAAAGACATGGAAATTACATGTAATTATTTTTAAATATATGGGAATTTATGAGTCAAAAAAAATTGATGGTGCGTGATTCCGAGGCCCGGTGTTCCCAGAATGAATTTCTAAACTTTTTTTTGGGTACGTTCAGTAAACGTACGAGCATGTTTTTATAACTTTTGAACTGGTCCATGGAATTAAAATCCAGGGGCACCGTTGAACTCACAGTGCCTATATTGGATTAAGGGGACCTTCACCTTGACCGTAGTATGTCTAGGGTGAAAGATAGAATTTGGGTTTTTCGTGGAAATAGAAATAAAAGAAAATAAAATTTATTTTTATTTTTATTTTTGTTGAAACCTCCTATGTGGATGGTTTAATGGTGGGGACCACATGAACTAAAGAATCTTACATGGGTTATGGTGGTGGGGACAACCCAAGACTAAATCCCCCTTAAACAGCCCACTTAAATGTGGGGAAGCCTCTTGCACTCCCCCCACTTTAATTTTTCCACCCTTTGATTAATTATACCAACTCATCAATTAATTAATTAAGCCAATTTGAAATTATGACAACAAAATAAATAGATAAAAATATTCTATTATGTTGGATATTTCATTTTTGGGGTGGAATTGGGAGAAAAGATAGGCAAGAGGATAGATTTTGGAGGAATTCTTCTTCACCAACGAAGAAGGATCCTCCAACGATGTACGCTCCTCCAATGAAGAACGCCGACACATGAATTCGACATCTTCCTCGGGACATCCTCCAACGCGGGACCCCTTCAATTGATGACTATACTTCTATCATCATCGATATCAACAAACAAACAAGGTAGATGTTTATTTGCGTATGATTATATATTACCATATTCTTCCCTTCTAAAACAAAGAACGCGGATCAACTGTCTAACTACTTGATCTACTGATGTTTTCTTTAGTGGGTTTGGGAATAATTATTGCAGGAGGTTGTAGGGTGATTGTTTTAATTTCTTCCCCTTACCAGTTCTTGAAAATTCATCGTAAAAAAATCCAGAAGAGATTATAGTCACTTGCTACCACTCTAACGCGGAGAGTGTGGGCCAAACAAACATGGCCTGACCTCTCTGCAAATCTTGAGTTTAATTGTTTGGTTCTTCACGATGGAGGAGGACATCAACCAACCTTGTTGGGGCACAGAAAAGGCGGCTGAAACCACCACCAGCCTTGATGAAGGCGACAACACAATGGTGCCACCGCGTAGCCACAACGCCGCCTGCGGCCTACGCCGCCTGCAGCCCTGCGCTTCCTCCGCTGCCCGCGGCCCTTCATGGCCTCTGCCTCCCATAGCCCTCAGCGGCCCCTTGGCCTCACCACGCAACGGCCCTCCGCAGCCCCCCGATGGCCTCGCAGCCCAAAGGCCTTCCGTGCCCCTCCCTAGGCCTCGCGCCGCCTCACGACCCTCCGTGGCCCCCATGGCCTAGCCGTCCAGTGGCCCTCCGTGACCCCCACGACCTAGCCTTCTAGCGGCCCCCGCGACCTCCCAGCCCACTGTGGTCCCCGTGGCCTCACCGCCCTGCGGACCCCATAGCCTCATCGTTCATCGGCCCTGTGCGACCCCCGCAACCTCGCTCCGTCCTCATCCTCACCGCCCCGCGGCCCTCTGTGGGCCCCGAGACCTCCTCGCCTAGCGGCCCTCTGTGGCCCCCATGTCCTTCATCGTCCCGCAAACTTCCGGTCCCCAAATTCTCGCCACCCTTGCGGCCTCCGCACCGCCCTCGTGGCCTCCGCGCTGTCCTCGCGACCTTCGCACCACCGTCACGACCTGACGCTGCTCCGTGGCCTTCACGCCGCCCTCGCAGACTCCGCACTGCTCTCACGGCCTCGCACCACTCCGTAGCCTCCGAGAAACTCCATGTCCTCCGCGCCACCCAGCATAGCGTGGACGGGTTGGACCAGGTCGGTCGGACCGGGTCAGACCAGACCCGGGCCAACATCGAACATTTCACTCTATCAGCCATAAATTTGGCATCGGGAATCCGATTGACAAACTGCCTGCAGTGCTGGATACCTTGGAGCAAGACTTTCCCTTTAAGTATACCCCACTAGATATTTGGATAAAGTTGGAGTATGGTCGGGTTGGATCGAGCACAAATCCAACTGGGCCCTTGGGACTAAAAGGCTAATAACTCACAGACTGAGCAATTGATAGACGCACCATCTATTGTGTTGAGACCCCTATGACATGGAGGTCCTTTGAGACACTTTTTCATGAGACTTCGTGGTTGTTGGAGTATCAACCAGTGGCTTGTGGGTCAGCAGGAGAGCCTCGTAATAGAGTAAGATGAATTAGTAGTTACATATAATCATCTGTACTACTGTACTTAAGTTATAGCTGGTGTGAGCTGAGTTCGTACCTATCTGGTACTTTCCATCGTGGTAATACCTTGGTGGTATTATTATGTGTGGCGTACCTATGTGGTACTTACCTTCTTGGTATTACATCCTTTGTAGAACAGTTGATCTTTGGGATTTTGGATTGGACCTTGTGTTTCCTCTTGATTGATTTTGGTATACTTGATAACATAGGAATATATATGGGCATATACCTAAGTAGGGTTTACAATTGACTACATGATTTGTGGTTTATCCTTTGTGGATTTTGTGAGACCTTGATGGACTCAGGGTCCTTACTGAGTATCGTTATACTCACCCCTGCACGGGATATGCCTGCACCTTGTTGTGTTTGGTGTAGACGACAAACAACGATGATAGAGGCTAAGGGTACCAGGACTAGACAGGTCCTAGAGGTGGACCTTACGGCATGTCGATACGCAGAGGAGACTGGCGAACATGGGGTGCTATGGAGGCGATCTGTACCTACCCTTCAGGTAGGAAACCCGGAGGATGACCTAGTAGCTCCTTTCCTTTTTCTGTAGTAGTATTGTTTTTCAGTTGTACTTGTACCTTTACTCCGGGGCTTGTATTCTGTCCCATTTTTTACTTTCATCACTCTTTTTTCTATACCATTTTACTTTTGTTCATATCTCTCTGGGTGCTTGGTTGCGTGTGTTTACTATTTATAAAGGAAATGCCTTCCTGATTTTAGGGACTAAGCCTTTTGGTGCTAGTTACCAGCCCCTGGCCTATGGAAGGCGGGATTGGGGTAGTCACAGAACGGGACTCGCAGGACGGGTTGTGACATGATACATTAATAAAATAATCTATAATTAATTTGTAATGTGTAGAAATGAGCTACAATCGAATGACTGATGTGCCCTGTAAGACTCAAAGTGTCTGTTATTAGTTTAAAATTGTCATTTTAGTTCATAAAGTATCTCTCACTAAAAAGCTAGAATAAATTATCATATTGCCTTGATAATTTAGGAAAGAGATTAATAAGTAATTTTTGATGTTCAGGAATTATTATCAAATAAAACCAACACACTATTTTACTAGTAAGGGTGAAAGTGCATGTTTCTAGTTTAAAATGGCATTTTAATAAAAAAAAGTGATATACTCAAAACTTATCAAACACATTCGGATTGTTTTGATACTTAGGAAAACAATTCACAAGTCATTTGGGATGTGTAATAATCATCCAAACCTCAATCTGATGCACGGTGTTACCAGTATGACTCTATGTACATCTTTTCAATATATAAGTGTCATTTTAGTTTAAAATGACCATCACATTGCCAAAACCAAGAAAATGGGCCAGGATTGTTTTCTCATAATTATATATAGTATTACTTAATTAATTAACTTTTCATTTTTTTATTTTAATTATTTAGTTAATTTTCATAGAGATTATTTGTGAATATTAATAAGAAATGGTGTGATGTAAAATAATCAATCTAATACACAATTATCTTTGTATGAATTTTTGTTTTTTTAAAATTATAACTTTTTGTTTATTTTAATTCTTTATATTATTACTAACATAAGAATTGTTTTCTTATAGAGGTGCGGTCTTTTCCTCAAGAAGAGGTGGTTTGATCAGTAATAACATGGGTTGGGGTTAGGATTAAAAGACAAAGTAACATTGATGTTATTGAATTTTTGTAAATTTTTTTACTTACTCATGTAATTGTATAATACAATGTTTGAAATGTGTATAATATATTTTTTTCTTATATTTTTGTTGTAAATTTTATTTATAATGAATTCTATACTGGTAATTTAGTTTTCTAAATTCTAGTGGTATTTATAGTGCAGTAGTGTGCTATTATAGCACACT
The DNA here is from genome assembly GCA_963277665.1 of Viscum album. Lineage (NCBI taxonomy): Eukaryota > Viridiplantae > Streptophyta > Magnoliopsida > Santalales > Viscaceae > Viscum > Viscum album. The sequence goes on along the minus strand of OY728142.1, from coordinate 1,774,497,807 downwards.
ATAGTATACGCCTTTAAGAAGTTTATAAGCGTTGATAAAAGAAACATTTATTAGTGTTTTTACAAGCACGAACGAAAATGTTCCTTTATTTGGGCTTTTATAATCACTTATAAAGGACCACTTTATCAGCACTAAATAAAAGTGCTGATAAATGTTGGATTTTATCAGCCATTCTAAAAGTGCTGATAAAATCCTTGGGATTTTAAAATCGATCCTTTAGTCAAGGCATATATAGTGCTAATTATATAAATTTTTATCATTATTAAAGACCAATTTTGAAGTAGTGAACCCTAGAAAATCCCATGGAAAATTCAATGAATCTAGGCCCACATATGTCCCTCACCATAAGGCTAATATTATTTAATTTTCCCACACAAAGTACCAGAAACAATGATGAAAGGACACTCCAAAGCCCCAAAATCTCAATTCGAGGGACCAAAACTAACTTTTAATTATCACACAAACCAAAATCCACCTCATGGAGAAAAAAATTATTAAACTCACTAGGCATGAGTCTAAAAAACATTCCATCACTAGATAACCTAATAAGAGCAACCCCCTTCAATCACCCAACTTTCTATTCAAGAATAACTTATCCTAGTATAACAAACAAAAACCAATCACTAGTTCGATACCACACCACCAAAAGGGAAACCACAATTTCTACTCCAATTGGATCTTAAGAAAGTGATATGATCAATTAAATATCCACCCATAGATATGAAAAACCTAATTTTACTCAAGACCACTCTAATTGGAATACTTTATTTGAAATAGAATATGAACCAACCTGGTGAAGTTTCCTAAAAAAAATAAAATGGTCATAACCCACTTGAGGTGAATAAATACTTAAACATAAATCAATAAATGAAAAAGCCTTCAATTATTAAATTCCTTTAAAATAAACTAAATTCCCAAAAGAATCAAAACCCATTTTTCAAAAACACACATTCTTTTGAAAAAAATCAACCATTTAAATCCATTATAATTTATTAAAAGTTTCATTTCCCTAAGGGAATTTCAAAAAATTTAACTCGATATGAAAAAAATTACACTACTTTTAAACATTTAAAAACCATTCACAACTAATTTTTTATTTTTAAATGAAAAAATTACTTTTAATAATACACTCAAAAAAGGGTCAGAAATCCAATTAAAAAAAACCAATAACAATTTCAAAACCAAAACACTTTTTTTGATTTTATCGTGAAATCAAAAATTTTAAAATGTATTGTGAAAAATTATTCCATTTCTATAAACAATCCCCAATTCCTCATTTTAAATGAAAATAAATTTCCATGAATTTGACCCCTTTCTCAAAATAATCAATTTTCACAATAATTACACCCAGAAAGGTTCATCGGAATCCCGATCCACATCGTCAATATACCATAAGCTTCGTTTGATTCATTTACCATCACTAGGATTCCTTGATGGGGACCCTAAAATATTATTTTATAAAGTTTCCAAACCATGATTTAATCAACCACATGGGTAGATGGGTCACATGTCAGCCATGAAACAATTCATAAGATGTTTTCAAGATCATGTGTTTGGTTACTATCTAATTTATCAAGCCATGCAAACAAACCTCAGGCTACAAATCCATTTTATATTTACATATCAAAATTTAATATAATTTCTAAGGAAACTCATCATGCTAATGAGGACTAAGGCCACCATAAAATATTAATAAAATGAAATAAAATATTAAAAATTAAAATTCCCCTACCCTTGGTCCCTCAAATGTCATCATGAAGGGTGGGGATTAAGAACTCACTCATGACTAACATCCTGGGTCCCAAGGATAAAACAAACACATTCTGACCATGACACACCAACATGAAGATAGAGTGTTTATAGAACCTAGGTCCATATAGATAAACCTAGGCCTTGATACAATTTATAATGAATCAGTCCCAGATGCCACCCAAACCAAAACCCGACATAGTCTTCCATTGGGCTTGAAGGGAATTATCAATCCCCACATTATGTTAAGTAGATTTTGGGTGTCCAGAAATCTCATTGAGATTTATTTCACCCTTGAAAATTATGAAAAATAAAGGATTAGTGTAAAAAGTATTCTAAATCAACCAAACATTGGAATAACTAAAAAATATCTATACCATAATAAAAAACTAGAATAAATAAACCATATAATAAGATAAATATATGCATCAAAGGATGAATGGTTAATAAAACACTATGAAAAAAAACATAACCCTAACAAATACAACATCATCACTAGTTACCCCTGGTCACTAATCAAGTATACTCACCCAACAATAGACTAATGAACAACTATATAATTGAAACAGAACCAGGAACCTGAAATAGAAACATAAGAGCCATAAACTCACCCAGGAAATAATTCATATACAAGGTGTGAGCTAAACATGCCTAGTATGATCTCTCTAAGGAGTATCTATAAGTACCTTCATAAGATAATTCATAATGTCCTAGTTTTAATCATATGGTATAAAATACGATTTTAACATTCTTTATAAAATAAAACCAATAACATGGAACTTGATTTTTTTTTAAAAAACCAAAATTTTAAATTTTAAAATAACGATGGATAAAGACCTTATTTAATAATTTTCAAATAATGGATAATAGTACATTCATAACCATTAATAAATAAAAATTCACATTTTTTAAATTCCACTTTAAAAACATCTTCTCAAAGAATCCCATTTTTCATAAAAGACTTCCTAAAAATCTTTTTATTAATACCTATTTAAGAAATAACAAAACTATTTCTCTTGAAACCAAAATTTAAATATTATTTAAAAAACAATTTTAAATTAGTAAAAATTAATAATCAAAATTAACCACAATCACAATTAGACACCAAGATATAAATGAATCAAAATAAAAGTTCCATAGATAAGGCGTGTTTCCAAGTGATTAAAAGAACAAAAATAATACAACAAGTTATGATATGAAATACCTTAAAACATTCTCATAATGTTCTATGTGTTATGTGAAACATCATAAGACCCATGTCACATGATATAAACTAGATAAAAACCCAAGAAACACATATAAGAACTTTTCTATCTTGGTAGTCCCATAAAACTAGTCAGGTCATAAAGCATCCCAGGTGTATGAAGCTTTAAAGGGAATGACCATTTTAGAGAATTTAGCTATGCAGTTCTACTCTATCTTTCCATAAGATTACTAGAGTTTGAATTCATATAGGGTACTTAATAATTTTTTTTATTTCTATGACATGTCAATAAAGGTGAGAAAACAAATAAGCAATCCTGTGAGTAAAATATAATGAATTGGAAAGGAACCTCATTTGGCCTCCTACACCCATTCATGAAACAAACCCTTTCACAATAATGCATAATAATTACAAGACAAGTTACATACACGTAAAACAATCCACAATGGGGGTCAAAGTCTACAATGGGAATAAAAATTATATAGTGATCAATTTAGGGTCCCAAACATTTTATAAATCCACTCATTAAGAGGTGTAAACTTGGATTTCAGAATAATATAGGGATTATAATATGTTTACACCATTTTAAAACTATTTTCCAAACCTTTATTGAAACCCATTTATCAAAACAGATTTGGAAATTCATTATGATTTTTTTCCAAAGTTTAAGTTTTAATGTATTTCAAACATCACTAAGACCCAATGGTCTTAAAAAATCCAAAATGAGGGACAAACACTAATTTTGATAACACATATATTTAAAAAATAATTTTTTTTAAATAAGAAACTCTTTTGATACACACTTTCAAAATATTTAAACCCATTTTGAAAATTCATTTGGGAATTTTAAAAAATTCTTAAATTGAATAAGAAGTATATTTAAAGTGTTTAAATTATTTGAAAGAAATTTAAAACTCAAAAATTGAATCTCATGTTCCTATAATGAAATAAGAAATAATTTTAGAACATGCAATCAATTTGTAACAGGAATTACAACATAATTCCAAAGAAACACATACATCACCAAGCATGAAATCATCTAAAATTCATGGCCTTTAATAGTGTGTGAAAAAACATGAGAAAAATATTATAAACCCCTAAACTTCTAATTCGCTGTCATTATCACCACTACAAACCATAATCCCAACCAAAAAAATGATTAGTGTATGTTGAATAGAGAAAAGTAGAGAGAGAGGGAAAGAGTGTAGGGTTGGAATATGAAATTAGGGGAAAGATGGTATTTCATACTTAAAATATGGGGGAAGAGGCAATAAATTTTAATTAGGAAAGGTGGATCTCCCATTTTCTCTCTTGGATCAACTGAGTAAAAGGAGAGTAAATGGTTGGAGGAAACATGAAAAGTGAGCGTAGGAAAAAGAATAATTTCAACATTAAATTAAATTTGGGTAGAATGTATAGTTTTAAAAAACCATGTTCGAACATTTTAGATGGTAATGGGTAAGAAAAATAGGCTCATATGTTTTGGTCATAGAGTTTAATAAACGAAAACCAACATTGAAAAAAAATCTATTAACAATTATAGAATTGTCGCATGATTTACTCTAACCATGAGTAAGCCATGAGACAGTACTCCAAGCACAAAGGGGACTGCACAGTTTCCCATAAATGTTTCATGGTTTGTAAAAAACCATGAACTACATCTATATATTAATCATGTAAAAAATAAAAGGAACTAAAAAGACTTATTATAAAGGACAACAACATATTTTCTACCAAACCATGCCTTAAAACCTTGCATAGGAAGAAAATTTATATGTTTTTTATGTTTCAAGATGAAAAATCCTAGAAACTTAAATCACTCCACATTAATTTAAAAAATATAAAATGTAAATTAATACTAGAATGTGGGAGTCAAAATTATAATAATCCATTCCATCCTATATGTGTCTCTAATAGAAATATCAGAAGGAGTTCATTTGGTTTGTTAGGAGAAAACCGATGCACATATTATGAAAAATATATTCCTTTGATAAATAGGTTTTAGATATTTTTTTAATAATAACACCATGAAAAAATTATTTTCAATAGGAGCTACAAATATAATGCTCAACCGAAAGTGTCTTGAAAAATTGAGAACAATATTAATAAGAGACAAATGAGTTCACATGTTATTGAATCAAATAAATCTCACATGAAAAGAGTATCCCAAGGAAAATATAAATTGGGAAAAATAATATTTCCTTTAAGTATATATAAGTTAGAAAAAAGGGTTGGAAATAAAAAGTTCAAATATTGGAATACCAAGAGATCCTTATTGGTAAAAATAACCTTGAAAGAGAAGTATGTGATTTGGGCCATGAAAATAAGTTCAATCCCAGGAAAAATTAAGTGAAGTTAGATTCTAGAAAAATTATCTCAGATGTGAAGATGAATTCTAAATTTAATGAAAAAGAAAACATGATGATTCATAGTAAATTACTATATTTCTCAATTTAAGTAAAGTAAAAGGCTCCCTATCACCAAGTATTTAAATACTATTAATTAATTTTTTAGTATTTTTAGGTTTTTTGAGAGATAAGATCCATGTGGAAGTTGAATCAAGACAAAAATAGGGATTCTATGACATGATCTAGTAATTAAATTGAAGTTTGAAGCCATAAAAGAGATATATTCTTGATATTAGAATTACAAGAACGTGACAACATGGTATCAAGGTCTAATTGAGGTGTTGGGGTAAAAGAAACTTAACACCAATTGGTATAAGGCTTTTATGATGGAATATGATTCCTTGATGGAGTAGAAATAATAAAAATTATTTTATGATTTAGTTGTTTAATGAAAACATTTTATATCGACCAATGGTTTTCAAGATATCAAAGGTTACCAGAGAAAGATAAATCTTATGTATTACATCATATCTATATTTAGTGTTGGAATTAATATTTAGGGGGAGTATGGAATTAAATATACATAGTTGGAATCCTTATCAACCAAGTAATGATAGAGAGTGATGAAATTAATAAATCTATGTCAATAATGGATATCAGTTTCTAAAATTGGTTTGAATATTTTTTATAGATGTTTTGAAAGATGAATTTTGGTATGAATCATACAATAGAATATTGATATTTATTCACTAATGTTTTGTTGACAGTGTTTATGAGGTCATAGTAAAATATCATTGGTAAATGTTAAAAAATCTGACTGCTTGAAGTTCATGGAAGTATATGAGTGGAATGGAAAATAATAATTTTATATTCTTAATGCCTTGTTTCCTATTTTGATTTCCAACTCAGTAGGATTAGAGATTGTGTTATATAAGTGGTAGGATCACTAAATGAAATTATTTCAGAATTCATCCATAGTTGGAGATGTTTCTCAATCTTTAAATACATGTACGGGATTGTTTTTGACAAGGATAATGTATTGATAACAAGTGGTTAACATGTAGAGAGTGAGATAGAAATTACAGGATCCTTGAATATTATTAAAGGATGGGGGAATAATATCTATTGAAATGTTGTAAATGATATATTGATAACGGGTTAGAATATTTACTGTTGTTCACTATGAAAATAGTTGTATAAAACTCTCAATTGGTATCATTTGGTGACTCCAAGAATATTTGACTAGTGGAATTATTTTAAATTCACAGAATTCTATCATGTGGTATCTTAGAAATTGGTATCATGTTTTTTAAAGAAGTTTATAAGTGGTTTTTAAGAATTTAATGTTTAATTTACTTAAAAAATATAGGGGATAATTATATTATAGTTAGACGGAAAACATTTTTCTTCTGAGGTAAATGATTTTTCAAAGATTCTATAACAATCATTTATGAAGGTTATTTTTTTTACTATGGATTTGGTGCATTATTAGAGTAGTAAGAATCATGAATCCTAAAATATTCTTGAACATCAATGTGATATTGTAAATATAGGGGTGTAATAATCATTATGAATCCATGAATCTACCCATCCCTCAAATGGAGAGTAGGAAGCTAGGGGAGTAGAAAACATGCTGTTTATAGAGAAGAAATTTTTAGTTTCATGCCAGTGTTACCAAAAAATTAAAATGGGTATATTAGTAATATATAATTAATTATTATTGATTTTATGGTATTTTATTTTTTCCTATATTTTTTTTGTTTGTTATTTTGAATTTTTAGTGGTGGTTTTGAGATTTTGGACACAAAAGTGAAGGATTTCCAAATGTAAAATCAGAGTACTATAGATATTTACGATCTTATAAAAGCACATAATGAAGGATAAAGAAGTTCTGGAAACATATGTAAGAGTTATATATATAAGATTTAATTTTCACCATGACACCTTAGATCACAGTGTGAAAGGTGATTCTGAATAATAATAATGGGAGGTTTATATAGTTAGTCAAGACTTCATAGGGATGATTTTGGAGTGATACCATGATACGTCAAATATTTACATAAAGGGTGGTGTTTGGTTTAATTTTATTTCAAATTCTTTGAAAAATAATATTTTCATTTTCGGGTTGTGGAAATCGTGTAAGATGGTTTCCCTTTACAAAATTCTAAGTGAAGTAGGGGTTGTGGTGTGGAAGAAAATATGGTGACGTAAATAATGTTTCATAAGATATTTTATGAGACACATATGATATTTTACTTTTCATTTATAGAGAGAAAGTTCTCACATTATGAAGGTATTAGCCACACCACAAATATTTTTCAGGTGAATTTTAGTGGAACAATCCATCTAAATGTTTCTATACAAATCACGATGTCACACCACAACTTGGTAATGGGATAAAAAAGGTAGTGTTAATTTTTCTATATGGTTATTCAAGGTTTATTTATAAGGTCCATCAAGATATTTATAAGATTTTTTCCTTTTATAGTCTTAGGAAAATTTTGATGCTATGAAGGGTCATAAAAAATGATGAGTTTTAATCAGATTTCACTAGGTTTTCCCAGCATTGAAGCATGCCACTTGTAGAAGGCCATGACATGAAGAGATGGAGGTAAATTTTATTGGATATTTCTACATGATGATTGCATCTTGAATACGAGAGTCACACCATAATATCTTTTGGGTGAATTTTGGTGATTTTGTTCAGGGAAGCTTTCACATCACAAGTAAAAGAGTCATGTTGTGAAGCGAAGGGTGCACCAAAACTAGTTGAGTATTTGAATAGATTTTGAAATACATTACTTGCTTTCACGGGAATTAAAAATTATATTTTTGAGTAGACTATATGGATTTGGTTTTTGACTAAACATCACATTTGGAGGGAGGTAGTTTCACCATGAAAGTAATATTTTCCTTAATTTAGAATTAATTTATACAACATGAAAATATATGTCTTAGTTCAACTTGAAGTAGAATATTAAAGAAGATATAATGTAAAAATTATATTCCCATATCTTGTGAGATTCAAATAATTGAATAAGAAAAATATAAAAAAAATAAGTTACAAGGATATCAATTTACATATAATAGAGAAAATATATCTCTAACAAAATTAGGGGGACCCACAAAGAGGATAAAATAGTGCTAAATGACACATATAAAGAAGATAGATAAATAGATCACCATGGAAGTATCTTCTTGACCAAATAAGGAGAAGAATAAAAAGAAGAAGAATAAGGTGTTTACTGGTGTACATAAAAGTGAGTAGAATAGCCATATCTGATTTTGACATAAAGAGGAGGAATTACTAACATTTAGTAAAGAAGTGGACTTCAGATGAGCGGTTAGAAAATAATAGAAGAAGAATAAGAATGAGACTTTGGAACTACTTGAATATTTATTTTAAACAAAGAATAATAAGTTTACTTGAAAAATCATGGAAATATTATTAAACTATTTATAGTGATGTTCACAATAGGCTTGTAAAAGATAAGTAATATAAGATCAAAGGTATCCACTTATATCCAATATAAACAATAATTGTGAAAATATTTATTCTTGCATGTTATGAAGATGGCGTGTTCTTTTTGGAATAATGAGTGATACAGAGAAGAAAGGTAAGTAACCCTTTGGAGATATTGATCTGTACCTAAATATTTTAAGTGGTGTAACCATAGGCATAGAAGTGACATATCCTAAACCCACCACTAATAAGTGTGATTATTGGATTTTGGTATAATGACCCATCCTTAATTAAATAATCCTTGGATTATCCAAGTGTAGGTGATCTAAGTAAAATAACTGTGAGCTTTATGCTTAATTTATATTATAAAATAGATAATAGATGAGTGTGGGTTAAACTACTATTGATAAAATCAAGTAATTGATTAGTCAAAAGGGAAAGTAACCAGATCATCATTAAATAAAGAGATTAAGTTTAACCCAACTGATTATGAGGTCAAGATCATCTAGTGTTATTCCTCATACCCACACTCCCGAATCCCATTCCATAAACACATACTTTACATATTGGATTCGATAAAATCTATAGATTACTAAACATAACTATCTCATAATTACATGAATTAAATTAAAATTTTCATTACATACATTCCCGAGACATTATAGGATTATAGATTTTTATAATTCGAATAAAATAAACACTAATAAATACCATGTTGTCATCAACTAATAGTCATTTTTAAATATAAAAATAATAATTTAACCTTAATAAATCTTCTTTATTACCCACGAATCCCCTAAAAATGATGATCTTCTTTTTATATAGTGTGAAATACTTTTCTTAATAAACCAGATAAATGGAAACATAAGAAGGGGTGAGATCAAATGCTCAATAAGAAACAATAAAACCAAGGAAATAAAGGAATAAATAATATCTAAATAATAAGTAATCATCATATATCAATAATAAACTAGAACAAAAAGTATAGTATATCTATGGATAACAATTAAAATAAATAGATCCCATGGATAATAATAACTGGTTCCTTAGTGATGAAACACATAATGGTAGGAAAATAATTCTATACCATAAGCCTTGAAACCAATATCATAAACATGAAGATATAACCATTAAGAAAATATATTGTTTTTGGAAGGCATACACTAAAATACCCAAACATTTTGTCTTAGGAGATCTACCAATGTATCAAGGGGCTATATAATGTTAGGCCATACCTGCGACTTGTTTATGTTCAATGCATTCATCATATAAGATTTTGAGTAAAAATCACATAATAAAAATTTCCAGTAATCATTCATATTGTAATAGAAACATACAAAACAAAACTAATTTTAATAATGTAAACAAAAGGTATAATATGACTTTAACCTATATGAAGAATTAAAGTGGATAGTTAAAAAACATAATTGGAAAATAAATAATTATTCATCTAGAAATAGAAACATATTAAAAACCAATACTTTTACCCATGTAAATAATAGTGATAACTTGATCATAACCAATCAGGATAAATATGGTTTATGGTTACAAAATAAAATGTCCCTTGTGTGACAAAATAAACATAGAAGTATTTTGACACATATGAAAAATATGCATGAAAAAAATGATTAAATGACTCCACCTAAGAAGGGATCATGAATTTGATTTTTTTGTAACCTTAGTTCATTAACACAAATTATAAATATATATTAGAGTATAAATAGAGACACAAAATCCTTATTATGGTAAATACTTTTGAAAATGAAAAGGGAAATGTAAGTTAAAGATTCAAAGAGCTTTTAGAAAACATTTTTAACATTGATGTAAAAGATGATATTACGATTCACTTAAAAAATTATTTTTCAAAAGGTAAAGTGAAAACTATATAAATAAAAAGAATCTTAAATAATAGTTCCCTATGAATACATATGTTTTCCCTTGGATAAATGTGGTGATGAATAATAAAAAAATGATATTGAAAAGAAACCCCCTTTTAATATATTGAAAAACACCTTTGTTCAAAACTCATATAATTTTGTTTTTATAAGTAGATTAAAATGAATAAATAATTGTGTTTCCATTAAAATAAAAAATAAAATTAGTGGGTGATTCATGAAGGGGTATAAGTGTACTATTTTATAAGTGTATAAAAGTTCATTTTTGAGAACACCATTTAATTTTCAATGATATCATTAAACTTTTCATGGGTCTAAAACTATGAAAGTTAGATATAATGTAGTGTGGGGTGATATTGCGTCGAGAAACCCTCAAAAAAGTATTTTCACACATGTTTTATGCATGCTGGAATTCATTTTTTCTTAGGTTTAACCTTTTACTATTTTTTGTTTTTACCTTGGTAACTTGTTTTTTAACCATGTAATTTATGTTTTACTAAAAATATAAAGTAAAACTTTTAACCAAATTCTGGGGTTAAAAAATTAATTTAATCCACCTTTAATCTAATATAGTTCCTAAATAAGATATAATTATCTTTTTAAATTAAAACATTTTATATTTTTAGAAACATTATTTTTATATAAAAACATTGTTTTAAGCATTTTGTGTTCTTAATATTAATTAGAATTTTTTACTAATTAAATTATTTTTAATATAATTATATATGTGTTTGTAAATCATATTTGTGTCATCATTTAAAATATATTATGTTAATTGATTAGATAAAAAATTCACTCTGTTAACTTAACAATTATTTGAATACAACAGTTTTACCATTATCATGGTCATTAACTTTAATCTTTGTAATCATAATTTTATGAAAAAATTAAAACTGAGATTATTAAATAATATGATTATAAAATATGAAATCCATTTTTATAGACATAATTTCTAAAAGTTATAAAAATTAATTTATAATATAAGCGAATAAATTTTTTTTGAGTACAATATTACTTATTTTTTCAAAAAAATATAAATGGATTTTATAAAAATAATATATTAATTTTAAAATATTTATATTAATTATAAATAAATTTTTTCCAAAAATATTATGTAATTATATTATTATGATAATTTCATAAAAGTGAGAGTTTTTAGCAAAATCAGTATTTTTTCACCATTCACCTAAAAACCAATCATTTTATAAAAATCCCCAAAAAACATCTTTAGATAATACTATTATTCTATATAAAAAATTTATGGTAATATTTTTAAATTCAATTTTTTTATAGAATTATGTTTTTGAATGAAATTATAAAGTATCATGAGAAACATTTTTACTAGAAAATAAAAATTTTAAACATTAACTATTACTATTATTATTTAATAACATTTCACAACTAGATTGATTTTTTTGATTATTAATATTAAATATATTTTTTCATCATTAATAATATGTTTCTTGAAATAGATATTTATATCACATAAAAAACGAAATATTTAGAAAATTCCATTCCTATGCAAAAAATTATCTTATTTTCCTCTTAGATATACCAATTGAATTTCATTCATATTAAAACTAGAATTAATTTTCTTTATATAAATATTTTTTGAAGAGGTTAATTCTATTTACTCATTATAATTAAATGGATTGGTTTTAATGAGCATAATTTATATTTTTATCTAAATATAACACAATTTTATTTAATCTCGATGTTGGTTGTAGAGCAAGTTATACAACATATTAACTTATTTTAAAGAATTAAAATATTTATACTTGGGGTGTTATATTATCCCCACTTAAATAAATTAATTCCTTGTAATTTTAATTATTAGTTATTGAAGATAGTTGGTCATGGTATTCTTAGCATATTTATCATTTGGGTTAATATGAAATCTACTATACACTATTAGACTCTATCAAGTTACATATCTTTCTTCAAACAACATTATCCATTCACATAGTCACATATAGTCATATGTATATACCCTTATCGTATATTCTCCATAACATACCCTTCCCAAAATGAGTTGAATCGCTAAGACAACAAACCAAAATGAAGTTATATACTCCTCCAAAAATCAAATATAAATTTAATAGTCAAATGGTATAAACCACTAGTTCATAAGGTCACAAACTAGTCAATATAAATAATAATCCAAAAAATAAAATGAAAATAACAAAAAATATCATAAATCAATCATCAACCCCAAGGTTTCTAATGTTACCTCAATTACTTGTTCAAAATCAATCCACCACTTATTATCTCAACATCAAGGGTATATTAAACCAAAGTTATCCATAACTCAATAATGTGTTCTCTAATAGTTATGCAAATAAATATAACCTTATCATAAAATAAATATTCAAGATTATTAATTCCATTAAATATATGTCTCTATACCTTTAATGTAAAAATAATGTGGAACAATTCTTAGATTTTTCCCAAAATATTCATAAAATTTTCAAAATACGAGATTTTCATTGATAAATATTATTCACTAATGGGAATAATTAATAGTTTCAATATCTATTTTATACTAAAAAATCAATCCCCCCACCTTAGGTAGTCTAGAAAACTCACCTTTTCAATCATAGTAGGAAAATAATAACATTCTAAACCATTTAATTATAATACCTTGTTCAGTTATAATACATAATGTGTTCTAGATATAAACATTAATCAAATTCACTTTTGTAATCCTATTTCAACCAAATACTAAACCCCAAAATAGTTATCAATAAAAACAGATTAAATAATCATATGAATATGAAAAATCAATCCTAAAATGTATTCTATAATGTGACCTTAATTTTATACTATGATACTTTTAGTCCAATATACTTTTCCATAATCTAGGTTCTCTTGTACTTATTAAGATAATCCCTTAAAGTAATTAGGAATAGATGTTTCATAGCGGTTTTTATGAAAATTGTGATTAACAAAATAATATCCTCTAGGATTTTCTAGTTAGTTGTGTAGTCTTAGTCCCATTCACCATGCACTAGAGTGAATATGAATTCAACTCTCAATTAGCCTTTTTTTCAGGTTATTACCCATAAACGCATCTGTTCTATAGCCTCATCCACTTTCCAGTTTCCAAAAAATGTTTTAGCTTTAAATAATACCATATACTAAAAAATTTACAAAAACATTTGGATTTTATCATATACTTTGACTTTCTCCAAATTTTTTTACTAAAGTTATATCATACTAATCCCTAAATAAAATGGGAATTATTTCCTTAGCATTAAATCAAATACTATCAAAAAGTGTTATATAATAATATCTAAATTAACTTATCAAACCTTAAATTATATTCAACAAACATCCTAATCTCTAAATCTATATAAACCCTACTTTGATACCAACTATAACACCCTGAAATGGTATTCTCAGATTCATTTATATAAAAACATAATTTACATACTATATTTGATACTAACTATAGTTTCATGGACATAACTTTTATATAATGACATGGCCAAAATAAAATATTTCACTACATACATTCCCAATACCATTTATTTATATAAAATTACTGAATTTTGACAAAACATAAAATAATAAATACCATGTCTTTCTCGACGAAGGGATATTTTTTCACTATAAAGAAACTAATAGATCAATAATAAGTGTTCAACATCACCCAAACCCCCCCAAACATTCTATTATTATATCCATATCATGTGAAATACTTTTATTCATAACCTGGGGAAATGAAACATAAGTGTTGGTGATATCAAAAAATCAGAAACAGAAATATACAACTAAGGAAATCATGGAATAAACATGGATTAAAAATTATAGTAAGAATAATTAATCATCATAATTCTGAAATAAAATGAACTAAGAGAATAATATATCCATGGAAAATGATGAAAATTAATATAACCTATGTATAACAATATAAGGTTCCTTATTTATTAAGTTAATAATTCTAAATAGTTAATTCCAAAACAAAATCTATGATATCTTGATCTTAGACATCATAATATTACCATCAATGTTATATTTTGTTTAGGGTAGGAACACACCAAAATACCCAAACATGTTTTTCTCACAAGGCCTACTGAATATAAAGATGATGATGAGTTGAATAATAAAATCATGTCTCTTATATTTAATAACTAGAGAAGTGGAAGAGAAAAGTTAGAGGAAAAATTCCTCTCAAATGTTTTGAGTGTGGTGGAATCGAACACTTTTCTATGAATTTATCTAATAAAAATGTCGATGAGCATCAATAGATTATGATGAAACAAATTGATGGAAAAATTGAAACAAAAGTTATATAGATGAAAAGTCATCCAAAAAACACCAGAATATGTTTACTAGAAACAAAATAAGTATGTTGAGTAAGAAATTTTAATTAAACTCAACTAAAAAAAATTATTTGGAATATGAAATTTCAAAAAAAATCAGACCTTCATTGTAAAAGTTGAGAAAACAAAAGATCACTCAGATAGTGAATAAGGTGGTGAACAATCATAAAGAGAGTATCAAATCAGAAAAATAATTGTTCCATGTTTTGAGAAAAATAGGTCTCTCAATAAAGAAATCATAGTATTGAAGAAATATTAAGAAGAAGATGCTAACAGAAGAAAATATTTCATCGAGAAAGAGGAATAATACATTCGGGAGATCTTATGTTACAAAGTAATATTTGATGAATAGAGAAATATGGCTGAAGATCTTAGTAATAAATTAGCTTCCAAGGAAGAACAAGTCAATATGTTTCAATCTAAACATATAGAGTGTCAAATTACCTTGATTAATATGAATGAAAACTTCAACAATGTTTCAAAAGTAAACATTGAGACTTCTAAAGTTGTTGAGAAAGTTCAAATCAAAAATCAGGTGAAATCCTCACAAACCAAAAATAATGTTTCATCTAATTTTATAACATTATAGGTGATAAGAAATGTGTTGGGAAAGAATGATTTGAGAAGGTATGTGAAAAAACTATCACATATATAAATCATAAAATCACTTTCAATAGGAATTATAGTGCATGACCAGTGTATGTTAGAGTAGAAAGAAGTTATCAACCTCAAAAAACTTTCTAAATAGAAAGATTTACATCACAAGAAAATAAATATTTTATAGTTATTTTTGGTGTTGTGGAATCTATGAAAAAGGGATTATAATTACTATAATAATTAGCTCTTCTTTATATAATGTTTTAATAGATTGGAATAAATAGTGAAAGTTGAATGAGTAACTTCCCAAACTTAAAAAAAGTTAAAAAAGTGAAATTTCAAGACGTTAGAAACATTCAAATGAAAAATTTGTTTTATTTTATAAAATAATTTTGTGGAATATGTTATCAGCTAGGTCGTTTTTATGAAGAATGTATGAATATTATTTCTGGGCAATTTTTGTATGCAAGAAAAAAAATAGGAATAAGGAAAGAAGAAAGATGAAGAAAGAGTTTTTGTTGATGAGATTGCCTTTAAAGAAATTAAAAAAGAACAAACTAGGGATACTTAATAGTGGTTGTTATTCACACATGAAAGGTTATTTAAATATCTTAAAACAAGTTGAAAATCATGATGGAGGTGTCTTTACCTTTGGAAATAATAATTCTCTAAAAATAATATGAATTAGAATGATTGAGATTGAAGCTAAACAGTTAAAATCTAAGTAAAACTTGTTTTTTGATGGTCTAAAACATAACATACTTAGTGTAAGTCGAATTTGTGATGACGGAAAAGAAGTAATCTTTAGAAAAGATTCTTGTGTTATGAAAAGTGTGAAATATTGAAAGGTTGTTACAAAAGGAGAAAAAAATGGTAGGAATCTATTCCAAATAGGAGAATTTAACAACTCCTATTACTTATGTGATAAAGATGAAAATAAGTTATGGAATAGAATACTTGGCCACCTTGGGTAGAAAAACATGAAAAAAAATTCTAAGGTTGAGGCTGTTCGAAGCTTTCCAGAATTGAATATGAGAGAAGAAGATGTTTCTGTAACTTTTCAGAAGGGTAAAATGACTAATAAAAGTCATAAGAGAGTTGATATTTATTCTACCAGACCTCTTGGTCTTATTTATTTTGATTTAAGTGGGATGATGAGACATTAATCAATAAAATCCGATTTTCACTTTATCACTTTTATTGATAATTTCACTCGGATGACAAACAACATGTTTTTTAAAGAAGAGTCAGAGGTTTTATAAATTTTTAAATTCTTCAAAAAATTAGTTGGGAAAAATTGAGTTTTTATTCAAATAAGGTGAGAAGAAATAATGGAATAGAGTTTAGAAATAGTACTTTTGATACTTATCTTTGAAACCATGGTATTATATATAAGGACCCGACCCCATTTACCCAGAGTATATGCCTTATTAGATTACACTGGTATATAAAAGAAGGAATAATCATCTCGAAGGATCGAGTAGTTTATTATTATTAGAAACAAGATACATACATAAGTTCAACTTTACATATTTAAATGGAAAACAACACAAAATTATTCTATTCAAAACATCTTGGCCTCCTAGATTATTCTTGAAAGTCACTCATAATTTAATTCTTCATACCCTGAGAAAATGAAACATAAGGAAGGGGTGAGCTCAAACGCTCAGTAAGGGTAAACAAAACATTGAAAAATATCATAAACATAAGACATGGTAAGTAATTGAAAACACATGCCTTTAATATTAAACTTCTACACATTAGGGAATAAATATGAGATAAGTAAATAATTTCATAATAAAACATAATCATGGGTATTATAATAGTCGAATAACCACAAGAACTTCAATTACACAGATCATAATGAGGGAAGTGCATATGCTGGACATCATAACCATACCGTTCAGGCCTCGTGCAAGGACCATAAATAATCAATTTGTCAAGGCCTTGTGCCAAGACTATAGTTTGCCTCATGATACCTACCGATGCATCGAGGGGCTATATCCGGCCCCACCCATCACATAATAAGTCCAATGCATTCCTCATATGATCGGGGATAAACATAAACAACATATACATTCATATTGAAACTATCGTATGAAATGTAACTAACTTACCCCAATCATTAAACATAAAACACTAACCATTATGAGTAATATGGAGAATGGTTTTAGGATATTTTATCCACAATATAGTTAGTCATAATCCATTAAATAAAATATGATATACGAATTCAGAAATGATTAAAAAAATATCACATAATAAACAACAAGAGTGTTGAACCAAACAAAAATACTCTTATAATATCTTTTAGCAATTTTGAGATAAATACTCTTTTATTTGAAAAGAAGAGTTCTTTTGGAAACATATTTGTATAAAACCAAAAGTGAAGTAAGATATTATTTTCATAATAAAATGAGTGATTTTATAAAATAATGGTTTCCAAAAATATATTAGAGATTACCCTTGAAAATATGCATGAAGATGAGATATTCCCTTGAATCGGGTTTGTATTTTGAAATCAACTTTGAAAGTTCCTTTTAAAATGTGTAACTATACATAAAATAAGGAAGGATTATGGTTGGTGTACATATATATAATACCCAAAGAGAATTTATTGGTAGTGAAAAATAATATATAAGAATTTCATTCTGGTAATTAGACAGTGAAGGTAACCCGAATGAAAATGGAAGTTCGGGTGAAAAAACCCTTACCTTAACTCCGAACGTGTTCCTCTCTCAAACATAAGCTAATGAAATATGAAATTAGACTTATTAATAACTTATTTAAGAACCTATTAGACATATATTTAGTATACCATAATTTTGTTTTGTTCATTTATGTTCTCATTGATAAGTTATTGTATTGAATTCGGTCGCTCCAGAGTGTTCGTTTTCTTTATTTTCATCTTTGGTTAACCTATTTTTAAGTATGTAGAATGGTTCTAAATCCCCAGAATTAAAATTATATATTATTTATGAACATAAATAGGTGTTATTGGTCATTTATATAACTTGGTTACATGGAAATAGGATGAATTATTATATATAACTTTAATGATAATTGTTTCGATTAATTTGTGGGTTTTGATTACAACGATATCATTTTTATTTATAACTTAATACAATTTGTACAAATGGATTACATAATATTAAATAGTTTATATTATATATAATTATATGGTTCAACCATAACAATAGTGGTTTCATGACCAGATTTGAGAATGACAATAGAAATCGAAAGTCCATCATCCTTGAATGTGGAAAACTGACACATCTCGGATGATGTTATTGCTACTAGTATAAAAGAAGGTAAAAAAGGGAATATGATGATAAATTATTCCACTATCATGAAAAAATTCCAGTACATTAGATTCATCACAAATGTTGGATAAGGAAAGGTAATATAAAAATAAAATAAATGAACTTGAAAGAAAAGAGAAAGAATTGAAAAGAGGAATTTACCTCTTGAACCAAACTTCCTTGAGAACCTCCTTAAGGAGAGGTTTTGATCTTTTTATGAGAACAAGGCTTGATAGAAGTGGGGGAGGAGGTTGGGAAGGTATTTAGATAGAATTCGGAGAAGGCACCATGCTTGAGAGGAGTGAATGGAAGGGGGAGTGAGAGGGGGTTTTCATAGTGTAGGAGAGAGGGAATTTCTTGATATAAAATTCATTAATTTATTATTTCCCCACATGTCATGAACCGTCATTAGGGCCCATGCCGTGACTACCTCAAGCCCACCTTCCATAGGCCAGGGTCTGGAAACTATCACCAAAGGAGTAATCCCTTTAAAAAGGGAAGGCATTTCCTTTTATCCTGTAACACACACACAGCTTGAACACAAGCAACAGAGTTTGCAACTGGAAGTAAACACTAAGTAAAACTGTATACAAAAGAAAGTGTTTAAAGGAAGGGGGCTGGAAATACAAGCCCAATAGTAAAGTACAACAACTGTAAAGCTAGTATAACTATAGAAAGGTAAACAACAACTACTGAGTCATCCTCCGGGAATCCCACCTGAAGGGTGGGTACAGATGACCTCCTCAACACCCCAAGTCCGTCCGTCTGCTCCATGAACGTCTTGATAAGTGGTCCACCTCTGGGTACAGTCCAGCTCTACAACTCTCTGCCTCGATAAGTGATGTATGTTGTTTGTAAAAAACACAATGATGTGCGGGCGAAGCCCGTGCAGGGGTGAGTATAACAATACTCAGTAGGGGAGTCTGAGACCCCTGAAGGTCTCCCAGAATCCACGAAGGAGAACCACAAAAGAAAGATACAAACATGAAGTATCAACCAACCCTACTTAGGTATATGGCTATAGATATACCTAAGTTATCAATCAGAGTACGACTCCAATTCTCGAGCCCAAGCACAACCCAGTCCACACAGGAAGTAAAGTCATTCACAACGATGATAATGATTGAATAGACAAGACTAAACTCACACATGTATACATCTTTCATAGAGTGATAGAGATGATCAGATGTAGTCCCTGATTTGTCTAAGATGTCAGACCGACACATGATACAGGACCAGCTAAGCTTTCCGATCCACACAGGATACAAGACTAGCTATTATGTCAGACCCAGACAAGATACAGGAACAGAAGTCAGAACTATCGAACCCACGGAGGATCCCAGTACAGTAGTCATCGCTATAGAACCGACGTAAGATTCCGGTACAATAATCATCACCGTCGAACCCACGTAGGATTCTGGTATAGTAATCATCGTTGTTGAACCCACGTAGGATTCTAGTACAATAATCATTGCTGTCGAACCCACGTAGGATTCCTGTACAGTAGTCATCGTAGCCAGCTCTAGGGTTCCCGCACATAGCATGATCGATTCTGGAAGGGTATGCTCCTTGAGCCAATTGTTGATACATAAAATATCATGAAGTCTTGATTTGATGTACCCCGTAGTTCTGTCTCATGAAAAGAAACCCAACGTGACAGACGACGCGTCAATCGAATGCCCGGTCTGAGAGTTATTGGCATTTCCGTTCCAGAGGCCCGGTTGGATTTACGCTCGATCCAAACCCAAACATTTTCCAATTTTTTCCCAATCTCACTTATTTTATCGCAAAAGGAAAGCCTCATTGCAAGGGTCTCAGTGCCGCAGACGACGTGTTGATCG
The DNA here is from genome assembly GCA_963277665.1 of Viscum album. Lineage (NCBI taxonomy): Eukaryota > Viridiplantae > Streptophyta > Magnoliopsida > Santalales > Viscaceae > Viscum > Viscum album. The sequence goes on along the minus strand of OY728142.1, from coordinate 1,774,477,083 downwards.
GACACGCAGTCTAGGAGATATTTGTATTTAAGTGAAGTCAGGCCCGGCCCGTCAAGCCTAGTGGGTGTCGGGTCGGCCTGACCTAGTTCGGCGGGTCCGACCTGGCTGGGGGTCAGCCCGGCCTAGTAGAGCGTGGCCCACCTGTGGACCCAGACCGGTGGGTCTGACCCGGTTGGGGGGTCGGCGTGGCCCGGTGGGGCGCGACCCACCCGTGGACCCGACCCGTGCTGCGGGTCGGTTCGGTTCGCCCGACAGAGCCAAGCGGCATCGTCTCCTCCTCTGCCTGACTGGCTATAGTGGGCTGGTTCGACCCGATGCACGCAGACCTTGTAGTGGGCCATGGTGCTTCCCACGCGGCGCCATGTGGCGCCGCGGTTCTTCAGCCCGACCGGCAGGCGGCCGACCGGTTCACTCAGCAGAGCGGCCCGCGGTTACGGGCCGTAGTCTTCTTCGAAACGCGGCGCCTACAGGAACCCCAGTCCTCTATCCTGGCCGGTCTGTTATTCTCTGGCCGAGCGGCCCACGGATGTGGGACTTGAATTCGGGCCGCGGTCTCCCTCCATGCAGCGCCTTCGTGCGCCGCGACTCCTGCTCGTGGACTGGCCAGATCGGCCGGCCGGTTGTCCTGAGGTCTGAGCATCCCAAGTAGCTACCAGTCTCCCTCCATCCCATGGTTCTTCTCGGGTGTGGTGCGATGGCACCGCTTCCTTTCAACTTCTCCTCTGACTTCAGTCAACAATAACCAACGGAGGGATGATAGGCCGCATTGGTTCGGCCCGCGCCCTCCGTATTAGATGATATCATTTGTCCAATGATGAACCAAGGCATTCATCGAAGAATAAGGGTATAATTTTATTCATTTAAAATTAATCAAATCCCCCTACCTCGATTCATAGTACGTTGTAGAAGGCGCGGAAAAGGAATTCGAAGACGTTGTCGAATGTTGCGCCCGTCACACGCTGCCGATTCCTGGCTCAAGCGTCATCCTCAATCTTCATCGGTGACATTGCATTCTTAGTTGGAGAGAATGAGAGTTCTTCATGTTCTTTACGTTCCTCATTGGAAAAGGGTCATCCTTCCAAGAGTCCTCCCAAGCTCCCCACATAATAATCGCTAAAGAAAAGTAAAATAACGGGCTCCCTATTATTTTAATGTTTCCATACATTTCAAATTAATTCAAACAATCAAATTAATTTAACGAAGTCATTAATTAATTGTGTTGGCACAATTATGGGGAAGGGAGGTGGAGAGTTCACCAAAATTAAATTAAGATTGTTGGCTTTAATAAATTAACATGGAGTTAAAGATTTAAGGGGGGGGGGGGTTCAAGGGGAGTTGAGAGGTTCGAACTCGTTTAGGCCCCACCACAAAATATCCTCCCATGGTAGTTTATGTGGGGGTGGGCCCCAGCTCCAACTTCCCATTGGAGAAAATAACCAACACCCAAATAAAGTTATTTCACACATAAATTTTATTTAATTTATTTAGAATCCCCAAAAATTAACTTCCATCCTTGATAAAACACAACATCGGTAAAGGTCTCCTTAAGCGATTACCGACGTTGCGAGTTCATCGGTGTCCTAAGATTTCAACTCCAAGCATTATTTAAAATGATATAAAATCTCGCACGTACGTTCATTGAACGTACCCAAACAAAAACTTCATAAATTGATTCCAGGCACAACGGGCCTCAGAATCTGGTGATGTCAGAAACCGCGGACTCATAAAAATCCCATGAATTTTAGAAAAAAATTTGCACAGGATTTTCGGGTCTTTACATTCTCCCCACCTTAGGGCTTTATGTACCTGTAAGCTACAACACATACTAAGGGAACAAATGGGGGTACTAAGCACGCATCTAAGCCTCCCGGTCCCAGGTGCTCTCCTGGAGGTTCCTGTTCTACCAGCGAATGTGCACCAGAGGAATCAACCATCCTCATAGGACCTTCTCTTGTTGATCCTCAATATCCACCAGAACCTCTGTGAATCTCACCCTATCATAGATGTCCAACACCTCATGGTTGATGATGTGGTATGGGTCTTGAACGTATCTCCCCAGCTGAGATACGTGGAAGACACCGTTCACTCGGAGCAACTGAGGTGGAAGATCCAGGCGGTAAGCCACCTCGCCTACCTTGCTGAGGACATGAAATGTTCTGATGAATCTCAGAGACAACTTTATGCCTTGGCCAAATCTCTGCAGACCTCGTGTAGGTGAGACTCATAGAAAGATGTGGTCGCCATCCTCAAACTCTAGTGGTCTCCGTCACTTATCAGCATTGGACTTTTGCCTACTCTGTGCAGTATTCATCCATACATGGATGATCTGCACCTTCTCTTTCATAGCCTAAACCATCTCTGGTCCTATAAGCGCTGACTCCCCTAGGTCAGTCCAGCATAGAGGCGATCTTCAAGGTCAGCCGTAAAGTGCCTCTTAAGGTTCCATCCCGATGGTAGAGTGGAAAATTTTGTTGTAATTAAACTCCACCAAGGGTAAGTGATTATAGCATCCCGTCTTTTTATAACATAACTTTTCATTCCATTACACGAAACTGAGGATCTTTAAGGTTTAGTGTCTTGGAAACAAGGAACATAAAACATGAAACAAAAAAAAAAAACATTCTTCTTAAACACTTGAAAGGCTTCTCCTCATGTTCACCCTAGGCTCATTACTGCATCTCATAACCTGGGGACATACATCAAAAGGAAGGGTGAGCAGAAGGCCCAGCAAGGGAAACAAGTGAAACATTTTACATATGAACTTGAGAAACATCAATAGAGTCATGAAAAGAACTTTAATGCATGAAAATGAAATCATGAGGCATATCATAATAAAAATAAAACTTTTTCATAACTTGAAGATGTGGCTACAACATTTAATATTGACAATCGTTTCGTTTCACCAAGGTCCATCCCCAAGGTGTCGTTAAAAATTACCAAGGTTTTTCACCAAGGCATCGTTAAAATTGTAATCTCTAGTGGCTACATCATTACCCAATGCATTGGAGCGCTATCAGGGCGCACCCTTAAATTTGCCTTTATTATCATGTGAGCCACATATATCATCATCAAACATTTCATAAATAACCCACATAGCATAAAATAAATGGGTTTCATTTCATAATCATAACGTTTTAAAAACTGCTTTAAAGACATGATCTTTACGTCACTTTAAAACCCACAGAAAAGGAAGGTGGGTCTCATGTATGTAAATCCCAGAATTTAAAATAGAACATTTTGGTATATATGTGAATACCCCTTTAGAAGAAATAGCTTTGAGTATTCACTTAATAATATAAAAAAAAACTTTAGAAAAAGAGAGAGACATTTTGAGATGGAAATTCTGCAGCATAACGGCTATGTTATGAGGTTTTAGAAGACATTAAAAAGAGAGGGAAAATGAGTCAAACATTCATAAATGACCCATAAAACAGTATATGGACAGAATAAGAACGATACATGATCATGGTAATGAAATTTCAAGGACATACCATTTGAAATGAAAAACATGGAAGGAAGACAAAAATTAGATTTCTCTTATGAAAGTTCGACAGCCTAACGACGTTACTTAAACTTCAACAAAAACAATTTGAAAAGATCAAATAGGGTCTCTCATCATGTGAACATAAGAGTTCAGTATGATAGATATAGAGATAATTCCCCAACATAACAAAAATGAACTTGAAAGAATTGACATGAAAGTAGATCTTCAAAATGAGAAGGGTGAAGAACCACTTAAAAATTCGGCAGCCTAACAGCGCCACTTAAAACTTCAAAATACTGAATTGAAGCGATCAAATGGGGTCTCTAATCATATGAAAATAAGAGTCCAGTATGATAGATATAGAGATCATACCCCAATATAACAAAAAGGAACTTGAAATAATTCACATGAAAGTAGAACTTCAAAACGAGAGGGGTGAAGAACCACTTAAAAATTCAGCAGCCTAACGGCGCCACTTAAAACATCAAAATACAGAATTGAAGAGATCAAATGGGGTCTCTCATCATATGAACATAAGAGTCCAGTATGATAGATATAGAGATCATACCCCAACATAATAGAAATTAACTTGAAATATTTGACATGAAAGTAGAACTTTGAAAAAGAGAAGGGTGAGAGAATCCCTTAAAAAATTCGGCAGCCTAACGGCGCCACATAAAACTTCAAAAAAATTGAATTGAAGAGATAAAATGGGGTCTCTCATCATATGATCATAAAAGATCAGTATGATAAATTTAGAGATCATGCCCCAACATAATACAAAGAAACATGAAAGACTTGAATGAAAATAGAACTTGAAAACGAGGAAGGTGAAAGAATCCCTTAAAAATTCGGCAGCCTAACGGCGCCACTTAAACATTCTTAAAACGAATTGATGAGAGAAAGGGGGGGGGGGTCTCTCATCATATGAACATGAAATAGGCAGTAGGATAAATATAAAAGAACATCCTCCAACATAAGAACATGGAGTATAAAAGAAAAGACATAAAAGAGATTACTTGAAAAGAAAGAGAGAGGTCAGATCCCTTACCTTAAAATGTAACTCTTAAACCTCAAAGGTTGGGACCATGAGGGCTTGGGGGCACCTTGGGAGGACTCCTTGGGAGGTAATGAGACCAGAAATTCGTTGGGAATGAGTGGGGAGTCGAATTGATGAGAGGAGGGCTTGGTATTTATAGGGAAAGTGAGGGGACAAGGCATTAATGGCCAAGGGACACCTCACATGGGCTTTTCTCAAACCCATGTGCTCTCCCTTGTCATTTATCATGGAGTTAGGCCACATGGGGCCCCCAAAACAATAATTCATCACCCTTGGCCGGCCAGCCCTCAAAAGATCTCATGACATCATCATGACACCGTTATGATGTCATTAAACATACTGAAACCCTAAAACAGTATTTTTACTATTCACTGAAAATTCAACTTTCTCAGAAAAATCCCAAAATTTCACATTAACCAAATATCAATGCTCTGATTTCAAAAATGAAATCTATTTTATAAAAATAATTTTCTAAATATTTTTAATTTAATTTTTAAATAAAAACACTATTCATCGAAAATTCATTTTTTTCAGAAAAAACCCCAAAAATTACCGTAACATAATATCGATGCTCTGAGTTCAAAAATAAAGTCATTTTTATAAAAATAATTTTCTAATTATTTTTAATTAAATTTTTAATTAAAAAACACTATTCACACGAAAAAACTAATACTTGAATAATAATTAATGAAACCGTTATTTAACTATTTTATTGAATCACATTACTTAATCAAGGTTCCTAGATTATTTTAAAACTTTCTTTAAGTGAGATTACTAATTCATTTGGTCATATTACTAATCCTAATCATAAAATCACTATTCATAATTTACTATTCATCAAAAACCAAGTTGATCTTATTAGACTCTAAATTTAGTACTGAACATAATTGTAGAAGACCATTTTTTGAAAATCATTACACATTTTTAATTATTTAGGGTTTACATAAACATATTTAAAATATCCTATTTCTAAAATTCATCAAAAATATGCATACTATATTTATCCGGTCATTTCAAAATTCATAAACTTCATCATAAGAAGAAATCCCAATTTTTATTTAAAACAAGGATTACACAAGGTAGTTACGGTCTCGTTACATAACCCCTTATAATACCAGCATAGGACCTAAGAGTAAGGTGTGCTAGGGTGATAGAAGCTTGGGGCGGCTCAGTCAACATTGCCCGAGTAGTAATTTATATCAGTTTGAACTTCTCACGAAGGCGATTTCGTTCCAGCTTCACATGATGAAGTTCGGCTTGGATTTGATCCAGAGCAAAGCCCAGTGGTGCTACCTCCTTCCCAAGCTCTGTTAGATGGGCTTCGATCGGTCCAAGACTACTAGGTGAGGCCATCGAATCTTCTTTCTATAATAATTAACCAAGATTACTTATATTTAGAGACAATAATCAAAACATTTTGTTCACAGCGGTCATGTTGACCGATGGTTATATAATAGTCAAAACCCACTGATCTCATTTTAATTATAATCATGTTTATCAAATAAAACATTTTTGTTGAGTATAACAATAACACGTAAAATTAGGGAACAAAATTTATTTAAAAATTTCAGGTCGTTACAATCTTCCCCCCTTAAGAAATTGCATCCTCGCAATTTTAAAATTGGGTTTTGAAATTTCATTGAAAGTCCCACATCGGAAAAGGAGTCAGTAAAACTATTACTTTAAAATAAAGAAAGGGAAGTACAATGGTCACCCGAGTTAACCCACACTAGGGTTCCATGTAGGAAAACATGGACATGGAGGAAAAACAAAGGGTCAAGTTCTGAGGGAGAGTGATAGAGAACATGATTAGGAGAAAGTTAACCTTGAGAAAATCCCAAACTTATGATGTGTGTAAACGGTCTTTGATTACCTAGTAGGAAACGTAAACCAACAACATTTTTGTTTTATGTTTCTTTTCATAATTTTGAGGATTTCATTTACTACATAGAACAAAAACATAAGAAAATATACCTGCCTTCAAGTAGAGTTTCATCCGTTAACAAGTCCCTACCAACACTAATCTTTTCTCCAAATGATGAGAATTCAAAAACACTTGGTCTCATAAAAGCACAAGAATCATCTTCTATAGAATCACATAATCTACAAAAGATTAACTATCTATTTCTTCTATCTTTAAACATTATCCCAAAAACAGAAAGGTTAAGGTAAAACAACTCTTCAAAAAGAAAGAATCCCATAGGAATGGAAACTACTTTTAAATCATCAAAGTTACATGGTACTACCCAAAGTTCATCATATACCATTCCATAAATAACGGTCCTTAAAATTCCTCAAAACAAACCAAACTAAGATTGAAACCCGAATACAATAAGGATTTGATAACATAGTCTTCCAAAACAACTTCATTGTTCATCTCCAGACAACATCAACCACTCCAAACATCTTATAAAAAAGTAGCTAACCTAAACATATTTTACCCAAGATAGGTTAGTCATTCCCATAAGTAACCTAAATTACTATAAGTTCACCTTAAATTCATCAATTCTTCAAAATATAAGTCAACCTTACTCCTCAATGAAAATACCGTAGTAATCTATTTACCTCGATCAAATATGGTTCCCAAAATAATGAACGTCTTCCAAAATAATAATCATATTTTAATCCAATAATCATCCCTGTCATATTAATACGAAAATCATCGCATTTCCTATCACATTGGTTGTCGGAACACGTTCTTCCATTTCCCACCATTAACTAAGAAGAGAAAGCATAATTAGGGGCTAAAGTACTTAGCTAATAATCATGAAAAGGAACTGAAAGCATATAAGGATAACTTGTATATGAAAGGTATACCCTACCTTGTGATCTCCTAGGTTCCCATCTGGGTTATGAATGATCATATATTCTTATGTGAACCTTTATTTTATTTTATCTTTGTTCCTTTAACAATGGTTCATACCAAGCATATGAATTTACCAAAGCATATCCCCCGAGAGTGTCGTAACCAAGAGTGCAGCAAGGCCCATTGTCGTGTAGCAGTTCCCGTTCGAGTCTAGCTCAAAGCGGTGTTTTCGGGTTTTACCCCTATGTACATCTGTGCCAGAGCCACCTCTACCTGCTCGTATCCAGACAGGGATGTATTTGCTTGGCAACCCCTTACTCAATACTCACCAAAATACCAGGAAGATTTCCTATATTAAACTTTTCTATAGGGTTCCTCCTAGAGTTTTCATATCCTAATTTCCAAAAATAACTAAACCATCCTTTGATACCAACTATAGCATCCCGTCTTTTTATAACATAACTTTTCATTCCATTACACGGAACTGAGGATCTTTAAGGTTTAGTGTCTTGGAAACAAGGAACATAAATCATGAAACAAAAAAAAACATTCTTCTTAAACACTTGAAAGGCTTCTCCTCATGTTCACCCTAGGCTCATTACTGCATCTCATAACCTGGGGACATACATCAAAAGGAAGGGTGAGCAGAAGGCCCAGCAAGGGAAACAAGTGAAACATTTTACATATGAACTTGAGATACATCAATAAAGTCATGAAAAGAACTTTAATGCATGAAAATGAAATCATGAGGCATATCATAATAAAAATAAAACTTTTTCATAACATGAAGATGTGGCTACAACATTTAATATTGACAATCGTTTCGTTTCACCAAGGTCCATCCCCAAGGTGTCGTTAAAAATTACCAAGGTTTTTCACCAAGGCATCGTTAAAATTGTAATCTCTAGTGGTTACATCATTACCCAAGGCATTGGAGCGCTATCAGGGAGCTCCCTTAAATTTTCCTTTATTATCATGTGATCCACATATATCATCATCAAACATTTCATAAATAACCCACATAGCATAAAATAAATGGGTTTCATTTCATAATCATAACGTTTTAAAAACTGCTTTAAAGACATGATCTTTACGTCACTTTAAAACCCACAGAAAAGGAAGGTGGGTCTCATGTATGTAAATCCCAGAATTTAAAATAGAACATTTTGGTATATATGTGAATACCCCTTTAGAAGAAAGAGCTTTGAGTATTCACTTAATAATATAAAAAAAACTTTAGAAAAAGAGAGAGACATTTTGAGATGGAAATTCTGCAGCATAACGTCTATGTTATGAGGTTTTAGAAGACATTAAAAAGAGAGGGAAAATGAGTCAAACATTCATAAATGACCCATAAAACAGTATATGGACAGAATAAGAAGGATACATGATCATGGTAATGAAATTTCAAGGACATACCATTTGAAATGAAAAACATGGAAGGAAGACAAAAATTAGATTTCTCTTATGAAAGTTCGACAGCCTAACGGCGTTACTTAAACTTCAACAAAAACGATTTGAAAAGATCAAATAGGGTCTCTAATCATGTGAACATAAGAGTTCAGTATGATAGATATAGAGATAATTCCCCAACATAACAAAAATGAACTTGAAAGAATTGACATGAAAGTAGATCTTCAAAACGAGAAGGGTGAAGAACCACTTAAAAATTCGGCAGCCTAACAGCGCCACTTAAAACTTCAAAATACTGAATTGAAGCGATAAAATGGGGTCTCTCATCATATGAAAATAAGAGTCCAGTATGATAGATATAGAGATCATACCCCAATATAAAAAAAGGAACTTGAAATAATTCACATGAAAGTAGAACTTCAAAACGAGAAGGGTGAAGAACCACTTAAAAATTCAGCAGCCTAACGGCGCCACTTAAAACATCAAAATACTGAATTGAAGAGATCAAATGGGGTCTCTCATCATATGAACATAAGAGTCCAGTATGATAGATATAGATATCATACCCCAACATAATAGAAATTAACTTGAAAGACTTGACATGAAAGTAGAACTTTGAAAAAGAGAAGGGTGAGAGAATCCCTTAAAAAATTCGGCAGCCTAACGGCGCCACATAAAACTTCAAAAAAATTGAATTGAAGAGATAAAATGGGGTCTCTAATCATATGATCATAAAAGATCAGTATGATAAATTTAGAGATCATGCCCCAACATAATACAAAGAAAATGAAAGACTTGAATGAAAATAGAACTTGAAAACGAGGAAGGTGAAAGAATCCCTTAAAAATCCGGCAGCCTAACGGCGCCACTTAAACATTCTTAAAACGAATTGATGAGAGCAAGGGGGGGGGGGGTCTCTCATCATATGAACATTAAATAGGCAGTAGGATGAATATAAAAGAACATCCTCCAACATAAGAACATGGAGTATAAAAGAAAAGACATAAAAGAGATTACTTGAAAAGAAAGAGAGAGGTCGGATCCCTTACCTTAAAATGTAACTCTTAAACCTCAAAGGTTGGGACCATGAGGGCTTGGGGGCACCTTGGGAGGACTCCTTGGGAGGTAATGAGACCATAAATTCGTTGGGAATGAGTGGGGAGTCGAATGGATGAGAGGAGGGCTTGGTATTTATAGGGAAAGTGAGGGGACAAGGCATTAATGGCCAAGGGACACCTCACATGGGCTTTTCTCAAACCCATGTGCTCTCCCTTGTCATTTATCATGGAGTTAGGCCACATGGGGCCCCCAAAACAATAATTCATCACCCTTGGCCGGCCAGCCCTCAAAAGATCTCATGACATCATCATGACACCATTATGATGTCATTAAACATACTGAAACCCTAAAACTGTATTTTTGCTATTCACTGAAAATTCAACTTTCTCAGAAAAATCCCAAAATTTCACATTAACCAAATATCAATGCTCTGATTTCAAAAATGAAATCTATTTTATAAAAATAATTTTCTAAATATTTTTAATTTAATTTTTAAATAAAAACACTATTCATCGAAAATTCATTTTTTTTCAGAAAAAACCCCAAAAATTACCGTAACATAATATCGATGCTCTGAGTTCAAAAATAAAGTCATTTTTTTAAAAATAATTTTCTAATTATTTTTAATTAAATTTTTAATTAAAAGACACTATTCACCCGAAAAAACTAATACTTGAATAATAATTAATGAAACTGTTATTTAACTATTTTATTGAATCACATTACTTAATCAAGGTGCCTAGATTATTTTAAAACTTTCTTTAAGTGAGATTACTAATCCATTTGGTCATATTACTAATCCTAATCATAAAATCACTATTCATAATTTACTATTCATCAAAAATCAAGTTGATCTTATTAGACTCTAAATTTAGTACTGAACATAATTGTAGAAGACCATTTTCTGAAAATCATTACACATTTTTAATTATTTAGGGTTTACATAAACATATTTAAAATATCCTTTTTCTAAAATTCATCAAAAATATGCATACTATATTTATCCGGTCATTTCAAAATTCATAAACTTCATCATAAGAAGAAATCCCAATTTTTATTTAAAACATGGATTACACAAGGTAGTTACGGTCTCGTTACATAACCCCTTATAATACCAGCATAGGACCTAAGAGTAAGGTGTGCTAGGGTGATAGAAGCTTGGGGCGGCTCAGTCAACATTGCCTGAGTAGTAATTTCGATCAGTTTGAACTTCTCACGAAGGCGATTTCGTTCCAGCTTCACATGATGAAGTTCAGCTTGGATTTGATCCAGAGCAAAGCCCAGTGGTGCTACCTCCTTCCCAAGATCTGTTAGATGGGCTTCGATCGGTCCAAGACTACTAGGTGAGGCCATCGAATCTTCTTTCTATAATAATTAACCAAGATTACTTATATTTAGAGACAATAATCAAAACATTTTGTTCACAACGGTCATGTTGACCGATGGTTATATAATAGTCAAAACCCACTGATCTCATTTTAATTATAATCATGTTTATCAAATAAAACATTTTTGTTGAGTATAACAATAACACGTAAAATTAGGGAACAAAATTTATTTAAAAATTTCGGGTCGTTACAGTGATCATCCTAGTTGCGAACAAAGTCAAGGACACATGCACGGAGCATGTTCTCAGAGTCTGAATTCTCCTCTCAGTCTGACCAACCGTCTGAGGAAGGAAGGCGGTGCTCAAGAAAAGCTGCATCCTGAAAGCCTTCTACAACCCCTTCCATTGCCGGGAAGTGAAACGAGCATCCCGATCAGAGGCGATCGTCGATGGTATACAATGAAGCCATACGATCTCCTGTATGTTGAGGCGTCGCAAGATCTCTACTGAGCCCTACTCTCTGATTGGTAGGAAGTGGGCCGACTAGGTGAGTCAGTCGACAATCACCCAGATAGAGTCATGTCCTCTGGATGTACATGGAATTCCCATCACGAAATCCATGGATATCCCATCCCACTTCCACTATGGGACCTCTAAGGGCTGAACCAAGCATGCTGGAACCTGGTGCTCCACCTTCACTTGCTGACAAGTAAGGCATCGTGAGACAAACTCTGCTACTGCCTTCTTCATACCCGGCCACCAGTGCTATTGTCTGAGGTCTTGATACATCTTCACCACTCCTGGATGAACTGCTAGAGGGGAAGTGTGGAACTAACTCAACACCTCCACCTGTAGTGAAAATAGTACCATTGTAAATCCTTTGAAGAGGATATCGTGCTCCCCACCTTCAAAAAACCAATCAGGTGCCTGCCTTGTGAATATCTGAGCACGTCATGTCTCATAGTCAACATCCCCATGCTCTGCCTCTCTGACTCGATAAAGAAGTGGAGAAGGGACTGTGAGAGGCTGTAGAAAAGATGCTCCATCTCTATCCAAAAAGGATATCTGCTATGCGACCATCTACTCTGTCACCTCTCCTAGTAGCTGAATGCATGATGTCATGTTGAGAGCATCTTCTACAATGTTCCCCTTTCCAGGAGTATAGACTATCTCAAAGTCATAGTCCTAGAGGAACTCGGTCCATCATCGCTCTCTTTGGTTCAGGTCCTTCTACGTGAAGATGAACCCGAGACTCTGGTGGTCAGAGTAGACTGTAAAATACTCGCCCATCAGATAGTGTCGCCACATCTTCAAGGAAAAGACCACTACTGCTAACTCTAGGTCATGGATAGCGTAGTTCGGTTTGTGATGTCTCAACTGCCGTGAACCATACGAGATCACTGCTCGTTCCTGCATTAGGACACACCCGAGTCTGGTCTCTGATGCGTTGCAGTAAACTACATACGCTACGCCCTTCTCTGGTAGCCTCAATATGGGCGCACTAATCAATCTCTTCCTTAGCTCCGGAAAGCTCTGCTGGCATCTATCTAACCACACGAAGGGTTTCCCTTTCTTCGTCAAAGCTGAAATTGGTGCTGCAACTCTGGAGAAGTCTGGCACAAATCTCCGATAGTACCCATCCAGTCCGAGGAAACTCCGCACCTCCGTCACACTTTTGGGCGGCTCCCAGGCATGTACTGCCTCGATCTTCACTGGATCCACTGCAACTACAGCCTCCGAGACGATGTGTCCCAAGAAATGAACCTCTCAAATCCAGAACTGACACTTTGAGAGCTTACCATAAAGATGTTGCTCTTGGAGTGTGTCCAGTACAACCCGCAAATGGTAGGTATGCTCCTCCTCAGTAGTCAAGTAAATCATTATGTCATTGATGAAGACTATGAAAAAACGATCGAGGTAAGGCTGGAAGATCCTATTCATGAGACTCATGAACACTGCTGAAGCGTTGGTTAGGCCAAATGGAATGACCAAGAACTCGTAGTGGCCATACCAACACCTGATGGTCATCTTCTGCACATCCTCATCTCGATGTCTGAGTTGGTGATAGCCTGACCTGAGGTATATCTTCGAGAACCATCATGCTCCCTTGAGCTGACCAAATAGTTCTTCAATCCTTGGAATTGGGTACTTGTTCTTCACGGTCACTTGATTTTGAAGTTAGTAGTCAACACATAGTCTCCATCTCACATCCGCCTTCTTGGCGAACAAAATCAGAGATGCCCATGGTGAAACATGGTGTCGGATAAATCCCTTCCCCTGAAAGTCCTCCAGCTGTACCTGTTGCTCACAAAGCTCAGCGGGATCCATCCGATATTCTAGAGTAGATATCGGTGCTGTACCGGGGTACAAGTCAATGTAGAAGTCTATATTTCTTAGAGGAGGTAGTCCTGGAATGTCGTTAGGGAAAACATCCGTATACTGATCTACCACAACAAGAAAACTTGGACTCCACACATCAATCGCTCCAAGTATAAGACTAGACAACTGATGTGTGATCGGTTCCCCCTCCTTTGCGTAAGTCCATTTTGCATTGGATAGGCTCCCTTTTGGCCGGTGAAGGTGAAACTGGTCCCATCTGTGCAGATACACCACACTTTGCACCTAATACAGTAAATCTGAGCATGAACTATGGATAACCAGTCCATAGCCAAAATGATGTCGTAAGGCCTCGATGCCGCTACAAAACGATCCTAGCCAAAGCCCTCGCCTCCTTGAGTAATCTCACACTGCCGCCACCAGTGCGTAATCATCGAGTCTACTCTTGTAGTAGTCACTAGCCATAAGGATCGATCCAATGACTCTGTCGGAATCTCTGAGCTCTGAACGATGGAAGTGGAAATAAAATAATGACTCGCACCCGTGTCTATAAGTTCTGCATCAAGGGTGGAGTAGACACAGATAGTACCTCCAATCATCTCAGGTGCACCGTGGTCATAGGCCTCGACTGACTAGAGCTTAGCCCGCCTCTGTCCGCCTGCTCCCTGTGGTCGGGGTGGACCTTCTGGTGGTTGTGGTGGTAGAGCCTCAAAACAACGTCCACCACCCGCTGCTCAGCCAACTCCTCTGCCACATCTGCCTGCTCCTGGTGGACCACCACGGTCGAACCTCTGACTCTTCTTGGGAGGTGCCACTACTACCTTCTTCTCATCTGCATGGTGGGTCGGGCAGTCACGAGCCATGTGGCCTTGCCCGCCGCATGCATAACACTGCATGCTCCTCTTATAGATGGATCTGTCATGTGTTCCCCACACGACCGAACCTGTATCCTGGGGTCACCCACCTGATGAACTGGTCCACTTGGACCTCTGCGTCATCTGTCTATTGCCAGCTGCAGAAGACTCCGCTACGTGTCGCCCTATGGTGGGTCTCACCGATGGTGACTGCTCAGCAAGAAAACTCTCCACTAGAAGGGATCCCTCCAACACCCCCGCCTGTGTTGAAATGCTGAGGGGAATCGTCGAAGCCCCGATATCATGCCTGATTCCCTCCTCGAAGGTCTGAGTCCTGAAGAACGGGTTCTATACCATATCTGTAGCGTAGCACGAGAGCTCAGTGAACCTCGCTTAGTACTGGGCTACTGTCATGTTTCCATGCTGCAGATGAAGTAACTCTTGAATCTGCAAAGCATTAAGGGTGGTTGGAACAAACTTTGAGCGAAAGAGACTCTCGAAGTCTGTCCAGTGTAATGAAGCCTCATCCTGCACCTGGAGCATTAGGCTATACCATCTGCATACTACTTAATGCAGGATACTCACGGCAAGGATCACCATGATGTCGGCTGGTGTCCCTACCAATATGAAAACTCTCACGAAAGCCTCCATCCAATCCTTACCTGTCTATGGGTCAGTCTCTCCACGGAACCAGGGTGGCTTCTGGCATTGGAACTCGTGCAACGCACTCAGGAGGAATGTACTCTTTTATGCTGGAGTTGGTGCTATCGGTGGCCCAGCGGGGGTACTGCTGGTACCTCCGCTATGATGGGGCCCTGCACCGAGGCCTCGTCGCTCGGTGGGATACCATATCGTACGAAACATTGAACCCTAGCTAGCTGCCTTCGTGGGGCCATCCTAAAAAGAAACAGGTGCACCACGGTTAAAATAGTATACCTAGGGAGCTGACAGAAAGTAATCATGAAGAAAGTTTTTTCCAAGGAAACACACACGCAATCAGTTTTTTCGTGCACTGAGTCGGAGATCAGAAGTCAGAGTCCTAGTGTATGGATACGTCAGCCGCCACACCAAAACTGGTTTCCCTAAAATGGTAACCACACCCAAAACACTTAACAATATTTCCGTTAAAAGAATCATAGTCCAAGTTCTGTGGTAGAACCGACTCCTCTGATTCCAATTTGTCACGACCCGTCCTCGGAGCCCATGCCATGACTACCCCAAGCCCGCCTTCCATAGGCCAGGGTCTGGAAACTACCACCAAAGGCATAATACCTTTCAAAAGGGAAGTAATTTACTTTTAACCTATAACAAACACACAACCTAAACACAAGAAGCAAATTACGCAACTGGAATTAAACACTATGTAAAATTGAATACAAAAGAATGTTCTGAAAGGAAAGGGGCCGAAAATACAAGCCCAACAGTAAAGTACAACAACAGTAAAGCTAGTATAACTGCAGAAAGGTAAATAGGAACCACTGATTCTTCCTCTGGAAATCCCACCTGAAGGGTGGGTACAGATGGCCTTCTCAGCACCACAAGTCCGTCCATCCTTTCCGTGAACGTCTCACTAAGTGGTACACCTCTGGGTACCGTCCATCTCTACAACTCTCTACCTCGATCAGCGTTGTCCGTCATCTGCAACCAACACAACGATGTGAGGGCGAAGCCCGTGCAGGGGTGAGTATAAAATTACTCAGTAGGGGACCCCGAGACCCCCGAAGGTCTCCCAGAATCCACGAAGGATAACAACATAAGAAAGATACAAACACGAAGTATCAACTAACCCTACTTAGTTATATGACCATACATATACCTATGTTATCAATCACAGTAGGGCTCCAATTCTTGAGCCCATGCACAACCTAGTCCACACAGTAAGTAAACTCATTCACATTGATGATAATGATTGAATAGACAGGACTCATCTCACAAAGGTATACATATTTCGTAGAGTGATAGAGATGATCAGATGTAGTCCCTGATTCATCTAAGCTGTCAGACCCACACAGGATACAAGACCAGCTAATTTGTAGGACCCACACCAGATACAGGACGAACTATTCTGTCAGACCCACACATGATACATGAACAGAAGTCAAAACTGTCAGACCCATAGAGGATCTCGGTACAGTAGTCATCATTGCCGAACCCACATAGGATTCCGGTACAATAATCATCACAATAGAACCTACGTAGGATTCCGGTACAGTAGTCATCACTGTTGAACCCAAATAGGATTCCGGTACACTAATCATTGCTATCGAACCCACGTAGGATTCCAGTACAGTAGTCATCGCAGCCAGCTCTAGGGTTCCCGCACACAGTACACTCGATTCTAGGAGGGTCCGCTCCTTGAGCCAAGTGTCGATACATCAAATATCATGAAGTCCCGAGTTGATGTATCTCGTAGTTCCGTCTTATCAAAAGGAACCCAACGTGGATGACGACGCGTCAATCGGATGCCCGGTCTGAGAGTTATTGGCATTTCCGTTCCAGGGCCCCGGTTGGATTTATGCTCGAACAACACCCAGCTATTTTCAAAATTCTTCCAAAACTCACTTAAAGTATCAAAAAAGGACAGCCTCGTTGCGAGGGTCCTAGTGCCGCAGACGGCGCATTGATCGGACGTGATCTAAGAGATATTTGTATTTAAGCGAAGTCGGGCTCGGCCCATCAAGCCTAGTGGGCTAATGGGCCGGCCTGACCTAGTTTGGAGGGTCCGAATCGACTGAGTGTTGGTCTGGCCCAATGGGGCACTACCCACACACGGACCCTCCCGGTGGGTCCGACCCGGTTGGGGGGTCGGCCCGACCCGGTGGGGCGCGGCCCACCCGCGGACCCGGCCAGCGCTGTGGGCCGGTTCGGTTCGCCCGACAGCGCCTCCTCCTCCTCTTCCCAGCCGGCTGTAGCCGGCCGGTTTGACTCGGCGCATGCGGCCCACGCAATGGGCCGTGTTTCTTCCCACGCGGCGCCAAGCGACGCTGCGGTTCTTCAGCCCGACCGGCAGGCGGCCGACCGGTTCGCCCAGCAGTGCGGCCTCCAGTTGTGAGCCGTGGCCTTCTTCGCCACGCGGCGCCTGCGGGTGCCACGGTCCTCCATCCTAGATGGCCGTAGCTGGCCCGTTCTTCCAGCCCTGACGACATGAGGACGTCCAGTTCTTCTTCGGCCGAGCGGCCAGCAGATGCGGGCTGTGGTCTCCCTCCACGCGGTGCCTTCGTGCGCCACGACTCCTGCTCGCGGACTGTCCGGATCGGTCGGTCGATTGTGCCGTGGTCCGGGCGGCCTAAGAGGCCGCTAGTCTCCCTCCATCCCATGGTTCTTATCTATCACGGTGCGACCACACCACACTCTTTCGACTTCTCCTCCGACGTCAATCAACAATAACCAACGGAGGGACGCCGGGCCGTGCTGGTTCGACCCACGCCCTCCGTATTAGATGATATCATTTATCCAATGAAGAACAAAGGAATTCTTCGAAGAATGAGTGTATAATTTTATTCATTTAAAATTAATCAAATCCCCTTACCTCAATTCATAGTACATTGTCGAAGGCGTGGAAAAAGAATTTGACGACGTCGTCGAAGCTTGCTCCCGTCACACACCGCCGATTCCGGGATCAAGGGTCATCGTCTTTCTTCATTGGTGATGGTGCATTCTTAGTTGGAGAGAATGAGCATTCTTCATGTTCTTCACGTTCCTCATTGGAAAAGGGCCATCCTTCCGAGAGTCATCTCAAGCTCCCCACAGAATAATCACCAAGGTAATGTAAAATAATAGGCTCCCTAATATTTTAATGTTTCCATGCATTTAAAATGAATTCAAACCCTCAAATTAGTATAATGAAGACATTAATTAATTGTGTTGGCACAATTAAGCGGAAGGGAGGTGGAGAGTTCACCCAAATTAAATGAAGCGTGTTGGATTTAATAAATTCAAGGGGAGTTGAAGAGTTACGGGGGGGGGGGGGGTTCAAGGGGAGTTGAGAGGTTTGAACTTGTACGGGCCCCACCACAAAATATCCTCCCATGGGAGGTTATGTGGGGGTGGGCCCCACCTCCAACTTTTCCTTGGAGAAAATAACCACCACCCAAATAAAGTTATGTCACACATAACTTTTATTTAATTTATTAAGAATCCCCAAAAATCAACTTCCATCCTTGATAAAATGCAACTGTGGTAAAGGTCTCCTTAAGTGATTACTGGCGCTATGAGTTCATCGCTATCCTCAGATTTTAATTCCAAGCATCTGTTCAAAAGATATAAAATATCGCATGTACATTCACTGAACGTACCTGAACCAAAACTTCAGAAATTGATTTTGAGCACACTGGGCCTCAGAATCAAGTTCCATTAGAAACTGCGGACTCGTAAAATTTCAAAGTATTTAAGAAAACAATTTCCATAGGATTTCCGGGTCTTTACACCACAAGAAAAGGAATATTGAGTATTCCATAAACAATAATATTAATTTTATCATGTGAACCCGAACCAATTGGGCTTACATCAGCAGAACTTCATGCATGAAACAAATTCAAGTATTTCAGAAAAATCCCAAAGATATACCCCAACCATTTTTCGACGTGGAGAATCAAAAAATGAAGTCCATTTTTCAAAAAACAATTTTATAAATATTATTAATTTAATATCTAATTAAAATCATATTTTATTCTAAAAACAACAGTTTTAAAACATTTTTTTACGTATTTTAAAGCATAGGTATATCGTACTTACACTTGAATATTATTTATATGATATTATAAGTAAGGTTACTATTAATTTGGGAAAACCACTATTCATAAGGGTAGGTTACTATTCACAAAAATTATGTTTTTCTTGTTGGACTCCAAATAACTTACTGATCACAACTTTGTATGTTAGATTTTTGAAATTCACATCACAGAAGTGACAACTTATGTTTTAAGGGTCAAATAGAACTTAATAGTTAATTATGTATTAATTTCATGTGATTATGACATATTTATAAGAAAGGAATTTCCAAAAAAAAAAAATTGTGTTATGACATTATACATTAATGTATTGATCCATATACCCAAAAAAATGGAGTAGTAGAAAGGAAGAATAAAATCTTGGTGAAAATTGGAAAAAGCATGTTAGTAGAATAAAATATTTCAAAGTTATATTGGAGAGAAGCTATTAGTACTACTACACATGTTCAGAATAGATGTTTTTAAGGTCAGAATCCAAAATAATTCCCTATGAAAGGTGGTATACCAAAAAACCATCATTTATTTACTTAAATGTTTTTGGAAGTCCATGTTTACTAGAGATAAATAATCCTAATCTCAGAATGTTTGATGAGAAATACAAGGAAGAGAATTTTATGGGTTATTCACCCAATGGAAGAAGTGACAAATGTTGGAAATTTTTTTTACAAAATTTGGTGGTCTCATATGATGCAGAAGTTATTAAGAATCAAAATTCTTTAACAAGAGTTTATGGGAATGTCGAGGTTGAAAAACCGATATCTCTAAAGAAAGTAAAAGTGGAAAAAATAATTTTTATGAACATTCAGATGAATCGTGTGATCAGGAAAGTGAAGCAGGAAGAGGAACCATGATATTTAATACTTGAGAAAAACATGTTGAGACCAAAAAATATCTGGGAATTGTTACAAAAGTTTGGCATAAAATAATACAAAGAAGTTTCTACTCTTATATTAGTGGGGATGAAGTTGTGTAAATACGAGTCTAGTAGAATTGTAAATCAATGACTTTCAAAATATTATAGGTAGTATACTTTAACTTACAACATCAAGGAATGATATAGTTTTTTTTTGTGAATTTTTGTTCCTGGTACCAAAGTAATTCGAAAGAATTACACACACTGGAAGAAAACAGTCTTCTAAGATATATCAAAGGAACAACTTCAAAAGGGTTGTTATGATAAAGAAATTGTGAGATATAGTTTCATGGTTATACTGATGATAATTGTGCTATAGATTGTAATGATAGTAAAATCAACCCCAGGTGTTACATTTTTCTTGGGTGAATGTTGTATGGGTCTGCATAGTAAGAAACAAATATTGGTATCATTGAGCACAACAGAATCAAAATATGTTTCATCTATTTAGGTTTATACTCATATTTTTTAGATAAATTTAAAGTTGGAATATTTGAATGTAAAAGTTTCTAAACCACTGAAGAAACTTTGTGATAATTAGAGTTCAACTGATATTTCTAAAAATTATTTTCTACATTCAAGATCAAAAGACATTGATATAAAGTTTCACATTATAAAACAGAATGTTTTTGATGAAGATGTTTTTCTAGAATATATCTCAATGAATTATCAAATTTATGATATCTTTATAAAGGTAGTTCCAAAATAATGGTTTGTTGAGTTGAGGCTATATCTCCATGTTCCTCCTCCTCCAATGTCTTCTCAAATCTCATAAGGGAGGCCCCGACTATACTTTGGATTATATTGATAAAGGTGGAGAGAGGGTAATTTTTTTTTTACTTTGTGAGAAATTTTTACTTATCTTTCTTACGACACTAAAGATGTGGTTATATGATAATGGGGGAGATAACAATCAAGGGAGAGAGGAAAAGAAATTTGAGAAAAGATAAAAGTGACGGGGAAAATCTTTACACGCCTTCAAAATCTTCTTGTCCATGAGGGATTTAATACCTTAAAAAACATTACTTTATCAAGTAGTGTGGTGTTAGGACACAATATTTTTGAGAAATGGTATATTATGATAAAATTTAAAAACTTTGAGTTATTTGTAAACTTGAGTTTTGAATTTTTTTTAGAGTTTAAATTTTTTGAACTAGTGATGTCAAAAAATCCAAGGGGGGGGGGAGATTGATGAACCTTTGTGATGTTTTTGTTTTTAATGAAGTTTTCTATTTTTTTTAAAACTAAACTTTTGTAAAATTATATTTTTGTTCTTTGGGATTGGTCCCATTCCATCAGAATAAGATTTTTGTAAGAATGTTAAATTTTCCAAATGTTTTAATTCGAACACAAAGGGAGAGATAAGTTTTTTTCTTTGGGAACTTTTTTTCATAACACATGTTTCTAAGAAAAATTATTGATAATGTGGTGTACCATATGTATATGGTGTAATGAAGATGGAAGCTGGATGTTCTGTAAAGTTTTTGATCGGATGAACCATTATACTTAGATACATTGGAATGAAGTTCAAGATTCATCAGACTCGACATTGGTTATAAAGACAGAATTTTTAGAGTGAGAAAGTAAAATGATGCTTTTACAATATTGAAGTTATCATAAATCATGAAAACTCTGATATAATATATTTTGAAGAAATTTAGGAATCATAATGATTGTATCAGTTCCAGGAATCCATAATTTTTTCATCAGATTTAGAAGTACTGAAAACAGAAGTTTTCAGAAGTCTGAATGAGTTATAGTGGACAAGGTTTGATTAATTTCTATGTTGTTGAGTGGAGTTTCCATTGTAATGATAATTCCATCATAATGATAATTCCATCATTATTAGGATTCCATCATACTGACTCAAAGGAAGAAATTCAATAAGACTAACTATGAAGAAGAAATTTCATTGGACTGAATCTGAGAAGGAAAGACAATTATATTGACTCTATGGATTAAATTAAAGCAGACTAACTTTGAGGAAGAAGTTTTATCAGACTAACTCTGATAAGGAAAGACAGCCAGATTGAATATGATAAGGAAATACAATCAAAATAACTATAAGAGGGAAAGTCAATTAGAGTGACTCTAATAATTAAATTCAATTAGACCGAATCTAAGAAGGAATGTCAATCAGACTAACACTGATGAAAAAAACTCAATTCGTAATGAGCTAGAGAAGTAACATTATAATGAGATGGGGAAGTTTCATAGTAACGAGCTAAGGAAGTTCCAACACAATGAAGAAAAGTTAGGAAGTCCAAGAATAATAATTATGGATAATACTTAGGAAGATTATATAATATTTGAGGAGATTTGAAGTGGTTAAATTTAAAATTAAAATATGCATAGATCTTAGAGTTTTTGAATTTTAGTAAGAAATATATATTTTAGTTTCCTACCTTTATATCTGTAATATTCCTATAAATAAAAGCACCAAAAATTCTTAATTTTCAATTTTCATGTGAGCGGAAAAGGAAGAGTGATACTAATTTTCATGTCAAAGTTATCTTTCCAGACCTATATCTCATTATAAGGTTGGATATTTGATGGTTTTGTTTACCAAACTGAGGAAGATTATACTGAGAATTTAAGAAGAGTTTGAGTAATGAAAATCAAGAATGGATTCATCAGAATAAATTCACCCAACCGAGTCTATCAGATTCAGCCTCATCGGACTGAGAAAGATCTGACTGAGTAGTTGAGTAGAGTTTGAGAAGTAGAGCTTGAGAGAAGGGTTCATTATAATGATTCTATCATAATGAGAAAACTGGACCGATGCAATTGGACCCAGGGTCATCAGACTAAGGTTTTAGATAGAGTTTTGGGGATAAAAATATTTTCTGTTCTATTTATATGGATCAAATTGTTTGTAAGAAAACATTCTAAATTTATGGGAGTCATTATAATCTTTCATATTGATAGATAGAAGGTGTCTAACTAGAGTTGGTACAATTTTATTTACTTATTCATAATAATGAATTTCCGTTGTCCCACTTGAGTGGATATGGAAAGGATGTAGGTTATCAGATTGAGGCCGAACCTTGTAAATATTGCATGCTTTACTTTCTTTACTAATTTTTCATGCATGAGTATTTAGCACAAGATGATAAGAATATAAACATTAATAGTTTGTAGGGGTTATTGTTTTTAAATGTATTGAAACTTATAAAAGAGAAAAAATGATTCACACCCATTCTTATTTTTTATTCAATCATATGGAACTTCAATTATAATACCATTGCTATTAACATAAAAATATTGATCAATATTGAACTTTAAGAGAGATCACAGAGAGGCAACCAGTGCACATATACAAATTTTTTGGTTCGCTTGGGATAAGGTAAAAACTGGGGTGGTGGTGGTAGTGGGGTTGGGTTAGTGTTACAATTTTCTTCTTCCAAATCCCAACCCCTCACCTAATTATTCATTATGTTTCCCTTGAATCATAATTATTAAAAAATAAAATAAAATCACAAAAAGTTAAATAATGTGGTTTTCATCTTTGAAGAATAACTATATTCCCACTGTGTGGTGGTTTTTACCCCCTATAGTTTTTATTTTATTATCAATAATGAAATTAGGAAAGGGTATGACCATGAACCTATACAACTACTAAAATAAATCAGAACTTCATGAATGTAACAACTTTTTGTATTGATATGAAGAATACACCTTTGAAGAAAAATCACCAGTGAACATGAATGTCACAATAATAGGGTGAATGTGACCTTTTTTATTTTACACTCAATAAAAATCTTGGACCATATATTACTTTATCTTTATTTGATACCCTTATTGTTCTTTTTAAATGTAGTATTAGGTCATTTTAAAGACTTTTATTTTCATCCTCATCTCACTAATTTTATATTTCATGTCATTTGAGGATGTATCCATATTTTAATATGGAAATTATTCCTTTAAAAAAGGAAACATGATCTCTTCCTTAATTCTAATTAAATCCAAGTCATACATTTTATTTAAAATTATATTAAATCTACATGATACTTGGAATCATATTTCTTCAAATATTTTATAAAAACCATGGTCATTAATTTTATCCATGTTGTCTTACATGTTTGCATGAATAGAAACTCTCAATGAAACTCTTTATTTCATGAAATGATTGAAACCTTACTTGCATTCATGTCACAATAGTTGTAACAGGACACCTCAGGTCACAACACAACTATCTGTCACAATAAAAACCATATTTGGATGATATTTTCTTTAAATTGATCAATGACATGTTCTTCTTTCCTGAACAAAGTCCTTTCATTCCTATTAAAAAATAATCATCATATTCACATCTAATTCAATATCTTCTAATAATCACAAGAATCATGATTTTTAACCTTTAAGAAACAAAACAAAACTATTTTTTTAAATCATTTTTATAGAACTTTATAAACTAATAAGTCATATATACTATATTTAATATCTTTGTATGACAATATAATTCCTCCCTTCTCCACATTTTCACTTATCTGAGGGGAAAAAATCACTTGTAATACATTAAATATATTAAAAATCATAGGATTAATTTTCCATTTGAAATATTTATTTTTGAGAAAATATATTACATAACATATTGAATATATTATGTATCATACATACTCTTTATGTATCTCGTGTTGGATTTATCCTTTTCCAATTTGTAGAGATCTATTCATGAAATATATTATACAGACCATTCGTTTTCCATTTCCCTACCCCAACTTACTAGAAAAACTTACGTATTATACAGAGAGGATATTATGTATATAGGGAACACATTTCCAATTTTTCAGTTGCGAGGAAGACACCACATATTAGGTATGCAAGGATGTTTTTTAACTGTTTCAATTTTTTTTCACTAATCATCATCCAACATCAGTATCCTTCCCAAATATTCTAAAAAACATATCTCAGTAACTCTCGATTCATTACCAAACATTTCTCAACCCCAAAAACATATGTATTAACCAAAAATACAATATCATTCTCAAATGGGTTTAACACCCACCTTCAAAGATATGCTAGTATCTCAATTGTAAAGGTAGAAAGAGGAAGAGATCTTTGGGAGGTAGAAATTCTCTACTAATTAATTTATTGAGTAATTCCACCATATTGTTCATATTCGAGCCTCATTTATATAGTCTTCAGAGGAAATCCATTATCCCTTTCATCTCCTCATACATTTCATAAATGTATGCGTAAAATCCTCTTGTTACAACTCTTATGATCTTCATTCATTATTATTATCCCCAAAATTTCATCTTATGAATAATTTAAATTCTTGATATTCATTGATGGAATATTTTTAATATTTAACACTTAATGTTAAATTTCCATTATATTAATCATAAACACTATTTTTGTTATATAGTACTATTCAATATATGATTATAATTCTTGGAGTTTTATGATATAACCATATTGTAATTACAATTTGGTAATGGAAGTGGTACAATATAATATATTCCCCTTGAGGATATGACCAATCCAAGGTGTGTGATATGATTTAGATTCCATGCATGTTGTACTATATGACATATATATCATACCATACAACATAGTCTTAATGCATCACATGCATATAATTTTTAAGACATATCTCATTCACTATATGTGTGTGTGTATATATATAGATAAATCATTATAAATATATATAAATATATGAAAAATAAATGTGTGTGTGTGAACATATATACCTTCATCAATAAATAATATGGTAGAAAAAAATTCATGATTTACATAAAATAACAACTTTTAATTCTTATACCTAGGATTTTATGTCAATTTGATAAAGAAATTCATGGTGTTTTGTGGAGAAGTAGAGGAGAGTGATGGTTTTGGAAGGGATCTCGTAGAGCACATATGAAAGGAGGAAGAAGAAAATGTCGAGTTAGGTTAAAATAAACTCACCTTTCTTTGTACTATAAGTAAAAACACATTGAATGAATACATTCATTTATGCTTGTATGTGTCGATAAAGATTATTCTTTCTTTTCACTATATGTAAAATTAATGAGAAATACATCATTTTTATAGCATATTTTGGTATACTGTAATTTTTATGCAACTTGAAATATTTTTCTGAGATATACATGGCATCATGGGGAGGAAATTTAGGAATTATCTTAAAAATGAAAAATTGTTAATTTTTTTATAAAAAAAATCATTAAAAGTAATATTCAATCATTATTATGAAAACAAATTTAATTAATTAATAACCAATCAGAAAATACTTATAAAAAATAAAATTTTAATAACTTATAAAATTTATAAATTGTTAAAATAAAGTATCAAATTTATCAATAATTTATTTGAAAATGAAAATATAAATATAAATAACAATAATAAATAATAATATGAAAAAATTCATTCAATTTAATAGAAGTTTAAATTTAATGATTTTATGAAAATTATTTACAACAATGTTTTAGGATTGAAAAAATTTAGAATGAAAAATTGAAATTATATTTTTTATATTTATATTAAAACAAAAACTTGATATAAATATTTTTTACTATAAAATAATAAAAAAATGCATATATTAATTATTTTTATTAAATGAAAATCATTTTTGTTATCATGTTGGGCTGTGGGGAAAGTCACTCTAACATCTATAGATCTCAAAATTTTATTTTAGTAACAGACATCTCTTGAGTTTTTCAAATAGATCAATATATCCACTGAGACATATTGTGAGTGGTGGGTCTGGATCCACCACTATAGAAGAAAATAATAATTGTGTTGATGTAAACCACTTCGAGAAGATGGGACACATGGGTGGATGTTCTGTTCCCAACCCCAAACCCACCAAATTAAATTTTAATTGATTTAAATGGAGAATTAACTATGTGAAATACATTACTCCATCTTTGGTGGTGGGGTGGTAAGTGTTTGGGGGGGGGGGAGGCATGGGGTTAAGTTTCTAGGCCAGTAGTTTTACTTCAATTTCACTTTATCATCATGTGCCGCACTTGCGGTGGTACCCAACCTTTTAACTATGTGAAATACATTTTATTAGTTTTATGATATAGTTAAAAAGTTTATTATCTAATTTAATGGATAATAATAATTTCATAAACCAATAAAAAAATAAATAAAATAAAAATATATATTATTATTAATGAACATTTTTTTCACTTTCCATGAAAGTAAATTTAGCACACCTATAATATTGCAATGTTTTCATATAAAAATGAAAATAATTATTTGAAGCGAAAATATGTAAATGTTATAATATTTTTATTTTTATATTTATTTTTAAACTATCATAAAAAACAACATTTAACATTTTGACAAGAAAAAACTATGTGGAATACATTAAAAATTAAAAAAAAAATTAATCAAATATATATTTTAATAACTCAAAATAAAATATATATGGATTTTTATAAGGTTTATTTAAAAACCTATTTCACATATTACACTGATAATTTTAATTTTATGATGAAATATAAGTATGAAAATAATCACTTCTACATTTTTATATGAATTTTAAACTCCTGAAAATTTTAGTTTTATTTCACTGGCTATGTGAGATAATTCAGTTGTAAAAATAAATAGAAAATTTAAAAACTAATAATATATTCTTACAAGTGAAATTTATCTCTCCAACCAAGTGATATAAATTCCATATTGTAGCTTTAAAATATTTGGATTTTTTATTTGAATAAAAAAATTACTGCTCATAAATTTGAAGGGTTTCTAATGATTAAATGACACTTGTCCATGACAATGAAAGATAATAGAAACATTAAATCCCTAGATTTTTATTCTATGAAAACCAAAACCATGTAAAGATAAATAAAGAACACGTACTTTTCACCAAATATCACTTCTTATCCTTTTTTTTAATCATTGTGATTGATGATTATTATTAATAAAAAATTTAAAGACTCTTCCCTTGAAGGTGTATCCATGGCCAAATGAATCTTCGAACATTTGGGTGAGATTCTCCCATGGTATTCTTGTACCTCTATATGGCTAAGTGGGAAGAAATAATAGATCAATGGGATAATCATTAGAAGGTAAGAGCAATCTCAAATTCCCATCTCAGTGGAACTAGAATCCCTAAATATCCCTCAGGGATGTTCTATGTGTGTTCATCCATTTACTCAAATGTTATGAAATATATGAGTAAATAGAAATGATTAAAATTCTCATAACCATCAGAAAAAATGCATTGTCCTAACATGTCTCATCATATACAATATTATACATCAATGATTACTATGGAATAATTTTGAATGATAACTTTTAATATTCAAATTCCTTAATCAATCGTAGGGTGTTTTTGTAGATCATACAATATGAATCTAAAAAACCCATATGATAAATTTTTTTTAAAAAGTTTTTGTATTTGTTGACAACTAAAATTTTTTTAATTTTTTTTTTATTATTTAGGAATCATACCCAATCCATCGTAATATGATTTGTAAGAAATTTGAAATTTGTTTAAAGTTTGAATCCATATATAAGGGGGGAGAAAAATTTTGTTTTACAGAAACATTATTTTTCATGACTCAGAGAATCAGATTTAGGTCTATCTATATGACATTAAAGATCATTGGATATAAAATAATTGAAGGCATAAATTCTTACTTGAAGTTTTACTTTTCCATAATCAGAAAAAGAAAGATGTTATTGAGTAAAGAAGATATAGTAATGTTGAAGATGTTTTTTGAAGAAGGTGAAGATAAGTGTTAAAAAGTTTTCATACATTCTAAATAAAATAATATGATGCTTTTCTAATTATAATGTTATCAAAAATCATGAAAACTCTCATGATAAAATATTTTAAGTAAATGGTGGATTGGTTTAAAGAATTTTTGAGTTACAGTATGAAGATTACATCGTAATGATAATTCCATCATAGTGTTAATATCATCATAATTAAAATTATGACATAATTGGAATTCCATCATAATGATAATTCTATAATTATGAGGATTCCATCAGAATTATATACTATGAAAAAAAATTCATAATAAATTAGAAGGATATATAATTCATAATCACAGAGAAGGAAACCAAATTCTTAATGAACTGAGAAGGAAATAGAATTCTTAATCACATGGAAGGAAAAAAAATTCATAATCACTGAGAAGGAAATAAAATTATCAATGAACTAAGAGGGAAACATAATTATAAATGAGTTGAGAAAAAAAAGAATAATGAGATAATAAGTAAAAATAAATTCTAATGATCTAAGAAAGAAAAATATTCATATTAAGCTAAGTAGGAAATAGATTTGTAATCAGCTGAGAAGGAAGTAGATTCGTAATGAGCTAATTACGAAGAAGACTCGAAAAGAAAATTCTATAAGATTTATGAAGAATTGGACATGTCAAACTTGAAATTCAATTTGTCATAAATCTCATAGAAATAAAATAGGATTGAATAATTCATGGTTGAAGTTTAGATGTGAGAGTTTTTTCAAGGTTTTTGAAATTTTAGGAAGTGGGGAAATTTTTCAAGTTTCCCACTTTTTTTTTCTAAGTCGCTAATAAAGACTTGGTTAGATTACTAATTCATAGTTGAATTTTTTCACACAAGCAGAAAAGGTGGAGCGCTAAAAAAATCAACTGAAAGTAATTCTTGGAATGGGAACTAATGAGGAGGATCAAACACTAGAATGTTTGTTTAATTGTTTGAGCATTTGAGTAGAGTTTGAGGTTTGTAGATTGAGAATGGGTTCAATGTATTGAGAGAATCAGATCCAAACTCTTCGTATTGAGATAATTAGATCCAAACTAATTGTAATGAGAGCATTAGTTCCAGACTCATTATATTCAGAGAATTATATCCAGAATTATTGTATTGAGAGAATCATATCCATATTCATTGGATTGAGAAAATCAGATCCAGCCACATTGGACTAAGGATTCAGACTGAGCAATTGTGGTGTAGTTTCAAAAAAGTAGTTATTCTTTTGTTTGGATAAATTGTTTTATAAGAAACCATTTTAAATTTATGGGAGTCAATATAATATTTCTTATCAGGAGATATAATGTGTCTAACAGGAGTTGTCACAAGTTGGATTCACTTATTCATAATTGTGTATTTTCATAGACCCATGAGAGTGGCTATGGAAAAGATTTATATTATCACATTGATCCTGAACCTTTCAAATCTTGTGTTCTATACTTTATTTCATACTTTTGAATGAATGATTATTTACTACTATTTAATAAATAAATTAATCTTAAAAGTTTGTAGGGGTTATGTTTATAATGTTTTTGAAAATTATTAAAAGTTAAAAAATGATTCAACCCCACTTATCAATTGTTATTTGATCCTTTGGAACATACATTGGTATTAGAGCAGGTAACCTTGTTTAATACTTATCATGTATAATATCAATTCTATCAACAGTTGATGAATTCCTAAATTTGATGAAAAATATATTATGGATGAAAAAATATAATGATTCCTAATCTCATATCTCTTATTCTAGAAGTTTTTGGTGATTATACTATTGAGGTTCCACCTATTGAGAAAGATTCCGCAATGAAAATTAATGATAATAGAAATATATCAGTAGAGGTAAATGATAGAAATTATATTCTAATGTCCTTATCAATTTTTTTATCAAAAGGTGATGGATCTCAAAACTTCAAAAAGTATGCGGGACAACCTGGAATGTGTTTTAAAAGGGAATACTAAAGTTAAGGAAGAAAAGATACAAATCTAGTCTGGTAAGTGTGAAGATATGCGAATGAAATATGAAGATCCATTTGATGATTTCTTTACTAGTGATAATGTATTTTTTTAACATCATAGGATTCAAAGATGTCCGGGAAGATTCTACAATTCAAATTAAACTTGTGAGAAACTTTTTAGATAGGCTTGATTATAAAATTTCTTCTTTAGAAGAAAAGAATTATTTATCTTTTGATGAATTTCATAACATTAGTGTTTCTTATTAAATTTTTAAAGATCAAATATTTTAAAATAATATAAAAAATGAAATGGATTTTGAAGTGATGAGAATGGAAAAATCCAAGGTGTTGAAAAAGCTGATCCTTGTGAGTATGAAGATAAAGAAGATGACGAATTGAATTATAATGTTATGTATCTTATCTCAAAGAAACATCAGATAGGAAGAGTAAAATATGGAGGTAAACTTACCCTCAAATGTTTTTGAGTGTGGTGGAATCAGACCCTTTACTATAAATTCCCCCATGAATAAATTTGGATAATATCGAGATGATTCTGATGAAAAAACTCAATGGAAGTAGTGGAAAAAATGTTAAATAAGAAAAGTATTACAAAAAATAAAATAAGAATTTTACTGAAAAATAACACGTATGTTGATTAATGAAACTGAATCATACTGAAATGAAAAGAATTATTTTAAATATGTATGTTCAAAAAAATTCATAACCTTTATTGAAAAAGTTGACAAAACAAAATATTCCTCAAATAGTGAAAAAGGTGGTGAATAATCTTATAGAGACTATCAAATAAGAAAAAATCTTGTTTCATGTCTTTAGAAAAATAAAAATCTAAATAAATAAATTATAGTAATGAAAAAAATATTATGTAGAACTTTATGATGGAAGAAAAGATGTTATTATACAGGAGGAAGAATAAATTAGGGAGATTTTAAGTTATGAACATAAAATTTTTAAACAGGGAAAGATGATTGAAGATATTGGTAAGAATTTGGAAGCTAAGGAAGAATATGTTCAAAAGTTTAGATAAAAACTTATTGAGTCTAAAATAACCATGAGGAATATAAATGAAAACTTTAACAACGCTTCAGAAGTAAAAGTTGGGACTTCTAAAGTTGTTGAGAAGGATCAATACGAGAATGAAGTGAAATATTCTCTTACAAAAAATAATGTTTCATATGATTATTTTGACATTTTAGGTTCTAGAAAAAGTATTGGGTAATATTTTACGGGGAAAAGATGTGATAAACCTACCAAATCTACAAAATTAGAAAGCTCGCTCAAAAGGAAAGATGGTCCACATCCTGTGTATCTTAGAGCTAACAGAAGTTTCTACAGTAAAAAATATTTATTAAATAGAAAATAAAGATTTTATGGCTATTTCTGGGGTTTTGGAATCTATGGAAACATAGTATATTATTTTGTGCACAACATATCTATACCTATAATAATATTTGAGCAAAGTGGAATAAATATTGGAAGTAAAATGAGTAACTTTCCTAGCTTACAAAATGTTGAAAAGGAGAATTATCAAGATGTTTGAAAGTTTCCAACAAAAAATAAATTTCGATGTCTGGAGGAAGTTTGTAGAAGATGTTAGCAAGATGTTTATCATGCCAAAATATGTATGCAAGTACTTCTAGAACAAATTACTTATTATAGAGAAGAAAAAGAATTTGAAAAGAAGAAAGTTGATGAAATAGATTTTGTTTTTGAGACAAGTTTGAAAGAAAGTAGAAAGAAAAAACCATGGATACTTGGTAGTGGATATTATTAAAATATGAAATTTGATATAAAAAATTGAAATTTTTTTAAATTCACAATGGAGGATTAGTTACCTTTGTTAATGATAGTTCCTTAAAAATCAGAGGAATCAGAATGACAGGGGTTGAATTCTAAAAATTAAAATATAAGAAAGTTTTATTTGTTGATGGGATAAAACATATCTGACTTAGTGTAAGACAACTTTTTTATATTGGAAAAGAAGTTGTTTTTAGAAAATATTTATGTATCACCAAAAGTGTAAAATATGGAGAAGTTATTAAAAAAATGTGAAAGAAATTGTTGGAATCTTTTCCAAATAGAAGAATTCAACAACTCCTATTACTTGAGCGTGGGAGATGAAAAAATCATGGCATCAAAGAATAGGGAACCTTGGATAGAAAAGTATGAATAAAATTTCTAAATTTGATGTAGTTGAAAATAATCTAGAATTGAAAATAATAGAAGAAGATGTTTTTATAATTTGTCAAAAGGGAATTCAATTAACAAAAGTGACAAAAGAGTTAACATTCAATCCACCATACCACTTGGGCTTATTCATTCTGATTTATGTTAGCTGATGAGGCATCAAGCAAGAAAAGGAGATTTACACTCTATCACTTTTATTGATGATTTCACTCATATTACAAACATCATGTTTATGAAGCACAAGTTAGTTGCTATTTAGATGTTCAAATTCTTCATAAAAGATGTTGAGAAAGAAAAGGAGGTTTCTATAAATAAGCTGAGAACAAATAATGGTACTGAATTCCAAAATAATACCTTTGAAACTTATCTGATAAAACATGGTATCAAAAATCAATATAGCATTCCCTATAATCCACAAAAAGATGGAGTAGTAGAAAGAAGGAGTAGATGTTTGGTGTAAATGGGAAGAAGTTGTTAGAAAAATACAAACTTTCAAAATTATATTGTTGAGACCCAGTTAGTACTACTGTACATGTTCAAAATATTTTCTTGTTGAGATTATAAACTAACATGAATCATTATGAAATGTTGTATAATAATAAAAAATCATTGAAATACTTCATAGTTTTAGGAATTACATGTTTGTTCAAAATAAAAAATTTGGATTTGGGAAATTTTGATGAGAAATATGAGGAAATAACATTTATGGGTTATTCAACAAATGTAAGAAGTTACGAATATTTGAACAAATGTTTAAATTTTTTGGTGGAATCCTATTATGTAATGGTAATTGAAAATAAAAGTTATTTAATAAAATTTGTTGATAATGCTGATGAGGATAAAATAGATAATTCCAACAATAGTGAAATAAATTCAAAATATCCTCATAAATATTCAGAAGAATCATGTTATGAGGACATTTTAGTTGAAAAAAGAATTTAAATTTACAACTTTACAAAAACACCTGGAATCAAAAAAAATTATTGGGAATTATAATTCTCTGATTCAGACTAGAAATAAGTTGATATTATAAAACAATACTTGAATTATCTCAAAAGTTGAACCAAAATAAGTTTTAAAGGCTATTAAACAAAAATAATCGGTGGATTCTAAGAATGAAGAATTATATGAAATTGAATAGAATGAAACATAAGAACTTTTTTGACGGCTATAAAATTAAAATGTTACCTGAAAAAAGTGGATTTATATAAAAAAACTGAATGAGAATAAAGAAGTTTCAAGAAACAAACCAAGAATGGTTTATAAAGGATATTCATAGGTAGAAGTTGTTTATTTTTATAAAACCTTTTCCCCCATTATTAAGCTAAAAGCTAATCGAATGTTTCTCACAATGGTTTCTGATCAGAATTACAATGTTTATCCGATGGATGTAATTTCATCTTTCTTAAATGGAGACATAGAGGAATATTTTTACACTGGAAAAACTTGTAGGCTTATACTTTATGAGGATGGAAATAATGTTTGTGAACTTTTGAAATATTTGTCTGTGCTGAAACAAGCTCTACATGCATGGTATTCCAAACTTTCCATTTTTCTGTAAATGTTGAAATTTTCTAAATGAAAAGTTGATAGAAAATTATATGTGAAATATGTTGACTCCAAAAATATAATTTAAATTTTTTATGTTAATGATCTAATTTTTACCAGGGATAAAAAATATATTTTTAAAAAATTTCGGGACAAATGAAGAAGAATTTTGAAATTTGTTTGTTAGAAGAATTAAATTTCCTCCTTGGCTTACAATTTAAAAAAAATGAAAAATACATTTTCGTATCTCAAGAAATGTATGTCAGGGAATTGTTAAAGAAGTTTTGGATGGAAGAATACAAAAAAGTTTCAACTCTTATTTTAGTGAGCATAAAGTTGAGTAATGATGAATCCAGAATAACTGTGAATCAAAAAGTATATAAAAAGCAGATAGGAAGTATTCTTTACCTTACAACCTTAAAGCCAGATATTGTATATACTTTGACTTCGTGTTCTAAGTATCAAAGTAATATGAACAAATTGAATATGTTGGAAGAAAATAGGAATTTGAGATATGTCAAAGAAAACACTTCACATGGATTATTATTCAAAAGATATAGTGAGATTATGTTTCATGGTTATAGTGATGCGAATTATATTGGAGATTGTATTGATAGAAAATAAACCTCAACAGGAACATCATTCTTGGGAGAATGTTGTGTAAGTTGGCATAGTAAGAAAAAAAAATAGTAACTCTGAGTATATAAGAATCATAATATGTTGCAGCTACTCAGGATTGTACTCAAATGTTGTGGATGAATGTTCAATTGGAAGATTTGAAAGAAAAGGATTCTATAAAATTAAAGATACTTTGTGATAATCTAAGTGCAATTGTCTTTTCTAAAAATCCTATTCAATATTCAAGATCAAAACACGTTGATATAAATTTCACTTTATAAAATAGAAAGTTGGTGTTGGATATGTTTTGATGGAATTCATTTCAACAAATTATCAGATTGTGGATATCTTTAAAAAAGAAATTCAAAAAGAATGTTTTTTGGAATTGAGGATGTAACTTCATGTTCATCCTCCTCCAATGACTTCCTAAAACTATAAATAATGTCCCCCACTATGCTTTGGATTATTTTAAAAAAGGGAGAGAGAAAGTATCAACACCTTAATTTGTAAGAAGTCTTTACTTATCTTTCTTTATTGAATATAACACTGTGGTTATCATAAAATCGAAGAGAGAAAAAGAAAAGTGAGGGAATAAAAAAAGTGATGGGGATAAAAAAAAGCTTGAGATGTTTACCAAAGTTGAGTTGTGAAAATATTCTGAGAGTTTAAAAACTAGTTAACAAGGCTTGTAAACAAATCAAAATGGGGAAATTGAAGAACCTTTGTGATAATTTTTTTTAAAAAGTTTTTTTATTTGTTAATTACTAAATTTTATTCTATAAGAATGTTTTCGTTATTCAGGTATCAGACCCAATCCATAATAATGATATTTGTAAGTAAGTTGAATGTTTCTAAAGGTTTGAATCCAAAGGTAAAGGGGGAGAAAAGTTTTTTTTAAAGAAAAATTGTTTTTTTGGACACAGAGAATTCGATTCAGGTCCATCGTTATGACATTGAAGATCATCGAATCCCGAAGAATCAGAGGCAAACATTTTTTTGGAAGTTTTACTTTGTTCTAATCAGAGAAATAAATATGCTTTTGAGTGAATAATTCCTAATTATGATGAAGAAGTTTGTTAAAAGAATTGAAGAAAAGATTTATAAAGTTTTAAAACATTCCAATTAAAATTAAATGATGCTTTTTTAATCATAAAGTTCTCACAAATCATGAAAACTATCATGATAAAATATTTTAAAGAAATGGTGGAGTGGTTTGAGGAATTTTTCATTTGTAATATAGAGATTCCATTAAAATGATAATTCCATCGTAATGGGAAATCCATATTTATGGGAATTCAATTGTAATGATTATTCCATTATTATGAGGATTCCATAAGAATGAGATGAGAAGGAAAAAACCATAATCACTAAGAAGGATACAAAATTCATAATCACTG
Source organism: Viscum album (assembly GCA_963277665.1). NCBI lineage: Eukaryota > Viridiplantae > Streptophyta > Magnoliopsida > Santalales > Viscaceae > Viscum > Viscum album. Next base: position 1,774,440,674 of record OY728142.1, on the reverse strand, counting down.
AGAAGGAAATAGAATTCATAATGAGTTGAGAAGGGAAAAGAATTTGAAATAAATGAGAAGGATATATAATTCTTAATCACTAAGAATGAAATAGAATTTTTAATGAACTGAGAAGTAAGTAGAATTATTAAGGAACTAAGAAGGAAACCGAATTCTTAATGAGATGAGAAGGAAAACAAAATTCCAAATGAGTCCAGAAGGAAACAACGATCATAATGCGATGAGAAAGAAATATATTCTTATTGATTTGATAATTTTTTTTAATGAGATGAGAAGGAAAAAGATTCGTAATGAGGTGATTTCTAAGAAGAATCAAAAATAAAATTATAGAAGTTTTATAAAGAATTTATGAGGTAAACCTTGAAATTAATTTTTTCATAAATCATGGAAAAATCAAAGGAGTATTGAATAAGTAAAATTTTATGTTTAAATTAGTGAGGTTTTCAGAGTTTTAGAATTTTTTATTTTCTCGCTTTTGTTTTTTGAGTCGCCTATAAGTACTTTCTATGATCGTTCATTCATTGGTGATTTTTTCACACATGAAAAAAAGGAAGAGTGCTGAACAAATCAAGTGAAATTAAATATCAACTAGAGATATAATGAGGAGGATCATACATTTGAATGTTTTTTTACCAGTTTGATCATTTGAGTAGGGTTTGAGTTTTGAAGATTGATAATGACTTCATCATATTGATTCCATCATATTGAGAGAATCGAATCCAAACTCATCATATAGAGAGAAGCAGATACAGAATCATCATATTGAGAGAATTTAATCCAGACTCATTGTATTTAGAGAATTAGATCAAGGATCGACGTACTGAAATAATCAGATCCAGAATCATCAGAATGAGAAAATAAAATCCATCCAAATCAGATTGAGTATTTAGACTGAGCAATTATGGAGATGTTTTTACAAAGTATTTATTCTTTTTTTTTGGATAAATTATTTTATAATTAAACATTGTAAACTAATGGTAATCAATATTTTATTTACTATGGGGACATAAACAGTTTCTAATAAGAGTTGGAAAAAGTTATATTCACTTCTTCATAATAGTATATTTCCATAGACCCATGAGAGTTGATATGGAAAGGATGTGGGTTCTCACACTGAGGCCGAACCTTATAAATCTTATGTACTTAAATTTCTTTACCACTTTTTAATGAATGAGTCTTTACTATAAGTTGATAAGGAAAGAAATCCTAAGAGGTTACATGGATAATTTATGAATTTGTTTTTGAAACTTATAAAAATTGAATAACAGATTCAACATACCCTTCTCATTTGTTATTTGATCCTCTGGAACTTCAGGTTCAACACATAACATAACCTGAAGATATGAACTATTCTATACACTATGACTAGATTAAGTAGCTTTGACATGACACCATCATATCATATATAATGATATGCCCAAAAAATCCATTATATGCATGGATATTTTACTACCAAATATCCTATTATCATCACATATGACATGAACAATATACAAAAAATGTTTATAGGATTTATAAAATATCTCCATCAATATCCCAACTGCAATAAATCCCCATAAATATTGTTTTATTTCACTATATATTTTATCATATACAATAATTCAAGAAATGACATCCTAAACTCTTTATGGATATTTCCAAAACACTTTTGGAAAGATATCTTCAAATTTATCCTATATTACATCATGTTAAATAACTTTTGAATGTGTATCCAAAATTCCTTTTAGATAAACTCAAAAATAAAATGTGACATACTCTCTAGGTTTTTTAATACTCAATCCTCAATTATTCTTACTACAAAGTGTGACCCCATGGGCCTTTATATCATTGAAAAAATATAAAAATTATAGAATTTATTGATGTAAGAATAGTGTGGCCTCTAGGAAAGAATTAGTGCTAATCAAGCTATAAATAGATCTGGTGTGATCTCTGTCAAACACATGTATCTCTATTCATGTGTCCAACAATTGTATCATATAGAAGCATGAATTTAAAAATGATCCCTTTGTTCAAGACATCATGTAACCATGTGAGACAAAGTATGTCTATCTTGTATAACTACTCCTATGTTCTAAATTCTATGAGTATACATTGACTAGGACAATAAATATATCACATGCTATTCATCATTATGGATGAGAACTTCACATGAATTATAATGGATACCAAGATTTTGATAGTGGGTGATTCAGGTGTCGGAATGGAGATAGAGCAGGCGACATGGATACCCCAATAGTCCCTCCCCCACAAAATGTAGAGGGATTCACCTCGTCACCTCTAATGTATCAGCATTGAAAATTTGTCCCCTTTACCATCCCAAATATTCTACCCACCATTCACAAAACTAGGTTATTCTCTAAGATACCGTCATGAGATGATAGTTTCCTCATGCTTATAATCTCTCCCAAGGAGTTCACAGAATCCTTTACACTTTTGAATCTTTCTTTGGTGGATCAGTTCAGAAAGAATCATCCCTCAGTCGATTCCTCCGACATTTATGTTTATGAATGTTGGGGTTTACATGATCATAGGAATGTAAGGCCTTTGTAATAACATAATCTTATGATACCTTTGGTGTCTAATGATGACCTAATATTAGAATGGTTATTTTTTGTATGAATCTTTAATAGTTTTCAGTACTCTATGTTTTGTTGGACTCTTGATTTCCAATTGAATCAAGCACCTCCCACAATGTCTATCTAGGTTTGTTTCCATAATATTCTTGATAATATGGTGTGTTAATTATTATGTATCTATAACAAGAATCTGTCTCTTTTCCACCCCATTTATTCGCATATTTATTTTTAGGTTAATGTTTCAAAGGAACTAGTGGGATATATTTGGATTGAGATTGAAGGGGAGTTCTGACAGAAGAAAAAGGTATTCTTTGAGTCTTGTGTTGACTATTTTTCTTTGTGAGATCATTTCAGTCATGCTCAACCAACCTTCTAGTGTTCTGATTAATAAGGATCTACCCAATATGATCAGTCAACAAGGAAGTCAGTTACGAAAGTTCATGCTAAAGTTGAGACTCAATATAATATTTGACCCTTTTAGGAGTATTTTGATCACTACCAATTATCCCAATGGATTAACATAAGAGTAAACTTTATTTTTATTGGAAGGTTTTAATCATTCACATATTAGTGACAAGATTAACCCAAGGTTTTCCAATCCAACCCATTAAGTTTTAGAAAAGATCTCACATGTGAAGGATGTAGTTTAAGGAACCTATTTAATGATAAAAGTGATCTCTGGAATTACCAACCAGTCATACATTTCTGTAATATCTTCTATACCATGAGGAGGATATTATACTAGTGGTATTGATCTTGTTTGTTCCTCCAGGATTCTAGAGGTGTAAGGGGTGATGGGTGAGCCTTATCATTCCAACAATATATCTTCCAACCCTATTTCTAAGCCTATGGTGTCCAAAATATATGAGAAATTACATTCTAATTTTGGGCTTAATACTCTGATTTCGTATAATTAAGGATCCTAATCCTACATAAACACTAAAAATCAATGTGAAGTATTAAATAAATAATTGATTGAGAAAGATAATGAGGGATGAAAAATAGTGACGACTTGAAGCATGGAGAAGAAAATTGTAAAAAAATATACAATAAATAAGTCATTATTAGAAGGGAGTTCATTGAATTTAGATTAATTTTAAGTGTAAAATGAAATGGGAAAACATTTCCATCATATTATAGGAGGGAAAAAATGAATATAGAAGACTATGATTATGGTGATTTTCCAACTTTAGGAAAAAATATAAGGACTCTTAAGTGTCCATTGGAAGGATGTCAAGTGCTCTACAGACTATTCTAATCTGATGAAAATTATGTTTACCAGATCTATGAGTAAGAATGTTGATTTCGATTATCCTGGAGAGTCACTTCTAAGAGAATCTAGAGAGATCAGGATAACATTCTAATGTCTCTAAATGGAGGTAGTTCCAGGTCCTCATTTTGAGACAATGGTCATGAGTGATTCCAAGGTATGTTAGGCCTATAAGGATGTTTTTCCCTCATATTTCTCAAAGAAATGAAATTCTATTATGATTAGTTCAACAAGGCATTGGAAGGAGAAATTATAATGGAATGAGACGTGGACACTGAATTGTTACTAGGGGAGTTGGCCAAAATGAGTGGAAAGATATACAATGCATTGAGAAAGACCGTTTTTATTTACTCTATCCCCAATTGGACATATTCTTTTCAGGATTAAATAAGGAAAATTTCAATTTCATTAATTATTATGTAGATTTAAGTTTCATATATATAAATATCAAATAATAAATTTATCTTTGTCGGGATCATGATATAAATAACATATCTTGTAAATATCAGTAAAATTCTATAGTCTCCTAACTTTTGTTTTGGTTTTGATGGTGTGGTTTGGTGGCTTACTCTTTAGAGTCGGTTGATGAGTTCATTATTAAATATTGGTGGTTTCATCTGTATTTGGGAATGGTGTTTTCATGAATGATGATTTTGTGAGAGTTACCATTAAACCCTTTAAAGTTTGTTTTCTTTAAAAGCAAAAGTATTTATTTAGAAGATGATCGCATAACAGTCCCCTTTTCCCATATATAATAACATCATATTCCTTATTTAGGTGTGACTGTACACTTCTTTACTCTATCTTAGTTGGGTGACCATAATTATGATTCATCATATAATAGGAAAAATTCCAATATTGGTTGAGCCTCAAACTACAAGATGATAAACAACAAACATGACCACCCCTTGATTAGTTAAGACTCAAGGCTTGCATAATAAAGTATTAAAATTATGAATGCTCTCATACTAGTTATCCTACCAAACCTATTTATGATGAAATAAAAATATGAAATATGCACCCCTATTATATCAAATACTTAGTGTATGAGATTCTATGTGGTATTCTAGGCACATCAACCAGTGCAAAAAGAAAACTTTTTATACCACTTGAGCATATTATTTATCACAATATGAAATTATATGCCCACTAACCTTAATATAAGGGCACAACATATAATAATCCATTCCACAAATAAGTAAGGGATAACTAAAAGGCACACCTTCATAGGTAAATTATCATTTCAATTCATATAATATATGAATCCAACATAAAATAATGATAAAGTGAAGAATAACTTTTTTATAAAATGATATATGTTATATCCTCAAAAACTTTTAAAAATATCAGAAAAACCCTACATAAATGTCTATGTAATAATATCTAATATAATAAACACCCAAAGAGGCGTTACATTTTCAACAATTTTATCATTTGTTAAACTCATTACATATCTATGTAATTCTTTCCATATATATATATATATATGAACTTCTAATAAAATTTCACCCACAAAACTCTTTAAATTGTAACATCTATGAAGAATGAAAGTATGAATAATGTTGAGAAATAGGAATTAGGTTCCTAATGTTCATCTCCTTGAACATGTATTCAAACTTTTTTCTTCAAAACATTGAAATTTATTTTTTTATTAAATTATATCATTTACAAATAACTCTTTCTAAGATCATCATCACCATCTTTCTTGACACCTTTTCCATCAAATTTCTCCTTTAGATCATTTTGGTATCAAATGTAACTCTTTTAAAATCATCGTTTACCGACACATCCAAAAACAATTAGGATATAAAGTGTTATTCACTTTGTTATAGTAACTAAATGAAACTCTTTTCTTTTATTTTTACTAGTACACCATAAAGTCATTTAGGATATTAATTGAAATTCAATTTCAAATTCTCACTAGTATAATATTTTATTTTACAAATTTTAACTTCTATATATCTAAATATACTTTCACTAGCACCTTATAAACTATATTCTCTTTAAAATATCATGCTAAGAAACATGTACTATATGGTGTTAAGAAATAAAAATTATTTATTTTAGTTTTAATAATTGAAAAATAAACCACTGTATCCATATCTTATATGTTATTCTATGTTTTTAGAGAATTATTACAAAAAATAAGATTCTATTCTTAAATATATGCCACTAATGGGTGGTGGTATCGTATCCCTAAAATTTTGCTAAATATCATGATAAAATTATTTATCATATATAATTTTTTATCCTTTTCTCCTTTTAAAAATTGTTATAGAATACGATGAATCATAATCATTACCCCACCCTATTGACACCTCCTTTAGTTTTAAATGGTTGATGATGACTATTGGAAAAATTAAATCTTAATTTTTGGGTTAAACTGTTACCCAATAGTATTGTTAAAATAGTTCCATAAGATAAACATCACATTACTAGTTCACATATTTTCAATAATTTAAGATAATAATATGATTTTTTTAATAAAATCATATTTCTAGAACATTTCCAATGATGATACATTATATATTCCTTTTCTAGATAGATCCTTCAAGGAAACCTTTAGTCACTCCAAGTCATTGGGACACCCAATCACATTGATAATATGAGTGGAGAATAATGAAGAAGATAGTTTCACATATTATTCCATGTATTTTTTGGATATAATAAAATTGATTTTCCTATTTTTAGGACGATTATCTCATATTTAGTTTATAGGTGTATTTTATATGTTATTTTCAATATGACATGAAAAGTTTTTTTAATTGGTTTATTATTTTTCTATATTTTATTAATGAACACAAAACATTTTAATTTTTTTCATGAATTTTCAGATAGTGGGGTAAATGATACATGAAATTGATGTCATATATGATTAAACTTGATATCTTGACATCTATAAAATATTAAAAGGAAGTGTACATGTGATGTGTTAGGGGAAAATGAAGATTTCATTTTATGTGGTAGAGTAACATGAATAAATAGACCATGTGTAATAATAACTATAGAATGGAAATGATTATGTAAGAATGAATATTTGTCTTGTAAGAGTAAACTAACATCACAATGGGATAAAAAATATTGACATGAGAACATAGAATACTATATAATAATAATACAATATTAAAAAGAACAATGTCAAAATAAACTCCACTGAAAATGCAACGCATATTTGAATACACATTTGGCTAATCACCTCATGTGTAATTAAATAGAAATTCCTTAGCCTATATTGTAATCACCTGACTTCTATAGGAGTTATGTATGAATAATTGGGCCTACATCCCTTGCATCAGATTAATTATCTAATCCCACTAAAATCATTACTATGTATGAATTAATGAAATTATCACCCATTTCATTAACTCTAACCAAGTATACATTCTTGAAACTCAACCCTGATAATATAGAACACTAATTAATCCATTGATCACATCTAGTATATTCATGGCATTGATCCTAAGATCTTTATCCAGAAAGATATTTCTGAATATTTTGTTTGACCACATGCATTCATTCAAAAGAGAAGAAGGAAACAAGATCGTATAAGATAATTTTGAGTATAAATAAATAGTGAATAATCAAGAAGCTTAATACATGGAAACATCCTACAAATTTATCCATTCACATTTGGAGTCATCCCCCATATATTTACAAATATAATGAATCCCCATTGATACCTATTTAAACTATATTCCCTTCCAATTTAACTAGTTTAGTCCCTAAAATATTTTAGTTTATTATTTTCTACTTTATTTCTTTTGAAATTGAATTTTTCATTTTTGTAAATAGTCACCATCCTCTATCCTTATATCTCATATTGTTACTTTTTAATACTCACTATGGAGAGTAACTAAATTGAGGGTAGATCCTAGGTTAGGTTTTAAATATTTTTTTCTAAATCCTTGTTATTCATTTCTTAAATTTTTTATTTAAATTTTGATAAGGTTGCGCGTGTGTTGTATATTGGTTTGGGTATTGGCCATCATTCCAAGACATTATCCATATTTTTTCTTCATTATATACCACAAATTCATCCCTTACCTTATCTTAGCCTACAAATAATAATATAGAGTTAGGTTTGATCAATATATGGAATGAAATATAACGGATCCAGGTTTAGGATGGTCTCATATACTCGATTTAGATATGATTATCACTATTTATAATTCAATGAGGTGAAGATTAGTGTGTCAAATAGATATCCTAGGTGTACTAATCCTCAAAATATAATGATGGGATGATTGATCATGTATAATAGGATAATTTATCAAATTAATTCCAAATAATTAAAATGTATAATGAAGTATCCAATTTTCCAAACCATAGTTCTAGTTCCTTTCATGTTAATTAATGCATTTCTTTCTTTTTCTTATTTTATTTTTAATTCATAAAACATTCAAAAATTAAACAAAAAACAACTATATTCCTTATTTTTTTAATATAAACAAAAAACTAAATTTTTTAATAAGTGATGGAATAAAGAGTTATCCATAAAAAGGATCATTGAGAGATTACTTGGGTTAGACATTGTGTGGAACCAGAAAAATATAAATTCTATTTATGCATGCCCCAGGATAGGCATGTAAAAAAATTCCCTAATTTCAGTGGGAAAATTTATTACTTATTATTTATTACACATTTTTTAAATAATATTTCTTTATTTTTGTTAATAAAAACTTTTAAAAATAGTGCACATTTTCACAATATTTTTCTTTGAAAGTTAATTTTACACACAAAATCATTATAGATATTTGTGATAAATCATGAATCAATAAATTCAGTGGCTATATAAGATCAAATATGAAATGTTGTAGGTTAGAAGAAAAAGTGGAATAACTCACTATCTTCCTAAAAGCACAAAAATAACCATAAGATATGATTTACTAATGAGATAAGAACCCATATTGAATATAATATTATGGATGGAACGAGTGATATAATTACATACATGAGATTCCAAGTTTTCAATACTATCCTAAATCCACTTTATGCACTAAAAATAAAATTATTAAGTATAGGGGAAAAGTGGTTACCCTCAGGAAGGATGAAATGAATTTTGTGAATGGGAAGTTCAAAAAAATTATTTATATCATCCATGAAATGAACATACAAGAATCAAGCCATCCTCAAATTGAAGAAAAACTTGTATTGGAAATCCTAATGTTTGATATAAAGGAATAAGAATACAACTTGGATGATGAATCCACACCAATTTCTCCGAAAATTGGGGGGTTCCTAGTGGATTCTCAAGGGTAAATTGGGTTATAGACTAACCAAATTAAAGGAGAATATTTTATTATTAACTCAAATAGTTTTAAATATACTAAATTTTAAATATTCATAAGTTCCTCTATGATGAATCTTTTAATGTATCTCTAAAATTTAATGCACGAGATTTTAAAGAATAATCCAAAAAAGAGGTTGAAAAAGAAGAGGACTCATGATTATCTATACCCAACCATGAAATCTATAATTATATGCTAAATGGGTTGATTTTTAGTATGCTAATAAAGGGTTATTATATATCCAATGTGAAAGGTTTCACATTATAATGAAAGATATATGAAAATTTCTTTCAAAGAAACCCAACCCACCACTAGTTTTTGGATAATATCTTGTACTACCTCAGAATGGGTAGAAAAATCCTAGTACAAAAATGGGGGTTCACATTAGGTTTTATTTAATTTTTTTACTTTTATTTCAATAAATGATTTATATTTTACATTTTTCTTCTTTTATGTTGAAAAATGTGGTATTTATAAGCTTAACTCAAGATACCATATATACAAAACAATATATAGGTTGTATTTCCCCAACTTATTGTTGTTACTGCCTAAATTCATAACCCTTCCACTTTATGTATGGGTAGTAACATTGAAGTGTGTGAGAGTTTTCACATATATTAGGATATTTTTTTTGTTTTTAGTTTTTTTATGTTTTGTAAAATTTGATCCTAAATGAATATCCTTTACCATTTTCACTTTTAAATTATTTTTTATAAATTTTACTTGATTTTTGAAAAATGGATTTTAAATGATTATTGATAAGAAGCTTTTTCCTTGAGTTTGATTTTTAAAATAATTTTGTGATTTTATATAAATTTTAAAATCCATGTCCTTAAACATTGATCCAAATTTTTTATCCTATTATGAGAGGTATTCTAAACCATTTTGACATATTAATCTTAATACCCTAATTATATTTAGAGAAACTTGGAATTTGTTTGAGAACTCAAAGCTTTGATTTTTTATTTTTCAAAGATTTAGAGTTCACAATATGATTTTACTAGGATTAAGTCACTTATTTAGCTATCCCACAAATTTTCAACTCGATACCAACCCTTACATAAACCCTTTTTAGGCCCTTAGAAAATCATGAATTACCTTATAGGTTTAAGCCATAGTATAAGATAGTTTTTCGTCATCTACATTGACTATTAACATATTTTCATGATCATTTCAATTTTAAGTGTGGGGTAATTACATTTTATTCGTGTTATATGGGAATTCGTATAACATTAAGGGATATAAGATGTTCTCTTATCATTCTATGTACTTGATAGAGAGACATGTGAAAATTTATCATCAACCATTATATTTTATTATTCTTATCCCATTATCCTAAGAAAATGAAAAAAATGATAAAAATAAATGGAGATGATATTGTATTATTCACTATGATATTTGTATAATTCTAGACCCCATCAAAACTTAAGGGTATGAATTCATTCATTCGATGTACTCATTAACCATCTCATTTCCTTATAAAAGGAAAAAATTTAAAAAAAATTTAAAAAATTTTAAAAAGGAAAAAAATAATAAATGAAAAGGAGGAGAATAAATATGAAGTAATTTCATTGAATTTATTTCTTAAATCATGGACAATTTTAGGAAAAGGGAGTTTGGTGTCACTTTTTGTAAGTGGAGTTTGATTGAGGAAATTTTAATTTTCTCAATTTAATATTCATGAAATATATTTTAGAGCTAAACCTCATATTTTCATCCTTAAATTTTAAATACATTTTCCCACGAACCATAATCAAGAAATATTCACTTAAAAAATACCACATGATTAAAATAAATTTTCACTTCTCACAGTATGGAGAATTATAATTTTTAGAAGCCTATATCGATACATTCATTTTTTATGTATGAGTGTAACTCCATATTAAATTTCTATTGATTGAGTGTGACATGAATTTTAATTTTTATGTTTGTTTTGATTGGTCAATGGATATATTTTTTATGTTGAATGAATTTAAATGCGAGAGGTGATAAGTAAAAGGAATTTTTTCATAAATGTGACATGAAAAACTCTATTTTAAAATATATCTTAAAAAATTGTCTCAATATTCATTCTTGTGTGGATTTTATATGGATATATTTTTGTTCTCAAAGAGAAAAAATAAAAGTTTAGGGGAGTGGTAAATAATTTATTTTCATATATTATTAATTTGACATTTCTTGATTCAATCCCCAAAAATTCCATAATTTTATGGAAACAATCACATATTAATCTATAGTTATATTTTGTATATTAGTGTAAATATACTTTAAATTGCAAATTTTAATTTTTCTTATTCATAATTTTAAGAAGAATACCACCCATCTTAAATTATGATTTTCATGAATTTCAAGTTAGAGGAGTAAATTCTACTTGGAATTGAAGTCGCATGTGATTAAATTAGATATTTGGACATCTATTTAAGATTAAAATAGTGTGTTTAGGAATTGCGTAAGGTGAAAATAAATATTTCATTTACTGTGGAAGAGTAAATTGAATAAATATACTATATATAAAAATAAATGTGGAATAGTAAAGTCAACATAAGAATGATTGTTGGCCATGTAAGAGTAAACCAGCTTCACAATATGCTATAAAAGATAAAACCCTCTACTTTATTAGTTGTTTAAGAATCATCAGGGCCTGAAAGGAACTATGTCAGAATAAAATCCATCAAGAATAAACTATATAAGCATAATCATGGAGTTGGGACGCTCAGATCTAATTAAAATTAAATTCCCAAGACTACATAAGAATCACTCTTCCTCTGTAATAGTTCTGTAAGAATCTTTTTTCTTACATCCCTTACATTATATTAACCCCTGAATCCCACAAATATCACTTCTACTTATGATTTAATGGAAGGATTACCCATGTATCTAGTGATGATTAATAATTCCATATCTCAATTTGACCATGATAGTCAAAAACTGCACTAAATCTATTGGTCACATTTGGTTTCTTCATGGAATACTTCCTGATATCTATAGACAAAAAGATGTTTTCAAAATATTATGTTTTACCACATGTATTCATTCAAAAGAGAATAAGGAAACAAGATCATATGGTAAAATTTAGAAGAATAATAAACATATAATAATTAGTAATCCTTCTATCTAAAAATATCATACTACTTAAGCCATTATAAAATATAAGAACCACTATTTATGATGAAGTTTTATAAATTCGTGTATATTACTATTTAAAATATCATACTTTCCTGACCCATTTCCTAAAAATATATCCCTCTTGGGATGAGAATTAAGGGAGGAAGATAATGACCCCTAAGTCCCACCTCCAGTAGACCCTAGGTTGGAGACTAACACCATGGGTATAAAAGTATCACAAATGAGAGGAATTACCTTCTATAAAAATTGGATTAGGTGATAGGATATTAGAAACCAAAAATCTATTTGAAATAATTTAAAAGAAATTAAACCATAACCACCATACAATTCATGTATTAAATTATCCAATACAAGTAAAAGTCTCCAAGAAAATACCCAAAGAGAATGATATGGAAACTACACAAGGAAAGTCTAAAGGTCGGAGCGAGTAATGCCTAACATGGTCCATATAGTCTTATTGGAAACCTGAAAATTATTTATTATGTATGTAGGGTGAGCATATAGATATACTCATTAGAATACCCAAATTATCTCTTTTACATGTGAAAAAAGTATACAAATTCACCAGTGAGAAAACAAAAAAATTGAAAACACCTAAAAATCCCAACCAAACATACCATCCCCACTTGGGGTCTCAAATTAAATAACACATAAAATAATTATAATATAATAAGAAGAATATTGGTAAAAGGTTCCCTGTACCAATTTTCCACTGATTAGACACTCTCACACCCCAATGATGTATTTCCTTACTCTACCTTCCCTTTTATATAAAATCACATCACATATAACCCGAAGAAACCTATTCCATCACATCACATCACATATGATCTCATAAATAGGGTAGTCCAATATCATGAAAATAAAGTACATTAATCTTGTTTCCTTCTCATACAATGAATAACCCCCACCATAACCCATCTCATCACAATACATCACACCCTAAGACATATGGTACATCACATGAAATCACATCACATAGAGACAATGAACTTTTGAATTCTAGCCATCATAGCCTATGCATGTCAACATCTCTGAGAAGAGGGAGAAGGGAAGTTATGGTGCCCATCCATCCATTCTCACCATTATGATGTTGGGAAACCACCCCCAAAACTGTTGGTTATCAACACTAGGTGCTTGACATGGGAGAGGTTCATATAGAAAATCATAAGGTAAAATGGTATATATATAATATAATAATACAAAAGTAAAACCTATAGGTACAGAATAGAATATCCATCTAAAATAAAAACACCACCCTAAGGCCTCACATACATAACCACTTTCACTAGAATCACTTATTTCATAATGCCACCCCACCAAAAATAAGCCATATTTTATGTTCTTCCACTATTAAACCCAATTCAAAGTCAATACTTAAAACCAATACCATTTTTTAGCCCATGGAATTTATAATTCATTATTAACCATTTATTAATTAACCATTTCCCTCCATTATTACCTAGACATATTTCATAGAACCAACCACACAATAACAATCATAACACAATATCCCATTAGTAACAACAACAACATCTCATAGATACAACAACCTCCCCATGTCAACCACATCTTAATCACATTCCAATGCATTGAAACATCCCACCATGTTCGTCACATCTCACCACACATCCACTGTAGAATAGCTGCCACATTTGAATCTCACCAATATAATAAATACACACCATACATCTACTAACACAAAAACATTCCACATTAATCACATAATTTTTTTTAGTTTTATCATATGTAATTTTCATCACATTCACTTATTTATTCAAGGGAGTTATCAAACAATACATATTTCCATGTATAACCAATTCATTAGCCGAGCATAAGTAGATATCCATTTTAAATCAAGGTGATGAAAAACAACAACACAACATGTATTTCACAATAAAAAATACAGTGTAAAGAAAGTCCCACACTAGCCATGGATTTTAGTATGAAATTTTGCACATATATTTTATAATTTAAATTAAAATATCAAATAGAAAAACATGTTATTTATTTCCTATTCCCCTTATATTAAATTTAACCAGTTAATTATCTTTACTAAGTTGGATGAAAACTATCCTCTCAAGGGAAAATAAAAGAAAAAACATCCCTCCTGATACACATGGTGAGAACCGAGGGACCCCAAACTAAAACAGAGCTTTAAAATTTGATGTGGAATGTTGGAAGAATAAAAAATTCACCACTGAACTCTATAGAGAAAGATGTTACAATTTATAGTCTTGAATTAGGAAACCAAATCTTTCCCTAAACAAAAAATCATTAAAATAACAATTTACCCCTGGACAGAAAACCTAATGGGAATGGAATGTTGAGAAAATTTGGTAAGAACAAGAACAGAAATCACCTTAACCACCAAGGATCAATTATTTAAAACTTACATTGAAAGACACTAGAAGGGGGGGGGGGGGGGGTGGGGGTGGGGGGGGGGGGTGGGGGTGGGGGGGGGGGGGGTCAAAATACCTCCTTCGGATTCATGTATGTTTCCCTAGAAATGATAGAGAAAAAATAAAAAAGTTGACTCATTTGAGGTGATTTAGAAATTTATACTGAAGATGAAAAAAATAAGACCAAAACATATCCCATGGGTCCATATAGAAACATTCCAAAAAATGGAAAAGACTATGCTGCATGACCATTCACCATGATCATCCCCACTGGTCAAGATGACCTCCATTTTTCAGGACCATTCACACACTGTAGATCCTATATAATAGGGGTACAACTATGGTGTATCCAATGCTGATATTTTGTAGGACCTAAGAACCATGAAGGGGGATATGCTGAAACCCATCTCCATCGTGCTGGCACCCTAAAATCAATAGATCCCCTTTCAACTGACTCCCAGGACTCCATTCCATACTCAATCCTGTACACCATAGCTATTCCAATTTTAATAGTAGCACTAAAAATACATCCTAGAGCATATTTATCATAACCATCACCTATAAGACTGCAACACACAACATCCTATGTCTTAACCAAATTTTCCATGCATCAGTATCCAGCTTTACACGACATCCCCTTTTTTCACACTGTATCATTTCCATGATTGGAAATGGTGCATCCCTTCTCCTCTTGGACACCACAAAACACAATAGGATCTCCTTAGACACCTCAAACACTAGATATACTACAAATTAATGGGATGGAAAGTCTGTTCCATTACATTAGATATACCTCAAACTATTATCACCCCCAAGAATCAAAACCAACCCTATAAGAAAAGGTAATGTAGGTCCATACAACCATCACTCAAGATAACTATCTACTATCTCATTACAACCAAAAAAACCACCAAGAAAATGAAAACATCTTCCATACATCATACCCAAGCACACTCCCACACCACCTTATATCAACCACAAACCACCAACATTTCCAAAATCCAACCACTCCACCATATCAACCCCTACAATACCAAGCTAATGATCACTGCTAAAATCAAACAAACAAGACCCTAATAAAAAAAATTGAGGAACTACATATCCCATGTAAATATTTTATCTTCTTTGGGTGACATTGACTCACCCAAATGATTTTAATCATTTTAAAGTATAACACGTCTCGAGTAGTAATAATTTTTTTTATTTCATCGAATGCTTAAAGCTACAAAACAGACACCACCTCAAGAACGAGTTTTATCTCATAAAACATCTAGATTTCACACATTAAATTATCCATGTAATGAAAAAAATACAAATTTCAAAAAAAAATGGGTACTGGGAATTCATCTACATCTCATGCATCCAAGTACTGTAATTCCCCAACCCCAGTTACCCAGAGTTAGTCCATTATTACATAAAATTGGCATCATAACAAGGGATCAAATTCCAAAATACTGATTAGTTTAGTAGCCTTTGAAGTACTAGATTCAAAATAAGTTTTTCATTACATTATGAAATGAAAAAAATAACATTGTGTATCCTTTACACACATTCATCTCCCATAGAATATCCCTGAAATTCAGTCATAATATAATTGGTCAAATACTGGGAAAAATAAAACATTGAATGGGGTGAGATCAGGTGCTCATTAAGGATAAGAATATAGTGGAAACTTTCATAAATATGCATAAACATTTATGGCAATATATAAGACTGAAACACAAGCCTTTTAAACTTTAAATTCAACATAATATGGAAAAGATAAATCAAATAACACAATTTACTTATACACATGGATATTATAATAGTATAATAATCACATGTAGTATTAATATCCAATTTCATAATGATAGAATGCATAATGCCAGACATCACAACCTCATAGTCAAGTCCTCATTCCAAGTTTACAAACAAGATTTTGTCAAGGCATTTTTCCAAGACACAAGTTTGTCTAATGATAACTACTAATGAATCGAGGAGGTATAGAGGGCTCCACCGGTTACTTACTAAGTCCGATTCATTCCTCATATAAAAAAATTGAAACATAACATGAACATTCGTATTAAAACTATCATATGAAATGTTAATACTTTAACCATAAACCATGAATGGTATAAAAATATCACATTTATAGGCAACCATATCACAAAACCTTCAATACAATATGTAAGGTTATATCATAATAAATCACATTCAAACAAGTGTAAAATCCATCAATGGATATTGACATAGATGAAATCAAAACTATTTGAGAGGAATATATCTTTCTATTTTGAAATCATTTAAAAGACACATAAATATAAAAGAAAAAATTTATTTTGGAAATATATTTATATGCTTTTTTGGGAAGCTTTGAAGGTTTTATAATGACAAAAAATAGCTGCACCTACCGTATAAGTTAAAAAAACATTCTTACATAAATTTTTCAAAAAGGTCATAAATTACCTTGTTTGGAAAATGTTGAAAAGATTCCTTTCAATCCATTTTATAAAAATTAAAATGATGGTATAAATGAATTTAACCCATAGTATAGTAAATAGAAAAAATGATTGGAAATACATTTTTAAGAAACACAGATGTGGATGATAAACAGGTCCTAGTAGATACTTACATATAAACAACCTTAGATAATAAAGAGATTATAAAATTAACCCTTACCTTGTTCTTTTACTTAATCACGGGTATGTTAACCTCCTATATAATAGCTAAATTATTTATTAAATTATACAAGAACTACATACATAATTATGATATCGTATATGATCTTCTAATATTTCTTTTTTACTTATATTTTAGTGGTATCATTGTTTTGGGTGTTAACTGATTCGTTTTACTTTATATGTTTTCTTATGTAAGTCATGTTTTTTAGGGAAAAGATGTATTTGATTCATATCCAGAATTATATTATGCTCTCAAAAATTATTTTTAATCATAAATTGAAAATTATTCTTGAATGATTATGATGGGGAATGAATCTCATCGCGTTCGTGGAGACGGTAATCCGTATGTACGCACGAGCGACAATATCAATATATTGATGCTGAAATAGTATGTAATTGGATGGTATATCATATATAATGAATTATTAACATGTTATATTTATTATTTACATCAATTATACTCATTATTATAACCATCCAAATAATGAAGTGTTGAATAACATACTAAACCACGATGTGGAGATGGTAAACCGTATGTACACATGTATGGTGACTTTTTCATTCATAGGATGGATAGAATAATGAATATGGTTGTACCATATATGTAATAAAATGACAGTATGTAGAAGTTACTGGAGTATTTATTTTGGTATGGAAACAAAAAATAAAGAATAAGTGGAAGAAGAAAAGAACTTTGAAAGAGGTGATGAAATTATTACCTCTTTTTCTGGTGCTTCCTTTTTATTTTATAAAAAGGGATCCATAGGTTTGATTTGTGAGAAAAGTAAGTCCTATTTGTATAATTGATGGTATTTGGAAGGATATTTTAATAGGGTTTGGGCAAGACAAATAGATTTGTAGGTGTGAAATTAAGAGAAGGAGAAGTACCCTTTTATAAGAGAGGTGAGGGTCAATTTAGGAAAAGCTTGAAATATTATTTTGTAATACAATAATATTCGGTTTATAATGGATAAAAAAGAATTTTTTTAAATGATAATGTGGGGATGGGATGGAAAAATCTTAACCAACAGTTTTTAGATTGGTTTAGGTCACCATATTAACCTTATCTTTTAGATTTAACTCTTAGTTAAATAGTTTAACTTTTACCATGCATTCTTGTATTATTATAATAAATGGTTAATAAACTTACTATAAAAAGCCAAGAGAACACCAAATGGTTAATTAATGATATATATAACCTTATATAAATCCTTTGACAGAACCATATATTTTTAGTAATATTATATCAATTAATAATATAGTATTTTTTTAAAAACTCATTTATGTCAATTTTGACACTATTTAGTATTTGGTTTTTGTGAAAGTAATAACAAGTTTATCATTTCAAAAAAAATATTTAATCAACCCTAACATTTCATATTAACATTGAAAATTTGTGGAATACATAAAAAGTTTCAATATACAATTATTTTAATATTTATAACATAAATTATTTTAATCTTTAAATAATATGGTAATTACTGCATCATCATTGTGTCATTAATAAATTTAATTATTTAATGTCTAAAAATTATAAATAAAATACCAATATATAGGAAATATTTTTATATTTATAATTAATAATTATAGTTGAATTTATCTTATTTATAACCCTATATTAAAAATGTTTCAGTTATTAAAATTTGAATTTAACACTTTTAATTCCTCTTTGAATATAATAATAATAAATGTCCTAATCTAATCAAAGTGGACCAAAAGGATCATATTTTACTACTAAGGATGATTTTGGTGGAAATAAATTTATCCAATAAAATTAGGACATGTTTTAGGGTAATTATAATAACATTTTTACCTTTAATTACCCTATTTACTTTTAACCGTGGTAAATAAAAAAAACAAATAAAGATGAAGTGGAAGAAAAAAGAACTTTGAAAGATGTGATAAAATTATTACCTCTACTTCAGGTTCTTCCATTTGATTTGATAAAAATGCCTTATTGGTTTGGCTTTATAATCAATGTAAAGCCTCTAGGTTGAAGTGAGGGTAGTTGGCAGGATATTTGAGCAGGGGTTGGCCGAGCCAAATGCCTTTGGAGGTGTGAAATTAAGAGAATGGGAAATACCCATTTATAAAAGTGGTGGGGGTCATTTTAGGAAAGTTTTGAAAAATTATTTTATTATACAATCATATTCAGTTTATAATGTCTAAAAAAGTATTTATTTTGATAATAAGGAGGGGCTGGGTCAAAAATCAATCAACCAATAGGTTTTAGTCTGGTTTAGGTTACCATATTAACCTTATCTTTTATATTTAACTCTTAGTTAAGTAGTTTAACTTTTACCTTGTATTCTTGTATTATTATAATAAATGGTTAATAAAATTACAATAAAAAGAAAATAGAACCCTTAGTGGTTCATTATTGATATATCTATTCTTATATAATTCCTTTGGTTGAACCTTATATTTTTTAGAATATTATATCAATTAATAATATAGTATTTGTTTTAAAAACTCATTTATGTCAATTTTGACACTATTTTGTATTTGATTTTAGTGAAAGTCATAACAACTTTATAATTTCTAAAATATTTATTTAATCAACCCTAAAATGTCATATTAAGCTATAAAATTATAAATAATACATAAAAAGTCTCAATTTAGAATTATTTCAATATTTATAATATCAATTATTTTTATCCTTCAATAATAAGGTAATTACTGCATCATTATTGTGTCATAAATAAAATTAATTATTTAATGTCTAAAAATTGTAAAAAAATACCAATATGTAGGAAATATTTTTAGATTTTAAATTAATATTTATATTCGAATTTATCTTATGTATATCCCTATATTAAAAATGTTTTAGTTATAAAAGTTTGAATTTAACACTTTTAACATTTCTTTAAATAAAATAATAATAAATGTATTAATCTAATCCAAGTGGACCAAAATGACAATAGTTAATTCCCAAGGTTGATTTTGATCGAAATACACTTATCCAATAGAATTAGGACATGTTTTAGGGTAATTATTATAGTTTTTTACCTTTAATTACACTATTTACTTTTAACCGTGGTAAATAAAATGCATAAGTTACTATTCACCAAAAATTATTTTCATCATATTGATCCAAATTTTACTTACTGATTTCAACCGTGTATTTCAGATTTTTGAAATTCAATTCACAGAAGCAGTAAAATTATGTTTTATGCAAATTTGCAAATGTGCCTAGAGGGTGGGTAAAAGACAGTAAAAGTTCAATAATTTTTTTATATCTAGTCTAATTATAAAATGACATAAATTAATTATATTGTAAATATATTGGTATTATGTATCTATTTTGACCTAAAATAAATTTATATAAAATAACTAAATATTTTAAAAAAAATTGGATTTAAATATTAGCGGGGTGTTTTTCACTATTCATAAAAAAATGAAAGTTTTCAAAAAATACCAAAAATTCCCCCTATGATAATTTCGAAATTCCTAATCAAAAAATGAAGTCCATTTTGAAAAATAAAATTTATAAAATTTCAAAAAGTGGGTATTACTATTCATAATGGTTAGTTTGATTAGTCGTGGTGTTCTAAAACTCCAAGTTGCGTACAACACAAACTATTGCATTATTCAAAGAGAAATGTACCATGGAAGCCTTGTGTGTTACATTATTCGCTCCTTCAAATAATGTTTCCTTGAAATTTCTAGAATACTACTACATAAAAAGATTTTGGTGGTTCTTCATCATAAGTTCCTCGAGTTCCCACGTTTCCTCTTCCATCTTATGGTTTCTCCATAGAACATTTACTAGACAAGTCATATTGTTTCTCAACTCTTGTTCTCTGGTATCAAGAATATTGACAGGCTCTTCACAAAAAGATAAACCATGTTCCAGTTCTATTTCTTTATAGGTGTGTACATGTGTTGGGTCAGGCGTGTATTTTTCTGAATAGTGATACATAGAACACACCATGAACTTTGGAGAGACTTGGTTGTATTGCCAAATGGTAATCTACAAATCCAATTCATTCTAGATTTTTGAAAGGTCCGATGTACCTGGGACTTAATTTACCCTTCTTACCGAATCATAAAACACCCTTCCATGGAGATACCTTTTAGAAAACATGATCTCCTACTTGAAATTCTAAATCCTTCCTTCAGCTATCAGCATAGATCTTTTTCCTGCTTTGAGCTGCTTAGATGTGGGTTTGTATAATCTTAACCTTTTCCATTGTTTCCTCAACAAGTTTTGGTCCTATGATTTTTCTTGCACCAACATCATCCCAACAAGTTGGTGTACAACATCTTTTTCTATATAACGCTTCATATGGTGCCATCTGAATACTTGAATGGAAGCTATTGTTATAAGAAAATTCTACTAGAGGTAAATACTGATCCCACATACCTTTAAAGTCAAGTTAGCAAGATCTCAACATGTCTTCAAAGGTTTTAATAGTCTATTCTGATTGTCCATCTGTTTGAGGGGTAGGCAGTGCTCAAATGAAGTTCAGTATCCAGGGCTTTCTGAATAATTTTTCTGAATGTTGATGTAAAATAATGATCATGATCAGAAACAATCGATATGGGTACACCATGAAGTCTTAAAACATTATTAATATATAGTCTTTCTAAACGTTCCAGTGGTAAATATTTTCTTATAGTAAGAAAATGTGATGACTTGGTAAGACGATTAACAATGAACCATATTGCATTATTCCTTCTAGGAGTCTTTGGTAGCCCCATGACAAAGTCCATTTTAATATAATTCCATTTCCACTCAGGTATGGGAAGAGGTTGCATGACATCCTCTAGGATGTTGTCTTCGAGCCTTAACGTGTTTAAAAACCATACATCTTGACACATAATAAGCGATCTCTCTCTTCATTTTGTCCCACCAAAAATGTTCCTTCAAATATTTATACATCTTAGTGATATCAGGGTGTATTTAGAAATTGTAGCTATGAGCATCATCCAAAAATTCCCTTTTTAGATCAATTATGTCAGGAACACAGTGTCTCTCCCCAAATTTCAAAATCCCATCTTCATATACGAAGTCGATCAATCTCCCATCATTCACAACTTTAATTTTCTTTTAAAACTCCTCATCATCAGTCTGAGAACTTTTCATCCTTTCTAGTAAAGATGGATTGGAAACCATTTGAAAAAGTTTTGATGTTTCACCATCCATGATTATTCCCATATCCATCATTACTAGATCCATGAACATATGATCTCTTTCAACAAAAATATTATTCAAAAATCCATGATCCTTTATTCCCAAATCATCTGCCTCCTTATTTTCCTTCCTTGGGTGGTAGTGTATAGTGCAGTCATAATCTTAGAGTAGTTCAAGCCATCGTCTTTACCTTATGTTGAGTTATTTTTGTGAGAAAATACACTTCAAACTCCTGTGATCGTTATATATCTCACAATTTTTACCCTAGAGATAGTGTCTCCATATCTTCAATTCAAATATTACAGCTGCTTACCTTAGATCATGTGTGAGATAGATTTTTTCATAAATTTTTAGCTGTCGTGATGTATAAGAAATAACTGTGTCATTCTGCTTAAGGACACAACCAAGTCCTTTCTTTGAAGGATCACTATAAATAAAAAACCTATCATTCCATTATGGTAGAGTCAAGATAAGATCATTTAATAATCTTCTATTCAGTTCTTAAAAACATTTTTCACACTCTTTTTTCCAAAAAAAATTAACCCCTTTACGTGTGATCTTGTTTAATGGGTTTTCCAATCAGGAAATATTCAGGACAAAATTCTTATAATAACCTCATAAACCAATACCAATACATACCTATTTATACTTGTTGGTTCTGGCCATTCTTGGATTGCCTTCGTCTTGGAAAGACTGACAAAGATTCCATTTTGGAGACAATATGACCAAGAAATTAAATTTCCGAGAGCCAAAAGTCACACTTGCTAAACTTCCTATATAATTTATTTATTTTGAGGGTTTTTAGAATAGTTCACAAGTGATTTTCATGATCTTAGTATATTTTTGAGTATACCAAGATATCATCAATAAATACCACTATAAAGCAATCAAAATAATCTTTGAAAACACTATTCATTAGATCCATGAAAATAGAGGGTGCATTTGTCAGTCCAAAAGGCATTATTGTAAACTCGTAATGCCCATACCTGATATGAAATGTTATCTTCCAAATGTCTTATTTCTTGACACAAAACTAATTATATCCATATCAAAGGTCAAACTTTGAAAAATATTGAGCTCTATGAAGTTTATCGAATAAATCATCAATGCGAGGTAGGGGATACTTGTTCTTTGTTTTTATAGAATTGATATCCCTGAAGTCAATGCACAACCTCATAGATCCATCATTATTCTTAACAAAAAGAACATGGGCTCCACATGGAGAAACACTATGGAGAATAAATCATTTATTACTCAATTCCTATAGTTGTTTCTTTAGTTCCACTAATTCCACAGTGACCATTCTATAATGGGTCTTCTATATGGTCCTTGAACCATGAATTAAATCAATGGAAAAATAAATTTCTCATTCTGGAGGATGTACATGTAGATCATCTAGAAACACATCAACATATTCTTGTACAATAGGTACATCCTCTATTTGAACATTCCTTTCCCACCCATAGTTATTTCACTCTCTTTCTCCCCAATAATTGAATTTAGTAGAGCTACTGGTGGTGGATCTTGATAAGAATCAGCTGGTGACATTTCTACTCTAAACATAATGTACTCCTTATCATCATCAAAAATTGTATCCTCCTTCTACTTACAATAAATTTTCACATCATGGTTCAAAATAAAATCCATACTGTGGAGTATATCAAATTCAATCATGGGTATGACAATGAGATCATCAGATAAAGAACATTTATATGCCTTAATCGAGATTGATTCACACAACTTTTTTTCAATGATTCCCCCCTTAATGGTCTTGACTGATAACTGCATTGTTAAATCAAATTGGAAATATCTAATTTCCTTAGAAAACTAGGAAGATATGAAACAATGTATTGATCCAAAATCAAATATAGCATTGCCTAATTTTGAGGAAACCATTAAATTACCTGACACCACATTATTTGGAGCTTCAACCTCAACACTGGTGATCACATCATCTTGGCCTTTCTCCCTTGGCCTTTTCTAAGGTAAGTTTCTTGGGCTCTTAGGACATTCATTTGCTTAATGACCAATTTCTCTACAATTTTAGCATTAAACATTGAAAACCTCTTTCTTTCCCTTACAATCACGAACTTGGTGGCGTTTTCCACAAAACATATAATAGACTCCCATTCCCTTCCGGAAGTTATTGGGGTGTTTCTTCCCACATTTAATCTACGAAGGAAATTAAACTTTTCCCCTATTAGCATTATTTCTATTTCAAGAGTGTTCAGTAGATTTCTTCTTTTCTTGCTTTTCTTTAAAGTCATTAGACTCAGAGAATTATTTTTCTATCTTGATAGCACATGACACAATATCTTTGTACGATGAGAAGGATTGTCAGACTAATGCTCAACGTAGAAATGGATTTAACCCATCGAAGAATCGATCAATATTACTCCCTGGGTTACGTATATAATCTGATACATTTCTTTGTAACCTTGTAAAGTTATCCTCACACTTCGCGACATTCTCATCCTCCTTTTTCCTCAGACATAGAAATTGTCTTTCGATATTCGATCGATGGTCATGAGATAATTCATTTTCTATGAAAATTCTTTTATACTCCCTCCATTCCATATTTGATAATTCTTCATCTTTATTTTTGTTTTGAATTAATTACCACCATTGATCTGCATCTCTTGTGAGGTGATAAAATTCCATGAAAATTATTTCCCCTTCGCTACTCCCCAAAGCATGAAATATTTTCTCGAAGGAACTTATCCCCTTCTCTGCTAAAAATGGATTTCTAGACCCATTGAATGTTGGTGGTTGTTTCCTATTGAAGTGGTCTAACATTGATCCTCCGCGTTGTGGATCTAGGTGCTTCATATGGGAAAGGTTATTTTCATAACCTAAGTGAGTTTTCCTAGTATGGTTATAAGTTTTTCAACACCAGTTGCATCACCAACTCAACTATATTTATCTTGAGTATGAGGGAAATCCCTACATGGATTACGTGTGTTGATACAATTTCCATTCTTTCCACTAGGCTCCATTTCTAAACAATTGCATAAATTATATTAGTTTATGAATCACAATACATAGTTATAAACTAGTAAAATACCTAATATAAATTGAATAGTTTAATCATATAACACATAATCATAAATAAATTTTTTTCTTTGAGGAGGTATTTACTTTTAAATCCTTTATAATGTTTTTTAAAGAAAATGTGAATTATCCTAAGCATATCCCCTGGGAGTTTCGTAACATAGAGTGCACTAAGACCCATGTTTGTGTACCAGGATACCCCAGGTCAAGACCGAAACTCCTTGCTGGAGTTCACTCCTAGGTACATCTATTCAAGAGCCACCTATACCTTCTCGTATCCAGAAAAGGATTTATTTCGTGGGAAATACACAAAATCTCTACATTACCAAAATTATAGGAAGTTTTTCTATACTAATCTTCAAATCCTATCACAGGGTAATGTTCTCTAATAAAAGCTTTTCTAAATATAGCTTACAAGGTTTGTACTAAACTTACTCTGATACCAACTGTAATTCCCTAACCCTAGTTACCCAAAGTCAGTGCATTGTTACATAACATTTTTATGATCACAAGGGACTAAATCTTAAAAGACATATCGGTTTAGTAGACATGGAATTACTAGATACAAACATAAGTTTTACATTAAATTATGAAATGAAATACAACAACATTGTGTATTCTTTGAACACATTGATATCCATTAGACTATCCATGCAGGTCAGTCATAAAAATACTTATTCACCTCCTAGGAAAAATAAATCATAGAAAGGGGTGAGCTCAGGCCCTCAATACGGATATCAATATAGCTGAAACTTCCATAAATAAGCATAAAAATTTAAGACAATGTAAAGACTAAAACACAATAATTTTAAACTTTAAATTAAACATAATATGGAAAAGATAAATCAAATAATTCCTTTTACATATTCACATGGATATAATACTAGTCCAATAATAACATGTAATATTAATACCCAATTTCATAATAATGGAATGCATAATGCCGGACATCACAGCCACTTTTTCAAGGCCTCATGCCAAGACTACAAATAATATTTTGTCAATGCCTTGTTCCAAGACACTAGTTTTTCTAATGATACATACCGATGCATCGAGGATCTATATCTGGCTCCACGTGTCACTTACTAAGTCCAATGCATTCCTCACATGAAAAGGTTGAAACATAACATAAAAATTCATATTCAAACTAGCATAAGAAATGTTAGTAATTTAACCATAAACCATGAATGTTATAAAATAATACATATATAATAAAAAATATCACAAAACCTTCAATACAATATTGAAGTTTGTATCATAATAAATCATCTTCAAACAAGTGTAAAATCCATCAAAAGATATTGAGAAAGATGGAATCAAAACTATTTGAGAGGAATATCTCTTTATATTTTGAAATCATTAAAATTAATGTAATTATAAAAGAAAACATTTATTTTGGACATATTATCATAATCTTTTAAGGGAAGATTTGAAGGTGTTATAATGGTGGAAAATAGTCTCACCCGCTGTATAAGTTAAAAAAACATTCTTACCTTAATTTTTCGAAAACGTCAAAAAGTACCCTATTTGGAAAACGACAGAAAGATTCCTTTCAAACCATTTTATAAAAAGTCAAATGAGCGTATAAATGGATTTAAACCATAGTCTAGTAAATAGTATTTTTTTGAAATACATTTTTATGAAACACATATGTGGATGATAAAGAGGTCCCTGTAGATACTTACGTATAAACAACGTCAGATAATAAAGAGATTGTAAAATTAACCCTTACCTTGTAATTTTCCATGATAGAGGATACATTAACCTATTGTAATATAGTTAAATAATTTTTACTAAATTATACAAGAACTACATACATAAATATAATATCATATATGATCTTCTAATATTGGTTTGTTTATAATATTTCAGTACTATCATTGTTTCAGGTGTTAACTGATTCGTTTTCCTTTATATGTTCTGTTATGTAAGTAATGTTTGTTACATTAGGATGTATTATATTTATATCTATAATTATATTAAGTTTTAAACATAATTTTTAATCATAAAATGAAAATTATTCTTGAATGATTATGAAGGGGAATGAATCTCATCGCGTTCATGGAGATGGTAATCCGTACGTATGCACGAGTGACAATATCATTCTATTGATGGTAAAACAATATGTAATTGGATGTTATATCATATATAAAGAATAATTACCTTTTTATATTTATTATTTACATAAATTGTACTCATTTTTATGTACATCCAAATAACAAAGTGTTGAATAACAAACTACACCACGATGTGGAGATGACAATTCGTACGTATGCATATATGGTGACTTTGTCATTCATATGATGGATAGAATAATGAATATGGTTGTAACATATTTATAATAATATTATATAATGTATAAGGTACTAGATTTATTATTTTGGTATCTAAACAACAAATAAAGAGGAAGTGGAAGAAGAAAATAACTTTGAAAGAGGTGATGAAATTATTACCTCTTATTCGGGGGAATCCTTTTGATTTGATCAAAAGTGATCCTTAGGTTTGTTTTATGATCAAATTAAGGCCTATAGGTTGAATTGAGGGTAGTTTGGAGTATAGTTGTACAGGGGGTGGTGAGCCAAATGGATTTGGAGGTGTGAAATTAAGAGAAAGGTAGGTACCCTTTTATGAGAGAGGCGAGGGTCACTTTAGGAAAAGATTGACATATTAGTTTATTAAGCAATCATATTTGGTTTAAAATGGCTAAAAATGGATTTATTTCTAGGATAAGGTGAGGATAGGTCGAAAAAATCTCAAAAAATTGGTTTTAGATAGTTTTAGGTCACCATATTAACCTTATCTTTTAGATTTAACTCTTAGTTAAATAGTTTAACTTTTACCATGCATTCTTGTATTATTATAATAAATAGTTAATAAAAATACATTAAAAAAACAAGGAATCCACAAGTGGTTAATTATTGATATATATAACCATATATAAGTTATTTGGCAAATAATTATATTTTTAGGAATATTATATCAATTAATAACATAGTATTTGTTTTAAAAACTCATTTATGTCAATTTTGACACTATTTAGTATTTGGTTTTTGTGAAAGTCATAAAAACTTTATCATTTAGAAAAAATTTATTTAATCAACCCTAACATGTCATATTAACCT
This sequence comes from Viscum album, assembly GCA_963277665.1. Classification (NCBI taxonomy): domain Eukaryota; kingdom Viridiplantae; phylum Streptophyta; class Magnoliopsida; order Santalales; family Viscaceae; genus Viscum; species Viscum album. Next base: position 1,774,412,042 of record OY728142.1, on the reverse strand, counting down.
AGAAAATTTGTGTAATACATAAAAATTTTCAACTTACAATTATTTTAATATTTATAATATCAATTATTTCAATCCTAAAATAATATGGTAATTACTACATCATCAATATTCCATAAACAAACTTAATTTTTTAATGTATAAAAATTATAAATAAAATACAAATATGTATTAAATATTTTCATATTTCTAATGAATATTTATATTTGAATTTTTCTTTTGTATAACCCTATATTAAAAGTGTTTTAGTTTTTAAAATTTGAATTTAACACCTTTAACTCTTCTTTATATAAAATAATAATAAATGTACTAATCTAATCCAGGTGGACCAAAAGGATCATATTTTATTATTAAGGTTTATTTTGGTCTAAATAAACTTATACAATAGAATTAGGACATGTGTTAGGGTAATTATAATATCATTTTTACCTTTAACTACCCTATTTAATTTTTACCGTGGTAAATAAAATTCAACAAGTTACTATTCACCAAATATAATTTTCATCTTATTGAACCACATTTTACTTTCTAATGTCAAATATTTCTCTCATATTTTTGAAATTTAATTCACAGAAGTGGTAAAATTACATTTTATGCAAATTTTCAAATGTGCCTAGATGGTGGGTAAAAGTCGTTAAAATTTCAATAAAATTTTATATATCTAATATTATTATAAAATGACTCCAAAATAATATATTAAAAATATATAGGTATTTTGTATGTATTTTGAAATAAAATAAATTTAAATAATATAACCAACTATTTAAATAAAAACTCGGTTTTGAACAATAACGTAGTGTTTTTCACTATTCACCAAAAAATTAAAGTTTTCAGATAAATATTGAAAATTCACCTTAAGCTAATTTTGATATTATGAATCCAAAAATGAAGTCCATTTTTAAAAATAAAAATTTTAAAATTTTAAAAATTTGGTATTACAATTCATATTGGCTAGTTTTATTGGCCATAGTGCACTAAAACTTCAAGTTGTGTACAACACAAGCTATTCCGTTATTCAAAGAGAAACGTACCAGGGACACTTGTGGTGTTACAAGTACTCTCCTACAAGCCACCATGATTACATTATGCATGAACCAAAATAATGGTCTTTTATTATATAACCTTATCCCGATGATCCTAGATCTCCACTAGATGCTCCACGAACATCACATCGTCTTCAATATCCAAGTCCCCCTATCAATAACATGGGAGTAATTGTGAAGGTGCCAGCAGAACTAAGAGACACAACATGAATTTTGAATCCATTACAGTCATGTAAGAAGTTTTAACTGATATTCCACTTCACTAACATGAACCAACACCTCGAAAGTACCATCAAACTGGGGTAATTGATTACTCCCCTACCAAACGTCCACTACCCATGTTGAGAGGAGGCCTTTAGGAAATTATTATCTCCAACCCCAAACTCAAAGATCCTCCTCATATGATCAACATAATACTTTTTCGGATCTTTCACTGCCTTCATATTCTTATGAACAAGATGAACCTTTTCTATCATACTCAACACCACATCAGAACTGATAACTAATGACTCTCCAAACTCCGTCCAACATAATAGATAATGACATGACATACCAGATAAATCCTAAAATGGGACCGTTATAATGGTTCCAGGATAACTATTATTATTAAAAAACTAAACTAATTGAATGTTATTTTCCCATGATCCAATGAATTATATGATCCATGCCCGCAATATATCCACTAATATTTGGATAGTCCGCTCTGTCTTTCTTTCCATTTAAGGGTGGAAAGCAGTATTGAGATGTAACTAAGTGCCATTATCATGCTGCATTCCCCTCAAAAATCATGAATTAAAATTTAAATCCTCACCTGAGATAGTAGACCTCGAGACTCCATGAAACCAAAAAATCTCATCCACACCCCTCCTCACCAAAACATCAACGGTGCTCAACTCCTTGATCGCTAAGAATTGAGACAATATCATCAACCAATACACAATTACCCAGAATCCTTTACAAACTATATAATATCAGGTTAAAAAAGTTACTAGTTCCATCAATATTTCATCCCATTTCCACTCAATAACATCCATGGGATGAAAAAAACCTTTGAAAAAATTGATGGTCAGCCTTTTCCTACTGGAAAACTAAACACCAAACCACAAACTCTACTACAACACATTTCATCTCAGGCCACCAAATCCATTTCCTCATGCCACAATACATATTAAGAACTTCTAAATATACTAAAAACTATGATCTATTGGAATTATGAATTAATAAATCATATATTACTATCAGAATAAACAACCTACCCTAAAACAACATTAGTTTCTAACAATCATTTATACATCCCTATAGAGCATCACCATGGACAACACAATCACACATCACCTCTATTTCTAAGTATCCCCACTAAGAATCCTCTTCCTACTACATTATTGAAGACTACATCATTATCTAAAACAAGAAAAATCTTTCATCAACAACCAACTAATATAAGTACAGTTATTCCATCTCCTCCATCACTCTCCATGTATCTCTAGACTCCATATCTACATCATTCTATGACTTCCGTTTCAATGTGTTGGAAACAAGATTCTCCCCTATCATTTTTTAGAATATATCAAAGATATAATCCTAAAGAAACTCCATCCACCTCCATATTCATAGATTTCAGGAAAGATGAAAGAAAATGTACCTGGAACTTTTCTGATCGATGAAGACTAAAAAACATTCCCCAATGAGGTAATATCATCCCAACGTCAGTGAAAACACAACTACCACTAGCTCAAGATCATGGGTGGAATTGTTATTCTCATAGGGACGTAATTACCTAGACCCATAAGAGATCACTAATTTCTACTCCATCAATACACAACCCAAGACTAAAAGGGATGAATCAAAGAAACAACTGCCTCAACCATTTTTGAATCTATAGACACACCTTTCTAGGAAATCACATGCATAAAAAAATTCACCTCTCATGCCCAAAACTAACATTTAAATAACATTATATAGATCTAGTTGAGTTGAACGATCTATAAGAAAACTCAAAGATGATATTTATTCACCTCCACTAACTTTTAGTGGACCAATATTTCATGAATAAAAATGATTATGAAATGTTCCAATAATTCATTGAACATGATGTTCATGAGCCCCATGAACACAGTTGGTGTGGTCTAGACATTGGATGACATGAAAATGAACTCGAAGTTCTTATAACTGCATAAAAAGTGTATTTCTAGGATATTATCCACCTACACCATCAAATGATGATATCAAAACCCTCGATCGATCTTAGAAAAACTAGCTCCCCTCACTACTGGAAATGCTGTTTTTCCCAACGGGTTTTTACCAATGGTTTTCTAAAACCATTGGGATTGAAGGATTAATAAAGCCTTTCCAAACGGTTCATTGAAACCATTGGGAAAAGCCACCCCTTTACCAACGGTTTGAAGAAACCGTTGGTAAAGGGGTGTGGTAATCACCCTTTTCCAACGGTTCAAGAGAACCGTTGGGAAAGGGTCACCCCTTTTCCAACGGTTTCTGAAACCGTTGGCAAAGGGGTCCTTAACATCTCCTTCCCAACGGTTCTTTAAAACCATTGGGAATTATTTCCCCCAAATCCTGCTCTCCCCCATTCGCACAGAACCTAATTTCATCCGCTCCACCGCTCTCCTCTGGCGAAATCCCCTATCCGAAGAGGTGAAAACCATCTGAAATCAGGTATCTTTTCATTTATACACATATACTTCCTTATTTTTATTGTTATTGCTTTAGTATTTTAGTTTTAAGTTATCAATCCACCTCCACCTCTCTGTTGCTCTCCAAATCCCCCATCCGAATAATTGAAAACCCATTTGAATCATCTCAAATCAAGTAATTTTTTCTTTATACACATATGATACCTTGTTTTTATTGTTATTGATATAATATTTTAGTTTTAAGTTTGGATGTTGATTTGATTTCACCGTGTAAAATAGGGAAATGAATAAATATTTTGTTAATTAATTAGTTTCCCCTAGAATATCAATTGTGTTATAATGTCCATGCTAAATAAAGGGGTAATGTAATAAAAGACCTTGAATAAATAAATTGTGGAAGTTGGGGTATGTTGCCTCTATGAGAGGTTTTTTGTTGTGTTTCATTGTATGTTGTAGGCTGTTTTATGGGGATTGAGGTGACCAGTTGGGCTTTGTGATATGTGGGGTTGTAATGTGATGGTTAGTGGGCATGGATGTGTCATGTGAAGTTGTATGATAGCGATGATGTGTGGTGGTGTTGTGTCGTGTGGAGGTGTTGTGTGATGAAGTTGTGGTGTATAATGTGGTGAGGTGGTTTTGGTTGTGCGGTGGTTTGTGATGTGCAATATTTTTATTGTGATATGTGGTTGTTTTGGTGAGATGGTTGGTCGATGTAACATGGTGTCGATGGTTATTGTGAGATGGTGAGTTGTTCTGTGGTGGTTTTATTAGTTTCTTGGTTATCTATGGAATAAATTATGCTGTTAAAAAAAACAAGATATTAAATAAATGAGATGGAATAGAAATGGATGTGTGGTAAATGGATTTAATTAATTTAACATTAAATGAATGGACAATGTAAGTGTGAATTAAGTGGCTTATAAATGAATGTGAGAAATGCTATGCGTCTTGTGTGGTGGTGGTGTGGTTTATGTGTTTTATGGTAGTAGTGAAGTGTGTGATTATGTAGTTAATGTGAACCCATAGGTTGAGTATTTTGTGCTATCTATATATCATGTATTTTTATGTTATTTCTACACATTCCAGGGGGTGGTATGCTTAGGTGGTGGTGGTGGGGTTGCAGGGGAGGGGGGTGTGGGCTGTTTGGGAGGGTGGGCGGGGCTATCCAGGGGGGTACGGGGTGTCCAGGGGGGTACGGGGGTGGGCGGGCTGTCCACAAGGGTGGACAGGCTGTCCACGGGGGTGGTCGGGCTGTCAAGGAGGGGTGGGAGGGCTGTCCAGGGGGGGTGGGTGGGCTGATGGAGAGGGAGCTCAAGCTTCAAGGATGGAAATGGATCATAAGAGGCCTTGTAGATTTGTCGTTAGAGCATCAATACATCAAAATATCATTAGGTTATGTTCCCGACATCCATGGTTTCTTATTTATAGGAGAAATATCCATAAACACTTCAATATGGCCGTTGGAGGGCTTCCGGAGCCATTGGGGGTCAAAAGTACAAGTCTGGTCAAAGTCCAACGGTAGTTTGACTGGGCACACCGGCTGGCCGGTGGTGTCTCACCAGCTGGCCGGTGGTCCACCGGCTGGCCGGTGCTGAGCTCCCGGCTGTCTGGTGGTCCAGACAGAGCAGGCTTTCTGTCTGGGTTCCACCGGCTGGCCGGTGGGCAAGAACCGGTTGGCTGGTGCCCATACCGGCTGGCTGGTGCACTAACACCGGCTGACCGGTGGCTCTGGAAGAATGCAATGCTTCTGCCAGAGACCACCGGCAGGCCGGTGGACTCAGAGAGTCCACTATCAGCCTTCTTGGTCCAACTCCTGGGAAACCTTTTTCCTAGCATCAAAACACTTGAAAACAAGTTAGAACATGATGAGAGTGATTGTGATCATTAAAATCCAAGAGAGAGGGGTACAACAAAGGCAGGGTGGGCGGGCTGTCCAGGGGGGTGGGTGGGATGACCACAGGGGGTAGGGGTGTCCAGGGTTGTGGGAGTGCTATCCAAGGGGGTGGGGGGCTGGCCATACGGAGAAGGGGTGTCGAGGGGGGTGGGTGGGCTGTCCACGGGGGTGGTTGGGCTGTCTAGGGGGTAGGGGGTGTCCACGGGGGTGGGTGGGTTGTCCACGGGGGTGGGCGGGGCTGTCCACGAGGGTACCCTACTAATATGGTTATGGGATGAGGCATGCTCTGATGTGATAACACATTAAGTTCTTGTTGGTTTTACATTTTTTCAATAACACATTAGTATGTTTTTTTCACATGTCTAGTTGATAACATGATTATTTTCTTCCTTTATCATTTACTTAAATGTATTTTCTATTAAAGTTCAATCCTATTGAATTGTTTATGACAAAATGACTTATATGAATTTTTTTACAGAATGGACAGAAGTTGGATGTATGAAACCGATCATATCTCAAGAGATTTTCAAAACAATTTGGAGAGCTTTATAGATTTTTCATTTCACAATGCTTCAGATAGTGGTCGCATACACTGCCCATGTTCCAATTGTGTTGGTAGACCTTGGTTGAGTCGTGAAGAAGTCAGCTACCACATAACCAAAAATGGTTTTCAAGCAAACTACTTTCTGTGGTATCACAATGGGGAGAAAATGAAATCTCAAATTGGTGATGATCAAAATGAAAGGACTGGAATGGAGAATTTGTTAGATGATCGGTTTCCGTTTATTCGTCATCATGAAAAAGAAAGGATTTCGACTCAAGAAGACGTCGATATGAGGACAACTGATGCATCTAGTGAAAATGATGATATTGATAGGGTGAAAAAATTGAATGATGCTGCCACGACTCCAGTATATCGACAATGCGATAAAATGAAAAAGATGGAATTTTTAATCTGATTATTTCATGGAAAAACTATGTATGGGATTTCTAATATAGCAATCGATTACATTCTTACCCTCTTGAAGGATTTACTTCCAGATGATGCAGATATTCCCTCAAACCACTATATGGCATGGAAGTTAGTTGAAGAACTTGGATTTTCCAGAAACAAAATTCATGCTTGCCCGAAAGATTGCAGTTTATTCTGGGAAGAAACCACTGAACGAAATGAATGTATAAAATGTGCACATCCCACTGGAAGTTAAAATCTGATGGAACACCATCCCGCGTTCCACAGAAAGTAATGTGGCACTTTCCATTGATCCCCAGACTCCAGAATCTTTTTATGTCTGATGACATATCAATAAAAATGAGATGGCATGATACTGAGAGAAAGAAGACTAATGATGAGTTGGTTCATCCTGCAGATGGATTTGCATGGCAGAGATTTGATGCTCGACATCCTGATTTTGCAGCTGACGTGCGTAATGTGAGGCTGGGTCTTTCATGCGACGGTTTTAATCCGTTTGGGCAGATGCTTACTTCACACAACACATGGCCAGTTTTTATACACATTTATAATCTTCCCCCATGGTTGTGTATGAAAAAATCTTTCACTTTCATGAGTATACTCATATCTGGTCCTTCTGATCCCGGCATTGATATTGATGTATACATGCAACCTTTAATAAAAGAGTTGAAACTTCTTTGGGATGTGGGTGTGCGCACATGCGATGCATGTTTGAAAGACATATTTCAGATGCGTGCTGCGCTTATGTGGACGATCAAAGATTTTCCGGCTTATGCAATGATGTCTGGATGGAGCACGAAGGGAAAACTGTCATGTCCAGTTTGTATGAAGAATACACGATCCAGAAGACAGAAACATCATTGTAGTTTCAGTTTTATGGGACATCGACGATTTTTGCCAAAGGATCATCCATATAGAATGAATCGTCGAAGATTTGATAATACTGTTGGGCGGAGAAAAACGGGAAGTGATGGCAAGAGGGGGGGTGAATTTCCTTTAAAAAAAAAGGTTAAAAAATTAAAATCAAAGTTGAAAGTGCAGCGGAAATAAAGAGACAAGACACAAGAATTGATAACGGAGTTCGGCCAAAAACCCGGCCTACGTCTCTGCTCCCAACTCAACCGTTGAGAGATTCAACCGCTTGCTTTTCAATGGTTTTAGCAAGAAACCCACTAGGATTTGAGGTAGCACTAGAACCTATTACAGCTTGCTTTTGATGGTTGAGCAAGAACCCACTTGCTTTTAATGGTTTAGCAAGAACCCACTATCCTTCTTACAGGTGAAGGATAGCTCACCTATGTCTCAAGCTATTTAAAGGAAAGCTTGACAACCTTTTCACACCTTAGTGGTGATGTGAAACCCAAAATAGAGAGGATGAGAAAAGGAGTTGGGGTTTGTAGGCACAAACCCAATTTTAAGCTCAAAATAAATAAAACACTAAAAACCATAATTGGGAGAAGCCTTGGGCGCCTTTGATTGACTGATGATGTTGAAGGACGCTTCCAAGCTTCTTTGAAGGAGCTCCTTGGATGTGGAAGTTGTTGGAGCAAGGTGGGTTCCTTGAAGGAAGTCCGCCGGAGGTACGCCAAATGATGGAAAATGTGTCCGTTGGCTTGGTATATGATCCGGTTAGTGTCCGGGGCTTCCTTGGCCTTTATTTATAGGCATGGAACCCTTGGGGAGTCTTCGGAGTCGTTGGAAAAGGCCTTGGAGCCGTTGGAGGGCAAAAGAGGGTTGACTAGTCAAAGCCAACGGCTAGTTTGACTGGGCTACCGGCTGGCCGGTGCAGCGCCACCGGCTTGCCGGTGCCTTGGATGTTGAGAAGGCCTTCTGCCCAGGCAGCACCGGCTGACCGGTGACAGAGCCACCGGCTGGCCGGTGGGCAGACAGTAGCTACCACTGTTTGACTGGATGCCACCGGCTGGCCGGTGACAGAGCCACCGGCTGACCGGTGGAACCTGGCAGTGGGCAATGCCTCTGCCAGGTCCACCGGCTAGCCGGTGCTATCACACCGGTTGGCCGGTGGACTGCAATTCAGTCCATTTTTGCCAGCTTTCTTGGGCCAATCCTTTGGCAATAATTTTCCTATCATCCACAACACTTAAAAACAAGGTTAGACAAATAATAAGGTGATTGTGATCATGAAAATCAAACAACGAGGGGAACGAGAGGTACAACAATCTCCCCCTATTTTGATGATCACAATCACCAAAACAATTAAAGTAAAAACATGAATTAAAGGCATGCTTTTAATGAATAAATTGAAAAGAAATGCTAAGCATGATCAAAAGGTTTCTCCCCCAATCAATCAAGAAATTCTCCCCCTTTGTGACTATCAAAATAGAACGGGGCACAAAACTTGATTGAGGGATAAGAGATTTGAAAAACAAGATTTGAGATTTGAAAATCAATTGAAATTTTGGAAATTGAAAGATTGAATGAAAATTGAATAACAGTTTGAATTGAAAGTTTTGAATGAAAATTGAATAGAAAATTTTAAATTGAAAAATTTGATACCAAGAGTTGAAAATGAAAGTTTGAATAAAACAAAAATCTTAAACAAACCAAACTCCCCCTAAATAAAAACAATAAATCACCGGGGAGAGGATTTTGAAACCGAAACTAATTTTGGTCCGGTAAGACTCGCTAGAAGGGATTTTTCAATCCATACTTGTCTCATGGCGGGTCTTCTCCTATAAAATTCTTCGTTAAGGAAAATGGTTTTGGGCCTACCATACCGGGCATTTTTACAATTGCACTCATAAATTAAGTGCCCGGGTTTTTTGCAATAATTACAAAATTTATAACTAGAGCTCCCCCTTACAAAAATAGTAGATGCATGGGATGAGGAAGCTTGCTTGGAATAGCCAAGCCCTTGGGTGGTTCTAGAAATGCGTTGGGAACCAAGTAAATTGTTCAAATTTTGTTCCCCTTGGGTGAACTTAGCTAGAGTCTCCCTTAGATCTTTGATGGTTGATTCCATAGAATCAACATTTGGAAAATTTTGGATTTTGAGGGTCAACTCTTCCTTCTCTTTAAGAAGTTGTTCTTTTTCGGAAGAGAGTTTTTTGAAATTCTTTTTTAAAGAAACAAATTTGGAAGAGAGCTCGTGAAATCCTTCCTCCAATTGATCTCGCGCATGTTGGAGATCCTCATAAGACATATGATTGAAAGAATTTGAAGAACTAGAGGTGGAAGAAGAGGAAGAGGATGATGATACATCATGTTTTGCCATTAGGTATTTTGTACCTTGGTCGCTTGAGGAGGAGGAGGAGGAGGATGATGAGGTGTCACTCCATGTCACCTTGAGGACCTTTTTCTTTCCTTTTTCCTTTTGCGTGGTCCGTTTTTTGTTGAGTGGGCAATCGGGCTTGTAATGCCCTTTTTGGCCACACCCGTAGCATTTTACCTTGGGCTCGGATCTTGCGGTGGGTTCATGCTTTCGTGCCTTGCGAGATTTCTTCTTCTTCTTGTGCTTCTTCATAAATTTGTGCATTTGGCGGGCGAGATTCTCCATTTCCGAGTCTCCGCTTGATGATGAAGAAGATGAAGATGATGATGATGAGGAGGAGCTTACTTCTTTTTGTACCTTGAGGGCGATGTTCTTTGGTGTCTTGATTGGTGTGCCCTCCTTTTGAGCTTGCCTCCTCATCGTGATCTCGTACGTCATTAGGGATCCGATGAGCTCTTCGACAGGCATGTTCTTTACATCCTTAGCTTCTTGGATTGCCGTCACTTTAGGTGCCCATGAGCTCGGAAGGACCCATAGAATCTTCTTGACCATTGCTTCAGCTGAAACATCATCACCAAGAGATTTTCTACCATTACAAACGTCAGTGAAGCGTGTAAACATTTCAGAAATAGACTCATTTGGATGCATTGAAAAAGATTCAAAGTCTTGTCTATACATATCTAATCTAGTATCTTTGACTTTATTAGTGCCTTCATGGGTCACTTCTAAAAGCTTCCAAATTTCATGTGAAGTGGTGCAAGTGGATACACGATTAAATTCATTTCTATCTAACCCGCAATGAAGAGCATTCATGGCTTTGCCATCAAGCTCAAAATTCTTAATATCGGCGGGGGTCCATTTGGATTCGTCGGGGGAAGACAAAGAATAACCTTGCATGACAATTTTGTAAATAGGATAACCTATGCTTCTTAAAAAAGTGGTCATGCGGGTTTTCCAATAATTATAGTCGGTTCCATCAAAAAATGGAGCACGACCCAATGAATAGCCTTCGGGGGCAAAAGAGGTTGATGCCATCTCAGTGGATCTTAAATTTGAAACCGGTTAGGGTATTACTCAAATTTCCCTCTGATACCAATTGTTGGGCGGAGAAAAACGGGAAGTGATGGAAAGAGGGGGGTGAATTTCCTTTTAAAAAAAAGGTTAACAAATTAAAATCAAAGTTGAAAGTGCAGCGGAAATAAAGAGGCAAGACACAAGAATTGATAACGGAGTTCGGCCAAAAACCCGGCCTACGTCTCCGCTCCCAACTCAACCGTTGAGAGATTCTACCGCTTGCTTTTCAATGGTTTTAGCAAGAAACCCACTAGGCTTTGAGGTAGCACTAGAACCTATTACAACTTGCTTTTGATGGTTGAGCAAGAACCCACTTGCTTTTAATGGTTTAGCAAGAACCCACTATCCTTCTTACAGGTGAAGGATAGCTCACCTATGTCTCAAGCTATTTAAAGGAAAGCTTGACAACCTTTTCACACCTTAGTGGTGATGTGAAACCCAAAATAGAGAGGATGAGAAAAGGAGTTGGGGTTTGTAGGCACAAACCCAATTTTAAGCTCAAAATAAATAAAACACTAAAAACCGTAATTGGGAGAAGCCTTGGGCGCCTTTGATTGATTGATGATGTTGAAGGACGCTTCCAAGCTTCTTTGAAGGAGCTCCTTGTATGTGGAATTTGTTGGAGCAAGGTGGGTTCCTTGAAGGAAGTCCGCCGGAGGTACGCCAAATGATGGAAAATGTGTCCGTTGGCTTGGTATATGATCCGGTTAGTGTCCGGGGCTTCCTTGGCCTTTATTTATAGGCATGGAACCCTCGGGTTGTCTTCAGAGCTGTTGGAAAAGTCCTCGGAGCCGTTGGAGGCCAAAAGAGGGTTGACTAGTCAAAGCCAACAGCTAGTTTGACTGGGCTACCGGCTGGCCGGTGCAGCACCACCGGCTGGCCGGTGCCTTGGATGTTGAGAAGGCCTTCTGCCCAGGCAGCACCGGCTGACCGGTGACAGAGCCACCGGCTGGCCGGTGGGCAGACAGTAGCTACCACTGTTTGACTGGATGCCACCGGCTGGCCGGTGACAAAGCCACCGGCTGACCGGTGGAACCTGGCAGTGGGCAATGCCTCTGCCAGGTCCACCGGCTGGCCGGTGCTATCACACCGGTTGGCCGGTGGACTGCAATTCAGTCCATTTTTGCCAACTTTCTTGGGCCAATCCTTTGGCAATATTTTGCCTATCATCCACAACACTTAAAAACAAGGTTAGACAAATAATAAGGTGATTGTGATCATGAAAATCAAACAACGAGGGGAACGGGAGGTACAACAAATACTATAGAGACCGATGATCCACCTCAGCGTATGTCTGGAACTGATGTGCTTAATGAATTGAAAGATTTCAGTTTTTCGTTCGGGAAGGGTCAAATGAAATCTGGAAAGAGAAAGAATGTTTCCACAGAAACCTATTACAATTGGAGGAAGAGGAGTATCTTTTTTGATTTGCCTTATTGGTCAACCAATTTGCTACATCATTTCTTAGACGTAATTCATATTGAAAAGAATATATGTGAACTGTTGCTTTCAGTTCTTCTAAATGTCAAGGGGAAGACAAAAGATGATTTACGATCTCGACGTGACTTGGTGGATTGGGGCATCAGACCAGAATTGCATCCTGTGCGTATCAGTGAAAATAAATGGCAACTTCCATGTGCTTCTTATGTGATGACACCTAATGAAAAAAAAAAATTTTTTGGAAGTATTAGAGACTATTAGAGTTCCTAATGGCTATTCAAGCAACATATCTAAACGGGTCAACAGAAGAGATTTGAAGCTAAAATCTTTGAAGACTCATGATTATCACGTTCTACTGCATGAGTTTCTTCCAATAACAATCCATCATCTTTTGTCCAATAATGTAAGGGTGGGTGTTATTCGGTTGTGCCATTTGTTTAGAGATCTTTGTGCTAAGAAGTTGTCCAAGTCTTTCTTGCTAAAAATGTTGACAGATGCCCCATTAATTTTGTGTGAGTTGGAGAAAATATTTCCCCCATAATTTTTCACATGCATGCTGCATCTGACTGTCCATATTCCAACTGAAATACTTCTCGGAGGACCTGTTTCTTTTTGTTGGATGTATCCAACTGAAAGAAATATGTTCACATTAAAGTCTTATGTTCGAAACAAGAATCATCCCGAAGGTTCTATCGTGAACGTTTACTTAGCTCAAGAATGTATGGATTTCTGTTCAATGTATTTGTCTGATCTTACTACACGAATGAACAGACCAATGAGAAATGAAGAAGAACAATATGAGCAAATTGAACCCAGTTTTCCATCACTTCCTCAAACAGGAGGAATTCCTGGATCATATACATTGAAGACATTAAGCCATGAAGAGCGGGAGATGGCACATCGCACAGTTTTGTTCAACTGTGATTTGTTCGATGACTATATCAGGTAACAAAATTGAATATGTATATCTTACATATATATCTGTTAAACTATTCATATTTTTTTATCTACAGGGAACATAAAACAATGATAAATAGGAAGCATCGTTCTTTATCTTTGAGAAGGAGAGAGACTTTGCATAGCAAAGAGTTTTCTGCTTGGTTAAAATTGAAGGTAAAAATATTACTGTTTAAATTAATTATTTCAATATTTACTTAAGTTTAAATGTCATTTATATTGCAGGCATTGAGTTTGTCTACTGACTCTGTCTCTGAGGAAATAAGAGCTTTGGCTTTTGGTCCTAATACCGTGGTTCGTGACTGTAAATCAATTGTTATCAATGGGTACATATTTATTGTCACTGAACGAGCCAAAAACATGAGAACACAACATGATGGTATTATGGTAACTGCCACAACAGATTGTTATGCCAGTTCATCAGATAGTAGACCGCGACTTGAAAATGTGGGTTATTATGGAGTCGTTGAGAAAATAATAATATTGGATTATTACTCTCATGGACAAGTCACAATGATGAAATACCATTGGTTTGATTTGATGACGAGACATGGCACATTTATTGACGATTGTGGATTTCGAGTAATTAATATGACCCGCACTCTTGCAACCGAAGAACCATATGTGTTGGCATCAATGGCTAAAAAAGTTTTTTATGTCAAAGATCAACTTCAACCTGAATTTGGTGTCATAGTTGAAGTAATTCCAAGACATATTTTTGATGATGCTGATGATGGAATTGACACTGTCCCTATTGCCATTGGAACTAATCCATTTATTTCTTTTGATGACTCCAATAGCTCAATTTTCAGAGTTGATTGTGAACCTGAAGTTGTGGTTGGAAATATGTAGAATCATTCATCCATGTTCTCAATTCTTTTGGTTTACCTCGAGTTGGGTTGTTAAGGTTGGTAATATTCATATTTATTTAGTATTGATCACAAATATTTTTTAGCTGACTTGACCGTTATGTGAATTTTCAATGTTTATTGGTTTCTGTTTTATTTGAATTGCATTTTCTAATTTAGAATTGAACTGTATTCAAACCAAATCAAACAATATTTCTAACTTGGTGAACATTACAACTTGTATGTTTTATTAAATTCATTCAAGCTATTCTAAAACAATTGATAGATAAATTACCAATTAATCCCCTCATTCCCTCATATATTTAGTTTTTTGGTTTACACATTAATTTTCTTTTTCTAATTAATTACATATTTGTTTTCCAATGCAGGAAATGCAGCCAATTGAAGAGAGATGAAGAAAAAAATGGCGGAGAACAATCGTCGGATGGAGGAGATGGGCATTCCACCATTAGTGCCTACAGCGAGTGCTTTCTTTCAAATATATATATATATATATATATATATATATATTTACAGAATATATAATGTCATGTGATTAATTTTTCTTGTAAACTTTTTTGTAGGATCCACCATTACGTCGACAGTTATTCGACGAGGAGCCTAGTACTGGTCCTAGTACTCAGGCCGGTGGTACGAGGAGGGTTCGTACCAGAGGTGGACGTAGAGCTGCACGTGCCCGACTAGACCCTGCCCCTCCCACTGAAATTTCAGCCTTCCCACATTCTGATCCCGGTGTGTCGTTAGGGACACACGGGATATTTAGACCTCCCATGTTTTCGCTACCTTCTGCATCTTCTGCCCCATCATTTTCACATCCCATGATGATTCCCACTCCCCAGTCAGCATCAGGTCATACAGCTGTTCCATCTTCTTTTCCTTCTACTTATGTCTCTCCGAGCTTTTATATTCTATCGTCTTCGACTCCTGTTCCACCAGAGGGTGTTCCATCAGGTTCTGTGGATCCGGTGCCACTCATTGATCAGACTAGCGCAGGTATATTTATAAAACCCTAAAAAAATTTTATAGCAATATTTATTTTCATTATAACATGTTTTGATAAAATATTTGTTTTTCTTTCATGACAGATAAATCTACTGACAGGAGGCGAGGGCGGGGCCGTACACGCATGCGTTCGGTGTGGAACCGTCGCACAGAGGTTATGGTGGAATATAATGAAGACAATCAGATGGTTGAGAAAACAGGGAAGCAATGTCGGAGTTTTATGGCGACGCTTGCCAAGTACTCCGACATCAATCCCGTCAGCCCGCTGTCGTGGAGACATTTTCCACATGAGGTCAAAGATAGAGCTTGGGCAGAGATATGGGTAAAAAAATCTGTTTTATTTAATGCCATGAATTTTTTTTTGTATTAATATGAATTAATATTTTCATTTCAACTTCGATTTAATTTTCCTGATGGTGAGGGTGCACGACTGGAACATCTTAAAGATTTAGGCGAGCTTTGGAGAGCCTACAAGCATGAGCTGTATATTGGCTGGCGTGCTAGAGTTGGCACTGAGTTAGAGGCGGTACCAGTCGTGGATGATTGTCCTATAGAGCAGTATCGTCAGATGATTACTCATTGGACGAGTACCCAGTTTAAGGTATGAATTACATTTGAGGTATTTAAATAATAACTTTCAAGTATTTCATTAATATTATCCTTTTCATTATCGAATTTTATTTAGGAATCATCTGGAAAAAATAAAAAAACATTGATGCAAAAAAATACCTCCATACACTAGGACGCACGACGATGCCGGATCATGAGAGGCAGCAGGTATGACAATTGTTTATAAGTTTTCTTTATGACTTACATTTTCTTTTGTTTCCTCAATTATTTAATTATTTTCTGAAGTCTTTATATAACTTTTGTTTTCAATGTCATTGTAGAGGAAAGTACAAAATATTGAAGGACGTGTGCCTCGAGCAAAACTGTTTTGCTCGAGTAGACGAAAAAAGGATGGAAGTGCTGTCAACGAAGCGACTCAGCAGCAGATTGTAAGTTTTAATCTGTTGATTTTATATTTTAATATCTATTTCGTAACTTAATAATATATTTATATTTGTAACAGGATGCTTTAGAGGCCCTCGATGCCCAAGAAGCAGACAATTTTGGGCCATCTGATCACTTACATCAGGTGTTGGGAGAGGATCATTCTGGCAGAGTACGCTGCCGACCTAGGATAGCCCCGACAAGGTATTGTCCTGCCTCAAGTACGAGTTGTAGTGCCACCGAGCTGCAAAAAGTTAGGGCACAGGCAGAACAGGCTGAGAAAAGGGCCACAGAGACGGCAGAACAGTCTGCTAGGGCAAACAGTGCATTTATGAAATTTATTGAAGTTTACGTCCAACACTTCCAGCAGAGGCCAGCCCAGTGATTGATGAATACATGTCTTCGATACATTCTATATATGGTACACCAGGTGGCAGTTCCAGTGGTGGTCAGGCCGATGTCCAGCTTGAAGATGATGATGGCGAGCAGTCTGATGCGGAAGAGGAGGGAGATGAGGAGGGCGAGGAGGAGGGCGAAGGCGAGGAGAAAGGCTCTGTGGAGGGTGAGGACGATGAGGAGGACGATGACGAGGGCGATGATGATGATGATGATGGTGATGGTGATGCTGATGTGGGACATATTGATCCGTTACATTTTTGACTTTCATTACTGAGATTTGATGTTTAATCTATTCTAGTTGTTGGTTTTATCTAGACTCGTAGTATAGTATTGAAGTTGAGTTATTTTTATATATTGTCTGTTTTTATGGATGTTGTTGTCTTTTAGTGGTTTTGTGTTTGTGAACTCCCTGGAAACCCCCCCTCATTATTGGACCCTGGACAACCCACCTCCCCCTTGGACCCCCCTCACGCGCGTTTACGAAGCACGTGCATCACTTAAAATACGAATATTGAGCCGTACCGCGCAAACCGCAAGACCGATTGACGTGACGTCTACGCGTACACGTCACGAATAATAATTAGAATGTTGCACGGTGGTTTCAGCTCAATCTGAGGTCGTCCGCTATGAATTTGACAGTTGGACGCCCGTTTTGGCCGTTTATGACACCAGGACTGCGTTGTCGGTCACCGCGGGCACACGGCACGTCCGATTGACGTGCCGTCTGCTCGACCACTTCAGAAATCACTCACCCGTATTTTTCGTCTGATTTCAGGCCATTCTGACATCGTTCGGCCCGTTTGGACCCCCCTCACGCGCGTTTACGAACGCGCGCATCACTTAAAATACGAATATTGAGCCGTACCGCGCAAACCGCACGTCCGATTGACGTTCCGTCTGCGCGTACACGTCACGAATAATAATTAGAATGTTTCACGGTGGTTTCAGCTCAATATGAGGTCGTTCGCTATGAATTTTACCATTGGACGCCCGTTTTGGCCGTTTCTGACACCAGAACTACGTTGTCGGTCACCGCGGGCACACGGCACGTCCGATTGACATGCCGTCTGCTCGACCACTTCATAAATCACTCTCCCATATTTGTCGTCTGATTTTAGGCCATTCCAACTTCGTTCGGCCCGTTTGGACCACCCTCACGCGCGTTTACGAAGCGCGCACATCACTCAAAACACGAATGTTGAGTCGTACCGCGCAAACCGCACGTCCGATTGACGTGTCGTCTGCGTGTACACGTCACGAATAATAATTAGAATGTTGCACGGTGGTTTCAGCTCAATCTGGAGACGTGGTGTGGCTGACACCACTCAAAGTGTCCGTCTTTTGTTTCAAAAGGACGTCATTTTAGGTGAAAAGCATCAACTGACATACGGAAAACCGACCAAATGCATTCCGAATCTGTTGATAATTTATCCCAACAATCCATGGGTCATATGTGACGTGTATGAGCCAACCCGGGATGAATATGAGTCACGGTGTGGCCAGGATAAGTCTAAGTGACTCTCTTTTTTTTAAAATGGACACCATTTTAAGTACATACGGAAAAATGACCAAACGGATTCGGTTTCCGTTGAAACATTAGGAGAACGATCCATGGGTCATATGTGACATGTAAAAATCATCCCCGCTTCAATCCAAAATGCGGTGCGGCTGACACCACTCAACGTTTCTGTCTTTTGTTTCAAAAGGATGTCATTTTAAGTGAAAGGCATCAACTGACATACGGAAGAACGACCAAACGCATTTGGATTCTATTGATACTTTAGCACAACGTTCCATGAGTCATATGTGACGTGTACAAGTCAACCCCGTCTTAATCCGAGACGCGGTGTGGCTGACACCGCTCTAACTCTGTCTCTTTTGTTTAAAATGGACATGATTATAAATGAAAAGAACAACTGACATACGCAAAACCGACAAAACGCATTCGTAATCTTTTGATAATTTATCACAATGATCCATGGGTCATATGTGACATGTAAGAGCCAACCCGAGATGAATCTGAGTCGCGGTGTGGTCAGGATTACTCTAAGTGTCACTCTTTTGTTTAAAATGGACAACATTTTAAGTAAATACGGAAAACCGACCAAATGCATTCGGTTTCCATTTAACCTTTAGGAGAACGATCCATGGGTCATATGTGACGTGTATGAATCAACCCCGCCTCAATTGGAGACGCGGTGTGGTCGGCACCACTCATAGTGTCCGTCTTTTGTTTCAAAAGGACGTCATTTTAAGTGAAAAACATCAACTGGCATACGGAAAACCGACCAAACGTATTCGGATTGTGTCGATACGTTAGGAAAATGATCCATGGGTCATTTGAGCCGTGTAAGAGTCAACCCCGTCTAAATCCGAGACGCGGTGTGGCCGGTACCACTCTGACTGTGTCTATTTTGTTTAAAATGGACAAGATTATAAGTGAAATAAACAACTGACATATGAAAAACTGACCAAACTCATTCAGGATCTGTTGAAAATTTATAACAATTATTCATTGGTCATATGTTACGTGTACGAGTCAACCACGCCTCAATCCGAGTCGCGGTTTGGCCGAGACCACTCTAAGTGTATCTCTTTTCTTTAAAATGGACTACATTTTAAATTCATACGGAAAACCAACCAAACACATTCTGATTGTGTTTATATTTTAGTACAACAATCCATTGGTAATTTGTGATGTGTACGAGTTAACCCCGCCTCAATACGAGACGCGGTGTGGCCGACACCATTCAAAGTGTCTCTCTTTTATTTAGAAAACACTTCATTTTAAGTGAAAACAACAACTGACATATGCAAAACCGACCAAACGATTTCGGAATATGTTGATACTTTAGGACAACGATAAATGATTCATTTGTGACGTGTACGAGTTAACCTCGCCTCAATCCGAGGCACGGTGTGACCGGTATCAATCCAGATGTATGTATTTTGTTTAAAATGGATATCATTTCTATTAAAAATATATGGTATATGAAAAACCAATCAAATTATGAATTGAATTCCGGATTCCACATATGATTGTCATATAAATTTTAAAATGAATTCTAAATGAATTATGTATGTTTATAATTATGTTATGAATTCCACTTTAATTATGGATGAGTATATTTTCAGGATGCATTATATGTGTTGGTTGGTTGGTTTTCATTATTTGTATGTGTTGGTTTGTTCTCTATATGTATGCATTATATGTGTTACAGGTACAATAATTGGATTGAAAAATGAATTGAAAACGAGGGCATAATTGGATTGAAAATTGAATTGAAACCGAGGGTGAATGCCCAAAAACCAGACCTGCTATGCAAATTGTAGGCTGCTGTGCAATTTTCACAGCAAAGCCTATGCCAACGGTTTTCAAACCGTTGGCATAGGCTCTATGTAGCTGTTTTGACCAACGGTTCAAGGAACCGTTGGTGAAAACACCCATCCCAACGGTTTCAAACCATTGGGATACCCTGTCTCATGGTGGTTTTTACCAACGGTTCATGGAACCGTTGGTAAAAACCTTTCCCAATGGTTTGTAAACCGTTGGGAAAGGAAATTATTGGTTGATTTCCCAACGGGCCAAACCGTTGGGAAAGGCCTTTCCCAACGGTTTGGCAGAACCGTTGGGATAGGTTGATTTTTTCTAACCTATCCCAACGGTTCTGTGTAAACCGTTGGGAAAAGCCTTTCCCAACGGCTTACTTCCCCACGGTTTGCAGAACCGTTGGTATAACATATACCAACGGTTTTGCAGCCTTTCCCAACGGTTCTAAACCGTTGGGAAATTCTAGATTTCCAGTAGTGCCTCAACTGGTCAAAAAGATCATTTATCCTTAGAAGAGGTTAACAATTCTTGACCATTACCAGATTCAACCTCCAACAGTATATGTACAAGTTTATAATACCATCCTCTTTCTTGGAGAACAACACTGGAGAACCCTTGAGTGAAATATTTGTGATTATTCTACACATGTCATTGAATTCATACAGCTTTTGGTTAGATTATAAATATATAGTACCAAACTACACTCACTAAAAGGGTGTAGTAAAGTGGTAGTGTGGGGTTGAACCCACATGGATCACTTATTGGTCAACAACCAATCAAATAAAAATATTTTGAAGGATTCCTCACATTCACAATTCAAGTTTTTTAGTAAAGATAGGTAGTTTTAATTTAATTAAGGTAATTAAGAAGGGATCATGGTAAATATTATGGATTTTGGAAGAATATAATTATAAATATAGCTTAGAATAGTCCTTTGTCTTTGGCTGTGAAGTGGTGAAAGGTCTCCAATAAGTTTTGGTCAAAGAAATTAGATCTATCCATGCTATAACTATATCTTGGTTAGGGTATAACTAATGACTGAGGTGTATTATTCAGATTTTTTATAGATTGTGTCAGAGAACAATGGTCATTGTCCTACTCAACTTCAATTAGGTTTGGTTCATTAATTTCACGTCTCTTGGTCAAGGCTATGCAAAATAATATGATGAATAATTATTTTAATACTAATTACTATCCATAATATTACCAAGGTAAAATGTATAGAATCATTAGGCTCAAAAACTCCCCAAATCTCAATCCATAAACCTAGGAATATTTTCTGTGCATGGTAGTGTAGATCAAAAGCAAGGAAATGTTAAACATGCTACACTTAATCATGAAATAGTTGAAAAAATAAGAAATACTGGTTTAAAAAATTTAGAATCCAGATTAAATAATTAAAATCGATGTTAATATAATCAAAATCTCACCGTGAAAATAGAAAAAATGAAGAAATGTTCATGTGTTGATGATTAACAGAGAGATATGTTGCAAAAGATGTCAAAAATGGGATAATATTTAAAACGGATGTGGAAGAGATGTAGATTAACAAAAAATAAAATGGTATTTAAAAATATGGGTTAAGTAATGAATTAAAACAATTTTTGAATAAAAAAAGATGAAAAATGGGTGAATACGATGGGAGAAAATGAATGTATGATGGGTGTTCTGTATATGCGGTGTAGTAAAAATATAAATAGTATGAAAGTATGTGACATGTAAAGCCTTCATATTGAGTACTGGATTTTTGTGACTTCATTCTGAATTCTTTGAATCATGTAATTATGTTTCACTTCATATAATTGAGATCTAAAATCCCCTCCAAAATCCATGAATCTCTTGGTATTTTTGGAAAAAAACAATTGACTGGATGCAATCTTTAAACTTCACATGTCTTGTAATCTTTGTATGCTGTGTATATGATTCAATTTCAATAGGATTCTGATTTTGAAATTTTCATGATGTGTAATTCATATACATTTCATGAAATAGCTTCATTTCATGTACTATATTTAAAAGTTGGTATGTAGCCTGCATGCATGTTTTGATCAAGGAAAACATGTTATGTATAATGTACACGACCTGTAAAGCCTATTTTTTCCATTTTTATCATTTATTCCTTTGATTAAAAATTTACTAATTCCTATGAAAACTAACAAAAAACCAGTGAATTGTTGAATAAAAAATTAATAAACCTAAAATAATGGTATCCTATATGTATATATAATCTGAACTTATCAAAATTCCCCACACCCGAAGAATTTATTGTCCTAAAAAAGAATGCATCTCAACATGGATTCTAAACGGATTTTTTTTAAAATAGACACATGCATTACAACCTGGAAAATAAAAATAATTGTAAGCATAAAATGTTATTACTATATAATCAATCCAATAAAGAAAATCAGTCATGCCTCATTATTTAGTTCATTATCAACATTCTTTTGCCATTTAATGAAAATTTTATAACTATTCCATAAATACTATATCTATTTTTCAATTTTCCTAAAATTAAAATTTCTCTCATCACTCAAGGTAAAATGTAACTGTAGTTATGCTCATACCCTAATTACATGTTCCTATCCATAGTATTTTATTGGTTGTTACATCTTCAATTCATAAATAAAAAAAATCAATCATGAGGGCTTTAACATTAGGTTATAAATGTCTCTGAGGCTGATTGAAGGTGGGTAGAAAGAAAAATAAATCTTAGAAGGAGGGTAAGCTCAAAATTATAATTCCTAAAAGTCATGAAAAGTGTGATGAAGCAGCTCCTCCTAAACAAAATGTGTCCATGCTCTCACAACTCAAGGTGGGTTCATGGGTATATCAAGCAAGTATAAAAAATTCACCCTATTCCGTTCATTTTCATTTTATTTATTTTTCAAAAATCATACTCATACAAGATCTCACATCCATCACCTAACCACATATGATATATCAAAGAATTCACCGGTTTGGTAATGGTGATTTTTGACCTTCCAGATACACAACCCAATATCCTTTTTATTATTTTTATTTATATATTGTTTTCAAAGGAATAGGGTAAGAGAAGAAAATTCCAAAATGGAATTATAGACCATATCATATTAGTCTAGTGGAAGTTCCATCACACATATCATGAATGCTAATACTCCATGTCCATCAATAGTGAAAATAACCCCACACTTATTCAAAGGATAATCATATATCATACCAGGGGTATGGTAGGAAGTAATAATCTTCTTGAACTAGCTCCATCCTAGCAAGGTTTTTCATTGATATTATGTGATAAATAAGGAATGATGTATAGGTGGTCCTTAAGAAAAAGTGGCTCACAAAAATTTCATCAATAATTTTAAAAGTGTAATTGTTTAATCATTTCAACAAAAATATCTCAATGAAGGTTTTGATAGGTTTATATGTCTAAAGTATCTCTCAATAAATATTCTAATAAAATAATATGATAGTGTAAGTATATAATCCTCTGAGGAATGGGAGTATAAAATTACTAGAAATAAATTAAGGAATATTATCTAGTAATAAATCAATCAAAATAAATTAAGAGAGTTTAGAATTATAATTAAATTACTCGACTCAATAATCATGCTGAAAATTCTAAATAAGAATAATGAATGGGTTCCAAAAACCTGTACCTTAATATTGTATTTTATGTAAACTTTTCAATGAGTTTTTATGTTAATGTAAGATTTAAAAGAAAAATGTCTCATAGATAAGTGAAAATAAGAAATAATTGAAACGTATAAACAGTAAATCTCAATATAGACTCTCGTACACTTAAAACTAGATAGTTTCCACACTATTCTTGAAAACATCATATGATAGATAGAAAATGTAGCATATAAAAAAATAAAATGGAAATTTGAAATTGAAATTATGTAATCAAGAGATCCTTGTAATTAATGTCATTATATGTGGAAAACATAGTGGATGGAAATTTGAAAATGGGTTACCTAAATATTTTGTTAGATTCAAAATACTCACACCTGATAAAATATTAGTCCACAGGGTTATCCAATTTGGAAGAGGAAAAATGAGTTGGTGCATATAGTCAAAACTGGGATAAATCAACTAAAATAAATGATGTAATGAAGTAAAATGAAGTGAAGGGTAACCTATGAAAAAGAATAATATTAAAAGGAAAATAAAATATCATCAGAACAGAATTAAAAATAAAGATAAAAAATATGTTTTTCCTCCCATAATGCTCAAATAATACAACCAGAATCCAAAAAGATGGACTAGGGTATCAGGTAGTGTCATATTTTTTTCATAAATGTTCATTGCCACCTGTAGAAACTAGTAGCATTATGATCGAGCTCATAGGGACACTTTGTGACATGAACAACATCCATAGTGCACTAATCTTGAATCTAATGTGGTAAGCAGAGCATACAAGAACGTCATGGAGGGTTCCCTGGTTGAGTACAGATCCTAAGTGAGAACTCCTAAATATAGTTCTTGATGTATTCCAAATTTTCAGACATCCAAAGTAGGAGGGAATATGGTTGGGGGATAAGCATGCCAATAACCATAGAAGAGGAAGAAGTGTGATACATGGGTAAAGTAACTCAATAATGAAATGAAAATAATCCACTAAATTGTTAAGCTATAAAGTGTATACCATCCATATATATATTCAATGATACAATAGAGAAAATGGAAGACAACTGTATAAAAAATGACACCCAAAAGCAGTAAAAAAGGGGTAGGGGACTAGGATTGAATGAAGTAGAAAACTCAAATTCATCAATATCCACATTAGATTTCCCCTCCCAAACAGTGGGTTCATGTGACTGTATGTCACTATTGATGTCTAGGATGGTGAAAATGGTTGGGGTATTGACTATCAAGGTGGGTTTTGTGGTCCTGAAATCTAGATTGGTCAAAGATGGGGGAGTTAAGGCATCGATCCCTACTATGGTCATTCATTTGGAAGTTGAATTAATGAAGGGAACCTTAGATAAAGATGGTCGAGTTGGGTCCTTTCCTCAAGGTGCCTACTCTGCTAAAACCTCCCACTGGGATGTAGGTTCTTTGAGCTCAGCAGGAAGGTCGACAATAGTGGTTTGTGTGGGTGGGAATGGATGGTGGAGTGGGTTACACTGAGGGACTTGTTTGGATTTATGTGGAGGAATATGGTAGAGTTGGGATGTTGAAATAGGATTGTTTACAAAATGGAATTCCTAGATGAAGGCACATATGGCGCTGGTTCTCTAAAAGAAATTGGATAACATGACATAAATAAGATGGAGTAGGTTAAGGGGTAGGTGCATATTTGGCTGGGCCAATTGTGGTAGTGATAAAAATAGGGGTAAGAGTACATATGGGGGTGGTAACATGGGAAGAGGCAGTGATGGAGGTGGTAGCAGGGGGCACATGGTCATCACTAGGGGAGGCCATGTTTTCTACGTTTTGAGCTAGTGCCTCATCAACATCCTCAAAATAAGATGTCTCCCATCGGTAAATGCTTCCATATTTCATCAGAATCCCTATATTGTGGAGAATAAGTAGGTTGTTTCTCACTATAGATCCAAGGGAGGTGTGGCTCTAGGTTGCCTCGAAGGCACCAAGATGCCTATCTAGATGGGAAATGAAGGTTCCCTCTATCAAAATACCTCAATTCTTACTCCCTAGGGTCTAATAGAACTCACCGAACTTCCTGGACATGTTGACGGTTGGGCCACCCATGGATGATGGAATAATGAGGACCTCAATCTAGATGATGCTCTAGTGAGAATATCCTTTAGCTAAATTGACATGAGTCAATGATCGGTGGAGAATCCACAAAGTAGGGATTTGGAGTTGGGTGATATTCATCATGTTATGATCAAATGGGAACTATAGATCTCTGGGAATCCTTTCCCAAATTCATGATACAACAGCCTTTTAAGGCTCAAGCTATAATGTTTGGAAGAACAAGGAGGCACCAAGGATTGTAGAGAAGATTATGAGGGTAAAAGAAAAATTTAAAAGGGTGAACTTCCAAGGACTACCTCCCAGTTTTATGTGGAGTGAATCAATTTTCAGATCAAACGTGACTAGGAACTCGTGGAAAATCTCCCTCAATGTGTCTTGTTACACCTAGGTGATGGGAGAGAGCTCCAGATTGATGAATAGATTGATAAATTCTTAAAGAATATGAATCCTCTAGGACTATGAGGTCTAACTTTTTATGGTTCATCGTAGGATTATACTATTGATGGACCAACCAAAGATGGTTTTCTAGTGATGAGAAATAGAGAAAATGGTAGATATGTGAGTGTGAAACACCCTATGACACACTGGAAAATGTCCGAGACCCCTAAATATTTTATGCAGAGGTGGATGTGGAAGTGAATGTTGAGAAGGATGCCTTTGTGGGTGGTCGAGAAGGTGAAAACTTATGCTTCTAGGGGGGTGGATGTGTTTTTTTCACTCGGGCACACATTTGGTAGGAGAGGTGCTGATGGTCATCATTTAGGTCATGGTGAAGTAGTAGTAGAGAACAAGAGGAATGAGATGATGTGTGATTTCAAAGGTAGAACGAGATTATGAACAACCATATATAGGGTAAGTGGGAGGTGAGGATTCGAGAGATGGTGTTTGTGGGATAAGAGGAGGCATGAGGGGTGGGTGGTGTGTGTTGGGGTCACGAACCTAAGGCTCACAAGATTTTAAAATCACTCAAAACATACACAACCTGTATTCCATATATGATGTTTAAATATTGAGTTTTATTATTATTAGGACCTTTGAAACTTATAATCCAAGTAATGGTTACACAACATATATTTAGATGTTTTCACCCCTTCCTGAGCTGGACCCTCTTAACAGGCCTCTAACAGTTCTAAACTCTCTTGATGACAAATATATCCTACTATAGCATATTGAACCTACCCTAGGCCTATTATATATTATAAATTTATTTTTTATATAGATCTAGAAAATTTTCAATGTATAATTTTTCAATAATGAGGAGACTCCCTTTTTAGAACAATCCTTGAAAATAATGGGGATGAAAGGTGAGATAGTCTTACCCATCAGAGGTGCAATGCAATTTGTGTTTTTGTGAGAACATGATTTCTTATCTATAGGAGGTGGTTACTTATTGAAATTAATAATAGTTTTATGACCATTTATCTTATAATTAAGAGATATGGTTTGAAAATTTATTTACTTGTCTCTTTTATTAGTGGCATTCACCCAAATAAACATGACCTGTTCTTCACCAACTCTTAATATCAATCTACCTTGTATTTTTGTTTCTTGACTTTTCATCCTTAGGTATTATTACTTCATGAAGGTAGTGAGTAGGTTATAAATGTTGGATTAGAGGGTTTGGGATTATTGTGGTTGTCTTAGTATATATTGTCAATACTGCTTCTTTTGATCTAGTGTAAATTTACAAGGCATTGGAAAAGTTTGTTGGAATTATTACTCTGGACGAGGAGCTATACATTGTGGCAGGTATCTAGATGGTCCCTATTTCCTTGGTGGCATATATCCACTCATATTATTAAATAAACCTTGTTTTTTCTATTATGGATACTGAGATGTCATATCCTAATAGTTTTACTATTAATATTGTTTGGCATGCTGGTACTATTAATTTTGTTTATTTTAATTAATGTAATTAAAATCATAGAGTTAGGGTTTATTTAATCCCACCCTATAGTCTTGGAAATGGTTTGGACCTCCAAACATATCATAATACTGAATTTACATAATTGGTGTAGGAGGGGGTGGCAGTGAAGTTTGTAATTAGAATGAATCCAACTTTTCTCTAAAGGATTCAACTTGGGAGTACAAGTGGTTAATCTTATCCTCCTAATGGATTCTGTTCTGATGTGGTCCTTTATCAATTTTACATAGATGGTCATTGTGGGGAACTTCATCAATATGGGAGTGAATGACTTCCTTGATCTTGAGAATTAATACTCCATCAGCAGTGACTTCTACCACAATATGGGTGGGTGGTTGGAGTCTATTTTAGAACATTTGTAATTAAACCAATGCATCTAGTCCATGATGCCGGAATTTTCTAGTATGTCCTTAAATCTTCACCATGACTCCCTGACTGATTCTCCATCTTACTGGGTAATGTTTTTAATGTCATTTTAGAGCATCAATGTCTGTACTAGAGGGAAATATTTTTTTCTTAGAACTTTTTTTATAGTTCTACCATGTTGTGATCGACTCAAAAGTATCATTTTTTATCCAATTTTTAGCTCTGTGACTCAAGGAGAACAAGAACACATAGAGTATTATTATGTTTGATGATATGACCTATTTAGGTAAGGTATCCCAAACCAATAAGAAGTTTGATATATATTCGTGGTGTCTTTACCTTGAAGTCCACTAAATTGATCCATATTATGGATCATGTGAATGTGTCCACGCTTGATCTCAAAAGTGGTCACCTGAATAGGAGGGTACACAATGTTGGGTGAAACAACACCAATGTATTGAAAGATTTAGTCCATTATGGTGCACTCCGTCCTTGTTGGTTTCTCACCTTGATCGTTAGGTATGGAATATTGGGGGTCCTGAAGGTGTGGTGGGGAAATATTTTTGTGCTCATAAAGTGTGAAGCGTCATCATGCATTAATTGTTCTATTGATCTTAGGATCGGAATAATGTATTTCATGGGATTCCAGGATTCTTGAGCATGTCAAGGGTCCCCAACGCATGCACTAGTCATGAATAATAGATAGGGAGGATATTGGTTCACCTGAAGGATAAAAATATAAAAGGAAAAGGGTAAGGAAAAGAAGACAGGGGGAGGGGATGAGGTAATCCAAGGTTTGATCTAAAGGAAACTATAACTAGAAAATATCAATCCATCAAACAACTCCAAAATTTGATGCACCCACACACGTTATTTAATTCAATAGGGTGTTGATATGATTATAAATTTATTTCCCAAAACTAAACTCACTTTTATGGGGTAGTAAAGCAAAAGTACAGGGTTGAAACCATAAAGGTCCCTAGTAGGTCATTAACCAATTGAACAAAACCTTTTAGAAGGATTCCCCATGTTCAATCATAAATTATGGTTTTTAATAAAGCTTGGCAGTTCGGATTTAATTTAAATAACTAAGGAGGCATCAACATAATTTTAAGGGTTCTTGGTAGAAGGTAATCCTAAATCTAGCTTGGAATAGTTCTATACCTTAGGCTGTGAAGCATTAAAATGTTCACCAATTGTTTTTTATCAAAATAATTGGATCTATCTATTCTGAAACTATATCATGGTTAGGGAATTGTTGAAAACATGGTTCATTACCCTTAGATTCTATGAATAATGGTTTATACGGTAATATTCGTAGTTCTTCTCAACTCCAATTTGTTTAGGTTCATTCAATTTATCTTCCCATGGTCATGGTTGGATAAAATAATGTGATGAACAATTATTATTAAGATAATTATTAGCCGTAGTTTTACCAAGGTTAAATATATAGATTAATTAGGCTAATAAACACCCCTACTCTCAACCACTAACCCTAGGCAGATTATCCCCGACTAGTCATGTTGATCAAAAGTAAGGAAATACTAAACATACTATGAATAAACCTGAAATTGTTGAGAAATAAGTAATCTAGGATTAAAAAAATTAATAATAAAGATAAAATACTTAAAATAAATTTAAATATAATAAAAAAATCTTCACGTAGGAAGTAGAAATGAATAACCATATAAGCGTTAATGAAGAATGGAGAGAAATGTTAAAACAGATTTCAAAAATAGAAACATATTTGAAACAGATGAATAATAAATCGAGATTAACCAAAAACGAAATAGTTTTTAATGAAGCATGTAAATAAATTAATTTAACTAGTTTTTAATGAAAATAGATGATTTTTTAAGAAAATTAATAGAGAAAATCAGAGAATGATGGGTATTTTGTACACGCATCGCTACAAAAATATAAATAGTCCGAAAAGAAAATAACATGTAAATACTTCATATAATGTTCTAGATTTAATTAACTTCTCCCCAATACCTTTACATAATGTAATTGGATTTCATGACATGTAATTAAGATCCAAATCCTCTTTGAAAATATTTAATCTCATGGGATTTTAGTAAAAAATAATTGACTGAATGAGATCTTCAAACTTTTCATGTCGTTTAATATTTGCATGCCATTTATATGATTAACTTTATGTGGGGTTTTGATTTTGAAATTTTCATGTAATGATTATACACATCATGAATCAACATTACATATTTCACTATATTCATAGGTTGGTCCATGTGCTAGAGGCATTCTATGACTGAGGAATATATGTTATGCCTGGTGTACATGATGTGTAAAGTCTATTGTCAAGTTTTCATTATTTCTTCCTTTGAGTCCAAATTTCCTAATCTCTGTGAAAAAAACAAAATCCAATGATTTATAAAATAAAACATAAATAAACCTAAAATAAATGTATCCAATATGTATATATAATTTTATATTATCATCTATGTCGAATAAAAAACTTCTGCATTAGGTTATCTATCAGAATCCTCAACACGCAACCTTAGAAGGTTCCATCCGATAAGTAACCACTAATATCAAGAAATCAATAGGTTTCAAATGTATCCCAAACTCAACATCACAACAAGGATGTAAGACTTGAAACACGTTAGAAAATATATTCATAAACTCTTCAAGAAAACTGGGAACCTCCTCTACCCTAGTCTCCATGGATTCAATAGAAAACTCATCTATCAACAAAAGGAGAGTATCGACACATATACCACCCTAATGAAAACGCCGATCACTATAAAAAACACACAATAACTATACACATATGAAAACATGAATCTCCTTTGGAATAAGTCAATAAAAATATTCATAGAATATAAATAGTCAATACCAAAAATTCTTTTATATGGCTGCATTAAAAGTAAAAGCAGATCCCCACACAACTGATGAGGCCCCATCATCATTCTACACCCTTAGAACATATAAAACAAGATGGAATGGAATATTAATAGTGAATTAAATAGTAGTTCCATGGTAATCCTCTCTATATCGAGTCCTAGATCCCACACTAGAGTGGGTGGAACAAAGGTGTATGAAGCTACGGAAGAAAACAAGGTGATAGCAAGGGTATATGATAAATTGATCATACCTCTAATGATTTGCGGCCCCTCTAGAACTTTTTACTATACTCCATGAAACCAAACATACCAATATTATCTACTCCTATTCCAATTACCAAGAAAATTAACATGCTTAGAATGAGGTTCTTGTACATGAGGAATATCCTAAGGCCAACCTCTACCTGGTCCATCCCCTCTCGGGTGGGTATTTGTCCACTTACCCTACTACTGGAGCGGTATTTCTAGAATCTTCTATGAAATATGACACTAAAACTAATCATATATACCAATTTGATATTATATAAACACTAGAAACTGATTATAATGATGACCACAAACCCCATAGATAAAGAACACTAGCCAAAGTCCCCTAGGAAAGGAAGAAAAACAGCTATGCCTAGAAGGATGGATGGGAAGCTGCTAAGGTTTAATCCCTTTTGGTCAAAACATCAATGGAACCAATACATGAAACATTCCAGTCAATTCCATACTACTCAAGAAACCCTACTAGTTCCCCTATCACGATAAAACTCCTCACGAGTATATTTTCTCAATGACCTCCACCTTCTTCTAAACATCCATATATACTAAAAACATAAAGGGGTTAAATAGAAACAATATCAAATGATAGAGTGCCTACTCAAGATATCTCACATGAGACTCCTCATCGAGAAAAAGGTATAGGGAAAATGTAGACTATTTATAAACAGGATCCCCAACTCTCGCACATACATAATCCCTAGATTAAGAAATATCAACTCCAACCTCTTCACCAACTTCACGGTCGACGAAAGGATATATTCTCAAAAATCTTTTTAAACATCGACCCCTGAAACATATTACACATTCCTCTCAACCATATATAGTTCCCACCATTGATTCATATATCCCCATATCAAACTTACTTCCAAAGGTTTGTGATACTTCGTTAGGGCCTAGATGAAGTTGAAATCTATCTCAGTACCCTCTAACTAGTTCTCCATATCTATATCAGAAACACTTACCTTGTAAATTACTAAATAATACCACTGAAAATAATATAACATCATATGACAATGATCGTTATTTTTAATGGAGTCTCCCCTCCAACGAAC
Organism: Viscum album; assembly: GCA_963277665.1. Lineage (NCBI taxonomy): Eukaryota > Viridiplantae > Streptophyta > Magnoliopsida > Santalales > Viscaceae > Viscum > Viscum album. The sequence goes on along the minus strand of OY728142.1, from coordinate 1,774,380,017 downwards.
AACCTTGTCAGCCTACAAAACCTAAACGTCCTGAATTTTATGAGGACGATGTCCTGAAGCCCCAGATGAATGGGAAACAAGGATTTTCTAATTTTGAGTAGTATTAACTTTTATTAGGATTCATTTAATTTACTTTACCATTTCTAGAAATTCCAAGTACAAACAAGAACACAAGTCAATCATGATACATGTAACTCTCATAGGTCTCTACCTTAAAAAACAATCCACCTCAATTGATGATTCTATAGTCTTATATTCTTTATTTTGGATCATGGGGGGCCCTAAAATCCAATTTCCTTACCGATATCCCCTAGTCTATGTCAGAAAATAAGATTCACGGATGGTATCTTCTATCCAACCCATGCAGTTCTCACTACGCTAAACTACAAACTCCATCCTATATTTGAACCATCACCGCAGATTCCACTATGTCACAACCCCATTCCTCCAAAGGCACCCCTCCGAGGCTGAAAATGAAGGAATAGAGATAATTACCCCCAATTCATCCATCCTGTAAGATCTCAGTTTGAAACTAGCATTGAGCATATAAATATATTACAATGGGGAGGCATTTACCTCTATAATAATTGGATCAGGTGATAACATATCAATGATCAATCATATCCAAGACATAAGATAAAAGAAAATAACAAAAAACCATCCCCAAATGAATGTATAAAATTAACATAAAGAAATTAAAGTCTCAAAATAGATACCAAAAAATAAAGATAAGGGGATGACACAATGAAAATTCAATGTTCCAAGCCAGTAATTCCTAATATGGTCCACATCATCCTCTTGGAAACCTAAAAAAATTTATTTTTAAATGGCGTTAGCATAAAAATATAGTCATTTAGAGTGCCAAAGTCTCTCATGTATATATGAAAGAAGCATACTAATGCACCAGTGAGGAAAAAACAGAACCAATAGAATCGAAACATGTCAACTTGACACCCCATCCTAACTAGGGATCTCCCATTAAGTAAAGTATTCAAGAATAGTAACATAACAATAAGAATATCGGTAAATGGTACCCGAAACCACTTTCCCAATGATTTTCCAATCTCACACCCCAACAATATACATCCTAACACTACCACTTCATCCTTATAACATCACATCATTACACGTATCACTTGAGGAAACCTAGGACATCACATCACATAACATGTCATCCCATAACCTGGGTGGTAGCGTATTTTGAACATGGAGGGAATCAACCTCATAGCCTCCTACTACAATACATGAGCCCCAGCATAATCCATATCATATAAAATAATCTCAATTAAAAAATCCTAGTCCATTACACCAAATCACATCACATATAGACTATGCACTTTTGACTTCTGGTCTTTATAGCTTGTGCATATCAACATCACATAGAAGAGGGAGTGGGAAAGAGCGAGTGTCTATCCATGTATGCTCACCATTAGGATATTAGAGAAAACACCCCCAAAACCATTGGTTATTAACACTAAGTTTTCGACATGGGTGGGGAACTTATAGAAAATCACAAGGAAAAAAATAATATATATATATATATATATAACATCATAAAACAAAATACCAACCTATGTGTACAACACAAAAGATCCATCCCAACTCATAATGTCCCCAAGGCCTCACATCCTTCATCACTTTTACTACCATCATTAGATTCATAACACCACCCAAAAAATGCAAGCCACAATTCATCTTCTTCTTCAATTAAATTCAATTCCCGGTTCATATTACCAAAAAATACCATTCATTTAGCCCATTGATTTTATATCCCATTATTAATCATTCATCAATTAACCATTTCATTACATTACTAAGAAGGAATCTTGAAAAAAACCAACTACACAACAAAAATCATTACACAACGTCCCATAAAAAACATCCCCATCATCTCACAAATACAACCACCTACATATGTCAACCACATCCCAACCAATTTCCATCACATTTCACATATCACATTGCAACACCCCATCAGGTTCACCATATATCACTACACATCCACCACAAAAAATCTTCTTCCCATTCATCACATCAATATAAGAAAGTAACAACACACATCCACTTTCAAAAACACATTCCACATTAATCAAATAATTGTTTTCACATTTCGTATATGGTATTTTCATCACTTTCACTTATTTATTCAAGGGATTTCTCACCATATCCAAATTTCAATGTGAACCAAATTCATTATACAGGTATAATTGGATTTCCATTTTAAATCCAAGAGATGACAGACAACAACAACATGATGGGGATTTCAAAATCAAAACTAAAATTCTTGTGAAGACCCCCCAATGACCATGACTTTTAGTGGGTAATTAAGCATTTAAATTTTTCAATATCAATAGAAATAAAATATTTTAAAAGATGATATTTATTTACCCTTCCCATTTAATTCAATTGAATCTATAAATTATATTAATTAATTTGGATGAAAAGTATCCACCCATTGGAAAAAAATCTTACCCATCCTACATGATACAGAAAGTGAGAAAAAAAGGATCCCCAATGTCAAACATAGATTTTTTATTCCTCGTGTAATGTTGGAACAAGAGAAAAGTCACAAACAAACTCCATAGTAAAAGTGGTTTTTTTCCCATATATAATAAGGAAACCAAATCACCACCTCATTAAAAATCACCAAACAACTATTACCCCCATGATAAAAACCATCCCAAGAAAGGAACATGGATATAAACATGGAAGAAATATATGGGAACTCACCTTAAACAATAAGGATCATTTATAAAAAACCAAGATTGAATGACACTGGGGGGGGGGGGGTTAAAGAAATCCTTGGGACACACCTTAGTTTCCCATGAAATGAGAGAGAACATGGAAAATTATACTAGTTTGAGGGGATATGGGTATTTATAACCGGGTTAAAAAACATAATATCATGACAGATCCAATGGGTACATTCTATAGAATGTGTAAAAATGTAAAGATAAAAGTGAATGAATATTGACCATGCTATAGTCCCACTGGTTTAAATGGAATCCATGTTCGACAACTATTCACACACCACTTATCCTATAAAAGAGGGGTGAGAGCATTACAAAAATGGAAACCCTAATAAAATCACCCAAGACTCCATTCCAATGCTGGGCCTTCATGGTATAACTATACAGATTTTGGTAGTAGCACTGAAACACAATCCTGTAGCCTCTACACCACACCCCTCACCTTTGTAACTGCAAGAAAAATGGCCTATTCTACAGCCATAATTTCCACACTCTGATGACTAGATTAACTCCATATCCCATTGATCCACATTGTATCCCTACCAAGATTGACAAAAAATCCTCTTTTCTTCTCCGAAACAGCTCCAAATACATCTAAATATCGTCTAACATCTCCACCACCAGATATCCCACGAAATAACTGGCCAAAAATTCCAAGATAATACATATCCTTTCCATTTTAATTAGTTTGTTCCCAAAATATTTTATTTTTAGATTGAATTTTTTGTTCTTTTTAAATTACTTTTTAATTTTATTAAATAGTATCTCACTTTTATCATTATATCTCAAATTTCATATATTACTTCCACTATGACTCTCTAACACTCATGATGGTGAGTTACCAAACCTAGTAGATATCCCATGGGAGGTTTTAATAGTGCTGTTGAATCCCAATTATTTATTTATTTAATTTTTTAATTAATTTAGAACAATTAAATTAGTGGCTCTAATATTGGGGTGGATATTGTTTATCCTTCCAACAAAATATCCACAAAATTTGTTAGATTATCTCCCAAAACACTATTCCATTTCTTATATTATCCCACTCTTTGTATGATAGGGTTGGATTTGTCCAAGAGATAAAAAGGGATATGATGGATTCAATATACAGATGGTTTTATATATTTGATTTGAGATGTGATTATCCTTGTTTAATATTAGAAGACATAATACTTGGTGTGATGAAAAGACTTCTTAGTTCTAAGAATCCTCACGATATAAGTAGGGTATGGTAACTAATGTATTAATGATGAGTTATCAAATGAATTCAAAATAATTAAAATGGATAATTAAGGAATCCATTTAGTTAAACCTAGGATTCATTTTATTTGTTTTTAAATTATGTATTACTTTGCTTTCCATGTATTAATTTTTTAATTCATGCTGCATTCATAGGTTAAAAAATAAACCCATTTATTTCGTGATTTTATCTATTAGCATCCAATAAATTATTAATGATTTGATGGTATTAGATTTTTTGTCAATATGTTTTGGATTTTTCATGATGAATTGTTGGTCTTGGTTTCAATATTGTTGACATCAATTTTATGGATTTATTAAATCAAATCTTGATATGTTTGGGTGTTCCAAAAGTTATATAAGAATATGATAAAGGAATATAGAGTTTTAGAATAATCTAAAAGAGTTTTGCTTATAATAAAAAAGTCACAAAATCACACCATAAGTCATGATTCAAAGGGATATTATGAAAAATATATAAATTATGTTTGTAAGGAAAATATATAAGTTTTCATGTTTAGTGAAGAATTTATAAACATAACATGAAATGTGTTTTATATGAAAATTTCATAATTTCTTGGATGCGTAATATTTTTATTTAGTGGATGTGTAAAATTAGTAAGATGTTTTCATTTTCTAAAATTCAAAGTGATAAAGAGGTCACAATAAAAAAGATAATGTCTTGTCATGAATGGATTTTCATATGATATTTTCTGAAACATGTAGAATGTTTTCCTTTAATATTTTGAAATGAAATATATCTCATCATGAAGTTATTAACAACACTGTGAAGGTTGTCATGTGAATTTTTATGGAACTATCCATCTGAAGGTAGAATCATAAAGCATATTGTTACACTATTACTTGGGAATATGATAAAATAGGTAAAGTAATTTTTTCTAATAAGGTTATTCAAGATGAATTTTGATGTTTTCTTACTTGATTTGAAAAATGTTTTTTTTCTAATTGGAGAAAAATATTTCTTGAAATATAGGGAAACGATACACTATGACTATTATAAATCAAAATTCTGTGGTTTTTTTAATAAATAATTATACTAAATGTAAAAGTACATGTAGTAAAGAAAAAAAGTTAGATTTAAGTGGATAAATATATATGAGTCACATGCTATGAACATTATATTTATACTCTCAATGGTTTATGGGATAATATCCATGATTCTTTCTAGGTGAGCTTCACACTGCGAAGTAAAGGGTTGCAACATGACTAGTTCGAGGATCAAAATTGATTTAGAAATCTCTACCATGATTCTTGAGGAATTAAAAAAATGATATATCATGAAGACATTTTGGATCTAGTTTTTTTTATGATATTCAATCCATGAAGTAGGTAGTCACATTATGAAAGTGGTATTTTTTTAGAATTGATAATTGATTTTGACACTATGGAAACTGGTGAACCAACTAAACATAAAATAAAAAACTATAGAAGATACAATGGAAATATTTTATTCCCATATTTTTTGAGACTCAAGCAGTTTAATAGATCCATTATAAAAAAATAATTTATAGGGATATCCCTATCTAAAAAATATAGAATATATTTCTCTATGAAAATTGTGGAGATAAAAAAGGAGAATAGAACAGTTCTAAAGAACACTTATAAAGAATAAATAAAAACAGGGTTCTATAATATCTCCTTGAGATAAGAAGAAGAAAAATAAGAATTAGTTTACAGGTGTTCAGGAAAGTGAAGTGAATTTCCTTATGTGATTCAAAAATTATAATTAGGATGCGTCATTTCTATGTAGTGAATAAGTGGACTTCAGATGAGGTAATGGAAAATAGAGGAATATGTAAATGGAATCCTTGGATCTTGTTTAAGCTTTTATTGAATAGAGAAGGAGTTTCCATGATTAACAAATGGAATATGATGAACCAGTTCATGCTTACGTTCACAATAGACATGTGAAAGAGTAGAAAGTGGGCATCAATGTAACCAATTATATTCGGTGTAAATAATAGTGGCGAAACTATTTTTTATAGGTAAGTGCTGTTAAAGGAGTGTTTTTTTGAATAGTGAGTGTAGTAGAAAATTTAGGTGAGTGAAATTTGGTAGGTAGTGATCTATTCCAAAATAATTTAAGTAGAGTGACCCTAGGTATAGGATTTATCTATCCAAAATGGTCCACCAATCAGTGTGATTAGTATATTCGAATGCATTAGAAAATCACTGATTGCATGATACATGGATTATCCTAGTGTAAGTAAACCATGTAAAAAAATTATTTCTTGAATGTATTATTTGTATGCTATAATACACAATACATGATTGAGTTTTAATAATCCATTGATCAAATATGTTAATGTATTAGTCAAGAGCTAAATAAATCATGTTATCATTTAAGTAAGATATTTAGTATGGCTCTTATAATTATGTGATCAAGATCTCCTAGTGAATTGATAAATTAAGGGAATAAGTGTCTAATTTTAATAAGTTTCCATAACCGTATTCATCCCAATTCTGAGGGTATCGATTTCACTAAAGAACCTAGTGGGGAAAAAAGTGGTATTAGCGTATAACTTTATTTTGTTGGATTTTTTCCCATTGAAGGGATATGATTGGTTTCTAGAGATACATTTTATTATGATATTATGTTTTTTTGTTTCATAGAGAAAAGAAATATTTTAAAGAAGAATATAAACTATAAAATTATAATAAATATTTAAAAACATTTCCCAAAAATCCTAATACATATAGAAGAATCAAACATCTCTTAAAGGAAAGGAATGAATTAATCCAATTGTGAATCTATTAATTTATTCAATAATTATGAAATATTAGACTAGTATACCGATATACCATGTGAAGATGGATATTCTAATGATGGGTATTTTCATAGGAATCCAAAGTTAGAAGATGATCTCTTATTAAGAGATCTAGATTAGTGGTTATTAGAGGATAACATATAGATGTGAAAAGAAAATAATTATCAATAGATTCATATAAAAGTACTGAAAATTGATTTTGATAAATTAAAGAGATTGAATAAATGATAGTTTAAATAGATACTGATTTAATGGAAAATTATGATTCATTTGATGAAGAATTAGATGAGGTGTCCTCTAAAGTGAATACCTAAAATATGGCTCTATAAATATGATCCATGATCTAAAAGAAATTAATAAAATGAGGGTTAAGATGGAGGAATCTACTTCACACAAGAATATGTATTTTGAGGTGAATAAATGGTTGAAATAAAAAATAATTAGTTTGAATTATTCCACTACTCATACAAACTCTACGATGAAAGAACAAAGTGATATTTGAAGTAAAATCTCTCAAGAATTAGAGGATAAGATGTATAATGTAGTGAAAATAAAATAAAATATGGATGATAAACTAAATAGAAGAATAAAAGTGGTCTTGTAAGTTGATTTAGATTCAGTATTGGTGAAGAATCAGTTAGAGAAATTGAATGATAAAGGTAATCCCATAAAAAATATTCTTTAAATTTACTAGTATATTATAATTTTGTAGGTGATAATGAAATGAAGAACAAATACATTGTATTGGAGGATAAGTATGAAAGAATTGTGATGTCACAAAGGCCATGAACCCTAGGAAAATTCATCCTTTTTCAGAAAAGAACCCTTTATAGGTATGGGATGAATAATATAACTATAAATTTTTCCAAGAAAATGGAAAATAGTGGGAGTTATAGAATATTATTTAAGATGGTACCTATACGAGGAAAGAACAAACAAAATATTCCCAATGGAAGGTATGAATAAATTTTGAAATTTATAGTTTCAATTTTGAATCATTTAAATACATTAACTATTGATAAGTTGAAGTAAAATATTCAAAATGGAAGTACCAACCATAAAAAATAATGTATGGGAATTATTTATGTAACAAATCAGTTTAGCCTTCCACCTGAACAGACACATATCTAGTTTTCCACTATGACTGGAGGGAATTATTGATTTCCATAGTCTAGAAACTTGTTCTTGGGTATCAAAAATTGACATTAGAAATATTTCACCATTAGAAATATGAAAAAATAAACAGTCATAAAAAATTGAATGATAAGTCAACCTAACATGGAATGAATAATAAACATATATATCAAAATAAAAAAGGGAATAACTAAATAGAAAAAGAAGATTCCCAATAACATCCTCAATGAGTGGATTATACAACACCCTAAAATAAATAAATAAATTACATAATCCAAATAGATCCAAAATCTCAAATAGTTACCCCCTGTCACTCACCATGTGAATTCGACCAACAATGTTCTAAAAAAACCCATGAACTAAATCTAGACTGGGAACCTGAAATAGAAACATAAGAGATAAAAACACACATGGGAATAGAGGAATATACATTGTTTGATCTAAACATTCCTAGTAGGATCTCAACAAGGTGTCTCTACAAATCCCATTGTAAAATATTTCATAAATTTCTAGGTTTGATCATAAGGTATAAACTAGGGTTTCCACTTACTTTATAAAATAAATACAATAACATTCCACTTACACATCTCTAAAACAACCACCCATTTTAAATCATAAGATAAGGATTCATGATGACTATAGTTTATTATGTTAACATAATGAAAAATAGGTCATTCATGACCCTTACAAAAACAAAAATTCACTTTTTAATTCCACTTTACAAAAATTTAACAAAAAAGTACATTTTCCATAATAGTCTTGTTTTAAATTTTTTTTCTTAAAATACGTTTAAAAATCAACTGATTCTTTACTTTTTTAGTCACATTTTCTGAGTTATTTTAATACTAGTTTGAAATTGAACCAAGTAATAATAAAAATAAAACACAATCAAAACCAATCACCAAGACATAAATTAATCAAAATAAAAGTTCCATATCCAAGAAGTGGTTCCATGTGATCAAAATAAATATGGTAATACAAAAATCTATGAGTTGGAATCCCATAGAACATATTGAGAAGGACCTAATCATAACGGGTATTATTCTGAGACCTAATTCACATGATCTAAACTAGAGACATGAACCTTAGGCATGAATACAAGAACCTATCTATCTCAGTAGTCTGATCAAACTACCCAGAACCCACAATATCCCAAGAGTAGAAAGGTACCATTGGAACAACTATATGGGTGCACTGGTCTACCTATTTCCACTCTATCTAGAAACAAGATGAACTAGAGTTTTCTCACATTTATCACTCTTACGAATTCTTTATAATCCCATGAAATTTAATTAGAGGAGAGAAATAAAATAAGATACCCCATGACTCTAATATAAATAAATTGTTATAATTCTTACCTCACCTACTATACTCTCACTTGAAAGAACCACTTTCAAATTTATGATTAATCACTAAAAAATGAGAAACATAAACATAAATCATTACTCCAGGGGGGGGCATAATCCACAATCCGGATAAAAATTATATTTTCCTTAATTTCGGATCTTATACATTTTAGAAAACAATTCTTTAAAAGTTTACAACTAGGATTTAAAAAGAATCTTGTGATTATAAGACATTTACATAGTTTTTAAAACTCCTTTGAAAACATTCTTTGAAAAACATTTATCATTTCACCTTCAAAAATTAATTTAAAAACTATCAATTTCCAAAATATCTATTTTAATGAATTTTAAACCTCACTGAGACTGAATGTTCTCAAAACAATTAAAAATGAGGGCCAAAAGCATCAGTTTTATTATAAACCTATTTGAAACACCACACATTATTTTTAAATATGAAACCAATATCAAACATGATTTTAAAACATTTAAAGACCCTTTATAAATCCTATCATGAACTTTGATGAACAATTGGAATGTGAAACAAGTCCATGCTAAGTAGATAAATCATTTGAAATCCATTTAAAATCCAAAAGGGTATTCCATAAGATTATAATATCATAAGAAATCATATTAAAACTCATAATAAATTTATAACATTCATTATAAAGGAATTCCAATGAAACAACCACATATGAAGCTTGAACTCATTTTAAATTCCACACCTTTGGTGGAGAGTGTACAAACGAGCAAGAAGAATCTCTGATGAAAACATAAATATCCAATTACATATAACTAGAACCATTAAAAACCCTAATACTCACCTATATGTTAGTTAGGGTTTATGAAAGACAAAAATAGATATATAGAGGGATATGGGAGAAGTGAGGAAGAGGAAAGGAAGATAAAGAATGGGTTACCCCTTGAAATCTGAGGGAGAGTGGAAGTAAATTCAAAGGAGGATGGAAGGGGGATATCCCATTTACACATACATATTTATCTATTCAAGTGGAGACTATGAGGGAGGAGGAAGTAGAAAAATAAAGTGGGTCAAAATAAATTTTTTAAATTGAAACGAAATATGGGTAGAATTCATGGTTTTGTTGCATGAATTTTCAAACCATGCAACAAACGTGTACATATCAATACCTAAGAAAAATAGACTCGCATGGTTTAATAACCCCACACCAATTGTTTAATAAAACTACATTAAAAATTATAGTCTTTTTCACATGGTTGTTTCTTGGTTTCCACTAACTATGAATAAAACTTTTTCCAATACTCCCAGAAAAAAGGACCCCTTACAACTTCCCTTGTAAGTTGCATGGGTTGTACCAAACCATGCACTATACATGTAGATAATCCATGAACTAAAGAAATTTAACTAAAAGACACCCTCTAAATTGAATCAAAATGGTTTATATTAAATATTCTGTGAAAACAATACATAGAAGGGAATTTTTTAGATTTTTTACAATACAATCTAAAACTTCTCAAAAACATAAATTTCCACACATCAAGATTAAATAATATAAAGAAGTAATATTGGAATTTAAGTTTCATAATTATATCCACCATTCCAATTATAACCCCTAGAAAGTCGAAGATAAAAATAACGGTAACAAAGAAAAGAGAAGATCTCATCACCTCTTTATAATAAGTGGAAGTGTCAGGCACAACTCAAAAGATCAAAAGACTAAGGAAACAACAAACACCATTCATTCTAAAAATATCCCTCAAAATCCTTAAAACAAAAATAACAACCTTGAGTAAGAATTCATCCAAAACTATCCCACAAGAAGCTCAAAGATAATTGAATTCTAATATGGGTCTCCCCACAATTTAGTAAAGGTCTAAAATTTTGAAGCAAAAGATGTGGAAAAAAGGAGAACACTACTAAAGCCATCACAATCCCACAGATAAATAGAGAGAACAACCAGATTCCACTTTCCATGAACATCCATAGGAGCCATCTCAACTCCAAAGGGTTTGCACCATCTAAAACCAAGAAACATATATTATCAAAAGACCAAGTCACTAAAATTCTCACATCCTAAAGAATCTAAAACAAATAGTGATAGAAAATACTCTTTAATAATGATGATGATGTATATTCTAACCTTAGGATATGATAGTGAGTGAAAGGGGATAACTAAGACCTCATATTCAGGTCACCATCTCATGGGGAGCCTAATAAGATCTATATGACACTATCTAATTCATAATCTTGGTAAATTCCATGCCTATCCAGGTCATATGAATCCCACACCACTTCTACAAAATAGGTTTTTAACAGCACTAGCCTTTATAAGCTTTAGAAAAATGACATGAAAAAGGTTCCCTTTATCACTGCTAAAACAAGCACTCATAAAGGTTTCCTTTTATCACTTCATTTTTTATTGCCGATAAAAGATACTATTTATCAGTGTTTTTTAGCAATAATAAAGGGTATAATTTATCATCTTTTTTCTTTAGCACTGATAAAAGGTAACTATTATCGGAGCTTTATTTTTAGTATTAATAAAGGGTACCCTTTATTAGCGCTTATAAAGGTCTCGAATAGAAATAAATAATTAAATAAATAAAATATAAAAATGAGTGTATTAAAAAAATATTAAATTTTTTGTTAATTAAATAATTATTGATAAAAATGAATTAATATATTATACTATATATAAATTATAAATAAAAATAAATAATATATTTTTAATATATAGATATTTGTAAAATGAAATAATTAATAAAATGAAAATATAAAATAAGTAAATTAAGAAAAATATAAAACATTATATTAAATAAGTCATATATTAGTGACAAATGATTTATAATTAAAAATTAAAATGAATTAAAAATACTGACTAATTGTATCTACTGATGGACACAATTGAATGTCGTTTGATTTTTCCATTTAACACATAAAAAATGTGTGTTTTATTTATTTCACATACATGTAATTAATTAATGCATTTTTATATTCAACACACAGACAAATATTTACATAATTAATGTAATATTATATAGAAATACAAACACATAATATTTATGTAATTTATTCAAATCTTAGTATTCATGTTTATAATTTTATTTTAATATGATACATTTAATATAGCATGTCTGTAATCAGTAAATTATATTTATTTATTTTTTATTTTATAAAAGTTAGGTATTAATTCATTTTTAATATTTTTACTTTTTAATTTTTAATTTTTTTGGGAATTTAATCATTTTATATTATATATACATAATTACAATGTTTTTATATTTTCAATATGTATTCAATGTATATCCATTTTCTTAATAATTTATATTTAATTAATAATACTTATCTATTTTTTAAATATTGTTAAATTGTACTCATTTTTAACATGCATGCACTTAGGATTAAATATTCATTAATAGTGTTAAAAATATATATGTAAATAAATTTAAATAAATAAATATATTTTTAAACAAATATTTATAAATAAATATTTTTTAAATAAATTTTTATAAATTAATATATTTAAGAATTTATATTTTCAATATTTATAGATTAATATATTTATAATTATAAATAAATAAATATAATTTTTTATTTTTTATTTAATCATAAAAAAATAAAAAAATATATTTAAATAATTATAAAATTATAATATATTTATTTAAATAATGAATATATTTACTATAATTATATTTATGTATATTTATTAAAAATAGAGATATAAATATATATAATTATATAAATATATATAATGATATACTATATGTATTTAATTATTTAAAAGTAATTTATATAATTAAAAATAAATAATAATATATTTAAATAATTATTAAATTATTATGAATTTATTTAAATATTGAATAAACTTACCATATATATATATATAAAATTATATAATTATATTTAATTTTTTTATTTATAATTATAATTATAAATCGTTTATCTTCTCTTAAGTTATAAGAACTAATAAAAGACATTTTTATGAATGCTAAAAAAACACTGATAAAAGCCGTCTTTATGAGCACTAAAAATGTGATGATAAAAATTCCTTTTTTCCGTGCTTATTAATTTAGCACTGATAAAAGGCATGTTCATCATAACTTTTTTGGAAATGCTGATACAAATATCCCGATTTATTTAAACAACCCTAACTGCTTGTGAACCAGTCGCGATATGCGAAGCTTTATATGAAAGCGACCAGTTATAGGTGATCCTACTCATTGAATCCAAGTTTGAATCTAGGCTAGAACAATTCCAATGCTCCTATCCCAAGATTTAAATATTCAAGGGTCGAATGAATCCAAGACTCAAATTAATTTAAGGTTTGGCGATATCTCTAATTTCTGTTGGATGATTCAAATATTCAATACAAGCTTTGTAATTTTCTCCGCCTCCTCACTAGTTGATTGCTTGTTTGACGTTATCTACTAATGTTTTTTTCATTATATATTTCTATCCATTATCCATACCTAATTTACCTTCTATAATGAATTCTTAATTGGTGGTTTCCTTGATTTTGGATTTTTATTGATTGTTTAAGGGATTTTCTTGCTCCCTTGTAGCATATTAATAATTCCACACATCAATTTCATCCTTATAGAATATTAAGTTAAAATTTTTTGAACTCCCTTCTATGGAAATGACACACAAAAAGTGTTTGTTAAAATGAAAACCATGGTTTTTATTTAATATTTTGAAATTGATTTCGTGTAATGATTTCTAGATATTTTAGGTGTGGTTTGTTTGAGTTTTTTCTATTTTGAAACTTCAGTGGTACTATATCGATATTATTATTTTATGTTAAGTTTCCTGAATTTTATATCTTTTTTTCTTGATATCCGGTAAGAGCATCCATATATATATATATATTTTGATATATATATATATATATATATATATCTGAACACATTAATTCACAAATACATGTAAGTATGTAGTCATATGAAATATAGAGAGGATTCATTCAATGAAGAAGACGATAATTTTTTTTATTGGTTTCAAAAAGGCATTCCAAGAGAGACTATTAATGGTTGTTTTTGAAAATTAAGACATTGAGGCATGTTTGTAACTTTTTAAAATTACTTTGATTCTCACTTTTTTATTTTGAATAATATTAAAAGAAAGAAGTTTTTTTGTTGCAGATTAGTAGTAGTATCAAGAGTTATGACCTTGTTGCACAATGAAGTGGTTTTTATACATAGATATCACCATCTATGGAAGCTGTCTATACATTTTTTATGCGGTATGGTTTTTTTCTTTTAAATACAGAGATTGTACTGATGAGTGTTGGAAGGATGTTTGAATAGAAATTTTTAGATATGTTGATTGTTTATTGATATGTTTTTTTGAAAAGGTGATCGTACATCCTATTACTATCATAATAGGGATCATATAAATATTACTAAAGTATTAGAGATAGTAACAATGTAGTCCCGATAAGATTTTATGTCTCCCCACTTATATCTAAGTCCATATAAGAGTCCTATATGATAGGATATTTGTGGGTCTCTATTAGGATATAAACATAGGAACTCATCACCATGCCTATTGGTGGTTCCAACCCAAGTATGTCTAGATTCACCTTACAAGATGTTTTGGAATTGACCAAGATTACATATGCTTTATTTACTACTATATACATGTATATTATTTTTGACTTACTCCACATTTAATATTGACCCTATATAATGTGACCAAATTTCTTTATTTTTTATCTACTTGTATTGATTTATTTAGTTTTCTAACTAATCTTTCATTTTATTATTATAAATTACTGTCCCTAAATATGGTTATAAATAGGCATATTCAAGAAGCCTATACTATTTACATAGTCTATAAGTATCATCATTCAATAAAATATCAGTCATTAACGTGAAAATATTTATTAAGAGATGTTATGAGGATTAATGATATATTATATACCATTAATATTAAATGTAATAATTCCTTATGTAATTACATCACTTGTTCTTAAAAATATAACGAAGGATATGAAAATCTATATTTTTTAGAATAATTATTAGAAAATATATTTAGGTATTCATCATTTTAGGTCTACATTTATTGGTTCCAACCCTAGGAATCTATGACTAAAAGCCATGTATATGAAATAACCCTTTATTTATTAAAATGTTTTATCAATATATTTTTATATTTTGTAGTTGAATAAATGTGATTTTTTTATTCGTGTTTATCATATTTAGGTTTCTATTACTCTTTAATTGGATATATTATAATTTCATTTTTATAGGGGATTTATGAAAGACCTGATGGCTCATTTTAATAGAGGTATGAATAGTGTTAAATATTGGATTCGATGTATTAAAAGTTGGATTTATCCTCTAAATATGGAATTCATAGAGGCCCCAAGGATTCATATATGATAACATGTCTCTGTTGAGACCCCTTAAATAATAGATAATTACTTTTATGCCCCCAAAATCTCACCTTTAGTAGGCGATGAGTTAATAATAAGTGAAAATGGTTCAATTATAAAAAATTATAGGTATTACCCCTTTTATAGAACATAACTGAGTATGACTATCATTCTCATCAACTTCATCTCTCGAATAGTTATTAGTAAAATTTGTTTCTGGAGACTCATACCCCATCTTTTTCATGTTTCTTGATGTACTCTAAGCAGTATTCATCCCTTGGATGGCAACGACTGAGATTAGTTCAAAAAACAAAGGTTCATGTCAACAAGAGATGGAGGATGTGTCTCATATAACAAAATGCAATAATAAATGTTCAGGAGATGAAGTTGATTAGAATAATATTTTTCTATTACTTTCACCTTTGTATGAATTCAGAGGATAACACCTACCATAGTGGATTAATTCTTTACCTAAAGTTAATCACCCATTTTATTGAAATAATACTGAAATTATTTGAAACAATCAAATGTTGGGTTTCCTTTATTAGAATTATCTATAACTTTCACCTTTGATAATGAATATATTATGTATATTTATTTTTTTTATTATAAAAAATGAACATTTTATGAACCTAATTGGGTGGATATGAATTGAAAATGGATGAACTCTAATGTTTTGACATTGGTATAAAGATAGAGTTAAAGAGTTCATTAAGATTACAATAGAGATTTCATAAGACCCTTATCAAATCCTTTTTTTATTTTTATGATTTATTTATTCAAGAAAAACTTGTTTTAAAGAGTTAGAAGAATATTATATTTTTCACAGAGAATACCCAGGCTATAAATGTTGGACTAAAAATGGGAAAAAATAAACGTTCTCACTGAGTTTGATGATACTGTTTTTTATGGATCATTTTATATGAATACTAATGTGAATGATGATGGATATCACATGAAAGAAATGAAAATGGAAGTCAAGGATGACCTTCATGATTTTCCAAATTTGTTTAAGAAGTTAAATTTCTCTGTTAAGAGACTATTGCATTCCGATTGTACTAAATACACAACATTTTGTGCTATATTAAGGTTTTATAATTTGAAAGCTTGAAGTGGATGGAGTGACACCAGATTTATAGAACTAATTGGTCTCCTGAATGATATAATTCTAGAAGAAAATGAATTACCAGGTCAAACACATGATGCTTAACCAATTCTATATTTACTGGTTATGATTTTGAAAAAATACATTCTTGTCAAATTTTTGGCTTATTTTTTCACAAGGACCATGAATCACTCATAAAATACCCTAAGTGTGGTGTGAATAAATAAAAGAAAAATTAATTAATTCCATTAAAATATGTATGATACTTTCCAATCATTCCATGGTTTACAAGACTATATGGATTCTAGGAAACCATAAGATAATTGAGATTGCATGTAGATACAAGAATTATTGATCTGAACCTATGTCATCTAGAATATTATTCTTAGTGGAGGAAAATTTATTACAAGTATCTCATATATTGAAGTGAGACAATAGACTTTCATCATGTGTTATCTATATATGGAATAAAAACTTTTGGAGTACAGAGTAGTACTCATAGTACATGGAATATCATGTTGGTAAATTATAGCTTTCCATTATGGTTATCCATGAAGCACAAATACATTTTGTTGTCTTTTCTTATATCTGGAATAAATATACCCAATAATGACATTGACATATATTTGGATTCATTTATTGGAAATATGAAGTTGATGTAGGATACATGTGTTACAATGCATGATGCTCATAGAAGTGAATACTTCACATTGAGGGCCATGTTTATAGGATGATAAATGACTTTTCTGCTTATGAAAATTTATTAGGCTATAAAATTAAAGGAATGGTACACCTAATGGTTCACTTTATTAAAGAGTTACAAATTTGTGGTCCAGTCCATTACAGGTGGATGCAAACCATTGATTGGTATATGAATATTTTGAAAGGGTATGTCAAAAATTTTTGTTATCTAAAAGGTTTTGTTGCAGAACAAAATATTGTTGAAGAATCTATTAAATTATATGCGGATTACCTATCAGATATTAAAAACATCAATATCTAAGAGTCTCATCATAGTGGATGCATTATGGGAAAAGTGATTTTTGAAATAGATATTGTTACAATTAACTTGACAGAGCAGGAGATAGAACAGCTTTATATTTAAAATAATAGTGATGATGTTGATCCATATAGAGAATTCCATGAATAAATTCTTAGAGATTTGAATCAATGAAGGGATAAATGATGGATATCAAATAAACAAAATCATAAGTTTATAGTATGGTTATAAGATCAAATCTAAAAGGTGTTATCTAAAAATATGAATTCAATTGCCGAATGAATTTAATAGATATCTAGGAAACTGAATGAAAATTCTATATCTGACACTGGTTTTGTAATAAATGGTTATACATTCTATACAAAAGAACATGATGACTACAGTACGATGAAAAGATAGTGGTGTTATGTTAATGGTAGAAGTGATGCAAAAATCTAGTTCCAAGGAAAGAAATATAATTTATGAAAATATTTCATATTTTGGCATTATGAAATTGATTTACAAGTTAGCTTATTCAACATTTTAGGTGCTGATTTTCTATTGTAAATGTATTGACAACAGGAGTGCAGTGGAAGTAGATGTAATGGGATTTGTGAAGGTTAATTTTACTATGGAAGGGGGAAAATACAATCCATTCATAATGTCCTCACAATCAGTGTAAGTATGTTATGTCTTAGATCCAATAAAAAATAATTGGTTGATTTTCCCACTCATGACTAAAACAAATGTTGGGTCCGATGAAAATTCAATCAGAGATTCCCCTTTCATTGGGAGATTACAATTAATTCATTCCAATCAAATTATTTAAAATGTATTATACGTTGGAGGGGAAAAAAGAGGGGATTATGATTCTTTATAGATGTTTTAAATCCCTAATACCGTTACAAAAATAAAGAGACTTAAATGATAAAGTAAAAGTGTTTTTTAATATAAAATGTTTTCCTCGTAATATTATATATTCTCCATTCATTAACATAATCTAAATTTAAATTTTGACTACTCATGCAGATAATGTATTCTGAACATGATGATGTTACTAATAGTGTTGAAGAATTGGTTGTAACAAAGGAAGTTATTTTAGAATATGTAAAGGTAAAGTCCTGATATAATAGATCTATTTTACTAAAGAATAATATACTGGAATTTTGATTTAATCATCTTTATTAATTATAGTGTTTATTTATTTTTTAACATTTCAATCCATATTTAATTCTTTTATACAAAAAATGCACATAATTATTCCCCCTCAAAACATTTTGACCCCTGTAGTATTGTAATTTATCACTTTATTTCATGTTCCCTCCACTGAATTTGTAGGAAGAAAAATGTCGTTTTCACTACTCAATAAAAAAGGAAATCATGCTGTTTACATATTAAAATCATTTCCCATATAATTAATGTACTGTTTCATATTTATTTTTAATATATTTATTTATAGAATTACTCCCAAAATAATTTTTTTCTTATACTGGTAGTTTATTTTCATTGATTTTGTGTTGTTTGTTCGAAGATACTCATTTATATGAGAGATTGGACTTTGATAATTCAACTAAAATAATGAAAACAATGAACTGGGTTAAGAATGTACACAACCATCCGAAAAAGGAGAATTCCAACTACTTATTTAAATATTTTATTAATCATTATGTCTACTAATTTTAAGTTAATTTCCTTATCATTTTTATCTAATACTTATTTAGTTTTTTTATAGATATATTAAAAAGACATATTTTTATTCCTAATATTTGAAATAGGCCAAAAAATAGACAACATGTTCCGTTTTAACAATGTTAGCATGATTTCCATTTCCTTTGTTTTTCGAACTGCCGAGACTATATCTTGATTTATTGTTGTTAGGCTGAAAAGGTTTTTTTGAATATGAACATATACTTAATATGAACTGTTCATAGTTTAACAATGAAAGACATTTGAAATCAGGGTAAAATTGGGAGTTGGGATTGTTTTGATACTTTTGGTTGTGTAGGAATCATCCTCATCTCAATCTGACCCATAGTGTTACTTGTATGACTACAAGTGCTTCTTTTTAGTTAAAATTGACATTAATTTTCGTAACAAAGACAACTAACACACTCAAAACCAAGAAAAATTATTCATATTGTTTTGATACTTTATAAAAAAATCCATAAGATAGTTGTGATATGTAATAAGCGGCCTCACCTCAATCTCATACACGATGTGGCCGATATGAATCAAAGTGTACATTATCAGTTTAAAATTGGCTTTTAGTTCAAAAAGTGAGACTAATTGAAAATTAATAAAAAATGTTCATATTATCTTGATAATTTTTAAAAATGATCCATAAGTCATTTGTGACATGTAGGAATCGGTCTCAAATTGAATCGACACACTATATGGCATGTATGACTCAATGTGCATGTTTCCTATTTAAAATGACAATTTAGTAAAAAAGTAATGTGATGTACTAAAAAACAATAAAATTAATTTTTATTGTTTTTATAATCTATGAGAATGATCCATATGTCATTTGGTATGTATAAGAATCTGTTTCGTCTAATTGTGACACATCTAGAGACCAGTATGACTCCATGTATGATTTTTATTTAAAATTGACATTAATTTTTGTAACAAAGAGAGAAAACATACTCAAAATGGATAAATCACAATCTAATTGTTTTGATATATTATTAATATGAACCATATGTAATTTTTGATGTGTAGTAATCACCCTCACCTCACTCTGATACACGATGTTCCTGGTATGACTCAAAGTGTCTATTTTCAGTTTAAAATTTTCATTTTAGTTCAAAAAGTGTCACTCATTAAAAATTGAGGAAATAAACTCATATTTTATATATAATTTAGTAATATTATTCATAAGTAATTTATTACTTATAGGAACTAGTATCCCATCAAATTGATATACGATGTGATCGATATGACTCAAAGTGTGTGTTTCCAGTTTAAAATGACCCTTTATTACAAAAGACAAGTGTTGTAATCAAAACTGAGCAAACACATTTGTGTTGTTTGGATACTTCAAAAATAAATGTCACTTTTTATGTGTATTAATTATCCTAACATAAATCCTATACACGGTGTGACCAGTATGACTCCAAGTGCATCTTCTTATTTTAAATTGACATTAATTTTAGTAAAAAATGCATCTGACCTACTCAAAAATGAGAAAACACATGAAGACTATTTTTATTCTTCAGGAAAATGATCCATATGTTATTTTTGACATTCTGGGATATTTCCAAAACTTAATCTAATTCATGATGTTCCAAGTATGATTTAAAAATTTCCGTTATCAATTTTAAATTGATATTTTAGTTAAAACATTTTCACTCACTGAAAACCATGAAAATACACTCATATTTTCTTGATAACTTGGGAAAATGATTCATAAGTCATTTTGAATTTTGGTTATCAGTCCCATGTCAAGATGATACACTACGTGACTCGTATGAATCAAAATTTATGTTTCTAGTTTAATTTGACATTTTAGTAAAAAATAAAAGCCACATACTCAAAACTAAGAAAATCCATTCCGATTGATTCGATACTTTTCAAAAACGTTCCCTAAGTCATTTGGGATGTGTTGGAATCATCCCCACCTCAATCAAATTCATGATATTACTATAGTGACTTCAAGTGCTTTTTTAACTTAAAATCGACATTAATTTCAGTAAAATAGAAAAGTGATATACTTAAAACTGAGCAAAAACATTTGGATTTTTTTGATACTTTTGGAATACAATACATAAGTTATTTTTGATGTGTAAGAATCACCTACACCTCAATCTGATTCATGATGTTCATGGTATGAATCATATTGTCTATTGTTAGTTTAAAATTTAAATTTTAGTTTAAAAAGTTCCAATCACTAAAACCATAATAACTACACTAGGATTATATTGAAAATTTTGAAAAACGATTCCTAAGTCATTTTTAAAGTTTGGTAATCAGTATCACATCAAATTGACACACGATGCGACTGATATGACTCAAAGTGATTGTTTCCAATTAAAAATGAAATTTTAGTAAAAATACATGTGGCATTCTAAAAATAAAGAAAACATATATATACTATTTTGATACTTTAGGAAAACTATCCATAAGTCATTTGGGATATGTAGGGATCATTCATACCTCAATATGATGCGCGGTGTGACCAGTATTACTAAAAGTGAATATTTTTATTTAAAATAAACATTAAGTTTTGTAAAAAATACAACTAACATACTCCAAACCAAAAAAATTAATTTGGACTGTTTTGATACTAAAAATGATCCTTGTGTAATTTATGATGTCTAGGAATCATTTGAACCTCAATCCAAAACATGATGTGCCTAATATGACTCAAAATGTTCGTTATCAATTTAAATTTTACATTTTAGTTAATAATGTGTCACTCACTGAAAACATTTCAAATGCACTCATATTGACTTGATAATTTAAGAAAAATGATTCATAATTAATTTTTGATGTGTAGGAATCATTATCATGTTAAACTGACACACGATGTGACCAGTATGAATCAAAGTGCATTCTTCCAGTTCAAAATTACATTTTAGAAAATAAGACATGTGATATAATAAAAACTGATAAAATTTTTTTTTATTGTTTTGATACATTAATAAAATGATCCATATGTCATATGGTATACATATAAATCATCCACACCTCAATCTGATTTACAGTGTGATCAGTGTGACTTCAAGTGCATCTTTTTATTTAAAATTGTCTTTTATTTTAGTAAAAAAGAAAGTGGAAAACTCAAAACTGAGAAAATTCATTTATATTGTTTTGATATGTAAAGACTTGGAAATTACATGTAATATTTTTTAATATATGGGAATTTTAAAAGTCCAAAAAAATTGATGGTGTGTAATTTCCGAGGCCCGGTGTGCCTGGAATGAATTTCTAAACTTTTTTTGGGTATGTTTTGTAAATGTACGAGCTGGTTTTTGTAAATTTTGAATCGGTGGTCGGAATTAAAATCCAAGGGCACCGTTGGACTCACAACGTCGTTATTCTCTTAGGGGGACACTCACCTCGACCGTAGTAGGTCGAGGTGAAAGATGGAATTTGGGTTTTTTCTAGAAATAGAAATAAAATAAAATAAACTTTTATTTTATTTTTCTTTTTGTTGAAGCCTCCCATGTGGATGGTTTAAATTTGGGGACCACCTGAACTAAATCCTCCCACATCTGTTATAGTTGTGGGGACCACCCAAGACTAAAACCCCCTTGAACTACCCTCTTAAATGTGGGGAAGCCTCTTGAACCCCCCCACTTTAGTTGTGCCACCCCCTTGATTAATTATACCAACTCATCAATTAATTAATTAAGTCAATTTGAAATTATTACAAAAAACTAGATAGATAAATATATTCTATTTCATTTTTGGGGTTGAATTGGGAGAAAATATTGGCAAGATGAAATCTTTTAGAGGAATTCTTCTTCACCAATGAAGAACACTCCTCTAACGAAGAACACTCCTCCAACGAAGAACATCGAAGGATGACTTCATCTTATTCTTCAGGATATCCTCCAAAGTGAGATGTCTTCAATCTATGACCGTCCTTCCCTCTTCATCGATATCAAAAAAAATTGAGGCAGGGGTTTAGTTATGTATGATTATATATTCCCATGTTTTTCCCTTCTAAAACAAAGAACACGGATCAACTCTCTAACTAGTAGATCTGAATTTTTTTTTCATTTGCGGGTTTGGGAATAATCATTATGGGAGGTTGTTTGAATTTATTACCCTTACAAATTCTTGACAATTCTTCATAAAATAATCAGGAAGAGATTAGAGCCTCTTGCTATAGTTCTAACGTGGAGAGTGCGGGCCAAACAAACATGGCTCGACCTCTCAGCAAATCTTGGGTTTAATTGTTGTGTTCTTCACGATGGACGAGGACGATAACCAACCTCGATGGGGCAAAATAATGACGGCCGACACCTCCAACAGCAGGGATGAAGGTGAGGACTCAATGGTGCCACCCCGTAGCCACCACACCTCTTGCAGCCTCCGCCGCCGGCGGCCTCTGCCGCCCACGGCCCCCGCGGCCTCGCTGCCCAGCAACCCTCCACGGCCCCCCATGGCATCGCCGCCCAACGGACCTCTGTGGCCCCTCGAGGCCTCGTACCACCCACGACCTTATCGCCTCATGGCCCTCCGCCGCCCTCGTGACCCCGCAACCAAGCGTCCCCGCAACCTTCCCGCCCAGCGGTGCTCCGCGGCCCCTCACGACCTCACGCTTCCCGCGACCTCGCATTCTCGTGGTGCTCCCCGGACCCCATAGATTCGCCGCCCGATGGCCCTCTGCAGCCCTTGTGGCCTTTCCGCTCAGCGCACCTCCCCCCCCCCCCCCCGCCCCCGTGGCCTTGCGCTGCCCGCGACCTCGCCCCCTCACGACCCTCCTCGGCCCCCACAACCTCACCACCCAGCGACCCTCTGCAGCCCCCACAACCTTCGCCATCTCACAAACTCAAGGTCTCGCCACCCTCACGGCCTTTTCACATCCCTCGTAGCCTCGCGCTACTCCGCGGCCTCCGTGCCACCCAGTGCGTGCCGGTCCGGACAGGGTTGGACCAGATCCGGGTCAGCTTCGAACTTTTCTCTCTATCGTCCATAACTGTGGCACTAGGTGTCTGATTGAAGAACCGCAAGCGGCATTGGAAACCTTGGAGAAAGATGGACCATTTTATTATACCCCACTAGATATTTGGATAAAGTTTCAGTATGGTCGGGTTGGATCAAGAATGAATCCAACCGGGCCCTTGGGACTAAAAGGCTAATAATTCATAGACCGGGCGACCGATTGATGCACCGTCGATTGCGTTGAGACCCCAATGACGTGGCTGTCCTTTGAGACACCTCTTTGTGAGACTTCATGGCAGTTGGAGTATCAACTAGTGGATTGGGGAGCCGACCCTCACGGAGAAAATCGAGCGTAGTGCGGGAACCCAGTAGTTGGCTGTGACGTGAAGAATGAATAACAATCCTGTGTGGGTCAGCACCGAGAAATCTTGTGTGGGTCATCACCGAGCGATCCTGTGTGGGTCAGCATTGAGCGATCCTCTGTGGGTCAAAACCAAACGATCCTGTGAGGGTAAATACCTATAGATCCTATATGGGTCAGCATCTAGCGATCCTGTGTGGGTCAGTAGTAGAGCCTCTTAACAAAGTAAGATGAATTAGCAGTTACATCTAATCATATTTACTAATGTACTTAAGTAATAATTGGTGTGAGATGAGCTCATACCTCTATGGTACATTCCTTCATGGTCATACCTTTGTGGTATTATTCTGTGTGGAGTACCTGTGTGGTACTTACCTTCATGGTATTCCTTCTTTTGTGGAATAGTTGTACTTTGGGATTTTGGGTTGGACCATGTGTTTCCTCTTGATTGAGATGGGTATACTTGATAACTTAGGTATATGTATGGGAATATAACTAAGTAGGTTTGACAGTTGACTACATGCTTTGTGGTTTATCTACTATGGATTTTGTGAGACCTTGAGGGTCTCGAGGTCCCTATTGAGTATCGTTATACCCACCCCTGCACGGGTTATGCCCGCACCTTGTTGTGTTTGGTGTAGATGATAGACAACGCTGATCGAGGCTGAGGGTACCAGGACTAGACGTAGCCTAGAGGTGGACCATACGGAATGTCGGTATGCAGAGGAGACAAGAATATGTAGGGTGCTGAGGATGTAATATGTACCTACCCTTCAGGTAGGAACCATGGAGGATGACCCAGTAGCTACTTTCATTTTTCTTCAGTTGTATTGTTTTTTAGTTGTACTTGTACCTTTACTATTGGTCTTGTATTCTGACCCTGTTTTACTTTCAGCACTCTTTTTTCTATAAAATTTTAATTTTGTTCATATCTCGCTGTGTGCCTGGATGCGTGCGTTTACTGGTTATAAAGGCAATGACTTTACGGTTTTAGGGAACATGCCTTTCGATGCTAGTCACCCGCCCCTAGCCTATGGAAGGCGGGCTTGGGGTAGTCACAGAACAAGCCCCTGGGGACGGGTCGTGAAATGATACATTAATAAAATAATCCATAATTCATTTGTAATGTGTAAGAATTAGCTGCAATCTGATGCCGGGTGTGCCCTCTATGACTCAAAGTGTCTATTATTAGTTTAAAATTGTCATTTTAGTTCAAAAAGTGTCACTCACTAAAAAAATAGAATAAATGCTCATATTTCCGTGATAATTTAGGAAAGATATTCATATGTGTTTTTTTATGTTTAGGAATTAGTATCAGATAAAACTAACACACGATTTTACAAGTAAGGCTCAAAGTTCATGTTTCTTGTTTAAAAAGGCATTTTAGTTAAAAAAAGTGATATAATCAAAACTTATCAAACACATTCGGATTGTTTTGATAATTAAGAAAAAAAATTCATAAGTCATTTGGGATGTTTAATATCCATCGAAACATCAATCTGATGCATGATATTACTAGTATGACTCTATGTACATCTTTTCAATATATAAGTGTCATTTTAGTTTCAAATGCCCATCACATTGCCAAAACCAAGAAAATGAGCCTGGATTATTTTCTCATCATTCTATCTAGTATTACTTAATTAAATAACGTTTCATTTTTATCTTTTAATTATTTAGTTAATTTTCACAGAGATTATTCTTTAAGATTAACACGAAATGGTGTGATGTAAAAGAATCAACTAAAAATCAATCTAATACACAATTCTCTTTGTATGACTTAATGTTTTTTTTAAATTATGACATTTTATTTATTTTATTTATTTATATTATTACTAACATAAGAATTTTTTTCTTATATATGTGTGTTCTTTTTCTCAAGAAGAGGTGGTTTGATCATTAATAACATGGGATGGGGTGAGTTTCAAAAGACAAATTGACATTGATGTTATTGAATTTATGTAACAATTTGTACTTACTCATGTAATTTTATAATCCAATGTCTGAAATGTGTATAATATAAATTTTTCTTATATTTTTGTTGTAAATATTATTTATATTAAATTATATATTGGTAATTTATTTTTCTAATTTATGATGGTATTTATAGTGTTGTAGTGTGCTATTATAGCACACTATAGCATACACCTTTAATCACTTTATAAGCATTTATAAAGGTGATATTTATCAGTGTTTTTACAAGAACTGACAAAAAGTTTCCTTTATATGGGATTTTATAAGCACTAATGAAGGACCTATTTTTCAGTGCTAAATAAAAGTGCGGATAAATGTTGGATTTTATCAGCCATATTAAAAGTGCTGATTAAAGCCTTGGGATTTTAAAATCAATCATTTAGTCAATGCATATATAGTGCTAATTAAATCAAATTTACACATTATTAAAGACAAATTTTGAAGTAGTGAACCCAAGACCATCCCATGACCAATTAAATGAATCAAGGCCCACATATGTCCCTCACCATAAGGTTAACATTATTGAATTTTCCCACACAAAGTACAAGGAACAATGAGGAAATTACACTCCATAGCACCAAATTCTCAAACCGAGGGACCAAAACTAACTCCGAAGGATCACACAAACCAAAATCTACCTCAGGTAGAAAAAATTCTTAAAATCACCCAGAGTTAATCTTAAAAAAAATACCATAACTAGATAAAAAAATAAGAGAAACCCCCTTGAATCACCCAAATTTCTATTCAAGAATAACTTATCCTAGTATAACAAACAAAAAACCAATAGCTAGTTTGATACCACACCACAGAAATAGAAACCACAATTTCTACTCTACTTTGATCCCAAGAAAAAGAGATGATCAATGAAATATCCACCCCTAGATATGAAAAACCTACTTTTACTCAAGACCATACTGATTAGAATACTATATTTAAAATAAAATAGGAACAACCCTAGTCAAGTTTCCTAAAACAAATCAAATGGTCATAATACACATGATGTAAAAAAATACATAATAATAAATCAATAAAGGAAAAAAGCCTTCAATAATCACAATACATTAAAATAAACCAAATTACCAAAGGAATAAAAACCCATTTTTCAAAAACACACTTTATTTTGAAAAATATCAACCATTTACAACCATTATAATTTATTAAAATTCTCACTTCACTAAGGGAATTTGAAAAAATTTAACTCGATATAAAAAAAATCACACTCCTTTTAAACATTTCAAAACCATTCACCACTAATTTTCCCTATTTAAATGAAAAAATTACTTTAAAGAACACACTCCAAAAAGGGTCATAAATCTAATTAAAAAACCATTAATAATTCCAAAACCAAAACACTTTTTTTGATTTTTTCGTGAAATCAAAAATTCCAAAATGTCTTGTGAAAAATTATTCCATTTTTATAAATAATCCCTAACACCTCATTTTAAATAAAAATAAATTTCCATGAATTTTACCCCTTTCACAAATTAATCAATTTTTACAATAATTACACCCAAAAAAGGTTCACTAGAATCACGAACCACATCGTCAATATACCATAAGCTCCGTTTGACTCATTTACCAACACTAGGATTCCTTGATGAGGACCCTAAAATATTATTTTATAAAGTTTCCGAACCATTATTGAATCAACCAAATGGGTAGATGGGTCACATCAGCCATGAAACAATTCATAAGAAGTTTTCAAGATCATGTGTTTGGTTACTATCTTATTTATCAAGCCATGCAAACAAACCTAAGGCTACATATCCACTTTCTATTTCCATATCAAAATTTAATATAATCCTTAAGGAGAATCAGCTTGTTAATGAGGACTAAAACCACCTTAAAATATAAATAAAATGAAATAAAATATTAAAAATTAAAATTCCCCTACCCTTGGTCAGTAAAATGTCATCATGAAGCGTGGCGATTAAGAACCCACTCATGACTGACGTCCTGGGTCCCAAGTATAAAACTAACACATTCTGACCTTGACTCATCAACATGAAGGGAGAGTGTTTCTAGAACCGAGGTCTATACAGAGATACCCAGGCCCTGATACCATTTATAATGAATCAGTCCAAGATTCCACCCAAACCAACACCCGAAATAGTCTGCCATTGGGCTCAAAAAGAATTTTCAATCCCCACATTATGGGAAGTATATTTTAGGTATCTTGAAATACCATTGATATTTATTTCACCCTTGAAAATGATGAAAAATAAATGAGTAGTGTAAAAAGAATTCTAAATAAACCAAACATTGGAATAACTAAAAAATATCTATACCATAATAAAAAAACTAGATTAAATAAACAACAGAATAAGATAAATATAAACATCCAAGGATGAATGGTTACTGAAACACTATAAAAAAATTAAAAAAAATACAAAACCTAAAAAACTACAATCTCCCCACTAGTTACCCCTGGTCACTCATCAAGTATACTCACCCAACAATATACCAATAAACAACTAAAGAATGGAAACAGAAATATGAACCTGAAATAGAAGCATAAGATCTATAAACTCACCCAATAAATAATTCATATATAGGGTGTGAGCTAAACGTGCCTAGTATGATCTCTGTAAAGAGTATCTATACATACTGTCACTGGATAATTCATAATGTTCTAGTTTTAATCATATGGTATAAAATAAGATTTTAACATTCTTTATAAAATAAAACCAATAACATAAAACTTGCAATTTTTTTTAAAAACCAATATTTTAAAATGTAAAATAATGATGGATAAAGACATCAGTTAATAATTTTCAAACAATGGATAATAGTAGATTCATAACCATTAAAAAATAAAAATTCACATTTTTTAAATTCCACTTTAAAAATATCTTCACAAAGAATCCCATTTTTCATAAAAGACTTCTTGAAAAGATTTTTATTAATACCTATTTAAGAAACAACAAAACTACTTCTCTTGAAACCAAACTTTCCAAGTTATTTAAAAATTAATTTTAAATTAAAAAAATTAATAATAAAAATTAACCACAATCACAATCAGATACCAAGATATTAATAAATCAAAACAAAAGTTCCATATCTAAGACATGGAGCCAAGGGATTAAAAAAACTAAGATAATACAATAAGATATGA
This sequence comes from Viscum album, assembly GCA_963277665.1. Taxonomy (NCBI): domain Eukaryota; kingdom Viridiplantae; phylum Streptophyta; class Magnoliopsida; order Santalales; family Viscaceae; genus Viscum; species Viscum album. The sequence goes on along the minus strand of OY728142.1, from coordinate 1,774,350,257 downwards.
TATAGAATCCCTTAAAACATCCTCATAAAGATAAAAGTGTTATGGGAAACATCCCAAGATCCATGTCAAATAATATAAACTAGAAAAAAACCCAATAAACTCATATAAGAAATTTTCTATCCTAGTAGTCCCATAAAAGTAGTCTGGCCCTAAAGCATCCCAGGTGTATGAAGATTCAAAGGGAAGGACCAATTTAGTGAATTCAGCTATGTAGTTCAACTCAATCTTTCCATAAGATAACTAGAGTTTGAAGTCATCCATGGAACTTAATAATTTTTATGATTCCTATGACATGCCAATGAAGGTGAGAAAACAAATAAGAAATCATGTGAGTCAAATATAAAGAATTGGGAATAAACCTTATCTGGATTCCTACACCCATTCATGAAACCAAACCTTTCACAATAATGAAAAATAATTACAAGACAAGTTACATACACATAAAACATTCCACAATGGTGGTTAAAGTCTATAATGGGAATAAAAATTATATAGTGATCAATTGAGGGCCCCAAACATTTTAGAAATCCACTCATTATGAAATGTAAACTTGGATTTCAAAATAATATATGGATTATAATAAGTTTACACCATTTTAAAACTATTTTCAAAACTGTTATTGAAACCCATTTATCAAAACATATTTAGAAATTCATTTTGAGAATTCTCTCAAATTTTAAATTTTAAAGTATTTCAAACATCACTAAGACCTAGTGGTCTTAAAAAAATCTAAAATGAGGGAAAAACCCTAATTTTTATAAAACATCTATTTAAAAAATCAATTCTATTAAATATGAAACTCTTTTTATACATTCTTTCAAAACATTTATATCCATTTTCAATATCCATTTAGGAATTTTAAAAAATTCATAGATTGAATAAGAAGTATATTTGAAGTGTTTAAATTATTTGAAAGCAATTTAAAACTCAAAAAGTGAAACTCATTGGCCCATAATTTCATAAGAAATAATTTTAGAACATTCGACCAATTTGTAACATGAATTACAAAATAATTCCAAATAAACATATACATCACCAAGCATGAACTCATCTAAAATGCATTACCTTTGATAGTTTGTGAAACAAAATTGAAAAAAATCTTATAAACCCCTAAAATCCAAATTCCATGTCATTATAACCACACCAAAATCTAATCCCAACCAAAAAAATGATTAGGGTATATAGAATATATAAAAATAGAGATAGAGGGAAAGAGTGTAGGGTTGGAAGATGAAAGTAGGGGAAAAGGGTATTTCATACATAAAATATGGGGGAAGAGGCAATGAATTTCAAGTAAGAAGGGTGGATCTATCATTCACTCCCCTGGCTCGACTAAGTAACATGAGTATAAATGGTAGGAGTAAACATGAAAAGTGAGCATTAGAAAAAGAATTATTTCACAATTAAATTAAATTTGGGTAGAATGCATAGTTTTCAAAAACCATGATTGAACTTGGTAGATGGTAATTGATAAGACAAATAGGCTCATATGTTTTTGTCATAGAGTTTAATAAACATAATCCAACATTGAAAAAAATCTATTACCAATTGTAGACTTGTCACATGAGTTACTCTAACCATGAGTAATTCGTGAGACAGTACTCCATGCACAAAGGGGCCACACAATTTTCCATAAATGTTTCATGGTTTTTAAAAAAAACATGAAGTTCATATATAGAATAATAATGTACAAATTAAAAGGAACTAGAAAGACTTATTATAAAGGACAACATTAAATTTTCTACTAAACCATGCCTGAAAACCTTAGAGATGAGATAAACTTATATGTTTTTTCTGTTTTAAGATGAAAAATCCTAGAAACTTAAATAACCCCACATTAATTTAAAAAATATAAAATGTAAAGTAATATTGTAATGTGTGTGTCAAAATTATAATAATTCATTCCATCCTATATGTGTCTCTAATTGAAATATGAGGTGTAGTTCAGTTTGTGTGTAAGGAGAAAACAGATGCACATATTATGAAAAATATATTCCTTTGAGAAATAGGTTTTAAATATTTTTTGAATAATAACACGATGCCAAAATTATTTTCAATAGGAGCTAGAAATATATTTCTCAACCGAAAGTGTCTTGAAAAAATGAGAATAATATTTATAAGAGACAAAGGAGTTCACATTTTGTTTAATCAAATAAATCTCACATGAAAAGAGTATCCCAAGGAAAATATAAATTTGGAGAACAATGTTTCCTTTAGGTATGTATAAGTTAGAAAAAAAGCTTGGAATGAAAAAGTTCAAATATTAGAATACCAAGAGATCCTTATTGGTAAGAACACCCAAGAAAAAAAAGTATGTGATTTAGGCGATTAAAATAAGTTAAATCCCAAGGAAAATTAAGTGATGTTAGATTCCATAAAAACTATATCAGATGTGAAGATGAATTCTAAATAAAATGATAAAGGAAACATGGTAATTCATAGTAAATTACTATATTTCTCAATTGAAGTAAAGTAAAAGGCTCCCTATCACAAAGTATTTAAATACGATGAATTATTTTTTAAGCATTTTTAGGTTTTTGGAGAGATAATATCCATGTGGAAGTTTAATCAAGGCAAAAATGGGGATCCTATGACATGATATAGTAATTAAATTGAAGTTTGAAGCCATAAAAGCGGTATATTTTTTATATTAGAATTACAAGAACATGACAACATGGTATCAAGGTCTAATTGAGGTGTTGGGGTAAAAGAAACTTACCACCAATTGGTATAAGTCTTTTCTGATGGAATATGATTCCTTGATGGAGTAGAAATAATAAAAATTATTTTATGATTTAGTTATTTTATGAAAACATTTTATATCAACCAATGGTTTTCAAGATATCAAAGGTTACCAGAGAAAGATAAATCTTATGTGTTACATCATATCTATATTTAGTGTTGGAATTAATATTTAGGGGGAGTATGGAATTAAATATACATAGTTGGAATCCTTATCAACCAAGCAATGATAAAGAGTGATGAAATTAATAAATCTATGTCAATAATGGATATCAGTTTCTAAAATTGGTTTGAATATTTTTTAGAGTTGATTTGAAAGATGAATTTTGGTATGAATCATACAATAGAGGATTAATATTTATTCACTAATGTTTTCTTGACAATGTTTATGAGGTCATAGTAAAATATCATTGGTAAATGTTAAAAAATATGACTGCTTGAAGTTCATGGAAGTATATGAGTGGAATGGAAAATAATAATTTTATATTCTTAATACCTTATTTCCTATTTTGATTTCCAACTTAGTAGGATTAGAGATTGTGTTATATAGGTGGTAGGGTCAATCAATGAAATTATTTCAGAATTCATCCATAGTTGGAGATGTTTCTCAATCTTTAAATACATGTATGGGATTGTTTTTGACAAGGATAATGTATTGATAACAAGTGGTTGAAATGTAGAGAGTGAGATAGAAATTACAGGATCCTTGAATATTATTGAAGGAGGGGGCATAATATCAATTGAAATGTTGTAAATGATATATTAATAATGGGTTAGAATATTTACTTTTGTTCACTATGAAAATAGTGGTATAAAACTCTCAATTGGTATCATTTGGTGACTCATAGAATATTTGACTAGTGGAATTATTTTAAATTCATAGAATTCTATCATGTGGTATCTTAGAAATTGGTATCATGTTTTTAAAGAAGTTTATAAGTTGTTTTTATGAATTTAATATTTAATTGACTTAAAAATATAGGGGATAATTATATTATAGTTAGATGGAAAACAGTTTTATTCTGAGGTAAATGATTTTTCAAAGATTATATAACAATCATTTATGAAGGTTATTTTTTTTACTATGGATTTGGTGCATTATTGGAGTAGTAAGAATCATGAATCCTAAAATATTCTTGAACATCAATGTGATATTGTAAATATAGAGGTGTAAGAATCATTATGAATCCCTGAATCTACCCATCCCTCAAATGGAGAGTGGAAGCTAGGGGAGTAGAAAGAATGCTGTTTATAGAGAAGAAATTTTAGTTTCATGATTGTGTTACCAACAAATAAAAATGGGTATATTAGTAATATATAATTAATTATTATTGATTTTATGGTATTTTATTTTTTCCAATATTTTTTTGGTCTGTTATGTTGAATTTTTAGTGGTGGTTTTGAGATTTTGGACACAAAAGTGAAGGAGTTCCAAATGTAAAATCAGATAACTATAGATATTTAGGATGTTATAAAAGCACATGATGAAGGGTAAAGAAGTTTTGGAAACATATGTAAGAGTTATATATGTAAGATATAATTTTTACCATGACACCTTAGATCACAGTGTGAAAGGTGATTCTGAATAAAAATAATAGGAGGTTTATATAGTTGGTCAAGACTTCATAGGGATGATTTTGGAGTGATACCATGATACGTCAAATATGTCTATAAAGGGTGGTGTTTGGTAGAATTTTATTTCAGATTCATTGAAAAATAATATTTTCATTTTGGGGTTGTGGAAATCGTGTAAGATGGTTTCCCTTTCCAAAGTTCTAAGTGAAGTATGGGTTGTGGTGTGGGAGAAAATATGGTGACGTAAATAATGTTTCATAAGATATTTTATGAAACACATATGATATTTTACTTTTCATTTATAAAGAGAAAGTTCTCACATTATGGATGTATTATCCACACCACAAATTTTTTTAGGTGAATTTTAGTGGAACAGTCCATCTAAATGTTTCTCTACAAATCACGATGTCACACCACAACTTGGTAATGCGATAAAAAAGGTAGTGGTAATTTTTATATATGGTTATTCAAGGTGTATTTATAAGGCCCATCAAGATATTTATAAGATGTTTTCCTTTTATAGTCTTAGGAAAATTTTGATGCTATGAAGGGTCATAAAAAATGATGAGTTTTAAGCAGATTTCAGTGGGTTTTCCCAGCATTGAAGCATGACACTTTTAGAAGGCCGTGACATGAAGAGATTGAGGTATATTTTATTGGATATTTCAACATGATGATTGCATCTTGAATAAGAGAGTCACACCATAATATCTTTTGGGTGAATTTCGGTGATTTTGTTCAGGCAAGCTTCAAATCTCAAGTAAAAGTGTCATGTTGTGAAGCGAAAGGTGCACTAAAACTTGTTTGAGAATCAGCTGCAATCCAATGACTGATGTGCCCTGTATGACTCAAAGTGTCTGTTATTAGTTTAAAATATTCATTTGAGTTCAAAAAGTGCCACTCACTAAAAAGATAGAATAAATTCTCATATTGCCTTGATAATTTAGGAAAGACATTCATAAGTAATTTTTGATGTTCAGGAATTATTATCAAATAAAACCGACACACTATTTTACTAGTAAGGCTGAAAGTGCATGTTCCTAGTTTAAAATGGCATTTTAATAAGAAAAAAGTGATATACTCAATACTTATCAAACACATTCGGATTGTTTTGATACTTAGGAAAACAATTCACAAGTCATTTGGGATGTGTAATAATCATCCAAACCTCAATCTGATGCACAATGTTACCAGTATGACTCTATGTACGTCTTTTCAATATATAAGTGTCATTTTAGTTTAAAATGCCCATCACATTGCTAAAACCAAGAAAATGAGCCCGGATTGTTTTCTTATCATTATATATAGTATAAATTAATTAATTAACTTTTCAAATTTTTATTTTAATTATTTAGTTATTTTTCATAGAGATTATTCCTGAATATTAACAAGAAATGGTGTGATGTAAAATAATCAACTAAAAGTCAATCTAATAGACAATTCTCTTTGTATGACTTAAAGTTTTTTTAAATCATAAATTTTTGTTTATTTTATTTCTTTATATTGTTACTAACATAAGAATTGTTTTCTTATAGAGGTGTGTTATTCTGCTCAAGAAGAGGTGGTTTGATCAGCAAAAACAAGGGTTTGGGTTAGGTTTAAAAGACAAAGTAACATTGATGTTATGGAATTTATGTAAATTTTTTTACTTACTCATGTAATTGTATAATACAATGTTTGAAATGTGTATAATATATTTTTTTCTTATATTTTTGTTGTAAATTTTATTTATTATAAATTATATATTGTTAATTTATTTTTCTAAATTCTAGTGGTATTTATAGTGCAGTAGTGTGATATTATAGCACACTATAGTATACGCCCATAAGAACTTTATAAGCATTGATAAAAGTAACATTTATTAGTGTTTTTACAAGAACAGACGAAAAGGGTCCTTTATATGGGCTTTTATAATCACTTATAAAGGACCACTTTATCAGCTCTCTATAAAAGTGCTGATAAATGTTGGATTTTATCAGCCATTCTAAAAGTTCTGCTAAAATCCTTGGGATTTTAAAATCGATCCTTTAGTTAGGGCATATATAGTCCTAATTATATAAATTTTTATCATTGTTAAAGACCAATTTTGAAGTAGTGAACCCTAGACCATCCCATGGAAAATTCAATGAATTGAGGCCCACATATGTCCCTCACCATAAGTCTAACATTATTGAATTTTTCCACAAAAAGTTCAAGGAACAATGATGAAAGGACACTCCAAAGCCCCAAAATCTCAAGCCAAGGGACCAAAACTAACTTTTAAGGATCACACAAACCAAAATCCACCTCATGTAGAAAAAATTATTAAACTCACTAGGAATGAATCTTAAAAACATTCCAACAATAGATAACCTAATAAGAGAAACCCCCTTCAATCACCCAACATTCTATTCAAGAGTAACTTATCATAGTATAACAAACAAAAACCAATCGCTAGTTTGATACCACACCACCAAAAGGGAAACCAAAATTTCTACTCCAATTGGATCCTAAGAAAGAGATATGATCAATGAAATATCCACACATAGATATGGAAAACCTAATTTTACTCAAGACCATTCTGATTGGAATACTTTATTTGAAATAAAATATGAACCAACCTGGTCAAGTTTCCTAAAAAAAATCAAATGGCCATAACCCAATTGAGGTGAATAAATACTTAAACATAGATAAATAAATGAAAAAGCCTTAAATTATCACATTCCTTTAAAATACACTAAATTCCCAAAAGAATCAAAACCCATTTTTAAAAAACACACAATCTTTTGAAAAAAATAAACCATTTAAAACCATTATAATTTATTAAAATTTTCATTTCCCTAAGGGAATTTCAAAAAATTTAACTTGATATGAAAAAAATTCCACTCCTTTTAAACATTTCAAAACCATTCACCACTAATTTTTCCTTTTTAAATGAAAAAAATTACTTCTAATAACACACTCAAAAAGGGTCAGAAATCCAATTAAAAAAACCAATAACAATTTCAAAACCAAAACACTTTTATTTTATTTTATCGTGAAATCAAAAATTTCAAAATGTATTGTGAAAAATTATTCCATTTTTATAAACAATCCCCAATTCCTCATTTTAAAAGAAAATAAATTTCCATGAATTTGACCCCTTTCTCAAAATAATCAATTTTCACAATAATTACACCCAAAAAAGGTTCATCGGAATCCCGGACCACATCATCAATATACCATAAGCTTCGTTTGATTCATTTACCATCACTAGGATTCCTTGATGGGGACCCTAAAATATTAATTTATAAAGTTTCCAAACCATGATTTAATCAACCACATGGGTAGATGGGTCACATGTCATCCATGAAACTATTCATAAGTTGTTTTCAAGATCATGTGTTTGGTTACTATCTGATTTATCAAGCCACGCAAACAAACCACAAGCTACAAATCCATTTTATATTTACATATCAAAATTTAATATAATTTATAAGGAAACTCATCATGCTAATGAGGACTAAAACCACCATAAAATATTAATAAAATGAAATAAAATATTAAAAAAAAATTCCCCTACCCTTGGTCACTCAAATGTCATCATGAAGGGTGGTGACTAAGAACCCACTCATGACTGACATCCTAGGTCCCAAGGATAAAGCAAACACATTCTGACCATGACACACCAACATGAAGATAGAGTGTTTATAGAACCTCGGTCCATATAGATAAACCTAGGCCTTGATACAATTTTAATGAATCAGTGCCAGATGCCACCCAAACCAACACCCGACATAGTCTTCCATTGGGCTCGAAGGGAATTATCGATCCCCACATTATGGGAATTAGATTTTGGGTGTCCAAAAATCTCATTGAGATTTATTTCACCCTTGAAAATGATGAAAAATAAAGGATTAGTGTAAAAAGTATTCTAAATAAACCAAACATTGGAATAACTAAAAAATATCTATACCATAATAAAAAACTTGAATAAATAAACCATCGAATAAGACAAATATAAACATCCAAGGATGAATGGTATATAAAACACTAAGGAAAAAAATACATAACCCTAACAAATACAAAATCATCACTAGTTACCCCTGGTCACTCATCAAGTATACTAACCCAACAATAGACTAATGAACAAATAAATAACTGAAACAGAACCAGGAACCTGAAATAGAAACATAAGAGCCATAAACTCACGCAGGAAATAATTCATATACAATGTGTGAGCTAAACGTTCCTAGTATGATCTCTCTAAGGAGTATCTATAAATACCTTCATAATATAATTCATAATGTCCTAGTTTTAATCATATGGTATAAAATACGATTTTAACATTCTTTATAAAATAACACGAATAACATGGAACTTGATTTTTTTTTAAAACCAAAATTTTAAATTTTAAAATAACGATGGATAAAGACCTTAGTTAATAATTTTTAAATAATGTATAATAGTACATTCATAACCATTAAAAAAACACAAATTCACATTTTTTAAATCCCACTTTAAAGACATCTTCTCAAAGAATCCCATTTTTCATAAAAGACTTCCTGAATTTTTTTTATTAATACCTATTTAAGAAATAAAAAATCTATTTCTCTTGAAACCAAAATTTAAAAATTATTTAAAAACCAATTTTAAAGTAAAAAAAATTAATAATCAAAATTAACCACAATCACAATCAGACGCCAAGATATCAATGAATCAAAATAAAAGTTCGATAGATAAGACATGTTTCCAAGTGATTAAAAGAAAAAACATAATAAAAAAAGACATGATATGAAATACCTTAAAACATCCTCATAAAGTTCTATGTTTTTTGGGAAACATCATAAGACCCACTTCACATAATATAAACTAGATAAAAACCCAAGAAAAACATATAAGAACTTTTCTATCTTGGTAGTCCCATAAAACTAGTCAGGTCATAAAGCATCCCAGGTGTATGAAGATTCAGAGGGAGTGACCATTTTGGTAGAGACCCGAAGCTTAACGTACATGGACATTACATTACATTTGCGGAATACTTAGTACATAACAAAAACACACACACAAGGATCGTAATAGTTTGGTGTCTTTGGAAACTCGGAATAAAATCTTCTAATCGTGGTGAAAGATCTTCAACATCTCCCTTAAAGATCAACCTTTTTTTTTACCTAAAACCTTTCTTTATATCCTGGGGAAAAGAAAACATAAAAGGGTGAGCTCAAATGCTCAGTAAGGGTAAACGAAAGAAATATCAATCACATCGTATTCATAAGAACATAACATTTTGGAAATCATAACCTGCAAAAGAGAGAATAACTTCATAACATGGGATAAATCATGGTAGTGAAATATAATCACAATAATCATAACTTAAAACATGAAACTTTGTGGCATTCACACATAATCATAGAGAATCATTTCTTGTTAGTCAAGACTCATTGCCAAGACTATCTTAGTGGACAAAGTCCCTTTCTGAATCGAGTAACCCTCGTTTCAATCCTGTTTCACTGAACCGGTATAACCTACCATTCCAGCCATGTCTATATCATGAGATATAAAATCTTTACCCAATGCATTGGAGGGATATATAGGTCCCACCCATCTCATAATGATACCATTCTTATGTGTGCCACAAAATCATAAACCATACATCATAGCATAACCCATGAAATAAAAATGGGATTCTTAAACAACATGACATCATAAAAAAATTCATATAAGATAAAGGAATTCATAAAAATAATTCCATAACAACATAATCAAATCAATGTAATAATAGGGATAAAAACAGAACCCTTTATTATCTTATATGGAAAATAATTTTGATAAAACACTTGAACTCCATTCTTGAGGAAAATATCCTTTCTTCTTCAAAAACATTTTTCCTTTCATAACATGTCATGCGACTTTAAAATAAAAGAAGTTTATTAAAAATAAAATTGAAAACTTGTAAAGGAAGCTTCTTGGAAATAATGTTTTAAAACCCCATTCATGCCGTATAAGTTAAAAAAAACATTCTTCTCGTACTTTTTTCGGAAAAGTCAAAAAGTTCCTCGTATGAAAAAAAAACAAAAGATTCCTTTCATATCTCTTACTAAAAACTCACCGAAGGGTAAAATTGGATTTAAAAAATTGTATGTGGATGTAAATAACATTACATATTGAGGAAACATGGATGTGGATGATAAAATATACCCCAGTAAATTTCAAAGTGCAAACAATCTCGGATAAAAATGAGATTGCGATATTTCCCTTACCTAAAGTCCGATTTGCTTCGTAAGTGTCCGAACCTCCTGTATAATGATTTAAATAATGTCATTAACTTATTACAGAATCGTATTCACTGTTATGATATCATATATGGTTCACTTATGACTTTATATTACCCATTCTTTTGTAAATTCCATGTTAAAGAAGCGTTTTGGGTAAAATCGTCTCATTTGTCGTTCGTGTTTTTAACTTGTAATTATTAATATGATTACTTAGATAATGATTACTTAATTCCAGATTATAAAACATGATATATATATATATATATATATATATTCATAATACACATATATAATAAATCAGTAAATGGAAAGAAATACACCGTTCATGGAGACGGTAGTCCGTACGTACGCATGAACGCTGTTTTCGTTTCCTTATTGAATTGAATGGAATTAAGTAGAGGACATACATATAAATATAAATAATTCCAGTATCATTATTAGGTCATATATTTCATTATTACTTATTATATATACTTTATAATCATTCATGAATGGTTAATCATTGAGAATGAATCTCATCGCGTCGTGGAGACGGTAGTCCGTACGTACGCACGAGCGATGATATCGTTCCCATGGTCGTGGAATTGTGTTGAAGTGTATGTATACTATTTCAGTATCAATATCACTTTATAATAATCATATATAGTTACTCATTACACCTTTATACCCATCCAATTAATGTGGTGGCAGAAAATAGATTACACCACGGCGTGGAGACGGTATTCCGTACGTACGCACGCGCGGTGATTTCTTTTTCCGTAGGATGGATAGATGGTGAAATAGGGTTGTTTCATACTTATAATAAAATATCAGTATATGAGTGATACTGATGTTATTACTTCATAATGAATCAACCTAAGAAGAAGAAGTGGAAGAAGAAATAAAGATTAAAGAATTGGTAACGGTAATTACCTCTTCTTTGAAGCGCCTCTTTGAGACCTCCTCATAGGGCACTAAAATTGGTCTTTGAGGAAGACCAGAACCTCTAGGATGTTTCTAGGGAAGTGGAGAATATATTTTGGCAGGGGTTGGCCGAGATTGAGTGCTCAAATTTGTGTGAGGAGGAGGGGGAGGAGGTACCCTTTTATAAGGGAGGAGAGGGGCACCTTAGGAATATCTCAAAATATTATTTTATATTAAAGTCAAAATCGGTTTATAATGGTTACAAAGGGTCTTATTTCGAAGATAAAGTGGGTATGGGTCGAAATTCTATCATCCAATAGGATTTAGGCAAATTTAGGGTATTATTTTAACCTTATCAATTAGATTTAACTCTAAGTTAAATAATTTAACTTTTACCCTGTCTTTTTGTTTTCTTACACTATATGGTTAATACACTTACTATAACATGCCAAACGAACCCCGAATTATTTATTATTAATATATATATCCTTATCTAAGTCATTTGGCCGAACCTTAGATTTTTATGAATAAAATAACAATTAATAATATAATATTTGATTTAAAAACTATTTTGTGTCAATTTTGACACTATTTGATTTATGATTTTTGTGAAAGTCATAACAGAATTATATGTTCGAACCAAGTTGATTAAATCAACACTAATATATTATACTAACCTAGAAAATTAGTGGAATTCATAAAAAGTCTCAAATTACATTTATTTTGGTGTTTATAACATCAATTATGTCAATATTTCATTAATAAGATAATTACTGCATCATCTTTGTGTCATAAATAAATTAAATTATTTGATGTCTAAAAATTACAAATAAAATACCATCATGTATGAAATCTTTTTAGATTTCTAATGAATATTGACAATCGAATTTATCTTATGTACAACCCTATATTAATTTTTTTTTAGTAAATATACTTTGATTTTAACTCTTTTAACTCTTCTTTGAATTAAATAATAATAAATGTCCTAATCTAATCCAAGTGGGCCTAAATGATAATATTTTACACTTAAGGTTATTTTTGGTCGAGATACACTTGTCCAATAGAATTAGGACATGTGTTAGGGTAATATCAATATCATTCTTACCCTTAATTACCCTATTTACTTTTAACTGTGGTAAATAAAAGTAAAAAGTTACTATTCACCAAAAATTATTTTCATCTCATTGAACCACATTTTACTTACTGACATCAACCGTGTCTCTCGGATTTTTGAAATTCTATTCAAAGAAGCGGTAAAATTAAGTTTTATGAAAAATTCAGTTTTTTAACTACCACTTAGTAGTTTCACTATTCATCAAAAATTGATGTTTTTCAGAACAATGCCAAAATTTCATCCTAAGCTATATTTCATATTCCGAATTCAAAAATGAAGTCTATTTTACCAAATTCATAACATAGAAATTGAATTAATTAATTTTATAATTAAATCCCGCAAATAGCGTGTTTTTAAGAAACAATATCTATCAAAAGATTGACACTTGATTATGTCTGGTTTAAATGTGAAATTACATCCAATGACCAATATTGTATTAAATTGTAAAAATATATTCTAAATATACTTTAAAACCACTCAAATTAATGATTTATCACTATTAATTATTTCAATTAAAAAAAGTTGTTGTTAATTATAATTTAGTAATTTTCACTATTCATCAGAATATGAAAGTTATCCGAAAAGTACCAAAATTTCACCTTAGGCTAAATTTGATACTACGAATCCAAAAATGAAGTCCATTTTGAGAGCAAAAATTTTCTAAAATTTAAAAAGTGGTTATTACCATTCATAACGGCTAGTTTAAATAAAATTTTAATAGCATATCGTTGTTTCGTGAAACTCAGTATTGCGTACTACACACGCTATCGAGGAAGGTTGCGATTGCGTGTAATGCAAGGCAAGTCAAGGATGCGTGTTGTGCAAGCTCCTTTTTGTGTTGCGTACAACACAAGTCATTAGTGAAATTAAAAAGAATATTTTTCATAAAATCTCGGGCTGTTACATTCTACCCCCCTTAAAATGAATTTCGCCCTCGAAATTCGTCGGGGTTATAAATGGTTTACTATTCGAAAGTTTCTTTAATAGAAACTCACATCGTAAAAAGGAATACCAAAACCAATATTTTAAAACAAAAGTATGAAACTTACCGGTTACCCAAATAAACTAATCACTGGGTTTCCACATAGGTGAAAATATGGATATGGAAGAAAAATATAACCATCATGTTCTAATGGAGAGTGGTAGAGAACATGGCTATGGAAAAACCAACAATCACAAATCCATAAATTTGTGACGATCTAAGGTACCATCCGATTCATCAGGTATAAGATCACTAGGATAACATTTTTGGTTTTCAAGATCATTTCCCTAAAGTTGAAAATTTGAATTAGAATAAATACTTTCTTTATTTTGGTACAATCTCACTGTTGTTCATGCCTTGAACAATTTCCACTCCATCTCTTAAATAAATGAAGTTGAATTTGTTATTCGTGAAGTGTTAGCAGATCATGTGATAGAATGACGGGTCATTCCATCTGTCTCAAACAAAAGGTTAGCAAAAATTATATACATAAGTCGATCTATAGTGAGATTAATCACATATGGTTCCTAAAATGGACTTATACTTCATATATCATACTTCTTAATATAATAAAACTAGTTTCTACTAAACATGGACTTCCTGTAGGCCAGTGGTAGGCGATAAAGGCCAGTCGCACTTCGGTTGTGGGTTCGATTCCCACAGCCTTGTCCGAAGTGATGGGCTGTCGCCCGTCCTGCAGGTTGTCCTGTTTCTAAAACTATATTACTATAACATCCCATCAATAATATCGAAAAAAAACTTCTATCCTTAAACAATAATGACTTATGTCAAACATAATCCATTTCAATCTTTAGGATTATCCATAATACTGCAGTCCACTCTCATAACATAGTGAAAACGATTACCAGAGATTTAATACCATCGTTGATCCCCATATATCATAAGATATGTTTTGTTGGTCACATTCCAAACATTCAAAGGCCTTAATCATGTATTCTCTTGAATACCCATCAAACCTTAGTGAAAACATGAATGCAGTTAAAAGTTAACACTTTCCACATACCAAAATCCTCAGAATTCTATATACTCAAACCATGATATCACTTAGTCCTTATATCAATCATGAGCTCATGAATACTGTTAAACATTTCATTTTCTCCTTATCCCTTCATTATGAGCATATCATCTACTTTCAAAAATATTTGAATCACTTTTCATGGTTACCGGTACCTTAAGATTACTGAAAACCACAATAGAATAATACAACAATATTCTAATACACAATAAAAGTACCTCAACAACATTATTCGTGAATACCAATACATAAACACTTTAATCCAACCTCTTCAATTATTTTCCTGGAATAAGTCTTTCCTTGATTTAGAAGTAACTTTTTAGGTCAGGGCATTCAGTTGGGTAATGACCATATTCTCCACAAATAATACATTGAACTCCATAACAGTCTGTCACTCTATGACCCTTTTCTCCACACAGATAACATCGGTCCCTCCATTTGAGGTATTCCTCAAGGTTCTTCTTCCCTTCTTTAGAAATCTCAATCTTCCTTTCTTTATGCTCCTCAACATGCGAACATGCATTATAGTCTATCTTTCTCTTCTTTGATGAATTAGGCATACCACTAAATTTCACCTTGTTAATCATATATCGCGATGACTGATTCGGCATAATCACAATATCTTTCTCTCTAGGCATTACACAATTTTGTTGCTCATAGTCACCAATTTGTCCATTGGATTCAATGTTAACCGAATTCCTTTTGGTTCCCTCCATTAACTAGAACACAAAAAATAATTCTGTGAGAGGCAAAAATCATGCTAGAGAAAACAACATAGTAAAGGGGGAGTACCTTCAATATCTAACATCTTAGGTTTAATTCTATGATCATTAGCGTAGTTCTAGTACTATAACCTATACGTATAATTAACCTTAGGGACATCCCTAGACACACCTTAGAAATATCTCTAGGGATCTCACTAAAATTTTTGCATCCTAGTTTCCAAAGGTTGACTAAAACTTTCCTCTGATACCAACTGTAGAGACCCGAAGCTTAACGTACATGGACCTTACATTACATTTGCGGAATACTTAGTACATTACAAAAACACACACACAAGGATCGTAATAGTTTAGTGTCTTTGGAAACTCGGAATAAAATTTTCTAATCGTGGTGAAAGATCTTCAACATCTCCCTTAAAGATCAACCTTTTTTTTACCTAAAACCTTTCTTTATATCCTGGGGAAAAGAAAACATAAAAGGGTGTGCTCAAATGCTCAGTAAGGGTAAACGAAAGAAATATCAATCACATCGTATTCATAAGAACATAACATTTTGGAAATCATAACCTGCAAAAGAGAGCATAATTTCATAACATGGGATAAATCATGGTAGTGAAATGTAATCACAATAATCATAACTTAAAACATGAAACTTTGTGGCATTCACACATAATCATAGAGAATCATTTCTTGTTAGTCAAGACTCATTGCCAAGACTATCTTAGTGGACAAAGTCCCTTTCTGAATCGAGTAACCCTCGTTTCAGTCCTGTTTCACTGAACTGGTATAACCTACCATTCCATCCATGTCTATCTCATGAGATATAAAATCTTTACCCAATGCATTGGAGGGATATATAGGTCCTACCTATCTCATAATGATACCATTCTTATGTGTGCCACAAAATTATAAACCATACATCATAGCATAACCCATGAAATAAAAATGGGATTCTTAAACAACATGACATCATAAAACAATTCATATAAGATAAAGGAATTCATAAAAATAATTCCATAACAACATAATCAAATCAATGTAATAATAGGGATAAAAACAGAACCCTTTATTTTCTTAGATGGAAAATAATTTTGATAAAACACTTGAACTCCATTCTTGAGGAAAATATCCTTTCTTCTTCAAAAACATTTTTCCTTTCATAACATGTCATACGACTTTAAAATAAAAGAAGTTTATTAAAAATAAACTTGAAAACTTGTAAAGTAAGCTTCTTGGAAATAATGTTTTAAAAACCCATTCATGCCGTATAAGTTAAAAAAAACATTCTTCTCGTACTTTTGTCGGAAAAGTCAAAAAGTTCCTCGTATGAAAAACGACAAAAGATTCCTTTCATATCTTTTACTAAAAACTCACCGAAGGGTAAAATTGGATTTAAACAATTGTAGGTGTATGTAAATAAAATTACATATTGAGGAAACATGGATTTGGATGATAAAATATACCCCAGTAAATTTCAAAGTACAAACAATCTCGGATAAAAATGAGATTGCGATATTTCCCTTACCTTAAGTCCGATTTGCTTTGTAAGTGTCTGAACCTCCTGTATAATGATTTAAATAATTTAATTAACTTATTACAGAATCATATTAATTGTTATGATATCATATATGGTTCACTTATGACTTTATATTACCCGTTCTTTTGTAAATTCCATGTTAAAGAAGCGTTTTGGGTAAAATCGTCTCATTTGTCGTTCGTGTTTTTAAATTGTAATTATTCATATGATTACTTAGATCATGATTACTTAATTCCAGAATATAAAACATGATATATATATATATATATATTCATAATACACATATATAATAAATCATTAAATGGAAAGAAATACACCGTTCATGGAGACGGTAGTCCGTACGTACGCATGAACGCTGTTTTCGTTTCCTTATTGAATTGAATGGAATTAAGTAGACGACATACATATAAATATAAATAATTCCAGTATCATTATTAGGTCATATATTTCATTATTACTTATTATATATACTTTATAATCATTCATGAATGGTTAATCATTGAGAATGAATCTCATCGCGTCGTGGAGACGGTAGTCCGTACGTACGCACGAGCGATGATATCATTCCCATGGTGGTGGAATTGTGTTGAAGTGTATGTATACTATTTCAGTATCAATATCACTTTATAATAATGATATATAGTTACTCATTACACCTTTATACCCATCCAATTAATGTGGTGGCGGAAAATAGATTACACCACGGCGTGGAGACGGTATTCCGTACGTACGCACGCGCGGTGATTTCTTTTTCCGTAGGATGGATAGATGGTGAAATAGGGTTGTTTCATACTTATAATAACATATCAGTATATGAGTGATACTGATGTTATTACTTCATAATGAAACAACCTAAGAAGAAGAAGTGGAAGAAGAAATAAAGATGAAAGAATTGGTAACGGTAATTACCTCTTCTTTGAAGCGCCTCTTTGAGACCTCCTCTTAGGGAACTAAAATTGGTCTTTGAGGAAGACCAGAACCTCTAGGATGTTGCTAGGGAAGTGGAGAAGAGATTTTGGCAGGGGTTGGCCGAGATTGAGTGCTCAAATTTTGTGAGGAGGAGGGAGAGGAGGTACCCTTTTATAAGGGAGGAGAGGGGCACCTTAGGAATATCTCAAAATATTATTTTATATTAAAGTCAAAATCGGTTTATAATGGTTCCAAAGGGTCTTATTTCGAAGCTAAAGTGGGGATGCGTCGAAATCCTATCATCTAATAGGATTTAGACAAATTTAGGGTATTATTTTAACCTTATCAATTAGATTTAACTCTAAGTTAAATAATTTAACTTTTACCGTGTCTTTTTGTTTTCTTACACTATATGGTTAATACACTTACTATAACATGCCAAACGAACCCCAAATTATTTATTATTAATATATATATCCTTATCTAAGTCATTTGGCCGAACCTTAGATTTTTAGGAATAAAATAACAATTAATAATATAATATTTTATTTAAAAAATATTTTGTGTCAATTTTGACACTATTTGATTTATGATTTTTTTGAAAGTCATAACAAAATTATATGTTCGAACCAAGTTGATTAAATCAACAATAATATATTATAGTAACCTCTAAAATTAGTTGAATTCATAAAAAGTCTAAAATTCCATTTATTTTGGTGTTTATAACATCAATTATGTCAATATTTCATTAATAAGATAATTACTGCATCATCTTTGTGTCATAAATAAATTAAATTATTTGATGTCTAAAAATTACAAATAAAATACCATCATGTATGAAATCTCTTTAGCTTTATAATGAATATTTAAAATCGAATTTATCTTATGTACAACCCTATATTAAATTTTTTTAGTAAATATACTTTGATTTTAACTCTTTTAACTCTTCTTTGAATTAAATAATAATAAATGTCCTAATCTAATCCAAGTGGGCCTAAATGATAATATTTTACACTTAAGGTTATTTTTGGTCGAGATACACTTGTCCAATAGAATTAGGACATGTGTTAGGGTAATATCAATATCATTCTTACCCTTAATTACCCTATTTACTTTTAACCGTGGTAAATAAAAGTAAAAAGTTACTATTCACCAAAAATTATTTTCATCTCATTGAACCACATTTTACTTACTGACATCAACCCTGTCTCTCAGATTTTTGAAATTCTATTCACAGAAGTGGTAAAATTAAGTTTTATGAAAAATTCAGTTTTTTAACTACCACTTAGTAGTTTCACTATTCATCAAAAATTGATGTTTTTCAGAACAATGCCAAAATTTCATCCTAAGCTATATTTCATATTCCGAATTCAAAAATGAAGTCTATTTTACCAAATTCAAAACATAGAAATTGCATTAATTAATTTTATAATTAAATCCCGCAAATAGCGTGTTTTTAAGAAATAATATCTATCAAAAGATTGACACTTGATTATGTCTGGTTTAAATGTAAAATTACATCCAATGACCAATATTGTATTAAATTGTAAAAATATATTCTAAATATACTTTAAAACCACTCAAATTAATGATTTATCACTATAAATTATTTCAATTAAAAAAAGTTTTGGTTAATTATAATTTAGTAATTTTCACTATTCATCAGAATATGAAAGTTATCCGAAAAGTACCAAAATTTCACCTTAGGCTAAATTTGATACTCCGAATCCAAAAATGAAGTCCATTTTGAGAGCAAAAATTTTCTAAAATTTAAAAAGTGGTTATTACCATTCATAACGGCTATTTTTAATAATATTTTAATAGCATATCGTTGTTTCGTGAAACTCAGTATTGCGTACTACACACGCTATCGAGGAAGGTTGCGATTGCGTGTAATGCAAGGCAAGTCAAGGATGCATGTTGTGCAAGCTCCTTTTTGTGTTGCGTACAACACAAGACATTAGTGAAATTAAAAAGAATATTTTTCATAAAATCTCGGGCTGTTACAATTTTAGTGAATTTAGCTATGCAGTTCTACTCTATCTTGCCATAAGATTACTAGAGTCTGAAGTCATCTAGGGTACTTAATAATTTTTTTTATTTCTATGACATGTCAATAAAGGTGAGAAAACAAATAAGCAATCTTGTGAGTAAAATATAATGAATTGGAAATGAGCCTTATTTTTCCTCCTACACCCATTCAGGAAACAAACCCTTTCAAAATAATGCATAATAATTACAAGATGAGTTACATACACGTAAAACATTCCACAACGGGGGTCAAAGTCTACAATGGGAATAAAAATTATATAGTGATCAATTTAGGGTCCCAAACATTTTATAAATCCACTCATTAAGATGTGTAAACTTGGATTTCAAAATAATATAGGGATTATAATATGTTTACACCATTTTAAAACTATTTTCCAAACCTTTATTAAAACCCATTTATCAAAAAAGATTTGGAAATTCATTATGAAATTTTTCCCAAAGTTTAAGTTTTAATGTATTTCAAACATCACTAAGACCCAGTGGTCTTAAAAAAATCCAAAATGAGGGACAAAGACTAATTTTGATAACACATATATTTAAAAAAATAATTTTTTTAAATATGAAACTCTTTTGATACACACTTGCAAAAAATTTAAATCCATTTTGAAAATCCATTTGGGAATTTTAAAAAATTCTTAAATTGAATAAGAATTATTTTGAAGTGTTTAAATTATTTGAAAGAAATTTAAAACTCAAAAATAGAATCTCATGTTCCTATAATGAAATAAGAAATAATTTTAGAACATGTAATCAGTTTGTAACATGAATTACAACATAATTCCAAAGAAACACATACATCACCAATCATGAAATCATCTAAAATTCATAACCTTTAATAGTGAGTGAAAAAACATGAGAAAAATCATATAAACCCCTAAAATTCTAATTCCATGTCATTATCACCACCACAAACCCTAATCCCAACCAAAAATATTTATTAGTGTATGTAGAATAGAGAAAAGAAGAGATAGAGGGAAAGAGTGTAGGGTCGAAATATGAAATTAGGGGAAAGAGGGTATTTCATACTTAAATTACGGGGGAAGTAGAAATAAATTTAAAGTAGGAAAGGTGGATATCCCATTTTCTCTCCTAGATCGACTGAGTAATAGGAGAGTAAATGGTTGGAGGAAACATGAAAAGTGAGCGTAGGAAAAAGAATAATTTCACAATTAAATTAAATTTGGGTAGAATGTATAGTTTTAAAAAACCAAGTTCGAATATTGTAGATGGTAATGGGTAAGAAAAATATAATCATATGTTTTGGTCACAGAGTTTAATAAACTAAAACCAACATTGAAAAAAAAAATCTATTAACAATTATAGAATTGTCGCATGATTTACTCTAACCATGAGTAAGCCGTGAGACAGTACTCCAAGCACAAAGGGGACCTCACAGTTTCCCATAAATGTTTCGTGGTTTGTAACAAACCATGAACTACATATATTGAATAATCATGTAAAAAATAAAAGGAACTAAAAAGACTTATTATAAAGGACAACAACATATTTTCTACCAAACCATGCCTGAATACCTTGCATAGGAGGAAAATTTCTATGTTTTTTATGTTTCAAGATGAAACATCCTAGAAACATAAATCACTCCACATTAATTTAAAAAATATAAAATGTAAATTAATACTGGAATGTGGGAGTCAAAATTATAATAATTCATTCCATCCTATATGTGTCTCTGCTATAAATATCAGGAGGTCATTTGGTGTGTA
The DNA here is from genome assembly GCA_963277665.1 of Viscum album. Classification (NCBI taxonomy): domain Eukaryota; kingdom Viridiplantae; phylum Streptophyta; class Magnoliopsida; order Santalales; family Viscaceae; genus Viscum; species Viscum album. The sequence continues at coordinate 1,774,328,728 of OY728142.1, read as the reverse complement.
AGGATAAAAACGATGCACATATTATGAAAAATATATTCATTTGAGAAATAGGTTTTAGATATTTTTTTAATAATAACACCATGAAAAAATTATTTTCAATAGGATCTACAAATATAATGCTCAACCGAAAGTGTCTTGAAAAATTGAGAACAATATTAATAAGAGACAAATGAGTTCACATGTTGTTGAATCAAATAAATCTCACATGAAAAGTGTATCCCAAGGAAAATATAAATTGGGAAAAATAATATTTCTTTTAAGCATATATAAGTTAGAAAAATGGTTTGGAAATAAAAAGTTCAAATATTGGAATACCAAGAGATCCTTATTGGTAAAAATACCCATGAAAGAGTAGTATGTGATTTGGGCCATGAAACTAAGTTTAATCCCAGGAAAAATTAAGTGAAGTTAGATTCTAGAAAAATTATCTCAGATGTGAAGATGAATTCTAAATTTAATAAAAAAGAAAACATGATGATTCATAGTAAATTACTATATTTAACAATTTAAGTAAAGTAAAAGGCTCCCTATCACCAAGTATTTAAATACTATTAATTATTTTTTAATTATTTTGAGGTTTTTGGAGAGATAAGATCCATGTGGAAGTTGAATCAAGACATAAATAGGGATGCTATGACATGATCTAGTAATTAAATTGAAGTTTGAAGCCATAGAAGCGGTATATTCTTGATATTAGAATTACAAGAACATGACAAAGTGGTATCAAGGTCTAATTGAGGTGTTGGGGTAAAAGAAACTTACCACCAATTGGTATAAGGATTTTCTGATGGAATAGGATTCCATGATGAAGTATAAATAGTAAAAATTATTTTATGATTTAGTTGTTTTATGAAAACATTTTATATCAACCAATGGTTTTCAAGATATCAAAGGTTACTAGAGAAAGATAAATCTTAAGTGTTACATCATATCTATATTTAGTGTTGGAATTAATATTTAGGGGGAGTAGGGAATTAAATATACATATTTGGAATCCTTATCAACTAAGTAATGATAGAGAGTGATGAAATTAATAAATCTATGTCAATAATGGATATCAGTTTCTAAAATTGGTTTGAATATTTTTTAGAGATTATTTGAAAGATGAATTTTGGTATGAATAATACAATAAAAGATTGATATTTATTCACTAATGTTTTTTTGACAGTGTTTATGAGGTCCTAGTAAAATATCATTGGTAAATGTTAAAAAATATGACTGCTTGAAGTTCATGGAAGTATATGAGTGGAATGGAAAATAATAATTTTATATTCTTAATACCTTATTTCCTATTTTGATTTCCAACTCAGTGGGATTAGGGATTGTGTTATATAAGTGGTAGGGTCACTCAATAAAATTATTTCAGAATTCATCCATAGTTGGAGATGTTTCTCAATCATTAAATACATGTATGGGATTGTTTTTGACAAGGATAATGTATTGATAACAAGTGGTTGACATGTAGAGAGTGAGATAAAAATTACAGGATCCTTGAATATTATTGAAGGAGGGGGCATAATATCTATTGAAATATTTTAAATGATATATTGATAATGGGTTATAATATTTACTGCTGTTCACTATGAAAATAGTGGTATAAAACACTCAATTGGTATCATTTGTTGACTCCTAGAATATTTTACTAGTGGAATTATTTTAAATTAATTGAATTCTATCATGTGGTATCTTAGAAATTGGTATCATGTTTTTTAAAGAAGTTTATAAGTCATTTTTAAGAATTTAATGTTTAATTCACTTAAAAAATATAGTGGATAATTATATTATAGTTAGATGGAAAATCTATTTCTTCTCAGGTAAATGATTTTTCAAAGATTATATAACAATAATTTATGAAGGTTATTTTTTTTAATATGGATTTGGTGCATTATTGGAGTAGTAAGAATCATGAATCCTAAAATATTCTTGAACATCAATGTGATATTGTAAATATAGGGGTGTAAGAATCATTATGAATCCATGAATCTACCCATCCCTCAAATGGAGAGTAGGAAGCTAGGGGAGTAGAAAGAATGATGTTTATAGAGAAGAAATTTTAGTTTCATGCCAGTGTTACCAAAAAATTAAAATGGGTATATTAGTAATATATAATTAATTATTATTTATTTTATGGTATTTTATTTTTTCCAATATTTTTTTGGTTTGTTATGTTGAATTTTTAGTAGTGGTTTTGAGATTTTGGACACAAAAGTGAAGGAGTTCCAAATGTAAAATTAGAGAAATATAGATATTTAGGATGTTATAAAAGCACATGATGAAGGATAAAGGAGTTTTGGAAGCATATTTAAGATTTATATATATATGATATAATTTTCACCATGACACCTCTGAACACAGCGTGATGTGTGATTTTGAATAACAACAATGGGAGGATTATATAGTTGGTCAAGACTTCATAGGGATGATGTTGGAGTGACACCATGATACGTTATGTCACATACAAGAAATATTTTAAAGGTATTTTTCATTTAATTTACATCCTTTCTTTGTCTTGGGGGTTTCCCTAGGTTTTAGGGAGGAATAGATGAGTATTCATGAATTGGGCCAAACCGTGAGCCCAATTCCCGATTAAAAAATAAATTTTGTATCTTTTCTAACATTTTCATTTTTCAACATTTATCATCCATTAAAATTCCTACTTGACCTCCCCTAACCTATTAACACCACCAAGGTAATTTGGAGCTTTTAGAAATCCATAACCAGGGTTTATTTTGTTTTTTATGTAAGGGGTTTGGCCTGCCCGAAAGCCCAATTCCTGTTTTAAAAATAAATTTTGATTATGTTATAACATATTCAATTTTTGTGATTTTTCGGTGATTCCAAGTCTCATCCAAGACGAATTAACCCAGACACGTGTCTGAACTCTCTCCCCCCACTTTGGATCTCTGGTTAATCGCGATGTGGTGCCGAACTTCATAGGCTTCCTCAAATCGCTCAGATTTGAAGGGGTAAATTCTTTCTTTAATAAATATCTCAATTCTAAACAGTTTTCCTCCATTCCAGTTTCTAATTGACCTAATATATCTTCTTCAAATGAAACCTAAATTTTCGCTCTTTTAAATTTCATCTACTGGTGTTTTGGAGTGATTACTTAAAGATACATCAAGTAAATGTTCCCTTTTCTTTCCTCTTCCAAACTACTTTGGGTTTCATTCATAGTTCTTAGGGTTTATTCCGTTATCATTGAGTTTCATAATGTCCAGAAACTAGGTTTTCAAACCTAGGGTTTAACATTGGGCTTTATTGGCCTATTCTTGTGGTTTTAGGTTTGATCTAGGTCTCTCTTGGTGCGACGAGGGTGCGATTTGATTTTCGCACGAAGATTCAAGGGTTTTGTTACTTTGGTAGGTGATTCAATTGTGTGTTCAATTTTTGTGAATTAGGTTTCTGTTTTCAAGGTACCTAAATGTTTATTTCACTTGAATGTTTCTATAAAAATTGGTTTTAGTTGCATTTATAATGAAAATGAATTTTAAGTTCCAATTTTTGGTGAAATTGGGGGTTTTTCATTCAAATCTTTTATTGGTTCATTTTGGGCTGACCTATAATTACTTAGTTGATTTTATTGAACTTTATTAGGACTGAAAATCATGTTTTTAATGTTTATAATTTTTTTTGTTGTTGTGAAAGTTTGTTTAAATGGTGTTTGGGAAGCAAATGGGCTTTAAGTGCCATGTTTGGGTGAAAATGGTGGTTTTTAAAAGATATAACTTATTGGTTCACCTTGGGCTTCCCCATAACTTAATTGTTGGTTTCATTAAAGGGTATTGAACTTAAATTTTGTTTTAATGACTTAAAAGTGTTCAAATAGTGTGCAAAGTGGATATCTTAAAGAGCTTTGGGTGCAAAACAATGTGATGTTTTGAGAGGTTGTTTTATTGAAAATAAAATTATTTTATTGTGTGTTATAAATGGTATAAAATGTGTGTAGCTACTGTACTATTTTTTTGTGAACAATATTGATATTTTATATGAAAAAGGATGTGTTTTGTTTTCTGAAATTTTTTGAGCACAAAAGGGGAAGCCCGAGTACCTAGGTGGGACAGATTTGTACTAGTACGACTAGTGGATCAGATGGGTTTTGTCCCTGTTCCACATATACTTTGGATAAAGAAAAATCTAACTAAACAATGTGGATGATGATTGAGGACCACTAGGTTATGGGTATGTTCCCTACTAGTGGCTCATGCACGAGAATGGATTTTCTATGGTTACCAACACTGAGGTACGAGGTACATAGGGCCCGAGACAACCTAGTGCTTAGGCGTGTTTCTGATTTTGATGCTCATTAGATTTGTGGTATTTACCCTTGTTGTGGGGTGTTTTTGGCCGTACTTTAATGTAGATCACATGTCTATTTAATTTGTTAACATTCTTAAATTCTCGGATTGAAAAGTATTTTCATTTGAAAGTTGCATTTCTTTGAATTTTAACATTGTTTCACCTTGTGTATTAAAATTGCTTGTTTTGTCCACATTGTATTGCATGATCTTTGGAATCATCTGGTGTTAGTCCCCATCGTTGGGGAGGAGTTGCGGAGAAGGCTTGCGGGTGATGACCCCCTTGCCACGTAGAGTCCATGGGGATGTATTTATGTTGTCATTATTTGTTTTTAGACCACTTTTAGTGTCTTTAAACATATGTATTCAGATCTAGTTTTGTTAAGAATTGTTTTTCATGAAAATTTCAGATTCTAAATATTGATTGTTTTTTTATGATATATGCTTTCATACTCGGGTAAATCATTCCCAAAACAGATTTGTTTGATACCCTGGCACTTTTTCCATCCCGTGGGGATAGGGAATGCCCTTCGGGCCTTTCCACGGGACAAGTTTGGTTCCATTAATGGTGGCGACCAGATCTGGTTCGTGACAAAATGGTATCAAAGGAGGTTAATGTTTTTGGGTTATATTGTTATTTTGGGATGAGTCGGGATAGACAGGATCTAGGACTGTCGGGGCTCGGGGTATTGGTTGTGAGTAGGGTTCCTGGACCGCACCTCTCATGGCAGACCATGAGTCACCAGGGTTTGTTGTAATTTACGGATTCACTTCACTTCCAGGTGAGACTTGTGGGCTGCAGACCACATGTGGACATCAGGAAGATGTGGAGTAGTTGTTTATTTTATTACTGGAATGTTTTTAGTTTATTTATATTCGATGTATTTTATTACAATTTTCAGAATTGTGGTATTGACTATTGTTTTGTGACTATTGCATTTTGTAGCAACATGCCTCCTCGCAATGCTCCCACGTGCCCACAGGAGGAAGCTGGAGAGAGTTCTCCCACACCGATTGATCATAGGCTTGTGGAGGTTTTAGTTCAGGTTATCCAAGATTTGGGACAGGGACCATCTCCTACTTCTATTTTGGTTAGGGAAGAAGAGACAGGTCCTATAAAAGATAAAGCAGAAGAGTTTCTGAAAAACAAGCCTCCTACCTTCGGAGGTAGCTCAGAACCCCAGGAAGCAGAAGAATGGCACGAGAAGATCGAGTGTATGTTTGAGTTCCTAGAAACCCCCGAGGATCTTAGGGTGAAGTGTGCCTCCTTTCTGTTTGAGGGTCCCAACCGTAAGTGGTGGGAGTCAGTGCTTCATGCAGGGAAGAATGAGCAGATGCACTGGGGAGATTTCAAGGCTGTTTTCAATGAACAGTACTTCCCTGAGGTGTTGGCTTATTCCATGTCTAGAGAGTTCATAGAACATGTTCAGGGGAATCTATCTCTGATGGAGTATGCCAACCGTTTCTCTGAGTTGGTTTGGTATGCTCGAAAAATTATCTCTAATGAGCAAGTGAAGGCCCAGAGGTTTGATAAAGGATTGCGACCAGAGATATACTCCCAGATGTTATTGTTTAAGCTAAGGACCTATGCTGAGGTCATTGATCGGGTGCGAATGGTGGAGATTGATAGAAAAGGCAGGGTTGGTTTCTATGGTTTAGTATCAGCAGTGGGCAGTGGCAGCTCGTCAGAGAAGAAAAGGAAGCGGGATGATCATGTGAAGAAAGGAGGGGGCAGTTCAGGCCACTCTTCCAGGAAGTTTTCTTTTGTGGCTTCTGATGCCAGATCGGTTGTGTGCCACCAATGTGGGAGGCCTGGCCATATTCGACCAGCATGCCCACTTCCTCCGAAGCCTTATTACCATTGTGGAGGTATAGGGCATTTGCAGCGCTTCTGCTATGTGGCATGTGCACTCCCAAGTGGGACAGGGTCAGTGCCTTCAAGAGGAGTGACAACACTGTCTGAGCCGTCAAGGACTGGGGGATCTCAATTTGGTGGTCGTGGTGGTAGGGCTGGATCATCTTTTGGGTAGAGCCAATTCAGGGCACAGCCACAGACTAGCGGTCGTCCTCAGGCAGATACTGGGCATCTCCATGCAGTGGATCAGTCACCAGCAAGATCAGAGGTGGGACCATCGACAGTTCGAGGTACTGTTCTGATCGCATATTCTATATCTAATTCTCTTTTTGATACTGGTTCCGCTGTTTCATTCATTTGTACCCATTTTTTTGGACATTCTGAATTCTCCAACTGAGTTGATGTCTTTCGCGATGGAGTTGGTGACACTGCTGGGAAAGAAGAAGGAGTAGGGCCTTAGGTGCCCCTCGTGTGCACTTTCTATGTCAGGGGTCAATATGGAGTGGGACATCTTGGTCTTAGATATGAACCTTTTTGATGTCATACTCGGGATGGATTGTATAGTACACCTCCAGACACACATCGATTGCTACAGACGTTTGTGAGTTTCATGGCACCTGCTGGGAGTCGTCAGGTTTTTCATGGAGAATGGGATCCTCGATCAGGTCGCACTGGGCCTCCACTCCCAGAGTTGGGAAGTGTTGTCTTATAGTTATCTTCTCTTGTTCTAGAGGATGGTATTTCCCCTGAAGGTGCACTACCTCATGTAGTGAATGAGTTTCCAGAGGTATTCCCAGATGATTTTTCAAGTCTACCCCCAGATCGAGATGTGGAGTTTTCGATTAATCTGGCACCGAGAACACAACCGATATCTCTTCCCACTTATCGCATGGCCCCCACTGAGTTTACAGAATTAAAGATACAACTGGATGACTTAGAATCCAAAGGATTCATTCGCCTGAGCATCTCTCCTTGGGACGCTCCTATGTTGTTCACAACAAAGGCTGATGGATCCCTCCGGTTGTGCATTGACTACCAAGAGCTGAATAAGGTAACAATTAAAAACAAATATCCTTTACCCAGAATAGATGATTTGTTTGATCAGTTGAAGGGGGGTAAAGGTGTTCTCAAAGATAGACCTGCATTGAGGGTATCATCAACTCAGGGTGAAGGAGTCAGATATCCTAAAGACAACCTTCTGAAGTAGGTACATCCACTTTGAGTATTTGGTTATGCCCTTTGGATTGACCAATGATCCAGTGGTCTTTATGGCACTTATGAATAGGGTGTTCCATCAATATCTTGATTTATTTGTTTTGGTGTTCATGGATGACATTCTGGTATACTCTTTCTCTGAGGAGGAACATGAACATCACATGAGGATCGTTTTTGGTACATTATGGGATCACCGCCTCTATGTAAAGTTGTCAAAGTGCACTTTCTAGATCAGATAGGTGAGATTTATAGGGCATGTGATCTCAGAGCATGGAGTTTCAGTTGACCCTGAGAAAATTAGTGCAGTCATGTCTTGGGAGAAACTGAAGAATGTGTTCGAGATCAGGATTTTTCTTGGCTTGGCTGGTTATTACAGGTGATTTGTTCGGGATTTATCTCAGCTTGCTTCACTGATGACTTCCCTCACCCGGAAAGGGGTGAAGTTTGTATGGGGTCTATAATGTTAGGCGTTGTTCGAGGAGCTGAAGAGGCGGCAGACTACCACCACCATGATGATTTTTCCAGAGGCTGGAAAGGGATATGTGGTCTATTGTGATGCTTCAGGTATGGGTCTTGGGTGCGTGCTTATGCAGGATGATCATGTGGTCGCGTATGGATCTCGCCAACTTCGACCACATGAAAAGAACTACCCAACCCATTACTTGGAGTTGGAAGCGGTGATGCATGCTTTGAAGACTTAGCGTCACTACCTCTTTGGGGAGAAGTTTGTGGTATACTCTGATCACAAAAGCTTGTCTTATATCTTCTCACATAAGGACCTCAACTTGAGGAAACATCGATGGATCGAGTACTTGTAGGGGTTTGAATTTGACATTGTCTATAACCCAAGCAAGGGTAATGTAGTGGCAGACATTTTGAGCAGAAGATTTCCAGTGCAGGCTTTGAGGAAGTCTAGTGATGAGTGGATATTGATTGGGCTCTTTTCTCAGATGCATGTGGAGACCAGGGAACACAGTGGAGGGGAATTCGTGGCAAGCGTCCAGTTGAATCCTTCTCTGTTAGAGTTGATTCAGCAGGAACAACCTAGTGTAGATCTTTTTCAACGGTCTATGCAGTTCCTTCATGGCCGGGAGACATCCTCTGATTGGTCGTCGTCTCCCGAGGGCATCTTGTGCTTCAAGGGCCGTTCAGTAGTGCCATTATCTCCGCGGAAGGTAGTGATGCAAGATAGACACCATTATCAGTGGGATGTCCATCCGGGTGCAACTAAGATGTATTATGATGTTCATCTGCAGTTTTGGTGTCCTGGTATGAGACGAGACACAGCAGACGTTGTTTCGAGATGATACACAAGTTAGCAGGTGAAAGAAGAGCACCAAAGGCCTTCCGGTTTTCCCCAAACACTACCCATTCCTACCTGGAAGTGGGACGATGTCACCATGGACTTCATTGTTGGCTTACCTCGTACACCTCAGGGTAAGAATTACATTTGGGTGGTAATTGATCGTCTGACCAAATCATCTCACTTCATTCCGATAAAAGATACAACTAAAGTAGATGATTTGGGCCATTTGTATCTTCAGGAAGTGGTGAGACTCCATGGTGTACCATAAGCTATTGTCTTAGATAGAGACCCCTTCTTCACTTCAAGATTTTGTGAAGGCCTTCTGAAGGCCTTGGGGTCTCAGATTAAGATGAGCACGGCATACCACCCTCAGATGGATGGTCAGACAGAGCGGGCGAATCAGATTTTGGAGGACATGCTTCGTGCATGTGTCATGGACTTTGGAGGTTCTTGGGATATCCATTTTGGATTGGTTGAGTTTTCTTATAATAATAGTTACCAAACCACGATTTGAATGGACCCTTTTGAGGCGCTCTATGGCCGGCCTTGTCGGTCCCCCCTATGTTGGGCTGAGGTAGGAGAGACTTCACTGTTGGGGCCGAGCCTTGTGCAGGAGACTTCTGAGAAGGTCAAGTAGATCAGGCAGTGCTTATTGACAACTTAGAGTCATCATAAATCTTATGCTGACCGGAGGCGTCGAGACCTAGAGTTTTCTTTGGGTGACATGGTATTCTTAAAAGTGGCCCCTCGTCTGGGCCATCATCGATTGGAGTAGAAAGGTAAGCTGATGCCACGGTATGTCGGGCCCTTCGAGATCACCGAGAATATTGGCGAGGTGGCATACAGGTTGGCCTTACCTTCTCATTTTCCATCTATCCATGATGTCTTCAACGTCTCTCAGTTGAAGAAATACAACTCGGATGCATCCCATGTGTTGAGTTGGGAAGAACTGGAGATAGAGCCTGACTTGTCTATTGTTGAGAGGCCGGTGAAAATAGTGGACTCCCAAGACAAGATACTTCTAGGAAAGTCTATTCCATTAGTCTGGGTTTTATAGCAGCATGGGAATGATACACATGAGACATGGGAGCGAAAGTCATGGGTCGAGGAAGAGTACCCATTCTTATTTTCCAACCAAGCTTCATGTTGACTTTACGGGGTGGAAAGACCATCATGGTGGGGAGAATTGTCACATAAAAGACATATTTTAAAGTTATTTTTCATTTAATTTACATCCTTTCTTTGTTTTGGGGGTTTCCCTAGGTTTTATGGAGGAATAGATGAGTATTCATGAATTACGCCGAACCGTGAGCCCAATTCCAGATTAAAAAATAAATATTGTATCTTTTATAATTTTTTCATTTTTCAACATTTATCATCCATTAAAATTTATACCTGACCTCCCCTAACCTATTAACACCACCAAGGTAATTTCGATCTTTTAGAAATCCATAACCAGGGTTTATTTGGGTTTTTATGTAAGGGGTTGGGCCTGCCCGAAAGCCCAATTCCTGTTTTAAAAATAAATTTTGATTATGTTATAACTTATTAAATTTTTGGGATTTCTCGGTGATTCCAAGTCTCACCGAAGCCCAATTAAACCCGATGCGTGTCTGAAGTCTCTCCCCCTCTTTGGAGCTCAGGTTGATCATGATTTGGTTCCGAACCTCATATGATTTCTCAAATCGCCCAGATTTGAAGAGGTAAATGCTATCTTTCATAACTCTTTCAATTCTCAATATGTTTCCTCCATTCCAGTATCTAATTTACCTACTATATTCTTCAAATGAAACCTAAATTTTTCCTCTTTTAAATTTCATCTACTGGTATTTTGGAGTGATTACTTCAAGATACTTCAAGTAAATGGGCCCTTTTCTTTCCTCTTCCAAACTACTTTGGGTGTCATTCATTGTTCTTAAGGTTTCTTCGGTTATCATTGAGTTTCATAATGTACAGAAACTAGGTTTTCGATACTAGGGTTTAACATTGGTCTTTATTGGCCTATTATTGTGGTTTTATGTTTGATCTAGGTCTCTCTTGGTGCGGCGGGGGTGCGATTTGATTTTCGCACGGAGATTCAAGGGTTTTTGTTACTTTGTTAAGTGATTCCATTGTGTGTGAAATTTTTTTGAATTTGGTTGCTATGTTAATAGTACCTTAATTTTTATTTCACTTGAATGTTTCTGTAAAAATTGTTTTTAGTTGCATTTATAATGAAAATGAATTTTAAGTTCCATTTTTTGGTGAAATTGGGGGTTTTTCATTCAAATATTTTATTGGTTCATTTTGGGATGAACTATAATTACTTAGTTGATTTTATTGAACTGTATTAGGACATAAAATCATGTTTTTAATGTTTATTATTTTTTGTTGTTGCTGTGAAAGTTTGTTTAAATGGTGTTTGGGAAGCAAATGGGCTTTAAGTGCCATGTTTGTATGAAAATGGTGGTTTTTAAAAGATATAACTTCTTGGTTCACATTGGGAAGCCCCATAACTGAATTGTTGGTTTCATTAAAGGTTATTGAACTGAAATTTTGTTTTAATGACTTAAAAGTGTTCAAATAGTGTGCAAAGTGGATATCTTAAAGAGCTTTGGGTGCAAAACAATTTGATGTTTCGAGAGGTTGTTTTATTGAAAATACAATTATTTTATTGTGTGTTTTAAATGGTATAAAATGTGTGTAGCTACTGTACTATTTGTTTGTTACCATTAGTGATATTTTATATGAAAAAGGATGTGTGTTGTTTTCTGAAACTTTTTTAGCACAAAAGGGGATGCCCGGGTACCTAGGTGGGGCAGATTTTTACTAGTACGACTAGTGGATCGGATGGGTTTTGTCCCTATTCCACTTATCATTTTGATAAAGACAGCTCTAACTAAACTATGTGGATGATGATTGGGGACCTCTAGGTTATGGGTATGTTCCCTACTAGTGGATCGTGCCTGATAATAGATTTTTCTATGGTTACTCTACACCAAGGTATGAGGTACATAGGGCCCGAGACAACCTAGTGCTTAGGGTTGTTCCCGATTTTAATGCTCATTGGATTTGTGGTATTTACCCTTGTTGTGGGGTGTTTTTGGAAGTACTTTACAGTATATCACATGTATATTTAATGTGTTAACATTATGAAATTCTCGGATTGAAAACTATTTTCATTTGAAAGTTGCATTTCATTGAATTCTAACACTGTTTGACCTTGTGTATTAAAATTGCTTGTTTTGTTCACATTGTATTGCATGCTCTTTGGAATAATCTGGTGGTATCCTATTGGTCTTAATATCGCACCCTAATTACACCCCTTGGGTGTAAGTAGACCTGCTTATGCTTGACTCAGGTAAAGGGAAGGTTAAAGGTGATGGCGGTTCAGGGTGTTAGTCCCCATCGTTGGGGCGGAGTTGCAGAGAAGACCTACGGGTGATGAACCCCTTGTCATGTGGAGTCCATGGGGATGTCTTTATGTTGTCATTATTTGTTTTTATACCACTTTTAGTGTCTTTAAACATATCTATTAAGATCTGTTTTTGTTAAGAATTGTTTTTCATGAAAATATTATATTCTAATAATTGATTGTTTTTTATGATTTATGCTTTCATACTCGGGTAAATCGTTCCAAAACAAGATTTGTTTGATTCCCGGGCACTTGTACCAGCCCGTGGGGATAGGTAATGCTCTTCGGGACTTTCCACGGGCCGAATTTGGTGCCCTTAATAGTGGAGACCAGATCTGGTTCGTGACACGTCAAATATGTCCATAAAGGGTGGTGTTTGGTTGAATTTTATTTCAAATTCATTGAGAAATAATATGTTCATTTTGGGGTTGTGGAAATCATGTAAGATGGTTTCCCTTTCCAAAATTCTATGTGAAGTAGGGGCTGTGGTGTGGAATAAAATATAGTGACGTAAATAATGTTTCATAAGATATTTTATGAAATACATTTGATGTTTTACTTTCACTTTAAAAAGAGAAAGTTCTCACATTATGAAGTTATTATCCACAACACAAAGTTATTCATGTGACATTAGTGGAATGTTCCATCTAAATGTTTCCCTAGAAATCATGATGTCACACCACAACTTGGTAATGTGATAAAAAAGGTAGTGGTAATTTTTCTATATGGTTCTTCAATGTGTATTTATAAGGTTCTTCAAGATATTTATAAGATGTTTTCATTTTATAGTCTTAGGAAATGTTTGATGCTATTAAGGTTCATAAAACAAGATGATGAGTTTTAAGAAGATTTCAGTGGGTTTTCCCAGCATTGAAGTATTTCACTTGTAGAAGGACGCAAGATGAAGAGATGGAGGTATTTTTATTGGATATTTATACATAATGATTGTGTCTTGAATAAGAGAGTCACACCATAATATATTTTGGGTGAATTTCGGTGATTTTTCTTAGGCAAGATTCACATAGCAAGTAAAAGGCTCATGATGTGACGTGAAGGTTTCACCAAATCTAGTTTGAGAATTTGAATATATTTTGAAATTCATTCCATGATTTCACATGAATCAAAAATTATATTTTTGAGTAGACTATGTGGATTTGGTTTTTGACTAAGCATCACATTTTCATGAAGGTAGTTTCACCATGAAAGTAATATTTTCCATAATTTAGAATTAATTTATACAACATGAAGATAGATGTCTTAGTTCAACTTGAAGTAGAATATTATTGAAGATATAATGGAAAAATTATATTCCCAAATCTTATGAGATTCAAGGAATTGAATAAGTACAATATGAAAATAATAAGTTATGAGGATATAAATTAACATATAATAGATAAAATATATCTCTAAAAAAATTAGGTGGGCACACAAGGAGGATAAAATAGTGCAAAATGACACATATAAAGAAGATAGAGTAATAAATCCCCATGGATATATCTTTTGACCAAAGAATGAGAAGAAGAAAATGAAGAATAAGAAGGTGTTTACTAGTGTACATAAAAGTGACTCGAACAACCATATATGATTTAGAAATTAAGAGGAGGAATTACTACCATTTAGTAAATAAGTGGACTTTAGATGAGGTGTTGGAAAATAATAGAAGAAGAAGAAAAAAGAGACTTTATAACTTCTTGAATATTTCTTTTAAACAAAGAATAAGAAGTTTACTTGAAAAATCATGGAAATATTATTAAACTATTTATAGTGATGTTCACAATTGGCTTGTAAAAGATAAGTAATATAATATCAAAGGTAGCCACTTATATCAAATGAATACAATAATGGGGAAACTATTTATTCTAGCATGTTATAGAGATGGTGTGTTATTTTTGGAATAATGAGTGATATAGTGAAGAGAGGGAAGTAAACCTTGGGAGTTATTGATCTATCCCTAAATATTTTATGTGGTGTAACCCTAGGCATAGAAGTGACATATCCTAAACCCACCACTAATAAGTGTGATTAGTGGATTCTGGTATAACGACACATCTCTGATTAAATGATCCATGGATTATCCTAGTATAGGAGATCTAAGTAAAATAACCATGACCTTTATTCTTAATTTATATTATAAAATACATAATATATGAGTGTGGGTAAAACTACTATTTACAAAATCTAGTAATCGATTAGTCAAAAGGGATAGTAATCAGATCATCATTAAATAAAGAGATTAAGTTTAACCCTACTAATTATGAGGTCAAGATCATCTTGTGTGGTTTCCCATACCCACACTCCTGAATCCCATTCCATAAAAACATAATTTACATGTTGGATTCGATAACAACTATAGATTACCAAACATAACTATCTCACAATTTCATAAATTAAATTATAAATTTTGTTACATACATTCCCAATATGCTATAGGCTTATAGATTTTTTTAATTAGAATAAAATAAAAACTAATAAATTCCATGTTGTCATCAACTAATAGTCATTTTTAAAAATAAAAGGAAATAATTTAACCTTAATATATATTCTTTATTACCTAAAAATCCCCCATAAATGATTTTCTTCTTTTTATATAGCGTGCAATACTTTTCTTAATAAACTAGATAAACGGAAACATAAGAAGGGGTGAGATCAAATGCTCTATAAGAAACAATGAAGCCAAGGAAATAGTGGAATAAATAATATGGAAATAATAAGTAATAATAATATATCAATAATAAACTAGAACTGAGAGTACAATATTTCTATGGATAACAATTAAAATAAATAGATCACATGGATAATAATAACTAGTTCCTTAGTGATAAAATGCATAACGGTTCAAAAATAATTATATACCATAAGCCATGAAACCAAGATCATAAACATTAAGATATAGAAATTAAGAAAATATCCTATTTTTGGAAGGCATACACTAAAATACCCCAGCATTTTTTTCTTTGGAGATCTACCAATGCATCAAGGGGATATATAATGTTACGCCCTACCCGCCACTTGTTTATTTTCAATGCATTCATCATATAAGATATTGAGTAAAAATCACATATTAAAAATTTCCAATAATCATTCATATTGAAATATAAATATACAAAACAAAAATAATTTTAATAATTTAAATAAAAGGTATAACATGACTGTAACCTATATGAACAATTAATGAGGATGTGTAAAAAACATAATTGAAATTTAAATAATTATTCATCTAAGAAAGGAAACATATTAAACACCAAGACTTTTACCCATATCAATAATAGTGATAACATGATCATAACCAATCAGGATAAATATGGTTTCTGGTTACAAAATAAAATGTCCCTTATGTGACAAAAAAACATAGAAATATTTTGACATAGATGAAAAATATGCAAGAAAAAAATATATTAAATGACTCCACCCAAGAAGGGATCATGAATTTGATTGTTTGGTAACCTCAGTTAATTCACACAAAATATAAAAATATATTATAGTATAAATAGATATACAAAATCCATATTAGGGTAAATACTTTGGAAAATGAAAAGGGAAATGTAAGTGAAATATTCAAAGAGATTTTTGAAAGCATTATCAACATTGATGTAAAATTTGATATTTCGAGTGACCTCAATTTTTTTTTTCAAAAGGTAAAGTGAAAACTATATAGGAACATTAATTTTAAAATGAATCTTAAATAATAGTTCCATATGAATACATTTGTTTTTTCCGGGATAAATGTGGTGAGGAATAAAAAACAAATGATATTGAAATGAAATCCCCTTTTAATATCTTGAAAAATTCCTTTATTCAAAACTCATATACTTTTGTTTTTATAATTAGATTAAAATAAATAAATAATTGTGTTTCCATTAAAATAAAAACTAAAATTATTGGGTGTTTCATCAATGGGTATAAGTGTACTATTTTATAAGTGTATAAATGGTCACTTTTGAGAACACCATTTAATTTTCCATGATATCATTACACTATTCAAGGGTCTAAAACTATGAAAGTTTGATGTAATGTAGTGTGGGGTGATATTTCATCGAGAAACCCTTAAAAAATTATTTTCACACACGTTTTATGCATGTTGGAATTAATTTTTTCTTATGTTTTAAAATTTACTATTTTTTGTTTTTACCTTGGTAACTAGTTTTTTTAACTATGTAATTTATGTTTTACTAAATATATAATGTAAAACTTTTTACCAAATTTGTGGGTTAAAAAATTAATTTAATCTGCATTTAATCTAATATAGTTCCTAAATAAGATATAATAATCTTTTTAAATTAAATCCTTTTATATTTTTAGAAAAATTATTTTTATAGAAAAAATTTGTTTTTAGAGTTTTGTGTTCTTAATATTAATTTGATTTATTTACCAATTAAATTATGGTTAATATAATTATATATGTGTTTATAAACCATATTAGTGTCATCATTTAAAATATATTATTTTATTGATTAGATAAAAAATTCACTCTGTTAACTACACAATTCTTTGAATACAACAGTTTTACCATTATCATGGTTATTAACATTAATCATTGTAATCATAATTTTATGAAAATTTAAAACTAATATTATTAAATAATATGATCATAAAATATGAAATCTGTTTTTATATACTTAATTTCTAAAATTTATAAAATTTAATTTATAATATAAGCAAATAAAAAAAAATTTCTGTAAAATATTACTTAAGTTTTCAAAAATATATACATGGATTTTATGAAAATAACATATTAATTTTAAAATATTTATTTTAATTATAAAGAAATTTTTTCAAAAAATATTATGTCATTCCACTATTATGATAATTTCATAAAAGTGAGAGTTTTTAGAAAAATCGGTATTTTTTCACCATTCACCTAAAAACCAATTATTTTATAAAAATACCAAAAATCCATCTTAAGATAAT
This sequence comes from Viscum album, assembly GCA_963277665.1. Lineage (NCBI taxonomy): Eukaryota > Viridiplantae > Streptophyta > Magnoliopsida > Santalales > Viscaceae > Viscum > Viscum album. The sequence goes on along the minus strand of OY728142.1, from coordinate 1,774,311,752 downwards.
ACTATTATTCTAAATCAAAAATTTATAGTAATATTTTCAAATTCAAAATAAAAAATTTATAAAATTATGTTTTTGAATGAAATTATAAAATATAATGAAAACCATTTTTACAGGAAAATGAAAATTTCAAACATTATCTATTACTATTCTTATTTAATAACATTTCACAACTAAATTGTTGTTTTTTGATTATTAATATTAAATATAATTTTTCATCATTAATAATATGTTTCTTGAAATAAATATTTATATCAAATAAAAAATAAATATTTAGAAAAACCCATTTCTAAGCATAAAATAATAATATTATTCCTCTTAGATATAATAATTGAATTTAATTCATATTAAAACTAGAATTAATTTTATTTATATAAATATTTCATAAAGTGGTTAATTATATTTTATCATGATAATTAAATGGAATGGTTTTAATGAGCATAATTTATATTTTTATCTATATATATTAAAAATTAGTTTATGTTCGGTGTTTCTTGTAGAGAAAGTTATAAAATATATTAACTTATTTTAATGAATTCATATATTAAAAATTGGGGTGTTATATTATCCCCCCTTAAATAAATTAATTCCTTGTAACTCTAATTTTTACTTATTGAATATAGTTGGTTATGGTACTCTTATCATATTTATCATTAGGGGTAATATGAAATCTACTATACTCTATTAGACTCAATCAAGTCACATATCTTTCTTCAAACAACATTATCCTCTCACACAGTCATATATAGTCATACGTATATACTCTAATCATATATTCTCCATAACATACCCTTCCAAAAAATGATTTGAATCACTAAGACAATAAATCTAAACGATGTTATATACTCCACTAAAAATGAAATATATATTTAATAGTCAAATGGTATCAACCAGTAGTTTATAAGGTCAGAAACTAGTCAATATATATCATAATCCAAAAAATGAAATGAACAAAATAAAAAATATCATAAATAAATCATCAACCCCAAGGTTTCTAATGTTACATAAATTACATATTCAAATTCAAACCACCATTTATTATCTCAACATCAAGGGAATATAAAACCAAAGTTATCTATACCTCAATAATGTGTTCTCTATTAGTTATCCAAATAAATATAACCTTATCATAAAATAAAAATTAAAGATTATTAATTCCATTTAATATATGTCTTTATACCTTTAATGTAAAACTACTGAGGGAGAATTCTTAAATTTTTCACAAAAAATTCACAGCATTTTCAAAATACAAGATTTTCATCGATAAATATTATTCACTAATGAGAATAGTTAATAGTTTCAATATCTATTTTATACTAAAATATCAATCTCCCCACCTTAGGTAGTCTAGAAAACTCACCTTTTCAATCATAATTGGAAAATAATAAGATTCTACACCATTTAAGAATAATCCCTTGTTCAGTTATAATAAATAATGTGTTCTTGGTAAAAACATTAATCAACTTCATTTTTGGGACCCTATTTCAACCTAATACTAAACCCCAACATAGTTATAAATAATAATAGATTAAATAATCATATGAATATTAAAAATCAATCCTAAAGTGTATTCTCTAATGAGACCTTAATTTTATACTATGATACTTTCAGTCCAATATACTTTTCTGTAAGCTTCATTCTCTTGTACTTATTAGAATAACCCCTTTAATTAATTAGGAATATAAATTTCATAGTGGTTTTTAGGGAAATTATGATTAACATAATCAAATCCTCGAGGATTTTCTAGTTAGTTGTGCAGTATTAGTCTCATTCAGCAGGCACTAGAGTGAATACGAATTCAACTCTCAATTATCCTTTTTTGGGGTTATTACCCCAAGACGCATCTGTTCTATAGCCGCATCCACTTTCCAGTATCCAAAAAATGGTGTAGTTTTCAATAATACCATATACTCAAAAATTTACAAAAACTTTTGGATTTTCTGATATACTTTGACTTACACATTAAATTTTTACTAAAGTTATCTCATACTAATCCCTAAATAAAATGTGAATTATTTCCTTAGCATTAAATCCAATACTATAAAAAGGTTTATATAATAGTATCAACATTAAGTTATCAAACCATAAATTATAGTCAACAAACATCCTAATATCTAAATCTATATAAACCCAACTTTGATACCAATGACGACACCCTGAAATGGTTTTCTCAGATTCATTTATATAAAAACATAATTTACATACTAGATTTGATACCAACTGTAGTTTCATGGACATAACTTTTATATAATCACATGGCCAAAATAAAATATTTCACTACATACATTCCCAATACCCTTTATTTATATAACTTTACTGAACTTTGAAAAAACATAAAATAGTAAATCTCATGTCTTTCTCGACTAAGGGATATTTTTTTCACTATAAAGAAAATAATCGATCAATAATAAGTGTTAAACATCACCAAAAAACCTCCAAAACATTCTATTATTATATCCATATCATATGAAATATTTTTATTCATAACCTGGGGAAATGAAACATAAGCAGTGGTGATATTGAACAATCAGAAAGAGAAATATACCACTGAGGAAATCATGGAATAAACATGGATTAAAATTTATGGCTAGAATAATTAATCATCATAATTCTAAAATAAAATGAACTGAGTGAATAATATATCCATGAAAAATGTTAAAAATAAATAGAACCTATGGATAACAATAAACAATTCCTTAGTTATGAAATTAATAATTCTAAATAGTTAATTCCAAACCACAATCTATGATATCTTGATCTTAGATATCATAATATTACCATAAATGGAATATCTTGTTTTGGGTAGGCACACTCCAAAATACCCAAACATATTTTTCTCACGAGACCTATGGATGCATCGAGAGGCTCTATAATGTTGGTCCCACCCATCACTTGTTTTTGTCAAATGAAGTCATCACATGATATATTGAGTAAAAAATGCATAATCAACTTTTACAATAATCATCCATATTGAATTAACAAAATACATAACACCACAACTTTCCACATTTTAATAAAAGGGATAACATGATAATAACCCATATGGAGAACGAAGTTAGATGTTCAAACAATACATATCTTACATTCTAATAATCATTCACATTAGAATAACAACATACATAATGCCAATACTTTTCCCCATATAAATAGGAGTGTAAACATGACCATAACCTATATATAGGAAGAAGATGTTAGGTTGAAAAATAATATAACATCAGTGTAAAAAAGGAAAAATATAAGGATGTTTATATAGATGAAAACCATCATTAAAAATTAATTCTGTAATGATACCACAAAATAAGGGATCAAAAATTGTATTTTTTGGTAGAGTGAGTTCATTCCCACAAAAGATAAATATGTATTAGAGTATAATTAAGGAAAATAAACCATATTAGTGTAAATAATTTTGAAAATTAAAAGGGAAATGATAAGTGAAAACATAAAGAATATTTTAGAAAACACTATTAACCTTGATGTAAAATATAATGTTACAGGCCACTTCCAAAGGAATTTTTGAAATTTTAAGAAAAAAATCATTGAACAGAATTAATTTTAAAAATAATATTTAATAATAGGACCTTGAAAAAACATAAGGTTTATACTGGATAAATGTGGAGAGGAATAAAAAACATATTAAAGTGAAAGGAAAACCCTCATTTAACATATTGAAAACTGACTTTGTTGAAAAATCATGTTAAAAAATAGTTAAAAAAATATTTTATATCAAAATAACTTTTTCTACATAATGGTATATAAATTAAAATAAAATAAAAAATTAGGTTAGGGTTTCCCAAGAATTAAGGAAATAAGTTCATGATTAGAAAATATTTATTAGGGAAAGGATATTTGAGTTATTGATCTTCATTAGGAGGAATATAATCCTTGAGGTAAGAAATATCTAAAAAAGGTGTATTATATAGTAGAAATTTATGTTCATTGAAAAATAATATAAAAAAAAAATAATATAACAAATTGTTTGAATATACCCCAAGTTTATGTTCAATAGGAGTTTTATAATATAATGAATGAAAATTGGGTTAACCAACACTTTACAACTAGAGTCACAATAGTTTAAAATCCACCTGATAAAAAAGAAATGATTTGGAATAGTATTTAACATGAATAAAGAGATATATGATAAAGATAAATCCATGGGTAGTGAATAAACCATTCATAGGACAAAATGGTGTTTGGAATAAACATGTCTCAAGGGTTAAAGGTTTGATACAAATAACCGTTATGGGTTGAGAAAAATTTTATTCAGAACCCCTTTAATGAGTGGGATAGTAATTGAAATTCAAATACCATGATTAAAATATAATTATTTTTTTATCTAAATTAGGAAGTATATACAACACTTAAATGTAATTATATACATAATACCAAACATGTCTCAAAGAGATTAATTTGTGATGAAATCCCATACCTTGTTACATATTTATTATGAAGTTGTTCCAAAATTAATGAAAAATAAAATTATGTTTATTAAATAACTTCTTTGGAATATTATTACTTCAAATTTAATTTTAACATGTAAGATTTATTATTATATAATATTTTTTTTATTATATTGTTTTTTCTTATGTTTGTGTGAAAATTGTATTGGTGTTGGCTATTTTTCATAGTTTTAGTGATCAAAGATGATATTTTGGTAATAAGTTAAAAAAATTAATATAATAATTATAGAACCAAAAACAATTTAATTTATTATTAACTTATGATATATTAGTTTTTATGTTCCCATAGTGACCCCTGATAGAGTTCTATACATTATTCAAGTTAGTGGTCAAACAGCTCTAAAAAAGAAGACACTATATCTTGATGGATGAGTGTCATTTAGAAAGTGTATAATTTAATAATAATATAATAATAACGATATTATTTATATTTTTTAGTTGGTTATTTTTTTGTTTTGTATAAAAAAATCATGTTGAAAAATGAAAATGTTACTCTATGGAGGCAATAGTCCACACAACACACAATTAATAAGTAATGGGTGTGTCATGAAGGGGTAAAATTGAGATTGGATTATGGGAGGATAAAAATTGTATAGTTTCTAGAAGTAATAAAATGTAATGGGTGTGTCATGAAGGGGTGTACATTTCCCCTTTTATAAGTGAATAAAATTTAAATTTTGGGAAAACCCTTTAATTTTCAATGATACCATTACTCTATTTAGGGTGTCAAATACACAAAAAATTAAAAATAAAGGAATTTGGCAGTGATTTAGGTTTATAAATCCTCAAGAAATTATTTTAACACTTTTTTTAAACTTTTTTGATGCTATTTGTTCTTAGATTTTTACGTTCACTTTTTTTTGTTTTTAACAAGGTAACAAGATCTTTAAACTAGTTAATTTTGAATTTACTAAAAATATAAAAATAACCATTATTGGAATATTTGGGTTTTATAAACTTAAATTTAACATCAATTTAATATATTTTTGTTTCAAAATAACATAAAATTTACTTAAAAATTAAAACATTTTATATATATGAAAACAATTTTTAAGGAAAAATGGTGTTTTATCGATTATGTATTTTTTATTTTTTTAGATTTTATTAGAAATTAAATTTTTGTCAATATAATTATATATATGTTTCAAAATCATATTAAATTCATAATTTAAAATATACCAATTTAATTAATTTGATAAAAATTATATAGTATTAATAAAAAAATCGTTAAAAATAATATTTTTACCATTAGCATGGTCATTAAATTTAATATTGGTATTCATAATTTTATGACTGAAATTCAAATAAAACTTAATAAATAATATGACCATGATTATATAAAATATTAAATAATTTTTGTTATATTTAATCTCTATAATTATTGAGAAATAAATTTTAATATAAGCGAATGAAAATAGTTTTAAGGGTAAAATATTAATTAGTTTTTCTAAAAAATATACATTTATTTTATAAAAACAACACATTAATTTTATATGAATTATATTAGTTATAAATAAAAGGATTATAATAGATTTATTCCATTCTTGTATTATGAAAATTTTATAAATTTTATAGTTTTTAGCAAAATTGGTATTTTTCCACTATTCTTTTTAAAACTAATTATTTCAGAAAAGTACTGATAATTAATCATAAGATATTATTTTTATTAAAAATAAAAAATTAAGTTAATTTTTCCAAATTCATAATCTAAAATTTTTGAATTTATTTTTTCAATCAAATCATCTAATATAATGAAAAAACATTTTTATTGGAAAATTACATTTTCAAATATTTTCCAATGTTATGTTTTCTTCATAACATTTACTAAGTAAATTGGTGTTAAAATTTATTTGAAATAAAAAATAATTTATCATAATTAATATTAAATTTATTAAAATAGAAATCAATATTACATAAAAAGGAAATACTTATTGAATTACATTTCTAAGAATAAGATGATCTTATTAGTCATTTATATTTACTAGGTGAATTTCATTCATACTAAAAGTAAACTTTATTTTATGTTATGATCTTTGTACTTTTGAAATAAACATAAAACGTTTAATTTTTTAAATAATTTATATATTCAAATCTTGGGGTGTTACACCTCAAGAAATGTGGGATTAAAGGAATAATGTTTTCATTGATACTTGTTTCCATACTCTGATTCATTATTTTCTTATGGTAACTCTCATACTAAGGACTATTGTTGGGAATAGAATTAATATAAATAAAAGACCAAAAATATTAAAAATTGAGGGGTTATAAAGGGACCCATAAAGGGTTTCTTGATGGATAACTCTATTCAGCTACTGTACAATACTAGGGAAATATATTTTTTATAGTCCTAGGAAAGGTGTGTCAAGTATCATGTTTTAAATTCATTTAATAAGGAATTTTATTAAATGGTCTACAACTAGAATAATAAACCCATTTTAAATAAATCATATCAATTAATGGCCCACGATCCATATTTCATCAAAAAAACACAACATGTAAAAATTTTATTAATTTCTCTAGTATAAAATCATGTCAATAATATCATATATGAATTTCATATTGTTGAGTGGATAAATTCTAAATCAAATCCTTCATATTTTTTCAATCAAATGTATTAAATTGGTAAAAAATGGTTATAACAAGATTTTACTATAGGAGAAACCATATAGTCCAGTAGTATTCCATGTGCGCAAAACAAATCCCGCTTCCAATAGGCCAGGGGCTGGTGACATGAATTTAGTAGGAATATTGTACATAATGGGATTCCCAAGGAAAATGAACCTATACACATACACACATCTGCCCATAATATATATAATAGACAATAAAAGATAATAAAACTAACTGTATTATATAATTGGGGTGGAAAATGATGAAACCCACCAAGGAAAATAGGTGTAAAATGTAACACCTTAACCTCATGTTGTAATAGTAATATTAATATCATCATTATTTTGCAACTTATTATTATTATTTTAATGAAAATAAATGTTATTAAATCAAATTAATTCAATAAAATGAGAATAGATGATAAAATTTAATAATAAAAACAAAAATACATTATAACATTAGAAGCATAAAGACTAAAAATACACTAGAATACTCATTATAAGTCCCAACAGAATAACCAAAACACCACCATGTAAAACAAGTATACTAAATGTTTAGCCTAAATCCTATAATTTCTCTGAAATTTAAAAAGTTATGACAACCAATGTTGCATGAATGGCCAGAACAGGTGAAATGTAATACACCCTTTTGAGTAAAGATACAAGCTCCAGTGATTTGTTTTGTTTCCTCATTGAGTCATGTCGCACTAGACGATGTCACGGAATAGGTTAGCCACCATGTTTCATTACTCCTCAATTGTTATTCTTTTTCTACCCTACAAACTAGTAGGAAAAATACCATATATTCTCTTCCATTCTCTATCGTCAAAATCATTTTTGACCTTGGTCCCAACTCGAGACCAATTTCACAACAATGTGGTTGGTGTAATACCAATCGAATCTGCCACAAAAAGCTTAATTTAAAATAAACATTCGAATGATTTTATATTTTAGTTTCCCTAACTTTTTATACTGATTGACACTAATATATGAATATTATATTTACATATCTTCTGATTCAAGAAAAGGCGTCAAATTGGTCTAAAACTCATCTCCAATTTATCAAAAAGGGTTAAAATTATTTAGCGAAACATGTTATATTTAAACCCTCTTATAAACATTTTGAAACCCCTAGTCCTCAACCTCCAATGTTCTCATTTTTATTATGCTCAACATCCAGTCCCTTGATTCATCTGAACCATGTAAGGTATTTATTATTTCCATGTGTTTAATAAGGGATAAAATTATTTTCAATTTATAAGGATCTATATATATATATACTAATTTATACATATGTATCTTTCAATATTTTTTTTAATCTATTTTATTTATTTTTTTAAAATAAAAACATAAGGGTTCATTTTTATTCATAAAATTATTTTCATTTTATAAAAAGATAAATATATATATGTCTATATATATATATTCATATATACACATATATTACTATTTTTTTGTTATATATGAAAAGGGTTTTGGTTTTAAAATTTTATTTCTAAAGCCTAAGGTTAGTAGGGGTTTAATTTGTTTTAAACAAATTATTTTCATTTTAAAATGATTTGCATATATATGTGTCTATATATGTATATATACATATATGATTATCTAATTTTATAATATACAGGAAAAATACTTTCATTTAAAATTTTATTACTAACCCTATGTTTTTAAGGTTTTAATTTTATTATCGATCAAGGTATATTTTTTAAAATGTTTTACATAAAAACACAAATATATAGGTATATATATATATATATGTATTGATACCTATCTATAAAACTTTATTTTTTTCAAAAGATATAAGACATGGTTTTTTTAAAATTTTTGTTTTCAAAGGGGATCATATATTTTTATCAAAGGGTTTGATTATATTTCTATTCTATCATTTTATGTATATATATATATATATATTTTATGAAATAAAAGGTATTAGCTATTCATTTTCCATTATATATGCAAAGGTTTGAAATTTCTCTTAGTCTACCATTTGTTGGTTAATATTTAATGTGTAACTTTTGTTTATAAATGATATTTGTTATTATATTATGTTCTAATCCAAAACAAGATATTATTTCATGTTTGAAAATGTATCTGCACCCCGTGGTATGCCATAAAAAATTAGGTATAGAAATCATCTAAATTATACATGACATCACCTGCATTTTTATATCAAGTATACATTTATTTCATTATCCATTTTATTTATGGTTTCCAAATAAAGATCGTTATTTCAAGTGAGTCTATCAGGTTTGCACATGATTTATTATTCAATTTATTTATAACATTTAAATAAGTATATTTTTTTAATAATGACATTCTTCTAAAAATGGTTTTAGAAACTCTAAAAATTATGTTCATCACATGTTATAAGAGAGATTACTTTATTTTAAATAAAATATTATTATGTATGTATTTTTGAAATGTTTTGGGTTAGGATTGTGAAAGCTAGGTCCATTGAAAGTGTGTTAAAAAATTGGCATTGGTATGTTATGTGACGTTATGAAGAGTGAACCCATAAGTCTTAAGGGAACTTTTTTCCATATGAGTTATGTCTAGAGACCTTATGTTTTTTCTTATATTCTACCAAGTATCATTAATGAAGGTTAAAAAATCATTATTTCCAATGGATAAATCAGAGTGATACTTTTAATTATAATTAGTGTGAGAAATTAATGGTTTCTAAAATCGATTTATTTAGATTCAAACTTTATGAAAATATACTTTTAATTATGTATGTTTATTTTAAGTAATTTTATTTAAATAATTTATTATTATTTTTAAACCCCTTACTGGGAATTTTAAATTCCTACCATATGTTTTAAATTCATTTAATATATATTTAGTAGATTTATCTATGATGTATTTTTCTATGTGGATGTGGTACACTAATGATTATTTTGTTTATTTAATTTAATTTTTTTTAATTTTGTTACAATGAATTATTTGTATCTAATACTCCAAAACCTAGACTGATAAATTTCTTCCATTTTGTAATGTGTTGTGTAATTACTTGTTTTCTTTAATAAAAAATCTGGACCACATGTTTTAGCACCGAAACCAGATATACGAGCTCAGAATTTTGCATTAAATTTTTAATGTAAAAATAGAAAAATACACACCTAATAAACACATCTGAAAATCAACCATGAAAAAATTAAGGTGGATAAATATCTACAATGAATCAAAAATATAAATGGATGTTTTCAACTACCATATAATCATAAATATCTTATATTCTCAAGGAAATATTTCACCCTAAGGATCTCTATAATCCAAGATCCCTAGATAATCCAACCCATATATTCTCACCAACTGTCTAGGGTGGACCGCGCCTGAGAAATATAATTATTGGTCGATGGAGTAACAAACCCATGATGATGGGGATAATTATTATAAAAAAATTAATTAAATTTTGGAGTTCTTGAATGTATAAATATAGGAATCACACTCAAATGTTTCATAGAACATCAAGCAAGGTAGTACCAAACTCTATTGATCCTCTGGAGGACCGAGGCCCTGTCAGGTGGAGTATTGAATATATGCCTAAACTATTGATGAACCACACCCTATGAATGTGGGAAAGAACATAACTATAATAACCTATGGGTGACCCACACCCTGTCATCAACACACATTTACTGGAGTACCAAAGCATAGGGAGGGATCTACACTTCATTCCCGGACCTAACCCTCAACCATATAGAGACAAATGATAAATATTCCCATTATAAAATACAACCATTCTCATATTCTCTAAAGTTTTACACTAAAATTATTTTTAAGATAAAAACATAGGATATTCAATCTACTTTCCTTAATTTGATATACTAATGAAAGGATACATAAATGATAATGAAAGTTTCTTATTGAGTCATTATATGTAAGGATTAACATAGTCATGACATGAGACATAATACCACCCTGAAAGATCTAGATCCAATACTTCCATGCTATAATTTATTCTCTATATGTCATATCAAGTGGTTTATTTTTTTCTTTCTACTTCACAGTCTAAATATTGATACCATATAAATCACCTTCACACCATACCTAGAACTGAAACTATATAATACACCTGATTTAAGACTATTTTTAAAAATATGTACTCTAAACACTATTAACACTTTTATACTCATCCGTATCACTCGGAATGGGTGGTCCCAATGGAATATTGAGTACTAAGATGTGATAATATCATAAAGGATAGTTATGAATTCATAAAACTATGTATAATGATATGGAATACGTTTTTATGGATCAATGTAATGTTTTATTGAAAATACTTGCTGCTATCATCATTTACATAAAGTATTACTTACTCTATTATAATTAGGAGTTTTGGAGTTGGATTTTTTTGACAATAAGTAAGAATGGTGGATTTCATTACAAGTATGTTGAGAGGAAATGGTGTCTCAGATAATTTAATAAATAAGATGATTGTTACCATATACCCCTAAACCACATTTTAATGTTTGTGTAAGATTTACGATAGTGAATGAATTAATTTGGAAGTAATATAGAATATGGGTGAATCATTTAATGTTTAAAAGAGAACATGTTCATGTATTAAATATAATAGTCTTAACTTAATAATTTGTCATTTAAGATGAATAATTAAATATTGATAAGTTGGAAGATTAAATCTGAGAAGTTATTTTAGAATTAATTCAAGATTTTTAAACATTATTCTATTCTAAGTAGGATTATGGAAACTAGAAATATTCGAGTGATGTTCCAGGAGTATGTAAAATATTTTCCCTGAATTTGATTGAAATTCATCTTATCTATTTATATATAATACATTTTTAAGACACTAAATTGGAAAATACATTGAGGTACCATATATACATAATAATTTATAGAATAAACTAGTTTAGAAAAGTGATTAACTTGAATTTATATATAATATTTTCCATTTTATGCAGAATATATTATTATTGTAGTTTACAATGATTCAGTAAAGATAAGTGACACATAATATATTGGAGTACATTCATTAGTTTTTTATAGATGCATAGAAAAATATGAAAAGTGAAATAATGAGGATAAGGTAAAACTTTACACATCATATATATTTTTAGATATATAATATATTATATAAAATATAAGGAAATTTTAATAGAATGAAGCACTACATGAGATAACCTTCAATGTATTCTCTATTTCAAAATATAAGATGTGTTCACACATGAGAAAAACATATATTGAAGATATACAAGCGGTCACCTAGGTAACGTTCTCTTAAGGTGGAACTCATGGTTACATTTTTTGATGAACAATTATTGATTTGTGTAACTCCACTTTCTCCACCATAAGAACTCTTTATTGACCTTTTCATCTTTTTGTGATGTTTCATAAAAATATCTCTTAGTTGTTTTATGATTTTTTTTTCAAGATAGTAATGTACTTTTGTGTACAGTCTTGAGTATATGAATTTGGTGGAAAATAATCAGTTTTTTGGTGCTCTTTTTTTCTTTATCAGTTTGGTATATCAATCCTCTTCAGACTCAATTGGTTTTTTTCTTATTGGTTTATCTATTCTATAATTAAATTTAAATTATTTTTTTATTGAATTATTTTAATTTTTTTGTGACGGATTTATTGATTTAAAAGTCATATTACTCTACCAACGTCAATAAAGTTTTAAATTTTATTATATCAAACTTAATTTCTAGAGGTTATACAGGGATGTGTTATAGATACTATAGAATATTAGGATATAACATGAGGAAATGTTTTTCAGGAAATGTAATATTATGTATCTATTTTAGAATATAATCAGGTGTGACATAATTTCAATAATATTTCGTGGTTAAATTTAATGGTAGGATGTATGGTTATGAAAATTTCATCAAACAATAAAAATTTTAGATTTTGTTATGAGAGTTAATTTATGAATGATATTTCTGTCAGATGGGATTAAGGAATCATTTGGATTTTCTACAGGAGTTAATAAAATGATATTAAAGGGATACCATGATGATTATAAAGAATTAAATTTGAGGATTCCTTGGTGTTTCCATACAAAAAATATGAAAATATATTATGATTGAGAATTATGGAATCATGAATATGAGATTACCAATAGAGATAGTTTAAGGGAATATTTTCATATTTAGATATTCAAATAATAATAATCCTCAATAATATCTTATTTATAAATAAGAAGTCAAGAAAAAGATGAAAAGATATAAATATATTCATATCATAGAATATCTATTTTCTAGAATAGATCATAATTAATATATTCATGTTGAAATAAAAAAGAGAGTTTTGAACATACTGCTATATCCAATTGAATGAAAGAAGGAAGTAAACAAGAAAAAATGAGTACCACTGATAGATCTCGTTTTTTTTTCAAAATATGTAGATATAAGGATGGTGGAGTGCCATTACTTCATATGGTCATTATAGAATAATTGAAATAGGATAATTCTAGTGAAAAATTATCCTCATCTATCGGAGACAATTTTCTATGGGTGTGGAAGACACAAGAATCAAGTCACTATAAAGAGTTGAACCCGTCCATCTTATATAAGTGTAGTGTAGAAAATATGGAGATCAACATAACATATATATGGATTTTAAGATTATAATAATTGATTCTAAATATATAGATCATGGAAAGACCCACATGCCTATAAACTGTTGAAAACCTACTCTAAAGTAGTGTGTAAAGAAGTAGTGGAAGCTTTCCTTGTGTAAGGGGTGAACAAACCCAAAACATTATATGTAAGGGATACTTTGTGAGGGGTGACCATCTGAATATGTGTCTTCTAAACTAGTTCAGTACTGGATTTGTCTTATTAAAAAAAATTCAATGAGTTCTCCTTAGATGCATTCCTTTAGGGTGAACTATTTAGAATCATCTTTTCTTGTGCATGTTTTACTTTCATATATATTTTCTCAAGTTTTTTTTAAAGCTCCATTGAGGGAGATAGGTAAGACACATTTCATAACAATGTAGGAATAAAATAAAAAAGGAATAATAAATAAAAAAATGAATAAGTTAAATATTGGAAACACATTAATTCACCCCCTCACAGCATGTATCTTGTCATAAAAGTGGTATGAGAGCCAAAATGTTCTTCCTTGGTGTCTAACCTCAAAATTGGTTACAATTTTTTCACACATGAATTTAATGATGAAACCTCCATTTTTTAGTGGTACTAACTTTTATGGATGAAAAAAGGTTATATATTGGTTTTAATAGGCATGTGGGAATGGGTATGGTTCAGTTATTCTTAGCTTCAACAACTTCTATGGTCTGGATAGTTCTCTCAGATCAGAGGTCAGGGTGATTCTTTATGGTGTGCAATTATGTCAATTGTACAATCTCAAGATATTAGAGGTAGAATCAGACACCAAAATTATAGTGGGGTTAATAAAAGGGTTAAGAAATCCTCCTTGGGAGTCACTACTGGGAAGTTGGTTTTTCCCAATGCTTGTATACCAATGGTTCTACAGAACCGTTGTTATAGGGTTCCTTTACCAATGATTTGAATAAACTGTTGGTAAAGGTTGGTTTAGTGAAGGATATCCCAACAGTTTGAAGAAACCATTGGGAAATCCAAAAAAATTTCACCCTTTACCAACGGTTTGTACAAACCTTTGGTAAAGGCCATGATTTTCCCAATGTTTTTTGAAAACCGTTGGGAAAGGTCCCTCCAAATACAAAAAACACGCCCCTGACCGTAATTAATGCGGGCTAATGTATTTGCGACGGTATCCGTCGCAAATAATCTAACCTATAAATACCCCCATCCGTTTTTTTCAAATCATTCTCATTCTCTATCTTCTCCTGCTCTCAAACTTGTGTTTCTAAAGTTGAGTTTTTCTTCAGTTTAATTTTTTTCTTCGGAGCTGATATTAAAGTTTTGAAGAACGATCAGAGCAGATCAATTTTCAAGGTATTTATGTTCATTTTAGTTTAATATTTATTTTTAATTTTTTATTAGTTTCAATTATTCTTAATTAGTTGTAATTTAATTATGTTTACATTGTTTTCTTACTTAATAAATTTAAATTATTAGTATTGATCATTGTTAATGGTAATTAGGAATAATTAGTAATAATTTTTAATAATTAAGAATAAATATTAATAATTAGTAATAAATACCAATAATTAGGAATAATAACATTATTACATTATTAGTATATTTTATTATTAATATTAAAATAATATAATTTTTTATATATATACAATTCTCTTTTCATCTGTGTGTTTGCTGTTTTCACATGTATTATTTGTATGTGGAGATAGAAAACACACAGATGAAAGGAGAATTGTATATAAATCAGAAAATTATATTATTTTAATATTAATAATAAAATATACTAATAATGTTATTATTTGTAATTATTGGTAATTATTCCTAATTATTGGTAATTATTCATTTAATTACCAATAATTAGGAATAATTATCAATAATTATCAATAATTAAGAATATTTAGTAATAATTAGTAATAATTACCAATAATTAGTAATAATTAGTAATAATTATCAATAATTAGTAATAATTAGTAATAATTACCAATAAGTAGTAATAATTACCAATAAGTAGTAATAATTATCTATAATTTGGAATAATTAACAATAATTAACAATAATTAGTAATAATTAGTAATAATTACCAATAATTACCAATAATTAGTAATAATTAGTAATAATTACCAATAATTGCCAATAATTGCCAATAATTACCAATAATTACAAATAATTAGGAATAATTAGGAATAATTAGGAATAATTAGGAATAATTTAGAATAATTAGGAATAATTAGGAATAATTAAGAATAATTAGATAAAATTAGGAATAATTAGGAATAATTAGGAATAATTAGGAATAATTAGGAATAATTAGGAACAATTATCAATAATTATCAATAATTATCAATAATTATCAATAATTAGTAATAATTAGTAATAATTAGGAATAATTAGGAACAATTATCAATAATTATCAATAATTATCAATAATTAGTAATAATTAGTAATAATTACCAATAAGTAGTAATAATTACCAATAATTAATAATACTTACCAATAATTTGGAATAATTACCAATAATTAACAATAATTTGTAATAATTTGTAATAATTACCAATAATTACCAATAATTAGTAATAATTAGTAATAATTACCAATAATTTCCAATAATTACCAATAATTACAAATAATTAGGAATAATTAGGAATAATTAGGAATAATTAGGAATAATTAGGAATAATTAGGAATAATTAGGAATAATTAGTAATAATTAGGAATAATTAGGAATAATTAGTAATAATTAGTAATAATTAGTAATAATTAGGAATAATTAGGAATAATTATTTATAATTAGTAATAATTAGGAATAATTAGGAATAATTAGGAATAATGAGGAATAATTAGGAATAATTACCAATAATTAGGAATAATTACCAATAATTAGGAATAATTACCAATAATTACCAATAATTACCAATAATTACCAATAATTACCAATAATTACCAATAATTACCAATAATTACCAATAATTAGCAATAATTACCAATAATTAGCAATAATTAGCAATAATTAGCAATAATTAGCAATAATTAGCAATAATTAGCAATAATTACAAATAATTTGCAATAATTACCAATAATTTGCAATAATTACCAATAATTTGCAATAATTAGTAATAATTAGTAATAAATACCTAAAATTAGGAAAAATTAGAAAAAATTAGGAAAAATTAGGAAAAATTAGGAAAAATTAGGAAAAATTACCAATAATTAGGAAAAATTCTCAATAATTAGTAATAATTACCAATAATTAGTATTAATTACCAATAATTAGTAATAATTACCTATAATTAGTATTAATTACCAATAATTAGTATTAATTACCAATAATTAGTAATAATTAGGAATAATTACCAATAATTAGTAATAATTACCAATAATTAACAATAATTAGTAATAATTAACAATAATTAGTAATAATTACCAATAATTACCAATATTTAGTAATAATTAACAATAATTGCCAATAATTACCAATAATTGCCAATAATTACCAATAATTGCCAATAATTACCAATAATTAGTAATAATTACCAATAATTAGTAATAATTACGAATAATTAGTAATAATTACGAATAATTAGTAATAATTACTAATAATTAGTAATAATTACCAATAATTAGTAATAATTACCAATAATTAGTAATAATTACCAATAATTAGTAATAATTACTAATAATTATCAATAATTACTAATAATTATCAATAATTACTAATAATTAGTAATAATTAATAATAATTAGCAATAATTAGTAATAATTAGCAATAATTACTAATAATTAGTAATAATTAGTAATAATTAGTAATAATTAGGAATAATTAGTAATAATTAGTAATAATTAACAATAATTAGGAATAATTAGTATTAATTAGGAATAATTAGTAATAATTACCAATAATTAGTAATAATAATTATTAATTATCAATAATTAGTATTAATTACCAATAATTAGTATTAATTACCAATAATTAGTATTAATTACCAATAATTAGTATTAATTACCAATAATTAGTATTAATTATCAATAATTAGTAATAATTACCAATAATTAGTAATAATTACCAATAATTACCCATAAATACCAATAATCACCAATAATTACCAATTCTTATTGGCTCAACAGGCATATCAAGTTTATTATGCAAAGAACTGTGCAACATCAAGAGACTTGACTGATTGGTGGAGTGTAATAAAAATCAAAATTCGAGACAATCAGTTTAGTCAAAGTGAATGTGCTTTCACTGATGTGCAAAGAATTGAAGTTTTTCAAGAGAGTACTCAAAATCAATCTTTTTTACAAAGAGACATGAGTATCGATGATGACACCCCACATTTAAGAGTCGGTGATGACGATGATGTTAATAATGTCACATATGAATTTGAAACGGTAAGAGATGAAGCAACTGTAACTCGAATGGATATCGATGATGTTGAGGAGGAATATGAAGATGACATTGACATATATGAAGATGATGATGAAGATGAACACTGATAGCATTCCATGGTATTTATATACAATCATAATATGTATATATGTATATATAATAGTAATTATCAATTATTTGCTAACATTAACATTTTCTGTTTCAGATGGACGATGCCACATTTCGTGAGTTGGAGGATGCTGACCTGACTTTTGATGCGGATGAGTTGCTGACAGATGACCCTCAGCCTGCAGGCGCTCCAGGGAGTATGTGGAGGGGGCGCGGTCTTACACGATTGATGATTCCTGACCCCGTCCCCGAGTGACGCCCACGTCTTGGGTTTGATCCACGCACACGGAGGTGTGATAACCTGTGTGATAACCTGTGGGTTTGACTAAGATTTCATTAATCTATTCATATAATAAATGTTTATTATTTTTTCAGTTTTCCACATATAGCAGTCGGACAGGGAAGTGCTATTTTGCGCAACTATTTCTCTCAGCCGTGGACCAGATGGGAGCAGATTCCCATTGATGTGCAGCAGGCCATGTTCGGCCATTGGTTGGTAAGTACGTAAATAAATAATTTTTATTTTGAAAATTATTTCATTTCTAACTTGATATTTTGATTTATTTGTAGGGTTTATGGTATCCGATCGAGGATACCATGCGTGACGCCATCCACGAGGCATGGGAGGTGGCCATGCGTGATCGCCTTCGCCAGTTTTTGCACAATTTAAGAAAAGCTGCGATGAAGAAAGCATAAGTGTCAGATTTTGAGGAGTCATGTAGAGCACACCGACCAGAGTATATTTCATCCCATGTATAGGATGGATTATGTGCGCACTGGTTGAGTGGTGCCTTTCAGAGGAGATCATCGGTGGGGAGGCAGAATCGGGGGAGACATGAGGTGACTCATCGAGCTGGGAGTCGTTCTTTCAGTACTCATAGACAGCATCTGGTACGTCCATTATTTATAAATATTTTATATAACTATAAATATTAACAGTTTATTTTTTATTTTTATAGGCTGTCGAGCACCCCGATATTACAGAGTATGACGTATATCGGAGGATGTATAGTGATCCTGCTACTAGGGAGCTCAGAGGTGATCGTCAGCATCACATCATGGTCAGTATTATTTGTTTTCAAGTTTAAAAATTAACTGCATATAATATATTCACAATTTTAATTTTAAATTGCAACTATAGGAGTCATATGAGGCCGCAGCGGCACAGGCCCAGCCTGAGAGTCAGGCCGAGTCATCAGATCAGACCACTGCCCATCAGTTTGATGAGGCGACATGGATGCAGGCCACCCAGTATGCCTTCGAGAAGGGCCGGGTAGTTGGTATCGGCTCTCGACTGACTCCCGGAGATTATTATGGCAGTGCTGCGATGTCGGCGTCCAGCTCGAGAGGAGCTCGTGCATCTTCTTCTACACAGTATGAGGATCAGTTGCGATCTCACACTGAACAGATAGAGAGTCTCCGACAGGAGCAGGAGCAGATGCGTCAGCAGCATGAGGAGGAGCGTCGACGCCAGCAGCAGCTGTACGAGGAGCAGGCGAGTCGGTGGCAGCAGCAGCATCAGGAGCAGATGGAGTACATGCGCCGACTCACTCATGCTTTAGGGATGGAGTTTCCTCCACCACCATCTGCAGATCCCCCACCTCCCCCCCTCCTTCAGATTAGAGTTTGTATTTCTGTTATAAAATTTGTGAAATCAAAATATTTTTTTTTCTATTCGTAGTTTCTGTCTCATTATAAAATATTAATAATATTATATTTTTAAATAACAATATTAATATGAATAATAATATTATTTATATTTTATAATATTAAATTTTATATATATATTTAAATTTTATATATATATTAAAATTTTATAATATTATAATTTAATTATATTTTTTGTAATACTTGAATTATTTTAACATTTGAATGTAAAATAATTATATTATTTTTATATTAATTAAAATAACTTATTAATATTTTTTTTATTTATGAATTATAATTGTAATATTATTATATTAATTAAATCATTTATTAATATTCTATTATTTTTTATTTTTGAATTATAATTCTACTATTATTATAGTAATTAAAATAATTTATTATTTTCATTTGTAAATTATAATTCTATTATTATATTAATTAAAATAATTTATTAATAATTTATTTATTTTTTATTTTTTTATAGTATTTGCGACGGGATACTATACCCGTCGCAAATACTAGTATTATTAATAGTTTTTTATTTTTTTTTAAAAAATAGTATTTGCGACGGGATACTATGCTCGTCGCAAATACTAGTATTATTAATAGTTTTTTATTTTTTTTAAAAAATAGTTTTTGCGACGGTACCGTCGCAAAAGGTATTTGCGACGGGACCCGTCGCAAAAGGTATTTTAAAAGGTTTTTTTACAAAAATACGGAATACAATTTGCGACGGGGAGAATGACCGTCGCAAAAAAAGGCTTTAGCGATGGGCCCGTCGCAAATAAGTGTAGTTGCGACGGCGTTTTCAGCAACGGGCTATTTGCGACGGGCCCCCGTCGCAAAAAAGCCAGTTGCGACAGGATCCCGTCGCAAATGCCCCGTCGCAAATACCTGTTTTTCTAGTAGTGCACCCCCTGGACTCCACGTACCCCCTGGACAGCCCCCACCCCCATGGACAGCCCTACCACCCCCATCAACACCCCGTACCCCCCTGGACAGCCCCGCCACCCCCATGGACAACCCGCCCGCCCTCCCTGTACTCCCTTGGATAACCCCGCCCACCCCTTAGACACCCCTCCCCCCATGGACTTCCCCCACCCCTGTGGATAGCCCACCCACCCCTGGACACCCCATACCCCCTGGACAACCCCACCACCCTGCCACCCCCACCACCCCCTAGATAGACCGCCCACCCCCTGGAAACCTCGTACCCCTGGAAAACCCCCACCCCTGGAAATCCCCCCACCACCTGGACACCCCCGACCCCCATAGACAGCCTCGCCACCCCCGTGGACATCCCGACAACCCCCCTGGATAGCCCGTACCCCTGGATAGCCCCCCCAACCCTTGTGGACAGCCCCCCGGACACCCACCAGCCACCCTCGGACACCCCCACCCCCCGAATTCCCCCATCCCTTAGAATTCCCCTCCACCCCTTGACACCCCTGACCCCACTAGACAACCCCGCCACCCCCGTGGGAAGCCCGACCACCCCCCGTGGACAGTCCGCCCACCCCCTGGAAAACCCACCCACCGCCACGGACACCCCGTACCCATGTGGACAGCCCCACCACCCCCATGGGAATCCCGACCACCCCCTGGACACACCATACCCCCCAGATAGCCCCCCCTGAACAGCCCCACCCTCTTCCCTAGACCCCAGACAGCCCCCCAGACAGCCCTACAGACAACCCCCCAGACAGCACCCCCACCCTCCTTCCCGGACCCCAGACATCCCCCCCAACCTCCTCCCTGGACCCCAGATATACCCCGGAAAGCCCCCCACCCTCCTCCCTGGACCTCAGACAGCCTCTTAGACAGCCCCCAAACGGCCCCCCAGACAGCCCCCAAACAGGCCCCCAGACAGCCCCCACCCTCCTGCCTGGACCCAGAACAACCCCACCCTCCTCACAGGACCCCAAAAAGCCCCCATATATCCCCCCAAATATCCCTCCAGAAAACCCCTCCACCCTTCCCCCTGGACCCCGAACAACTCCCCAGAGATCCCCCTGGACAGTCCCCCAAACAGCCCTCCACCCTCCTTCCTGGACCCCAGACAACCCCCTCCTTCCTAGACCCTGAACAGCCCCCACCCTCCTCTTACCATGCATAACCCCCACAACATATATCCTCATCCTCCACTGGGTATGTCACATAACTATGTATCACCAACATCATCACACCAATCACTACATCATAGGGTCACTGAGCCCAATCTAAGCTCTCTTCAAGATTCACCCTAAATCTGAATTTAATTAACATTCCATTACTATTACTTTAGTACCAATCACCCACCGCCTACCTTGATTCTGAAGAAAATCACACTCTTAATTAGGCGACTCAGATCCCAATCTAAGATATCTTCAAGATTCACACTAAATACCAATAGAAAATAGGGTTTTCGAGCTTCAGAAGAAGATGAGAGAAGAGTAAAAACCCTAATCGAAAAGAAGAAGCAAGGAGATAATTTTAAGTAAATACAACTGACATTTGGAAAACCGACCAAACAATTTATTATTGTATTTATACTTTAGAATAAGGATCCATGGGTCATTTGTGACATGTACGAGTCAACCCCGTCTCAATATAAGGCACGGTGTGGCTTGTACCACTCAAAGTGTCTCACCTTTATTTGAATTGGACAACCTTTTAAGTGAAAACAACAACTGGCATACTGAAAACCAACAAAACGCATTAATATTTTGTTGATACTTTAAGAAAATTATCCTCGGGTCATTTATGACATGTATGATTCAACCCCGCCTCAATCTGAGGCATGGTGTGGCCAATACCGCTCAAACTCTCACATTTATTTGAAATGGACAATAATTTAAGTGAAAACAAAAACTTGCATACGGAAAACTGGACAAATGCATTCAGATTATATTGATACATTAGGAAAGCTATCTATGGGCCATTTGTGACGTGTATGAGTTAACCCCACCTTAATCCGAGGCACATTGTGGCCGGTACCACTCAAAATATCTCACTTTTATTTGAAATGGACATGTTTTTATGTGAAAACCAAAACTTGCATACGGAAAACCGACCAAAAACTTATTTATTGTATTGATACTTCCGAAAAATGATACATGGGTCATTTGTGACATATAGAAGGCAACCCCACCTCAATCTGAGGCACGATGTGGATGGTATCACTCAAAGTCTGTCTCTTTTTTTTAAAATGGACACTCTTTTATGTAAAAACAACAGACATTCCGAAAACTGACCAAACATATTCTGATTGTGCTGATACTTTATCACAGGGATCCATGGGTAATTTTTGGCATGTACAAGTCCACTACATCTCAATCTGATGGATGGTGTGGCCGGTACCACTCAAAGTGTCTCACTTTTACTTGAAATGGAAAACATTTTAAGTGAAAACAAAAAATGGCATACAGAAAACTAACCAAACGCATTCAGATTCTATTGATACATTAGGACAAAAATACAAGGGTCATTTTTGATGTGTATGAGTCAACACCGCCTCAATCTAAGGCATGGTGTGGCTGGTACCACTCAAAAATATATCACTTTTATTTTAAATGGACATGATTTAAAGTGAAAACAACAACTTGCATATGGATAACTGACCAAATGTATTCATATTCTGTTGATACTGTAGCACATGGATCCCAGGTCCATCCTCACACAATCCACTTCTCATGTGAGGAAATCCTACCCCTATTGTAAAACACATTACATTTAATATGCCAATCCCATCCTCAAACAGTGCGTTCTAGGACCAAACCAACGTCCCTTTGGTAACCCAATACCAAAGTCATAATTGCATATTCATACCCACTACCCAAAATGGGGATTCATCTCACATCACACCCAGGATACCAAATTACAATTAGCCACATACCCCCTTATTCCAATTAAAAATTCTATGAAAAACATGTAGGCTATTCTGGTAACCCATCTCATATGTTGAGATTGACCAATGTTTCCCACTAACACATCATGAACTATTTATACATGGATACATAGTCATTAGAGGAATATAAACATCCCATGTGATTCCTATAACTCATCTTATTTATAATCACATGACCACTACCATTGTCTATCTTATGGGTATCATGATCCTCGTCCACTCTACCCAAGTTTTTCTGTTGGTTTTAAGATAGTCAACCCAAGAACATGAGTAAACATCCCATGTGCTTCCTATAACATGTAGGCGTTTTCTATTGTGTGTATTGGTGTTGTGGTTTGAGTGAGGAGTGAATTCAAAATTTTGAATACTGTTATTTGTGTTATTTCTTTTTTAATTCTAAATTTCTGAATTCTGTATGTATTGTATTCAAGATGTATTGGCAATGAATTCTAAATTTTGAAAAATCTTATGTGTATTAGATTCTGGTTGTATTGGATTTTAATTTTGTATTGGTGTTATGGCTGTTATTTCATTTCAATTCTGGATGTATTGAGTTGTGGATGTATTAGATTCTGGATTTTTCTCTTGTGTTGAGGTTTTAGTGAGGAATGAATTTTAAATTTCTAAATTTTTGAATTCTGGATGAATTTTAAAAATCCAATGTAGGCTTTTGGATTCTGGACCTTTATGTGTTCTTGCAGGTCATGGAGAGTTGCTGGTCGGAGTGGGCTGCTAGCTGCTGTGAGCTGCTGGGCTACTGGCTGCTATGGAGCTACATCATATGTATACCAATGATTTTCAAAACCATTAGTATAGCCTTTTGAGGTATATTATACCAATGATTTTGTAATAACCATTGGTATAAAATTATACCAACATTTTTTAAAACTGTTCGTATATGCTTTGGATGAATATTGTTCACTATATACTAACGGTTTAGAACTGTTGTTATAAGGGTAACATATACAAACAGGTTTTGAAACCATCGGTATATCTCTTACTTTAACACAAATACCAATGGTTTACACACAACCATTGGTATAAGCCTTTACATACAGCTTAGTTGGCCACAGTTTGGGAATCCTTTAGTATAAAATATACCCAACAGTTTCCAGGCCTTTACCAACGGTTCTGAACCGTTGGTAAAGGGTATAATTCTAGTAGTGAGTTGACGTACTATATTTAGAAGGGCAGGAAGTTGCTGGATCCTTGCATGAGGGTGGTGCATACCTGGCATGAAGGAGACTTTTCCAATGATTCCTTAGTTAGAAGAGGTAATCCAAGGGGGGATATCACCATTTATTCTTTATTTGGTTCTTTTCCTATGGAGTGTAGTAATTTTTTAGGTGTTATTCCCTTGTCCTCCACCATTTCAATTTCCTAAACTTTGTGTTTCCTACCCTTGAATAAAATGTCAACTTGTCTAATGCATTGATGACCTTAGAATTCTCACATAATGAGACTGTAATGAAATGTCTTTTGATATTATAAATTGAGGTATTTCCTTAAGGGTATAGAAAAAATCATCCATTTTTCTTGTTCTTTCAATATTTTTACACTGTTATAGAATATGTATGGAAAATTAGTAAAAGAAAAAGTTGATGCGATGTATACCTCAATGGAGGGATGATGAACTAAAATTAAGGATAATCCAATAATCAAATACAATTAAGGATACCTTATAGAAAAATTTAATCAGAAGAAGAATAATAATGATAAGACTTTTGGGAATATAGACTCTAAAATTGTGGTGGAAAATTATGTTTTTCATTACCAAAACTGATTCTAATAATTTTTTTAAAGATATTTGCAAAATTGAAAATTCAAAATCAATTTTGAAGACTGATAAAAGAGGAGATAACAATTTTTACCTATAAAATAAATAAGTTTTAAAAAATATAGGTTATTCATCTACTAACCAAGTTGATATCTATTGTAAGAAGAGACAACTAGAGCGTGGGGGGGGGGGGTGGTGAATTAGGAAGTCTGTAGTTTAATTTTTTTTACATAATAACATTTTTCATGTTGAATCTTTTTCTTATATTAGAAAAAACACTAACTCAAAATGATTATTTTTAAACATATCCACTTTATAAATCATTCACATAATTAAAATAATATAGATGTCAGGAAACTAAGATTGAACTATTTCACCTACATTAGGTGAAATATAAGGAGCATACACTGAAATTGTTTTAGTATTCAAAAATGATCCAATATAACTAACTGATTTATAGAAAAAAATATTTATAATGGTTCAATTACGATCTTGGGTCACTCTATCGTCTTCATAATGCCCACTATTTCTATAATGGATCTTTCCATTTATAGACATGACAACCTATTTTTTAGAAACATGGGAAGAATGAATTATTTACACATTTAACATCAAATATGTGCATTGTAAAATCTTGTATGATACTCTTCTTATTATTAAATCTAAATGTAATAACCTCCTCACAAGAAGGGTTGAGTATGTGTCCTTTCTCCATCTACACCAATAGTCCTTCTCTATATAATGATAATTCCAAGACTGTAACTATCCTTTTTAAATCACTCCTTCTATGTCAGGGTATAACAGTGGAAAGTCTCCCTATTCCTCTCTTAATATTTTCCCTTCAATATCATGTAAAGAAGAACAATGATAATTGATTGGGTCACCCAATTTATTATTTTCACATAGAAACTATATCTCTAATATGTAAAATATCTTGTATACTACTTCTTATCAGTACTAATATATCAATATACTCTCCATTCTTATATAGATGTACAAATATACTAATGGATAATAAAATCATTAATTATTTCTATCATTTTTAATGTTATTTTTATATGTGTATTGAATAATCACATGTGATATTATTATCTATATTTTGAATAAGAAAATCATCCCCTAGTACTGATCTTTTGATTCCTTTTATTCAGTATTCCATTTTTTCAGGACTTCCAAATTATCATTATTGTATAGGAAATATCTCTATATTTAAAATATGGAAACACTTTATAAATCTTCCCTTTAACTCTTATCACTATCATTGATCACCCAAAAAATATCACAATCTTCATATTCTACATAATATAAAAAATTATAATTTGAGTTTGATGGTAATTCAAATTAACTCTTTCGTTATTTCTCAATGATCCCAACATAAAAATTTAAAACATTTTCCATTAAATTCTCTATATTTATGATTTAACAAGAATGGGTATCTTTTATTGTTTTTATATGAATAACAATTGATTCCAATATTAGATTTGAAAGTGAACCTTAGGAAATCTTCCACAAAACAATACAATAATGATTGATCAACCTTACAAAGGCACACCATTGACCATTATGAAATTTATCCATTTTCTTTATGAAGTTTTTCAATCCTTATCCACTCTAGAGTAGTTTCCCAATCATATAGATTACCATTTTTATGTTTTGAGTTACTATTTTAATTCATATAATACATCTTCAAAGTAAGGGATTAATCTTATGAATTCATATTTTACTCTTACAAACTTTTTATATAGTCTTTCAAATATCCAAATTACTTTTCCAAAACATATCCAAATTTCTCTGTCTAATTTATTACTCTCTAATAATGAAAAGTTTAACAAAACTCCCAATTTGTTTTGTATTGAAATAAATATCAAACTTCCAAAACCAGAAATATTCATTTTTGGTGAAAAATATCACTTCAGGCATAGTATCTATTGTTTAAAGGTTAACCATATGTTTCTCTATGACATGGTTGTATGATTATGATCATTTCCATTGAATTAATAAGCCACGACTCAAACAACCAAGCGTGGCACAAACTCCCCATGTAAAGACTCGATTGATGTATGAGATGATGGAAATGAAATCAACATATTTAAGATACATGGGAAATTTAAAATTTGTATAGAATACACATTTATAAATTCCCATATCAGACTTTATCTCTTACAGTCATTCATTCATTACATAAGCCTCTTTAATTCTATGTGTTGAACTCCTATGGTGTCTCACCATACCATGGCCATTATCCATGGTGCCTCCTCGCACCATAGTTCTACCCCATTACCGCCCCATGTTGTCTCTTAGTATCTTTATGTCGACTCTTAAAAAACAAAACCTCTAAGATTGGATATTATCTCTGATGGAGGGTTACTAGGAATATGATATATTGGGATTTGATATTTTTTATGTCTCTTACTAAATATACAAAAAACATATAAGGTTATATTTTCTTTTCTACGTTTACACCCCTTTAAAAAATATCCCATAATTCTACCCAATAAAACAACTCTTCTGAAGCTACCAATATTTTCATAATACAAGAAAAATTATCTTGAAACTTTTTTCACAGAATTGTTTGAATGATTATAACAACAACCAAGTACATCAAAACCATCTAAAAACTGAAATTATAACTATTAGTTATTTTCTCATGAATTCAAACAAGTGTCAATGACTTAAAATTATTTATTACATTCCTACAACCCCATGCAAGACACTTTAAATCAATCCACTATTTCAACTTATATTTTCAAAAAATTAAAACACACAATCTCTTGGATAAAAAAATATCAATCTTTTTATTTTTTTGAAATTTTTCCCTTACAATCCATATTCTACTTATGCCTCCAAAATAAATTAAATAAATGTATGGATTTTACTCACATTATCATATATTCCCAGCCTTTATTTAAAAAATATAAAGGTTCTTTTAACTTTTTGATTTTTCTTTAAATATTTCTCACCCTATACCTTTGAACATCAGAGGGATACTTATTTTATCTTTTCTCTCCCTTTATCAACATTATTTGTTCACCAAATATTGAAGGGAAATATTTTTTTAATTCCTTTAGGAATTTTAGAATAAGTGAGTGCATTACCCTTCATCATATAAAAAACTACCCTTGATCCAAATGTTGGAAACCATTCTAACCTTCGAAATTTTCTCACCCGACTTTCAATGAAATATTAACTTCCATACAAATATCATATTGAAGATGAAATATTCCCAAAAAACTATAGTGATTAATGTTACCACTTTCCAGTGATCCATAAACAAATACTCTTGTCCTACTTAGCCGAAACCCAGAGTAGGTAACTTGTGTTTTTGTTAATAACAACAATGCTGTCCATATCCCTCAATAATTTTCATAAAACTCGTGTATCTAGTTATATTGCATTAATAAAACACTATTATTGATATCAACAGCATTAAGAAAAAGTTATTTTGTCATAATACATAAATATCAAGAGTGGGATACATTCCAAATGTATAAAACATTTATACCATTTTTTTATAATGAACCAATGCTATAACATTAGTTTTCATTTTTTCATACTCTTCAAATGACTTATATATTTTCAAAAGTGGATAATTAACCATTCAATATCCCTCATCAACTCACTTAGAACATTTTTTCACAAATTAATTCTTCTATTTATATTTTTAATATCATTAAAAATAAAATCAATTTAAACTAAATTGTTATCTCATAAGAAAGTAAAACAAATATTCACCAGTGAAGATGATTCTTCAACCAGTTATCAATTATATTCTTTAGGGGCTCTCACCACTTGAATATAAGAATAGAATATATCATTTTGAATACATAAATCTATCTTTAACAGTTGTTTTGCACATAATTAGGCTTATAAATAATTGAAATTTATCCATCCATATTTCATTTATTGATTAAACTCATGTTTTTATGGTGATTGCTTAATGATATTTGATTGAATGTTTTATAATATATATAAATTTTATTTTATTATTGTCATATTTATTTTAATATTCATCATTATTATATTTCAAATTCCTAAATACATGTTTTTTTCATTATAATCACACTATTAATACATCTATGTCAAATGAATATACCCCATGGACCATATCTTCTCCTTAGACCTCATTAATTACAATAGAGATTAGTAACATTTATGTAAATGGGGAGAGGGGTACTCTATCACCCTCAAGCTTATGGGTGTGTTTGTTCTTTATTGACTAACCTTCTATTCTTAATTTTATTACAAACCTTGAAAGAAGAGTCAATTTTAATGGGATCACTCATAAAAAATTATTTTCAAATTCTATATTTAGATTTAATCACTACTTTTGGATTGGGTTTCACTTCTACAGTGAGATTCATTCTACTAATATAAAATTAATCCATTGGAAAATCATTGTTTCATATTTCTATAGAATATATCTTTCCCTATTAAAAGAAAACAACCTTGTTTTTTCCTTATGCATCATGGTTGTGTGGATAATACCACTCAAGAATATATCTTATCTATCACCAATGAATGTAATGAGAGTAACTTCAGCATTTTTTCTTATTGATCAATACCTTATTATTTTCATTCTAGGTGGATGGTTTCAAACATACAATATTGAGAGTCTGATACTCTTCTCATTGTATTTATTCAAAAATAATATATAAGTCACTAAAATTTTTCTTCATCGGGACAAATTACAATTACTTTTTATTTTCTTTCCATTAAAGATAACAATAACGTGCCTTTATCGACCCTTATGACATCTTATTATTCATTCTTTTTTTCTACATCTCTAAAAACATTGAAACTAGTTTTTGATAAAAAATATTTTCTATCCTTCTATTCACTTATCCTTTAGGTCATATAAGTAGGGATTATAATCTTGATATTTACATCTATTTTTTGTTTTAGTACATTTCCATATGAACATTTTTAGAAAAAATGAAACATATTCCAATAAAATAATACAATGAATAGTGCTTAATTTGTTGGAATGAAGTTGAAATATGTCTCCCTTTTCTATTATATCTTATGGATTCCATGTACAGAACCATATTATGTCTAGTTCTATCTCAAAAAATTATTATTGTTTCATTATTATTTGAGAAAACATTCTTTCAATTTTAAATTAATTTTTCTAGTTAATCAATAAACCTAATTAGGTGATATTATTTTTTCCTACTAAACTATTCGTGTGGGAATCCTTAGTTTTTGATCTCTTTATGAGAACATGTAGTTCTCACTTGAGCATTCCAATTCTCAAATCATTTTTCTTCATTTGGAATTATAAATTCTTAAAATGATCTCTCTTTTCATTGTGTGGATTTTCCAAATGATATTTATTGTAAATCACTGATTCGTCATGATATTTCTCCTTTCCTTGCTTATGTTTACTTTTTGAATAAGTCATTAAATAATATTACCATGTTCCTTTATTTTATTGGCTATTATTGTCGTCGACTCCCCAGAATCCATCACTTCCTTCACCAAATTCTTATTATATTCATCCAAATATGTTCTGAGATCACATCACCTTTCACCATTAGACTATATGGATTTTACTTCATTTATCAAGGCTTAAATATCCTCATTTTTTTAGTAAAAATCTACATATTTTTTACCAGAGGAGGTTTCCTCTTATTCTAAAAATTTAGTTGATGTATATTCCTCATTTTTAGTTTTTCAAGAAAAATATATAGTAGGGTTAGATTATGATGTAAGTAGACAATTTTTATTGGTCACATACTTTTTAATGCTCAACTTCTTAACTTGAATATTCTTGATATTCTTACTTCTTACTTATTTACATATTTATTTCTTCTTTAGAAGACTTTATACCCATATATTTGACTATTTCATATTTAATTCTAGTAGTGGAAGGATATGCTTCCACTTTTAACTTGGATTTTTCACTATATAGTTATTCCAACTTTATCCATATGTCCTTATAAAAATTATAATGAGTAATATTTATGAATACATGATATTTTAGATTATCCTTTATAAAATAATGGGAATGATAACTTGTTTCCCATTTTATTTTTTCAATATCAAACAATATTATGTGCTTAATTATGAATATACTCCCATCTAATAAGACATTACAAGTAATTCCAACATGCATTTAAAAATATGTCATAAATCCTTAAATCTATTTATAGAAATGATCTCAATAAAAAGCATGAAAATTAATAAGAGATTTTAGATCTTAAGTAATGTTCAAATATTCTAAATTTAGATAAAATAAGTTGAATTAACATCAAAACCTATTGTCTCTTATGGATATTTTTATAAAAAAAGATAACATGAAGGTGGGGGGGACAAAGTGTTAGTGACTTTTGAACCTTTTCTTTTTTACTTATTAATATTTTATTTTTATTAATCTTATTCTCATGTTAGATGGAAATCTTATTCAACATATATTTTCTTTGAATACGTACATATAAAAAATCATGGATATGAATGAAAAATAAAAGGTGATAGGGCATTGAGATTTGTGGCGTTCACCTGTATTGGGGTATATCCAAGGTGAAAACACTCGATATTATTCCAATGTGCCTAGATGATCTACTGTTATTCACTATTGTATGGATACAATGTTTTTTAAGGTCACAATTTTAATCTATATCCACTTTCTCTTCTTCACTCTACTCACTACTTCTGTAAAGATTGTGGCTAGTTTATCCACTTGAGGGTATCTTCATGGTTAAAATGGGATGCATGAATTTTTTAATATTTATCTCCATATATTTGAATTGTAAAATCTAGTATTATGATAATATTCTTATTAATCTATTTGAATAGAATCAAACCCTCATATTTAAGCTATAGTTTTTATACTCCCTTGATAAAAAACAGTAATCCTTCTCAAGATTATGATAATTTGAGGACTGAAAAAATCTTGTTAAATTACTCCCTCTTATATATATGAGTATTAAAGTGGAAAGTCTCACTATCTTGTTCTGATAATTCTTCCTTGAATATTATCTAGATATAAACAATAAAAATTACTTGATTGTATCTTATAATTCTTATGAAATAGAAAATAGATCTTTGATATATACATGATTCTCTTTCCTTCTTCTCCTTGATACTAATATATCAATATACTCTTCGTTCTCCAATATACATGATGAAATTTCAAGGGCTAAAAAAATTCAATTAATTATACCATCATATTTAGTTATTTTGATATGTGAAATAAATAATCACATGTGATATTTCTATCCATATTTTATAAATATAATTATTCCCTCAATCTTAGTCTGATTGTTATTTTCATTTAGTATTCCATAATTCCTAGAATTTCATGGTGTTATTTTCTGTATATTATATTTACCTATATTTGAAATATGGAAAAACCTAAGAAATATCATATTTAATTTCACACAACCTCAGTGATCACCCAAAAAATTCACGATCTTCAATTTCTAAAAATTTGATAGTTTATAATTTGAGTTTGAATTTAATTGAAATAAACTCTTTGGAATTTATCTATAATCACCACTTTAAAATTAAAACAATTTTCTATTATATTATATAAATTTAAAATATACTAGGCATTGGTAACTTTTATAATCTTGGAATAAAATACACGGGGTGCCAATATTTTCAAAGGGAGTGAACCTTATGAACTCTTTTTCTAAACCATACAAGGTAAAGTGATCAAACTTATGAATCCATAAAATTGATCCTATTTGAATTTATCCTTAAACCTTAAAAAGTAAATCTATCATTATAAAATTCATAGAGTAGTATCTTGAATGTATAAATTTCTCTTTTAATGTTCTTATGAATTATTCTGAATTCATATACTACTATTTCAAAGTAAGGAATTACTCATGCATACTTTCAGTGCACTCTTTTAAAGTTGATGAGTACCCTTAAAAACTTCAATTATGACTTTCAAATGTCATGGTTTAGTTTTACAAAATATCTATATACTCTTACTAAAATCCATATTACATTTTTGAATATTTTATTATCCAAATATCTATTTCAATTATACTACTTCATCCTCATCCATAGCTTCCAAAAAATCACAAATTATTTATCTGTGTAATCATATTTGAAGTTTTAGAAATAATGATATTCATTTATGATGACTATTAACATAAATTGTTGTATCTACCATTTTAAGGTTCACCATAGGTTATTCTATGGTGTGGATGTATCACTATGAGTGTTTCATTTGATTGTTGTAGTCACCGCTCAAAGAAATCCAGCACAACATGAAATCCCCTTACAAAAAATAACTAGAGATGGGAAGATCTGGGAATGGATTCATCCCATTTTAGATCTAAAATTATTTTAATATAATAAAAGTATGTTCATTTATATATTTGGGCAGTATTTGTTAGCTTGGGTAGACAATTATTCATTACTCAAGCCACTCCAAAGAAGATAATTGAGATCCCTTGGTACCTCTTTGTACTAGGTCCAATATCCATGGGTCCTCCTTTAAATATGGTTTTTCACTATGGGAGACCCACATTGGGTCTTATATTCATTATATATTCTCTCATATGGAACTATATTTGAGCTTTACTGTAGTTATAGATAAATGGATTCTCTCGCAGTGTTATCCTAGAAGTAGACATATTTTTTATGTGATTTACGGAATAGCTATCCAATTAATGATGATATATTTACCTAAAGATATATGATTCACTTTAACCAATATCCCAAAATTCTACGCAATATAGGTAGTCTTCTGAAGTAGATATGGATTTGATTAATACTCACAAAATTTTCCAAAACCATTTTTTTCTAGAATTATCGGAACAATTCCAAATACCTTTATATAGATCCCAACCATCAAAAAATCAAATACATCAACATTGGTAATTTTATCAGGAATTCATCGAAGAATCCATGTATTCGCATTCATTATTCCTTTAAAAAACCCCCATGTAAGACACTATTATTCATTTAACAAATTCAATATATATATTAAAAAAATCCCACAGATAACCTCTTATTTGAAACAAGATCTAATACTTAAAATAAATGGTGGATTAATGTGGAATTATGCATGAAGTTTTCTATGAACTCATTGGATATCTATTCATAGAGATTAAAAGTGTAAATATAGTAGAGGTTACCTTGAATTCTAAAATAGTTAAGATGGGTGGAGAGATGAATGATCAATGAATTCATGAAGAAATTATTAAATGAACAAAGAAATAAATGGACCCAAATAAGGAGTAAAGAAATAATTATTCCTCTAAAGGCACAACATGAAGATAAAATTTAATTTATAAAATAAGTTGAATCAAGTTTTCAGGACATGCCTACCAAAATGAGATATAAATATGATAAAATCAAGGAGCCTGAATGAAATCTAAAAACCTTAAAGAGAGAATAAAAGGAAGGGATTCCCTCTAAATAATCCTTCATAAGATAGGTATGCATACCTCCAAATAATGAATCAATTAATATAGGAAATTTAATTTCTAAATATTACAGTGAATTGTCTCAAAATAAAGTAGCTATACAATTATAATTCAATAGATTATTGGGGAATATTATTAATTTGTGCCCTGAAGCCTTAGGGATAAAAAGAAGAAGAATATCTCCTGCATTAACATCTCAACATGGAAAAGAATACATTAAGGTATTATTTTTAC
The DNA here is from genome assembly GCA_963277665.1 of Viscum album. Classification (NCBI taxonomy): domain Eukaryota; kingdom Viridiplantae; phylum Streptophyta; class Magnoliopsida; order Santalales; family Viscaceae; genus Viscum; species Viscum album. The sequence goes on along the minus strand of OY728142.1, from coordinate 1,774,276,713 downwards.
AAGAGACATTTAACTTATTATACCAATGTAAATATGTTTTGAAACTGAAATAAGAGAGAAGAAAAGAGTCATAAGGGTTCCTACAGTCCAATGAGATATATAAGGAGAACATTCACCCAAAGATATTATGTTAATATGAAAAAAAATATTCATTATCACGGAGTAAAACAATGATGAAATTCATCTAAATAAATAGTAAGAACCAATTATATTATACACACAGTGTTGCTTATGGAGAGAAATAATGTAGATGTGGAAGAGAAATATTGAAGATACTATAGTTTTGATAGATTTTTTTTCCAATTAAAAGGATAATTCATCAAATATAAAAAATTTTAAGTGATATTGATGAAAATGGAAAATAAGTATAATTAAAGTTAAGTGGTTTCATTTATAACACTATAAAAAAAACTAATATGGAAAATTTAGGTTTACTCTCATGGAGAAAGAAGAACGAAAAATAAGGAGTAAACCATGAAAACTCAAAATAAGAAACTTATTGAAGTGAAACTACTCTCACAAAGAATAAGGATAACTCTAAATATCTTATATGGAATAAAGTTTTCACAAGTGACCTTTCCTAGGTAAGAACCACTAAAAAGGATTGGAAGAAATATAGTAATAAAGGATTATTGTATAATGACCAACCAAATTCCTCTCCCTGGGAATGTCATAGCTACCTCGCTCCCCGTGTCATTATATATTTATAAAATCTATTTAAATTAGTGAATAAGTAATGGGGAGATATGTTCCATCGAGTGAATATGATGAAGTAAGATGTTGTGGGATGATAAAAAATATCTTACTTTGGTTGAGTTTGTTGGAACCTAAAACACCTTGGGAGGGGAGGGTTGAATCACGATGTCAAATTTTCTTTTTAAAGTAATCGATCTTATTTTCACATTGGTAGGAAATTGTTAACCCTATCAGATGAAATCATGGAGTAATTAAAAATTCACATGCAGAGAGTCGAAAAGGAAGTTTTAATTTCTTCACCACTAAGGGATATTCCAAGGAGAATACACTAACAATGTGTCAATCACACCTAAATACACTAAATATCATTATTTATTGTAGAATACTGAAGTTGAAACACATTTTATCTATTCCAAACACACTTAACTAACATGATTTTAGGGAAAACACACTTCCTCCTTCAGAACACTTTTTTTGATCTTCCCTATATCACTAATTTCAGTGAATTATTATTTAGTTTAATAACTTGATGTTGAAATAAGTAGATTTAAATTGAATTCTTTATCCCTGAATTGAACACATATTTTCATAGATCATAGTGTTGAGTTTATACACTTGAAAGCACAGTTCAATGGAACCATATGTTCAAAAAAACTATTTAAAAAGATCCTTATTGTCGCAAAAATATCTTTAGGTTTCAAAGAAAAACAAAATTTTGTGTCCCTATACACGTTTTGAAGGTTCCTTCTTGAATAAAACTCCATTTTTGAAACACTAAGTCATCTCAGAATACCCAATCACCACGAAACCACTTTTTCAATATACCAAAGCATTGTTCAAGACTAAGACAGTATTTTAACGATTCTCAGGCTCAAAAGGAGTAGTACAGTCATGAATCTCCCCACCTTCACTAATTCAAAATGATTAAAACTTTTCTTACATTATTTTTGTATTGAAATAAGTGGGGGTATCTGTCTATATATAGGCATTACCCTTTATGAATATTCCACACCTCTAAGAGGCTTTTCCCAATCCTCCAAAAACATATCCATAAAGATCATGTATCCAGGAAGCACTATGGAAATTTTACCCATTCCCGAAGGTCCTTATAGTCATGTAGAATCACCGTCATTCCATATAACATTTTTAAGCTTGTGAGTAATGCTCCAAATCATCATAAAACACAAACTTCATGAAGCTTAGTCTTTTTAAAACTCATAAATTTACCATATTTGAGATGAGGAAATCCAAGAAAGACACCTTTCATGAATCTTTGTCCTTCATCCTGATTTAGAGTAATTTTTTTTTTCAAAAAATAAGAAATAACAGCACAATAAAAAAATGAGGATATATTGTACTATTATATCACTTTCTTTAAAAACTATCTGATCAGAATAGTGTGTATTGACTAGAAAAACAGACTAGACTATGTTTCTAGCTCTGATTTATGATAATTTGTGGTTCCAATATTCTTCTAGTTTGGGTTTGTTGGAAATATTTTTAGATAAATTCAATAAATAAATGACATCAATCAAAAACTGGGATGGAGAGAAATTAATCATCCAGTACTTTAAGTCTTTGTGGGAAAAGATCTGTATAAATAACAAGAGGGGTATCATGAACTTGGTTCTTGTATTTTGGAACACATAAAGATTCCATGCTAATCTCTAATAAAAATGAACTATTTCCTCCTAACACCCAATTCTAATTTTGTCATATAATTATTGCAAACTATTTTATCATAACACATAATTCTCATCGTGTAATAGAAGCATTGAATTGTTTTTCAAAAACATGAAACCAAAAAACATTTATAACATTGAATTTCTCCATTCTCTCCATTTGGAAATAATCCCAATGAACCTGTATTTGTACTTATAGAGATAAAAAAAACTCCCCCCAGATCGTATCTAAAACTTCTATAAATAGATTAAAAAAATTATCCAAAGTAGGGAGATGTGAAAAACCATAACATCATCATGAACTAGGCGGTGGCTAAACACTGAGGTTCAACCTATGTTTCTCAAAGATTTATACCTGTAAAAGGCTTAGTCATAATTTCATCCACTTGATAGTCAGCTCCAACAAGATCTATTATAATCAAACCTTGTTCAAAATTGTTTTTGATGATGCGATATATAATGTAAGTATTATTGGTATGAGAGTGCTGGACCAGATTCTTTGTAAGATAGATCAAATTCTTGTTATTACATGGAATCACCATTGACTATTTTACCACATCACCAATATCAACTAGTTGTTTTTTCATCCACAATGGCAGAGTGAAATAATTTGTAAAAAAGATATACTCTTCTTGAGTCATACTAAGAGAAGTGATTTCTTATTTTTTGCTCAACTAGAGCACACATTTTTTCCTATGAAGAAAGAACCACCACCCTTTGGTATTTCAATCCACCACATCTCCAACCCAATCATCATCATAAAATGATGATAATTTTTTCTCTCTTCTTTCTGAAAAGTATAACCCAAAATTGACTATACCTTGAATATAACTCATGATTCATTTAACTTATTCAAATTCAATCCCTTCAATTTACTTTGAAATAGGGTTTCTAAGAATGTTTCAATGTTGATATCCATCCATGATTCAATCAAGTATAATAAGATTCCAAGGATTATTCTATATAGTTTCAGATATAGAGATATACCATCCTTTTTCTTTCTTGGTTTTTTCCCAACCACAATCTAACTCGATATTGGTTAGGTTCATGAATGTTTAATTTCATTATAATCTCTCATAGGTATTTAACAAAAGAAATGAAGCATTAATACTTCTTGTGAATCACTTGCATCCAAAAGAAGTATGTGAGTTCAACCATCATCAAAATTTCAAATTCTAATTTCATGTTATTAAAAAATTATTCTACTGATCCCTACCTACTTCAACTAAACACAGTATTGTATAAATACACAATCACCATAAGTTTATCTCTATGATAATTCTTTGCATATATATAATGGGAGACACCTCCTCTTTGAATCCCAAGTTTCTTGAGTTAATCATTGAGTTAAGAATACCATTCTCATGGTGCCCTCTTTAGACCATGGTGATCCTTATTTAATCATCAAACCTCTGTTTGATCATTTATTATAATAAATACCACTGATTGTTAAATATAGACCTCTTCTTTTGTAACTCTATTTAAGAATTAGGTTTTGACATCCATATGATAAACATTGTACTCTCTATAAATTTCCCAGGTTTGGAAAATTTTGATTGACTCTAGTATAGCTACCAGAGAAAATGTTTCTTCAACATCAATGCCTTTAATCATTGAATAGCCTTATCACACTAAATGTGCCTTATTTATGATCACATTTCCATGATCATAAAATTTGTTTTTAAATATCTTTATTTTTCAAATCTCATTTTTATTTTTAGGTATCTTAATAAGATACGATGTTCGGTTATTGTCAATATAATAAAGTTCTTCATTCATAGACTTAACTCATAATTCATCCTTTTCGGTTTCATTAAACAGGGTTGGTTCTACAATTGATAGATTGGAATAATGTTATTAATTCCTCAATATCCTTATCTACATAGGTGTGTTCTAATCCCCAATGATTTTGGATCAATAAATTTATTATCATTAATTTATATTATGAGGTTTTGATGAAGTTTCACCATCCCTGGTCTCCTATTATGATTCTTATTATGAATTATCATCATTTAATGAGCCCTAAATATTTTAAAGTTCTACTATTTTGGCATTTGAATATTCCCCTAGTCAAATTTACTCTTCATCTTATATCATATTGGAATATGAGATCATTGAGGTATTTATGGTTTTATCTTCAATGATCTTGACAAAACATTATTAAAAAATTCTTCCATGATGATTATTGTAACATTTATAGGCTTTACTCTTTATTTAATATTTAAGGAATATTCCATTATCTAAAACATCACCATACTAGTCTTGAATGAATTATTTGTTTTGGTTGAAGAATTTACTTCTAAAATAAGAAAATAATTCAGTTAGGGATTTATTACATACCATAACTCTTATAGTTTCTTGGTTTCTCCCATAAAAGACCTATTTGATATTGAGTGTACACCACTTCTTGAATAGTCTCTTTTAGGCAATGAAGAGAAATAAAACACTCAATCAACATAGTTCTATCTATATTGTTGACATGTTGATTTATACATTCAACAACTTCATTATGCTCTAGGGTTATCACTATATCCAAATCATGATTTATTCCTTTTTTGAGGTAATTTTCAAATTCAATTGATGTATATTCTCCTATATTTTCAGATCCTAGAATATTGATTGTGAAACCAATTTCATTCTCAGAAATTTGATGATAACTTTTCATGAAATCAAGAACATTCTATTATATATTTATATTAATTAAAAAAAATCCATTTTACTATAACCATCAATAAAATGAATAAAGTACCACTCTCCCTATATTCCATCCACATTTATTAGAACACATATATCTATGTGGATAAGATCAAGATAGTTCAAGGCCCTTTTGTTCTTTTCATGCTTGCATGAATCAAATTTATTTATTCAATCATGATAAAAATCCAGAATGTCAAACAAAATCATAAGATTAGATATATCTTTCTTTCTTCTTTGATTAATGTGATCCAACCTCTAGCGCCATAAGTTGTTTTCTTCTTGAACTGTTAAGTAAATTTTTTTCTCTTTTCTATCAATATGGTATAAATTCATATATGTTCATCGTACTCTAATGGGAGAATAACATATATTTCCAATGATAGAAAAACTATTTTGATTAAATGTCAATATCAGTCTCAAGTCAGAAAGTTTACTCACACTCATGAGATTGTGATGAAAACCATCGATATAGAGAACTTTAATTTTCATTAGTTTGTCATTTTTCAATTTTGTACTTCCACTATCTTTGATTTTTCAAGCTTCGTAGTTTCCAAATCTCACTATTCAATCATCCTTTTTTTAAAATTATTTAATAAATCTAAATTTTACATCATGTGGTATGAGCATCCACTATCCAGAAACTAAGTAATAATGTTCTTTGTACCTTTGAGGTATATTTATAAAAGGTTTCTTTTCAAGATTTTCTTATTTTCTTTCCAGGTGATAACTGTTTGATGGAAATAAAAATTTTTCCTTTCCAATATATTTTCTATATGCTTGGATTCATCATATTTATATTCTTCTTCCATATAAGAATACCTATTTGAAAATTAAATTCTTATTGGTTAACAAGTATTGACTTTACTCAGAAATCTGTAGTTATAGTTCCCACCTTTCCTCTACCTGTAATGAATATATTTATGGCCATTGTAGAAAAAGTGAAGACAATATCCAAAGAAACTATTTATTCTGTATGATAAACGATATAGTCTCATTCCTATTTTTTAGTTCCATGTTCTTTCTCATTTAGATATCTCTTTTCCTCTTCATATTAGGACATGTTATGACTAAGAAAGATAAATAATTGACACTTCATAATGGGAAAAATATTCTCACTTCTATTTTTCTACATGTCCTCTAATATGTTAATGATTCTGGACTGGAGATCCTTTCTTTTTTTACTTGAGGATTATTTTCATCTCTATTTTCTATTTTTTAAAGCATTATTTGTTGGAACATTAGGTTCTATTGTTATATAATCAATTTTTTTTGCTTCCCTTTATTTTAGCTCTTCCCATTTCTAGATGTTGATGTTTTTGTATCACACCCAATTCCACTTTTCCCATAAATGTGGATCTTGGATCATTCAAGGCTTTCTGTAACACTTCAAAACCATGTTTATCTCTTTATAATAGCTCTACATATTAGAATATTACGAACTATAATTTCTCCTTTATTTCATGTTATTTTGATTTAGTCTCCAATTTAATATTTAGAGTAATAACTTATTCTTGAGGTTCCCTAACTATTTTATTCTTCTATTCTAGTATTGATTTAAGATCATTGATAAATTTTTCCTGCTCATAATTCCTTAGATTAAATTCCTCGACTCTTTCCAATATTTCAAGAGTTGTCAAATGTTATTATTCCCCTACATCCAATTGATCAATTAATGCTTCAATCTAATCAACATACTACGATTACTCTTTGAAAATTTCTACCATATTTCTATTTACCTTTCATTTAATTTCAATCTTATCAAGACCACCCTCAAGTCCCACCTTGATATCAACAACACCAATAAAATGATCATATCTATATTTTTTATGGTTCCACCATTTCAAATATAGACATCATGGATGTTTGGGGTTTAGATATAAACTCTGGTTCAGAATTCTCAAAAAAATAATTATCATCTGGTTATTCCTTACATATAAAAGTATTTTTTTGTAATTTATTTCTTGATTTGAAGTCCCCATTTTGGGGTAACCTTTTTTGAGGATTCTCTACAAATTCTACATGACTTTCTTCATCATCAAACTTTCTTGAGCACCAAGAGGAAATGTTCCCAACTCAACCACATCGAAAAAATTGCATAGAAAAATTTACTTCGTATCTAAATTTCCCATGTATAATTTATTTTAAAAAAAAATTCATCTTCCTCATTATATTGATCAAAAATATCTTTATAAATATGAATTTTTTCAGGGGATTTTAATTCCATTTCTTCACTTACTTGAGTGGTTGCATCTTCTAGTTTGACTGTTATTACATAATCCACCCAACTCCTTAGGGGATAATCTAGATAATGTTCAGATAGATCCCTTTCCTCATTATCTGACACTTTAGGATTATATAGGGGTGGAATCCTTCTAAATATTTTCATCACAATCCGTATATATTTAATTTCTTCACAAAAAAAATTAAATTTCTCCAACAAATTCATCAATTTTGTTAAAAAAATCTATATTTTCATTTGGATTCATTTTCAGATCATTGAACTTATTGTGAGAAAATTAGAGTTTGGCCTCCTTCACACTATTATCGCCCGTGTATATATTTTACAGTTTCTCCCACATGGTGTTGGATGAAGTGAAACTCATTAATTTTAAAAATATTTGATTACATATAGATGTAATAATGTAATTTTTTTTACTTTCGATTCTACAATGATCATTTTTTAGTTTGTTTGACTCATTGAAGGAACTATCACATTAGTGACCGAAAATCCCTTTGCTGTTGAGAAAATAACATCCATTTAAAGGAATATTAGACGATATCTCATCATGTTATCCCAAATCTAGAAGATTATTACATAAAAGAGGTTTAATCCCCTAACATTCACATAATTATCTTTGAAGAGAATAGAGGTTAAATTTTACTCTAATAACCTCTATGCTTTAATACCATATATAAGACTGTGAAACACCCTGAAAGGGAAGGGGTGAATTTCGGTGTCAAAATTTTCTTTTAAATCGACGGACCATGTTCCCAAATTTTTTATGAACATGTTAAACACATCTGATGGAATCATGAAATATTGAAACATTCACATGTAATGATTCAACAAAATAATTTTACTTGGTTAACTAATAAAGGCTATTCTAAGGAGAAGATGCCAATAGTGGATCGGTTTTACATGAATCCACCACGATTCACTAGTTATTGTGGAATAAAAAAGTTTATACATAGTCACTCTATGCCAGTCACATTTCTTTAACAATAGTTTAGGCACAAGACACTGCCGATCTTTGAAAACTTCCATTGACTCCACCTAGATCACTACATTGGGTGAATTATTTCTCATTTTAATTTCATGGAGTTTATATCGGTAGATTGAAATTAGATTCTTTATCCCTGAATGGAATGAGACTGTTCTTTCACCATAGTATTTAGCTCATGCACTTGAAAGCACTATTCACTAGAACTAGATGTTCAACACAACTATTCAAAAATCTCATACCCTTTGTGAAACCCTCTATATGTTTCAAAGAAAAAAAACTTTTACAAACCCACAAACATATGAGAAACTCATTCAAAAAGCTCCTTCAAGGAGAAAACTAAATTTAAGAAACACTAATTCATCCCAGAATTCATAGTCTTTGTGAAATTCATTTTCCATATATACCTAAGCATTGGTCAAGACTAATATAGTATTTTTGCGATGATGAGTATCGTAATGAGTACTAGATTGGAAAATTTATTGACGTTCACAAATTTAAAATTATTTGACTTTTTATATAATTCTTTTTTATCTTCAAATAATTGTGGGTCACTTCCTATTTATAGGCACAACCCTTCATGAAGATCCCACGCCTCCAGTGGCCTTTTTCTGAACATCTAAAAACATGTTTGCGATGATCCAATATTTACATGTAGTATCAAATTTATTTATAGGATTCCAAAAATGATTCTATATGAAAGTTAAAAAATATATAAAGTGGTTCCCCATTATAGAAATAATATAATATGCGATGCTAAAATACAGGGGGAGTTGTTGGAGAATATACAAATTCTATTTATCCACATATGAGATGGTGATGTCATATAAATTGATACCAGAGGTGGTATCACTAGTTCTTTAGAAAAAAATGGTATCAATTGAAATGTTTTGAAACATCTTATGATAATTATTTATTAAAATAAGAACATTTAAGGGGAAAGTGGGAACCCTCACAACATAATAGATATAGTACCAAAGGATATGACAGATATGTTAAAGAAAATAGTGAGTTATTTAGAATAATTTTTCCTAAAAAAAATCCAGGGAATAGCATTTACCTGAATGTCAGGGAAATTCTTCAATATTCCCTTGTATAGAAGCACCGATTTGTCCTAAAATTTATGTTATTCCTCCTTTCTAATCTTTACATTGTTGAAAACTCTAAGCATAATGTGATCCTTATTATCAGCCCCCTCACCTTGCTCCTTTTTAGTGTCCACATGAATTGGTCTCATATTATTTAATGACTTAATATCCAAAGTATCCTCAACAATTTATTCATCCGTGTGCCTGAGTAGTTCCATATGTTCTAGCATTGAGTACATTTGCATCACAGAATCATCTTTGGAACCTGCTTCACGATGCTTCCCCTGACCAATCAACTCCACACCACCTGTAGGAGTACCTAGAGAAGTAGTCTCGCATCCTGCCTTAACTGGGCCCTTGGAGATGGCAACCGCCTCCTATTGATGAGGGTCATTGGACCTGTTTAGGGTTGAGATACCAACCATTATAGAAGCCTTCAGGGAAAACTTTCCCTTACAACTAGATCGTTTAATAAGAGGGATATGTAGGTTGAAGTAACCCTTCCTTCATCGCACCCTCTAATTGTTCAAAATTAAGCTAACTAAATCCATGATTTTGTTCATGCCCTTCCACATAGAGGATCTAAGGCCGTCCTCCACTATGGCCAGTTCCTTGGAATCATCATGGTATGAAGAATCATCCATTTCTTCTTGGGATATTTCTACATCAACAAAGGGGTCCTATATGTGAACCACCACTGCAAATTCATCATTATTATGGTAGTATTCTTCTCCCAAAATTGCAAACCGTTTTTGAGAGGTCACATTTCCCCCCTTACTTTAATCTTCTTAGTATTAGAGGAGACTTTTAGGGCCTTCTTTGGCTTGTATGGATCTAATATCCACTCAAGTCCTCAACCCATAAATTGGAAATGATTTGGGATGTCATCAAATACCAGGAAATATGGAGCCTCCTTGGTTTCATGTGACTTTCTGTCATCCTTTAACATGACAAATTCATCAGGTTTTGTTAGAGTAATCTTCTATGGTGCCTATGTAGTATCTTGTAGGACTTCCCTCACTTCCTAACCTTCCATTGGAATGGCCTGATCGACATCTGTAGGAAGGGACGTCTCCTCATTATAAAACTTTCACACCTACATGTCCTTGCCTAAAATTCTTGGCAAGGAGCTTCCACACAGATCACATCACATTCTATCAAACACATCTGGAACAAGTGGCCTTGAATCCTTTGGAATTCCTTTCTTGACTACATCTGAATAACACCCCCGTCCTGTGCCCAAAGGATCTGGCCTGGATCAATCACCACCCATTCAAATAAGGGACCCACTATCCTATATATCTAGAGATTTATCCATACGTTCATCCCCTGCAACATTTACCTTGGAATTGGGCCCAACAGACAGACCAGTGTGGTCGACCTAAGAAGAACCTAGAACCTTCTTCCAACATTCAAGATGAATATGAACCTATCTATTAGAGAATGAACAATGCTTTGTCCAAGATTTGTAGACAATCACTCGAAAATACCTAGACTCCTCCCCAATCACGATCCACACAACATAGGGTGGCGGAAGAGAGAGATCCATTTCAACACAAAAACATTCCACCATCAGATGCATCATAGTGGAAGTCCTATGATCTACATGGAGGAAACACCCAATGGAGTTACCAAAAGAAGGAATTAACGCCAAATTCTGTAAGGGCAGTGGGAGGCTAAGAAGTTGAATCCAAATCACCATGGTTGAAGGGTCCTACTCATATAGAGATTTAAGGACCACTAGAGAAGATGAAAGTGAAATCCTCGAATAGATCTTTCTGATCTAGACCATGCCCGCACCAGATCTTCCTCACTTGAGAAGCTGAGAAGAATCTATCGTGGCCCTAACTGCCTAACAACCGCATGCTTGGATAAACCCCATTCCTCATTCACATACCTAATAAAGAAATCAATATGGGTCCATCTCTGCATGAACCATTCCACTGAAGATGAAGAAAGGAGCCAAGAGGCTGCAGTAAAATCCTTCGGAGAAATCAGAACAATTGGTTGTCCATGGAGGACCCTTGGAACCTTTGGGAAGATGAAAATTATAGGGAAGAACAAGAGGTCCTATGATAGAGGAATCAATACCGAGACCCTTAAGACCCCTTTTGAGAAACATCACGATCATGAGAAAGAGAACCCTCTCCTGACAAAGGAGGGGCCACCGAATCCTCCATCATTACTAGGGCATCACAGTAGGGAGTTAGTACACCCAGAGGATCCCAAAAATGTTTTGATACATGGACAACATATTTATTGATCTTATTTATTATCTACTAATGGAATTTTTGAGTATTACTAAGTTCACAAGATGTTTCAACGATTAAAAAACTTATGTCGCTTGAATTGGTGAATGTAAGTGTGTTACATGGAAATATTTGAGATGGTAGACTTGATTTTTTTCCAATATTGGGATACATATTAGTATGATTAAATGATTTTTTAAAGAAATAAATTTTAAGTGGTAAATTCAGGCAATGAATTATTAAATAGAATGCATAAAAAAAGTATAAATGGTTGGGAATCCAGATGGTGGAAAATAGAGAATTATTTTATCATTTAAAAATTAGTATTATCTTCTGTCTAAAAAGTCAATCAAATAATGGTGTTTAAGTGTTTTGTTTGAAAAGGTGTGTCAAAAAATGATATTAGCAAGATGGGATAAGGCTATAATCTGAAAATAAACTATTAGTGTATAGAGATGAATGATCAAGAAATATAATTATTTGAAAATTTATTTTTAGGGGATTGTGTAGATGATAGAATTTTGAAATAGGTTTTTATATCCTAGTGTAAATTTTCATATAAAGGACGTTCATAAAAGAGGGTGAGAAAAAAATCTCTCTTTTTGGATATCAAATCTTCATGGTCTACTTGAAGACTATTCAAAGAAAAATTTTCATTGACCAAGAAGGAAAAAATGTGACTGGAAACCCATATGGAGTTCTGAGATATATATGTAGATATATTAATGAAGGATCTAGATACACCCATGGAGGGATAACATTAAAGATAAAATTTGGATATAAAAAGTCCCTTTACATTTTATTACTAAAGGTAGAAAAAATAGTTTATAAAATCCAAATCATGGAGGAATATTAGATTAGAAGTGGAAGGGGAGAGAACATCTCCATCCCTTGAAAGAACCTGAATTTTATGAGAGCATTGTAAATAAAATATAGTAGAGGAAAATGTTATAAATAGTTGGTTTAAAGGTGAATTTTTGAAAATAAATTTGTATGATGGATATTTTACAAGGGAATTTTGAAGACATGGTGTTTTGGATAATGTAATAAAGAAGAACATGGTTACCATATACATAGAAACCATATTTCTAATTTTGTAAAAGATACATGATAGTGAATGAATTTGGAAGTTGAGAATGTATTATGGGAGTTTAATAAATCATTTAAATCATGAAAGAGAAGTCATGGATATTTAATGTCTGAAAGAGATATATTGGATGTTTAGCAGATGGAAGTACATATGTATGAAGTTATCATGGATATGAATAGTTAATTATTCAATTTTTATCAGAAATAGAATCTCAAAATTTGTTTTATAATTAATTCAAGAGTTTTCTGTATTATTCTTTCCTGGTAAAGGTTATAGAAAGTTGAAAAGTCATGTGGAATTTCACCCAGTACCTCAGATATTTTCTATGAAGTTAATTTAAATCATTCTAAGGAATGGATATGTAAGTTATTTGGAGGGATTAAAATTTTAAATCCATAAAGGTAACTTATATACATAATATTTTTTTAGGTTGTAGTAGAATCTAGAAGTGTTGAAGTTCCAATTATGTATAAATTTTTTTATCTAATACATAAATATTATTTTTGGAGTTCATAGAGATTCGATAATGAATTGAGATATTTAATATTTTTGAGGTCATACATAAGTTTTTTATTGGTTTTGTGTATGAAGTACTAGGAGAGGAAGAATTTATATATGGTAAAACCATACTAATCACATAATGATTTTATGAAGATGTGTAATGTATTCTGAATAATTAGAAGGAAATTGTAAAGGCATGAATCACTACATCTCATAAACATCAATGCACACTCTATTTGAAACTCTAAGATACATTAGAACATGATAAGAAGCTATATTAAAACTCTAAAATCCATCAACCAGGGAATATTCACTAAATATGGAACTCAAATTAGAATATTTTTAAAAACAAATGTTGGGTTTTTTCATTCCAATTCCAACATTGTAAGAGATCCATGTTATGTATTAATATCTAGGAGATGTTATGACCAACACTCTCTCGAGTTCCATCTTGATGTTAATAATACCCTAATGTGTTATTGGTAGTCTTCTTGATAATATAAATTTTAGGTAATGATTTATCTTCATTGGTTTATTTATTATGTAAAAATCTTTAATTCAAATGATAACGATTGATGTATTTTCTAGGTTTTTACTGTTATATTGATGTAGTTACATACTGGAAGACCTAATAATCTTTATATGAATTTTAAAATTATGTTACTTCTAATGTAATGTATGGAGGTTATTTGAGGATATGTTATAAGAATATTACATATTGAGAAATAGTTTAGGACTATAATATCTAGGAAACATACTACTAGTTATTTATATGAGAATAAAATCTAGTGTGATGTAGTTTCAAGAAGATAATAAGGCTATATTTCTTTGTTGGGTGTCTGGTTAAGAATTTTTCAGCATTCCATGTGGATTACAATATTTATTATTAGAGGTAATTTATGGTTGATATTTTGGTCAGGTAAGATTAAGGATTCCTATGAATTTTTTATATGAGTTAAGATGATGATATTTAAGAGAGGTCATGAATATTATGAAGAATTAAATAAAAGGATTTATATGTGTTTCTGTATTTAATGTATGGAAAATATATTAGTATAGATAATTGTTGAATATTGACTAAGAGATGATCATGATATTGATAATGAAAGAAGATTTAAATATTGACATATTAAAATAAAAATTATCACCAAAAAAATTCTATGAATAAAGAAGAAGTGGAGAATATTAATAAAATATAGAGTGAGAAAACTATCACAGAATGTTTATTTTGGAAAATAGAGTGCCATCAATATATCTAGATAAGAATAAATAAGAGAGGGTGGAATATACTACTACATCTAGTTTAGATAATGAAGGAATTAGTCCATAATAGGGTTTTATTGATAAATATGTGTTTTTTGAAAGATGAATATTAAAGTAGGCCATAGTACATATTCTACATTTGGTCATTGGAGATGGGTAAAACAAGATAATTCTTGTGTGAAATTATCCTTATATGGAGGAGAAGTGTTTCTATACTTAAGGAAGACACAAAATTTAACTCACTAAAATGGGTTGAACAAATTTTTCATTAGGAATTGGACTAAAATAAACACAGAGATCAATATATCATCTATGTAGATTTTAGGATTCACATCATTCATTATTACTATGGAGATCATGTAGGATCACACATGATTTTAAACTATTGAAGCCATTACCCAAATTAGTGCGCATTTGAGAAGAATAGGAAGTGGTCCTTGGGTAAGGAGTTTTCAAACCCTAAACATCATAAAAGAGTTTTTCTTGGTGAGGAGTGGCTATGACTGATTCTGTATTCACTGAAGTTGTGTAGTAGTTGATTTTTCTCATCAACACATTATCACTGAGTTCTCACTTGATTAATTATTTTTAAAATAAACTATCTAAAATCATCCTATACATTTTTTGATTTCTTTTTTATTGTTTTTATAAGAGTTCCATTAAGAGTAAAAAGTTGAACAAGAGTAAAAAAGTTGACCATATTTCCTCATAATGTGGGAACAATATTTAACAGGAGAATAAAAATAAAAAATAATAATCTTATTTGGGAAACTTCTAGATTCATACTCTCTATTAGGTTATGTCAGTTTATAATAGCCTCTGTGTCATTAACCAGATACCATACCTAAATTCTAAACTCCATTATCTTATGGGCTGATATACTTTTATCAATTAAACTATTAGGTAAATATGAGATTTTAGGGAAAGGTTCAGTATTTCGATATTGAATACCAGAAAACAAGTACAAAATATTCGATTTTAAAAAAGCTATTTTTTCTCACTAATTGATATAGACTCATAACATTTTTAGAATAAGGTTATGATGATATAAAAAAGGTTAAATTCACAAAAAATATTGTTAAAATAGATAATGAGATGTGACATGAGTCATACCGTGAATATATTTTATGGACACTATATAAATTCTTACTCTCATAGTGATAAGGAATCACCCCATGATCATCATTAGTGAAAGGATATTAAAATATGACTAGGTATCTTGAAATACACCATAAAAGGGTAATAGTTCTAAGTATTGAATGAAAAACAAGGGGGATGGGGTTCATCAACTATTTAAAAAGAAAACCAGTGCTAACCCAATCACATCACAATTGTAACTGCTGCAGAAAAAATCTTTAAAACTAGACCAAAAACATTATGAAAAAGTGAATGTCAAGAAAAAATGTCCCCTATCAATTAATAATACAAAAACCATGAAAGGATAAAACCCCCCAAAACTCCCTAAAATACACAATTATCTCTCATAACTTCACACAGCTCAACCTATGCTATGGTGAAGAAATTTTCCATAGTGAACCACTCTTACATAATAAAAAACCATGGAAATTACACATATCATGCCTCATATGTGATATTAACTAAAGGGAACCAAACTCCTTGAAACAAAATCCTTGGTACCATGATGTGAGGGAAAAATGTCGATATAAAATGGAAAATCACCCTTCAATGTAATTCATAAACCTAAAAAACAATAAAGTTTCCAAGAGAGAAAAACATAAAAAGATGTTATATCCTACTAAATTCTTGTCTTTTCATCTAAAAAATATCATCCTAGTCAAATATTTGACGTTACTTATTACATATCTTCCCTTCATATTCCCATGAGATCTTCTAATGGTTCCCATGTTGCCAAAATTCTTAAACTGAAGTTATTATTTTACCTCAAAAGGTCTTATCATACCAATCCTTGATCTGCACTAGGTATTTTGCTAATTCAATATCATTCTTGATATTTTATTCTCCCTAGTTGATTATTTAAAATGACTTTTTCATATACTTTTTCATCTATATCATGTAAAATACATTGTTCACCTAGTCTAATAGATTGGTTAATACTAGAATATATGAAACCTCTCTAACTCTACACAAAATCTAGAATGGTTTGATAAATCATAGGGGTATATTTCTTCCCTAACCAGATATCCTCAAACAATTTCACGTTGACACGTTTAGAACCATATAATTTTTTTAAACTCTAAAATACACTATCATAACTTCATGTAGAACTTATGACAAATATAAACTATCCACATGTTCTCTTGGATCAACTACAGTTTATTTATCATAATCCACACTAACTCGTCCACTATTAGTAAAAAAATCCAATATCCATACAAAATATGTGTAAACAGTGGGATTTTACACATAGGACCTCCAAAGTAGCCCTGATAATTATGGAGTGGTGGACGTTTTTGAATGAAAATTTCCATGAAGGTACTCCACCACCTAGATCTAGCAGAAATATGACATGAAATCCCTCAGTATATCATCAGTAATTTGAATGGTCATTACAATTTACCCACACATATGTGGGTGTAATTCTATATTAATCTGAAACATAGCCTCTAATTATTTATTCACACTCTTATATAATTAGGATATGAATTAATAATCATGATTAGAGGTGATCATATATGTTATTCCAAACAACATAAAGATCTCACTGATATAAAAGAGGCCAATGATTTATAATAAATTCTATCCCCAAATAGAAAATAAGTCAGCCAAATAGAATATTAGATCAATAATCACACAAATAAAATCATGACCCTACACCGAACATGTAATTACCTTCTCAAATTATATCAATATACCATCACACTTCCACTTTGGAACCTTAAGGGGTTGAGAAAAACCTAAAAGAACATGGCACTTGACCATCACCTTATAATAGGTAAGGCATCATGCTATAAAATTATAAATATTCATCTTTATACTAGAAATAAAAAATTTACACCTCAAGTCATAGTACATATCTATCACACCAGAATATTATTATATGGGGGAAATGTGAAACTCCCTCAACACCTCCTTACATAATGTGATGGGAATTTCTATCTTCTCTCAAAATAGTACGACGTGTTCTCCAAATTCCTAAAATCCGTATGGATCATTTCATAATTATATATAGTGATTTATAACCTCAAATTCAAGGTATCAAAAATAAGAATACCCTACTTACTATAAAAGTGGAGATTCTATGATTGTGCAATATTTTTTTCACGTTTTTTATTAATATTTTATATTATTTATACTCTTATTTTTAACCTCATTCCAAATAAAATGAATAATTGATGGTTTTTTATATATTTTAAAAAGGTTTAATTTTTGATATTAAATGTGATTTGTATATTTTTATTTCATTGAGAAGATAAACATACATTTATTTGGGTAAATTTTGATTATTGAATGAGAAAATACTGGATAAGGAAAGTTGAATATGAATAGTGGGAAGATATAGATAATTGAAATGGTTTTGAAGAACTTAAATTATATTAATTAATATGGATAATAGGTTAGATGGGATATAATCGGGATAATTATAGAATGATTAAAAATTCTTATCTCTATGCATGGATCAACCACACTGCATCCCAAACACATTTGCAAGGAGAAGAGAGCCATGCCAGATTAAAATACCTCCTTGTTAGAATAAATGGTGCTTTTGTTAGGTTTACATTTGGGAATATCAATGCGTTATATTCAAATATCTCATTCAATTATTGATTTAGAATCATTTGTCTTAGAGGGGTTTTATATATGAATAATTTAGAAAACATTATCACTATATGAGATTAAATTTATGAATGTATAGGATGTGAATGATTAAAACCCCATCATCCACCACTATGTAAGAATCAATTGGCCCCTATGTTATACTAAAATGAATCTCTACCATTTCTTGTTGGTTAACATTTTTTAAAGGTTTCTTGGAAGATTAATGTTTTTAAAGTAGGCAATGTCTAAATACACTTCCAAAAAACAACTCTAATGGAGTTTTTGATTCTTGATGATGATATGAGATGAGTATCATAAGTAAATGTTATATAAGTTGAGTTGTATAAAATAAAGTCTAAAAAAAGTTTCATAAGATAATATAAAGGAGTTATACCTCTTGTAGATGTGTAAATCTAAAATCTAGGGTCATCCATGAAAGTATGACTCAATAATTTTTAAGACTACATAAGAATATTTGATCCGAAATAATCTATAATGTAAGAAAAACACAATAACTATAAATCTCATACCAAATTAATTTTAAGATACATATGATAAAATTAAAATATATAATTCCTACATAATATTAAACGGGAACCTGTTTTGGAATAATACACTCCCAGTTGGGTCTAGTATCTTCATAGGGGGTATATGATGCGTTGTTTTTCAAATATAGGGATTAAATCACCAAAACTCAAGAACTGATGTGCATTGGACCATAAGATCAAAATAGAAAAACCAATTAGTATTTATGAAAATCATTTAAATACATAGATGTGATATATGAACACATGTTTTATATATAGTAGTAGTGACATGAAAATTATTCCACTTTTCATGGTATGGATAAATTCGGTAAATTGGTAGAGAGGTTCCCATGTGGTGATAATTTAACCCATATTAGGATCATAGGTTGATGAAATAAGTATCAAGATTGAAGAAAGTGTAAAAATATCTTGTCAATGGTTTAAATAGGTTATAATCCTAATATTTACATAATACATTGATGACATCTATGTATCATGAATCATTCAAAAATTCAATTTCCATACTTATAAAAGGAAATGGAATATTTTTTATAGGGGTTGAAAATTTCCCCTATCCCTTTATAATGGTGCTTTTCATCATTAGTGATGGTATTCTAATCTCTCATGGTTGAGTTATGGAGACTCTCCCCACCACTCACCTTTAAATTCTGTTTGATTTGGGTGATTTTTCTCCCTAGTTTTGTTTCATGAGTTTTTTTTGGAATGTAATAATCTATTGATATTGTTCATTATTCTCATGTGATTTAAAATTTATTCTATCTGGATTTTATTTTCACACATTTTCTTTATATTTACTATTTCTACTTTGATGAAGAATTATGAGTTGTAAATGATTGACCAGGTTCCTTAATCACTTAGGTAAGGTGGAAGTAGTTCATGTAGTGGATATTTCATACTTTTATTGAATTTGAACAATCTAAGGGAGAGTTAGTTGTTAGGGTTTTATCTATTTTGAGTGAGAAAAGCGATTAATTTTTTGGGGATGAATTATGATATGATAAATATATTTGGGTAATTACTGTGGAAATTAGACAATTTCAATAATTTTTATAATTTTTCAAAAATAATCACAAACCTGGATTTTTTGACATTATATTTAAAAAAAATCAATTATCACCTGGAAAAAAACATTCTCTAAACAATGTAAATCAGTTCCTCCTCATGAGATATTATGACTCACATCACTATAAAAAAATATACACATAATTTAAATAATTTCCTTGAACATCACATGGTAGTTGATTCTAGTAATTATCTCCATTTTTGGAGTGGCATGTCAATATTCATATTTTCTTTTCCTTTTTGATATTAATGGTTTGAGATATTTTTAATCTATGACTAGAACATACACTAATGAACTCCTATTTTTTGATCCAAACGTTTAGTGGAAATTTATATAAAGTTAATGGAATCCTAAAATCATTAAATGCCAAAGTGGTTATAAAAACTTATAATTAGGTGAAGTAAAAATTTCGGGAATGGATTTAGAGATACTTTAATTAATTTTTTTAGTAATTAAAATAGTATAAATTTAAAAAACGAGATACATATAATAATGATAGCTTGTTTAAAAACTCTCAAAGAATTTTGGAATAGGTTTAAAAAGTTTTATACTTGTTGTCAATATCAATTCAAATATGAACCTTATTTCATGGTTTTATAATGAAAATGAATTTTTAAAAATGAAAGAAACTTGTTGTATTCTTCTTTATGAGGTGATGTCATTGATAAGTATCCAACCAAGGCCAAATAATTGATTGAAAATATTTCTCAAAAGTAACTACTATCTGAAATAAGTAATAAAACCATAATAGATTCTCGTGAGGTAAGTTTATTGAAACTCCCTTACTTGAAATAAATATTGAATATATAATCATTATTGTGAGGTAAATGTCATTGAGACACACATTGGAACCACAATACCAACCTTCTAAAAATGTATTGTTTATTAATCTATAGTGCACTACATATAATACACAACTCTAGTAAATTGAACCAATACATTTGAAGATATGTACTCAAGTCTAAATTTACAACAACCAAAGAAGCGAAATGTTTAATTAATATTATGAAATATAAAATAGAATTGAAAATTAATGAAAACTATTCCCAAAAATATTTTTACAAAAAAATTTATGAAAGATGAGAAACCAAGGAAAACCACTAAAATGTTATCAATACCAATAGATGAATCATAAAACATCCATTAAGTAATTATTAAAACAACAAGTAAAAAATAAATTCACTCAATAAACTAAACTATAAAATTAAGGAACCCAAATTGTACAGTTTTAGAACCATTTTGGTTAAATTATTTCCACTTTAAACACTTTTATGAATCAAATATTAGGTAATATTATTACTCAATATATTCTTAAACCAAAAATAAGTTTATGTGACATTACATTGAAAATATTTATGGAATTCTAAAATGACTTTATTGCACAAGAAAACTCAAACCACACTCATGAGGTGGTGGGTTACACTTTAATGAAGTGCTTTTTAAGGGAGGGGAATGAGAATAAAAGATAGAAGAACTACATGGACCATCACCATCATTTCCATCATGAATTATCCAAACCAAGAAAATAGACTAGGAGTAATTGAACAATGATTTTATCAAGACATTGAGAAATATTGAATCAATATCCCACTTTTATAAGGTATTAGTGAAATACCCATGTATGATGAAATTATAAAAGTAATATGAGTTATATTATTGTGAATTTTTGAATAATTTTAGTAAGGAACATGCATTACTTAATCTTTATACATATTCCTATAAAATGTCAATAACCATGTACATTTTGTACACCATACACTATTGGGAAGACAATTTTAACTAATGCATTGGCCGACCCAAACTCTATAAAAATATGAAATCAATCCATTTACTATTAGTTGAATTTTTTGGATATCAATAATATAATAATATTGGTTTAATTGGATAACTGATTAATAAAATTCATAGTTAGAGTTTTGGAAGATATCTTGGTTCAATTGAATGACTTTATTTTACAATATGGATTTTAGTCCCTTAACATGGAATAAAAATGTGTTAATTCTTATGAAAATATCATTATTTGTTTTTTCTATAATCCTCCATCATTATAATAAATGTTCATAAAGGAAAACTTTCAATGGAATTTGGTGAGTATGTATTCCATTTTAACATCATGGATTCAATGAAATTTACACTTGAGGAATAATATATTTTTGAACATGACCACATTTACATTCTATTTTGAAAAATCAGTTTTTGAATGATATTTTGAAAATTAAAACTAAAAAAAAATGTTTTTATATGATTATATGTATATGAAACTTTTTTTGAATATAATTTTCAAAAAAAAAAATAATTGAAAGTGATAATGTATTTGTTGAGGATTTAAGTGATGATTTTAATTTCCCATGTCAATTTAATGCTGAAGATGATTCTTCATAAATTCAATTGGTGGATGTTGGTGAAACAAATCTGATACCATAAAACCTAAAGCATCTATCACTATAATTAAAACCACTACTATAAAACATACAATTTTATTACCAAATATTTTGTAATAAATTACCAATGATTCTATAAAATAATTTATTAGAAAATTAAGAGATGTAAGTTTTGAAAATTTTGAAACAAAATATTAATGAACCTGGATGGATCCTTATATACACACACTTGAAATAGGACATAT
This sequence comes from Viscum album, assembly GCA_963277665.1. Lineage (NCBI taxonomy): Eukaryota > Viridiplantae > Streptophyta > Magnoliopsida > Santalales > Viscaceae > Viscum > Viscum album. Next base: position 1,774,254,251 of record OY728142.1, on the reverse strand, counting down.
AATATGTTTACAATAAATTTTTCTTGAAAATGAATCTACCCTAGTTTGATAAACTGAAATGAGTGTTATCCGTACATTACTAAGAATTTTAATAAAAGACGTGGAAAATTTTATAAACTAGAATAATATATTCCAAATCACAATAAATATGGGTGACTTGCATATCAATTTTACCAAATAAATCTAGACACACGCTCATTGATAATGATAAAATAACTTTTTCCATTGTAATTCAGAACAGTTAGTAAATGTTTATTGATGATAGAAAATGAAACCAAGTAACTTGAAAAGATAATTTTCATATTATTTTTATTGATAAAATTCTGTTAAATTTAATAGGGAAAAATTATCATTATTTTTAATGGGATTTTGGTTACTTATAGGTCCCTATTGCATTAGAGGATTAAGATAAAATGAATTTCAGATGTCTGTAGAATACATTCACATTTTGAAGGGTGATGTTTGGATTTGAAACAGACTAGTTATATTCTATAGTTGTAAGGTAAGAGTATTCACTAACTTGATTGAACACTACACAAATATACTATTTTTTATACCACATTATATCATTATATTTAAATATTATTAAAGGTATTGAAAGCATTCATAGAAAAGAATTTGTTATTGAGTTTCAAAAATATCTATTTTAGGTTTAACAAAGTGATTTTATTAGGCTATGTGATATCATAAAAAGTAATTTATGTTTGTAATTCTAATATTTAAATAAGCACATATTTACTATACCCTAATTCTGTATGTCATGTGAAATCATTTTTGTGTTTTTTGTGGTTTTATAGAATATGGATTTAATATTTTAGTAGGAGGGATTTACCTAGTTCCAAGATTATTCAAAAACGTATTTTTTCCATTTTAAATGATACATAAAGGTTGAAATTTGAATGGTGGGGAGAAGACTCACTACAACACCTATTATTAAGCCAACATGATGGGAATTTCATTTTGAATTTTTATGTTATGCCTCAAATCTTTTAATAGGTGTTGTTTTGTCACAAAAGGGGGAGGAAAAATCACATGTTATTGATTATAACCCATTGAAATTGTATATAAATTACATGAACTATAAAACAATAGATAATTATTTTATATCCAATGTTTTCACACATGATAAGTCTCATTCTTTTTTTTTGGGGACTAATGTGACTATTAATTTAGAACATGCAGTGTTATTGTACATGTTGAAGAAAGAATATGTGAAACTAAAGATATTGGAAGGTATGTTCCCTATCCAACAGTTTAACATAGAAATAAAGGATAAAAATTCTTCAGAGAAACTTATATAAAATTACATGATTTGCCTACGATGCACATCAGAAGTAGACAATCTAGATAATGTAGAGAAACACTGTAAAATTTTTAGTTACTTCTAAGGTTTCTTGCCATCTAAATAAAAATTATATTTCTAGAATTATACCCTAACTAAAATATTTTTTTGTGTCCTTACCTATGGAATATTTTAGTGATCATGTTTTTTATAGAATTATTCGTGAGTGTGAGAATTATTCTATATATAATTTATATGAAAAACTCATACGAGGAAGGAATTTTATTTTAAAAATAAGAACTACTAAATTACTTAATTATAAACCTTATTGGGCTATTGTTTTCAATATTCACATGTGTTTTAGAAAAATTGAATAAAATTTCTTCTTTTAGGAAGCATTTTTAAAATACACAAAATGATATAAAAATATTTAGATGTTATGATTTTAATAGCATATGTGGAATAAATTTAAGTTGATATTTGAAATTAATTTCGGACTTGTTTAAATTTTATTTGATATTTATGATGTTTATAAGTGTTATGAATAAAAGGCTACAGAATTAATGACTCTCTAATTTTTATTCAATTTTTCAGGTCAAAAATATTTCCCATTTTTTGTGTTCCAATGCCATAAGAAGTGACTAGGGAACTTATTTATATAGTTTTATCATGGATTAATTGATGAGGAAATATATAGTGCATCATCAGACATCAACACCATATGAAAAATATTAGAATAATAAAAATGAGGTGTCAAATTGGTAGGTGTAATAAATTTTGGAGAAAACTGTTCATCTTAACAAAAATTGATAAAGAAAGAAACTAAAATCTATATTTTATACATATAAAAACTAACTAAAAACAAATTTATTTATATTCCCATGTGGGATATTTTTTAAAAGGTTTCACCTCACAATTAAGCACAAGCATAAAGCTTTCTAAACAATGAAAAATGTTCATATGGACATTGTAAAAATTGAAGAACAAATGAAATTTAAAATGAAAGAATTTTATGAGTTGAGAAAAAGAATATTATGTTAATTAATAGCTTTATAAGGAAATTAAAAATAATCACTCTAAAAAAGAATCCTCAAAAGTATATTCTAAGGTATTGATAACATATATAATTACTCGTTGAGGATAAAGTAAATTCTATGTTTTTTTTATTCAAAAGATACTAACCCAGACATTGTTACTAAAGTACACCCCTATGGTGAGGTGGAACCATGGGGGGAGGGAATTAAAAAATTAATTTCGTAGTTAATGTCTATATGTTAAATATATTTCATCAAAACATTCTAAGGACACCCTTAGAGGAGCTTAGTCTACCTCCCACCACATATGAATAACTATACGAGTTTATATCCTTACATTACAATTATTCTTAACCCATTTATCAATTTTCAAAATGTATTCACATCTGCATCTATAATATCATTGAGAATAGTTTAACGGATAAGCATGGGGTATGGGATGATATATGTTTTAAATAATTATCTTTAATTTTGTTAGTTTTTTGGGTATTTTTGGCCTTTGAACTAAGAAATAAAATTCTATTTAAATTTTAACTCTCTTCACTATAAAATATAATCATATTGGCATCATTGGAAATATTCTTTTGTAATTGAGAATATGTGGGTTAATGGAAAGTAAATTTTGTGGAAAAAAAATTTTACATAAGAAATTTAGATTTTTGAACAGGATTTATAGTAACTTATCCATGATGTATAATTATCACCTTAGGGATCGTTCCTTAATTAATTTTAAATATATAATATATGATATAGTAGATAAGTATTTTTTAACTTACCAAGAAATATTTTAATGTTAACATGGCATTGTGTGTGTGGTTAAAGAATTATAAAAGAGTTAAAGTAACATAAGAGCTGTCTTATCAAGTGTTTCTCGCATGGATTCAGTAATATAATTAGGATTGTGGATGCTTTCAATATGGGTATAGTTTTGTTTTTTGTTAGCTTCACTCACATAATAAGCACAATTAAAAAAATGTGGCTTGGAAAAATTCATTATTTTTCTAGTTAAAAATAGCGATGGGCATTTTTTTGGGGTTTATGAACTTAAAAAAATAAGGGGAAATAATGTATCAAAATTTAGTATATAAAGTGTCAAGGAAGTTTGAAAAGGGTCGATAGAACAAGGATCATAAGAATTTGAGACTAATGAAGGTTCCACTTGTTATGGTTTCGATTACAATATATACAAGTCATTACATAGTAATGTAATCGGGGTTTAGACTTGAGAATTCATAGTATTGTGAACTTGAGTGAAGGATTTTGATCAAGTACGGGGGAGTGATTTTGGAAAAAAAATTTGTGTTTTTCATTAGGATTTACATCATTTTACCCCTATTTTTCACTCAATTGAAAATAAATTTCATAATTATTAGATGACATTTTGAAAAAATAAATATAAATAAATTAATTATTAATATTTAATGTGATTGATATATATTTATATAATTATAAACATAATAATATATTGATATTCATGAATTTTGATATTTGAAGGATATAATTGTAATGAAAGAAAGCTGCATATGAATAAGTGGAAGCTGTGTATAATTAAAATGGTTTTGATACATTATTTTAGATTAATTAATTTCAATAAAATGATTCTTATGGTTAAATTAATTCTCTTTTTGAAAAAATGAAATCTAAGGTGCTATGTTAGAATCAACGCAGCTGCATCACCACTGCTTACATATGGAGAACCAATTCATGGTTGATCAAAATCCAATTTTATCAAAATAGAGGGAAATAATTTTATATTAACATTTATGCGTATCATTTTATGAGTTTAAAATATCACCTGCTTGAGATGAATCGAAATAACTTGTATGGGAGGGGTGCTATAGGAATAACTTAGACTACACTGTTGCTACATGAAACTAAACTCTGGGTTTTATAGTTTACATAATATTAACATCCCATTATATTTTATTGTATATGAATCAACTAGACCCTACATGTGATTAAAATAAAGCCAAAATGTTTTCTTACATTCTAAGTTTTAGAAAGGTTTTCTGAAATATGAAGTTTTTAGAATCATGATAGGTCTAGATACACTTCTTAAAAATAATTTAGGAGATGTGTGCATTTCCAGGTGATGAATCGAGATGAATTACATAATTAAATATTTAATAAGGAGATAAGAACTTAAGAAATCCAAGGTAAACTAATTTATGTAAGATAATGTATGGAATAATATTCTATTTAAAAGAATAAATTTAGAGGATAAAGAGATATATGTAAGATTCATTCAATAATTATTAAGTCCATGTTATAAATTCTAGGCTTAAAGAAGATATTATGTGGGATTGACTAAAAAATACATTAGTCAATTTAGATTAATTTAAAGATCTATGAGATTAAAGTTAAAATAGTAAGACTTATAAAATATTAATAGGGATCCAACATAAGAATAACCTACTTATTATTATGACTAATTAATTTCATAAGGGAACTATGATACTTCATTTTCTAGTTCTATGTTTTGAATTATTAAAAATCATGGACTAGTGCGTTGAGGACCACAATATAATTTTGGAAATAGCAAGGAGGTTTCCATGAAATAAAATTGATTATGTTGATGTGAATTATATACACTTATTTGACAAGAAAGAGAAGTAATAGGGGAATTTTTATAATTTTCATGGTTTTTCCAAACAAGGTAAAAAAATAGTGATCTTCCCACATAGTGGTCATCTAAGTCATCTAGGGATCACATGTTAGTGAAAGAGACCTTGAGTCCAATGAAATTGTAAGAAGTTATTCTCAAGGGTTTCCACATATTATCATACCTTTATTTTACACTTATGTAGAAGATATCCAAGAAATTATAGTCATTCCAAAACAATCAGTCTACCCTTATAAATGGAAATGTAAAATTCATTATTGGGGGTAAATTTTTTTACTCTCTCTTTATAACCATGTTTTTAACCTCCAGTAATTGAGATATAAGATAATGTAGCAGAACATAGACAATTATCCCAACCCCACAACTTTAAAATCAAATAGATTTATTTACTTATTTCTTTATTTTTGGATTTCATGAGTTTTTATTTGAATGCACTGAGAAGTTAATAGTTTTCATTACTGTCACATGATTTAATCATTACTCTATGTTTATTTGGACTTAGTACAGTCCCATGATCTTTCTCATTTCTCTTTCAAGAAAGAGTTATGATATTGGTAAAGGATTGATTAGTTGTTCTTTATTTTTTTATAAAGGTGATGGATTTTCATGCAGTGGTTATTTCATGCTTCATTTACATCTGATCACACTAAGGGTAGTAGGTGGTTACATTTTTATCCATTTATATAGAAATAGAGAGGATAGTTACAAGGTATGAATTAAGATGGGGTTATTAGGTTGAGAGAATAATCGAGGAAATTCTAGTATTTCTCTATAATTTTTAATGAAATTTTTATTCATGTTCAAAAACAATCACAAACCTAGATCCTTTAAATAATTGATTTTAAACACGATACATTATCATATAGACCCTCACTCGCACAAAAATATTAAAACTGAAAGTGAGTTCCTAATCATGTGACAATATGTGTCACACCACAATACCACATTTATTCTTACTATTTAAATTGTTTCCATTACTAACCTATGATATTTGTGTTAAGTCACTACTTTCAATTAATGATATCCCACTTGTCCCTCATAAACAAAGGATAACTGACTCAACACCAACTTTTCTAATTCTCATTTATTAACTAAGATCAAGACTTCATAACATGGGTATCTAAAACCCTATTTATCTTTACCGATGTATAAATAATTTCAAAATCATACTCATATAAGAACTTTGTCAAAATAGTCTTCCTCTAGTGAAGATCACTCTCGGGAAAATGTATCAGAGGATCTTATGGTCCATGTAAACTACTAACCAATCACATGGAAGGTAATGTATCTATGTTTTGAATAGAAAAAATACCATTTCCAACTCTAAATGAAGGATAATATCATTTTACTTATGAGGAGTCAATAGTATGAAGCCATAAGAAGTCACCTCATCCTTTTACATTAGCACGAAACAAAGGCAAACATCAATGATATTTCTGAACACCAATAAATCAACTCATTATTATTGAAAATTAAAAAATAAGAGCACTTATTAAACTCTTCTTTAGATCCTAAAAATCTATATGATACATATTTTACCAAATAAAATAATTCCCCTTTTATTTTAGGTCCATCACGGGTGATGAAATATCAGAGAAGTCTGATACAAATCTCTAGTTTTACCCAACCAATTATTGGGAGATCTATACCTCAAACATGTTATATAGTGTCTCCCCAACATACATTGACTTAATCTTTAATGGCCCCAAAAATACTTTATCCTATGAGATGACATGTCTCATGAAGTAAACCACTCAAATCCAAAACTCACACTTCGTGAGATTATTATACATCTATTTATCTTAAATAAACTCTTGGATAATCCTATGATTCTGATCATGATCCTAATTGGACATTGAGTAAAATGAGATGTAATCAATCAAGAAAACCATGAGTTGGTATAATAATGGATAAAGGATCTAGTTATTGTGGCTTATAAAAATAGAAAGGGAGTTATTTCAACAACTTGATATTTTAAATGGAATCACCATGTTTAATGGCTTACAATACATGCCACTTCAAGATTAAACAAAAAACTAAATTTTATTATTTAAATGTGTTCGTTATAGCTTAATTGTAAAATTAGTCGGTATGAATAGTAATAAATGATTTAGGGGAAAAATATATAGTTCCAAATCAATATTAATTTATTAGTAAGTGCTTATAAAATGATCACATATTTTTTTAATATTCATTTTATTCTTCAACAAAACATTTTCTTTAAAAGCGAGTTTTTTTTTTCTGATTGAATATTATAATTTATAGAAGTCATATAAAATTTATTAGAAAATAATAATTTTATTTTTTAATTTATCTTGTCAATATTATCTTAAATATTTATTTATATTTTTTTTGAAAATATTTATTTTTCAATGAATAGTGGAAAATACTGAATTTTATTGGAAACTGTATTTTATTTTCAAGTTATTAAAGGGTAAAATTATGGTTTGGATTAATTTTATAATATAATTAGTTCATTTTATTTTATAATAAACCAATTGTTTGTTTTAAAATGGACTTTATTCTTGAATTTAATTTAAAAACATAATATATTTTAAAAGGGCATTTGTTTGAAAAAAAAATTGTTGTATTTTTCTAGTTTAATTTAAAATTAAATTAAAACAATTTTGTATTTTAATTATAAATAATTTATTCCATATTTTTAATAAGTCCTGTAGATTTATGAAATATGTTCCTATTATTTTTAGATGATATGAATAGTTACCAATGAAATTTTTATTACAACGGTAAAGGGTAAATCAGGAAATTTTCATTAAAGAGGAAATGATAATAACTATTAAATGACCCAGAAACATTATTAAATATTATTTTGTAATTATATATCTATCATAATATCATAATTATGTAATATATTATCTTTTAGGACCAATGTTATGATATTATAAACTTTATAGTATTTTTTAATGAAATGTCAAACATGTCACACTCTGGTTTTTAATATTTCTAATATTTTTAAACATAGTGTTATATAGAGGATAAGTTAGAATATAAATAGTGTTTTGAAATATAAAATATTTATATTCATCGTGATAATTTATTATTAATTTTTAGGGATGAAATAATTACTTTAAATGATTACAAAACACAAATGAACCAATTATTAAATTAATGGAAAACCAGATAAATGACATTAGAAATATTAAAATATATATAATTTGAGATAAATAATATGGTAAAATAATTTTATAGATTACCTTGAAATGTTATGGATATAATAAAGTATTTTTTTTCTAATTATATGCGTTCTTTATATATTATTATACTAGGTGTTATGAATAGTTTTAAAAATTTATATTATTGATATTTTGTTATAAATAATATTTTATTAAATGATAAAAAATTATTAAAAATAATAAATCTTTAAATTATACTTGTTTATGGTTGAAAAAATCAACCATGTTATATATTTTTTAGTTTTTCATTCTATAGTTTCTATATTATTCCTAAAATTTAAAAAATCCATGTTGTCATGGTAAGAGTTAAAGGGGTTAAATAAGGGTCAAAACCAAAAGATAAGGGTAGAAATATAGAAAAAAATACCTAATTTTTATTATATGAGATAATTTAATCCCATAATAATATTATTTTTTAAAATTAATAATTTTTTCCCTTTTGTTTTAAATATTATTCTGTATTTATTTATTATTTGAGAGATTCCAAGAGTACCCCTCTCCTCCCTTATAAATGGGAACATTTTCTTCTCATTTATTCACACATAGTAACCATTTTTTTCAAAATATTACAAACAAGATACATTCCTTGAATAACTCTTCATATTATAGAGGTATTTTTAGTAATAAAAGAAACCTTAGTGGTCTTATGGTGATAAGAAAAATATATTGTCTGAAGAAAAGAATTTTTTTAATCAATCATATCTATTTTCTTAATTTTTTCACATCCCTAAAACCTTATTAAAAAATTATTTAATAATAAATCCACTAACATAAATATACTAATATGTTATTATATTATTTTAATGCCCTATATGTATATCCATTTCTATCAAATAGGACAACAATTCATCATTCTTTAGTACGGTGAACAACCCCACACGAACCAATGTAATTCGTTTTCCATCACTACATCACAATTCTAGATATAAGGTTAGAATTAATATTTATATATGATATTAGTTAAGTATTTATAATTATTAAAATATTATATATCATCAATGTTGTTTCCTTTCCACCAATAGAAAATGACAACGTTGTTCGTGTATATGTGTATATTACCACCTCTATAAAGTGATGTGACTCATTTTTCATCACCACATGACATGGATGATAAGAATAACTGGACATAACAATATAATATGATATTTATGATATTAAGATAATTATTTAAACTTAAAATAATATTTTCCTTCTTTCTATAATGATCATTGAAAAGGGAAACTTTATTCATGCGTATGTATGGTCTACTGTCTTCATGATTGTAGCATAGTTCATTTTTCATAACCAGAGGTAATAGTTTAATTGAAAAAAGTAATTTATTTAAAAAATAAAAATCTTTTCAAAATTATTATTTTGTATTTTTTGGAAAAATTAACTCTTAGACCATAGTCAATTTACCAAAGTCATTTAAGAATTATTTATCTAATATTTTCAAAATGCCCGTAGTAAATTTAAATGATTATGTAATTGTATATAACATGTTAATAAGTGATATAAATGTAATAATGAACTTGAATGTTGTTATTAATTAAATATATCCCAAAAAAATATTATTATTTCATAATATAAAGGACTTCCATGACAAATCAGACTCGAGGAAGGGGACTTTAATTATAAATTCCTTTTTTCAGTTTCTCCTTTCAAATTTTTTTTTCTAAAGGTCAAAAGCAATGTATTTTTTAACATATTAAACATGAATAGAATTTCCCATATTCATGAAAGAATAATATTTTTAATCTTAATTTAAAATTTTATATGTTTACTCTCATATGAAAATTTTTCAGTTGTTCGTGCATTATTTTCCAAAATAAGTGTCTTAAAAATTGAATGGTTATTTTACTCATGATTTTTTTTAATAATTTTTTCAAAACAAATACAACTCTTTTTTTTCTGGGTAATATAGTTTTTATAAATGTTTATAATGATATGGTTATTTTGTTTATCCAAAATATTTTTACATATGGGTTTAAAATAATTTTTCAAGGGTTTTATAAAATGTTTTATTCATGATAATTAAGAATTATAGCTCATAGGTGAGACTGACACAACTTATGCTAAGGGTTGATCCCCATTACAACAAATGAGTTTTCCAGTTATAGCTTATAAAAAGGTTGACCCCCATTATAGATCTTCAATTAATTAGATATGTAGGAAGCTTACCAAAATGGTTATTCTAAGTGTAAATGTAATAATTAGTCTATATATTGTTATGAGGGTTATTTATAGTATAAACATGATGGTTATTCCATGTGTAACCATGAGGGTTACTCAATTTTCAGTAATGATGGTTACTCAATGTGTAATTATGATAATAAATTGATAATACAAGTGACCTATAAGATTTATTTTGGTTTTCTATGGGTTTTGAATGTTACTCTTTGAAAACAAAGTGTGTGATTTTTATGTGGAAATGTTTTATTATGCTCAATGAAATTTGAAAATAAAGGTAATAATTATATGATTTTTGATGTTATTTAATATAGTAATGGTTTTATTTATTTTTATGCCCCTTACTAAGAGTTTATTCTCATCCTATTTTTAAAAACTTTTTATTAGGGTTTAAGGATGAGTAAGGAAAAGGATGAGGTCAAGATGAAAATGGTGAAGACTATAAATTAAAATAAATCATGTTTATTTTAAATAGTTTAGTCTTTTGATAAATATGGGTACTTATTATAGGTTTCCACTTGTAATGTATTATTTTACAATGCTGGATTTGGTACAAATTATCTAAAACTCAAAGCTGAAAAGATCCTTGAGATTATAAGAATTTGAATTCTAGTTCAAAGGTAGAAGAATATATAATGCATAAAGGCCATTCCCTTAAATTTAGCATCATAGGTGGGTTTATATAACTTTGGATATTATAATGTTTTTAGTTAAGGTTATATTAATAGTTATGTATACCATAATGGGTTTAATAGTTTAAGGTAGATCTTATGTTCAAAGTCTTATACACCAATTTTGAGATTTTAAGTGGTGGAAGACTAAGATTATTAAGAGTATTGTGGGATAAATTTATGGTAGTAAAAACCATATGTTTATTATGGGTTTTACTGAAAATGTAATTTGAGGATGAATTAATTTAATTTTATTGGATACATGTATAAATATATTTTTACACATTATGGTTTATATGATTATTGAGTTTGAGGTAATTATGGGTTATTTAATTATGGGAAGAAAATTTAAAGATATAAGATGACCTGCATGGTTAAAATTTATTATTTAATATTTGATTTATCAAGGTTATTTTTGAGAATGTTTCTCCTATTTCTGTAATTTTATATGTATTATATTAATATTTATTTATAAAAAGGGAAAGCTTCAAGATGGGTGATAACCCATTATGTCCATAAAGGCTATGGGGAATGAACAAACAACTGAAGGGTGACTAGGGTACATCACCTACCACTAGACTAAGTGATGTACTGGTCAGTGTGAAATTTCATTTCTCAATTTAAACTATCTGATGGATAAATATTAAGTTCTTTTTGGGAACATATGTTTTATAAAATAGATAAACATGGGATTGGAAAAGTAATTTGTAATTAAGATATTAATTTTATTTAGGTAGAAGATCAATTTAATTTTTTTGGAATATTATAGGATTAAGGTAAATATAATATTTTGGGTTTTTATTTTAGAATTATTGGTCAAATTATCTTTTCATAAGGAGGATTTATGGTGATTCATGTTATTTATGTAAATTGTTAGCATATCCTAGACATTATATGTCCGAGATTATAAATTTTAGTTTGATAATACTAGAGTATTATATGATATTTGAAGATAAATTGAATAATTAATCTTGGAAGTCTATGTGATCGAATCCTTCTAATTTTTGGGTTTCAATGTTAGCCTAGAATATTTTAATTAATTTTAAGGATATTTATTTTTTATATGATCAATGTTTAACTTTAGGAATTACTCTTTATTTTTTGACATTAAAGATGTTTTTTATCTTATAAAGTATTATTATTTTGGACAATTATATTATCTTGTACTAAACATTTTGGTTTCTGTTTATTTATAACTACATTATTAATATATTGTTATTATTTTTTGGAGTTTTTGTGATTTTTAGAATTTTATTCTAATTCTCTTGGCATGTAAAATTCATGTTGAATACTCATCATTTTGAAAAAAATATTAGATTGTTGTGGAAATTTTTAAAGAATGAAATTATTCTTGTTATGTAAGTATATTTATTTATGTACATAGTATAGATAATAATGAAATTACACTACCTAATAAAGATTATTTTAAAACGAAAACATTCTCCCTTTACTTTAATTATTGAGAAATCAATTTCCTTTTAACATATCATAGAATTATAGTTTTGTGGTGGTTGACTTTCTCATGATCGTAATTCCTATCACTGTCCACCAGTCCTAAAGAGTTAGTTTTATCCTCCACTTCCATGTTATCACTTACCAATAAGTTTCACCTATTTGAAGACCTGGTATGTCACATGCTACCAAATTCCCATCCCTTACAACATCCAATCTAGACTCCCATCACTTCTCAAAGAACCGTCACTAATTGATCCACCCCCTGCTCATGATCCTGTCACTCCCGGTGATGATCGTACAACCCTTTTCTCTCATATAAAGTGAATGTTTTATTAGTCATTTATATTATATAATATTTAAAAAATTGTATTTTTAAAATTCAACCCCTGGTTACCAAACACGAGTTTAAATTTTGAAGATTAAATTTCTCAAAGGGGAAGATAATGTAATATAAAAATATTTTAAAACAAAACACTATGTTCGATAGAGTAAAAGATACCCCACAACACGCTTAAGAAAACAACAAAATATTATGTTTTAAATATTTTCATTAAAACATAATTGTTAAATTAGAAGATGTGAATAATAATAACTGAATTAGGAAATAAATATAAATTTACAAATCAATATGAATGTATTTATAAGTGATTAGAAAATAATGACAAATATTTTTTAGTAAATCCATTTTATTCGTAAAAAAAACATTTTCTTCAAAAATGAGTTCTGTTGTTTTAATGAATGAATATCAATATTTATAAACATTGATGAAATTTCATTTAAAAAATGGAATTTTATTTTTGAATTTAACATTTTAATTTTACCTTAAAAATAAATTCCTTAGTTTTTTTTGAAATTAATTTATTTTCAAGGAATAGTGACAAATAATTATTTTTATTGAAAACTAAATTTTATTTTAATATATTTATATGGTAAAATTATGTTTTAGATTAAATATTAATTTTAATCAATTAAGGTTTATTATAAATAAAACTATTATGGTTTTTAAATTGATTATATTACTGAATATAGTATAAAAAAATTTTATATATGAAATTGGTATTTTTTTGAATAACTAATTTTCATTGATTTTTTTGGTTTAATTTTAAATTAAATTATGTAAATTTTTTGTTTTAAATTTTAAAAAATTGGGCGCAGGTTACTGTTGTAGTACTGTTGTAGCAGCGAGACTGTAGCAACAACATGCACAATAGCGACTGCAGGGTACTCTAACAGCGGCGGGTACTGTAGCAGCGTTGGTACTATAGCAGGACTATTCACAGAATGTGACTCTGAAAAAAAGGGCCTACGGGTAATATAATGGGATAAATGACCAATGGGCCTTTGGGATATGTAATTGGTTTCCCTATAACTTGTTAAAGAGGTATTTTCTTTGCTTTAATAATAAATGAGGCTTCGAACCCAAAGCTTTAAAATTAAGTAAAGAACAAAATGATAAGAACAATTATATGACTCTAAAACTGGATTAAGTTATTATAGATAAGTATATACAGACTATAATAATCATAGGATCAAATTTATGACCATTTGGGTCCACTTTTATGTGATTATAACTTTTATAGTTTTTTATTTAAAAATGTCAGACATTTCACACTCTTGTTTTTAATAAGTGTAATATTTTTAATATGGTGTTATCCCTATGATATGTTCTAATAAATAGTATTTTTAAATATAAAATATTTATATTCATAATTTTAATTTATATTTAATTTTCATGGTGTAAATAGTTACCTTTAATGCTTAAAAAATATTGATATACTAATTATTCAAATAATGGTAAAATGAAAAAAATTGTATTAAAAATATTAAAATATAGTTAATTTTAGATAAATATCATGATAAATGAATATCATTGATTAAATTGAAATTATATTGATATATTAAAATATATATTTTTTAATTGTTAGTGCTATCTTGATATAATTGAATGAAAAGAAATGACTAGATCTAAAAATCGACATTATTGATATTTAATAGTAAATAATATTTTATTAAAAGATATATATTTTTAAAAAATAAATTAATAAAAGTTATTAGAACAAGGTATAAAAAATTATAAATTTTCCATTTATTGGTATTTTTTAATTTTATGGTAACTATATTATCCTTAAAAGTGTTAAAATTCTTGTTGTCATTGTAAGAGTAAAAGGGGTTAAATATTGGTTAAAACCAAAAGATAGGGGTAGAATTGTAGTCAAAACATAGTTAATTTTTATTGGAAGAGGATATTTAGATAAACAACAATCTTATATTGTAAATTAATAATTTTTTTGCCATTTAGTATTAAATATAATTTTATATTACTTTATTATTTTCAAAAATTCCAAGAGCACCCCTCAATTATCTTATAAAAGGGAACCTATACTTCAAATTTCGTCAAACTCAAAAAACATATTTGTTCAAAAAATACTGAAAACAATACCTTCATATAATACCACCCCACATTTTATAGGTATTGGTTTATAAATAACACAATCTATAATGTTATTAAGTAGTTTTGAAAAGGAGGTTGTTTGAAGAAAAGATATCGATTTTAAACGAATGTTTCCATTTGGTTTATTTTTCCACATCTAAATAACCATATTAAACCATGATAAAATAATAATTCAATTATTATACATATAATTATATATATTATGTTAGTTTCAAGACTTATATTTTTCCCCACTTCCTTCAAAAAGGAAAATAATTCATCATTCGTGTGTACGCCGGACTACCGCGTCGAGAATCGATGTAATTCATTTTCTATCACCGTCTCCCAAGAATATTTATAATGATGTCATTAAAATTTATATATGATAATAATTAAGTATTTTTCATTATGGGAAGATAATATATCATTTATTTTCTTACCTTTCAATTCACAATAAAATGATAATGATATTCGTGCGTACGTATGGATTACAACCTCTACGAAGCGATGTGATTCAGTTTTCATTACCACATCCTATGGATTATAAATATAAATGTATTTGATGAACTGATATGATATTTACGATATTATGATCATTTTTAAAGTTATAATAATATTTAACTTTTTTTAATAATTATCTTTGAAAAATGGAAATATTACTCCTGCGTATGCACAACCTACCATCTCCATGATTGTAGCATAGTTCATTTTTCATAACCATATATAATAGAAGAACATAAAATTTTAGTTTATATATAAAAATTATAATTATTTCATGATTATTATTCTGGATGTCGAGGAATATTTAACTCAGTGACCATAATCAAATTACTATTGACATTTTGGACTTAAGTACCGAATATTGTCAAAATGCGTGACGTGAATTTAAATGATTATGTAATTATATATAAATTTTTAATAAGTGATATAAAAGAGATAATGAACTTGAAAATGGTTCCTAAGAAATTATAAAATCAATTAGAGCATATTATTCAAGAAGATAAAGTATATATATGATGAATGAGACTCAAGGTGAGAGAGTTTCTATTAAAAATCCCTTTTTAAAGTTACACTTTCATCCTTTTTTAAATGGACAAAAGGAATGTATTTTTTACATATATGACATGAAATAAGTTTCCCTTTATTATTATTCCATAATATTTTGAATCTTACTTTATATGTCTATATGACCACTTTTAAATAAAATGTTTTCCTTTGAATGTGTATAGTTTTTTAAAATAAGAAATTTCAGAATAAAAAGGTTATTTTCCTCAAGAATGTTTCCAATAAAATTTTATTAATATAAAAATCATATTTTCTTTTTTTCTTGGTATTATTGTTTTGAGAATGTTTTCTTAAATATAAGGTTATTTTGGATATCAAAAAGTGTTTTTTATAAGATTTCAAAAGAGTTTTTAAAATGTTTAATAAAATGTTTTATTCATGATAATTGCACATTATAACTCATGGGTGATCCAAATATATATTATATAAATGTTTTACAACCATTATAACTCACAGGTGTGGTATATATAGTTTATATAAATACCTAAACCCATTATAGCACTTCAATTCATTTCGTATGTTGGAAGTTTACGGTGACTGTTATTCCAACTATAACTGTGATGGTTACTCCAAGTAGGATCGTGAGGGTTATTTCAAGTTTAACTGTTAGGGTTATTTCATGTGAAACCCTGGTAGATACATCAATTGTATTTTTTATGGTTACTCCATGTGTTTGTATGATAAGAAATTGATTCCCCAAGTTACCTATATTATCTATTTGTTTATTCTCTCGGTTTTAAATTTTTTATTTGAGAAAAATGTGTGTGTGATTTCCATGTGGAAATATTTTATTATGATCAAATAACTTTGAAGATAAAGAAAAAAATTACATAGTTTTTTATTTTTTATCACTTGAAAATTGGGTTTCTGTCTTTTTTATTGCACTTACTGATATTTTTTTTATATTTCAATATTTCTATAATTTTTTATTGGGTTTGTGGAAGAGTAAGGATAAATTTGAGGTCAAGATAAAAATTGAGAAGAAATTAAATGAAAAGAAATCATGTTTCTTTTACATAGCTTTGTTTGGTTGAAAAAATGGATATGGAGTATAAGTGTCCACTTTTAATGTAAGAGTTTACTATATAAGTGTTTTCCTAAATCTAAAATACTATATACCGAATGGTTCCCAGATATTATGATAAAGAGAATTATAGTTCAAGGACACTAGAATATATAATTATAAAGTGGAAGCCCTTATATTTATTCATGTTTAACAGAATCAATATAAACTTATACATGATATAGAGAAAGTTGAATACTTTTTGTAGGATATTCTCTTTAAGAAACATTTGATAGTGTTAACTGAACCACATATCGATCTTTGAAATTTAGTTTCATATTTTATATAGGTTTATTTGGACATTGATCATCATCAAATGGTATTTTTTATTGATTGCTAACTTTTTCTGGAATCGATAATCTATGAAAATAATCAATATCCCATTCACCTTCTTTCAGAACAACATTATAGCTTTTTATAAAGACACCATGAGTTTGATGAAACATTTATCCATAAGATCCTATTTCTATACCTTCCACTCCTTTATCTCAATAAGAAGAATTAAATATTCTATAAATAATATCAAAGTGATCCTATGGTGAATATCAATATATAACAGAATGTTCTAATGAGGGGGAAATCATAGTGCATCCTTTGGGAAGATGTCCATATACTTCTATATGTCTTTAAGAAGTTGATCATTTTAAGTATACCCCACATATAGATCCAAATATTACAAATGATGTGTGATTTTAAACTAATTCCTACACAAGGGCCCTAATTACCTCTACTAATGGCCCTACTATCCCATTAAGGAAAAACTCAGTCCATTAAGTTGATTTCATACTACTCTCCAATGATAGACAATAATGTTGGGATAGAATGCTGATATCTGGTCAATATAGTGGATAACCATGTAGGGATTCATCCCAAGTTTTGTGAGGTCCCTTGAATACCTATATCCAAAATGTATAATCATTTAGAATCATCAATTGTGGGTGAGTATGTGATTACTTCTATTTTGAGCCACTATTCATATGGGTTGATCCCAAATTTGTACCGAGATCATTAACTCCTTAATAATGGATTCATTAAAATAATAATGGATTAGGATATTATTTACGAGTATGGGAAATAATGTATGGAAGACACAATGTATAAATTAAATCATGTTAAGTGTTTCTTAGTTATAACCCTCCATCACTTTAATTTGAATTCATCCCTTCTTGAAAGGTCCGTGATCTTTTACGGAACTAGCTGGGGGTGGCGATAGTGAAAATGATTCATAATGATGACTACCTATAGATTATTCTCTATGTATCCCACCATATCCACATTCACGGATTACACCCTAGGAACCACCCAGATAACCTCATTGTTGTTCTTGATCATCTGGATACCTCTAACTTGGGGGTCCTTCTACTTTCTGACATCTCTCTATTTCATGTTGTGTTGGGAAGTCACTATCCATGTCTCATTTTCCTACATATGAATAAAAAATCATGTCTCCTTTCTTGTTTGATTCTCTATATGAATTTGGTGCTATTGACCCTCAACTGTACATGAGTATTCCTATTGTGTTGTAACACTAGTTCCATCAAATATCCATTCACATATAATGATTTTTCTCTTATAAACCCACAAAACCTCCAACTATTTAACTATTATTCTAAAAAACACTCAAAAAGCAAAGATATCTCCATAAACCATTTTTAATGATAAATAGGGGAATAAAATTGACTCATATCTCCCTATTATGACTATAAAAAAATCTCAGTTATTGGAGAGATATATCATTTATAATGTCAAAAGAGTACCCTACATGAACAATAAACCATGACCTATACTAAAAATAGACATTCTTCCCTATAGTATCTCTAGTAACTGCTAGACAAATACAATCTATAATATATTTAGGTAGAACTAATTGTTATGAAAACTCATAAAATCTATTCAATAGAATGTGTACTCATCATGGATGGATAATCAAGGTCCACAAATGATTCCTTATTCTATGAAGAATGTTGTATGTTAACATCACTATCTTGACTCGGGGTGTTTAGACAATGGGTAACACAAGAATCACCACCTTTAGTGAATCCTCTACTATATCATGGTCATCATCAAATTATAATAAAGTAGGTTACTATTGGAGTTAGTGGTGGTAAAAAACCAACATCCCTTGTACTTTGGATTATATTATATATTCCTGGCGTTTGAATATAATATAATTTATTATCACGTCTAGATTTTTATATTTTTTTATAGTGTGTGTGATAATTTCTGAAGGATATGTTCTGAATTAAAATTAAATAGAGGTTCCCCGACATGATGAGATACATTAGATGATATAAATGTTTATTTTAAAACCATGTTTTATAGAAGGATGATATTATCTAATGGGACATAGATGATATATGATATCAGGTCCAAGATTTTCATAAGGTGTTGAGACACATTCTCCTGGTGTTTTCCCTAGATAATCTCAAAGAAGTGATGTTATGATAATGGTCCTTACAATATGAATTACACATGTTTCTTGCTTCATTGGATATTCCTATATTCGGAGCTATATAATGATGGTTTAAATATATTATTATTATTATTAATTTGTGTCATTAATCACATGCTTAGATGTATTTTATCAAGTGCGATGATAAAATTTCTTAATGAAGTTGGATAAAATTTTTGTGATAGGAGTATCATATCATTAAAGAATAATGCGAGAGGGGATTTTTCCTTCTATTGAATTTAATATCTTAGGCCTTTTAATGGAATAGAACAACTATATTAAGTCTAGGTCTATGTCAGTTTATTAGTGTGTTATGTTTTGAAAAGTAAATGAATGATATTAAAACATAAAGGTTGATTACGCACACTATAATACCCATTTCAAAAGATATATTTTGATAAATGGATTATATTACCCAATAAGGGTTTAAATGATGTTTAATTTTATTATGATATTAACAATTTTATCTATATGTTCCTTGATATTTTTCTAGAAAATAAGCTAAGAATTTAGTCGGTTTTGCAAAATTCCACTAAGAATGTATCCTAGTGGGTCAAACACTGAGTGTATCCAAGAACCTAAGTTAAATACTATATTAGTCTAACAATAAGATTATAATATCATTATCATGTTAGAGGAATTTAATTTAATCGAGATTATTGTCTGGATATAAGTATTTATTTTTTGGTGTATAATGAAATCATATTCAAATTTAAATTATATAATAAAAAAAATTCTTATTTAGGCATGGGGTACCCTAAGTGTTAATAGAATATTAAATGTTATTTCTGAAAATAATATTTTAACCTTATCTCTATAAATATTTGATTATATATTTTTTTAAAAGGAATTTTTCTCTAGCAGTTATTGGGAATAACATCTCAATCTCAGGAAAATTATTCCATCCTAGAGTTATTTTAAATGATACTCCACTTTCCTTGAGCATTTATTATCTTCATCTTCCCTCTCTAGCTATTAGAGAATTACATGAATTAAATATTCATCAATGAGATTCTAGGGCATGATCAATATCAAATGAAAAAAAGGCATAGAGATCTCAATACTAGCATCCAGATATCCTACCAAGATGTTTAATTATTTTTGGTGCATGTAAGAATCACCTGTAGTGGGAATACCATCCTCCATCATAACGATTTTTCATTAAGATTTGTGTTTCATAGTTAAATAGGAAGAATGAATTAAATTATGTGGTAATTATTTTTCTATCTAAATTAATTATTAATTATACTTGGTATATTGTATTTTTGGATTCCATAAATTATTTTCAATATAGATATGAGGAGAAATCCAAAGATGTTAATGAATTTTTCTTTTGGGAATGGGCTTGACAACTTCCTTTATGACCTGGAACCTCAAGAGGAATCATAGTGTCCACATCTTAATTTACAATTACCTATTTTCATTGATCATTACATGAATTTTTTGTTAGATTCATTTATAGTTTATTTATTATAAAATATGAATATAATTATTAGAATTATCCACCTTTTTGTTACCTAGAAAAATTTAATGATTAATAAAGGATTGGTTCTATAATTTTGTCATAAAGTAATAAAGATTCATGTGAGAATACAAGGATACACTCGGAGTACGTGGTGGTACACACTACATACTGGGGTTTACCAAATCGGGATAGCCCATGGGATACATGGAAAAACCATTGGGAATATAGTATCTATTAAATTTCATGTTGACTAGCTATCTAGAACACTTGTTTTCAGATTGCACACATTTTATACAGTTGAACACATATTGTAGTCTAGAAGGTATTTTGGTATAAATTGTACACTTCAGGTGGTCATTAATGTATCAAATTTATTTTTATACATTGGATGTGAATTAAAATGATTTTTATGTAACACGAAAAAATTATAGAATAATAACATTTCATTTCAACAATGTATGTGACAAAAACAATAATATAACACCCTTATATTTTTTGGATTATTATTATTGAATTAATTTAATCATTTTTCTTTTTCTTTTAATGAAAAACTAAATATAGTTTTTGTTATATAAATGCACTATGTTGGGATTGAGTTATACAGAACACAAAGTTAATATTTCACCACAAGAAACAATTATATTATCTTGTGGAACATGAAAAACAGTTTTTGGCTTTTTTTATATAGAATTTTTATTTCCTTTGATAGTCTACATTACACGCAAGACCTAGTTTTAAAGAAATACAATACAATATTAATATTGTTATTAAAGTATTATTATTTCTAACAAATATCCATTAAAATGGAAGTTATGAATAATATTAATTAATTTATGAAAATATGATTTAAATATGTGTATAAAATGAATCATTTGTTTATTAATTAGAATAAGTAAATGCATGAACTATTTTAAAATAAACAAATGAATTTTCTAGTAAAACATTTTATCTATGTATAATTTTTTATCTCATTAAATTAAACAAAAAATTTTCATTGAATTTTTAAGTAAAATTTGTATATTATATTCTCAATAAATATTTTTATACTAATCCAATATATTTTATAGGTATAATATAAGAATTAATCCATCTTTATGAATAAAAGGACGTATTATTCAAAAAGGTCATTTAACCACCTTTAAAGGTGAACCCTTTTTAAATATGATTTTTGATACATTTATAATTTTTATATGAAAAAATAAATTTGTTTTTTGAAATTATAATGAAAATTTTTTGGGTGAAATTTGGTAATTTTATAAGAAGTTTCATTTTTGATGAATAGTAAAGAACAAAAATATTTTAATTCAAAACTAAATTTTCATCTAATTTTTTTAAGGTTAAATTATATTTTTTATTTTTTTAACGTTTAATATAATCAATTATAAATTATTCAAAAAAATTAGGGTTTTTAATAAATCTCACTATGAAATTGGATATAAAAAAGGAAACTTTTGAATGTTTTTTACTTTCTAAACCTGAAATGATGTCCCATCTACATGACTAAATTTAAATTAATTTCATCTAATAATGTTATTTAATTTTTGAAAATAGAATCAATATTTTTAGTCATCATAATTTATAATTCTATATAAATTTAAATATTTTTTTGACCATCAATATTAGTGAATGTGATTTAAATAAATTAAAGTGAAAAAATAGCTTAATAAAAGACCTTAAACTTAATAACCAAAATGACCTAATTTTTTTTCTAAAATCCATTTTATGGAAATATTTAGACACTATAATACATTTTATCTAATATTTTCAATTATTGTATCCACTTAATAAGGGGGAAGTGTGGGTGGAATTCCCTTTTTAAAAATTTAAAAGAATGCCATTTGTCCACTTTAAAAAGGCACTCCCCTCCCACTTATTCACACCTCCCAAGCCCTTTGAATCTCCCAAAATCTGCCAAAAATCTACCCCAAAACCCATCCCTTAACCTTATAATCCACAATTTTGATATAACTACATCCAAGTAATAGATTTGGTGCAAATAAAAATGGGTTTCCCAAAGAAGAGGAAACATACTTCCTTAAGCTCATTTGTTTTTTTTCATTCTTCCCCCCATCAAATATTCATATGACATTATTATATAATAAAATAACTATAATAAATGTACTTAAATGTTTTTATTATAAGTTTTATTCTTACACTTACATTCACATCGATTTAATTTGTAATGAACTTACCATTCTTGTGTAGGTGAACTATAGTCTCTTGAAATGATGTAGTTTGTTTTTCCTTTACCACTAATCATGGTTATGAATTGTGATGGAAAATATTTTTTATATGATATATGTTATAATTACTATGTATATATGATTCTAAAATTATTATATAACAAATACCTTCATTATTTCCATTTATTCTAAATACGATATTTTTTTTTGTGGACGTGTGGACAACCAACCCCTCAAAGAGATGTAATTCATTCAATCTTCATGGAATGTATTAAAGATGGGTTTAGTAAATATATATGATATTTATTAAAAAATAATTATAATTTAATTATAATATATTTATATACACAAATATTAATAAATTTCATTTTCTTTATTTCTTTTAAAATGATAAATAAACATAAAAAAACGTTCATGCGTATGTATAACCTACTTTATCCGTGAACAATGTATTCCATTTAATACTTCTATCATTTATTTATTATTATAAATATTTAAATAATTAATATATATAATATATACATAATATTTACATAATTTAAATAGTAAATCACGATCTAAGTAAGAGGATCAAGAATAATAAATGAAAACACATATGATAAATAAAGTGGTCATTACCTAAAATGTTTCTTTTACATGGAATTGTTAACAATCTGGTCATATAAATTCATTAGTGAATCATATATGGTATTAGATATAAGATTATGGTTCTATGGTATATGTATAATAAACTTATATATATTATATATGAGGTTTTAATGTTTACAAAGAAAGTAAAGAATTATGGTAAGGGAGTTTTGCACCGCTTTTTATTTAGGTGGGATACAAGGCATATTCACCACTCACATATTTTTTGTGGTGTATATAAACTATATGAAATTTTGTTTAATTAATTTACCTTTTTTAGGGGTACAAAAATATTTAATTAATGTTATTATTTTTTTGGGATCATGATTTTAATGTTACTCAAGTAGTGAGGGTTTTTTCATCTTAATTTTATTTTATTATGAGACACAAACTGTGTCCACCACCTATTTCTTATATGTGGTGTGTTTAATTACATTGTATGTATTATATGATTATTATCCTTTAATTTATTTTTATTTTAACATATTTTTGATGATATTTCTTTCTTGGGGATTATGTTTCAAAAGATGCCAAATCGATAAAGTGATTTTATCTCCTTTTGCCTTCTTTAGGAAACATGCCATGTTATGAAACTACATTCTTTTATGAGGTATATATAATTACATTTGAAATGTTCTATCATGAGTCTCATTTTTTCTGATATTTTAATAATAATTTAATTTCATTTTGTTACATGGGGAGTATAATTAAAAGTTACCAAGGGGTATGATTTTGTTGAAACAATCTCATTGTTTATGAAGTTTGTTTACGATTATGCTTCAATTGATGAGATAACATATCTCAAGAAATATCATGAATTTTCTTATAAAATAGTTATTCATGATATATTAATGTATAGGTAACATTTTCCACTATTTTTTCATAAGATTATTAAGAATGTATATTTAAGAATTCCCACCTTTACCTCTCTCATCAGTAGGAAATGTTTGTTCTTTAAAAAACGTGTTCCATAATTTTTTTTTGAAAAATGCTTTCATATTATCCTATAATGTTTAAATGAAACGTTTACCTACCTCTCACAATTTTTAAATAGGGTTTTAAAAGAAATATATTTTTTCAATCAAGGAACTTTTCTAAAATTTTAAGGAGAAAAGGAAATGTTCAACTTCTACAGAATTTCCCTTCGTCATGAATTCCATTTACTTGAATATTACTTAAAAAGATTAAATTTTATATTATAGAAAATTATTTACAAAAATTATTTATTTATTATTTTAATTTTTTTTAAATAAAATGTTTTCAATTTTTTTATGTTTAAAATCTGTTTTAAATGATTTCAAATTCTTACATTATATATTTTCAAAATTTTATTTTCCAAGAAAAGGATTTTAATGATTTAAAGATTTATTTATAATTTTTCAAATATATTTTCTTGAAAAGGGTTTCCAAAATGATTTGAAGACTTATTTTTATGTTTTCAAAGTATTTTAAAAGAAAAATCATTTTTAAAATGTTTTCGTGATTTCTTTATGAGTTTTCTAAGTGTTTTTAAAGAAAAAGGTTATCAAAATATTTTCAAACAACCTTTATAAGTTTTCAAAGATATTTTAAAAGAGAATTGTTTTTAAGATTATTTAGGTTTTAAAAATAAGTGTTCAAAGAAGAAAATATAAGTTCATTAATAAATATTTTAAATGATATTGTAAATACCTATTTTTAAGAAACTGATTTTTGTAATGGTTTTATGAAAAGGATTTCCAAAGAAAGGATATTTTTTAAGAAATGGCCCAAGTGATCTGTCAAAAACCATCCCCATATAATATTGGAATAATTTGATATATTTTAAGATTATTGGGGTTATAATTTAAGAATACCATTCATATTATTTATTTAATGGTTTATATTTTAAAGGCATGGTGTTTACGACACCTGTTTGTCTTCAACTTGTTATATACTTTTGGACCATGCTTCTTTTCACGAGGTTTTCTTTGACGAAATGATTAGGAAACCTATCCATTTTACATAGGTTGTGTTGTGGTTAAATTTTAAAGACTCTCATTTCAATTAATGGGTTATGATATGATGTTTATAAAACCCATCACTTTTCATGGGTCATGATATGAGGGATATCTTTCTATCTTGTGGAACATGTGTGTATGATTTTATTATGTAATGAGTTGGAACTATATCTCTATATAATTATTATAGTAACTATGGATGACTCATGAGATTAATTTTTTTTTCAGGAACCTGATTACATGTTCACAATGTTATGAATTGATTGAGTTCCATTTCCATAAGTTTATGTATGGACTTGATTACTTGTTCACAATGTTTTGAGTGAACATTATTATATGTTCAAAATGTTATGAATGAACTTTATTAAATGTTCAAAATGTTATGCATGGACATTGTCTTATGTAAATATTTTAATTTGTAAATACTATTACATTTTCACAATGTTATATGTGGACCTGATTACATGTTCACAATTTTATGCATGGGCCTAGTTACATGTCCATAATTTCATGTGAGGTCTTAATTCCTTGTCCTTTACATAATGAGTGATCCTAATTTTATTTATAAATTTTTAGAATGATATAAGAAGATGTGTATTATGAAATCCTATATTTTATTCCTATGTTATAATTTCATGGATTATTCTCTCAAGTAACTTATCATTCATGTCTTATGAACTGAAAATATTAATGCCATTACTCATGTTTATGATCTTTGATATACATGGTATGATCTTATAATGTTATGATCACATTATCATACCATTATAATCATGTTATCATACCATTATGATCATGTTATGCTTATATATCTCTCTTATTTACCCTTAATGATAATCTGATACTACCCATTTCTTACATTTCCTTTCCCCAGGTTATGATGGACCAGTTTAAGTAGAAATACTAAATGGGAATATATTCATGGAAGATGATGATGATATTTTTCTTTTTAATTTGATAAATATTCATCTAAATTATGTAATTTCCATGTATGTTAAGCCTTTTATGATATAACTGAGTTTAAAAAACCATAAAATATATTTATTTAAATATGATCGCTTTGATAGATTGTAAAACATGAAATCCTGATTCTGAATGCACTTTAATATAGTATAAAATTTAACCAAGACATTAAATTGGTTTATATGAATATTAATAAATAAATTATGAATATTATGGCCATATATTTAATTAAAATAAAACAAGAATCATTTAAAATAAAAAGAACTGTTTTCTGAACAACTATATCTTTTCTAAAAGTTGGTCCTGTTGATTTAAAATTTAAAATTTATACTTTTATAAAATTTATTTGTTAAAATAAAATTAATTTTTTAAATCATAATATAAAAATTATAAGAAGTTAAATGTTTGGGATTTTTAAGAAAGGTTTAATTTTTTTATGAATAGGGAAAAATACTGAATTTTAATTGAAAATTTCTTTTTCACATGAATTATTTATTATGTAAAATTATTTTTTAAATTGTTTTTAAAATAAAATTTGTTCAATTATATATCAATAAATCCAATTTAGGTCGTTGGAATCATTTTCATGTTGATTTTTTATTTATCAAATTTGTAAACATTTGAACATTTTATCTTTAAAAAACCTCTTTCTTGCAGCGTCTGCAGGATTAATTTTAATTATGTTAATGGAATTTAGAAAATAGTATTCATTATTTAGAGTAATAATAATTTACATTTTTATAATAAGTTTTAATCATTTTTTACCATAATTAATAGTGAATATAATAAAAAATATTTACCGCGGTTAAGCTTAAATTGAATTTATAATAGGGGTTAAACTAAACTGATAAGTGTTAAAAGGGTGTAAAAACTTTTCTAAAATATATTTTATTTCAAAATTTATACAATATAATGTTTAATTCTTGATAATAATCTATTTGACCCTTTTTTCTCTTAACAACGTGGGTACACCATTTTATTTTCTGAAATTATAAGTGTTCCACTCCCCTGACTTATAAAAGGCCACCCCATATTTTATTGTATTAGCACATTCAAGCCATTTTTGTTTGGAAAATATTAGAAACAATAAATACAAAAATCACCAAATATCATCTTAAAATCCTTATTTTGGGCATAAATAGAACCTATGATGTATTTTGGTGCAATCCTAAGGTGGTTACACGAAAAATGGATAAAAATTTTTAATAAGTGTTTTTTATTTTAATTCATCCTCCACATCCTTCGATTATTATGAAACCATGACTATAAAATAACCTAATTATATTATATATATGGATATTTGTTCTATGTTAATTAACTAAAAACTTCCACACTTCCATTCAATGCGTTATGAAATCATTTTTCATGTGTATGGCGGACTACCACCTCGCGAACCGATGTCATTTGTTTTCCATTAACACCACTCACAGTTGAGAATGATGATACATATAGAGTATATATATGATATTTATAACATTAATATACCTATTAACTCATTATATCATATAAAATACATTAATTTTCTTTCTAAAGGGGATAAAATAACATCACTCAAGTGTACAACGGACTATGGAATCATGAAGTGACATGATTCTTTTTCGACCAATGCTTTACCTAGTAGGTAATAAAAATAATATTAATGAATATATCTGATATAAATGAAATGTTTATTACATTAATGATATATTTATCATTCTAAATAAAATAATATATCAGTTTATTTGTTAAACTAAGAAATTATAACATCATTTTAGTATGTGTGGACTACTGCCTTCACGAAGAAACGTGACTTTCTTTTCATCACCACACCACATGGGTGATATATATAACTATATATAAATAGAAAATATAATATATATGATAATATTATCATTATATAAAGATAAAATATCACTTTCCACATTTACATAATGATCATTAAATAAATAAAATGTTACACATGCATAGGTATGACCCACCATCTCCCTGATTTTAACAAACTTCATTTCTCAAAATAATCATTTGTAATTTTTAATAAAAATATAATTTATGCATAAATATTATAATTATTTCCAGATTATTATTATTACTATAATGGAACTACATGATATGAACAATAACCCTGAACATTCAAAATGATACACACATGAGAAAACATGGCGATTAACACCCTAAACAATTAAAATAATGACAAATAATTAATAAATATGTGATTTTATGTTATTAAATGAAAATATATGACAATATAAACATTAATATGGCTATTTTAAAAAATTATATCATTTTTAAAACCAGTATAAATTAGTTTACAGAAAATTCAACCAAAAGGAAGTGTGTGGTAAGGGATTTATTAACCCAATTTCAATTCATTGGGCTAAAAATATACTTGATTGATTACATCATGATAAGATTATGTGTTTAATTACCATTGATTATTTTGTTTTATTTCCAATTTTTTATTTGTATATACATTTTATACACATAATCAATTCATTAATTAATCATCCACATAACATTATGATCATTTGAAGGGTTTATTTCACAATCTCATTCTACTCGAGATAGTTTGTTATTTTAATTTTTTCTAAAAAAACCATTTAATTTTGTCATCATATTGTTATTCATGAAATTTTCAAATAATATTAAATTTTTCACACACATAGTTACATATAATCTTCATGAAAATTATTTTAAGAAAATGATACTTTATTTTTCTCTTTGGTAGGAAATCTTTTTTCTTCAAAAACCATGTTTTCTAAACTTTCTATAAATAATGTTTTTATCCTTTTCAAAAAAAACATTCATTAATTTTTTAATAATTTTTAATTTTGATGATTTTTTTTAAATCAATCATCATGTATATTTAAAAAAAGGAATATTTTTACCATAATTGTGAAAGGAACCACTATTTTAACATACTTAGAATGTATGAAATTTAAAACCATATTTACCAAAAGTGTGTTTTAAGTAATGGTTATTTTCCCAATGAATATTTATATTTATTGTTTTATCACATTTCCATTCATCAATAAATACAACCATTAATTCTTACTCTAATGGGTATATTTTGGATTGATTCTATAGTTATAATTTATGAGGGTATTTTTTGATTGTTTTGACCAAGTAAAGTATTGAATTTGGATTTTTTGATTCATTTTTCTAGTCATTAACTTTACCTTGAAATATTCACTTACCTATGATCATTAGACGTTAAATTTTTACTAAATATCCATATTATTTGTCATTGATATTTTAATTTAATAATCCATACATAATTAGTATATAATATGTTCTACATTGATTGTTATTTGTTTATTTGGGGAAATATTAATAAATACGTATTCTTTTCCCAATATATAAATTTGATGGTAAAGAACATTGTTCATGAATTAAATGAAATAATTGAAATATGAGGAATTCTCTAGAAAGGTAGACATGATTTAGTTTCAGTTATAAATATCCCATCATTTCATTGATATATCTCATTAGTCAAATCAGTAAAAAAGTATTAAAAGGGTTTTTCCTATAGTTTTAATTTTTTTGAAATGTCTATATGGTAGTGGTATCATGTTCTTGATACATTCCATACATTTAATATCAATTTACTTAATTAATAATTTAGTTACTATTATCCATGATATTTTCACAATGATATTATATATAGATGCATTTAATTATCATTTAACTGATTAAATGGACACTATTTTTATTTATTAACCTTTTCATATTGATTATTCTGTATCTAATCATGATAGTAATATTACTAAACTAGAATGTGTGTATAGTTATTTAACATTCCATTTTGATAATGCTTATTGATTCAAGGTATCATACTCCAAATATAATCTTTACTAACCATATCAGATCACCCTTATTTTGTTTCCTTTCTCAAGAATCCATGAATCGTACTATGTTTGATAAGAAAGGTTCTTTTAGGGGGAGTAATTTCATTCTCAAAAGGAAAATAATTATGTTTAATTTTAAAATTTAATATGTGAATTATGTATTTATTTATTTTACCAAGACTACTAATTGTCTGGACCTTTGGGATGTAATTCATTTAATCTTATACTAATGTAAAAACGTATGAAATTTGCTGCATTCTAATGTGGTTAGAATATCTGCATTTATTATCTGGGGAATATTAGTAGAAATCATGGGAAATAGATTTAGGATAATATAGACCAGGGATCATAAACCCATGATTGACTTTAATGATAAGTATATAATAAAATTGTAAATTTCTGGAAAGGAAGAGATGGTGTTTTTTAATCTTTAAAATAAATACCTGTCTGAATAGTACAAGTGGGCAAGGTTATGAAACAAATATACCTAGGGGTAATAATTCCAGAAAGGGCACATTGGTATTGACCCCATCATCACCTGATGCAAGAATTTGAGCCTTAATCCACACCTAGTTTGACACTCTCTATGGATATTCTTAGGATAATACAAATTTTATTCATAAACTATTATAATGCATTTGAAAATAGAGATATTCCCAAATAAATAATTTTTATTACTATGAGATTATACATTCCTAAATTATTCAATATATGTCAAGTATTTCTGTAGTCTGTGGATTAAAAAATAATTTTCAAACTTATATTACATAAGCTAGTGTATTCCACCATTTAGAAATAGAGCATTGGAGAATGAATTAGAACCACATAAATGAAAGTAATCCAAAATGTATGATTGACCATTTATTTTTTGGGATTAAAAAAATATTTTAAAGGGAACTAGCCTTTCAAATATTCTCATCATATGAGGAAATAATATATTGTGCTAAAAAGATAGAGAACTAATTAACTTTTTATTATTTCTTTGATGGGAAGAAAGGGAATAAGATAAATAAGGAGAAAATGAAAGATAAAGGGAATAAGGGAAATAATTATTTCTCAAAATTTTATGATTTTGGAATAAAACACCATAGGGATGGATTAAAATTAATGGGAGTTTATTATAAGTGTATAGATAAATGCCACAATGATTATGATTTCACAGGTAAGAGTAAATTTAACAATGTTCCATTTGGAAATTAAAATATGTGGGTACTCAATTTTTAAAAAAAAAATGAAAAGTGTGGTTCTCACCTCACATATAAAAGGAAACCCTTATGATATATTATTCACACCATAAAACAATTTTTTCAGCCTATAAATAGAAAAATAACTTCTCAAATTCCATCATATCATCCTAGAATTATTAATTTGGGATGAAATCCAACCTTATAATGGTTTTGTTTGAATATAAAAATGTTACTTGAAGAAGAGGGAACTTTCTTTAACGAGAGGTTTTATTTTATTATGAGTTAATATTAAACTTCATAGTGTGTAAGTAGTCATACACACAATGTGATAAGGTAATAAGTTATAATAAATTCTGTAGTAATTAATGAATCATCATGAAATCCATTATCACCCTATTTACATCAATCGACCACTTGATGAAAGTACATGAACCTTCTAGTTGTATGCATATTCTATATATATATATATATTAGAAGATGACATGTCATATAGTAAACAAGGTCATTTATGAATAGTAAATGAGTTATTGGGGATATTTTTATATAAATTATGTGTGGATGTAAATTATACACCTTGTAGTTATGTAACATTAATAAATTTAAAATTACAAAATGACGGAATCAACAAGATGATTCAGATAGACATTAAATAGAAAAAAGTAACTAATTAATGAAATTATTTGAATTAATTAAATCCAGACTTATCTTAACAATAAAAATAATTGAAATGAATTATATCTAGTATGGAAATTTATTTTTTTACATGTCGTGGATTGTCATGATCGTTGACTGAACCCAAAGGCCTATTCCACTCATAATTCTAAAACCCATTTTTCGACCCTACAATGATAATAATTAAACTTTCAAAAAAATATAAATAGCCTTATGCGTTTTAATGGATCATACTATCTCAATATAAAAGTTAAAATCTCATGATAGGATATATATTCACCCTAATATGACATAAAAATGATGCGATATATAAAATCCCTTAAAGGGATCATACTGAGTTATTATCTTTAGGGAACAATATAGTCATGGTTTGGGGAATACTGCTATATTACCAGCACGAAATCAATTGGATTCACTCCTTATTCAACACTCCACATGCATAGCCAACAACTGAGGTTTTCCTTAGTATGTCGTATTCCACACATTCAAATCACTACCACCACCTTCAAATAACAAATAAAACTGCTACACTGAGGTTCACAATGAAAAAGATCAATTTAGAATACACTACATATTGTAATATTAAAACATTTATACAATTATGTAGAACTGGAATGGGGTGGTCACTATGAAACTTGGATCATTGTGGAATTGTCTTACTATATGAGGTTTAGATAATTTCATGATACCTTGATTAGCTGTGTGAAATTCCTGGTCCATGTGAAACATGAACCTAAATAAAATAAACTTACCACTCTCTTTGTTTCAATGTAGTTCTTATCATCTTTATGAAATTACTCCACTACCATACACCGATTTTTTTCACTCCATAATCACAAGAGAAAGTGGCCTCTAATGAGTCAATCCATTAGAAGAATATGAAATTCATGAGAAATGTTTGAAAACTTGATAATGAATATTTGAAATCTTATTAAGCCAGTCTTGATTTTAAAAAAGAAATTCTCATGGAAATAAAAATGGATTTACAATGATACTATGAATATAAAATGGATATATTAATAATAATATCACATGATAATGAAGTATGAGATGAGAAAAGAGTTCTTACTTGAATATAGTTTCATTGATGCTTCAAAAATGTATACTATGGGAGTGGAAAGGGATTGATATATAACATTCATTAGTTTAAGGATCATCTAAGTAAACCAGAGATCCACCAACAAAATACTAAATAATGATAAGTTGGTGGTTGAAAATAAAATGTTGGGTAGATATGGTTTGAGAAATATTTATAAAGAATAATCAAGGAAACCTAATCACAAGGAAATACCAATGGCCATAGGAAAAAATATTTAAATATGAAACAAAACTATAGCTCAATTGGGTACATCACACCAAAATGAACCTTATTAAATCTTGGATCATTAATACATAAATAGGTAAAATAACATCATAACACGTATAAGACTTGGTGAACTATAATAATGTCATGTGGTTTGACCTCTATTATAGTGCAACACAATTTTCCACAGAGAAACACTCTTACATAAGACAAATTTTGGGTGATTTATGTCTAACACCTTCGATGTGAGACTAACTAAAGGGAACCACACCCCTTACTATTAAATTTTTTCCACCATAGTGTATGGTAATAATAATGTTATAGACTAAAAATAGTGCTGTAAGGGAACTCTTAAACCTAAAAAATAATAAATGATTCTAGAGAAAATATCAATGTCATTTCTGGTTAGTATTTCTAATCTATGTATATTCCAAATCAAATGGTAAATGTCGGTAACTTAATTATTATGTTCACATATTTAGTTTATTTTTCTTAACAAAAAATAATATTGGGGTACCAATTTTGGCATGATCAACTCTTTTGGATGATTGATTTCTTCAAAATTATTATATTTAGAAGTAGTCTAAATCTTATTATTTTTAAAAGGGATTTAATATCACCATGTTATCTCATTTATTCCCTTAATATATATGAATGACTCTAATTTTTTAAATTTTAATCCCTTTTTCTTCTATAAAATAAATATATTCAAACCATGTTTATTTATAACTCTTTGCAAAACCCATAAAATGTGTTACTATCCCCAATTAAAATAAAAATATATTTATAACCATTATAATTCATCCCATGTATAAGGTATAATAAACCCTTTTATATAAAATCTTGAAATCTTATGAAATCAATAATTCCCATAAGAGTAAGCTTGGAGAGACATATGTCCAACCCCCACATTCCTAGATAATGCATAAGCCTATTGATCAATGACCAGTAAAACCCAAATCCCCTTTACCCAAGGATACTATTCTCAAAAGAGACTTAAATTATACTATAGTTCAAACTCCAAATATATATAAACTATAGTCAAACATTAAATTCAATCTTTTAACCTAGTAAAATATAAATTCTAGGGAGAAGAAAAGTAAATCAATTATCAAACCTTGCATGTAACTCGCTATATGCATTGATTAAAATTTATAGTAGTTTAAATCATTAAACAAAATAACACACATATTAATAATAAAGAAATTATATTCATCAATAAAACAGAGAATAAAATAGATAAATTAACAATTCAAATATTTATACATGATATAATCATTTATAAAAAATTAATAAATTAATAAAATTATAAACACATTATAATTTATCCGATAAATATTGATATTACATAATCAAATAAATATAAACACTTTATATTTTTTCCCAATTTGTATTCCTTCTCATTATCTCTTATATAACCCTCTACATAAATATATTTCAAAAAATTTACATTCCATGTGTTTTATATTAAAAAATTACATAATTTAAATTTAATTTACCTAATATTATTTCAAACTTTATCATATAAATCAGGAAAAATTATTTTTTATTTCTTTAAATAATTTCACAAGTAATGTCTTTAATTTAAAAACATCAAATTAAAAACTATAAAAATTCATAAAATTAAATATACACTCCTTTTAATTATACTATTTTTTTAATAATGTATGATAGACCTTTAAGAATTAATTATATACAATATATTATTATTTAATTTATAAATATATTAAATTTAAAAAATTCACAAAATACCTTTTGAGTAATTTATAATGAATTTATAGACTATACAAATAAATTTATAAATGAAAATTTTGTAAAAATAAAAGTATCTTAATTTATCTTATTTTACAATATGGACTATATTGTATCCCACGATCAAATATATTATTTATCATAATTTTTATATATAATTTCCAGAATGTAACATAACCTTTAATACATGATATATCATATGTTATGGTATTTCCAATATTTTTTCAATGGTTTGATACTCTATTTAAGAAACATGGATTGTCACTATCATCAACTATGACCGCCTATATCATGTGTTACGAAATGTTCAAAACTGAAGGGATTGAATTATTCCATTGCATTTGATATACCATATCATATGGTGTGACCATATCATGGATTATTATATCCCATGTCATAAGGATAGGGTCAATATAAATTAAAAATACTTTTTTATGATATCATATACTATCTTAAAATGATATGGAATTTTATTCTTTTAGTAAAATGATTTTAAGAATCAAGAATCTTGGGAAGCTATAATTTAACTGATAGGTTTATAAGGATTAAAGAATTATTTTACAAGGTAGAAAGATAAAATATACCTATAATTATAATATCAGATTTCTGTAAATATTGAATCATTGTATTGCGAAATGATGAATGTGATGAATTATAATGATTCTTACCAACAACCAAAATGAATTCTTTTAATACGTTCCATCATATGAAACAATATATATCAATGATAAATATAGAAGATTATTGAACATTAATAATTAAGGTTCGAATTCCTTAATAAAACATAGGCAATTTAGGTGAATTATACAATATGGTTTAATACATAATATATCCTTACTTGATATCCAATTTCACACCCTAGGACTTTCATGAGAAGCTTCAATAAGATATCATAATATATTATGTAACTATATTTTCCAAAACTACATTATATGCATGGATATCATACCAAATGATATCCTCTTATCATACCTAATGGTACAGAATGTATACAAAAAATTTATATACGATTTAGGGAATATCACCGCTATTTTTATATGTGACATAGTTTTTATATTATTAAAATTTGATTATAAAAATTGTAGAACATCTTTAATTTTACATCTTATTTCCACCATAAAATAAAATTACATTTCATTATACTAATTAGGTGAAATAAATTTCCTCTAAAATTAAAATAATAGAGAAAATTTTTAAAACATATTCATAATAGTAAAAGTTTTATCATTTATCTGGTGAGATAAATTTCAAAATAAATGTTAAAAATGTTTTTCCTTGAGGCCTGATATAATAAATTCATCTCAATTATTAAATTTTAAACCTTTTGTTTATTAATGGAATAAATTTTTGAAAATATCAATTTTTATATATCTTTACATATATTTTTCACTATTATAAAAATTTTAATCTTTTTGCCCTTATTAAGTGAGATAATTTTCCTATAAGAAATAAATGTTTTCCTTTGAAATACAATATTACAAGTTAAATTTATCTCACACTCTAACTAAGTAATTTTTTTTAGAAAAATATATAAGTAATAAAGCATTTAAAAATATTTTCTAAACAAATCAATCTCAAATATTTTTCATGATAATCCCCATTTTGTAAAAAATTATATTTTTGAAAATAACAAAATCTATTAATTTCTAAATTTCTTTTACACTTTCAATAAAGATTTTCATTTCACCACAAAAATTTGGTGAGATAAATTTCCTACAAAAAATAAAATCAATTTTTTTGAACATAATGTTTTTACAAGGGATATTTTTATCACATATTTAATGAGATAAATAATTAAAAAATTTAATACATTACTATTTTTCTTAAGAATTGGAATTTTTTTTTATAATTATTAAATGAATTTTTTTTGATATTGTTGAAATAAATGAGTGAAAATATACATCTAACATTTTATAAGTATTTCATACAATCAATTAAATCAATAACTAGGTTGAAAATATTTATTATAGTAAATTATAAATGTAAAAATATTAAAATATTATTACATTTGAAATTTCAACAACTGTAGATTGATATAATTTTTATAAGAAATATAAGAACCTAAATATTTTCTGAGACAGTAATAAAAAACATTTAGATTACTTATTTCATATGATAAATTTCATTTATTTATGAAATTAACAAGAGGAAATATAAATCTTATAATTACATAATTACTTTGTTAAGTGAGTTAATTTTTTATCATTATTGGAATAAGAGACCCAAAATGGATAGAAGTATAAAATTATCTTAAATATAATTACATATTAAGTAATATAATTCTTAATTTTAGAAAAAATACTTGTTTTTATTAGATTAACATTTTTTGTTTCCTTAAAAATGTTAAAATGTTTGTTTCAATGGTGTGAAAAGAAAAAAAATTATTAAAAACATAAAAATATCCTTATTATAGATTTTTATTACTATAAAACCATACTTTATCTATTTTATATCAAATTGGTGGACCCCAAGTAGTAATAGATCATCATAGATTGGGAAGGATCACCACAAGGACTCATCATAATGTATAATTCTTTGATTATAACCATATATCCTTTGATTTATATACTTTCCTCATTATTTATATTTGGTATAAGAGATATCTTCATATTATTTGAATATAAATTTCTACTTATATCAAAAATAAAATATCATGGATTCCAATCCATATTCACTATAATTTAAAAGAACCAATATATAGTTAGAAAGAAATTCTAGAGAGAGCTATTTATATGAATTTTCATCCTAATGATGTACAATTCTCCTCATACCAAATCATCAAGTTTTTGATATACCAAATTTTATGTATCAATAAGATAAATCCAAATATAAAAAAATTATTATATATATATAGTTTATTTACAGAGGTATTTATGAGAATTTGATTCAAATTAAAACATTTCTCTATAGTTTGGAGGTATCAATATTCTGCCCATGTGGTATAACTTATATTGGATCAATGAGGGAAAAACACGATAGTTATGGTTGTCCAATATTTAATTATATATCATAGGGAGGAATACAAATCAATCATATTTTCATGGCCCTCATGCTCCATAAAGGTCGTACAGTTTCTTGAATAACCAAAAAAGAAAGGATTGGTTGAGTAAGGTTATGGTTGAGAGGACCATCTGATTCATAGATCTTGTGGACCAGTTATATAGGGATTTACCCATTTAATGGTGAATGTTTACTCTTGTGTGGTGGTGTATGGATATTCAACATGGAAACCCCTATTATTTTGAGGAAATAGGGGATTT
This sequence comes from Viscum album, assembly GCA_963277665.1. Classification (NCBI taxonomy): domain Eukaryota; kingdom Viridiplantae; phylum Streptophyta; class Magnoliopsida; order Santalales; family Viscaceae; genus Viscum; species Viscum album. Next base: position 1,774,215,597 of record OY728142.1, on the reverse strand, counting down.
GGAAGAGTTACCAAAATGTCCAACTTGGGAAAACAAATTATACAAAAAATTATTCAACCTTCCAAAACAATAAAACATTATATTGAAATAATTAATATATTTAAATGGTCTTATATAAAAAATTTATTTCATAGGTGGCTCGTGTTCTCACGTTTATATACTAATATGTATTCTTTATATGCAATACTTGTAATGATTTTATATAATAATTTTACTGATTATTTGGATTTTTTTATGATGTTGTGAACTTCATGTAATGAAAATTTTGACATTTCATGATGATATGTAGACTTCTTTTTATAAGGATATATATTTTTTCATGATTATAATGTGGACTAAAATGAATCTTAGATGTGATATTAAAACTTTATAAACCAAATGAAATTAATTTTAGTTTGGTGATTTGTTTTGTTTTTGGAATATAGCATTACCCATTAATATGATATGTTTCACCAGAGATTGATTTTTGTAATCATTGATACACCTGAGTACTTATGTCATTTTATCATGTACAACATTAACTTCAAGTTAGCTATATGTAACAGTTCTTCACTAATATGTGATCAATGATAATTTTCTTGGGAAGTCACTGAATATTGAAAATTATTGGGAATGCAATGTTGCGCGATCATATTATAATATTTTTAATATTTTAGTGTTTCTTATCTTCCAAGGGGTATCATAAAGGGATAATAAGAAATAAATTTCATGTTACATGAATTCCATTCACACACATAATGGATGGGTTCCAATATTTATTAATGGTTATTCAATGTTATACATATTCAAGTGGTGAAAGTGTTATGACTATTTCACATCCCCAGGTAACTATATTGGTATGACGTTGTGTTCCCAGTTTTAAAGGAGACTATAGAAATATATATAATTTTTATTGTCTTTTATTATGATAATACGTGGTGTGCATCACACACCCCCAAACCCCAACCCACACACCCGCCCTCACACTATTATTTGGTTACTATGATTATTGTGAACAATGGGTAGCTTAGATATTAAATGAATTATATACTATAATTTTGATATTAGTGGGGTTGGGTTATTAGCTTAACATTATTTATTATTAATGTACATTATTACTAGTTTAACATAATTTTTAGTACATTTAATTTAATAACCATAGTGAGTATTATTACTCACTTATATATTTTTACATACAAGCCTTCATACCCATGTTCTGTCAGATAATTAGGTATATTTGGGATGTGTAATAAGATGATGATAAAATGGTTACAAAAGTTTACAATTTATATCCAAGAAAATACATTCCATATATATTTTGTTCCAATTTATTATGTAATATTTATTTTAATTTAAATGTTTACTTTGAGGTTTTTAAAGGGTTATTCATCAAAAACAAATTTTATTAATGTTAGACTTTATTTCATGCTTATATTTCATAACATGAAATTTTATGTAAGATTAATTATAGATAATAAATTATGGTCAACAGATGTCATGATTTTTTATGGGAAATTCCTCTTATTAAGTATTTGAATAACATATTTCCAGTCACTAACCCTTGGCCTAATAGAGGCAGGCTCATGGAAATCATTTATCAAATCAAGTAGGTTTAATATTTACATGTTATTACCAGAAATTTATAAGACTTTATGGTAAGAACCTGGAATTTTTTGGTTAGGATAAATTTTGGTGATGGTATTCATGAAATATTGATTCATTTAATCAGAATAAGGTACTTATCAAAGGATACAATCAATCAATGTATTCCTTCCTGAGACTCGTAGTGATGAATTTTTTATTGGGAAAACATGCATTCCATTAAATGGGTATAAAAAATTTAATCATGCATGATATAGATATATTTATTGTTTTTTTATTTTTCATGAATTATAAAATATTTGAATGGTGATGAAAATTGGCAATATATATACATAGTTTAACTACAAAATTTTACATGATCTTATATCCTGATAGCATTTAAAATTTCTTCCAAAAGTGTTATATAGATTCCATCTCAGAGATTTATAGAGGTAGCCAAGAAGAATTGTTTAATTTATCTATAACTAGGGTATTTGGTTTAGAGAAATAACACTAAGATTCATCAAGAATATAAGTCCATAAGGGAGAGAGATAAGGATAAGGTGCCTTAGGAATTGGAGGTTGTGAGACAGATTTTTTGAGTTTTATGTAGGTGATAAGAAAACTTATGATGTATCTTTTACAAGATACAAACTTATAATATTATAAGGTACATGGAAGAGTAATCATATAATATAATGGAGTGGGGGATTAAAGAGGTAAAGATTTCATTCCATAAATTATACACATATTTAGTGCATTACATAGGTTTTCCAGTTTGTTTTTTAGTTATTTAGTGTTGGTGATTAGTTTTTAGTGATCATGAGGAGTCTAATTTAACCATGGATGAGTATCAAACTCTTTTTAAAATAAAATTTATTTTTTTGACTCTTTATAAAAAGAAACATTAGGCACTTCTAGTGGTTCCTCATGGAGATTCCAGTATAAAAGAGATCACAACTGATTTTACTCAATTAGTACATTACTCACCTTATATGTTGGATAATGAGTAGTTGGGGGTAAGGAATATCAATGTGTAATTTTAAATTGTGACATATATATAGGTCTGATTTTATAATTTTGTACTTATAGAGATATTATTAATAGTTATATAATAGAAAAGAGTTTTCTATAAAAGATACAAAAATTCCTAGAGAGTGTATAGAGTATCATTAGTGGTGGACCTTTTGTAGGGATCACTACATAAAAGGATATAAAGTTATTTTTCATCAGGATTGATGAAAATAAATTGTCAACGAGGTAACCATTGTTGAAATTATCATTATATTCAACCATCTAGATATTAGTTTTAGAAGTTTTAATCTATTAGAAGTGTTATTATAACGTTAAACATTAAAATGGATTACTTAATGTGTTATAAGATATTGATAGTTCATGTTTCTAAAAATCTATCAGGTTAGCAGAGATCCATTAAATGGATTATTATGTTTGGGTGACTATGGTAGGATATGTATTTTGGAATGAAAATATATTTTATTAGTATTTAATTGAAATAACATTTTTAAAGGTAGGTGATATGGGATTTTTATGACGGGGATCTGCATCATAGTGATCCTCACCCTCTTGTATAGCTAGAAGGTTATACTTAGGGAGATGGTAGACCTCATGGTTGTTTGGGTAGTTATGTTGGTGGTAAATCAATTGGTTAGGTTTTTAAGGTTATTTTAATGTAGTTGAGGTGTTATACATAAAAGGTATAACTAGAGAAAAGGCCATCACAGATATGATCAATGTATTCTTAAATTTCTCTTATGTTTGATATATACAAGAGCTTCATATTTATTTATTTCCATGAGTATCATGAGTTATCTTGATCACCCAATGACTATTCTAGAGAGACCATTAGAGTTATTAATACCATTTATTAGAAGTTATATTTTCATATATGTTTATTGGGCACATAAATTAATTATATATAGTGATTAGGTGGTCTCAGACATCTGACTTTTGAAGATATGATCCTATTATTTCATACTTGGAAGAGACCGGTTAGTATATGATCAATCATACATTGACTACATAACATGAAGGGTTACTTACACTAGTTATAGTGGGGGAGTAAGTAGTATTTTTTGGCGACATATTTTATCTTCCTAGAATGATTAATTATGGTAAAACTTCCACAAATACCAATTTGGCTTGTTTAACTTAGCCAAAATAGTGTCAAGAGCCCTTAAATCATCCAATGAAGATGTTGACCAGTACACCAATTCTCAAATCAAGATAGGAGGGGATAAAATATGAGGTGTAATGTTCAGTTTAGTCCTTGGTAGTATATTTATACTAAATAAAGTAGTTGTAAATATGGATTATGAAATTTAAGTATTTATGAGAATAAATACACTAACCATGATTTATTATCAGTAGTTTTAATTTTCAGCTTTAAGTAATAGAGATGTTACATTCTTTGGTAATGATTAACTATATTCACTACTATAAAATCATTCAATATATATATATATATATATTCAGAAATGGAATTGCTTTTATGACCACAATTCTTAGTGTAATTCTCTAAGGGTTATATTTTTGAGATTTTGAATACCCATCCATCCATTTTTTTGAATAAAATCATTTTTAGGTTAATTGGAAACCATACAAGATATAAAATTAAAACCCCAAGAAAACCACTATACCCTAAAAAACCACAAAATAAAAAAATAGGAAAAAATCAAAATTCAAATTTTAAAAATCTAGGATGATATATTTGGAGAATTATGAGACAATTCCTTGAGCCTAGTGCCATCATGACCTACTTCTACCTTGAATTTTATCATCCCTAGTATTCCCATACAGTATCACATCCAGAAACATCACCTATCAAAAAATAGAGACATGATGAATGAATTTCAAGATGAACAACACCCGTCCTTCCTCAAAATAAAATTACAAAAGCACCTCTACCAAAACAGCATCAACAATGAGAAATCTTGAACTAACTAGAAACAAATATCAATCAAAATTATCACTAGTTAGAATGAACGTATCTGTATAAACATGTTCATTCATTCATTATCATCTTGAAATAGCATGAACATCCTTCACTAGACCATCAATATTAATAGAGATAAAAAGAAATCAATGGAATAAAAATAAACACTATCTTGAATCCCATGTTAAACACAATATCAATACCATGTTATAAAAATATAGGCCACCATCCTTAAACTATCAATTGAAGATCAATACCACTACAATAGACGAATACAAAAAAATATAATTAATCCTAACCAACAACCCCAAACTAAAAAAGGGGAAATGATATATCTGAATATAGATAATGTCTACACCATAGAACCAAACCACCATATTATCCATAATTTCTGACTGAGATGGGTTTATAAGATGAATGAATTTTTCTTGATTTTTCTAGGTGGATATGGTGAGATAATTATGATAGAGCAATTAGAATCATTATATATCAATATTAGAAAAGTGAATATTTGATCATGATTGACTTAGATAATTATGATATTGAACATGGTGCTTTATGTTTTCAATTCATAATTAGAATATTCTAAGTGCATTTTTTAACATGACCAAATTATCCTTGGAAAGTCACTATATGGTTGGTTAGTTGTTGGGTAACACCATATTTTTTGCTTTAATGTTTCTTATTCCACAAAATTTGAGAAAGGAGAAATTTTGGGATTTTAAAATCTCCCCTTGAGTAGTTCATCCTAAAATAGGGAAGATGTACATGGATTTTTGGAGGTAATTTTTGCTGATTGGTGTAATGTATGGTGTGGTTAATTTCATGGAGTGATGCCTTAATTATTATATGATGAATCAGAAACATCACATTATGGCAGGATTTCCAGGATATGTAATCATTCCATAATGGGAATGGAATGAAAAATCAATTGATTTCTTGACAATTTTACTAAAAATGACAACAATCATGATCCTGTATGGGTAATCATTGATAAAAATATATAATGTAATCAATTATTATTGATTCATTAGTAGAGTTTAGAAGATAAATTTTAGATCCAATATGTAGATGAGGTGATACATTTACATGATGTTATATTAATGACTGTTTCAAATTTAGATACCAATTTACCTTAATGTTATAAAGAGATTGATAGAAAAATATTGAGGGTAATTTTAACTTTATAGGACATTTTAAGTGAGTATATTTTTGGATTTTTGTGAAAAATTGTTGGAACAACCACCATTGATAGAATATATATACAAAAAATATATATCACTCTATTATTTTTGTGGGTCATTTTAAAGAATTTTATAAGAGACACTATATATCTTTGTTTTTCTAGGTAAATGTTGGTTAATTGGAAAGCCTAGGACCTAATCTATTTTTGATTATGAGAGTGGAGGTAAAAAAAATTCAAGAGTACATGCATATAATACAAAGTTATTTGATATCATACCATCGCTGTAGGTAGGGACAAAACGTTTTTAGGTGGGGAATCATAACTTCATGAAGGATTAACCTTGGATGGGACATTAAATGTATATAAAGGGGTGTAAATTTTCATTAGGTTTTATTGGACCTTTTGAGATCATGGAGCAGATTAAATACATATTAAATTATGTATCACTATCACCTTAGGTATAGAGGGTTCATAGAGTATTCCACTTCTCATAGATATAAATTTAGTGAGAGGATCCTTCCCATTTTTTGGTTAGAGTTAGTTAAATATTGTGTATAATTAAATTTTTAGAGAAACCAATAATAATTAATTATCATGTTAAGTATATCCTATGTGTGTGTGTTTGGGGGGGGGGGAGGGTGTAATATCTCTTTTTATAGTATTTTTGAGGCATAGAGGTTTATAAGTTAGTACCTAGTTGAAGGAGGAACAAATTATCCCTAACACTTTTTATTAAGTTCCCATTAAAATCCTATTTTATATCATCTTCATTTTTTGTTTTAAGGAATGAAATGTTTTATGGTGTAAAATATATTGATATGATCACTTAGTTAAGAGGGTTTTCAAATATTAAAAATATTATGGTGGTCAAACTGTACTTACCTGATCACTTGGTTTGGATATTTGAACAATTTTTATCATTATTAATATCTTTAATCTATTAAGGGTAATAATATGGAATTATGAAAAATTTAGTATCAAATAATAAAACATACTTTTTCAATTTAACAAGGTTAAGGTGTTTTTATTTTGGAGCTAATGTTATATTCTCCCAACATATTAAATGTTTTTTTCGGTGGTGATAGAATAATATAATTACACAAAATAATAATAAATTTCTCATTATAGTGGCTTTTGATACTAAAAGTATATTTATTATACAATCTATCAAGGAGGTATCCCATAAAGAATCACATGTTATTGAACATTGCGTAGGTTCAATCCAAGAACTATTTCTGAGGTGTGTTTCTTTAGTTCAAATCCCATATCCCATATTTCAAATTTATTCATCATAATTTATATTTAGATATAATAAAAACTTATCTATAATTTTAATAAAAAACAATATCTTTATCAAAATTATGATATCATCAAAGCATATATGTGGGATCCATAATTTCAAAGATCTAGCAAATGGATCAAGATAAATTACAGAGAGAATATTTAATGTTGAATTTTATCAAAGTGGGATTACAATCTCATTAGAACATATCATGACGTCTAGAATTTATCAAAATTATGGTATCTATGAGAATAATTAAAAGACACCATGAATAGGAAAATAAAAGTAATTAACTGAGAGAAATATCAATGATAATTTTATATTAATTAGAAATTATCTATTGTTTTTTGAGGCATTAATAATTGATTAAAGTTTAATAAATTATATTTCTTATATCCTTTTACTAAGAAAAAAATTACATTGATATTTGGTGGTGATAAGAAAAAGAAGTTAGATTCTAAGACATGCATGGTAGTAGAGGATAGTGGTGATATGGTTGGTTAAAAAGTGTAAATAAAGGGATATATGATCAATAATCTAAATATATAGATAGAACCTTGTATAAACCCATTTGGAACATGAAAACTGATCTTTGATGGTTACATGTGGCACCCATGAAAGCTAAGGTCAAACCAATCACCAATGAACATGGTGGATGTTTAGGGTTTTATGGGGCACCCCAGATTAATATAGATAAGTGGGGATGTGTGGGATGTAAAAATTGGATAGTGAGAAATTTTTTTGCATCTTTTTACATTATGATACTAATTTAACCTTATCCATAAAATTTTGGTGAATTTAGTGTTAAAATTACACTTTTTTATTTCAAAGGTTCCTCATTTAATTTGGTTCGTAGACCATGATGAGGTTTTTTGATGAAATATTTATAATGATGATATATATTTTTTAAAGTGATTATGTATGATTCTTTTGATGATGGTGATAACTTCATGTGATTAAATTGCTTACTTCTACTGATGATATTTAGAATCCTTTTGATGATGTGTAGAATCATTTTAATGATGAAATAGAATTACAATGATTATGTCAATAAATTATTAATGAAACTTCGATGTGACATGAAAATATTATAAACATAATGGAAAGAATTTAGGGTGGGTAGTATATATTTTTTGGAAATGTATTATGATTCATTAATTGGGCATAATTCTTGAGGTATTAATGTTTTTAGCATTTATATACGTGAGTAATTTTGTAATTTTCTCTCCTACTACCCCAGGTTTGAGTTATTGTATCCATATTGATAATAATCTAACTTGAGATGAGGAATATTTTTCCTGATTGATCAATGAATGTGGATAATTGTTATATATATGGCATTTCATGGTTATTTTATGATACTTAAAATATTTTGGGGATTATTCTTCACATATGGGTGTTTTTAGTGGAAAATTCCTGAAATGTGATTTTATATAACTACCAAACTCACACTATTTCTGTGAGCTCCAACAACCATTGAGGGAGGTGTGCTTTTATATGTTTGTAGATAAATAGATTTTATGACTATTACTTATTATTGGTTAATTACATGTCATGTGAAGACATATGGATGATTTCCGGGGTTTTTGGTGACCTATATATGTATTTAGTACATGAGGTACCTTTTATTGTGATATTTTATAGCAGGTTTCACACACTCACACACAATATTATTCTGTGAGTTCGAATATGGTGTGATGTGGGTAGCTTATAAATAAAACAAATTATGAATATGAATTTTGATATTGGTAGTGTAACTCCCTAAATTAGGAACCCAAATCATGAGACAGAAACAATAACACCACAATTACTTAAATACACATATAGATCCACGAATAATAGAAACTAGTGTGTAGGGGGAAAGTAACCATATGTGGGAATGGGTTTTCTTAAAAAATTAAAACCCAAAATGGATAAAAAATTCATGTTGATAAAAAATATTAATAGTAAAAGAAAATAACCAAGTAAATATGGTAAAATAAATAGAATAATTAGACTTGATATCTATGCCACAAAACCCTTTTCTATATCTCCCATAGAGATCCTTTAATAAAAAATTCGAAAGAATAAAACCTTTTATTTTCATTTATCATGATGAATAAATTATACATTTTAAACCAATTACACATGTTGGGGTACGGTACAATCATAATAGGATTTATATAATGTATCCATTATGTTTGGAAGCATAAAAAACTCAATAAATGCAATGGAAATTTATTTTGATATAGAAAACACTTTATCAACTAAATATAATAATTAATTAACCTTTTCCAAAACCATGATATCAAATACATATATATCTGATTTTTTAAAAACGTTACACTTTATTGTGACTGGGAGTATGACTAGCCACTTTTCCTCACCTATCCCAACTATTTGTGTCCTTAATGAAAACAATTTTTGTTTCCAATTTATCACAAATTAATTTTTTTTTTTTAAAAATTTCATGAAAAACCTATTTTCCCTTGTGCACACATAAACATTATGAAGAAATTTTCAATAATTTCATGCTAAAACCACATATAAAAACCTATAATTTCATATGCTTATAGATATAAAAATCCAATTTACATTAAATTCCATGTATTTATCAAAATCATTATTTCTCATAAAGCATAGAAATAAAATTCAAAACATATGTAATCAATTAAAAATAAATGGATTATAAATTATTAATGAAAATAACTAAAGATATTATCAAGATGTGATTATTCATAATATATACATGTTCTCAAATTGATGATGTTTTAAATATGAATGTGACACCCAAAAATTTGAAGGTTTTAAAAGTGTATTTGATAGCTTTTTTGAAACGCAACCCCAAGAACATAAAGGAATATAATATCCCGACACATTACAATACTTTTAATATTTTAAATAAGATCAATCTATGATATTTCTTGAAATGCATGCGATACTGAGTTATTAATTGTCACATACATCAATGAGTTTCTCTGATGACATGCGTTACACGCAAGATTGAGTTTTTCTAAACAACAATATATTATTAATTTTTTTATTTAATATAATACGATTTAAACTTTCCATTAAATTAGTATTTATAAATATTATTCACTAACATATGAAAATATATGGTTTATTAAAATATAAAACTAATTCATTGGTTAAAAATTAAGTATAAATGAATCAATTTAATATAATTGGAATATTTTTATAGAAGAATATTTTTATGCTCATAAAGTTGTCATATAATAATAAATTAAATTAATTTAAATTAGTGAGTGATATTAATTGATTATATATCTATATATTATATATTAAATTAAATATTTCATATATTCGTCCAATAGATTTTATAGGCATATGATAATAACAAACCCAATTTCATGCATAGAAACCTATATTTTTATAAAGGAACTTTATCAAAGTGTGATTTTTTTTAATTTTTATGTGTTTTTTTGTTTTTTGATGAATAGTGAAAATACTGAGTTTTAATTCAAAACTGATTTTTCTTTTAATTTATTTATAATGATAAAATATTTTTTAAATATTTTTTAATTTTAAATTATATAAATTTTACATCCCTTAATCAAATTTTGTTCATTTTAATCAGTCTGACGTTGAAATTTGATATAAAAACATCTCGTACTTTTGAATCTTTTTGATTAAAAACCCACAATGTCATTCAGTGTGTGTGGTAAACTTAAGAAACACAATGACATAGAAACTTGTATAAAAGATATTGGATAGATATATTTTTACCCAATAATCTCTTGGGTCTACATTGGACCATTATTCGATCCAATTTTCATAGGAAAAATATGGATGGAATTCACATTCCAAAAATTTACAAGAGTGCCACTCCTCCTCCACTATACAAGATTCTCAACCCTCCCACCTCCTCACACATCTCAAGAAACATTGGATTCAATAATGTACGCCAAATTATCTCATAAAAATTACTCATATCACCATAGAAGCCTCAACTAGGGAAGAAAACTATTCATGGAATCCCCTTTAGGCAAACCAAAATGAGTTACCCGAAAAAGAGATAAAATCCTTCATCACACTCTTTAGTTTTATTTCCATATATACCCATAAAATCTTATTATTAAATTATAATATAATAAAAAGGTATACTAAATTTACTTATTTGTTTTCATTCTAAGGTTTTAACTGAAAATTAAACACAATTCAATGTAATGGGATACAAATTTACCTTTTTTGTGTACAACAAACTACCGCCTCACAGAATGATGATTGTTCCTTTTTTCCTCTAACACATTTCATGGTTGGGAATTATGAGGGACATGATGGTTATATATGATAGATATGATACTTTTTTATGTATTTTATTCTTATGTAATTTTTTAATAAATAATACCTTTATACTTTCTAGTTTGTGTAAATATGATAACGTTGTTGGTGTAAGTGTGCACTATGACCTCGTAAATGTGATGTGATTCGTTAATGTTTTACATGGAATGTGTAAAAGATGGGTTTAATAAAACTATGATAAAAATATGACATAAATATGATAATTTAATTATAACATATATATATATATCTTTTAATTTTACTTATTTTGATATAAAAAAGAAATGGAAGTAGTGTTCATGCATACGTTCAACCTACTCTCTCCATAAATAGTGCAATTCATTTATTATCTCAAAAAATAATGGATTATCATTAATATATATATAATGGATATATAATATATTTTAATAATGGTTTACATTGTTTATATTATTTTATAATCATCTAATTAATAATAAAAACATCTGACAAGTAAAAAATACTCGAGAAACTAGGGAAGTAATACCCAAAATGATAAAAATAATTAAAGACTCTTAGAAAATGAGTAATAAGATATTATAAGATGTTAATTAATGATATTATAAATATTATTATAGTTATAGTATAAGTTAGAGATGTGTTTAGAAAAATTATACACGATGTTAAAGGACTTTAATCTAAAAGGAAACACAAGGTATGTGATTCTTATCTCAATTTTACTTTCGTGAGGCATACACCATTTTTACCCTTTACATTTTTTGTGTGGTGTATATACTACCAATTTTGATATATTATATCATGAATAATTTTTTCTTAATGGTCTTTAATACCTTAATTTAATGTCATTCCTTCATGAGGATTACGATTAAAATGTTTTCAAAGTGGTATGGGACTCCTTGGAATGTTTAAAGATTATTTGCCTCAAGAATATTTGTATTTATGATTCAATGGTATTTTCATTAATTGAGACAAAATTTTTATTGTGCACCTAATTTCTTATATATATTGAATATATCACCACCACTATATGTAATATCATGATACATTCATTATTCGTGATATTTTTAGTTTCAATTTTAATTAATTCATCTAAGGGGACTTACAGTTAAAGTTATCAATTGGTTAAAAATTTTAAAACTCAATTCATTTTAATTGAGTGATAGTACTTGATCATTATCATTAATATTATATAATAATGTGTATAAATACTTCTTAATATAAATTTACATATTTTCATTTATCTTAGGTATATTTATTGTTAATACTCATAATTTATTCTTTGATTGATTCTCACATCATTTTTATGGTCTTCTAAAGGGTTTAATTCACAATCCCATTTTATTCAAGATTTTTTACACTTGAATTTATGTTAGAGGAAATTATGTAATAATCATTTAATAATACATTTTATTTTATTCTATTCTGGTTGTTCATGGACTTTTCCAAGTAATAATACCATTTCCCACTCTTTGGTACTGAAATGTTTTTAGAATTTTTTTTATGAAAACCCAACTTCATTTATCTCTTTAGCGGGAGAACCCATTTTCTTATAAAAACCTCTTTTAATTATAATATTATTAAAAATGTATTAATACTTTCCAAAAATTTTGGTAAAATAATTTTTTAAATTTTTTTCTTTTACCAATGATTTCAAAGGAATCTTCTTGTCACTTTATAAAAGCATTTTTCTTACCCTTTTTATCATGAAAAAAGGAATGCTCTTTTTACTACCTATGTAATGTACAAATTTAGCCACCATCATTTCATTAATGCTTCTATTACATCATTGAAGGGATTTTTCTAAATATATATATTTTTTAAAACTAATTTTCAAAGAAATTGTTTTCACTTTTTTTCCAAATTATAATGATATTTTCCTCATAAAGGTTTTAAAAATATATTATTATATAATTTTTATTGATCAAAAAAAATTATTTTAATCCACTTATGATATCCTTTATTGATACCATAATTATTATTTATCTGGATGGTTTAATATTGATTTTACTAAGGATATTATTGACATTAACTTCTTTGATTCTTTTTTAGTCCCCTTGAAATTTTCAATTTACTATAACCATTTAACATTGAATTTCCCATAATCATATATATAATTTCTCAAGGATATGTCCACTTCATAAAATATATACCATTTTTCATACAGTTTTTACATTGAATGTTATTTATTTTTTTGGGGAAATATTGATAAATATGTATCTTTTATTAAATTATGATATTTTATAGGGAATATTGTTGATTCAATATGAAAAATTATTTGGAATGATAGTGACGAGTGGGGACGAGACTTTATATAGCCCCTCAATGCATTGGTAGTATCACGGGATGAAATCAGTTGAACAAAACCCATGTGAGTTCTTTTCAAATTTAGATTAGTTGAAAATGTATTGTGAAAGGTCTTGAGAGTAGAGATAAGGTTGGAAAACCAAATTGTTGTGTAACCAATTGTTTTATACTATCTTGTGAAAGGTCTTGATAGTAATGTTTCCATGTATGTAGGAAACATGGAATCTAATAATTAAAAATTTCCTTAATTTGATCATGTTATTATTTATGCATGAGCTTTTTCGCCAATATATCTATGGATTCATTTCATTATCCTCTTATTAATTATATGTAATTTGTTTTAATTTTCATACATTTCCATATTGATTTTTATTATCTAGTTTCTTAAAGGAAATCTGTTTTAAGTTATTTATCATGCCATATTATTTACACACATCGTTCTCAGTTTATTGATTACATGGAATGTTTATTCACTTATTAACTTTCTATATTGACTATTCTGATTGATTCATTATTACTTACATTGTAAATTAGCCTTACTAAGATTTGAGCTCAACCTCATTAATTTTACTTTCACCTGGATTCTAAGAATTGTATTAATAAAGATATGAAAGGATATACTTGATGGAATAAAGATATTATTCTCAAAGAAATAAATTATGTTGTAATTAGTGTGATCATTTGTAATGTAAAACTCTTGTATATATCTAGTTTACTAAGAGTACCAAAATCTTTGGTCCTTTAGGATACGATTTACTTGTGTCTAATTCAAATGTAATGGTAGTAGACAAGATATTTGGGATTTTGGGGGCCAAGTTTCTATAGTTGGTATCAGATAAAGCTTAGTAGAAACCCTAGGAAAAATATTTAAGAAAAAATAAATTATATAACATTACCCTATGGTAGAATTTGAGGAAACGTATTGAAGAACATAGTAGAATTTTGGTATGGTAGAGATTACATTGGTCTTTCTATAAATACATTCCTATCCTAATATTACATGTGGAAGTGGTTATGGAATAGATATACCTCAGCATGAAACTCCAAGAAAAGTCTGTTGGGCCTGAATCAGTATAAACTGTTACACGAAAATGGGCCTCACTACGCATGTGGTTTGACAATCTTTGGAGATATACTTACAATAATCCATATTTTTGTTATAAACTATACTGAGGTATTTGAATAGATAACGAAAATGAATGACCTTGGATATACCTTACGCCAAGGAAAGACCTGTGTGAAGGATATAAGATTTAGTATTTGTGAATTGATGTTATGTTGAAAACCATTTTTAAAAGTCTATCTAGTGATTTAACTTATTTCAGGGATGTTGATCATATTTATTTTGTAAATTATTTTAAAATGGGTTTAGAAAAGAAAAAACGGTGTGCTGTGTGAAAGGCCATCAATACCAACAAGGCCGAAATACATGAACCCTTGACGGAAGGATGATAAGGGTTTAATGAAAACCACTAACACACATAATTTCCTAGTTTATATTTCATTGTTTTAGTTATATAATTTGTAGAATAAATATTAATGATCGAACAATAGAATTTATTTCTTGGTTTTGATATTTATGTATTTAGCATATTTTTTTAGATTAAAATTAGAGACAAATAGTTAGAATTTTAAACCTTTTACGGGCCTCACGATTCATTAAAGGTGTATTTTAGTGCTTTAGGCATCAAAGTTAATTTTTGGATAACCATTTCACAGAGTAAGGGATGGATTAAAATTTGATGGAATCCCAAAAAACGATTAAATTTTTTTAATGATATTGAAACATATCACTTAAGTATATTATATATAATATTAGGAATTAAAGTAATTAATTTAAATTAGTGAAATAAAAAATAGGGAATTTTTTCCCTAATATCTTAATTTTTATTGAACTGATGGCCTTCTAAATCGTCAGAGATTTCTAGATTTGAGGCCCTGAACTATAATTTTATGATTAAATTTTCTATGGTTTATGACCTCAATAACTCATAATAAATATTTTGGTATTTCCTCCATGTACGTATCTCTATATTCCACTAATGTTCTTATAATTAGAGACTAAGTTACATGTTAGTCCATGTAACCTTTTAATTCCCATTCTCTCTTTTATACAATATATTTTATGAACCTTTATCATGATGTGGGATTTTTAAAAAAGAAAAATAAAATAATATTTTACCAAGATCAAGTTGAAAAAATGGGTATGAAGTTTAATTAATGTGTATATAAAGTAGCACTTATAAATTTTAATGTAATAACTTTGTATTCGATAACATGCATCTCATGCGACACCAAGTGCATAAGGGAATTAAATATACCGACAGTTATCAATATATTTAAATTATTAAAGAAAATCTATTATATAGTTTAAAAGTAATGTAATATGTAGTTATCATATGTCACATGAAATAATGAGTTTGTTCAAATACTTGGGTTACACGGATCACTGAGTTTTACCGAACAAAAACGTATTATTAAAATTTTATTTTTTAATATAATGAGACTGATCCTAGTCAATAAATTAGTGGTTATAAATAGTATTATAAAAATTATAAATTTATATGGTTTATAATAATATAAAAATAATTCACTTGTTAAATATTAATTAGAAATTAATATAAGAACCAATTGAATAGAAAGGTAATATTTTTATAGAAGACCATTTTTATGCTCACAAAGACATTATATCATATTAAATGAAAAAATTATAATTAGTGAGTGATATTAATTTAATATATATATATATATATATATTATATTCAATAAAATATTTTATAACATTCATCCAATATATTTGATCGAAATAAGAAAATAATAAACCTAATTTTACACATAAAAACCTATATTTTTATAAAGGATCTTTATCCACCATTTAATGGAGAACCTATTTTAATTTAAAATTTTGTATATATTATATATTTTATATGTCAAAATAAACTTCATATTTTAAATATAAGTATAATACACATCTTTGGGTGAATTTTTTGTGTTTTTATGTGATGTTGTATTTTTTTTAATGAATAGTGAAAAATAGTGAATTATAATTCAGAACTATTTTTTTGTCTAATTTATTTAATATGATATAATATATTTTTAATTGTTTTTTAAAGATAAATTATATAAATTACACATAAATTAATCCAATTTATTTTATTTTATTCAATGTTTCTTTGAAATTGGAAACAAAAACATCTAAGTTTTGATCATTTTCAGTTTAAAAACCCCCTTTGTTGTCCCATCCGCAGGATTAAATTAAAATTAATTTCATCCAATTATGTGATAATAATTTGGAAAAATGGATTGTATATTTTTAATTAGAATAATATATAATTTATAATATGTTCAACATTGTTTTTGAAAAAAATATCAGTGAATGTAATTACAATTAATTACAATGACTAAAAGGAAAATTAGATTAACAAGGGAATTAACCTTAAACTTAAGATCCAAAATGACATTCAAACATGTATAAAATCCATTGGACAGGAATTTTTAGACCCTATACTCTCTTGGGTATTCCTTTGAATATTATTGGAACCATTTTTTGTAGAAACAACGTAGGTGGAATTCCCTTTCTCAAATTTTACAAGAGTGCCACTCCTCTTTTACTATAAAAAGTAACTCAAACATAAAACTTCTCACACCTATAATTACACTTTGGATAAACTATGATGTACCAAAATAGTTCAAAAACATACATAAACTAAACTTAGAAGCCTCACCTTGGTCATAAATCCCTCAATGGAATCCCTTTAGTGAAAAAAAAGAAGTTACCCGAAAAAGAGGTAACATCCTTCTTCAAGATATTTAGTTTTATTTCCACCATCCACCCCATAAAATATTATAATTACATTAAAATATACTAAATATAAATATATGTTTTTTTTATATGGTTTCTACCTAAAATTACACACACTTCCATCTAATGGGTAAAAAAAATCCCATTTCTGTGTACGTCGAACTACTGCCTCACGAAATGATAATTGTTCATTTTTACTTTCCCACCTCTCATGGTTGGGAATTATGATGGAAATACTATTTATCTATGATATATATTATACATATTATGTTTTTATTCATTTTAAATTATTTTATAACTCATGCATTTTTTCTTTTAATTCCTTGTAAATAATATAACATCGTTTGTTGAAGTGTGTACAATTTTCTCATCAAAGCGATGTGATACATTCAAACTATAAATGGAACATATAAAGAGTCTTTTTTAATGAATATATGTAAAAATTATTATATAAATATGATAATGGAATTATAATATACATATATATAATTTTTTCATTGTTTTCATTGTTTTAACATGAAAAATCAATGAAAGTGGCATTCATGCATACGTACGAACTACTGTTACCCTGAACAATGCATTCCAATTATTATCTCAAAAAATTATTGATTATTTTAAATACATATATACTAGATATATATGATATTTAAATCATTTTTTAAATTCATTATATAATTAAATCATGAAATAATTATTAAAAATAATAAGAAATAAATTAAAACATACTCGATAAATTAGAGACTAATCATTTAAAATGATGAAAATAACGAAATTCTATTATCTAAATATTATAATAAGTTAATTCATGATATTTTTAATATTATTATTATTATGGTATAAGTTATTGAAACTTTTAAAACCATTATAATGGAGGTTAAATTACATTCACCC
Source organism: Viscum album (assembly GCA_963277665.1). Lineage (NCBI taxonomy): Eukaryota > Viridiplantae > Streptophyta > Magnoliopsida > Santalales > Viscaceae > Viscum > Viscum album. The sequence goes on along the minus strand of OY728142.1, from coordinate 1,774,197,359 downwards.
AAACGGAACACAAGGTAAGGGATTCTTCTCTCACTTTTACTTCTATGAGGCATACATCATTTTAACCACTTACATATTTCGTGTGTTTTGTCTCATGCCCCATTTGATATATTATATCATGAATAATTTTATACTCTCAATTTTAAAACTTTCATTGAATTTAATTCTTTCATGATTCCCATGATTCAAATGTTTCCAAGTTGGTATGGGACACATTAGAATGTTTAAAGATTATTTTCCTTAAATGTAATTCTAATGATCCTTCAGTGGTATTTTTATTATTTGAGGAAAATGATATAATTATGAAACTAATTTATTATATATGGTGTACACACTACCAATTTGACATGTAATATCATGATAAATTCATTATTTATGATATTTTGAGTAATAAGTTTAATTAATTCATCTAAGCGTATTTACACATAAAGTTACATTGTGGTAAAGAAACTTCATCAATCAAGTTATTTTCACTAAGTTATATTACATCCTCATTGTCATTAATATTATATGATTATGTGTATAAATAATTTTGAATATCTATTGATTTATTTACACTTCTCTTTTGTGGATTTATAGTTAATACACGTAATTTATTGTTGATTTATTCTCACATCAATGTTATGTTATTTTCAAGGGTTTACTTAAAAATACCTTTTTATCTGGGATTGTTTACACATGAATTTATATTATAGAATTTTTTTTGATAATAATTAAATAAACTATTTTATTTTCTTCTCCTCTAGTGTTTTAGGATTCTTACAAGTAATATGACCATTTCCCACTCTCTGAAACTTAAAATATGTTAGAATTTTTTTTATGAATGCCCGACATCATTTTTATCTTTAGTTAGAGAACCTATTTTTTTTCATAAAAACATATTTTATTAAAATGTTTTCAGAAAGTTTTTAACCTTATCAAAATGATTTATTAACTACATTGTTACCCTTTTTGTCTTTTACTAATGTTTTTAAAGGAATATTCCTATCCTATTCTGAACATGGAATTTTTATAACCCTTTTAATCATGAAAAAGAAATTCTATTTTTTCCCACATACAACATGTATGAATTTATAAATCATAACTTATATAAAGATTCATTTTCAAGTTTAATTAGTAAATTTTTGATGAAAATATCTTTAAAAGGGATTTTCAAAAAAAATTATTTTCAAAACGTTTTTCAAATAGAAAAAAATATTTTTCGTAGAAATAATTTTAAAATATCTTAATATTGTATTTTTATTAATCAATGAAAACAAACCATTATTTTACTCAAAATGGGATATGTTGTATTAATACCACATTTATTCTTCCTATATATGGTTTATGATTTATTTGACCAATTATAGTATTCATATTCACCACCTTGGTTCCTTTGTTATTCCACTTGAAATATTTAATTTCGTATGATCATTGAACACTGAATTTCTCTAATTATACAAATCAGTTCTCATCGATATTTCAATTTCCAAAACCATGTACCATTTTTTGTATTGTGTTTAATTCAAAAGTTATTTGATTATTTGGGTAAATATTGATAAATTCATATCATTTATTAAAAAAAATATTTTATATGGAATATTCTTTATTCAACATGAGGAATTATTGCGACATAAAAAACAAAGGTTAGGGACCATTTAAGCTAAGACCTATGGGTTGGTGACTAGTTAATGAAAGGCCCTAAGTCCACAAGTAGTCTCATGGGAATAAATATGTTGGAAACAAACCCTTTATGTTTGTTTCCATATCATAGTAGTATAAACTAAGTTGTTAAGGGTGTTGAAAATATATTTATAGTTGGAAAAAATTATTTTGTAACCAGTAGTTTTAAACCATCTTGTGAAATTTCTTAACAGTAACAATTCAATATACCCAGAAAAAATGGTATCTAATAATTAAGAATTTCCTTTTTTCATTCATTTATTATTTATCCATGATACTTTGCATAAAAATATATATATAATAATTTCATTCTTAGCTTATTGATTAAATGTCATGTGTTTTCATTTTCTTAGCTTTTTATATATATTTTTACTTATCTAGTAATTTATATGGCATGCATTTTCCATTATTCACCTTTCTATATTGTTTACGAACTTCATTAATATTTTATAGATTAAATGGAATTTGAATTAAATTATTACATTGAAATATTGATTATTATAATTGATTAATTATTTATTTTACTATAATTTACCCTTAATGAGAATTTGAATAGACTGTTATTATGTTCCCTTTCCCTAGGCTTCCTTGAAGTGTACTAAGAAAGATACGAAAGGAGATTCTAGATGGAATAAAGTTACTTTCCTCAAAGAGAAAAATTATGTTGTAATTAGTGTATTAATTTATAATACAAGACTCTTGTATGTATTTGGTTCAATAATACTTCCAATCTGTTTTGTCCTTTTTGATGTGATTTAATTGCATCTTATGCCAATGTAATGGCAGTATTCAATGGCTCTAGGCATTCTAGGGTTAGGCCACTATAGTTAACCACCATGTTTTGTTATCAAAATTAATAATATATTATACTTAATAATTATACTGAACATACTATTTCATTAAAATAAGTTTAGAATAGCCTTTACACCCTTTTTAAGAACTCATGAACATTTTAGATGTCCTATGATATTTTGGGATGACCCCATGTAATTAAATTCATTACGTAACATGAACTATAGTAAGTGGTATGGTCCCCATAAAGCTTGACACAACACCCATTTAATCTATTACTATTTGGTTTAATATGTGAAATACCGAAGGATAAAAATATGCTTTCTGTCTTGGACCCCATTCCATATGGTATGAATTTATGTATTTTTTTTAATAATTTAAAATTAACAACTTTAAAATGAGAAAATTAAAATAATTTGTTCTAATACATTGAAATATATTTGGAAACTATGAATGAGTCATATAAATCATATTGATTAATTAATTTTATATCCCTTGATAATTAAATCAAACCTATAAACAGTATCACCAACTTATAGTACATCCAATATGTTTGGAAAATGCTGAGAGAATTCAAAGAAGTTAATACGATATGAGATTGATATTCTTTATAAACCACTTAATTATTCCCATAATAAAACCACCAAAAAAATTCCACATTTACCTGGGACACTAATCACTTTCTCTCTCATTCATCAATATACTATTCTAATATAATAATTCCATTTTCTCCCTCATAACTTCACTACTTCTGTCATAAATCTGTGGTGGACACTTTTAACATACCATGTCAAACTTATATTATAATAATATTATTCTATATTATTTACCTTAATAAATTCCCAAGTTAAAATGATAAAATATATTCCACATGTAACTATAATGTTTTAGTCTCACATCAATCACCTATTTTCATAAATGAAACAAATCGGCCCTGGTTGACCCAATGCATCACCCGAACCAACTCGCTACTGGGCCATGAGGGAATTACGGATATCTAAATACTGGAAATCAGTACCTTAGCATTAAACAGAAAAATTCGTAAATTATTTTGACAATAAAACTTAGTTAACACAAAAAAGTCATTTATTGAAAATCTTGAATTAATCATCCATACTTGGGATGTCCATGAAACTTCTAGTATTCATAACCACAAATAAATATTCAAATAAAATGATCTATAACCATGGATAATGATTTAAAACATTTTCATGAAAATAAAACATCATCCATAGAAGAAAAATCAGAATAAGATATAAAAGAAGTGTTTAAAGTAAATACTCTGGAGGATGTCTTAGATGATGAATTGATAAACCAAAATAAGTCAAATGAACCCAACCTGAAGTGAACTCCACAAAACCTCTTTTTCTCACCGCATACCAACTCAACCATCGTTTATTCAAATAACATAACCAAATATAAATGGAATCTATAACCCACAATATATATAGATGTGATATATAAAACCTTGTTGGACTCCATCTACCGAGTCTTTGAAATTCCTTTACATATGCATGTCTTGAATTATATTTGGAAACACAATAAGGAAGATATGATTTTTCATTTCATAACCCATAAATAAAGTAAAAATCTATTCTTATTTCATTAAAAAAATCATCTTCTCATTCAAAATCCCACCCATTTCCTTTGAAAAGGCAAGTCTTATAAATTTTATTTGAAATCCATTTTAAAACCTTTCATGAAAACAAAAAAACTTCCCTTTTGTTTTTCCAAACATATTTATAAATAAACCACATGAACCATTTAAAAAACACACCATCCCATATGTTGAATTTCATAATAAATCTCCACCTCATGGTTAAGAAGTAGTATGAAAATAAAAAAAACATAGTGGTTCTAATAGAAACTAGAATAAGGGAGTTCAATAAATAATAGAGAAAACCCTTCATAAAACCTCCTATCAAGGGCCAACCATCATGGTCTAATTAGTTAGACTCTCAAGTAATATTATCCTAAACTAAAAATAAGAAGCTTAGTTTTACCTCAAAGAACCTATCCATCATGGTAGTCCCGTGGAACAAAATGGACCCTATACCATCCTAGGAGCATGAAAATAGCATGTGTAAAATACAGGAATATTAAAATATCTAGTTCAACTCAATATAGAAACAATAAAAACTATATTTTAAACTCATTGAGGTTTCTACTTAGTCAAAAAGAATTTCAAGGACAAAACAAACTAGATTGTTTGTGATCATTCAATGTAAAATAAATAAACAAATAGATGCAAACAATATTACACACATCACCTCGAACTCCCTCTCATAGACTAACCCTTTTCACGTCATACATCCATTAAAAAATGGTATAAAGACCACAATAGGAATAAAAAATATATGTGGAAATAAAAATGGTCCTTAAAATCTAGGAAACATCTTTAAAATGGAAAAATAGACTTTAAATAAAAGCTAACATGGGATAATGATTAATTTTACTTTCATTTAAAATTTAAAAAATTGAGTACATTGAAAAAATTTAGTAATAAAACCTTTTCAGGTTTCAATTTTTTTTAAAATTTTTGTATCCTTTAAAACCCAAAATATATAATAAGACCTTTATTTACAGAAAAACCTCATTTTTAAAGCCTTATAAGAGTTTTATTAAACATAAATCATTATTAAAAACACAATTAAAAAGAATAAATTTAAAATATATATAATAACCCTTTATACCAATTGTAGGATTCACTCAAAAACATTTGAAAATATAACAGACAAATTATAAATAGACATACATTTATTAAAATGTGTTTAAAAAGTCTCTATAAATTCATTAATCATAAATTTTATATATATAATGAAAACACCTACCTCAAGAATTCAGAACAATGATGCAGCACATCGCCTTCCATGGAGAATGCCCAAATGATCTAAGTGTCACCCTCTATGGGTCTAAGAAAAGAAAATCCCATGGTTAAAACCATATAAAACGTAAAACCTATAATTAACCATGAAATAAGATTAATTATGTAAGGAGAAACTTAAGAAAAAATTTAAGGGATGGATGAAGGAAGTAGTGGTAGAAAGAAGATATATTCCCCGGGATAAATTGAAATTTGAGGGAGGAGACACGAAAATTAATGGTGGTGGAGAGAGACCCATCAGACCTCCCCATAATTTAAATTTATTATAATGAAAAAATAGATGAGAATGATACCAATATAATCAAATCAATAAAAAATAAATAAGATATGACCATATTTTTCCATCCAAATAAAACTATTCATAATTCTAAAGAGATACTACACAAAAGTTTATCCAGATAGGCTTGACCAAGTCTCAATTGGCCTCAAGGAAAAAAAATGTGAATTATAAAACATGGAAACCACAGTTCATGGAGGTAAAGTTAGACTTCAACCAATGGGACAATAGATCATGAAGATCCTATATATAGAACTAACAAATACATCTTCCAACCAAGAAGCATCACTGGTTAGAGCTACTTAATCATAGACACAAGGTCTCTGATTTCAAACCACGTTGAATAAAACTCAAATGGACAACAACAAGAACACTAAGGAGCCACTCCATACCCTAATACTCTAGAAACCACATTATTATCACTTCAAAACAAAACCACATAAAAGACTATAAAAAACTAAATAAGTTTGATTTAATCTACCAAGAAGAACATAACCTCATACAAAAACATTCAATAATGGATGATCAAAGAAATATAAAAAGGGAAATCATATCCTCTTGAAAACATTTCATCAAATCATCAACAAGAAAATGATATACAAAAAATGATCAAAAAAATGTGAAGTGATTTTACATATGATACTTCTTCTAGTAACCTAACTTACAGAACTCCTAGTGATATTATTAGAGAAATTACACTCAAAAATACTAAAAAACCCAAATTATTCTCTATAAAAGATTTGGTTGTGAAGAAACTCCATTGAATAACTCATAATAGGGATATAAATCTATGAAATAATATTACTGAATTATTAAATATAATTATAAAGTAGAAAACACTGTGATCTCACCAACTTATTTGGAGTCTTCCTGGAGTCCAAAAATGAAGTAAATTTGTCCATGAAATGAGATGTTTCATATTGAGTATCAACTCAAAGAAAATACTTTTAATTACATTATTAATCATCAAAGAAATCATAAATTAAATATTATATGTAATTAATTCATCAACCTCTTGACCATTATATTTTTAGAACAAAATTAATCTATTTAACAACTTCACTAAAATTTTGAAACCATTTTACACTCTTATTAAAATTTTAAAAAAATATTATCTTAAAATTTCATTTTAGTACATTTTCAATAAGTATCATTATAATTTGAAAACATTTTCAAAGCAACATAATAAAACCAATGGTATTATAAAACAGTTCATAAAAAAATGATATTCCTTTTTAGAAAAATCTTCAATAAAATTCTATATAAAATTTTTCAAGAAATTCATTTTTCTAACTCAAAAAAACATATAAATATCAAACAAAAAAAGGAACAATAGTCCATAATGATAAAACAAAGTGAAAATCCCACTAAAACACATGAAAATACCAAAACCCTTTTATTTAACTATAAAAATTGAGAAATACCTTAAGAGAAACTGGGAACCAAGATAGTTCAAAATGTGAAATTTATACAGGATTTAGAGTTATGAACGATTTGGAAGTATGGTTCTCCATCTTGTGTTACAACCATGATATATACTATGATATTATTATTAAACCATATACATTGGGTCCACATGGTTTGATATACTATGGGGGATAACATGTGATCTTGAGTTTAGCATTTTTGTTTCATTCCAAATTTCAATGGGACACCCAAATTCCCTTCCAAATTGATAAGGAATCCAAATATAAACCTCTTATATTAAAAATAAATAAAAATTAATCACAATTGGAATCATGATATATGTCTTAACTCTTGAATGCCCATGAAAACTCAGGGGTCTGAATGAGAATGATCTAATAAATGCCTTACCCCAAATGCACCTCTCAAGTCAAGACATCCTTATATGTAATCTACCATAAAATTAGAAAAATAGAAGGTGGGGATTTCTTAATAACCTAGGGACATACCATTATCCTATAATCTGATAAAATTTGTAATTAACTGTCCTTTGATGACTGGACAAGACCCTCAACCCAGATCACTACTGGGCTTGAAGGGCATTCTTGATCCCCATAGGCTAGAAAACCGTGCTTGATCACTAAAGGAAGCACATTGGTGGTAATTTCACCCTAAAATATTGTTTTTAAAAGGATTTATTATTTAAGACATATATCATAGACCATCCATAATTTGGATTTCCAAGAAATATCATATAAGAATAACAGAAAATAAATAGACAATTCAATCTAGTCATAACAATCAATAATGGTTCAACCAATTTTTATGAATATTATAACCAATCAATAAACCCAATAATATATCATAACATAATGAGATATAGAAAATGTGATTAATGTAAATATGGGGGATGCCTTAATAGATTATATATCGATAAAATATAAAATAAAAAATGAATCTAGCCCCAAACAAGCTCCATGCACCCTTTGATTTCTCACCATATCTGAACTCACACTTCTAGGGGACAAAGAAAGAAACCCAATACAACTGATACTTGGAACATATTATTTATATAGGTGTGATCTATATCAATTAGTAGGTCAAAACCCTTAGAGTATAAGAAATTATGTTATATAATCATGTCATGAATACAAGTTTGAAACAAGTAATGAAAAAAACTTTTTCCATTTCATAACCCTTACAAAATAAAAACGCATTTCTCATTTTAAAGAAATTTTTATTATTCTAAATCCTAAAAAATTCTTTTAAAATATTGTTTTTACAAATTCATCTTTGAAGTACATTTCAGTTACTTTCTTGAAATGAAAAAACCCGTTTTTTCAAAACATCATTCCATATCAATGAATTAAACCATTTGAAAAATATACCCACCCAAACATAGAAAGTCATAATAAAGAATCACCTCAAGTTTAAGAAGAACTACTAAAATAGTCAACACCATAGTGGTTCTAAAAGAAAAAATAATAATCAAAATACAATAAATAAGAGATAAATACATATGCAAAAAACCATTGTGGTATAATCATTTTGTGATTATAAATTAGGAAATCATGTAATAAGATCCATAACCAGAAAAAGAACTATAACTAGAACTTAATGAACATGCCCATATCAGTAGTCCTTTTAAACAATATGGACCCACTTCCATACAACGATAATAATGTTACAATGAGGACCATTAGAGAATTCTCACCTACATAGTTGCACTTTATACAAAAATAAGTAGAACTAGAGTTTTATAATCATCAAGGGATCTACTTATTCACCTAGAATTACCATAACTATAAAACGATTAATGCATGTGATAAATTAATGGATAATAAAAAAAAGTTATCATAATAAATATCCCATACCTCACCTCTAACACCCTCATATATAATAACCATTTTTCATATCATAAATCCAGTATAAAATAATCCAAAACCCATAACTAGAACAACAAAAAATTGTGAAATTAGAGATTTCCACACCAGCTATGAACCCTCTTTAAAATAAAAAACATACCTAAAAAGGAAAATCATGTTTCTGAGTCATTTCCTTGTCATTTAAAATTGAACAATATCAAAAATTAGAAAAAATTTATAGACACCCATTTTCATGTTTCAAACATTTTCTTAAAACTCAATTTCTTCCTTTAATAGCAAATATATGTCCTAGGTCCGTAATTTTCCACAAAAACCACTTTTAAGAGCCTTATAGGAATTTAATAAAACACTTGTAATGATTTGACAATTAATTCTAATGAATTCATTTAAAATACATATAAAACCCACTTATTTCATCCATAGAATTCACTAAAACATTTTCTAAATCTACCACACACATTATGAATAGATATACTATAATTAAAATGATTTTGAAATGGGTCAATAACTACATGAATTAAAAATTAAAGAAATATAATATAAAAAAATAAATTAGGAATTTGGAATGGTTGTCATAATGCATAACCTAATATGGGGAATAAAAAAATGGGGAAAAAATATCCCTCTGTAGGACTTATAAAAGAAAATACCTAGGTTAAAACTATCCCAAATACATAACCATGAATTATCTTTAATTTAGTGTTCATAGAAGAAGAATAATCTTAGAAAAAGGTTATATAGGAGAAGGAGGAAGAGAATAGAGGAAGAAAGGGTGGATTTTACTTGGAGAAAAAGGTTAAAATCGAGGGATGAGATAAAAAAATTATAGGAATAAGAGGAAACCCTCATAGGGATCCAGTGGGGTTCCATTGACACTGAGGGAAAAGTGAGGTGAGGAGAAGTGTTAAAATAGGGAGGGTGAAATTATATAGAATCACCTTTTCTGTTATTTTAGGAAGGTCACATGGTTTCATTGAACACTTTTCAAAACTGTGCATCGATCATGTGACTCTCAACTAAAGGAAAATATTAAAGGGATTGGTTCTATAGAAATCATTGAATTATTTGAAAAATCACATAGGGACCTTGTAAAACGAAAGTATCATGGTCTTATACCCCTACACACAGTTGTTGTATGGTTATTATTGACCATGTAGGAAAACGGTGCACCACCTAGAAACCATCTAAAATTTGGAAATTCTTTCCTAAAACTCACAAAAACTCTCAACTACCCAAAAAAATATTAAATAAAATTAAATAATAGGGAAATTAAAAATTATGGTCCTATAATAAATGTACCATAATTAAAAAAAATTACAATGATATTTTCAAAATTTTCATGATGAACACAATTTAATAAATTAACTCATGTCATTATCTACGTAAAATATATATATATTCAAAAACATCAATGGTAGAATTATCAACACCATAGTTTTTTTCACTACTTAACACTCACCAAGTACTTTATGACTTAAAACATTTTGGCTACACTAGCTTCACATGTGATTCTCTCCCCCAATTTTTTTTAGCATCCCTTGCTGACCGAATGGTCTCACCAAATGAATACTTTGTCCTATGAGATTATTTTATATACTATTAATAGTCTAAAATAAACATTCCATATAAGTGAAACTATTTAATAATTCTAGCATCTCATAAATTGGAACCCCATTTTCATTTGGATGATAATTATTTAGTTGAGAAACATGGAAAAAATTATGAATATTTTTCAACTATTATGTAAAAACTAATTGGTAAGACAATTCACTATTTGAGGACCCAAATCCTGCTCACGAACTAGTCCTCCAAAACTGTATATATATCTGTACATGTATGAAGATGATTTTATATCTCTAATTGGGAAGGTCCAAAAGATATGAAATTCATCATGGAGATGTAAAACGAATTAATGAACAAAATTTATCAAGGAAGTAAATCCATAAGATTACAGATGAAAGGCCATAATGACATCATATTTTTATGTTTTTGAGTATGAAGTGTCTATCTAGAAAAATTAAGTATCTAGAGTAAATCAGACCTATCTCTCTCTACACATGGAAAATGAAGCCAAAATTTTGTGGATCAACGTAGGAGAGATAGTTCAATAACTTTAAATAATGACACATTTCAAAGTTAGGTCATTTAATGGGTTATCCTCATGAATACATTTTGTGTATAGAATTCGATATGATATTTTCATCTCCTATACCTATAAAATATTATCCCTTCTTCATTTCAAAGGTGGTTGGAAACTTAGGGGTATCATTTTTTTGATAATTTTTTTGTATTTTTGTAGTATAATTTATATTTAAATAGTATTATATATTATTATTAAATTTTATTTTTCTTCTTTATCTCATTATATTATATTTTATCTTTTGGATTTTCACTCTGATCTTCTCCACCATGACCTCTGATAGTGATTATCATGAGTAACTAACTTGAGGAAGTTCCAAGGGGATTAATCCAGTGTTGCACCCAAGTAATTTCACATTCATGTTTTATGTTAGTTATTTTATTAGAGTTAGACAGAGGAAGATCTTAGTGGTGAAGGATCCTTTGTGTCTCCACTTTCAACTGGAGGTTCAATTTTCACTAGTGTAATATTTTCCCTCGACTGAGGAGGTGGATGTACAGTCTCTCAGCAATCGTTGAGAGTACCATATCTTTGTAACCATATGAAGTTTTGGATGTTCATGCATATGATGGATCATGTTCATTAAGTAAATTTGAAACTAATTTTTAGAGGATGAATGTTCACTTAGGGTGATTCTATCTGGAATGCCTCCTTTGTTCAAAACATCATTCTGTTTTCATTGCTTATGAATGTCTAGTTTTATATTTTTTTTCTATTCTGAAATATCATTTCTCTTCATTTTATGTAATTAATAAATAAAATATAAAAAATTGTAGATTATAATTAGTGAGTTATTGACTGAAAATCTCTTTAAGAGATTGACCTATTTTAGTCACAATGCTGCACTTAGTTATAAATATTTTTGTGAGATAACACAACAATGCTTCTTCACATACATACCATTACATGATTTTACTTATTTTTGAAAAATTTTAGTGTCCCTAAAAATCTAACACCATAAAATATTCACAATACCCAACATCAAATATCAATTATTTATATTGATATTTTATATCAAGATTATTTTACTAATAGTTGAAGCTGTAATGTTTTGTATTAATTAATCCAAGTCATTATCTATTTCAATAAAATATCTTCCACAAGAGTCTTGTCACCATACTAAATCCAACATGTTGGTGTGAAATATTGTTTATTATAAATTAATTTGAATTATTTTATAGATATCTATGATTGATAAATATTTTTATAGAAAACTCCACCAATGGTACATGGTCATTCCAAGACTTCCCAATGATAACTAAACATGATTAGAGCAAGTATTTAAATATTTGAATGACTCATTATGTCTACCAATGTGTTTTTGGGTGGTACTCCATTCCAATCCTTAACAATGTTACCTTATTATTATTTATTCCTTAAACAATATTGATGAATATAGGGTATTATTATAGAATATAATAAACATTCAAAATTTGTAAATTCTAATAATTTCAATAATACACATATTTTCATGGTCATCAACTAAATATGTTTCTTGAATAAGTACACCGTGATATGATTTCATGAGTAGATCCAACACTACTACAACCCTATTGTACATATATGGTGATTTTGATAACCAAATCATGATATCAATATAAATATCTCAGTACCTTTATCTCATAATGTGTAATGGATGAAAAAACCTTAATGGTCACTAATGCTCTCAATTATTAGTTAATAAATAAATCTATGAGAAATGAATCCTGAAAGATTTATTTTAATTATTAACCACCATAATAGGATTATGATTTCAAGATACATTTTAGTAAGTCAGGGATGCACTAACTAACTGATATTGTGATTGTTTTTCAAAAATCCATTCCATAAATCCATATAAACCACCATCCATCCATTAAAATAAATAAACTGATATAGTGTGACAATCCATTTATTAGTGGTCTCCCCAAAATTTCTAGGATTCCTCATGTTTACATATTCATTATTACATTACTATTTATATTTCGCATTCTCTATCATCATCAATGTCACATTTAGACTAGATGAAAACATACCATCCACCATTTTCAATAACTCTTTGTGAATGTTCACCAAAATTGTATTATTTTCCATTTATCCCAAACTACATTAATTAATTGAGTGGAATTATTTCTACATAAAACATATTTTCTTTTATCATCTTTCCATGTTGTAAACTTAGTCTCACAATAAAATGTTTGAGGATAATTTTCACAACCCGAACCATGTTGGGAATCAAGCCGCAACTACACCAAGACTGCCTCTATGGGTTAAGGGATAAATAAAATCACTAAAGGAATAACAAACTTGGAAAGGCCTTTTCTGAAGTATCTATATGAACACAAAAAACAAAATAAATGAAAACTATAAGTGGGAATGAATAATAGATGAAAAAATGATATAAAAATAAAGAAACTAGACATGCACATTTTGACAGTATAAAATTAATATAGTGTAAAATCAAATTAAAGGGGAAAAAATACCTGTCCAACCAGATCAATGTCCCAACCTGCAAAATAGGAAAAGTAAACCGCTAAATGAGAGCCCAGATCCTAAATCCAAATCTACAGAAACCTTATGTGATCCAAGAACTCAGTATCCCTAAGCTCCTCAAAAGTCACAGTCTATCTATCTATCATCTGCATAATACATGACACATGAGGGAAAATAAAATATAAGGGTGACAATATGCATACCAACTAGAAAACCATGAAATTTTAAAGGGAAGAAATAATAGATATAGGATTAATTAAAGACACTAGTTGAATGATACAATCAAAGCGTACAAATTGACCCAACCGTGAGTGAAACTAAGGTCATCCAAGAACATGTGGCTAAAAATTGTGATTATATTAACTACCTATGAAGACTTCACCACCTATAGCAGGATAGTAAACTCATACAACCCTGAGAATCTAAAAACAGAAATAATGTGGCATACCCCATGCTTCTTCACATCTCCTGGAAGAAGGGTATCCAAGTCATAGGTGTTGATATAGAATAAATTATATATATATTCTCAGCCAAAAAACCTTAGAAAAGAGAGTAAGGGACCTCCCTCTCATAACACATTCCAAGAATACGTGTAGCCATCTAATTAAAAATTCCATCATTAATGCCTTGCATCCCATATGTCTATTCAGAAGAAACTATACAAATGTAACCATGCCTCATCACTATTCCCCATAATTGAGTGGGCATAAACTTGAATTTGAGGACCCAGGCCCTAATATAACAGGAGGGTTCCACACTAAAGGATTTGAGGACCTATTTCTCAACTCAACATGTGGGTACCACTAAAAAGACATCATGACCTCACCACAAAGACAAGGTGGATTGTGCACTTAAAGTACGTCGAAGACCCACTTCCCAGATACACAAGAGGGTACCACTTGAAATATGTCATGAACCCACTTCCCATCCTAGTTGGAGGGTAACAATCAAAATATGGAAACTACCCACTTCCCTACATAGTTGGAGGGTACCAATTGGAAGATGTTGAAGACCCAACAGTCAATAAATATAGAGGGTATCACGTTGAAGATGTTGAGAACCCACTACCTAGCCTTGTTGGTGGGTACCACTCGGAATGATACTTTAGTGATCATGCTATCATTTGGCATTACCTCAGCAGGTTCCATCAACTGAATATTTCACATAATATCTTGAAATCCACAACCAAGATAACCCTCACATTTTACACAGGAGCGACCTCCGTATAGGATAATTGTGGGCCAAAATCATAATTCAAACAATATAGATACAAAGTATTGAAGATTCATAATGGATTACACAATATGTAAGGGACCCACACATCTTTGGGTCCAATTATTATGCCAGACATGTACTTGATATTACCAAAATTTCTGGCCATATAGTAATATACAATTTGTAAGGTTTTCACAAAACATTTATCTACGAAAATACAGATGAACTCATTAGGCTCATCGTCGGTTCAAAGGGAAAAACATAATTTCATTTAAATTATTTTTAAAATGGCAGAGAATGGCCAAACAGATCCCACTATTTTTAAATTTATGGGAAATTCTTGTTATAGGTTATTTAGTTTCCCAAATCATACACCTAGTCAAAAAGTCACATTTCACCACATAACATATTAATGGTGATTCCTAGGAGCAAGCCATGAGACCAAATTAAAATCATGAAACTGGTTTTCAAACATCCACATTAATTTCGATGTCAAAAAATTGTAGACAGTTTATCATTCCAATAATGTTATAGGGGGATATTCCAGCTAAAATATTACACAATAATAATAATTTAATTATTCTTGGATATTTTGTTATCCTGAGGAATGATTATAAAAAATGCATCCAACGTGTTTCTTAAAATGGACATATGAATTCTATTGTCTCTATGCCGTTGACTGTTCATTAATCCAAGGTTGTATGAAGAAGTTATGACTAAATTTAGGTTTGAAACCCAAAATAAATCATAATAATGCTTTAATATTGTTTCTAATATTTTGTTAAAACCATTCTATGATAGCACATTTAAGGGTATACCCCGTAGCCTTTCACACCTAAATCATCTCCACCCCTTCATTTTATTTTCATTATTTTAACCTGGTTATTATTGTTATCATAATAATAATGAAAAGGGAAAAAGTGAGAATACATACACCCCCTTCATTTCCATGCCTCATAAAACATCCTACATGGGTATTTCCCCCTTTATTTTTTTATTTAATAATTTTTTTCTCCACAATTAACCATTTGATTTAACTAAATAAATTATAATAAATTTCATATTTCAAAATTATCAGGTGATAAAAAACTTCCCTATTCATTATTCAAATTTAATTTCATTAAATTAGTTTTCCCTAAATCTCCTCATATTAAATTAAAACAATTTAATTTTTTTATACAATCAAACATTTATACCTATATTATTATTAGTTTATATTATATTAATAACCAATCAAACTTTAATTTTTGTTAAATCATCACCATTACCATTACAATTATTAATTTTTTAATCCCTGTCGTGTTTGCCTCATCCAACCACCTCGTTGGAGATCCGAAACTAGCCATCATCATGTTCACACTGAACATCCTCCACCCTATGAATACACACTGGACCACTACATAGAATCAATCTCATAAAACTTCACATCATCAATATGCAACAATAGGTAAAACAAGGATCACCTATCCAATCCTGAACACCTATGATCACAAATATCACACCCTTGGTAAGAAACTGATTAGTCACCAAAAAACATCTTACTTGTTTATAAAACCATCCCCAAAATGTCTATCCATGTGTATTTCATGTGATCACATTGAATTTGGGGGTTCTTTTCCCTTAAATCCACCCCAAAATTGTCAAATCATGACCTCGTTTTCCAAAAATGAAGAATGCGAAGAACAGTAGTGGAAAAGCACTAATAATAATGGTGATAAACATCATTATCCAATAATTCTTGTATGATGATTTCAAAGAAGAGTGACCTGTGTGAGTAACATGTCATGAATAAGAAATAAATTCAAAGAATAATTTATTACGATACACGAGCTCATGAAAAGAATTAAATTAATGCATATCAAAGAGATATAATTGACCATTCTCAATATTTTAATAAAAATGGGAAAACAAAAATTTATGAGTCCTACGTCGATTATAGATCAATCATTGGTGAATAACGAATCTTTTAATGATTAAGGTGATCTGCTACATCTCCTGGATATCGATTCACATCGATCCAATAACCAATCATTGTCTGGTCTTGATCTACCAAGGATGGATGTCCTTCTTCTCCTATTAGGCCCATCATGGGTTATGTGGTCAACCCTTATAAAATTTTCATAAGAGGGTATTTAAAAGAGATTTAATTAGTTGGTTTAATAAAACCAAGATTTTTTTATTTTATTCAATTAAACTTACCCTCTAACGGATGCCTCATCTGAATGTCCCCCACTGGCCAATTTTAAGTCTCACATAGGGTAAAAACCGTATTCTGAACTAAATGGTGGTCTCATATTTTCCATCAGAATCAATGTCTATGAGTTATTTGTATTATAGTTATTAAATAAATTAACTGGATTAATTAATTTGTCTAATACACCCATTAATGACTTCTCCATATAAACATCCCATGCTGATAAATATTAGGTTGCGCCTATGGAAAACACCACCTTACAGATTCAACCATTGTCTCATATTTCTGATTAGAGACTTCATTTATGAGATATGACACTTTTTTAGTAAAAATATGTGCACATAATAAATATATATTTATTATTTTTATGAAATTAATTATGGGATCACCGAGTCTCATAATCGTGCACTGTATCATCACCTGGTATTGAAAACATTCCTATGAATATTCAAAATTCTTAACCTGAAAAACTATAGTCTCTAAAATACACCATCCAAACAAACTATATTCGGTTGAGATCACATTATGAGAATATATACTTTAAATTATTATGATCTTTATACTATATAAAAATATCAATATAAAGATAATACCCCCAAATTTTAAATAAATATTATAATAACCAGTTATTGATCGTATACTGGGAATCTCATTTCTTGGAGTATTAGCTACTTATACCAATATTTTTTGGATTTTTGGGATATATTAACGAAAAATTAAACTCGATGAATACTTGAAACCAATTCTAAGATTGACCAAGTGTGAAATTTATTAGATAAAATTAGGAAAGTTGTATAATGAACATACCTCAATGTTTAAGTGTAAAATATTCACTCTTCTTAAATTTTTTGTGTTATATTAGAAATAATTGATAGGTTCTTTCCTCATATTGTATCTGCGAGTCCATATAATCATTTAATGGTTCCACCTGAACTCTTCTCTAAAAATATGTTCTAGAGGTACTAATCGAAGGATAATGGAGAGAAGATAGAATGGAATATTTTTGTCTAAGAGTAAGAATTACACTTCCTAGAATACGGTCTAAGAATTTTAACATTATCGGCCTCATTAATTGAATTATGTATCCTCCTAAAGTCTCAAGGTTTTATAAAATATAAAATGTCTCCTCTACTTTACTATTCTCTCTTAGCTGCAATGCCCAAACGATGATGGATATGGCTACTGCCCCCCTCTCACCAATTTTAGGGGGATGAAGGTCTCACCCCACACTATCCTAATTCAAGGAATCACTCATTTATCCCCTTGTAAAAACGTAATTTTCTCCCCATGTTCACAAATATCTCATTAAGGATAAAGGATCATGATTTATTCGATGATAGACCACATATTATTTTTATCAACATATGAGTTTAGAAAATCACCACGGCACATGGATATTACCATGGTGGATTGTTTAAGGTTGCACATAACTTTTGTGGAAAACTTTTATAGGATGTTTTTGGTAATTTGGTGTTACAAGAACACGCTGTTGTTGACCTCTTTGATAAACACCGTATGATGGTTCAATTAACCTTAGTGGAATATTTGATTTGTTCATGGTACAATTATCCTTGTAAATTACATGAATGCAACTTGTACCATTTTATATGGTCATATGATGTTCATATGAAATAGGATTACCCCTTAGCCCTGATTTGGGTAATTTTTCCTAAACTACCAATTCCATCTCAAAATCCTTCAATTTTATAGGTAATGATAAATATGGTAAGATTTTTTATGTGTTCTGATATAAATAATCTCTGTATGAGTCACCTAATTAATCCATGAATATGTGTGGATTTTTTATATCAAGTCATCCAATAGAGTGGGTTTTTATAGAGGATGGGAATGGATTTAGTTTAAAATAATCAATTTTCTTTGAATTATGGGTTACTCATTACACGTTGTGTAGGGGCCTTGGGAACTAATACTTTTATTTATGCTAAGGAGCTAGGAATGGGGGAGGGGTGATCTGATGCTGAGTAGACATCCAATTTTTATGGATGGGTGTGATGGAGTTGTTCTTGATAATTTCACCTATAAAGATACAATATCTTTAAACGATATTAATGTTGCATAAATTTTTTCATACTTGAAGTTTTATTTATAGGGGAACAAATTAATTGAGTAGGTCTCTCCTAATCTAGGTAAGAATAAGGGGATTCATGCTGTGGAGGCCCGAACCATCAAGCCAAATTCACCTCATTAGGTTGCAATGCAATTTATAAGGGAACCTAAATAAGATGTTTTGATTATGGAGACAATTGATGAAAAAAGTGGTGATACTTAGTATAGTTTGCAGCAATGGTACTCTAGTGGATTTGGGTTGAAGGAAAAAATACACCAGTTCATTCCAAAGGAAGAACCATGGAAAAATATAAATTAGTAACTAGTTTAAAGGTTTTGATACTAAGGGGTTCACTTAGTACTAGGGAGAGGCCTAATAGAAAGAGAATTACATTCATGGAAAAAGTGTAGATTGGGAAAAGTCCAATGAGGAATGTCCTGGTTATTCCTTTGATGAAACTACAGGTAGAAGACTCCTACAAATCAAGAAATAAAAATGAAAAGTAGACTATCTTGTATTTTTGGAGTTTCAATTTTACCAAAAGAAAGAAAAATAATGACTCAAGGAAAACACATACCTTAAAAAACCAATCGAGACTAGGTTGGTTATAAAAATCAAACTAAAAAATATAGATCATGTTCATACTCTTATAGATAAAATGTTGATAAATTATGAAGTATCAGATCCTTATATTGGTGAGGATGTGGTTGAGGGATCCCTAGACTGATCAGTAAGGATAGATAGGGGCATAAGAGGTCTGTAACACACATAAATATATCCTTAATGTGAATTTAGAAGAAAAAATGGTGGATGTTCCCTATTTATCAATAACACAAAGGAGGTGGATGATAGGATGATGAAAAGTTGTCTTACTGGGGACACTAATCCTGAACAGAGTGCATGGATTAATAGGAAATAACTTATACTAGTAAGGGGATTCAATGAAGGGAATATCAATAGTCATGAATACATTCAAACATGGGAAAAATATGGATGCCCTCTTTGAAGAAATTATAAAGGAAGATCCAAAAACCCAAGTATGTACTCTCTCTTGGAAACAAATTAGGTCGAAATTATCAAAAAGGTTCAAGATATTTTTAATATTTTTTTGATATCTTTTGATTCCCATCTGACAGATTAAACCTATGTGGGTTTTCATGATTCCTTAAAAGTGTTTTGATAATAAAAATTCTATGTTTTAGTCAGTATATAATAATATATGTAGTGTCCAATCATTGGTATTTTTCCACCATAACCCCATTCAATGGTAACCACTTTCATGTTTAATTATAAAATTCTTTAATAAATAATAAAAAATATACTTATCATCATATGATGAGTAAATGACCAAAATAGACTGGATAACCAACAAAAATGTATCATTCAAATGATATGTTGTAATATTTAAAATGTTATAAAATGATATCATAGGACTATAACATTGTTTATTTCATTATTCCATGATATTTTATTTATTATACATCTAAAAAATATCCCACTTTCTCAAAAGATTCTATGATTTTATGCAAACTAGACTATTCATTGTAAATCAATCATAACTCATTTGGAAAAGGATATCACCAACTTTTTCTAATTTTAGAAAAAATTCATACTAAACTTAATCTTCATTCAATGTACTTATGTGTGACCTAATGTGCCCTAGTAACATTGGAATGATTTTTGAAATCTTAAATCCTTAATTTCAAGCAATGTGCTCCATCTAGAAAAATACATTACTACTCAATATATAAAGGGGTATAACCTAACCTCAAATAAACACATTCATATATCCATTTGACCATTTTCACCATAACATGTATGTATACATATAACACATATTCTTATTATTCCATTTGTTTCAGACAAAAAGTATTGACTAGACATGGATTATTTCAATCTTTTTTAGGCCATGCAATACATTAATGATTCAATGAAATTGATTTACTAGTTATGTGAATTCATAAAATCTCAATCAAAAAAGTTTCTGATGAAATCAATGAGCTAAGATGGTTTATGTATTTCATTAGTATAATTTAATCAAGGGTTTAGATATCAAGCTTCGAGGATTCATTTCATGGATAAATAACTGAGTGTATACCGAATTTTTTTTATCAAAACTAATTGATGAATTTGAAGAATGAGATAAAAACAATGAAAAAGCTCATATATTTGATAATATGAAATTATTTTATAATTAAATTAAATATTTAACTACCTCATTTATGATATTATTTATTGATCATATTGTTTCACAACTCTTTTAGAAATTTTTCTAAAATAAGTAATCCAGATTAGTAATCCCAATGATGTTTCTACAGGTTCTCAAAAAATCATGAAAATTTGTTCTTTATATACCAAGTGTTATCATAAAAAGTATCATGTTCTTAATTATTGTCTTAATGGATCATTACGAAGGTGTCTTATTTTATATCTTTTTTTTAGATAGGGAAGAATGAGAAAAAATCACTTGAAGGATTGAAAGAATTTTTTTAACATTATAAACATATTTTATAATTTTTTTATATACTGTAGATTCTACAAATAGGGTTGAAGTTAGATAATTTCCCAAATTAAGGTATCATATTATTTAATATAAGTACTAATGATGTCAAAATAATATTAATAATAATAACAATAATAAATATAATTTCTTAAATAATCTAAAAACTCATCAAATAAATTATAAATAAAATTTATCATTGTCATCTGATCATTAAACATAACAAATATTTTCCCTTAGAATTTATATAATGTGGGATAACCAAATATATGCATTTAGTGAAACTAAATAAATATTATATTAATTAATTTTTGGAAGAAATACTTATTTTTAATATGCATGTACATTAATTAAATATTTATATTACTTTGTTCACTAGAATATTTAATAAATAAACATGATATTCTCTACCTTATAAATAAATACACTAGAAAAGAAATTAAGCACACATATTCTAAGCACTGATATATTTGGATAGAATTTATATGATCAACTTACACTTGAATAAATACTACTCCACAAAATAGGGTATAAATTTATTCTTTAAATTAAATTTTGTAGAATTTAATGTTCTTTTGGATATACTCATTATGTGACCCAATATTAATCTATTAAAAATGGTAACATGTTAAACATTCCTAAATTCAAATATCAATATATAATGACCTATCATAGAAATCATAGAGAAAGAAGTGATTGGAGAAAATACAAAAACATCTCTATGAATTGTAATATGTAATATAATATATTTTCCAATTGATATCTAATCATGTTGGATACATTCTTGTGTCATCACCATGTATACCAAATGTATTTTAGTTTAAATTTTTAAATAAACTATTTTATAAACAAACATGGCGATTGATTTTTTTCATGTTGTTCCGTAACAGTCAAAGGGAAAATTATATTTTATTCCATTAATATGAAAAGGAAAAAATGTACTTTATTGGTCATTGAATCAGTAACATATCACTTAAGACGCATCCAAAACATGTTACCTAATTATGAGCATGTATCATCTTAGTTTTAGTCCACATATCATTATAACTGATTCTTGATATTCCTTTATAATAACCTCATGTCGAAGGACCCTTAAATAAAGTTATAGATAGGAGTATATAATTACCCATAAAGAATGTGGAATTTATATTGTATAGTTTTTCCTCAGTACCTTCCTTCATGAATATCACTAATTGTGAACTTTTTTAAAATAATCCATAGAGATCATGAGAACCAAGGTCTAAACATCTGGAA
Source organism: Viscum album (assembly GCA_963277665.1). Classification (NCBI taxonomy): domain Eukaryota; kingdom Viridiplantae; phylum Streptophyta; class Magnoliopsida; order Santalales; family Viscaceae; genus Viscum; species Viscum album. The sequence continues at coordinate 1,774,174,611 of OY728142.1, read as the reverse complement.
TCATATGTGTCCTATAAAAAAATTATATCTAGACCATCTGAAATATCTATTTTAGAAAATATTTATATAATATATAGTTTATTAATATGGGATGGAACTTATATAACCCTTTAATTCAAATAATATTATAAGAACATTATCACATTAATTTTATGAAAACGAAAACTCACTATGTGATAAGAGCATACATATTTATATTTTGGTTATCAAAACCAAAAAGAAAATTGAATCTCGGTAGCCAAATTAAAATTAATTTAACTACCACTAGAGAAAAATACTAACAAATTTCAATATTCTAGCACTCACATATTGTTCAAGACTCAACGAGGAATATCTTTAGTCAATGGGTCTTATCCATTTTCATCTTCGGTTACTATTCTAACTGCAACTTCACCACATTGAGTAAAATATCCCAAGAGGGGATGCTTTCTAAGTATTTGATTCTTCTATTGATATTTCATAGTTTCCTTATCTATAACCACTAATGTAGTATTATCAAAAACATAGATTAGTAAGATTCATATTTATATATACAAATCCAAACTTTTATATAAAGATACATATCGACACTACTTTAATTGCTATATTAGTAGAAGTAATGTAATTTAACTATAGTGTAGAATCAATGATCACTAGATAATTATAACTTTTCTAGATAACATATACATAATTGAGGAAAAATATATATCCCAATTACTATTTCATCTCATTTTGATTTGTTTGGAAATCAGTATTTGGGTATCCCCTCATAATAAGTTCCTCATATCCTTGAAAGACCGGATACTTAACCTTAAATTCCTAAGATATTTCATAATAGTATTTATATTCAACCAATGTAGATCTCTTGGGTCTTATTGATATCTTCCTACAATGATCTTGGAATAGGAAACATCAATCCTTTCACATATCATGAAAGACATAATAAATCCAATCTTTGATATATAAGTGGTTTTCAGGATTAAATCTCTATTATTATATTTGACAGAAACATTTTCTTTTAGAGATGTATACCATTTGATGATATAAATAACTCTCTCTTGGATTGTTCCATATTTTATATTTTCTATTCCTTTTCAATAAATATACTTTGACCTCATCCAATCAGCTAATTAGATCTATCTCTTTGGATATTAATCCCAAGAATATAGACAACTTAACCTATGTCTTTTAGGGAGAATAATTTATTAAAAAATGAATTATTGAATATAATACTTGTATCTCATCTCCCTAAGTTAATATAGTAGAAACATATATTAATTTAAGTATAATTTAACTCCTGTTAAAACTCCTATATACCTAGGAAACCCATTCATTATTTCGAAAATTAAAATCAATTATGGATTAATAAAAATGAAAATTAAATGATTATAATACTTAATTCAACCCATAAATGTATCACTGTAACTTGCATACCTAATAGGTATCCCTTGGTGTCATAAATAATTCTAGTTGTTCTATATATAAATATCCAATATGTTTTTTTATTTTATAAATAAATCTTGATATCTATTTTCTATATTTTATAAGCATGGTAATATTCTTAAATCCCATTTAAAACCAACGAGTTTTTCATCAACAAGAAGATCTACCCCAACCAAAACTTTATTTTGGTATACATGAACCATTTAAAAATTCATTTCATCTATGTAATTTTCAATTAATGAGTTGTTTATGTAATTATTATAGGGAAGATGTTAATCATTCTCAAAATAATGTATTGGATTCTTCGTGGAAAAGAAAACCACATGTCTATAGTAATTTAACCTCTCTAGTACTCATACAAAACACTTGTGTCTCTAGAACAAATTTTTTCATTAGGTTTGGTGGTTTTTTTTCATATGATAACTCTTATGTATCTTGATCCCTGAATTTATCAAAGTACGTGTTGTACTAAGTATCCCCTTTAGACATGTTTTCCCCTTTAAGAAATATAAAACATCTTGTTATATTATTTCACAACCATCCTCTATCAAGAACCCCACATAGGTCAGTAGTGAAGACACATGTAAACTAGGAAGCCTACATCAATAGTCCACCAGTTGGAGACTAGAAATGGGGGTATAAGACAAACAATTGGGATGTCTTTCCCTTATAATCATTTAAAAATATAAATAAAATCACTCAAATCTAGAAAATAAAAGGTAAAAATCAAATACAACCAATTTTTTATGAATTTTATTTATAAATAAGTCCTAAAAATGAAATAAAAAATTAAAGCTATGAAAATGAATCTAATATAAAATTCAATCCCTGAGCTTGTTGTAATACCCTCAGATTTTATGAAATATTTATCTTAAAATATTTTTTGGACAGCTTTAAATACACGAAACACAAAGTATAAATCAACTTCATTATAGTATACTTTTATATCCTAGTATATAAATTGGTGGGCATAAATAGGATGAAATACACTACTAGAAAAGGGTCCAATACCAATAGACCTACACCAAATATTTTAATAAACCGTTTGTCTATGTGTCTCTATAATAATTTTGTTTTCAATTGTAATTGTTATATCCTATTTGTGAAAATGATATACAAATGATTTTATAGAACCATTGGTATACCATGGTCTGTACCAATCAATACCTGTGATTAATGTTAACCATTCACAATGTTTAGAAATATATATGAGGGTTGTACCAATAGTTTTAAAAAACCATTTGTAGCACATAATCTATACCAATAGTTATTTACAACTATTGGTATAAAATGAAGAAATGGAAAATATACCAATGTTTTTTGGGAACCTTTGGTATAGATATTCTATAAAAATGTTTTTTATAACTATTGGTATAATATTTTTCATAAATTCTAGGGAGGAGCCCTCTGCCTCCTCACATCTGACTCCCTTTTAGACTAAACCCTACGAGTGCTTTGCATTTTATTTCCCAACCATGATGATGTATCCTTGTTTTTTGTTTTCATTTAGTTTTTCTTGAACATCAATTTAGCAAGTTGAAAATACATCTATCTTTTTTTAAAGAATCATTTTATTTTTTTCCAAGTATAAAATACCAACCTATATTTTTTATGGAAGTATTCCTCTATATTCTATGAATAAGGGTTAGTACTGGTATTCAGGGATTTTAGTAATTAATTTTTTATTCTATGTTTTTTTATTATCCTTACTATTGTTATATTTTTATTAGGTATATGTAACAATTTTTTTAATTTTAATGATGATGTGTTTGTTGGGGTGGAAGTGGTTTGGCATTGTTTGGGTATGAATGATGTGGCAGTGGATGGATTTGTCAATTTGTGTGTGGTTATATTACTATGTGGGGTGGTCTAACGATCTTCTTGGGGTATAATTTTTTTATGAGATTTACTATGATTTTGGAATATTTTTTCTGCTTCATTGCTATTGAAATATGGGGTGTCTATAATTTTATTGTTGAAGAATTTCATAATTTTCTTCTTGTTCATTATCTTTACTTTAATTCTTTTCTTCATGAATTAATACTATATATTTTGGTGTAGTTTTTCATTAGACTATTTTTAGCTCAATATTTATTAGGCACTTTTTTAGTGATGGGTTTCTCAATTTAATTACCATCTATTTTTTGATATGTGGAACCTAATTTGACTATCCTTGTTAGTTTTTTTATCATCATATTTTATTTTATTCTTTTCAATTGTATGTATAGTTTGAGATAATAAAACTTACAAACAAAACACAAGTTTTCCACTTGATTAATAAATTTTAAAGTTGACCATCATTGAACAAGTGAGTCAAACTACACAAATTTCATTTGATATTATAGAATTGTGTTGGCCTTTTCAAAACAATTAAATTATTTAAATTAGTTGGTATTATTTTTTGGAATAGAGTTTGGATATTTAGTGATAAGTTGATGAATCTTAATGGATATCACTAAAAATTTAGAATATGATCAATTATACAATAATAAAAACATATATGTAGAGAAAAATTTCAAGAAACAAAAATAAAATGTAGCCCCTTATAATAATTTTATTGATTTTGAAAATGTTTTCATTACAACTTTCACTTTCTCATTATTTTATCTGATAATTTTTTTTTCACATATAACCATTACTTGAAACACTATCAAATATTAAATTTTTACCACTATTTTTTACTTTACATCTATTGTGACACCTCTGTCGCACTTTAACTCATCATCTCATACAATTCCACAAATATTTTACGTTACCACAGTTCTTTGGAATCCTACTTTCTATTTATATTTTTAAATGATTGTTATAAATAATCATGTTGTACTTCATGGTAAAACATCAAATTTGAATGTAACCATATTCAAATGGAACGTTACAAATTCTACTAATTTTATACTATAATTATGAAATATATTAAAACTACATAATCAAACTACATATTGATGTTATTGATCTAAAACATACTTTTATGTATGAAAATTAGTTTTTTACATTATTTTTGTTGTCATAAATTACATAGAACCACTAAATATAATGAAAAAGTATAGTTAATTCAACATAAAGGGGGTCTATACCAAATTATAGATTTCCAAAACTGCATTCATGGTGGATTATTTGTAAATCCAAAAATTAATCAATTTAACATCCCTTAATTTGAGAAACCAATAATTATGGATCCATATAACCTAGATTAACAATTTATGTGTGGCACAAAATATGATCACCAAGAAATAAATAATATTTTATAAATAAATTTATTGAATACTAATAATGTAATTTCAAAAATGAATAAAATAAGATAAAAAAAAATTATAATGATAATATATTAGTATTATGTATAGTTATTAATATTTGATATAATTTAATTCTATATCATGGTTTATATATTGGGAATTTTGTTATAAATATATTATTTTTTTCTTCTATATTGTAATTCTCACATATAATAGAGTTTTAATTATGGTTTTATATAAAGTGTACAATTCTCATTACCTTAAATATTATTTGGATTTGACATTAATATTAATTATTGATTTTATGTTTTGATATTATTGTCACTTTAATAAGAACGTGTTGATTTTTCTATGAAAACTATTTTATTTTTTGATATATTTTCACAGAATATAATATGATTATGTTATATCACTAAGTATCCATTATTTGTTTTGAAAATTGGTATTCCTTAATTTAATAATGTAACATATTATTTCTTTATTGGATAAAAAATTAGTTATGAATTTATAATTAAATGAATTTTTTTTCAAATGCAACGAATGAAAAAAATTGATGAGGTATGAAGGAATAAGACTCTTAAAAATAATTATTTCATGAGAAAAATGGGAATTCATCCTCTGATGCTTATTATGAGTATTATATTTCGTAATCTTAAAATTTTATTTATTAAATTTAATTTCAAATATTAATTATATACTACCTCCCAATAGACAATTATTATCTGAATGATGCAGAAGCAGTGGTGCTTTTCCAAACATTGCTGGTGGGGGGGGGGGGTACTAGAACTACTCACACCACTCATCTTACATGATCACACACCATCCCTTCATTAGATATGCCATCTACCACACTTTCTTATCGGGATATTTCATTAGATGAACCTGAGATATTTAGACCACCTATAGTATAACAACCATTTAAATCTAATACTCAAATTTATTGTTCTTTTATGGTGATAGATCTCACTCCATATTCATATTATAATTTTACACATACATCTATGAAAAGATATTTTCCTTCTACTTCATTATCCTCGTTCTATTAAATTAATTGTCCTTATACTTCTACTTTGACACATTCCAAGCCTCATGAATAGAAATTGGATCCTACTACTTCTATAGAAGTTGAAATGCCTTTAGATCCTACGGATCTTCAAGTAACTACTAATCTACATGGCTCGGATATATGTTTAGAAACCCCATTAATTTTTTTAACAATAATTTATCTTTATTATATGATGTATTTGTATAGTATTTGTATTTTTTTCTTTTATAGTTAGATCTATCACTAGAAATAATGGACGTACATGCTTGTGTGATGTGTAAAACTACCACTCACAACTGATGGTTGCGTACAATGGGGAAAATAAAATTATTTGTTAATCACGGTTAGAATAAAAGAGTTTTATTTTGATGGATTCCAAATACTCTAACACAATTACTATTAGACGAATATCTTAGAGTCACCTTCAAAATATATTAAAAAATAATGATTTGGTGAAAATACAAGTATAGAAATTAATTAGATTAAATATAATGTAATGATTTTATTTTAGTAAATTTATATTTTGTTATCAATTTCATTATAATTTTATAATTTTATAGGTTATGAGGAATACAAGACTCATGTAACTAGGTGAGTTATAGATATAATATAATAATAACTTATATAATGGTGGTTTTTCTAGAGTTGGAACAGATTTGGAGGCTATACCTATCATGAATAAATGTCTATGAACACATTATTTAGAAATTATTGCTCATTTTAAGAGTACTGAGTTAAATATATTAATAAAGTTTGAGGTTTTGAAGGAAAATTTTGATGATTTAAATTAATAATCTATTTTGGATTATAGAAAACTAATTTTTATGAAGCATTATAAAGAAATAAAAAAAACAATGATTTTATAAAATACCCCCACACTTTGGGGATGACTAAGACGAAAAAGATGAGTGGAAGATGGTACTTTTATTTAGAAATTATGTCCAATTTGGTATAAATTATAAAAATTTATAATTCTTATAATCTAATGTGTCATTGATTTTTTAGACTATCTAATAACCAGATTCAAATTTTGGTTCCATTGATTTTTTTTAATTTCATAAAATTTATTATGGATCATGTAACACTTTAATACAATTAATATAGAACATGATATCATTAAATATCATAAAGAAACATAATCTAGACAACAACTATAGGGAAGAAATCATTTTAGATTAATATTTTAATTGTTATAAGAAAGATCTATTTAAGAGAATAATCGTAATATAAAATGATCAAGTATTGATAATGAATTTCGTGTTTAGTATTTTATACCAAATGATTAATTCTCATTTATAATTATTGATGATTTTTCATGTGTTATCGTATAATATAAAATAAATAGTTAAATAAATAATATATAAATTAAAACAATAAAAATAACATTTCAATACAAGTTCATATTGGAATGAGTAACTTGTATGTATCACTATGAGTTTTAGGGACATTTATTGAGTCTCGTAACTACTCTCAAAATGAATTTCATCTATAAAAATGTTACATATAGGAATAACATGGAATTCACTACATTTTTCTATGTTTGAAGTTCAAATATACCATTACATGTTATATCCAAGATACCGTTATGTGCAGGATATTATTAAAATCCCCAAATCTTTTTAGTACTGATTTTCTTTACGTGTATAATTATGATTTTCTTGAAACCAAATAGATCACCCATGATAGAAAAACTATATAGATGATTATTAATGAATTCAAAAATAGGTGTATGTTATCAGTGGGATTTGTTTCAATGACAAATTTATTTTCAAATAAATAAGATATTGATGTCGTAGAATTATATGATATGGATAAATAAAATGAAAATCCTACTCATAAAAATGTGGATATAAAAAATTTGAATATTTTTTATTATATAGTACATTATTGGAAACAATCAACTGTAAAAGATAGGTGTAAGATTTGAATGTAAGTTAAAGAGAATTAAATTATAACTATAAAATAAAAACCGAGAATAACATTAGATAAGTAATTTAAAAATCCGCAATAAAAAAATTATTCCATTTTAGTATTTTTTTAGTATTCCATGAAAGAGAATTATAAATTTACCTTTTCTTGTTTAAGTTGAAACTATAGGAAATTTTGTTAACATCCATTTTACCTGTGAACTTTCTTTGTGTTTCCAATACGACCATCAAGAACAATATCTGCTTCCACATTATTGATTCACATTCAGCATCCATGTTAGTTTCCACTTATTGGACCAAACCATCAAATAAAAGTTTTTTATCTTAAAAATATTGAATATATTACTTCTATCTTTAGAAAAAAATATAGTGAGGGAAGAAATTAATATATTTTAATATTCATTTAATATTTTAATGAAATAAATTTTATACATTACTGAATGATCTTATCTTAGAGTTTTTCTACATTCCCATAAACATCATGCAACTCATTTCTAATATATCAATTCATTTAGGCATATCCTTATTATTAGGCTAGTTTTATCTCCAATATGTTTATTCTTCCTCATGTTTTAGCATTTTTTCCTATTCCATAACATTAGAAATGAGCTACTACCAAATATAATCCCATTTTTCAAATAAATTTTTTCCATGAAATGAAATTCCTTACTTCTATATTTTATTTCTTGAAATTCTTAAAAACTAGAATCACATAATGTTTTTCCGCCCAAACATCATTATACATAGTAATATCAATTTTGACTAATATTTTATTATTATTACAAAGTACATAGGTTTCTATTTGACCTCAAAATAGTCTTATAATCTGATACCTTTAGCATGTACATATTCTAGAAAGTTCCTTTACCACTTGTGATGTGTAATTTGATGTAAAATAGTTCTAAGTTTACTTATGAGCCCCTACATTATCTTTTTATAATATTATTCTTTCTATGAAGAATTTTATTTCTCCCTCTTCAAGAAAATAATATATTTCTTAATTTAATTATAGTTAAAAGTATAATTAACTTTTAGATTTTGGTTCAAATATGTACTCAAGTAAAAACTATTTAATGTCATTCAATAATATTTTAAACATTTAAAATTTTAAATTCTTCATAAACATTTCACTTTATCTTCTAGAGCATAATCTTATTAAATATCATTAATAATAATTCCATTTATACCAATGTAGTCACCAATAGTATTAATAAAATCTCATTCATGAATTTTTGCATTTACACTTTAAACTAAATAATCACATCCAATGTTAGTATAATAATTATTTAGAGTAACAGTATCATAAACTATGTCATGAATTTATTTTGGAAATTCATTATTTTTACTTGTTCTGAAAAACACCATTTTAGAATATTATATTCTTTCATCTATTTATACATTAATATTATTTTCATAATTCTAAAATTTGAATATTATTTTATCAGAAACATCATAATTAGCTAATTTTATTTAGTAATTATCAACTCTAAATAATTCATTACGAGCCATTTAATTATCCATAATTTTAATGATTTTAGCATTAAAATTTTGATTATATAAAAATGAATCTATCATAATATCCAACGATCAGTTACATCTCAGTGGTATCTTTTAAAACATTGACATTTTAATTAATAATTAATCAATAAAATTTTTCACATCTCTCTTTTTATTAGATCTTCAATATTATTGTATAAAATTACCAATTTATTCACCCTAACTATTAAAAATTCAAGAAATATTTTTCAAAAGTTTCTTTAATTTTTTTTATTCTTCTTAGGTATCTCCCCTTATTAGAATAAATATTATCATCATATTAAATAAATGGTACCCTCTGTGAATACCTATTTACTTGAGAACTCCTCCCGATTTATTTTTTTATTATCTTGTCTTTTATAGTTTCCTTTCATTAATTATACTTCATAAAAAATTAATACAATATTTCTTCAAAATAAAGATCTTTTATATATTTTTTACCCATGATAAAAAGAAAAATAAAATTTAGAATATATTTAATGATATATTTTGGGATTTCATTGATCGACATGTACACTTAATTGATTTCTCAGAATAAGACATTTATAAAGTCAAGTAATTTTTAATATATTTTACCCTGTAAAAACATTCTCATAAACTTGTGTTTTAGATTTAAATAATCCAAAAACATATTTTCTATGAGAATAGTTATAAATAAGAAATATACCATATATTGATATTTTATATAATCATCATCCCCTAGATTTTTATTTAAGAAAATATTTCATAATTAGAGACATGATTAATAGAACACATTTAAATAGTTTTAAGTTAAAATGACTTTCCAATTTCATTTGATTTAAATATATCCTATATAGAACCACAATAAGTTAAATTATTAACCTAAGGTTCCTCAAATTCTGTTCAAATTTTTTTCCTTATTAGTGAAAAATATTATTTAATAAATTTTACGAATTTTATTTGACAAAACATTTATTTTTTTCAACCACTCTAAATTTACAGCCTTACCCAATAATATATTCATTTTATAGTTCGATTTTATTTTATTTCCTTAAAAATGTTTCTTAGGATAAATATCAAATCATATTTTTCTTAGTTATATGGAATAAAAGGTTCATACCAAAAAATATCTATATTTTTGGGGTTCATATTGTGAATGAAGGGTTTTGGATTCAAATAATTTTAAGTGAAAAAAATTATTTGATGGTATTAATGTTGAAAAAAAAGATTAAAATCCTTAATAATTTCAAAGGACAAAACTACCATGGTATTATTCCCCTAGAATTCTTCTTCTTTGAATAGTGAAAATAATTTTTGACCTTGATTACAACCATTTATAGGGTATATAATATTAAACATAGGGGAAATAACACAATTTAGTCATAGAAATTAAATGAAACTACTAATCAACAGCTAACCACCAAAAATAAAATTATACCAACCATCCATATACAATATAGAGTAATATTAAAATTCATATTCAAATGGTGATAAAAATAACCATGATGTGGTTCCCAAAATAATGGTGTGGTTTTGATTGTTCATGGAAAATCACAAACCTATGATAGGTACGTCTACATCCCTTAAATTTTCTTCGAGTTTGTATTTAGTTTGGAATATTTTTATAAAAACCATGACATGGTTGAAAAAACCATGACCTGGTTGTCTAGAATGTGATTTAATCCATATGTTAAAACCAAAATGACTTCTAGTTAGCCACATAATTTTTCTAACCTTAAAAATAAACCAAGATATAGTGTTCACCAATTTTAGAATTTAATTCAGAAAAAATAAAACTTCCAACCATAACATAAACCATAACCCTTTAAAAAATGTCACAAACACATAAAAAAAATTGTTTTACTTTTTATAGATTTTTGTCACACTAGAAATACTTATCTTCCATCTATGAATTCACACCCATCTAAAATCCACAAACCATGGAGAAATAAGGAAACAATGATATATTAATGACATAATAATTATGAAATTAATCTCAAAATATTTATTTCCACAACAATAAAGAATTAATATTATTAAAAAACCTATGTAATTTCAATTGAATTATAGAAAAAATTAGATCATATTCTAAGTAATATTATAGAACATATAAATTCCTGAACAACAGTCACTTCTACCACCAGATTAAAGAAGATAATAAAATATATCTCTGTGAATTTTAGTTTGTTGGTTTTGGTTATTTTATTTCTATTAATTATTAGTTAAAATTAATTAGTTTTTTCCAAAAACTAAAATATTTTTGAATAATGGTTTTCCCTCGTTAAATTTATTTAATAGGAAATTATTTAATATTAAAGGATGTGTTACTTGAGAGAAATTAGTTTTCTCGAGTAGAATTGTGGAACTGCAGTAAGTGAATAGCTGAAATGATAGATTGAAAGTTTTACCTTGTTTATTTACAATTTCAATATCCATTATTTAACTAATTTGTTCAAACATATTTTCAATTGTGTGAATTGGAGGCCCTTGATGACCATAATCTAAAAAATTTGGGCCAAATGATCATTTTCACTAGGTATTTGGATGTGATATCCATGGGAGAGTACACTATTGACCAGTGAAGAGTATTGTACCCACTAGATATTTTCCTAATCCAGGTGATAGTTCTGGTAGAAGATATTTGGAATATTTTCATGTATAGTTAGTTTTTGATCATACAAATGTTGTAGAGTCCAAAAAATATCCATACAAATGTCTGAAAAGTGTTAAAAAAGAATGATAATTTTATGAAAGTTAAAGTATCCTTATTTCCATCACTTCTACTAGAAAAAATTCTGTTTTATGATTCATGCATGGTAACAATTCATTAATTATTTGATTCATTGGGAAATGGTGATGATGATCCTAGTAGCATTCAGAACTATAACATTCCTCTTGATGGTGATGGTGATGCTGAGGATGATAGTGTGGATGATAGTGGGGATGCTGATAATGGCGATGATGATGATGAAGACAATAATGGTGATATTTTTTATGATGATAAAAAGGGGTAGATACATTAATTTTTTGTATAATATTTATGGCACAAGATATTTTTTTGTTATATGTAAAGGAATATATGTGTTTTTTTAATGTTTGTTATCACTAGTTGAATGGATTATTCAGATTCATGAATATTTTATATTAAATGGAACTTGTTTGGGTGTACTTTTTTTGGTTCATTCATGTGTAGGTGTTTTTTTATTTTTAGGTTTTGGTCCATGGTTGGGGTGGGGTTGTTGGATACCAAGGTAGGGAGAGGCTATACAAAAGGTTTTGAAAAACCATTTCTATAGCTATGTGCCAAAAATTTACTAAAACTGCTGGTATGTATATTGAAAATCCAGGGAAGGATATACCAATGATTTATAAATAATTTTATATAAATATACCAATGGTTTAATAAAACCATTTTTATACTATAAATATTGTTTTCTTTTACTAATGTTTTAATGAAAACCATTTAAACTGGTCTATACTCATGGACATACTACCCACGGTTTTGAGAACTATTGGTGTTGTCTTTACCAATGGTTTTCCAACATATAAAAAATGTTAAAAAACATTGGTATAAATTTTTTTTATAATAGTGATAATTTATAGATAATGTATGGTTTATACATTTTTATGATAACTTCTTTGGTTATTAATTTATTGCAAAAATTGAAACTGTTTAATATTAAAGAGATTCTTTTCTAAAAAAATTATTTTTATGCAGGCCATGTTTTTTTCCAAATAGATTTAATTAATCACTATTAGTGAATTATTATAATAAAAGTTTCCTATTATATAGTCAATTAAATTCTTTTTCAATCATATTATATTTTTATTATGCATGGGAAAAGAATAAATCTAGTTTTTGCTTAAAACTGTATTTTAAAAAAATCTATTTTGATCACGTTTTTTGAACTTATTCTAAAATTAATTTATACAATTTATAAGTACTAAATTTGAAAAATGGTTTCCATATTTTTAAAAAGAATTTTCAAATATGGTAAATAAAACCCTTTTATTTTAATTTATTATGAATAGTAACTGTGTAATTCTTATCGTTGTGGTAAAGGATAAATCGGGTAAATCTTTGTTAAACTATGTCTCAAGTTCACCATTTTCCAACTAAACTAATATTGTTTATGTTGCCTCAAGAATTATTACCTTAGGATATAAATTTATATGTTTAAGTGAAACTTTTATAGGAAAATTACCTATATAATATTTAATGTAAAGAAAGACACAAAATGCTACTCTCAGAGTTTTAAGTATAAAAAATGTTTCACATTTGGAAAGAAGGTGTGAATGAATATTAATGGTATATTTTTTAATAATGAAATTATATTCATACTGAAATTTTTATTTTTATTTTTGGTGATTAAATAATTACATTAAATTATTGTGTTATGTGAATTGTATATTTTTTCAATTAACAAAGAATAAATTAAAAAAAATTAAAATTATCAAAAGTGATAAAACATGTCTGAGATATATGTTCTAAGATTTTTTTAGATACATAAAAAATATTATTTGTGTTTAAAATATATAGATACTAATTCCATCTTGGTATTGGAGTGTGTAATGAAAAATTAAATGAATAGTTCCAAAATTGACATTAATGTTATTTTATAATAAATAATATTTTATTAAGTGATTTAAAATTTATAAAAATACTATATACATACATGTTAGTGGAATATTGTTAAACACATCATTCATGGTCCATAATTGAGTCAATTTTACATTTATAATTAAATTCATAACCCATTATGATTAAAATATTTTTTACCCTAGTTATGGTTAGAAAATAATTAATAGATGAGGTAATAAACATATATGATTTAAAATAACACCAAAAGCTATATAAATTTCATTTTTATGTTATTTATACCACTAATTGTTTTTATTTAAAATAATATATATTGAGAAAAAAATTCTTGAGATTTAATTTATTATATTTTAATATTTTTTTGAAATTCCTATTGTGCCATATCTTTGAAATATAATTGAAAACCCCTCAATACACTTACATACAATAATTAGTGCCGTTTACATTAACCATACACTACAAAAATACCTTATCAAATTCTTTATCCATGTTATAGAGGTAGTTTTCTTCCTAAAATACAAAACATGGGAACCATAAGTGAAGATCTTATTGAGTTCCTTCAATATACTGAAATATTATTAGTATTATGATATTTCCATTATCCACCCACTTTCTCATGAAATGGGTACTAAAATTGTCACTCATAGATATGTAAAACTTACAATCTTGACTCATTGATGCAATTCATTATACACCACTATATTTCATGGATGATTATTTTGACAGGTTTAATGTTTACATATGATAATTTTGAAATAATTATACTTCCTAAATTATAATGTCACTATGAAAAAACATATCTTTCTTATAATTTATTTTGTGATATATTATGTGAATACACACTTAATAAAACCCCGAAATATAGTGAGGCATAATTTAATTTTTAATTAGGTATATAGAGTAAAAATATAGAAAAAAATATAATATGTAAACAAAAACTCTACAACATTCCATTTAATTTACCAGATCTTATAGGATTTCATAGGATAACCTAAAGACGTAGTTAAGAAAGGGGTCAGCTATAAATCCCTGATGGGGAATAATCAAATCATATAAAAATTTAAAGAAATACATGTGAGTAAATAGGCATATCATGGTAACATAATTGGGGTTATAATAATAAACTTGAACATAGAAACATTATATAAAACGATAACATAAAGTAAGAATGGGAATGTGGAACCAATATAAAACATGACATCATAAGGTTAATTAATTGATAACTTCCAATACCTCATAACATAGTGTGATTTGGATAAACTACCATGAACCATACGTGTAATTTCATGAGATAAATACACTATACAATGAAATGCATGTATATATAATTCTAGGACCATCCGTCATAGTCATATAATGTAAATTCATAAGTGTTCCTAATAGATCATACAATATAAGGAGGTCTTCCATAAATTTTAGTCCCACGATAATGAGATGTGGGTTACATACATGGTTATCCTAAATCAATTAAAGATACATATATAATTTGTGAATACACTTTAATAGAAATGGGGACTAGTATTCACTAAAACATGTTTGGGATGGAAAGCTATAGGATAATTTCAATAGAAAAACAAGGGTACAGAAACACTCATTAAAGGGTTTAATGAGAAATAAAGGGTTATGTAATAACTTTTTCACCATTGGGATAGTTACATGGTTGTGTAAAATTTTATCCCAAAATGAAGAATTGGAAATAAAAAGTTAGAATATAAATAAGGTACTTGAATATAAAGTAGAAGGATAAGATCACTTACCTTCACAGGGAAGTTCTAAAAGCATTTGTGGAGCTTCTTGAGGTCTTGGTGGCCCCTTGGGAAAGAAATACAGAGAGTATTGGAAATTAGCATCATGATCTCAGTGTTTTGAGAGAAGTTGTAACGACCCAAACAATAAATAATGTAAATACCTCATGATCTAATTAAATGTAACATTATGTAAATTGTTTATTTAATATGTCAACTTGTTTGATTTTATGTTGAGAATTATAATCTTTGCTAATAAAGACGTTGAACAGTGATCACATGATTAGTATAAATATAGGGCTTTAACGAATCCAATTTACATAGACAAAGGATGCGATGGTCTCATCCAGTAGACGTGCCCCATACGAAGCCCATTTGTCGTAGCTCAAAAAAGAGGTGGCATCATTGGGCTTCACTCTTGACCAAGACCAAGCCGAGATTCAACAGGTTAATCTCGAGCGGGACCGTCTACGAGAGAAGTTGAAGTTGATAGAGATTACCACTCGGGAAATGTTATCTTAGCCACCCCAAGAGTTGGTCCCCATCGCACAACTTGCCCTTCGATCTTATGTGGGTGTTATAAGGGGTTATGTAAAAATACCTTGCCACTATGGTTATATACATTATTTTTTATATATAATAATGATTATATTTTCATGTTATTTTTGTTACCTTATAAATAGTTTTTAAATCTCAAATAGTGTTTTTAGTTAATATTCAACTAAGAAATCTATTTTGATGAATTGGTAGATTTTCGTATTAAATTATATTTTATGAAAATATTTTTATTAATATTAAATTGAATTTAATTAAATATAAATGATCGTCTAATTTTATGAATGAAATTGTAATTTTTTAAGGTTCGAAAGCCATTTTTGTCCAAACCCGTGAATTTTCAATAATTGTCAGTTTTTATTTGAAAAGGGAAAATTAAAATATTTAGAAAATTATTTAGATAAAAAAATTACTTCTGGAATTCAGATGTTGAAATTATCCAACGGTGAATTTTTCATAATTTTTTGAGAGAGTCAAATTTTTGGGTAAAAATTAAATACCGTTTAATTGTATAAGGTGTTTTATGGATCATAATGACCCAATAGTGAGGTAATAAAATAATATAAGCCATATGTTTGGACAATATATGTTTTAACATTAAAATAATTTTCTTTTGGGATTGTTTGACTTATTTTAAAAAGCATTAATGGACCTTTCATGGCTTATTAAATATCTTGTCTATTTAAATTGTTTTCCTTGGGAGTGTGACTGACCTCCACATAAGCAACACCATTATTTTAAGAATTTCATACATTGGACATATAAAATATTGTTTTCCACTCCTCTTTTTCAAATACCATGGTCAAAAACCATGGGTTGGTTTGTGGTTTGAATTAGTTTATTGTGAGGTGTCCCAACCCTAAATAATAAATAATTCGCTCACCATTCCTTTATAAACCCACCCAATATCCCACTTTATCCTCAATAAAAGCATTTGGAGTTCGTCCAACCTCTCCGTTACTCTCCCTAGAACCCTCCCAAGGTTCCCCAAGCACCCAAGAAGCCTCTCTCAAGCCTCTCTCAAGCCTTTGGAAGCACACTTCAAAGTAAGGTTTTTTCATCATTTCTCATTTTTGTCCAATATTCATTAAATTGTTATGCCATTTTAATATCAATTATAAATGTTTGAGAATGTTTTCTCACCTCTCCCATAATGCCATATTTATGTTTTAATGATGGGATACCCCTTTATTTGTCATTTAATTCCTCCCATATACACCCGTTACTATGCCGAAATTCCGAAAGAAATTTCCCTCTCCTCATTTACATTCAAGAAATTATTTTGTATCATGAATCTAAATTCAATTAAAATTGGTGGTAAATTTATCTATATGACCCCCTTACTATCCATGTCATGTAAATATTATTTTACACCCCTCCCTCTATCATCAACCATTTTTAAGAATTCTTACGTCAAGCTATTACGCTGCCGAAATTGCACTGATTTTCCAAGCCAATGTCATTGGGTAGTGAATAAAATTCCCATTTATCTATCAAGGGTATTAACCTTTATGCAGATTTACTTATTGATTATGAAGTTTCATGTATGAATTCCACATTACTTTATTGTGAAATAAATTATTATGTTTTATGAATCCATGTTTTATGATTCAGGTGGAACACCCATGCATGAAATGAAAGGTTTAAGAATGGTGTGCCCTTATAGCGCTCCAATGCATTGGGTAAAGTATAATATCATGATACGCCATGTGAAATGGGTGTTGAATCATTATAATTCAAGTGAAATGAGGTTTTACTCATGCTTCCGGTGCAAGGAGGATTTACTCATGCTCCATGTGTAATGAGCCTTGGCTCATGCTAATTCCATGTTAAGTGTTGTTGTCATATTTCCATTTAATGATTGTCATGATTTATCATGCATTTATGTTTATTATTCTCTTGTGCTCTATTTATATGCGTATTTTCTAACATGTATTGTATTACTCGTGTTATACCATGATTATTCCCTTACTGGGCTTTATAGATCACCCTTTTCTTATGCATGTCCTCAGGTTATCCCATGCAATGCTAAGTACGAGAGAATGTAGTGGTCATGTAAAGGAAGTTTTCAATAAAGATATAGTATTTCATGTTTTAAGTTGTTATGTAATGTTCCTAATCCCCAAAGACACTAGACCTCTCAATCTTCCATGTTGTATAAAGTGAAGGTTTTATGTAATAAACTAGGTTTAAGTTTGTAATAAAACCACGATTGTCATTGTTGGTATTGGAGGATAGGTTTAGTTATTTTTAGGATTAGGATTAGAAAAACCTAGTAAAGACTTAGAGATATGACTATGTATAATAAAAACATCCCTATGTTTTTGGGGGTATTGATTAAGTGGTTTATCAAGAAAATACAACCCTATCTGGATACAAGCAGGTAGAGGAGGCTCTGGCACAGAAGTATCCTAGGGGTAAAACCTGAAAACACCGCTTTGAGCTAGACTCGAATGGAAAGTGGTGAAAAAATGGGCCCAACTGCAATCTTGGTTATGAAACTCCTGATGGATATGCTTTGTTAAATTCACAAGCTTAGTATGAACCATTACTAACTAAAAAAATTCCCTAAGAATATATGTGATAAAGTAGACCTTGGATTACATAGACTAAATCCAGTAGATGCATATGTTAAGCAAATAATAGTTATTTATAAGTCATCAGTTTTGTCCTTGTATTACTCTTTATGTGTTACCCCTAAATTTCCTTTTATTCCAGCCAATGGCCGGTAATAGGAGGACTTAGGCTAATAACCGATGTGAAGATCAATGTGATGACTGTACTAATGAGATGCCCAATCCAATGGGAGTAAGAATCGTGAACTTTTTCACAATTATCTATCAGCTAACTCATGCTTTGAATATAAACATGGGTCAAGAGGAACGTTCACCCCCCCCAAAGAAATAACAAGTCACTCTCTAGAGATTCATGAGACAAAGGCCTCCTACTTTTAATGGATCATCTAGTCCCTCAATCGCTGAACAATGGATCAACTCCATTAAAACGATATTCTCCATCCTTCAATGTTATGAACAAGAGACAGTTCTCCTAGCTTCTTATCATATTGAGAGTGAAGCAGATCAATGGTGGACATTGATAAAAAATACAAAGCTTGAGAAGGAGGTCAAGGCATTAGAATGGGAGGATTTCAAGAATATGTTTTTCGATAAATATTTTCCGCGCACCCTTTGACTTAATATTAAAAGGTACAACTTTGCCCTGAAGCAAAAAAGATGATGAATCTGTTGGGGCGTATGAGGAAAAATTCACACGGTGTGCACGATATGCTTCTGACTTTTTCATTAACCCCAAATTCAAGGTTGACCACTTCATTGGTGGGCTGAAACATAGCCTGTGGAAAGCACTGGAAATTTGTGACTTTGACAGCCCTCATGTTTGAAATGAATAATGTAGAATCACAGGGGTGTCATGGGGATAATAAAAGTAAGTTGGGATTCAATTATGGTGGCCAGATGGATAAATCGAACGGTGCTAAGAAAATCTAGCACCTTACTTGCCAAATGTGTAGAAAGAAGCACCCTGGAAATTGCCTGAAGGGATACAAGAAACCGATTTATGTGTGGAAGAAAAGAGAACCTGGCTGTTAACAGTCACCAAGTAAGACCCATAACTACAACAAAGGAGAGGAAAAATCTGTTCAAACATCAACACATGGTTCATTGCTGCAACTACAATGAACCAGAGCATCTTGAAAATCAGTGCCCTAAGCTAATGGTTTTCAGAGGAAACCAACAATTTCAAAGGAAGCAAGGGCGAGATTTTTCCATCACTACTACCGAAGTGAACCCTGACAATGAATTAGTGATAGGTATGCTAGTTATTCATTCAATAATAGTGAATGTACCTTTTGATTTAGGTTCTAAACATTCTTTTATATCTCAAAAGTTTAGTATAAAAATACCATCACCATCACAAATCATAGAATAGAAGATGTTGGTGAGTATGA
This sequence comes from Viscum album, assembly GCA_963277665.1. Taxonomy (NCBI): domain Eukaryota; kingdom Viridiplantae; phylum Streptophyta; class Magnoliopsida; order Santalales; family Viscaceae; genus Viscum; species Viscum album. The sequence goes on along the minus strand of OY728142.1, from coordinate 1,774,154,619 downwards.
AAAATGGGGTGATCATTGCATTCCATGAATATAAATCCTCCCTTGTCATAATCTGTGGATTGAAAATCCTGGAGAACCTCATCATACACCCTCTGGTGGAATTTGATGCAATTCTTGTCATGGATTGACTTTCCTTATATAAATCCAACATAAATTACTGTGAGAGGGAAATCACTCTTCATGTGGATAATCGACCCCTAATTATTTACAAGTTCAAGGAGGAAGATGAGTTTTCTTTAGATCCATCATCTCAAGCATGGATATTACTTCCCTATGAGAAATCATATCCTAATCAGATGATTGAGTCCAAGGAAGCAACCATCCTTTAAGACATGCCTATTGTGAGGGAATTTGCTGAAGCGTTTCCCGAGGAATTTTCTGGTCTTCCTCTTAGAAGAGATGTTGAATTCTAAATTGAACTTATATTGGGGGCATTGGTAATATCCAAAACTCTATATAGAATGGATTTTGTGGAGCTTGAAGAGCTGAAGAAACAACTACAGTAGAATATAGATAAAGGGTTTATACTCCCATGTGCTTCACCCTGGGGTGCACCAGTACTCTTCGTCATGAAGAAAGATGGATCACTGCACCTTTACATTGATTTTTGTGAGATCAAAAAAATCATGATAAAGAAAAATTATCCTCTACAACGAATTGATGAATAGTTTCATCAGCTGCTTGGATCAGAATACTTCTCCAAGGTGGATTTGCGGTAAGGATATTATCAAGTCAGGGTGAAGAAGGGAGATATCCCCAAGATTGCTTTTCATACAATATACGAGCACTATGAAATCATAGTAATTCCTTTCAGACTCACTAATTCTCCAGAAATCTTTATGGACTTGATGAATAGAGTCTTTAAAGATTACCTCGACAAATTTGTGGTAGTCATTATAGAAGATATTCTGATATACTCCAAAACCACAGAAGAACATGAGGAGCATCTAAGAACTGTACTAGAGGCCTTGCAGAAGGAGAAGATCTATGCCAAGTACAGAAAGTGTGAGTTTTGGTTGAAGGAGGTATCATTCTTGGGCCATATCATCACAAGAAATAGGATATCTGTGGATCCATCCAAAACAGATACAATTGATGGATGGCCAAGGCCAACATCAGTAACAAATTTCCATAGCTTCTTGGGGTTAGCTGGATATTATTGACGATTTGTGAGAAATTTCTCACTCTTTTCCTACCCTTTTACCAAGCTAACTCATAAGGGAGTAAAGTTTGATTGGTGTGATGAATGTGAAGAAAGATTGAAGGAGTTGAAAAGGAGGCTTATCACTGCACCCGTACTCACTTAACCCACAAGTGGAGAACTTTTCATGGTATTCAGTAATGCTTTGAAGCAGGGCCTGAGATGTGTGTTGATGAAAAATGTTAAAGTCCTTGCCTAAGCTTCAAGGAAATTGAAAGTTCATGAATAGAAATATCCAACACATGACCTCTAAATGTCTGTAATGATCTTCCCTTTGAAAATTTTGCGGTATTATCTCTTTGGGGAGAATTGTGAAATATATATGGACCACAAAATCCTCAAGTATATATTCACACAGAAAGAGTTGAGTATGCACCAATGAAGATGGTTAGAGCTGATCAAATACTATGACTGCTCAATCCATTACCACCCTGGGAAAGCGAACAAGGTGGTAGATGATCTAAGTAGAAAGGACCCAACAATTATATCATTGATTAGAATTGAAAAGGTTCCAATCTCCTTAGATATGATGAGGATGGACATGGTAATCGTAAAGAAGGGAACGTCATCAATCCTTTCACAAATGATTGCTCAACCATCACTTTTGAAAAGGTTAATGGATGCTCAAAAGGATGATGTGGTAATTCAGGAAAAAATGGAAGGTATCGGAAAAGGGAAATCCTCGGAGTTTAATGTTAATGAAGTAGGAATTGTGAGATTTGGGAAAATACTATGTGTTCTATCAAGCCCGGAGTTGAAGAAGGAACTTTTGGATGATGCACATAGTTCAAATTTCTCTATTAACCCAAGAAACACAATAATGTATCAAGATCTCCAAGAGAATTATTGGTGGGATAATATGAAGAAAAAGATTGGTAAATATACATCAAAGTGCCTGGTGTGTCAGTAGGTGAAGGCAGAGAGGAAAAGGTCTAAAGGGATGATGCAACTATTTACCATAACAGAATGGAAATGGGAGAACATCACCATGGACTTTGTCACCAGACTTCTGAAGACATCCAAAGGCAACAATGAAATCTTGGTTTTTGTGGATTGTCTTACAAAGTCTGCACACTTCATTTCTATTCCAGAGGATTTATCATTGGATCAACTGGCACAGATATATATCAAGGAAGTGGTAAGACTGCATGGAGTACCAATATCTATTATGTCTGGTAGAGATCCAAGATTCACCTCTATGTTTTGGATGAGTCTTCAACATGCTTTGAATACTGAATTGAACTTCAGTACAACCAATCATCCTCAAACTAATGTCCAATCCGAGTGGACTATCCAAACACTTGAGGACATGTTGAGAGAATGATAAATATACTTTAAAGTTGGATGGGATGAACATCTTCTTCTGGTTGAGTTCTCTTATAATAACAGTTTCCACTCGAGCATCCAAATGGCACCATATGAGGACCTTTATGGGAATAGTGCAGAACAATGACATGTTGGGATGAGGTCGGTGAGCATAAGATTATTGGACTAGAAATGGTTGAAGAGATGGTGGAGAAGGATAAAACCATTCAACATCACATCAAGGCAGCCGAGAGTCAACAGAAGAGTTATGAAGATAACCGTCGATGAGACCTTGAGTTTAATGTGAGAGACATGGTATTTCTATGTATATCTCCATGGAAGAAGGCCATGAGGTGTGGAAAGAGAGGGAATTTAATTCCAAGGTACATCATCCCCTTCAAATTTTTTGATCATGTCTGGGATGTGGCCTATAGACTAGCACTTCCACCTACTATGGCCAAAGTACATGATGTCTTTCATGTATCCCTCTTAAGGAAGTACATACCGGACCCTTGACATGTACTCTTTTCAGCGGTGGTACAGTTATAGGATGATATTTCGTATGAGGACCAACAAATAAAGACCTTAGATCATAGGGAAAAAGTTATATGAAATAAGAGAATTCCCATCATCAAGGTGTTGTGGTGAAACCACAATCTTGAAGAAGTGACATGGGAATCAATGGAAGTGATGACGTAGAGTTAGCCACATTTGTTTTAGTGTGGGAAAAAGAAATTTTGAGGGTGAAATTTCTTAAGGGGGAAATATTTTAATGACCCAAACATTCATTAATTGAAATCTATCTTTATCTAATTAAAAGCACCTTTTTGTAAAATTTTTATATAATATGTCAACTTTGTTGGTTTTATGTTAAAAATTGTGACCATTGCTAATATATCTATTGAACAGTGATCACATGATTAGTATAAATATAGGGCTTTAACGAATCCAATTTACTCAGACAAAGGAAGCGATGGCCTCATCTAATAGACTTTCCCCATACGAAGCCCATTTTTCAGAGCTCAAAAAAGAGGTGGCATCATTGGGATTCCCTCTTGACCAAGCCCAATCTAAGCTTCAACAGGTTAAGATCAAGCAGGACCGCCTACGAGAGAAGTGGAAGTTGATAGAAATTACCACCCGAGCAATGTTATCTGAGCCACCCCAAGAGTCAGTCACCAACGCACACCTTAACCTTCAGCCTTTTGTGGGTGTTATAAGGGGTTATGTAACGAGACCTTAGCACTATGGTTATGTACATTATTTTTTATATAATAATGAATATATTTTCATGTTATTTTTGTTACCTTGTAAATAGTTTTTAAAGCTCAAATAGTGTTTTTAGTTATTATTCAACTAGAAATATATTTTGAAAAATTAATCGATTTTTTTATTAAATTATATTTTAATAAAATATTATTATTATTATTAAATTAATTTTTATTAAATATAAATGATCGTATAATTTTAGGAATGCAGATGTAATTTTTATTAAGGTTCGAAAGCCATTTTTGTCCAAACCCGTGAATTTTTGATAAATATCGGTATTTATTTTAAAAGGGAAAATTAAAATATTTAGAAAATTATTTAGATAAAATAAATATTATTTCTGGAATCAGGATGTTGAAATTATCCAACGTTGAATTTTTCATAATTTTCTGAGACAGTCAATTTTTTGGGTTAAAATTAAATACCGTTTAAATATATAATGTGTTTTATGACATCATAATTAACCAATAGTGATGTAATAAAATAATATGTGCCTTTTTAGACCAATATATGTTTTAAAATTAAAATAATGTGATTTTGGGTTTGTTTGACTTATTTTACAAAGCATTAATGGACCCTTCAAGGCTTATTAAACATCTTGTCTTATTAAATTGTTTTCCTTGGGAGTTTGAGTCACCTCCACATAAGTAACCCCATTATTTTAAGAATTTAGGACCTTGGACTTATAAAATATGTTTTTCCAATCCACTTTAGAAAAAACAATGGGCCAAAACCTTGGGTTGGTTTGTTGTTTGAATTATTTTAATATGTGGTGTCCTAACCCTAAATAATAAAGAATTCCCTCACCTTTCCTACATAAACCCACCCAAGATCCCACTTTCTCCCCACTAAAAGCCTCTGTAGTTCGTCCAACCTCTTCCCTACTCTCCATAGAACCCTTCCAAGGTGACCCAAGCTCCCAAGAAGCTTCTCTGAAGCATCTTTCTATCCTTTGGAAGCACACTTCCAAGTTTGGGTTTTTCTTCCTTTCTCATTTTTGTCCAATATTATTTAAATTGTTATGCCCTTTTAATTTCAAATATAAATGTTTTCGTATGGTTTTGAAACTCCCCCATACTGACCTCTTTATGTTTTAATTATGGGAGACCCCTTTCTCTCTCATTAAATTCCTCCCATTTACACCCGTTACTATGCCGAAATTCCGAAGGGAATTTCCCTCTCTTCATTTACATTCAAGAAATTCTTCTGTATCATGAATCTAAATTCCATTAAAATTTTTGGGACATGTATCTATATTTCCCTTTAATTTCCATTTAATGTAAATATTATGGGATACCCCTCTCTCTCACATCAACCATTTTTATGAATTCTTACTGTTAAGCTGTTACGCTACCGAAATTGCACCGATTTTCCAAGCCAATGTCATTGTGTAGTGAATACCATGCCCATTACTCTATCAAGGGTATTCATATTTATAAACATTTACCTATTGATTATAAAGTTTTATGTATGAATTCAACATTCCTTTCTCATGGAATAAATGATTATGTTTTATGAATCCATGTTTTATTATACATATGGCACACTTATGCATGAATTAAAATTTTCAAAAAGGGTCAACCCTTATAGTGCTCTAATGCATTGGGTAAAGTATAGTATCATGATAAATCATGTTCAATGGGTGTTTACTCATTCTTATAAAAGTGAAACGAGGTTTTAATCGTGCTTCAGCTGCAATGAGGATTTACTCATGCTCCATTTGCAATGAGCCTTGGCTCATGCAAATTCCATGTTAAGTGTTGTTGCCACATTTCCATGTTATGACTGTAATGATTTATCTTGCCTTAATGTTTATGCTTCTCTTGTGCTCTATTGATATGACTATTGTCTAACATGTATTGTATTTCTCATGTTATACCATGATTATTCCCTTACTGGGGTTTATAGCTCACCCTTTTCTTATGCATGTCCTCGGGTTATCCCATTCAATGATAAGTACGAGGGAATGTAGTGGTCATGTAAAGGATGTTTTCAATAATGATGTTGTATTTCATGTTTTAAGTTGTTACGTAATGATCCTAAGCCCCAAAGACACTAGAACTCTCGATCTTCCATGTTGTATCAAGTTAATTTTTTATGTAATAAATCAGTTTTAAGTTTGTAATAAAAGCAGGGTTGTCATTAAAGTGCAATGGGAGGATGGGAGGGTTTTTATAGTAAAAGAGTGTATAATTATTTATTAATTTCTAAAAATAGATTTTGAACAATATCTTATAAATTAGTCCAAAATAAAAACCATATCATATTTCTTTCTAATGTTTTCTTCAAAATAGATGTGGATTTTATTATTTTGAAAGCTTAAGAACCAAAATCTATATAATAATAACCTTGGTGATGTTTAAGTTAGTTTCATTTAAAAATAATTGGTTTCAAAACCTTAAAATATAATATTAGTTTTGGGGGAAACACTATGTTTTTATAAAATTAATAAAATAATATAAAAAACTAATTATATTAAATTATAAAAACAATTTTTCTTAAGGATACTATTTATAGTATTTGTTAAATAACTTTTGGTCCTTTATGATGTCATAATACATACTGTATAATTATATCATATTTAAATTTTACCCAAAAATTTGACTCTATGAAAATTATGAAAAATTATTAATTGGATAATTTTGAAATGATTATTTAAAAATTAATGTTTATTTAATCAAAATAATTTATTAAATATGAGAATTTACACTTTGAAATAAAAAGTCTTCATTTATTGAAGAATACTATTTTTTCTAACAATAAGCATTTTAAAACATTTATGACAATAAAATTTTTATTTGTAAAATTATCTTATAATTAAAATTTAATATATATTATTTTAGAATAAAATTTTATTAAATTATAATTTTATATAATATTATTGAATTCATCAAACGGTTGTGTCGATTGAAACTATATATTTCCCAAAAACACAATTTGTGTTTCGTTATATCAAAATATTATTTTTTTGATAGTTATTTTCTAACTATAATAATGTAATAAAAGAGAAATATAATTAAAAAATATTAAAGTTCATACTACTATGTTCTAGATACATAGAAATTTATTACACCATCAAATTACCTATGTGTAAGGTTTGGGATGTTGACACTTTATTAGGGTGGGCATGGGAACATGATTTGGTATATGAAGTAAATAAGCTTGATCTTCTCCAAAAAAATGATCTTTCTTATTATTTAGTTGTTGAGTATCAACTTGTGATTGGGAATAGGAAAAGTCTAGTGTTTCCATATCCCTTTAATTCTATAGTAAATGAGCTTCATAGGGTATGATCATACTGGTCGAGGATATCACTTTTTTTTTCATGTTTCAATTGGATTAAACGAAACCCTTACTATATAAAGTGACTATATTAAAATGGTTATGATACATAACAATATTTTAAATCTAATAAGATATAAATTATATTTTTCCAAAGTAACCAATGTAGTGCATGTGTTTTATATATAAACATTTCCAAATAAGGAATTAATTCATTTTAAAATGGAATTTAATTTATATAACTTCATATAATTACATTCTTACCCCCTTTATAAAATTCATCTTCAATATTTTCATTTCATACATTGAAATAGAGGAGGGTAATTTTGTTTTATCGCCTCCTAGGGTCCCCATGAAACTTCCTCAAACTTGTTTTTCTTCCAAAATGATTTGACCTGGTGAGTATGCTTGTTTTATAGAACATTAACTCTATGATCTAAGATCTTCACTAGATGCTCGTTTTATAAAAGATCACTATACAATGGGGCCACCTTTATGTTCAGTACATATAAGTGGTCTGGCGTGTACTTTTTTATAGGGATATATGTAACACATCATATAATTGAGATATGTTTGGGGGGATTTATAGTCAATGGGCCACCACTCTGATAGGATCAAACATCTTGAATGGGTTGATGTATCTTGAAATTAAATTTCATTTATTTTTAAAAATCATGAATTATTCGATGGAACGAATTAAAGGAACACTTTATCTTCAACGACAAACTCTAGGTATCATCGTTGACTGTCTGCATGGAAGCTTCTATAAAATTTTTCAGATTTTATATGAGGATAAATGGTTTGAACCTTCTTTATCATTTCATGGATATGATGCAGACGCATCATTATTTGTGATCCAACTTAACCTCTTTATGATGTATTTAGGAACCTAATTACTTTTAGAGACACATAAGTTACAATTTTAATTCTATAATTGAAACTATTCTTATATGAGAACTACACTAGGGGAGGGTGTCAATCCCACTATCCCAAAAAATATATTTAATATGATCTCAAAAAATTATATAAATTTTTAATGGTTCTTTTATTTTGTCCATCCATATGAGGGTGATATGCAGTACTTAAACTAGTCCCTGTACCCAATACTTTCTAAAGTATTTTTTATAATCTTGTGGTAACCCTCATATCATGATCTAATACATTGGAGTGTGGTACTCCATTTTGTATTAACACTTCTCTAATATATATATTATTAAGTTGGATGATAAGGAATTATTATTTTCTTTAAATAAAATTTATATAATTTTGAAGGAGATCTTCTATCACCTAGATGGAATTATTTCTTTTAAATGTCTAATGGAGTCTTATGATGAAGTCCATGGTTATGTTTTCATATTTACTTTCTAATTTGGGAAAGATTTTCAAAATACCCATAATATTATAACATTAAACCATGATTTTTTGGCATATCAGTCATCAAGAAAAAAATTCAGAAGTCCCCATCTTAATTTTATCCCGCTGAAAGTGTTACTTAAGAAATCTATATATCGTAGTGCTTCTAGGATGAATAGAGAATGATGGAAAATGCACATCAAATACCAGTCATTTATTTAGTTCTATTTATTAATGGGACACATATTTATGTTCAAAACATATAAATGAATATTTAGAAATGTTGAACTCCATAATTTGTTTCTATCTTTTTATGAATCATGAAATAGTCTTATTGGGCCTCCTTGGTCCATTCTAGAATTGATGGTTAACCAGTCCTTTGATCAAGATATTAAAAAGAACATTTTAATATTCCCATGTTGGAAATTGGTATATCAAGGAAGATCAGATCCCTTTTAATTCTCATTTTGGATAGGGTTTTATCATTTCTTCTAGTTAGAGTATTTACCACTTTATTTACCTTCCCTAGATGGTAATAGATTAGAAAATAGTAATATTTGATCAGATCTAACCACCTTCATTGGCTCAAATTGGGCTTATTATTTTTAATACATACTTGAGGACTTTATTATTCATATATATATGTCAGTATTCTCCCCATAGAGAAAATTTAAATAAATATTCATCCCAAAGATCACTATAGGAAATTATTGATCATGTATTGGGATGTTTTTTTCATTTATATTTAATTTCTAGGAGGCATTAGATATGCATTTATCTTCTTAAATGAGTATAAAATCAATGCATTTTTTTGTACACATCAATTTAGATTAAAAAAACTTCCCCACTTGTTAGTAAATTTTTTAACGGTGTGTAATTGAACTCTTCCCCATATATTTACAAATTTCACCACATTCATCTTTTAAGAAAAAGTTCACAACATATTGTGTAATCTTCAGGAATTTTATTGAAAATTATTAGATTTTTTTCACAAAATGATTATTGTACTTAGATAATGAAAGTAATCTATGTAATTTTTCCACAAATTTTAGTCTTGGCCATCTTCCAATTGACACTATTTTTGAAGGATCCACAGATATCCCTTTTTTGGTGATAAAATTCCCAATAAATTTTGTGTTATCCATAAAAAATTTATATTTTTTATACATAAAAAATAAACTTTACTTTCATAATTTCTTAATTTTGACATTCAAGTGCTCGGCATGGTCATCCTTGATTTCAGAGTAGTTCATAATATCATCTATAAATAATACCATAAATATTTAATGTTAATCATTAAATAATCTATTCATAAATTCCATGAAAATTTATAGAGCATGGGTTTTTCCTAAAATAATTGTTATGAACATTTTTTTTGAACATTTAATCCTTTAAATTGTATGAAAATACGTCATGGGGATGTCCTCCTTATTCACATTTATGTGGAAATATCACAAGCATAGATCTAAAATGGAGAAGTATTAGGGTCTAAAAAGTTAATCGAATAAGTCATTAATCTATTTTAGATGATAATTTTTTCACCATGATCTTATTGAGCTCACGATTACTATTACAGAGGCACATTGAACCATCCTTCTTCTTGATGAAAAGGACTGGTGCACCCCTGAGTCAAGAACATTGGTACATAAACCCTTAATTAAGATTCTCCAATAATTATTTTTTCATCTCCTAATGTTAAGCAATGGACATTATATATGGAGTTTTTTATATTGGAAAATCTATGTGTATAAGTTTGATAGGGTAAAAAACCTATCAATGAGGATGATGACGAAAAAATTATTTGGGAAACAAATCAATTAATTCCATAACAATGGTCATTCCATCAATGATGATATTTTATTGATTATCAATAATTTTAGCTAGAAACACTTTCTCATAATGAAATAATATCTATACCGAGATGATTATATGAAAGGAGATTCATTGTCCTCCTTGAAATTTTATATAATCAAGGGGAAATTTTCCATACAAAGGGTGGTTTCCTAATTATTGAAATGTATGTTAGCTCTATTAATGGAATGTAAATCTATTCCTATGATAGAAACAAATTCCACAAAATGGATTATCATAAGGTTTGATATAGAATTAAACCCCCAGATTTAGATATAGGATGGGTTATATTTTTGGGATTAAATAATTGAACCATTTACCTCTTCAGTGGTAAATTTACTCCCATATCTTGAGGTGGTGTTGAAATAGTTACACAAAACATTGATAATATAAAAGAATATATAGTTCTATGGATGATAAGATGGATTTTCACTATTTGATTCTAGATATAATTATTTTGTTAATACAATATAGGCTTAGGGTTGAGAAATTTAAAACTATTCAACATATAAAAGGGAAACATCGAATATTGAAGTGATTACCCATAAATGACATATATTACATAACCCAAGAATTTTTAGGTTTTAATTTAAGTAATCCAGGATTTATTTACTACCATAAATTTTTATGGGAAAAGTTTCCCCCTTAATGATGCTTCATAATGAGTTTTCAAATCTACAAAGGCATATCGCCTAGAAGTATCAAACTAAGTGTGTAGTAGGGCCACTTTATTGTGAACTTGGTGGTGATTTATTCGATCTCCTTTGCCTATTTTTGAGGGTTTTACCCCTATGTGAAATTGTTCCAGAGCCACATCCATTTTTTATCAATAAGAATTTTTATATTCCTAGGAAATACTTAATCTATACTTTACCAAAATTTACAGGTTTTTTCCTATGTTTATTTTAATCCCTAAGTCTTTAACTAGATTTTTTTCATAATCCCAAAAAATAACAATTATTTTCTCATATACCAGCTATGAAAAACCATATATTTTATACACATTATTTCATAATTTATTAAATAAAGACGCACTTAAAAATAAACCATATTGTCATGAAGCCTAGTGCACTTGGGAAATTAGATATATAGGATAACAATCTTGAAACAAAAATACAAGATGTAAAAAAAACTATGTAACATGCCCTTAAATTTCCTTGATCATCAAAAACTGCATGGGGTAACCTGGGTACATAAATAAGAAAGGGGTGATCTAAAAACCCTTTTAAGGGAACAAACAAATCATATAGAAAGGAAAAGAATTACATGTGAGTCAAGATTCATATTAATGTAGAGTAAGATTGGTGATAATAAAAAACATAAAAATTGAATCATGATAAATGATGATAACAAAAATGAAACATGGGAATGTATAAATAATATAAAATCTGATAAGATAAGAATATGTTAAGGCTAACCGCCAATAATACAAAAAATAATGTTCTTACGATAACCTTCTGTGCACTATACATTGCATATCATGAGATAAAAAACGTTATACAATTCATTGGAGGGTTATATAATTCTGATCCCACTCATCATAGAGATATCACATATATGAATATATGTAACGGATTGATCAAACAACATTAGGATGTATTTCATGAATTTTAGTCCCATAATAAATGAATTCGGGTTAAACACATATAAGTCGCCATTCAATGAATGGTCGGTAAATTTAGGCAAATATCGATGATAGTAATGTGATTGAAATGGGTATATCTAACTTTTTTTCATAGGGATAGTAAAGGTGATGTGTAAAATCATATACCAACATGAAAAATTGAAAATAGAAAGGTATAATATAAATAAGGTTAAGGAATAAAGAGTGCCAGAAGAGGATCCCTTACCCAGAGAGGGAACATAAATTAACTTTAGGGAGCTTCTTAGTATCATGGGGAACATTGGGAGTGAACTAGAGATGGAATATCAGATTAAATTCATTCTATAATGTTTTTCAATGAAGATTAATGGGAGGATGGGTGTGTTTTTATAGGGAAAGAGTGGAGAATTATTTATTAATTTCTAAGAATATTTTTTGGACTCTATATGAAATACTTATCAAAACCACAAACCATACCATGTTTTTTACCAGTGGTTTATAGAAAATAGAAGTGGATTTTAATATTTTTTGAGGTTAATAACCTAAATGCTTAAAATAATACCCAGGATTATGGGAAAGTGAGTTAGGATTAGAAATAATTTGTTTATTGAATCTTAAAATATTATATAGGTTTTAAAGGAATAAAATATGGTTTATAAGATTTAGCAAATAACATTAAAAACAAATTATTTTACATTTGAATCATAATTTTGTTATTGTATTCTATTTATTGAATTTATTGCATAATTTTTTATATTTTATGACTTCATAATACATGCAATATAATTATACCATACATTATTTTTTCCCAAAAATTATACTCTCTCATAAAATTATGAATAATGAACTCTTGAATAATTTTGATTTTCGGATTACAAATTATTATTTACTTTATCAAAATAATTCGATAAATATCTGAATTTACACTATAAAATAAAAATTCCTCGTTTATTGAATGACACTATTTTTTTAGAATAAAAGTTTTTAGACCCTTATAACAATTACATTTTTGGTTGTAATGTTATACTATCATTTATATTTAATAAATATTATTTTAAAACAATATTTTATTTAAATATAATATATATAAAAGCTATTGAATTCATAAAATGTTTTTCATCAATGAAACTATATATTTCCAAAAAAATACAATTTCTACTTCAACATGTCGAAATATATTTTTTATAAAACATTATTATTTAACCATAACACAGTAATAGAAGATAAATATAGTTATGAAAGAAAAAAACATGCTCTTAGTACAGAGATAAATATCCATTTATTACACTAGTGAATATTCTAATGGTGAGTTGTGTGATTGTGAAACTATCATGGGGTAGTTCAGTGAATGTGGTTCGAGACATGATCTCAATAAGCTTGAACATATCCAGTAAATCTTTTATCTTGTGATTTAGTTGTTAAATATTGGTTTGGGATTTGCCAAGGTAAAATTACAATGATGACCTATAAATCAGAAGCTCGAAAAAATGGGATTCACAGGGTATAATCCTATAGTTCGATCCCATCAATTCATTTTCCTTTTTCAATATGATTTAACAGAACCTTTAATATAAAGAATGATTATATTATCAATGTTTATGACACATATCAATGTTTTAAATTATGAAAGATATAACTTATAACTATGCAAAGTAACAAAATTAGTTTATATGTTTTCTACATCTACATTTCAAAATAATGAATTTATTAATATGAAAAGAGAATTTTATTTATTAAAATTTGGGTTTTTACAATCAAATCATTATTCTTACCTCTCAGATGGTTAGATAAAAATAATTTCTCTCATTCATATGTGCGTAATACCACCTCCATTAAAAGATGTGATCTATTTTTCATTTTATTTTTACAAAGATAGTGATAAGGATAGATTTAAATAATAATAATTACATATATTATATCATAATAATTATATAAAGGTGAATTATTATTTACCACTATTTTGTTCGGTCTATTGAGAAGTGAAGACAACATTCATGGGTACATATGACCCACTTTCTCAATGAAAAATGCAATTAATTTTTCTATATCTAAATTTTATGGATGAATATAAATATATTTAATGAATATATTTGATATTTTGAATTAGTAATGTTATGGAGATGAATGAACCAAAATCCAAGTACAAGGACTTGAACTGTTGGATAGAAATATTTATGATAAACAAAATAGTTAACACCTAGAAAAATGATATCAATAAGGAATTATTGATAAATGGGTTTTGAAATGTAACAAACAGGTCATATAATATTTTATAATTTTGTAAATGATTTTGATATATAATTATAATATATTTTATTATTTTATACATGATGTTAGAGTTCTCTCAATTCAAGTGGAATTTAATGTAAGGGTTTATCATCTCAAATTATCTTATTTAGGAAATATGTCATGTCATGCAACTATTTTATTTTATGAGATGTATATAATTACAATTTAAATATTATACCATTATTATTCTTATGTTCAATATATTTAATGTCCTCTTTATTTTATTATAACATGGTAATTACGATTCACATGTTTCAAAAGAGGAAAGAGTTTTATTTTACAATCTCATTATTCATTTGTTTTTTTATTTTTAAGTTTTTTATGATGAATTATTTTGAACCACCTCTCAATAAACTCATGAATTTTATTATTATCTATTTATTTTTTGAGAATACATGTTTTAATTTCAGTCACATGACTTTAAGTACTCAAGAGAGTGAATGAAAATTTATAAATTGAATCAACTTTATTTCTCTCTTTGGTTGAAGAAACTTTTTCTTCCATATCAAGGTTTTCAAAAAATGTTTTTGATAATGATTGTAATATTATATTATTATTTTTTAAATTCATTTCTACACATGATTAAATTTTTCTGAATTTTTTTTAAAAGGGATATTCATCGTGTTTTACAAATTATGTACTTTTTTAAATTTTAAAAAAACATGAATGGAATGTTTTCTTTTAACTTTCATGGAATAAATGCAATTCCTAACCATCATAGAAATCCATAGTATAAAGATTAATTTATAATGTTAAAAGTTTATTTAAAAAAAAACTTTCACAATATTTTGTGATTTTATATTTTTTAATGTTATTTTTAATGTGGAAAGTGTATTTTACACAAGAATGTTTTAATTATCCCATAATGGTATTTATATTCATTAAATATGAAAACCCTTGGTTTCACTTATAATTTTTTGATATAATCCTAGGGTACCATCCTTTTTAATTATCTATATGGTTTATGTTTTTGTCAAAAATAGTGTTATGAACCCTATTCCTTTTCCATGAGTTATTCCAGGATGAATCATGAAATGTTTATAAAACCCCTTTCATTTTAATGGGTTACTATATGATGAAATGTTTATGAAAAACATTTATTTTCATAGATTTTGATATGATGAATGTTTTGCGATCTTGTAGCACAAATATGTATGATTATATTTATTTGATAGGTGGTATCAAAATTATATATCTCTCTAATGAATTTGGTAAAGATTTATATCAAATGAGATAAACATGGATGAAATGGAGTGTGAAACTAGTTTAGTAAGGAAATTTATCCACTAAGTTTTTATTGGGAGTAAAAATTGACTAATATGATTGTTTAAAGAGTGAAACCAATACAATATGATAGTATTTTTAGTGATACTTCACTCCTAATGGAATTAATTTCTATGATTATGTGTACTTGAAAATGATATGTCTTATGCAAATGTTTTTCTATCATGGCTCGATTTTTTTAATTCCTATATGATTCATGTCTTATTAACATCCAAAACGTATTCCATGAATCTAGATTAGGGTGTATGATATTAAAGGGATGATTTTAAAATTTTATTCTCATTTTCCCATACCCTTATTTAAATGTTTGATCAAGTGATCATTGATATATCCCATATTACCCTTACTGAGAATCTAAGATCACCCATTTCGTATGTTTCCTTTCCCCAAGTAATGAATAATGTTACAATGTATTATATGTCTATAAAGGGTGGTGGTTATGATGATTAGAGTTTAAAATGGTGTAGTACACTTATTAACCTATTATTTATGAAAGCAATCCTCTAATGTTACAAGACCTATATGATTTTATCATGTATTGTTATATTATGCATTTTATTTTCAAATAAATATATGCAATATCTATGTATGAAAAGTATGGGTTGCTGTTTTTTGTAGAAAATAATAGTTTAGTTTACCTTTGAAAAATAGGACATGAATACTTTATTGAGGAACCTAGGGATATGTCTAAGTGTAGGATAGAGTCTTAATGATTTTGAAATGATCATTGACAACTCAGGTTAATAATATGGTGTAATATGTTGAAAATAAGGTCTCTTGATTTTGACAAAAAATCAAGGATTTTTCATGAATATGTGGTTTTACTTTGTTTTTTATTATTTATCAAACTATTATTTATGGTTTTAATCAATTAGTATAAGGATAAGGAATTATGTTTATGATAAATATGATGGAAAATGAAATTATTTTCCTCTCGAGGAATAAAATATTATGGTATATGGAATGAAAAATATCATTGCAATAATCTAATAAATTTATCATGTTTTGAATCAATAGGATTTTATAAAATAGAAAAAAGAGGTATTAATGTTATGTTGAGTCATTAATTAGGAAACATCAACCTTATTTTAGTGGATCCCCTAATCTAGTAGTTTTGAAGAAATAGATCAACACCATTGAAAATTTATTTTCTATTCTCCATTTTTTTGAGATAGAAAAGTTACTTTATTTTTCTATCATTTGGAAGAAGAAAATGGTTAATGGAAGAATATTATCTAGAATATGTGGAAAGAGGAATAAATTTACTATATAGAGTGGTATTAGTTTAAAATTTTGTATTTCATTAATTTCATTCCATGTATTATTCATATGAAGATGGGGAAAGAGTTACTGGAGATAAATAAGAAGGATGATGAATCCATTGGTGCCTTTGAAGAAAATTTTATGATATTTATTAGGCATAATTCTGGTATTATCATACAACCATAAATTAAGGTTTATCAACTCCTTAGTGTCTTAAAACCATGTATCCAAAGGGAATTAACCACAAGAGACTTATGTAGCTATGATGAAATCATTCGATGTAGTATCAAGGTGAAAATGGATATTGTGGTTACTGATCTATATCATTGACTTGATAAGAAAAAATATATATGAAATTGAATGGAAATTATAAAAAACAAGGATATAAGGGGATGAATTTTACTTTATTCTCGATGTGTAGAAGAAAACATAGGGGAAACATAATTTAGGGGATGAGTAAATGTTCTAAATGTGAGGATTAATGTCATCAATAAAAAAAGTATTAAAGTAATGAGAATTAGTTAGTTCATGATACCGACAGAGAGAAATATTAAAAAAATACACCAACCACACTCCTCTATTTCAAATTCAAGGATTATGGATATTATAATAACTTATTTTCATATCTAAAGGTTAGGGATGATGATCGATGTCAAAAACATCTTAAGATGAGAGACAAAGGGAAATCTCATGGAATCACTATTTCTGATGCGGTGTACAATAACAATGTAGTTAAAGGTACACTTATCATCTACTCTATAATTTCAAATGCCTTATTTGAAAATAGTTATACCTAAAATTTTATATTTGATGAATTTAATAAATGTATCAAAATTAGACCCCAATGATTAGATCTAATTTTTAGGGGAAAACCTAATGGTTGAATGATCACATATAAATTATATGGTTCACTTGTGAAAAAAACATTTCAATAGGATTTTATTAATTTTTAATGTTAGGTTTTAATCAACTATGACCAAATTTATCATAAAAATACACGTTCTGAAGTTGGATTTAAAAAACCCAACATCAAAATATATTATTTTGGATAATTTTAATGGTTTTTAAAACTAGTTTTTATAAAAACTAACCTCTAAGGGAACTTTCCATAGTGGGGTTTCTAAAAAATCAACGTGGAATGCCTTTTTACTCTATTCTCTAAAGGGATTTAAATGTATGGCCAAAAAACAGACTATTAAATACAAACTAGAAGTGATTTTTGATTTATGGTTTTTACTGAATATCGACGTTTGAAGATACTTTCAGTGTTAGTTTCCTTGAAAAAAACGTCAAAAGTGCTATTTAAATGAGTCAATGTCGATCTTTAAAAAACCCGATGTTGAATGTAAGAATTTGAAAAACATTTCAAATTAACTTGGTCAAAAAATATGACAACCTGTGAAAATAATTGAGTACACAAACATTCGATGAAAAACATTGTACAATTTAAAATAATATAACAACTAAAAGAATATTTTTTAATAAATACTAATTTCATTTCCTTTATTTAGAGATACATACTAGAAACATCTAAAACCAATAAAAACAAACATAATACACGAAATTTAAGAAAAAATTATTTTCTAATTACCCATTTATTAATATTTAATTAAGAAATACATACTCGATAATTTAAAATTTAACTAAACATAAAAAATATTTTTCATGAAAGATGCCTGCAAAAAAAAATTGAATATACTTAATTTTAGAAAGAATTTATTAACTAGTTTGAATTTTGTTATTGTTAAAATAAAGGTATATACTTTATAATTTAAAATTTTAACCATGATTAAAAAAATTAAAACAAAATTAGAATATAGGAATCTTATTTAATAGTATAAGACTTGAACACATGGAAAATGTATAATAATAGTGAGTGTTATACATTTAAAAAACATAAAATTTTAATATAAAACCAAAAATAAATAATATAATTAAACTTATCAAATTCAGTATTCTTCCCAGCTGTGACTATCTCAAACATGAATCTCAAAACAAAATAAATACATTCTACCATTACATTTTGACGATTACAGGAAGCTTATAAAACATTTACATGAAAATAAGAAACAATATATATATATATATATTAGATAATAAACATATTTTATATTGTAAAATTTATTTACCAATAATTTCATATATTTTCTTTTTTTTTATTATTTTTCATAAATTGATCATTTTTAAAACTTTTCATGAAATATATTTTCATATATAAATTATCAAAAAAATAAAGAAAAAAATAATTGAGAATAAAAAACTTACAAAAATTAATAGAAATTACTAGTTTTATAATTTTTTGAAATATTTACGTAGTCTTCACAATACAGTAACATAATGAAAAGAAACAGTTTGTAAAATTATACATAATATACCAACTAAAATAAGAAATAAATTGATATTAATAATCATTTATTTAACTTTAATTCAATGAGATATAATTGAAACATCTGGAACCTCTAAAAGAATAATATTTACAAACATTAAAAAAAATTAATTTTATAATTATGCATTTTTTAAACATAAATTAAGAGATACATATATGATAATTTAAAAATTAAGAAAACATAAAAAAATAAAATAATAAACCTTTAAAAATAAAGATAATATAAAAACTATAAGAAAAAAACATTCTCTAATTACTAATTTTTTAAACATTATTTAAAAGTGACATACCTTATAGTTTAAATGTTAACGATACTTAAAAATTGTTTTAAAAAAATATAGGCAAGTTTTTATTAGTAAATTACTAAATATAATTCTAAATAATCAATAACAAAGAATGTTATAGGATTAAAAAAAATATTTTTATATAAAACCAAAAATATTTCATATAACTAACCTTATAATATTTAGTGTTTTCCCAGTTGTGATTATATTAAATTTGAATCATAAGTCAAATCAACTGCATTCCACTCTTCATTTTTGATAATGAAACTTTGGTTATAAAAAATTAACTTGAAAATAAAAACTAAGAAATGAATATTTACGAAAAAATATATTATTTAATATAAAATATATTTACCAAAAATTTCATGTAGTTGATTTTATATTGATTATTTATTGATAATTTATCATTTTTATACCTTTTTAGAGACCTATATTTTCATATATAAATTATCTAAGGAAGTATAAAAAATAATAGGTAAGAATAAATAAATTATAAAAAAAATAAAACTAAATTATTTAACAATTTTCTAAAATAATTACGTACCCCACCATCTATTTATTTTATTTTAATTCATTTGATTTTAGATACTCCTTTGTAAATTAAATTTTAGAAAACATTATATGTAATTTTTAATCAAAGGTTAATAATATTTACAAAACCATGCATTCCTCACATGTTTGATGATGAATAAGGAAAAATGAAAAAACTAAACAATGACCAATGTAATCTCCAACTCTGCCATCCTCCCCAATCAAGAAATGGAATTATTCTTGTTAGGTCAATAATATCAAGTACCGATATTATTAATTTACCCAACTATATAGGACGATGATGTAAAAAACCCCCAAAAATATGTATGACTCTGTATGGTACAATACATGCATGGTGATCTCTAGAATAAACTCATAGAATGTGTTCTGGTCTGAATGAGGAGGTGAAGGATCTAAGTATCTAGGAGGGGTAAGCTACACAAGCTACATAGGCTAATAGGCTATGTAGGCTATACAAGCCATGAAGGTTATGATTGTATCATAAGTTGTTCAAACATATTATACACATTTAATTGAATTTGATTACACATGGACTGTTTTCTCTATTTAATCTCAGCTTTTAAGTATTCTGTTTTGGGGTCTCTTGACTTATAACTTCGATAAACCAAAAATTTCCCAATCTCGAGACCCCCATCATATCCTCTAAAGTATCTAAGGTGTTCTGGATTTCCTAAAGAAGAAATAATGAAATTCATCCTACCCCCAGGGATAAATATTTTTTGTCACTTTCTACTGAAGCATATCCTGAAATGTAAAATTTAAATGTTATATTATTTTGGTTCATTTATAAAATAAAAAAATCAATGGTAAATAAAAATTTATTTCTTAAAATTATGTCATCTAATTTCATAGATTTATCTATAAGTTATTTTTTATTTTTCCCTTCTCTCACATTTCCATTATTCATTGATAGTATCGTAGATAGAGGAGGGAACATGGACACTTCTAAACCACTAATATATTGAGCTCTTAATGCATCAATAATTTCTATAATAATTTTATTCTCTAAAAAATGATACCCTTCATGTGATAAAGTATGATGGAACTCATTCTTCAACTGGGTCTCTTGAGGAGATTTTATAGAGGTCTATTATATAAAAATAAACAAAAAATTAATAATGTAACATACAAGAAATTTTCCAATATAAAATAATTATTGTACTATAAATTATTCATCATAATAGATGATGCAAAATTTCTTCCATTTATTTCCATATAAAAAACCATACTTGATGCATTGGTTTTCATTTAATAAATTCCCAAATGATTTTTTTTTTCAATTTTGTATTAAAATATCTCTATCAAACAAACCATATAGATATAAATATTTTCTTAATTTATTTTATATCTGTAAAATTTAAAGTCATTTGTTATTGAGTAAATTTAATATTAGCTGTTTAAAATATATAATATTCAAAAAATGAAAAAAATAAATCAATTGATATAATTTACCATTATTCACTCCCAAAATTTCTCTTTATCAATCTTTTCAATAGAAATATAATCAGAATATAAAATAATAATGATAACATGGATCTGTATAAATATATAACTGGTAAAATGTGTATCATTTTGTTAAGTTTGGTTATTATCATTATAAAAATCAATATGTATTGATTGGTGTCTATGAGAAACTGGTAGTCTTCAAAAAAGTGTAACCCACATCTAAAAACTATAAAAATTTATTTCTTTATAGAAGAAGGAAAAGACTTTTCTATAAGATGTGGTTCAATAGTCCTACAATTTTTTTTGTAAATAAAATGCTTTATTTCATTAAATAATTATATTACTGAATATTAAATAATATGAAAAAGACATATACCAGGGTAAATGTTCATCTGTCTCAATGCCTTTTATTTAAATTGAAAAATGAAATGAAATTTTGTATTCCATCACATTATTAAAAAAGTGAATATTTAAAAATAATGGTTACAAATTTTTTTATGTAAAAATATTGTGTCACACATGTGCACGTTTTACAAAATAATTGTGATTTAATGGATCTTAAGAAAAAATATCAATTTTAGACTATTAAATACAAACATTAATTTCAAAATAATATAGACACATATAAATTGAAATATCATAGTTACAAAAAAGAATTTTTATATGCATAAATTTAACCAAAAATTAATGATGTACACCAGATTTTTTTTTCAAAAAATGTTTAATGATAATTGTTGAATATTAAATTTAACACATAAATTATATGAATCAGAAATACATGTTCAATTAAACATAAAAAAATAAAAAAAAATAGATTTTTCACACATGTATATTTCAAAAAATAAATAAAATGTAAATATTTACCTGAATAATTAGAAGATTAATTTTGAGTATTCCCATGTCCCTTGAACATGATAATTATATACATCAGGGAATTTGTTTGATTTATATTCATTTTTTTCATCCTATAATTGTGTAATATATGAATAAGACTTATATAAATCCCTAACATTATCATCATCCTCAACCCCAAAATTAATTCTTTTCCCTTTAAAAATAGAAAACGAATGATCATTCGATGAATCAAGGACAAAATTTATTTAGTTTTCAAGTGTCTATAAAATAAATAGATCATATTTAAAACTAAATATTTTCAAATAATGTAGTGTAAGCCCATAGTCAACATGTTTCAAACAAATATTTCTATCAACCCTTTTACACTTAAACACTTTAACGCAATATTTAGTATAATCAATTTCTAATATATCCTTAAGAACTATAAATATTTTTCTAATGTAAAAAATAAGTTTTTAATATTTATAACATGAAAAATATAGTTCTTCAACCACAACCATCACCCCAATATTTTGAATTGTCCCCTTTTTCTTCCTATTTTTCTGTGTATTATGTGTCCCCATTAATATCTAAACCATACCATGAGATCACTTAAAGATACAACCCTCACCAACCATTTCAATTTTTTTTGATGTAGATATATCTGTAAAGAATTTCTTTCTAAACCATGAAACAAATGTATTTTTGATTCTCAACCATAAAACACATTTCATTTTTTTCCCTATATCGTACCTTTAACTCAACAATATGTGATGATATATATGGTTGACCCTCTTCCTTGTTGTTCAAAATGCATAAAATTTCCCATAGCTCCTCATCTTAGGGAATTAAGTTTACCTTTAATCCTAAAAGAAATTTACCTTCCCTATAAACTCTCACATGTCATGATACAGGGAGGAAAAAATAGCCAGCTACATACAAAAACACCTTACAAAACTCTTTCACCTATTTTTAATACGAATTTTTTAAAAATATATGCCTCAGGTTGATGCATATTTTTAACATACCCCTTAAAAATTTTCATATATCTTTCAAAAGGATACATTCCACTTAAATAAACAAGC
Source organism: Viscum album (assembly GCA_963277665.1). Lineage (NCBI taxonomy): Eukaryota > Viridiplantae > Streptophyta > Magnoliopsida > Santalales > Viscaceae > Viscum > Viscum album. Next base: position 1,774,131,332 of record OY728142.1, on the reverse strand, counting down.
CCATATATTCTTATCTCAAAATCTATATAAATCACTTGACGAACAATTATATCAAATAACATATACAAGAATCACATTTTTAGATAACAATGTACAAGAGAGACTTCATTATACAACAAAACTAAAAAATTTGGTTCAATGACTTTTCTACACATGGATTGGAATAAATTATATAACTTGATGAGAGTCTTTCTAACAGGTGTTAGTAATATACCAAACATTGAGACATGTATTAGTTGTCTTTTCAATACATCACAATCATGAGATTTCATACCTATTAATTTACAAGCATTCAATGACTCTATATTCTTCACATATAAATAATATCAATTGGATACTCTAATACCATGAAAACACTTAAAAAATTAATTTTGTCACTATTTTTTAATGTTTGATAAACAAGAGGAAAATAAGTTCAATTTCCTTTCATAGTGGGAGTTAACTCTATATGTATTTCCATAGACATCAAGTCCAATGCTGCATGGAATACATGCTTTTTATTTCCCATTATATCTAACAAAGTTCCAATCAAACTGTTACAAATATTTTTCTCATCATGCATAACATCAATATTATATTTTATCTCTAAAAATCTCCCATAACATAGTTCAAAAAATATAAACTGTTTCTTCTAGTTATTTTTTGATGACCAGAGCATCCATTATTTCCAAAATGAGAAATAAACCATTTCTTCTAGATATTTCAAAGCTGAATGATATACATCGATATTTTTTCCCATCTGTTTTTTCAAAAAAGTATCAAACTCATCCTAACATATTTTTTCCTCATATAAATATTTGTGGGAAAGTTGTTGACTATGAACAAAACATGCCAGGAACAATTTGTCTGTTGAGGGTCAGATATGGAGTCATTCAATCTATGCATAGTCCCATCCTGAGTTTTTTCACTTCACTTCCAATATTAATAAATTTTTTTGTCAAATCACTTCCACTATGGTGAATTATCAAGGTGATGTAAGTTACCATTAGATATGGGCTCATCTGTATATCATCTTAACCTTTTTTATCAATTGAATTTTTAAATTTATTCTTAAAATGCAGAATTATTTCTAGGTACAAATTTTCATTAATATGAGGTTTTATTAGAGTAACTAAGAAAAAAATCAAATTTTAATTATTGTAATTATTGGAATGTGCCAAATTTATTTAGTATGAGGAATGATAAAAATACATACAGATGATTAGAGTTATATTTTTCATCCATATTGTAAAATTATGTCCCACATTTAGGAAATTTTGATATACCTTTATATTATTTATTATACAACAAATATTCACTGGGAAAATAATGTATCTTATTATAACAAAATCCCAAGGGGAATAATATTTTCATTTTCTCATATTTGGAATCTAGAAGCTCGTTTCCTTCTAAAAGTATCTCTTTTAAAAGTTCCATTAATGTAGAGAATTGTTTTTCACTACACCCATTTCATTCATTCAAGTTAATTAATCACTAAATTGTGGATAAAACTACAAATTTAGTAAAACATTAGAATAATGGTCTCCCATAATTTCTATTCCATCATTCAATGATTACAATATTTTCAATGGTTGGAATACCTATCTAATGAATTAATTCTTCAATACAATTTTTTATCTCCTTTTGGATATTTTCATCAGCATTAGATGTTGAATTTTGTTTTCGTTCACCATAGTAGATCCATCACATATAATTATGGCTAAAATCATATAAAATGAGATGATTATTAATCTATATATAATTTAACATTATCACATTTAAAAACTTTTTTCATAGATAGAAAAAAAATTCATTATTTTTTATATTTCATTTAGCAAACTCTAAGAAATCATCAACTCATTTTTTATTTTCAATAGTGGTTATTCATAAATTTATCTAATTATGATACATTAAGTATGTAAGAGCACAATATAATATTGTAACATGTTAAAACATATACAAAAATGAATATATTTATATAAAAATAAATTTTAATCATAAAAAAATATAATCAAATCAATCAATTGTTAATAAATATTCAATCCTAAGAAAAAATTAAACATTATTAAAAAATATATAATCAATACAATTTGAATAAAAGTGATTAAGAATATATATAAATAGATAATTTTATTTTTTATTAATTTTTATAAAATAATATATCTTTAAAACAATTTAAAATGAAAATCAAGAGTGAAAAAATTTCATTATATTTGAAAAAGTATCTTCTGAGTGAAAAAATAAATTACAAAAAAAGCATTTTAATTATAAACAAATTATAATGACAAATAAAATTTAAGTAAAAAAATTAATTAATACAAACTATTTAAAATGAATACAATTATTTTGAAAAACAATAAATAATTTTGAAATATTTATATCATGAAATAAAATTTTAAAATTTTAATATAAATTGATAATAAAATGCATGAAACAAATAAATGAATGAATAAAATTTATAAATAACAAAAAATCAATATATCTTCAAAAAATTAAAAATAACCTAAAAATTGAGTTTGATTGTGAAAAATATATAAATAATACCAAAAAATGACATGAATTCATTAGAAAGAGAGAAAACACTACAAGATTTAAAAAAATGAAACAAAATTATAAAAAAGAAAAGACAAAAAGATTTAGGTTTGGTTTCTGAGTGAATGAAATAGGGTTTAACTGAAGTAAATAATACCAAGGATCATTACAAAATTATTAATTAAAGAATATATATAATAAATTACATGAAAAGGTGATTAAAAGTAACAAAAAATGTAAAATCTATCATCATCAATGGTTTTGGGTGTCATCGGGCTATTGGTGGACTAGAGAGGTGGAGGGAGATGAAAAATAAAATGAGGGTTTCATGTTATGGTATTTTTAAATACTTTTAACATTATTTTTTATTAAAAATTAACAATAAAAAGTATTTGGAATTTTGGAATTATTTTTTAAAAAAACAAATGTTAGAAGTCTCCCAACATCAGTTTTTATTGATCCGATGTTTCATGTTATCTCCCAAAACCTTGAACCTCGACATTATATAAATAGAAATTCATGGGTTTAAAAAAATTTAGATTAAAATAAGTTTTGTAATGAAATGATTTTAAGGACATCCCCACTTCACTTTTAACATCTATTTCCAAGAAACCAAAGATAAATCCCTAATATTAAATCCCATCACTCACTAGTGGTTCTTCTGTAGTTGATGTTTTTAGCAATTATATTCCTAAAAATAATTTTATTATCCATGTAGTTTAATTTGATGTTATTTTGGGAATATATTGACTTTTATTTCATTAACCCCACCAAATTTTTACATGTAAGGGAGGTTACATTAGATATTCCAAACCAACTTATATTTTTAAATAAGCATGAGGATAAATATAAAATTTCAATGAGAATAATATCCAATATATGGGTGTTGATTCCTATTAAAAAGGTATTTCTATATCATATGGTTGGGGAGAAACTCAAAATCAAATAAATTCTTATTTATGGTGGTTTCTTAATGAATTTCTAGAATATTTTTCTATCATTCAATAGAATCATGAAGTCGAGTTATCAATAGAAGTCATAACTTGTTATAATGTTATTTGAAATAATTTACATAGAATCGTATTGATAGAGTTGAAGGAATTTAAATTTAAACATCTTGAGAATATTATAAAGTTATTCATTCTGCGTAGTGTGTCATCATGAGATACACCAATTCTTTTCTATTAAGAAGAAAGAGGATTCAATGTGTCTCTATATTCATTATCAGGAACTCAACAAGAACACAATCAAGTACAAGTCTCTAATACCTCATATTGATGAAAGGTTTTCATGACTATGTAGAGATCAATACTTTTATAAGATTGTCCTTCATTCTAGATATCGTCAATTAAGTGTCAAGATAAGGGATATACCTAATAAAATATTCTATACAAGGTATGAACACTATGAATTTATTGTTATACCGTTTAACTTTACTAAATACCTTACTATGTTTATCTATTTAATGAATATAGACTTTTGTGATTACCTTGACCAGTTTTTGGTAGTATTAATTGATGATATTATAATATTATCAAAGTCTGAGTAAGAGCATGGATATTATTTGAAAATAATCCTAAAGATATAGAGGAAGGATAATATTTATAAAAGATTTACCCTGTGTGAATTTTTTCATTGGAAAGTTTCATCCTTGGGTAATATAATCTGAAGCAATGGTATATCAACAAACCCTTAAAAGATAGAAGTTATTGAATGTTGTCCCAGAACAACCACTATGATAGAAATCCACATATTTCATAGTTTAGAAATATATTATATACTATCTATGGAGAATTTTTCATGAATTCATAATCCACTCACAAAGTTAGCTTGAACGGGTGATAAGTTCCTTTGGATAGATGAATGTGAAGAAAAATTCAAGGAAATGAAGATATGGTTAATCAGTGCAACAACTCATAATTTACCCAACAATAGAGATGGGGTTTTATCTATATTTATTGATCAGATAAGTGACTAGGTTTTTCTCTAATAAATAATTATATGGATATATCTTGTTCCTTATAAAAATAAAAGGTTCATTAGAAAAAATTACAGAACTCAAGATTTAGAGTTAGTTGTAGTAGTATTTTCCTTAAATATATATAGATATTATGTTTATGAAGAATGGTGTAATATATACTAATAATAAGTTATTAAATTATATTTTCACATAGAAATTTTTTACATTACTCTAGAGAATATGGTTATATGTGACTAAAAATTATGAGTGCTCTATATATTACCACCATGGGAAAGTGAACAAGGCAGAAGATTATTGGAGTTAGAATGATCATTATAGATTTTTCTATTATGAGGATTATAAAAGATCCAATATATTTTTATTTTGAAATGATTTATCTTGAAATCTTAAAGGATTTGTAGCTATCTTATATTTTTAAAATGTGATTTCAACCATCTATCCAAGTGATTATTAGAAAAGCACTTAGTAAAGACATAGATATATAGAATATGGTGAGTAATATTATTGAGTTTAATCATGATTGTGATGTATAGATAATTTTTAGGAACTAGGTATGTGTTTCTCCCATAATAAATTTGAATTATGAGCTATTGCAGGAGGCTCATAGTTCACCAATCCTTATTAATCCATAATGTTTGAATATGTATAGGGATTTAAAATAGTATTTCTAGTTGTAGATTATGAAGAGAGATATTATAGAGTATGTATCACAATACTTAGTTTTTCAACATGTTAAGGGTGATGATATAAGTATAAAGTTATGTTACAACCATAATCTAAACTATAATGGAAATTGGAAATCGTCAATGTGGAATTTTTCATCAGAATCCCAAAAACATCCATGGGATGAAATGCCCTTTGGGTTTTATCCACTCACATTAATATTTCATAACACTTCATTGACATAAGATAATTGTTGTCTCTTGATATTATTGATAGAATATAAATTATGTAAGTGGAATATTTATATGTAGTACAATTTTATGTTGTATATGAACAAGATCCAATGTTTACCTCTCAGTTATGGTAAGGTCTTTTGAAGGCTCTAGATACAGAGTTGGGTTTTAGCATGATTTATCATCCCTTGACAAATAGTAAGGATGAAAAACCATTCAAATACTATATGATATGTTGATATTTTTAAAATGGGTTTCATAGGTTATTGGGATAAAAATAATATTTTTGTCATGTATGTTACAATAATAGCTTTATCTAGAAAAATCAAATGGATATTTATAGAGTACATTATGGGGAGAAGTATATAACTCCATTGTGTTGGCATAAATTTGGAGAAAGAAATATATTTAGATCTAATATAACTGAGGAAATATAAATTAAATTCATATCCATTCAATAACACATTTAGGCAGCATATAGTTGATAGAAAAGTTACACTAACAATAATTGGTGTGATTTAGAATTTGATGGTGGTTTGAATGTTTTTCAATGAATTTTTCCATGGAAGAAGCTTATAATATTATAAAATAAGGTAAAGTTTATCCCTTGGTATATTGGACTTTTCGATATTCATTATTGATTTGGGAGGGTAGCTTATCACACAGAACTTCCCCTGAACCACTCTCAAGTTCACGATATGTTCCATGTATCTTTCACAAAGAAGTAGACCCTTGATCCTTCACATTTACTGAAATATAACCTTTTACCACTGTAACATGATATTTATTATGAGTTAGAAGTCATAAAAATCATGTATACTAGAGATAAATTTATATGGAACAATACAACTCATCCAGTCAAAGTACTGTAGATATATCATAATTTTGAAGAAGGGACAAGGGAACACCACGATGTGATGAAAGAGAGACATACCAATCTTTTGGTACCATATTTATTTAATTTAAAATGATATATTAATTTTAATGGGGGTATAATGTATCCCCTATAGGTTTTATGAAATATTTCTCTTAAAATATATGTATTTTTAAATAGATTACGATATACTGAATGCTAGTCTAAATAAACTCTAACATTGTATACTATTATAAACTAGCTATTAAATTGGTGGGTATAAAAAAATAACTAATTTATGAAAAATTTCATTTTTATAGACGTGTAAAAAAATATTTTGTTATCAATTGGTTAGAATTAAAAAATGAAATCATTTAAAATTAAAAGAGCTTTTTTTGTAAAAAAAATTGAATTAACGAATGAAATGTATTTTTATTTTAGTAAATTAAATTAATCACTATTAGAGAATGATGCTAATGAAATATGAATATTATTTTCATGACCCGTCCTCGGGGCTCGTGTCGTGACTAACTCATGCCCACCTTCTATAGGTCAGGGGCTAGTGACTAGCACCAAAGGCCCAATAAAAAGGGAAGGCATTGCCATTATAAAATTAAACAAACACCACAGAGTACGCAAAAGAAGAAATCACTAACTAATACGGAATACAAAAGTGAGTTCTGAAAGGAAATGGGCCAGAAATACAAGCCCAACAGTAAGTACAATACAACTGAAATTATAGTACAACTGCAGTAAAGTAAAACAGCAACCACTAAGTCGTCCTCTAGAAATCCCACCTGAAGGGTGTGTAGAGATGTCCTCCTTAGCACCTTGGGTACGACCATATGCTCTATGTACATATTGCCAAGTGGTCCACCTCTGGGTACCGTCCAGGTCCACAAGCCTCCACCTCAATCAATGTGTTCCGTTTTCTGCATCCAACACAATGTTGTGTGGGTATAGCCCGTGCAAGGGTGAGTATATGATACTCAGTAGGGACACCGAGACCCCCGAAGGTCTCCCAGAATTCATAAAAGATAAACCAAAAATGAAAGATACAAACACAATGTATAAACCAACTCTAATTAGGTATATTCCCATACATATACCTAAGTTATCAATCACAGTTCAGCTCCAACTCTCGTGCCCAAGCGCAACCCAATCCACACTGGAAAGAAATTCAATCACATCGATGATAATGATTGAAATTCCAGACACATATTACACAGGTATACATCTATCATATAATTATAGAGATGATCAGATGTAGTCACTGATTCATCTAAGCTGTCGGACCCACATAGGATACTAGGCCAGCTATGTTGTCGAACCCACGTAGGATACTGGACCATCTACTCTCTCGGACCCACTCAAGATACAAGTATAAAAGTAAAACTGTCGGACCCACTCAGGATACAAGTACAATACTCATCACTGTCGAACCCACAGAGTATTCTAGTACAGTTGTCATCGTCATCAAACCCATGGAGGATTCCAGTACGATTTTCATCGTCATCGAACCCACAGAGGATTCCAGTACGATTATCGTCAAAGTCGTAGCTAGCTCTAGGGTTCCCGCACACAACACGCTCGATTATGGGAGGGTCTGCTAATAAATCCAAGGGTTTTATACATCAACTATGAGGAAGTCCCTATTTTATGTATCCTGATCTTTCGTCTTGTCAAAAGGAACCCAAAGAGACAAACAACGCGTCAATCAGACTCTTGGTCTGAGAGATATTGGCTTTTCTGTTTTGGGGGCTAGGTTGGTTTATTCTCATTCCAAACCCAACCATTATCCAAAGTCTCCAAAACTCACTTAGAGTATCAAAAAAGCACCTCTCCATCGCAAGTGTCCCAGTACCGCAGACGGCGCGTCGATCGGATGCACGGTCGTGAAGTTATTCGCATTAAAACAAAACGGACCTAGCCCGTCAAGCCAGGTGGGCTGGCTGGTTGGCCTGTTTTGGCTCGGCGGGTCAAACCCGGCTAATGGGTCGGCCCGGCCAGATAATGTGCGGCCTGGACCAGTGGGGCACGTCTCGGCGGGGTGCGGCTAGCTAAACGAGCCGGTGTGTGTGTGGGGGGGGGGGGCTGACTTCCCGAACCGGTGGCGCCGAGCGGCGATTCCGTCATGTCCGGCCGGTCTTCCATCCGTGATCGGACCGCACGGGATGGTTGATGTCCTCCCACACGACACATATGGGTGCCACAAACTCCTCCAACCCGGCCGGCTGATGAGCCAGCCGGTTCGCCCGCTGAAGCGGCCCACAGAGCGCAGGTCGTGGTCCTCTGCAGTGCGGTGCCATGGGGTGCCGTGATTCCACAAGTTCGGCCGGCTACGGCTAACCAGTTCTTCTTCGACCGAGCCCCCCGTGGTTGCGGGCCACGGTTCTTCTTCCCACGACCGGCACACAACCACCACCTTTGCTTCTATCCCCCTCCATTCTTCACCTCCTCTTATTGCCGTCACAAAAAAAATATTCATGAATCATCGAAGGGACGTCGGGCCGTGTGCGTTCGGCCCGTGTACTTTGTGTTAGGCAATATCAATTGGCTGAGGACAATACAAGAATTCATCAAGGATAGAAAATAATTTCATTAAATTAAAATTTATATCAAACCCCCTACCTTGATTCTAATGCTCTCTTGTCCGGGTTGCGGGAGAGGATCTGAATTTGACGTCGATTCGTTGACATCGGGGTGCATCCGAGGAGGAAGCGGAGTCGATGTTTCCTTTTGGATGGCATCTCCTCCCTTGAAGTGGAAGAATAAAAAGAATGATTGTGTCCCTTGTGAGCATCGCCTCACGTTCTTGCCTCAGTCGTCCAATGGATATCGTTCCTCGCGTTCTTCATTGGTGTGGGATAAAGCTCTCCTCTAATCCTCCAAAGGCTCCACCACCAAATATTTTCCTAGAAAATATTTTAGAAAGTATTTCCCCAATAAAATAGAACTTCCATGCAATTAAAAACAATTCAAAAGATTTGTTTACCAAAAAATTAATTAATGAAGTCATTAATTAATTGTGTTGGCATACTTAATGAGAGGGAGGTGGAGAGTTTAAAATTCAAAATGGAGGAGTTGTCAAATTAAATGAAGGAGAGTTAATGGGGAGTTGAAAGGCTATGGGATCATGTGGTCCCAAACACACTAAATCCTATCGTGGGAGGTTATGTGGGTGTGGTTCCCACCTCTAACTTACCCTTGTAGGAAATAACCAAATCTTAAAAAATAAAATTGGGTAGAACAATTTTATTTAATTTAATATAAATCCCCAAAAATTATCCTCTCCTCCCAAGCAAACACAACTGTGGTAAAGGTCTACTTAAGCGAAAACTGGTGCTATGAGATCATCCTAGGATTTCAATTCCACTCACCAGTTCAAAAGATAGAAAAACCCTCACGTACGTTTAGAGAATGTACCTGAACAATATTTCAGAAATTGATTCCAGGCACACTGGCCCTCGGAATCTCGCGCCGTCAGAAACTGCAGACTCGTAAAATTTCCAAGTATTTAATAAAATAAAAAATTCCATAAAATTTTTTGGTCTTTAAAATTATATATTCAATAAATTTTTTTCACAATCATCTAAAAAATTTACTATACACGAGATATGAGTAAATCTTGTTTTATGCTTAAAATTTGTATTCTCTAAAAAGATTTTTCTGTCACATTCTGAACAATTATTTAAAAATTAATTCGTACAAATTAAAGTTATATAATTTTTTTAATTATGATTTCATATTTATAATTATGAGTTCATAAATTGTAAATAATCCTATTTTATTTTTAGTCATTATAAATAGTAGTTGTGGTTAAATTTATTACCACAGTAAAGGGCAATTCGGGTTAATATAGTTTAAAATAAGTGTCAAAGTCACTATTTTTCAAAAAAATCATATTTTATGGAGTTCATTAAACCCTTATAACCTTAGTCTATAAATAAATTTGTTTAGTTGATACATGGCCCTTAAAATGAATTCTATAATATTTAATGTAGGAATGTTACAAAATTTCACTCTCTTATATTTAATTATATATTATGAGTACACATTAAAATATAGACATGTTTTTAATGAATCTGAATGGTAATTTTGTGAAAAATGTAATTATATTCATAATTTTAAATTATATGTAATTTTTGGTGTTTAAATAATTACCTTAAATGCTTGAGCAATGCTAAGACAATATTTATTAAACAAATAAAAAATAAAATAAATGAATTTAAAAATATTAAAAGTAATATAATTTGAGTGAGTTATAGTGTTAATTTTTTAGATATATATGTTATATTATTGATATGTAAAAGTATTATATAATTATTTCATCTTTTTCTAGTTGTATTAAATGTTTAATTAAATGAATAGTTCAATAATTGACATGAATGATATTTTATGATAAATTATAATTTATTAAATGATTTTAAATTCATATAAATATTAACTTCCTTCAAATGAAGGGAACATAGTTGAAATAATATTACATAATCTATTTATGAGTCATATTTCCACTTATAGTGACATTCTTAAACCATTATGATTAAACTAGGTATTATAATGGTTAAGGTAACAAATATTTAACAAAGGGATTTGTAAAAAGATAATGTTTAAAATTACACCAAAACCTGTATAAATATCGTCGTATGATTTAATTTTAACCATATAAATGTTTCAAATAATTTATGTATATCTTGAAGTATTTAATTTGGAATGAATTTATTTTATTTTTATCTTTTAAGAAATTTCAATTTTGTATACTCCCCTTGTTAAAAAAGGACACCCATCATTTCACTTTCTTTCAAAAAGTTGAGTTGTTTACCTCAACCAAAAACTACCTAAATCCCTTATAAATTTACATATCCACGTAATAGATGTTTTGGTATTCATATAATACCATAACTTTTATCCTTAAGAGGATATCTAAAGGTGTTCTTTCAAAGAGGTGGTAATCTCATTAATCAATCACATTATTTTTTACTTCTTCATTCCCTCATCTATATTAATGGTAATTATAATAAAATAATAAAGTCAAGGTAAAAAATATACTTAAATTATATTATTATTATGAAATCACCATTATCCCTTCACTTTCGCATAGAATGGGATGTGAAAGTATCACTCGGGCGTACGTACAACTTACTATATCCACATAAAGATAAGATTTTTCTCCACCCCCATATTCCATGGATGGATATTATGAAGGTTTTAATTTTTATATTTTATAATTACGAATTAATTACAATTTAGTAACTATAATACCATATCTTCCTTCATAACTTATAATCTATTAGAAACCAATAACGTTGCTTGTGCGTATGTGTGAACTACCACCTCCATAAGGTGATAGAATTTGTTTTTTATGTTTTACATGGATGGTAATAAGGAAATATTTAATTAATATAAACTAATTATATTATATATTAATTATTATATAATGTTTAATTATTATTTATCTTGTATATATTCTATGGGTCAAAAAGTGAATACAACTTTCATGCACACAGATGATCTACCGTCTCAATGAACAATGTAATTTATTATTCAACCTATAAATTTTATGGATGACTCTCTATATATATGTAATTAATATATATTTTATTAAAATAATATTTAAAATTCATTATATTATGGATCCATGATCAATTTAAAAGGATAATAACTAATCAACTGAAATATATATGATGAACGAGACAGTTAACACCCAAAAACGATGATTTTAACAGTGAACAATTCATAAATGGATTTTTTAAATGTTATAAAATGAAACATATATGATATTATAAGTAAGAAAATCATTATAATATAGAATTATAATAAATTTAGTTTTATTATACATGAGTAAGAATGATTTCTATTTAATTGGAATTCAAACTAAGGGTTTATCATCTCAAATTATATTCTCTGGGACATGTGTTACGTCATACACCTATCTTATTTTATGTGGTGTATATAATACCATTTGATATGTTATAAAATTATTATATTTATTTCCATTATATTTAAATTTTCATTTAATTTTATTATTTCATGGGTTTTTCGATTTATATGTTTGTGAAGCAATGAAGGATTTATGTTACAGTCACATTATTTATCAAGACTGTTGATGATTACGTTTTTTATGAATAAACCATATAATATAACTCTAAAAAAACCTCATTAATTTTATAATCCTGCGTTTATTTCTGGATGAAACATGTTTTTATTTAAAAATTCTTTATTTAAGTACTCAAGAGTCTAAAAGAACATTTTTATAGGAAATCAATTTTTTTCTCTTTTCTATCAATTTTTTTTCTTTTATAAGAAAATTTTATAAAAATGTTCTCAAAAATTCTTTTGATATTATACATCAATTCATTATATTATTTTTTACCCATGAATGAATTTTTAATTTTTTAAAAGGAATCTTCTTTTTTTGAATGAGTAACTGTTTTACTTTTTACAGAATTCTTATTTTTTTCTTTTAACTTATACCAAATGAAAGAAATTTATTTCCATTATGAGCATTAAATACTATAAGAATTACATTATATTTTTACAAGGATATGTTTAATGAAAAAATATTGTCAAAATTTTCTGAGAATGTATAGTTTTTTAAAATTCATTTTCAAAGTGGTAATGTTATTTTTCTCAAGAATGTTTTAATGATATTTTATTGTTATTCTTATTCATAAAATATTGAATCCCTTGTTATTAATTAATATTTATTAGAGATATGATCCAAGGGTACCATCATCGATATTTATAAATATATTTTATATTCATGATGAAAATAATTTTACAAAACCCATTCCTTTTACACATATTATGTTAGGATATAATAATGAAATGTTTATGAAACCCCTTTCTTTTCTACAAGTTTTTCAATTATGAAATAGTTCTGAAACCCATTATATTCACAGGTTTAGATATGATGGATATTTTATGTTATTTTATTAAAAGTATGTGTGATTTTCATTATGTGATAGTTTGGACTAGAATTATATATCCCACCAATTAATTAGGTAATGGTTGACATCTCAGGAGTTATATACGGATGGAATAGAGAGTGAACCTGGAATAGTGAGGTACTGTATCCACCACAATTGTATTAAGAGTGAACCTTGACTACAATGATGTATTGACGAGTAAACTGAATCCACCATGATAGTATTTTTAGTGTGAAAATACTGTTATGTAAATGATTTTATATTCTCATATGTATTAAAAAACATAGGTATTTTTTCAGTGTTGTGATCTTGTAACTCATGTTATTTAATTCCTATAAGATTCATGTCTTCAGAAATACCGTATTTTATTCAACAAATCAATATTAATATATATAATTTGTAGAGTATAATTTTTAAATGCAATAATAATGTTCTCATACCCTCATGATCATTTTATTCCCATGTTATCATTGAAATATCCATTTTTCCCTTATAAAGCATCTCAGCACACCCTTTTCTTATGTTTTCTTTCCCTAGGTTATGATTAAATTTAATCAATATAATATATCTGATAAATAATATAATTAAAAATTTATGTGGGATATGATTTGAAAAACTTATGAACAAGTTGTTTATATATCTATGTTTCCAAAGATACTAGACCTTTATGATTTTGGTGTGGATTAGTATGTTATGTACTGAATATTCATCTAAATAGATGTAAAATATATTTAGGAAATGTGTGGGTCTCTATACTTGTAATGTATCAATCGATCACCAAATTGTCTTTAAAATTTTTTAAAAAATATTTTTATATATGGATGAGAATATATGTGTACCTACTAGGATCCTCCTCGAATCCTATCCTGAAATGTGGAAGAAACATACTAAGGCATTAATGAATAAACAATGAACCAACACACACTTATGACTATAAAATATAACATAAACTGCCCAAGGATTACTCACCAAATACGACACCCATGTATAAAAACATATTTTGAAATGAATAAATATAAATAAGGTACATTATAACCACTTAAAACTAGTTTTTTCCCACTCACACCCCAATTAAAAATGTCTTATGTTTCTATCTGTTTCATTTCCCTTCCAGAAAACATCAAATTACATGTCATATATTAGGACTTATTCCACATAAAAACCATAATCTCCTACCCATTTATATAATCATATATCCATAAAAACAATTCTTAGAAAATCCTCCTTGGGGTAGGGAATTGTGAACATGAAGGACATTAACCTATTCCCATCATCTGACAATTTAAAAAACCCACCATATATCATTATCATAATATCATAACCAATTCAGCTCATATACTACATACTAAAGATAAACATAATCCATTACACCATGTATACATATTCCAATTATGATCTATCATAACCCTCACTACTCTAGGAAGGGACATAGAGGAAGTGGGAACAATTAGATATCCATTACCTTTCAAACATAGAAATATATAAAACATCTAGAACCCAAAAAATTTGGGCATTAGTAATTTTATTAAATTCTTGTGGGGTTTATAAAAAATTACAAGGGAAATGTTGAATATATTATAGGCACACATTTAATTAACCTACGAGTTCATACAATATAATACTCTTAACACCTACCATAATTCACGCACTATAAATACCAAAATTAACAACTGATTCCAACACCCTACCACCAACAACCCACACCCTTCCACAAATGAAAACCTAGAAATCATTATTAACATAAAATTTAATCTCATATTTCATTAGTTACAATATTTATCATTTTTTCAGGCACAATACAATTTCAATTCCATTATATTTTAATAAAATATTTCTAACCATTCACTAGACATAAAACTTATTTATCTTAGAAAATAACTACTCATTTAAATCATTAATTATTGATTAAAAACATTATATTTTTTAAATTCTAGTCCACTTCCCTTTATCATATTTTTTAATACCAATTGTATTTCACATCACCCGAATTTTATAACATATACACAAAAAAACCAACAAATCACTACAATAATCAGCCTATGTGGTAATTCCCATATCCAACACATGATCTCAATCTGATTAACACACAATCTATTCACAACATTACACATTAATTGAAAAATCAGGAATACACCCAAATGATGAAACCTAATTCATCTAATTTCAACCAAATAATACTTACCATGAAACACAATAATTTCATCACCAAAAAAACACAACCAAGTCCAAAAAAGTCAGAAATATATACAAATCATAACACTAGATAACTACAAAAAATTTAAACTGCAAAAAAAATGATTAACTCTCCCATTTAAAACATGCCTTCATATTACTCGACACCTCTTACATGAGTGACATCAAATCAATTTCATATTTCTTAATACGAATTCATTACTGTATTTAAGTGTTTATCTTATTGTAAAAGGCGATCCATTCAAAGTTTGGTCATAGAAATAAAAAATGCATCACATCATAAAATAAGATAGTCATAGTAAAAGAACTACTAAAAAATCATAAAAATACCCTAATAAAATGAATTAACGTAATGTTAATGTGATCTACATTTTCCACCTTAATTTTATATTTTAGGTTATTATATTTCATAATAAAAACCACCGTTTCCACTCTATGAAAAATAGAATAATGGTAATACCACAATTTCATATAAACAAAAAAATAGGAAATCTCAAATACCCTACCTAAAATGAAGCTTTATAATTATTACATAGAACAATAAGGAAACTCCAATAAATCACTACATTTATGAAAATTGTCATCATTAAAATTGATGATCATCTATATCTCTTAAAATAAACAATATAACAGAAAAAAATTAGTATGACTCCCTAAGAAATATGGGTAGAGAGAAAATCAAGAAGAAGGGATGTGAAATCAACTAGGATCACAAAGAGTTTGATCTCTTGATGATTGGGGCCAAAAACTATAAATAATATTATCATAGTCCTACATGGATATACATACTATTTGTTAAGGTTTGAGTAATGTTAATGAAATAAGTATGGTTATGAATCAATGACTAAATTTATACTAAAACTATAAATTTTTTGAATCATAACAAGACTAGAAAGGTTCACGCTACAATGGTCCAAAGTTGAAAACACCACAGAAAATAATGTTGTAATATCACTTATCATTTCCTAATATTGTTTATAAACCAATCATAAAATCATGCAAAAAAACATGCATCCTCAAACCAAGATATTATGATGTAAGAGTACCACAGTATATTTATACCAAAATTAGCATAACTATTAAATTAACCACACATAGATTTAGTCCACAACTACTGTTAACACACTAGAATGGCCACTTGTGTAAGATTTAAGAAAATAGACCAAGAACATTCACATCCTAATTAAATATCCTCACTTTATATAATAATATTAGGTAAGGGTAAAATCAAAACATCACAACCCTTATGCGTCTTGATCAATGCTTTGAATAAAAAGTATATGTATATGTAACCAATAATGTAACTCTTACACATAAACCCTTAAAACATGTAAAATTATAAATGAGGATTGTGGTGAGGATTATTCAAAAATGTTCTAAATGGATTATAAATAGTTTTTATAATGTATAAAAACAATATGAATGAGTTTACTTTGTTTTGATTAGGTTACTTTCCTATTTTACAAAAAAAATATCATTTTAAAATTGAAACACTCACTTTGACTAATATCGATCACATATTGTATGAGTTTGATACAATAATAATTCATTCATGTCATAAATTACTTATGAATCAACATTAAAAATTATCAAGAATATATGAGTCCGTTTTCTTGGTTTTCAGTGAGTGGCATTTTTTGAACAAAATGGTCAATTTTAAACTCTTAACACACATTAAGTCATATCAGGAACATCATGTATTATACTGAGGTATAGCTGATTCCTACACATAAAAAAGTATTATGGATCATTTCAATAATGTATGAAAATAAAATAATTGTGTTTTATAAGTTTTGACTAGGTTAGTTTTCCTTTTTACTAAAGTTGATTTCAATTTTAATAAAAAAGATGCACTTGGAGTCATTCCGATCACATCATACGTTGGGTTGAGGTAAGGATAATTCATGAATTTCAGGAATGAATTTTTAATTGTTTTCCTAAAATATCAAAACAATAAAAAATGTATTTCTCAGTTTTGAGTACATAACTTGTTTTTTTACCAAATATTATTTTTAAACTAGAAACATGCACTTTGAGCCATACCGATCACATCATGTATCAGTTTTACATGAGCCCAATTCCAAAACATCACAAAGGAATTATAAATCGATTTCGAAAAATTTAAAGAAAATAAAAGCACGTTTTATTTTTCTTTTTGAGTGACATTTTTTGAACTAATTTGTCGATTTTAAACTAGAAACAGAATCATTGAGTCATATCGATCACAACATGCATCTAATTGAGGTTAGGTTAATTCTTACACATCCAAAATGACTTACAGATAATTTCCCTAAAGAGGAAAAATAATTAGAATATATTTTTTCATTTTTTTGTATGTAAGTTGTTTTTTCTACTAAAATTAATGTCAATTTTAAGTAAAAAGATGCAACTAGAGTCTTACTAGTTACACTGTATGTCAGATTGAGGTTTAGTTGATAGCTACAAATACCAATGTCTAAAAAATCCTAACTACCAGTGTAACAACATTTTCGTTTTCTTTTTTTTTCAAATTTCCAAAAATTCATACAGAATCATTGTTTTTAGTTGAAACCCCAATCTAATTGTTGAATTTCAGAATATTAGATAAAGGTCATGTGTCCATTATATCGTGAGAAGTCCACACAAGGGGAATATGATATTTTTATACTCTTTTTTATTTCAACAACAAGAATGTTTTTTTGGCTAACAATATTGAATCAAAATGCAGTATTGGAAGTATGAAAAATAAAGGAAATGAAAATAGAAAATGTGGATACATTGTCCCAAAAAATCACATTATCTTTTTTTGGCTTATTGAAGATAGTTTAAATAAAAACATGACTTCATAAAATATTCTTGAAAAAATTATAAATAATTATGAGATAAGGATTATAAGGAAATTAAATTAAAAATATAAGATAAAATGTTGAAAAATGTAATTAAATAAGTACTATGAATTCACTTTTTCCCAATGGTTGTACGCATTCTTGATGAATTTCCTTTTTTCATTATCTTATTTGTAGGATAAAATTCCAATCCCTCATGAGAATGATTATATTTGAACAAACCAGCCCAACTCAAAAAAAAAATAATCCACTTGTACAAGATAACAATTATTATATGAGTAATACTATAAGTAAATAACTTAAACACAAAAATGAAACAAAAAATTAATTCAATGGATAATTTTTTTACTATTACAACATAGTGTATGGGAGGGATATGTTTGCCATAAATCAAGAATTATGATAATAAAAATGAAAATAGATATAGCCAAACAATTAATAAACTTATGAGGAGGTTATGGAGAAAATAAGAAATTTTTATAGAATCTTTGAATCATCCAAGAGAAAGTGGTGATATAATATTAGCTTCATATAATATTCATTTTGTACAATAAAAAAAATAAACACAAGATATTCATTATCAAATGTGATAGTAATAGATAATTCTAATAAAGGAAACTCAATTTTTTTTATTTTAATGAATTTTAGAATGCTTTAAAGAAAATTGATAATTTAATTTATGAAAATAATTACTCCACTACAGCAGGTGTTATCATCTGAATTAATAGAAATATGAAAGTAATAGATAATTTTCATTATTATCATATCATCTTATGAACTGTTAACATTGCATCTTGTTGTTTATAACTCATCCTCCATCTGTTGTGGACATGAAAATTTGTTGATTTAAATACTTAAGGAAGTTGTCATCCATATGATGAATCCTTCTAAATGTTGAACACAAAATATAAAAGAGATGGGGGATGAGTCCTAATAAACAAGTTGGAATAATTAATGTTCAGGATATTAAATTTATGAGGATGAAAGGTTAGTATATTTATTTCTAAAAGGTGTAATTCCTCCCATTTGTGAAAATTACATGGATGGTAATCAGAGATTCCATAGGATGTATCCAAAATAAAATGTTAAATAATTTTCTATTTTTAGATGGATTAGAGTAAAACAAACATATTTTTTATATTATGTGTTATGAAATAAAAGAGTTTATTTTTAATAAGTATTAATGAGTGGGTTATCATTTCAAATATGGATATATTTTTGTCAAATTCAAAAAATACAGGAAAGGATGAAATAAATAAATAAAATTTCATTTTTGATCAGATGGTTTTTGTGAAAACTAAAAGGATCAAGCCTCTAAAAAAATCATTTTCCCCAAGTTCATCCTAAATCATTTGTAGAGGCTAAAAAAAAGATAATTGGTTAAAATCTATCCATGTGGAGCTTGATAAGAACAATAATAATGTGACATGGTAAACTGTTCCGGGGCTTGATGACATAAATTTTATCAGTACCTAGTTGGTGATTTGTAATAACATCATGTTCTATGCAAAAGTGTATTAAAATAACGAAGGTATTTTATGCAAGGGGAACTCCTGGGTCAAATGAATTTTAATATATGATAAATTTACTCCCATAGCCTAGTTAGAAAATATTTTATTTTTTTGGATATTTTAGTGAAAGTTCATTTAAAAGTATACCAAATGAATTTCAAATAAATGTTTCTCAAATGAGTTCTTAAGAAAGAGTATACATTGATAACCAGATGGGTTTATTATTGATGAAAATGAGATAATGATGTTCTAGTTAAATAATTTTTTGTATACGATAATGATATCCTTAAGGAACTAGTATATGAGGTTTGATCAATAGGTAAGAATGATTGGTTTTTAACAAGGTATAATTTATCACACAATTTATATTAATAAAAAGAATGAACAAATAATGTTGGTACTCATATATATTGAAGACATTATATTTGAAGATTGGACAAAGTAGAATGATTTTTTTTGTCGATTATATTAGGTATAATATCGAGGATTCTATGATTGTTGAAACATTTTCCTTAGTTTATTGGAGATTCAAAGAAATCACAACACATTAATTTTCAATCAAAATATAAAAAGAGGTTCCCAAGTTATTTTTAATGGAATATTACAAACCAATGACAACACTGACCGTTAAATGGATGATTTTTTCAAATGTGGATGATTTCAAAGAGGTATATGTCTTAAAATATTTGTGTTGTGAGCCTATTATAGCTCACAACAATAGGAACCAACATTGGTTTTGATATATATCAAGTCACATAAAACTACTGTTGTCCCAAGGAGGGCCAAATGATACTGGGTCTAAATATACTTCAATATATCTATAAAACAATTAATTTTTGGTTGTTTTCTTAAATGATAGTGCAATTTGACTTGTTGGAATACATGAATGTGGGATGATAATGTTCAGTGTATAATCGAGGGAAATTATAGATATTAAAAAACATGGATTTCATTTGATCCATGGTTTTGTTCAACCATTGAATCACTCACGCCTTAGATTCGATCCTTTTAATAGTTAGAGCCTTGATTCTATCCTACATTTGAGCATTGATTTAACAACGAGGATCTCCATTAACAGGTTACTTCCATGGAGAGTTTCAGATATCACGAACTAGTTTGCAATGGTTAGGGTTCTTAAAATTGGTTGAGACACTTTTATTAGTGCTTTTAAAAAAAGCACCGATAAAGATACCTTTTACCAGTGAAAAGTTAATAAGTAATGATAAAATGAATCTTTATAAGTTCCTTTTTTAGCTATCATAAATAAATATAAAACTTTTTTATGAAAATGGTAAAATTTTTATTATAAATTATAATTATTATATATTATTATAATTCTTATAATAATACATTTTATAAAATAATAATTATATAATTATCTGAATATATAAAAATTTATTTATAATTATATGAATAATTTTAAAATAAATAATATTTATTTCATTATATATATTTATAAAATTATATATCTATATTAAATAAATTCATTATTAAAAAAGTTATTATTTAATTATAATTTTAAATTTTTTATTATTAATGTATAAAAATATTAAATATACATTTGTAAATATATTTATTAATAAATTATTTTTTATAGATGTAATTTTGGCATTATGAATGAATATTTTATCTTAAGTGCATGTATGTTAAAAATGAGTAAAATTGATAAATTAAAAATGATTACATTAATGAAAATTTGGATAAGTTTGATTAAAATTAATCATTAAAAAATTGACATATATTAAAACAATTATGTATAAATGTTAAAAATATTAAAACATTGTAAATTAATATTTATAAAATAAATAATATAATTTGATTAAATTCACAAAAAAAATATTTGTGTGTGTTTGTTTGTATATAAAAATGAATTAATTTTCTAATGTGAAATCAATATAATATGTATGATATATTTTAAATTGAAAAGTCAAATTACATTCAATTATATATGCATTACTCGAGGTAATTAGTCAATGTTTGCACTTAATATTAATATTTAATTCTAAACCATTATTCAAAAAATATACTACTATTCAATGTAAAACAACAATAATATTTTTTATTTTATAAATCAAATTTATATACATTAATTTGTATCTATGTATTTCAAATATACAATTTATTAACATTATGAATAATTATTTATTAAATAAATTGTTCAATATTTTTTTCAATATACTAATTTGTAATTTGTATTTGATTAATTTCTATTTTTTATATATCTACATATTTAATATATACTATTTGTAATTTATATATAGTATAATTAGCTTCTTAATTTTTATCAATAATTGCTTAATTAATAAAAAAACTTAATATCATTTTAATAAAATTAGTTTTATTTTTTATTTATTTTGTTATTTCATTTCATTCGCACTTTTATCAGTGCTAGAAAATAGCTGATAAAGTATTAATTTCTGGTTTCTATAAATATAGCATTGAAAAATTGTGTACTTTATCAGTACTAAACATAAACTGCTGATAAAGGACACCCTTTATCCACTCTAAAAAAAGCACTAATAAAGGTTTTTTTATTAGTGCTAAAAAAATTTGCTGATGAAGGGTGCCTTTTATCAGTGATTTAAAAAAGTACTGATAAAATGTACCCTTTATCATAATTTGTTTTATAGTTAATAAAGGGATCCTTTATCATAGCTTTTTTCTAGCGTTGACAAAGGCCTACACTGTTAAAGGCTCGTTTTGTAGTAGTGTAACCATTCTTTCCATATGTAAAACAAATATATTCCTACTTTTCATTCTCTATTTGGATATTTCCCATCTTTTAATGATGTTGTAAAGGTTCCTTTGGATTAAAACGTTCCTTAGACATATTTTCCATTCCTTTTATTTTATTTACTACCAGGATTGAAGAATTTTTCAATTTATCATCCTTATCCATTAGGAAAATCAGATTTAAAATATCCACTAGTGACTTACATATAATTTTATTATTCAAATTGACAATAAATCCTCTAAATATTAGGTTATGGGGAAATATTATCAAGCTTATGTATAGTTCCTTTCACATCATTAATCCCAAAATAATCAAATTATTATATATCCAATCATTTTGTCCACATGAAATCTAGTTGTGTCCATTTCACTAAACCTGTATGAAAATCGACCTTTGAGATTTTGAACAATTTATTTCTTGTTTTCTTATGAAAAAAGTCCCAAATATTCCATAACCTGGATTAAAAATCCATATATTTTTCTAGATTCTTAATCTCATTATACACGGATGATAGCACAAGGAATTGGGAATCTAATGAGTCATCCATATGTTTCAAAAATATCATCTTTCTCATCGTCACTGCTATCGTCAAAATTCTCAACCTGAAATGGGGACGATGATACATAAAACATCTTTTGATTGAATAATACAATGAATATGCACCTATAATACTTTTATAAGTTTATTCCATTCAAGTGATCCTCTTTATCTATGTTTGATAACAATGATAATGAATTGTTGGTGCATATTATCTATTATCTGAAGCAAAAAAAATATTTGTTTATAACATTATTGTGATGACTTATTATGAAAAAACCAATGATTTAATTAAGCCAACCAATATTGAAATTCAACCAAATACATTAATTAGAACTCATTTATAATTTAAGTAACCTCAATGATGACCAAACCATCACTTTAAACTATGGTCATATTCTAATTCAAGTGATTGAATGTTTTGAGATGACATAATATTTTATGTTGAGGGATTTTTATTACATTATACACATACCTAATTTTATTATTCACATGCTAGTATTTTAAATTTGAAACTTACATAAACAAATAACCTATTCTAATAACCTAATTTACACATTTTAAAATTACTTATATAAGATGGCTTCTTTTATCGTTTGTATACTTGTGAATTAATTTATGTAGGATGTTATATACGGATTAAATACACCTGAAAAAATGATCCATTGTATTTTATGTTATTAAATAAATATTATTTATTTTTTATAATAAGTTATGATATTTAATTAACTAAATATACCATGAATAGTATAAATAAAAAATATCCATTCATTAATTAAATAAGAAAAAATAATGAAAAGATCATGATCATTATCCACTAGCTAGTTTATCTAGTTGTGATAACCAACATTGTCTCCAGGAAAAATTATCATGAACTTTTTATAGGTAAAATTTGTAGAATCCAAAACTCACCCATGTATCTCCTTATTTGGTTTTTTCTTTTCTCAAGTCTTAAACAATATCATCTAGAAATGAGATCCATATGTTACAAATTTATACTCATAGTAAAGTGAGAGGTAACATGAAATTTGGGTTATAGAAAATAATATATGAAAACATAGGCCTGTATAAAATAATTGAGGTATGAATGATTTGAATATCAGAATATATAATTTCATAATAGTTACCACTTAATAAACTAATTAATATTAAATTGAATTTAAAAATAAATTGAAAAAATAAAAGGGTTTTTCAAAGATCACCATCATTCACCAAATGAAACAATAATGACATTTGATATTGTTATTATTAATTTCCACTGTTTTTATTTTAAGATAATTTTTTTTGAATTTATAAATTAACAAAGTAATTATTTATCTTGAATTATAACTAATTTATATTATATAAGGGGTATATATAATCCCCCCAAATATTTTTATAAAATATTAAAAAAATTATTATTATTTAATTTAACATAATTAGGTATATGGAGTGTACCTTAGATAACAGACTACATGTAATTGTTGAATAATATTAAATACTATTTATGAAATCTTAATATGTCACACAAATACCATTTCATTTATTAAGTACTACATGAATTTTAACTCCCCATGGTGTGTCTCTAGGCACCTGAGGTATTATTCTGTGTGGTGAAACTGTATAGTACTCACATTTTTTGCAACACCATACATATGTAAGAGGTTTTTTAACTAAATTTCAGCAATACTCATGTATTTTTCGGTAATAATGAGAATTGGAGGTGTTAAAGGTTGTTCATCAGATGATTTTGGAATTTGTTTTTGGGATATGTAAAATTTTACAAATGAAAATGGGCACCTAGTGGAATGATACTAGGAACCTCATGGGTGAGGTAGTGAAGGTAGTGCCTCCATGTGGGTGATTAATTGGATGCTGACCCCTGGGTGGTTACCATATTCCTACATGGTACCTAATTGTTTTCTAGTGGGTACCCAGCGAGTTTCTTCATTTTTTTTTCTGAAATTTAAAATTAATTTATTATTTTTATTTTGTTTATTTGAAATGATAGTCATTTCTTATTTCTCCACCATAATAGATGTGGCCCTCCCTTCTCACCCTCAATTTCTTTTTCTTCAACCTTAGATTATTTATCATTTGGGATTATATCTGAGTGTATTTAATTAATTAAATTTCTTACTGGTGAGTTTAGAAATTCTCTTCCATATCTATAGGTTTTTATTACTTTATTGCCATAAATCTTTGATAAATCACTAATTTGTGGATTTTTTATGTTTTCAAAATTTTTCTATTTGATGTCAAATAATTTGAGGATATTTGATTATAATTAACCTGATATACCTAGGTAGCTAGTACTAAGAGTTCAATATAGATTTTAATTGTTTTCATTCATGGTATGAATATCAAAAAATTTAAAATTTTGGGTATTCCTTAAAAATAAATTAAATTATTTTTCTTAATTTAATATGGTATGATTTGAAAATATTTGTCCATCACTGTCTATAGTGTGGTGTGTGTATAAAATAGTGGAAAATAATGATCATTTTTTATATGAATTGAGACATGTAACCATGATATTGGACATCATATGGGAGCCTTTTGATTAAGAACCAAACCAGGGGCCCATTGGAGGGCCCTAGCATATACATTAGTGAGGTTTAGATTATGTGTGAGTTATATTAATGGTTATATTGATAGAGAAGTAGTCTTTGAAATTGTTTAGAATATTAATAGAACAACCCATGATATGTTTAACAGTTATAAATGTTTACATTGAATATAAATGATATGTCATTAATTTTTCTAGATGGTTAGTATATTGTAGGGCCTTATCTTCCAAAAACAAATTAATAGTGTTATATCACACTATTAAAAAAGGTCATTAATCTATCATTTACCTTTTACCCAATCAAATTGTAATCCTTGTTTACTTTATAACTTTTTAATAGTAGAATATCTTCCACTTGAGGATTTTTATTGGTGGATTTAGTCCACTTATGGGATGTATCTTGATGTTGCATAGTCCACTTGAGGACATGTTCCTATGGTATGTTTTTCAACTAATATATAGTCCTAGAGGTTTAACAAACACTTGATATGTTATATTGATAGTATATCTTCTAAATAGAGTATGGTATAATTAGTACATCTCCCACCCATGGATGTTGTCCCACTATAACACCATCTAAATTGATACATAATATGGTGGTATGCCATATACCATGGGATTGATGTAGGTTGTATATCATTTTTTTAGTTGTAATTTCTTGGTGGTGTACCTTCCAACCATGATATGAGTTATTAGGAAATCATCCACTTAATAATTGATATTTTTGGTTTTAAACTCATGTTTTTATGGATCATTCAGCAGGTGATGAAACTTTTAACTTTTAAACTAGGTGGGTTATATATCATTCAATTAGTTGTAATATGATAGAGATATCTCATTAACTTTCATATTCATTACTATTATATCTCATTAACACTGATTTATATGAGGAGTGATATATCATTCATCATCAATGTGTGTTCAGACCATGGGTATATCCTTTGATTCTGAAACTAATGTAAGCATGTATGGCCCAAAAAGGATTGGTAGGAACATACAATAGTGTGATATATTATTTACTATTTTTTTACTTTTCTATAATTCTATATGAATTATACACTTATACTTACATAACATCAAGGGATATCTTTTTTGGTGTCTTACTAAGTTGTAATCACACCTTGCTTCGGAACCTTGGTACTCAAGTTGATTTGATGTTTCATGAGTTATTCAAGAGTTAGTTCCTTAATTCATCTGATGTATGATTTAAGAAATATTGTTAAGAGTTTTTATATGGGACGATTCGAAGAATAGACGTCTGTTTATTGGATTACCTGATTAATTTTTTTTTACTTTTAGACCCTGTTGTATATGATTACCCCATCGGAGATCCTATTTCTCCTTATATGACTTGTATGACTTATAAACAATTAATTCAGATATAGGATATTGTTTATATTTAATTTCTAATATCATTTAATGGCCATTTTTATCTACTAATCCTTATATTTTTATGTTATTTTATTTATTTTTTCATCCAGTGTATTTTGATTATTATTTTTACCTAAGGGTAGAGTTTTCTCACCCATCTAGCACTACTAGTTAGTAACCTATCAAATAAATGGATGTTCACATTATCTACGTCACACCTAATTAAGTCACCATGGATGTAAATTAGTTAAATAATGTTATAGAGTTGTATCATATCCTTATTTTTATTTTGTATTATAATTTTGATATTAAATTTAGAAAATAAGATGCTATTGAGTCTTGGTATGGATATTGTTCCTAAGAGTAGCTAACCCATGTATGATGGAAGTGAAATATTCCAGAGATGTCAATATTTTTATTTTTTATCCATTTTTAATACTGGATTTATTTTTATAGACATGATGAATTTGGATATCCATTTATGGTTTATGGGTTATTTATCTGGTCCTGAGACAATAAGAGAGTTTTCATTAATGTATCATATTTGGCATGAAGGGATCACCTGATATTTTTCAACAGTCCTATGATTGATACTCCTGAAAAATATTCTAGTTATGATTCTTGGTTGGGTTATTTAAAGTTTCATTAATAACTTTTATAGTGTTTTTCAAAAAAATGTCTCGGTGGTTTTGTACTTTATTGGCCAATAATTATTGACTGATACAATGATATAATTTAATTATTTGTTATCCATGGTGAGACTATAAATAACCTAAGAGAGGGTTGTTTGGGCTTACATATATCCTATATGTGAGTCCCCTGAATCATATGTTGTTCATTTTGTGTAGATTGTCACATTATTATAATTTTTTACCATAGATTGTGATATTTAAACATATTTTAGAAATTAATTCTAAGTATTTTAGTAGGAATTTTAAATATATACCACCATAGAGACATCCCATTATGAGAAAAGAGGTATAGGATGAAAAATTCTCTTAACTATGATGTTTTATTATTATATTGTAACTATTAATCCAACCAATATGCATTAGAGAGATAGAAAGCCCTATTATTGTTTTTTGTGGGTATGAGGTACTGAGAACCATTCTAACCAAGTATCTACTAACTCAGGTGTTCTGGATGTATCATCTACTACTCTTCATGAGTGAGGGTTGACCATAGGATCCTAGGTTTTGGATAGAGTATAAGTGGACTATGTTTTATCACTATGAAACACACCCCAAGTGGCAGGTAAAGATTATTACCTATATTTTTTCAAACTAGTGTACCACTGGTGAGATATTATATTCTAGGTATACAAGCTTGTGGGGTTTTTTTTGAAGGAAATTAATTCATATTTCATAGATAAATTCTTCCCAGATATTCTGATTGTTGAAATATATACGGAATCAATGCATTTGGAACAAGGGGAATGTGAGTGATGGATTATGGCACCTGCTTTAACATTTTTCACTGATAATAACATGTGATGAATGTTAAAGAGAGTACCACAGTTAATTGTTTTGTAGATTGTTTGTGGTACTATATTTAATCCCATGTATATATATATCAATGGACATCCCTTTTAGAGTCCATGAATCAAGCAATGATTGATTTATATAAGCTAACTAATGGTTAATATTTAGGGTGAAATATATATTCTACTAAATATGAGATTGGGTTATGAAATAGGAAAAATCATAGGCGTAAGGTGTATCATTGGGGTAGTTACATGAAGAGAAGCCATAATATGTGTCCGACACTTCCTCTAAGAGGGAGAGTCATTGTGGAGTATTATCAGTGTGGCCAACAGGGCCATATATTACAATATTGTGAAAGGAATCCAAAGGATTGTGATTTATATGGGGTGTTTGGGAATATTAAGATGTATCCTAGAATCACACAATGGTTATCCAGAAAGTATATATTTAGTTATACACATGGGATTAGAGTAGAACCTGGAGAACTGTAGTAGTCAAAAGATAGGTATATTTCAATAATTTAGGATGAGTTACTCAGTATCGAGCGTATTCGTGCCATTAGAGATATATTATTGAAAGTATCAAAGAGATGGGAGATCAAGAATTGTGATATATTTAGAATCACACCATGAAGAAAAATCCTTTAGTGTACGCTAGATATCTATCATTAATTATGTGTAATATTATTTTAGTGTTTACCATGGATTCTATTTGGTTTGATTTGGGTTCATCACATTCATTATTATCTTCTAAGCCACTCGATATAGGTTGTTATCTATCAATAAAACCATTGGATTTTAATTAAAGTGAATTCATCGATTTTTATAATCTACGTTTTAGATCAATGAATATTGGATTTTACGGGGCTTTAGCATATTATATATGTGTATATTTAATGTGATCCTAGAGATGTTTTTTTGCCTCATCATCAATCAGATATTTATTTCTATAAAAAAATGAGTATCTATCACATCCGAATAGGGTGATTGTTACACCAACATTAACTGGGGAGATTTTATAAAAGTATCTTCAATAACTAGCCATAATATACTAGGGGAGATCACCAATAATTTTCATAGTGTTGATTTGATAGATTAAGATACATATTATGTAACACTTCCTCTTAAAGTAGATATTTTCTAGTTTGTTTTTCCTAATAATTTCTAATTATTTACACCAATGAATGAAATAGAGTTGAAAATTGACCTTATTCAAGATATGAATCATGTATAAAATATTCCTTAGAGGATAGTTTTTTCAAAGCTATAAGGGTAGAAGGCTCAATATAAGGATTCAGAGGAGAATGAATGAATTTAACAAGGAACATCCCCTTACAGTGCTCTGTATTGCCCACTAAAATAGTAGAAATATTATTTTGGTTATTCCTAGATTATTAAAGGATTAAAAAGGTGATGTTTTATAACCAATATCTTTATCCTCATATCTATTAATTATTTGATAAATATAGAGGACGTAGGTGGTTCTATAAGGAAACCTAGATTCATGTCTATCGCTAGTTTAGGGTAAGTAATTTAGATATTTCCAATAAAAAATTAACGAGAATGTATTTCCTATATGATTATCTCAATGTGACCCCTTGAGATTTTAATATATGGTTAAAATTAAATAATTCAACGTGTTCAATTGATTTATCTACATGCAATATTGTAAATAAATAAAACCGTGATACATTTAGCTAAAATAAATATATTTCAGTATTATTATTATAAAATAGTCATTAAATTAGAGGTATTTAATAGGTATAACCACTTTATGAAATATTTTTTGTAAAAAAATAACGTATACATTTAAAATGAATAAAATTCAATTACTAAAACTATGGTGACTCATATTATTATTTTATTCATAGAAATGTATAATTCTAATTATAGGATATTTATGTTATATGAATTTATTTTCTAGAAACTTGTAATTAATGATTTTATAATATACTTTATGAGAATAATTTTTTAATTCTTATTTAATCATTAAATGATAGGAAAGATGAATGAGAATGGTAAATATTCTACAAATCAATTTGAGTATAAAATTAGTTTTAAATTGTATCTCATTTTTTATTTAAACGAAATATTTTAAATTTTTTAATTTGAATTTTATTAAATTTAAATTATTTTTTTGATTTAACACTTTAATATTTTATTAGGATAAACTATTGTTATTTTTCTGAAAATATTGATTTTTTTTGTGAATAGTGAAAGTACTATTTTTACAAATAACATGAGTTCTATGACTTCATTAGTAATAACACTAAAATAGAAAGTCATGAAACATTTTCTTATACCAAATAAGTATTTTAAAATAAAATTTATATTTTTATAAATTTTTAATTAACTAAAAAATATTCATTTTAATAATTAAGTTATGCTTTTAATTTGTCTTTATATATTACACATTTTAAAAAAATATATTTATCTCTTTCTGAAAATTAACATAATGAAATTTATTTTGAATTTAAAATCATTTGGTATATATTATGTAATAAATACAAATTTATTTTATATCATAAATGTTAAATTTCTTTGGGGAAAGATAGGTACCTTAAAAAAAGGGGTAAAAATGGGTTTAATAAAGAGGGAAATACCAAAAACATGTTTAGAAATTTTATGGTAATGGCTAGCTGAGGGTTTTATCAACCTTATCCCTTACCCTATCCATTAATTCCACAATTTTTGATCTAATTTATTTGATATTGACATCCCCTTATTTAAAGGTTTTGGGTATTTACAAAAATGCCATCCATTTTTATTTATAAAAGGGGTACTCCTCTCCTCACTTCTCGTGACAGGAAATATAAATAATTTCATAAAAATCTCTAACCAAACCACTATAAAAACATTATGTAACCTTTAATATGTTTTTTATTATAAAAAAACAAATTCTCAAAGTATTAACACGCTTTATTAAAGAGACAATCCTTAAAGTGAGGTATAAAATTCTAACCACTCCTATCTCATTTCTATTTATTTTAGGTGCATTTAGTCTTACCAAAATTACATGAAACAATATTAAAATGATAAAAAAATAATCATTATAATTTTTTTATGTTCTTGTTATGTTATAATCTATAACCACCTTTCCCATTTATGTTATGAAAAACAAAATCACTATCCGTACAATGGGCAATATATTGCCTTCATGACACAATGTGTTTCATTTTAATTAATTTACTCTCTTGGATATTAATAACCAGAAATTTCATATTTATATATTATATTTATGAAATATTTTACTTTCTTAGATGCTAAACCTTACTAATGCTTCTCCCTAATCCATGTAAAATGAATTCATCTTCCATTTGTATGTGTGGACTACCAGCTCCATGAAACGATTGAATTTCATTTTTATTTTCATCACCAACTGAGGTGAATATCTTGATAATTGGTTTAATGCATGAATATTATTATTATTAATTATTTAAAGTGCTTAAAATACAAATTTTGAAACCTTTTAACAATAAGAGTAATAAACAACCTTGGTTAATTCAGTCGTCCAAAAGCGCATTCAAAGTGAAAAATTGATTTCTTTGTACTACGAAATAACATTGTATTGGTTATATTATTCTATAAATTAATTTAAATTCATATATATCTCACTATTAATCACTAAATAACTTCATTATTATTCTATTAAATTTATATAAAAACTAAATCACTTTATAATCATTTATGAATTTTGGTGTGTTCTTGTTTCGGTAGGTTTATCCACTTACATGTGAAATGACATGAATTTATATCATGGATGACTATGAGGTTTTAATTTCAGGTAGAATATGATATATATAAATAAATAATTATATTTTTTAAGTAATTAATAAATTATTATTAGACACTATAATTAAGAATTATCTTTCGTTCGTTTATAATCATCGAAAATGGTGATCATCAATTTCATCGGTATGGTTGGTAACCAAAAATTCCCTAGAATGAAATTATAATGTTTTAAATATCAGTAAAAATCTATTTCATAACATTTAATAATTTTTTAATGATTAAATATTTAATAATAATTAATACCAAAACTATACTTCCAAAACTAGCAACAATGATCAAAATCATTAACACCCAATATTGAAAGTAGGTAAAAACTAACAAATATATATATTTTTTAAATTAGTATTACATTTTTTGATAGTAATGAATAAGTTTCTTGTTTTGGTATGTAATAAATATAATTTACTTATTTCATATTTTTGGTGAATGGGAAGAATGAATAATGACATATGAAAGGGTTTTCATCTTTAATTTCTCTCTTCAAGACATGTTGGGTATTATGCACCTAATTTAATTTATAGGGTGTATGTAAT
This sequence comes from Viscum album, assembly GCA_963277665.1. Lineage (NCBI taxonomy): Eukaryota > Viridiplantae > Streptophyta > Magnoliopsida > Santalales > Viscaceae > Viscum > Viscum album. The sequence goes on along the minus strand of OY728142.1, from coordinate 1,774,098,635 downwards.
AACTATTTTAGATATTATATCATATTATAAATTTTATTCAAATTATTTATAGTTTAATTTAAATATCCCTCTATCTTTTTTCATAGGTTTCGATGCTTCTAAAGTCGTATGGGAAATTTTCCATTATTTTCAATTCTGTGAGAGCTATTTGATATTCTACACCATGTTTCTATTTTATATGGGGGAAAAATACACCATAGACATATTATATCATAATTTATTTTCATATTATAAATTTAAATTACATTCATTCAGTTCATTACATTTTTAGTTGATTGATAACCTCCCAAAATGTAAGTAAATTTTGTAACTCAAATTTAGATTCCTTAAGTAACATTTTTATCACGACTTTTTTTATTACATGGTTGGGTTCTTCCACCCTAATAATTTATTATATGTTATTTTATGTTTTAAATTTGTAAAATTAATTTTAATACAAAGATATTTTATAACTGTTTTTCCAATATTGGTTCTCAACAAAGGTATTTTTTCAAATATTGGAAATTATTTTTCCTTTCACATTATTTTTTCTTTTATTTCGGTCCAAATTTATCCTAGAAAAAAGTTTTTACTTTTAATGCCAATATTTTGTAATATTATTTTCAAAAGTAATTTTTTTCAATGATTATTTAATTTTTAATTTGAATAATACTTAATAAAGTTACCTGTAACTCCATCTTTTACAACAATGTTTAAAATTGTGTCTAAAAAGTCATATATGTTTCGAGTTGTCTTTTACATTTAATATTAAAAAATATTTTAATTATTTGTTTTTTTGTTACATGATCTTCTCTCTTATTTATATTTATCTTATCGAGGATTTAACTGATTGTATGGAACTATCTAATCCATGACCGGTTCATGGGTGGTATCGTTGAAGATTTCTTCAACTAGGTTGTTTTTCATATATGTAAACTCAATTCAATGTTTCTATTGTTAGAAAAGGGATATATAATTTTGAAACAATCCACCTTATTTTTATAGGTATATTAAGATCACTTTATTACAAAATTTAATTATTTGTATACTTATTACTATATAGAGAGGGAACATCATAATTTACATCATTAATAATGGAGGAAGTTCACCTAAAAAAGAGTTTATTTTTTAGTAGGGTATGTATTGACATTTCTTATCATTTTTGATTGATAAGTTAGGTTAGATTACACATTAAATATTTTTATAAATGATTGGGGATGTATTTAAATTCTATATTCTTGTTAGGACTATAATGACTATTATTGGAAAATTTAATTTTATAATTTTTATATATGATGTGTATTGGTTATAATTAGGTGATATGTGGGACCCACCTCTATATAGCCCCTTGATGTATTAATATGTGTCATGAGACACATAATTTTGGGTTTTGGTGTATACTTCACCCCAAATCATTGTAATTTCTCGTAATAAGGTGTCAGAAGTATGTTTTTAAGGTATGACATGATGCATTCCATAATTATGTGATCAATAGTAATTCTTATTCCTATTTTAATTTATTTTCAATGATAGATAATTATCATAGATTCTCTTGATAATGAAATTATACAAATTATTTATTCCTTCCATATTATTTATGCCACGTGTTTTTTTGAAAACATTATTTATATGTTTACATTACTAAGTGTTTAAGATTACCCATTTTTATGGTTTCTATTTATTTGGTTTTGAATAAAATTACAATATGCGATATATATTACACCCATATTTTCTCTGAATTTTTATTTTTTGAATAAATTAATTTCTTTGATGGCTTGAGTTATATTAAACACCATGTTAAGTTTTCATTAACCAAAACAACGGTGTAACGCCCCACCCCTACTAATTGGATTGAGAAGTGTCAGGTGGTGTTTACAACCATAGGTGACATCCCAAAAATACCAAAGGCTAGAAATAAATTTCGAGGGATTTATAAATAAATGGGGGGATATTTTCACTATGAAAATAAATAAACTGAAACATGATAACCATATCCATCCACCACAGTATGATACATGAGTACAATGTAACAAAACTCAAATTTTAGAAATGAAAAAAACAATATTATAGTATAATGTGGGAAACAAAACCAACTAAACTCAATGGAAAAAAGTCATAAACATAGAAACTCCAAAGATTCACCATGATCCATATAAAAAATAAATGCCCAATGTATCACAATGCATCACTTAATAAATGATATATCTTTACTTTAGTAGTGTTTCAATATAAAAAAAGTAAAAAAAAACCAAAGTTCCCAAGAAGGGGGTGAGTATAAAACTTAGTATATCTTCCCCAAATTACTTCTGAACTCATACTATTATGATAGAAAAAGTTAGGCCACAAATATAAAAAAGTTTTAAAAAATTTAAAGTAGTTGATATAAAAACCAAAACCATTTCTAATATTTTTCCACGGATAGAAAGAAAATATTATTTCAAAAACATTTATCAAATTTATTTATAATAGCCCATTCCATTCCACATATCCACAGACACATGCCCATGTGACAGTTCCATACTCTAAGAGGTCGATTTTCCATCCACAAAGTTATCACTAAGTTTCTAATCTCTCAATTATCCAATCAAAAATTCCCCTTATCAATGATCACATCTCTTGTTCCCTAATTGTACATTACCCATATTTAGGGTCACGTAAAAAGCATTATCATACACCAACCATGTATACCCTAAACTGTTCCAAAACATCTTAATAAAACATTTCTTTTTTTGAATAAAATTCCCTAAAAATTTCCATGCATCAAACTCAATAATAATTTTAAAACCATCATTTTAAAACCATAAACCAAATTCAATTTCCACCAAAGGAACTAATTTCCAAAATTTCACAGAACCATCAATAAAGTAATTTCCCATCAAGAATAACATTCCAATTTTATAATTCAATTAAAAAAACAAATAATTTGAAAAAAACTTCATCTTTTAATCAATAAGAGTCTAGACTGAAGCCACATACCTTGAAAACATTGGAAAAACTAAATAATGGAACAAATCTCAAAAAATTGGGATTGAGACTCAAAAACCATCCTTTGACCTTGTTCCCTACAATCTAAAAATCATATATTTTTATACACAACATCAAAAAACAAGAATATAAACACAATTGATTATATTATTGAATCCGAGAGAGGAACTAAGAGAAAAACTAAGGAAAATGATGAAGAATAATCACTTGACAACAAATCCAGCCTCCAACGCAGCTACGTTTACCTAAATATCACTCTAGGATCAAGATGAATGGTATATAGATCCTTTAGAAGGAAAATTTTTTATGTAATGGAGAAATTAGTGGAAAATTGGAAAAAATTAGGTGACTCAGATTAGATAAAAAAGTCCAGAGAAAAACTTTAATAGTATACAATTAGGGTGTACATCTAGGAAAACTGTGTGCTAAAGATGAATGATCCACTACCTCTAAAAACCCCTGACATGGTTGGATCACACGGTTAGAAAAACCATGTGAAAACTATTATAAACCCCTATTTCCAATATTGCATGATTTCTAATGGGTAGCCATACAGTTTGGCCAAATTGTGTGCCTAACCATGTGTCTACCTACCTCCCACTTTTTCAGTTGAACCATTCCATGAGATGATTTTCATGGTTTCTACTAACCATTCATAAACATTATAGCACTATAAAATCCCCAAAACATGAAAAAAATACTCAACACCTCCAAAAAATTATCCCAATTACATCATATACATGAATTCATAAATAGAAAATTAATTCCATGAAACTGGAGTTCCTACATTCTCCCACCATTGGTATTTTCATCCCTAGAAAGTTAAAAACAACCATTATACTAAATGAGTAAGGGCCATTTCTCAACCATTTGCTTTTCATGTTCCTACATTTATTCCTAAATCTGTTCATGTTTCCATGAAACCTATACTGTACCAATTCTATTTTAATGAAATAATTTTTCTTATGTATCTACAATCCACACACGACCATGAACTAATACAGAATTCGATTGTAGGTTTGCATGATCCCATCAAATTGCATAGTTAGGAGTAGGTTAATAATTTTTCAATTGATATATATAAAGCACTTTAGGAACTAAACTGATATTTGGTGAAAAATACTACAAGTATTCCACCTTAGTAACTCATTCTATTATCCCAAAAGTTCCTATGTATCAAGGATGTAACTTTACTTGCTAACAGAAATGACAATTATCAAGCCTTAGATAGATTCAAAAGAAAACCTGGTCACTAAAATTGAATGATTACGGTCATCAATGATAATCCTCATATGATTTATAAAGACTTTGAGATGTTTCCATCCTCTTCTTGATGAACCAAATCTTCTATTTTTTCTCTTACATAAGGCCTAGTCTAACCATAAAAGTCCTATAGATTAACACCAAAAAAATTGGAGGATGTCTAGGAACCCCATACAATGATTCAAAAGGAGACAAATGTATCTAGGCATGATAACATTTATCTTATGAGAACTTCATAGATGGGTTTTTCTCTTCCCATGAGCCATAAAAATACATTAAACAAGTCCAAATCATGTAATCCAATGATTGTATAGTTATTTTTTATTTTCCATATATTTGATGATGATACACCATTCTCATAGTTAAATAAGTCCCAAGTAATAGTTGTATGAATTACAAAAAATGATACATAAAACTCAGATTTCTATATGATACTATTAAAACTAATACACCATGAATTTTTTACTTTTATTAGATATAAATTTTTTAAAACGTTTTAGACCATATGATATTCATGAATAGGGATGAAATGGGATGAATTTTTGAGATGATCTACTATGTCCAATATAGAATCGTGTTTATAAACATTGCATGTGAGACCTGTTAAAAATCAAAATTTATCTAATCCAATTTCCACATGGGAATCTAAAAAGAATAAATTATACCTGAATGTCACTAGGGATCTAACATAACCTACAGATAGGTGAGGCACCTCATAAAAAATTCAACCAATTTTTTTTCATGTAAACCCACAAAAACTAGGATTTAAATTCATTATAAATATTTTGTATTCAAGGATAAGCATCCCATCTCAAATGGTGGAAAGAATGAAGTGGCTTTTAATGACATGCTAAAGGTACCACCATCCAATTTTGAAAATACAAAATAGATCCTCTTTCATGCTTCCATCCCTCAATGGTCTTCCCACCATTTATTTTTTAACTCATATAAAAAATATTAAGAATCATATTTTTTGTTCTATTTAGGATTTTTAATAAAATAGTTAACAAAACAAATTGGATAAAAAACACCTCATTACCTTGGTATTCATAGTCGGAGTGCGTGCCAGCAATCACCAAAATCAACTGACATTAATCAGAAGCCTCTTTTTTCAGTTGAAAATATGAATATAGAATTAATGCATCTTCCACCAAATAGCCTTTAACTTGCATACAAATCATGTTGAAGTCGAACATCTGAAGGTCATCCACCTAACTTACTTATCTCAGATTTGAATCCATTTATGAGAAATTGTGTTTCAAACTCTTATGATCTGTAAGAAAAATATATTTCTCACCAAAGTGGTACTGATGAAATGTATTCAATGATGGCACTATAATTTATAATTCTAAATTTTATGTTTGGTAGTTCTTATCATCCAACCATGACTACCCTGATTTATAAGAAACAACATGGTCTCCCCGTATGAGAACACAACCCAACCCAGATCCCTATGAATCATAATACTCCCCATAGAATTTTGATAATTCTAGAAATATCAATATTGGTGATGATTTAAGGTTAAATTTAAGCTCTATTAAATACATATAATATTTATTGTTCTATTGGAATGAAAGAATTTTCCTTGTCAAGGATGTCATCAATGAAACTAGTCATGAAAATTAATAAAAAAAAGTAGTTAATAACTAGATAGGTCACAGAAACTGTGTATCTAAAAGAAAATATTTGGAGGTTGTTAATATATCACAGCCTCAATATATTATGGATCAATAGAGACCCCACTTTTAGAGAATTTTTGGACAAGGAAATGTACCTATTTTATAAAAAATTAACACTTTGAAAGTTTTTCATATTGATGATGATCCTGTAAGATACCCAACATTATTCAATCTATTTATCACGCTAAATTATTTTCATAAAATGCATAAATATGAAATTCACAAAAAATACCATGAAAGAAGCTATATTTCTATGAAACATTTGATTCATCAAATCCAAAAAAAGAAATATAATTATTAAGAGAAAAAGTCATAACCAGATAATCAAAATGTCCATGTCTATTCCAAAAATATCTTTTGGAAATATCCTCCTTTCAATCCCATAATTGGTGGTAATCTAATTGCACATCAATTTTACAGAACTAATGATATCCAGTCAATTGATGAAACATATAAAAACTTAATGGAAGAGGATATTTATTGTTAACTATAACTTGATTCGGTTTATGATATCCACACAAAGATGAAGAGTTACATACTTCATTTTCACAAACAAAACGGTTGCTTCCCACAAATATGTACTTGTTCGAATGAACCTTTTTATTTCCAACTATTAAAATTTGATATTTAATTACATTAATTATATTTGTGACAATATATAAGACATAAGTGAGATAATACTGGTCCCCAGTAAGATATTGTGAAATCCCAGACCTGGATGCTACTAAGCAGTGCTCTGAGATCGATTGGCCACAAGGCCTCAAGCACATCTACCAAAATGCCAGATTCCATCGACTAATTTTTGCGGCCTTGGGTGCGTCTATGTAGTGAATATTCCTTCATTACCAATTTAAAACTTTTGTAAAATCTATAGATAACTATTAGAAGCAGTAACCCAATTAATAATCATTAAAAACGTATATGAATAACCAATCATTGAATAATAATCAAATGTAGTAAGCTGGATCATATTCATTTGATGAAAAGGTACTGCCTTTAAATAACAAGAAAATGTGGGTACAATAAGAATTTAATACCCGCTATTAAAGATAAATAATAGGTAGAAAAGGACCATAATTCATTCCAAGTATCCCAAGATCATATCCTATTATCTACTTCTAATCCTTTATTATAAGTCAACCAATAAGTCATGCATCATTATGAGGACACATCCCCTTATCAACACATGCCAACATGTAGTATTTCTGAGTAGAATAGGAATCATAGATAGGGTGTGAGATAAATCTCAGTTGCCCACCTCCATTGATATTTATAAATATCCATTCTATTTATGTAATATAGATGTGTACAAATATAATAATGAAAAGACGTAATAACAAAATTATATGGGTTGGCTCTGGTTCCTGATGGAAAATAGGATGAAACTATATGATTCAGCCGATGTTGGTATAACTATAAACTTGTATCAATAGAATTAATGCTTGGTGTCACATTTATAAGGGATGGCATTCCCTACATCACAATAGGAAACAAGATGCTCTTCCTAGTACCATAGTATTAAGGGAAACCATTCCCAATCTCACAATAAAGTGATTCCATTCCTGGTATCACGATATAGGGAATCCATGCCCAATATCAGGTATATGGACTTCATTATTGGTATCATAGTAAGGGTATTTATGCCCGTATAGTATGAAAAGGGATATCATGATCAAATAGTAACATAAGGCACACCATTCCAATATTGTATAACATTTATATATGGGTTGTATTCCTTATTTAGATACAACTATGGTTATAATTCCCATTTTGTTTATTTGTAAAGGGTCATCCTTCCCATTTTGTATAATACATGTTTAAGGTTTGTCATTCTCATTCATTCTAATTCACAAAGGACATCATTCCCAGTTTTTATAATTATTAAAGGTCATCCTTATTTTATATAATATCATTGATAAATAGTTATTTCAATAATATGAGCTAAGGTTCAATCAATTTCTCATTTACACATAATAATGACAAGGGTGTAACCATTTTCCATTTAATTAGGTGATGTGGGATCACCACTTACCCCTATTAAATAAAAATTTTCCCATTCCAAGGCAGTTATCCATGCTACAACACAACATTGATCCATTAAAAATTTATGATTTAATAATTTAGAATTAAAACCAGACACTTGAATAATTTCTTTGCAAAAATACTCAGAAAATCCAATTACTCATAATAATAGCACACCCAAAAAAATTTATCACTTCAAGGAAGACAATTATTGACATTAAATGGGTTCTAACATGTCATTAGGTTCCATGCATGGAAAAAAAATTCAAGGAAGATACAAATTAATGGGAAATACACTATGAAACCAGTGCGAAACACATATCAAATGTTATAGAAAATCAGAAATTAATGGATAATTAATAGAATACATACCTCATTCTTATACAACTCTCCTCATTCAGTGTAGACCCTTGATTTGGTCAATATTTAGAGAAAATGGATGAATGGATCAATGAATGGAAAATTGGGCATATGAGCCTCAACCTCTATAACTCCAATGATAGAAAGAAAAACAGAGAAGGGTGAAAAAAAAGATATTACTGGTGGTTATCCAATGAGACCTATAGAATATGAATCAAATCCAGAATCAAGAGTTATTAATAATCCTATATTTTATTGTATGAGAGAACAAATGGGAGGAGGAGCCCATTTCACCTAGAAATGATAGTGAAGAAGATGTGGGTATTGATTACAAATCATTGATTTTAATTGGGTCATTTAAACAAAAAATCTAGATCACATGGTTTTTTAATACAGTTGGCAAAACATTGAACTAAATGTGTACCCTTCCCTCCTCCAAGGGGATCCCCACATGATTCATGCACACAGTTTGACTATCCAGGAAAAAACCATGTGATATGCCTTGGCTAAATATTTTATGTTCTCCCGCACAGATGTGCACCCCGTGATGCATGGTTTCTCATGATGTGAACCTCTGGACATAGGCCGGGAAAACCTCACACAAATATACCAAATCTTGCATCTTTTGATACATGATTTAAACTAACTCTACTACACATTTTATTATCTCCAAAAGTTTGTGTTTGGCACCAAAAAAGCCTTGAATATCCTCAAAACATACACAAAGTCATTAGGAATCTACATTAGGTCCAAATAAAATTATTAGACTGAAATTAAGAGGATCTATACCTCAAATTATGATCCTGTTATTATATTCTTCCCCTCTTAAAAGAATTCATCCCCGTTTTCACCTTTTAAGGGAGGAAGAACTTCATCTAAGAACTGTTCTGGCCACTGATCATTTACGTTGTCCTCTCGTTACCAAGTCACATCATGTGACCAAAAATTCAACTGTAACACCCATAATAACGGGACATAATATCCTTATAGGTACTTTATGATATGATCAATGATGTGCATCAGATAATCCTCAATAGAAGCATCAACATATAGCTGATCATATTTAGGATGAAATTTTTGAGACAAGTCAACATGATATCGATGAAGCTATAAAAATTGTAAGATTTCATGCATGGGAAGATACCCATGAGGTAATAAAAATTGATAGGATATCATCTTGATTCCCTCTATAATAAAAAAACCCAACAAAGAATAATGATAACCACCCTTTCCCTTGTATCTATCTATTCCCAAGTTTGGTTGATACCCATACGAAATTACAATCACCAACTTCAAAGTATATAGGTATTCTATAGTGATTAAAACAAGATTTCAATCTATATTGAGATATAGAAACCCACTTCCAGATCAACTAAACATACTCCAAATTCTTCTATACAAGACGAGAACCTAGTAGCACTTCCTCTCTTGACACTGTCCAGTATAGTGGGGAATGACATGACCTACCATAAAGGGCCTCAAAAGGATCCATCTGGATCTTCACATGATAATTTTAAACATTGGAAATATCATTGAAATGGATGTGATCCTCCCAAGAATCCCTAAAATAAAGGATTCATGCTCATAACATGTCCACTAGAACCTATATAGTCCATTCCAAATGTCCATTGGTTTGAGGGAGAAATGCTTTGATCAAAAGCACATGTGTAACCATAACATCCAGAAACCCCTTTCAAAACCTCGATGTAAAGAAAGAATATCTAACTAAAATGATATTGTGAGGGACCCCAATCAGTCATATGATCTCACAATCATACAATATTCCAATATCATCAACAAAAAATGTCCCCTAAATAGGAAGTAAGGGGGATAATTTCATTAATAGATCAATAACTACCCAAACCATGTATCTACCTATAGGAAACCTCAATAAGATGACTAAAAAATTTACGACAGGGGATAATTGGTGTTCTTCCTTCACCTGATTATCGGTGGAACTCCTAGTTATAACACCTTTATATTATAATTAATCCTTGGACACCAATGTTTTCAGTATATGTCATGATACAACTTGAAGATAATTGGTTGAAATGACCACTATGAATTTTGTGACCCCCGAATCTTCTCATATATCATATCCATGAGAGCCTATATATGTCCACATAAACACTAGATTTAATCATCATTGATAGGTTAACTCAGAGATGATACATCCCCATCCTTACTCTCTCGTAGGACCAGGCCATCAGGATCAGGAAACTGCCTCATCTTCACATTCTCCAAAAGTGTAGAGGTCAGTGATAGTGATGAAATTATGAACTATAAAATATGGTACTAAACAAATATGTTCATGTCAAAAAACAAAACCATGATCTTTCATTCACTACTGGGGTCCTTGAAAACCTCTGTATGAGTCTTCCTGCTCAGATCATTGGAAAATGGATTATCCTTCCCCAGCATATAGGCAAGCTCGATGTCATAGGGATTTAGATCTTCATCCCAAGTTCACTACCTATGATTTAACTATCACTATGAAAAAATATAACTGAGGTTATATTGGTCAGAAAACACCTCAAAATATTCCCCTAGATGTTAGTTCCTCTAAAAACTCAAGTCGTGTACCACAACTGCTAACTCAAGATTATGTGTCAGGAAATTTCACTCATGAGGGCTCAAATACCATGATATATATGGAATTAATCTATCATCCTCCATTAGAAATACTCAAATACTATTACCTGATGCATCACAATGAACTATGTAGAACCTACCCATCTCTTAAAGAATTAGAATCAGTGCTGAAGTCAATCTCCCTTTCATATTCTAAAAGGATGTATTGTAGGATTCAAACCATTTAAACTTCAGGAATTATTATTAAATCCTATAATAAGGGATTCAAAGTGTGATAAGTCCTTTATAAAATGACTGCAGTAAATAGATATCCCCTAAAAAATTCATATATCAAAGAATTTCATGGGTTTCTCTTACGTAAACACAACTCTCACCTTCTTTGACTCACCTGAAAATCCTTCATTTTTTATAATGTGACCCAAGAAATGAACCTTGTTGACCCAAAAATGACATTTAATGATTTAAAAATATAGCTGGTTCTTTCTTAGTGTATTGAAGAAAATATCATTATGGATGACATGGTCAATCCTATTATGAGAATACACCAAGATGTTATTTTTAAAGGCAAAGAAAAAGGAATCGAGATAGGTATCAAAAACATATTTATTAAATCAATTAATACCGAAGGTGTGTTCGCAAGATCGAACAACATCAACAAATAATAATATAAGTCATATAGACTACGTAAAGATATATGTGGAATATCTAAAAGGTCAGAATCAAACCTGATGAAAGCCTGATCTGAGAACTATATTTGGGAATACCATCAATACTTTGAGCTGGTAAAAAATATCATCAACACAATGTAAAGGATATTGGGTTTTTACTATATACTAATTCAAATTATGGAAATCCATGAAACTCATGAGGGCTCTATCAGCCTTCCTAAGAATGTCATCAAAGCACGTTGTCTTGTGGATAAAGAGGGTGAAAAATAAATTATGATTGACTACCTCATGATGATAGTCCTTGGACTAGTGTACATTCACTAATCATATACCCAAAGGTGTATCAAGTGTCCGAGCGCCACAATAGTAATAAAAATGATGTCCAAGACTCTCAAAAATATGCATAGATGTGAAAGAATGTGATACACATATATCAAATTAGGCAGAAATGATAGTAAAGACTACGAGAATATCACCTGGATTGGTAGATAGCTCAGCATCTTATGCCTCTGTTATATGTTGTACTAAAGAGATTTGTCTGGTTCCTTGAAACTATGTTACAACATGACTACACGAAGCTAGTCTCCTCTGCTGGATTGGTATATCTAAATCCTAATTACCATGGCCACAACCTTGTCCATTTCTTTTATGACAAGTAGTACTCTAGCTATCTTCCCAGGGAGGAGCTACCAAACCTACACCAGAATGTGGAGATATAATGAATCCTCCCTACATTACATATATGGGAAGGTCATTTGAAAATGTAATAGATTCCCCACTCAACTATAGCCTTGTCACTTGACATGGTCTTTGAGACACTAGGGCCACTTATTCCCCAACTTCACACACTAATGAGAAACCACATAACTATCTATGGTTATCAACTAACTACAGCTTGTCATGGTCATAGTCTCAAAGCATCACTTCCAACCTTTGGTTGATCCACTAAACTTATTGGGTTCTAAACTACCCAAGATCAAACCATCTACTTCTATCTAGGTTAACATAATGATAAGGTCCTGGTTCACTATTCTAGATATGATAGTCAACCAAAAAACATTTACCTGAGATTGAATATGATTCATCAAACCATCCTCCAATCATCTTAGTCCCACTGGCTTCTCAGTGATGTAGATATTCGAGAAGAATTGATGTTATATAAAACAAGATTAATATTAAATGACTATCATTGAACACCTCCATAGGTTTATAAAAAACACGACATGATCTAAACTATGGGTATATAGAATTAAATCGTAAAAGAAGATCGAATAGAAATCGATCCAAGTCGCTTCCTGATACTGCCCATCATTTTTTAAAATATCCCAGTAGTTATTCACAGATCCTAAAATATCATAAGTAGAAATATTTACTCTCCTATTAGAAGGTGTATCTAGATGCTTGAATATTCAAATGACTATATCTAGTCATAAAAACTATATCCCATGGTCCACTATCCAACAAAAAAATTGGCATATTTTTCTTCTCAAACTCCTTAGTCAACTCTCCCTTAGAAGAGTTTGAGCACAGAGCTACTGGGAAAATCTACATAAACCCCAAGAAGTCTCCTAAAAACCAGTCATCATCACTCGTGTAGGGAATAGGAAGAGGTTCCACTACTGTAGGTATAACAGGTGGCTCTTGTCACACCACCTCCAGGGAATTTCCATAACCACCATCCCGTGAGAAAACTGGAGGTCGTCATTCTGGTATTTCTCCATAGTAGCCAAAAACATGCCTTAAACATTGTTCTATAATCCCATAAGCCATAGATATCAAAAATAGAACTGGTAAAAATCATTTCAATGTAATATTCATACCCCTCTTCCTGCTCAATGAGTTAGGTCTTGGTTATAGGAACATTTATATAGAATAAAAAATATTCTGGTTACTTCCCACTACTATGGACAAGACTCAATCATGCTCTATGTTTTACTATTTCAATTTCATTTTTAGATTCATATTTATATAATTATTCTCTTTAAATAGTTTAAATAGTTAGTTCACCACTTCCAATCCATATGGGTTGATACACCTTACAAACAAAACTGTGGTGTCAACCCAATCCATACAATAACACGTTGGAGTCCATGTGACCAATGGTCCATGACTCAACGTACCATAGTTGACTACTCATGGTGTTTGCTATGTCCTATGCAGGAAAGCACTATTTGGTTATGGAATGAACTCTAAGTACCAACTGTGTTATCTCAATTAACAGTAATAATCATTAGTGAATAACAATTATTTATAACATTCAAGAATTCATGAAAATCACATATGATGAAACTAACACAATTCTCCTATATGGAATGGCATATTCATGGAAATTGAATATCCTATAAGGTTTCAAATATGATGCATGGTCAAATATTCCATTATCTCATCCCATCAGGCCAAGTATTAAAGATAAATCTCAACTATATCAATAGTTATATCACTAATATTTTTCATCGTCCAACGATGGAATCAAATCAAAAGTAATAATCAGAATATAGAAAATAACAATTTTTATCAAGGAAATTAGGATTTTCTTCGTACAATGGTTATCCAATTCCAGGAAATTACATATTACCAAACCCAATAAATCTCTGAATCTCTTGTATATTGTCTCAAAAATATTTTTCAAGAAAATAATTCTCGGATACCACTTTAGATTGTCCCAAAACTAGATTCCACTAAACAGTTCCCCGATATCAGTTGGCCATATGGTATCAAGTGCATCTCCCCAAACACGAGAGGATTTTCACTTGTAGAGACGGAATTGTGTGTGTTTTTGGGGAGATTATACCATCATTACCATAGTAGAAAAACAATATAATACATAGTCAAATAGTAGTATTATAAGGATAAATATGAAGAAAAAACATCCATGAATTACCATGAACTAAAAAATAATTAAAAGCATTAAGTTGAATCATATAAAATTGTTGATAATGTCTTTTGTTTAAAAAACAAGAAAACATGGATAACAATAGTAGGTAATACATTATGTACAAGATATGAAAAATATACAAAAATGAAAAAAATTCTATCAAAGTATCCTGAGATCCTACTGAGTCATTCGGTACTAATCCTCTATCAAATTTCATGAACTAATTTACACATCCTTAATACGACACTTACCCTTATCTAAACCAATATGCATGCAGTCTGACCATGCTCTGTATGATCCTAGAAAAGGTGTGAGATAAATATTAGTTGTCCACTAGCAACACCGTCAATAAATATCTGATATGTGTATATTACATGGCAGTGTGTAGATATAATAAGTAAAATTTGTAATACCAACTGTAAATTGGCCAGCTCGGGTTCCTGATGAAAACCAAGTTGAGATTACCTTCATGAATCCATGATGGTATAACTCTAAACATGTATCAAGTTTCGCAATTCCTTATTAATTAATAACAAGGGATTCTATGACCAATATCATAGTAGTTATGTATGTTATGCCTAGTATCACCATAGTAAGGGATCCCATTATCAATACCAGTGTATTGGGATTCCATTACCAGTATCATGGTATACAAAATCCATGTATAGTATCATGTATACAGATACCATTCCTGGTATCATATTAAAGGCCATTATGACCGTATAGTGTCACAATGGATATCATGCTCATATAGTATCATAAGGGACGCCATGAAAATATAGTATCACATTTATATATGTATCATCATTCCCACTAATATATAACTATTGTCTTCTTACCCATTTAGTTTATTTATAAAGGGTCATCATTACCATTTGGTATAATTCCTGTATAAATTTAATAATGCACATTCAATGTAATTCAAAATGGTATTCACTCCCATTAATTATATTTATTAAGTTTCACCATGAATTTATATCCTATCATTGATAAATAACCATTTAATTTTATATGATCCAAGGTTTAAAACATATCACATTTATGTTTAATAATGATAGTGGCGTAACCATTGTCCATATAATTAGGTGATTTGGGCTTACCGGTAACCTCTAACCAATTCAATTAATTTTAGGAAAAAGGTGTTATCCGTGCAATATCACAACATTGATCCATTAATATTTTATGATATAGTAATTCAGAATTAAAACCACAAACTTCAGTAGGTTCTTTGGATACAGACTTAGGAAATCCCGTTATGCATAAGGAGGGACCATCCAAAATGAATGTCTTACTCAAGTGTAGAAAATTATTTAAATGGGTTCTAAAATGTCATTAGGTTCTAATAAAGGTAACCAGTTCAAGGTAGATGCAATTTAAATGGAAACACGCTGTGAAACCGGCGTGAAAAACATATCACATATTATAAAACATCAAAACATGTGGGATAATTAATAATCTAACAAAATTGTTCACATACAACTCTCCTCATCAAGTATTGACCCTTGATTTCTTCTAGGTCTAGAGAAAATATAAGTATAAATCAATGTTATGAAAATAGGGAATATGAGTGTGTACCTCAATAACTCCATCAAGAGAAAGAAAAATCAAGAAAAATGAAAAGGGAATAAAGATATTATTGGTGGCTAAAAGTGTAATATTAATATTACATCAAATCACAGAGTTATCATGAATCATATATTTTTTTGGAGGAGATATCAAATGGGAGGAGGAACCCACTTCCCACCGAAAATGAGAGAAAATAAGATGAGTGATAAAAACTATACATCATTAATGAAAAATTATTAATTATCCACCAAAATATATGGGTCACATGGTTTTCCGACATGGATGGATAAAGCATTATCCAATCATTCACCCTTCACTACTTCAAGTGGAAACTCGTACGATCCATGCAAATTGTTTTATTAACCATTCAAAAATTGTGTGATATGCCTCTGCTAAAAATTAAAGTGACCCCTCATAGGTGTTCACACCATGATACAAGGATTATCAAAACCATGAACCTCTAGATAGAGGCCTGGACACCTCACATTGTTCTACCAAATTGTGAGGCTTGGGCCAAATTTTTAACTATAACAGTTCGACCAAGGTTCTTTTCTCTAAAATATGGGTTTGGATCTAAACAAGGCCCATAATACACCGATAATTTAATGAAGTAAATATAAATCCATATTAGGTCTAGATAAAATAACAAGACCAAAATTAAAATGATCTATACCTTTAATATATACCGTATTTTTATAGTGATCAAACTTAAACACCACTTTCCTTGTTGGTAGAAATCTAGAGTAATTGTCCAGAAAAACATCAGTAAAATGGTCAAAAATTGTTGGGAAACCACTATTCTCAATCTCAAACACCAATGCCAATGTTAACAATTCAAAATGGTATGACCTAGTTACAATAACATGTTCTAAATACCCTGATTGACTTCCCTTTATATTCCGATCTATAGGAAAAATATGCTCTATATTGTCCTCAGTTGTAAAACAAACCCTTTGGGTATAAAAGTCAATTTGAGAATTGAAAATTTTCATCCAATACATACCAATGATTATTTCATAAACATCTATCTCAGTCATAGATAAATCCCAAATCAATTCATCTCCATAAAATTTTATAGAACATTCTTTCCACATGAAGGCTCGACATTATATTTTTCTATATGGAGTCTGATGTTTCAAAACAGTTGGCATCATCTCTACATACAAACATAAAAAATAAAAATAATGAGAAGAAGTAAATGAATGGTATGAAATCATATGAAACAATGATTTTATATGGGTAGAATTAATAAGAATCAGACCTATTATAGTTGAAGGTATATATTAATCATCCATGGTCTCTTGATCAAATTCATATAATTCTTATTTGTTGTAGTATTCTCTTTATTATACACCTGATATTATACTGGCTTAGGGGTCATGGTATTCCTAGAATCACCTTGTATTCCTTAGTTCTGGTGATAAGAATTATTCTACTATCCTCATCACTTCCAAGCATTCAAACACTAAGAAACATTAGATGTGCCCCTAGCACTCAACATTGGATCACTGTGACAATAGAATTTAATTTGCCTAATCTGGTTGAAATTGTGAAATAATATAGGTGGTTATACTCAATTTTACTTCATGTAATAAAAATAACCAAATTGAATACATCTAGAATTTATCTTTGGTTTTGCAGAAAGATTCATGGATCCAGTTATCGGATTCTTAGTCACAATACAACCTAATAAATAGTTTCCCATATTCCACTTATTCCCAACATTTGAGTTCTGACCATTTTCCAATGTTATCAACTTACATATTCCACCCATATTTATTGATATATCCCTTTATTCTACTATTTCTCTATTTACCATCTCTGTATAATTCAATATACAAAGAATAACATTCTTCTTGCGAACATTGTACCCAAACCCTTATTCAAAGCATGTTCCTTCGAGGATATATTTTCTACTAATTTGGTTCATATGTGGACTAAATTCAAACATATATCTGTATACTCTATCGCCGAGTGGTTTCCTTTCTTCAATATGAATAAACCTACTGCTCTATAAATTTTGAATGTGTGTGGATATAATTATTTTTTGAACAATTATTCAAAATCGTCCTAGAAATTCCTTTGTGTAATTTATCCAAAAATTTAAAATACCACCAATTTCATACATGATCATCTGGCATGGTCATTTCCAACTTGAATTTCAACTCAACTAGTTTGACTATGAAATAAAAGTTTCAATTCATTATATTCAAACACACCTCTACATTTTTTTCTTTTTGAATCACCCCAATATATTGGTGGATTCTATTTTTGTCATTGAAAAAGAATGATCCACTTTCCTTGGTTAACAAATTCTATTCCATCTATCCATGACTTTAAAATCAAGTAAATTACTCTGACCAACTGTTGGATCACCTTTGGATTTGGTTAAACCACATTCTTATTAGCATATTCGGTTGGTTTTTATGATGCCTAACTTTTAATAGTCTTTTTATCCAAAAGAAAATTCCATTAAGTCTCACTCTCATGCAACTAAAGTCTTATCCATTCTAATTTTTCATGATAGAACATATCACAACAAGGCTTTATAAAAAAATTTCCTCTTTCAAAACATTTATTGAAAATCCCTCCATTATATTAGAAAATTAAATATTTTCAACTATTTTAAAATATCAAAAAATTTCACAAAGCCACAAATCATAACTCAAAATGATTTATTCACTCATAGTGGGATGTCATTTTTATCTATGCTTAAAATGATCTTATCAATAGTAAAACCAATAAATATGAGGTTAAAACACCTGTTACTATCTCAAAACACCCCTATACCCAAATCCCTACTAATAATAGGATGAACATAAGTAGGCAAGACACTCTTTAAAATATACAATTCATGTTTTGATGATCCTATCTACTTGTCACCAATCCAACTCAATGAATAAACTCGAATGTTTTTCAACTCCAGGACCGAAAAAATTGAAACAATTTTTCTCAAAAAGATATTTTGAAAAACCATGATTGATACCATTTTTAACATCCTACCCACCCTCATTGGTTTGAGAATTTATAGGTGTTCTACTAGAATTTGGTGACATCCCCAAGACAACAAAGGATGGAAATAAAATCATGGGGCTTCATAAACAATTAAGGGATGATTTTTCCCAAAAAGAAAACCATACCAAGATAAACCAAGCCCCAAAAAACATTATGATTCATTAGTATAATTTAATTCAACTCAATGTATAACCATGAAAAAGAACAATATCAGAGTAAAAAGAGGAAATTAAAACAAAAAAACTCAATGAAACCAAAGGAATAAACTCAGCAACTCCCAAAAAGATCAAATCTCTTAATCCACAGTCCATACCGAATATATCAATATGCATAAAAAAATAAATTACACACCTTTTTTTTACTTGTTTATCAATATAAAACATCTACAAAAAAACGAATTTCCCAAGTAGGGGGTTAGTATAAAACTCAGTAAGTTTTCCCCAAATGTCTTCTCAACTCACACCACTAGGATATAACAGGTTACCAAATTTTTATAAAACAATTTAAAACAATTTAATTTAGTTGATATCAAAACCAAAACCATTTATAAGAAAAAATAATTTAATGGATATTATAAAAAAATATCTTAAAAAACATTTTCTCAAACTTATTTAGAATAACCCATTCCATTTGACATATTCACACATGCATTCCCAGGTGGCAGTTCCATACTCATGAGCATTCTACTGTGAATACACAATTTTTTCATTAAGTGTACAATCAACCACTTCCCCAATGGAAGATTCACCTTATCCAGGGTCACATATCTCATTCTTGAGTGGTTTATGAAACTTATTTTGGGTTAGATTAAAATCATAAACTCACACCAAACATGTAAATCAAAAACCATGCCATACCATTTTAGTAAAAAATTTCTTTTATTGCAAAAATTAATTAAATATTTTCTATGTATCAAAATCCAATCATAATTTTACAACCATTATTTTAAAATAATAAACCCAATGCAATTTTTATTATACAAATGAATTTCCATAATTTCATAAAACAACTACTAAAGAGGGTTTCTATCAAGAATAAATCATACCTTTCACAATTAAATTAAAAATATTCAATCAATATGAAATCTGTACTTCAATTTATAATCATG
This sequence comes from Viscum album, assembly GCA_963277665.1. Taxonomy (NCBI): domain Eukaryota; kingdom Viridiplantae; phylum Streptophyta; class Magnoliopsida; order Santalales; family Viscaceae; genus Viscum; species Viscum album. The sequence goes on along the minus strand of OY728142.1, from coordinate 1,774,078,523 downwards.
GGGGTTTCGATAGAGAATCCATCTTCCTCACAAACATTGGTGAAACCAAAGAACTACACAAAACTCAGAAAACTCAAGTTCAATCTCTAAAAATATTCCTTATATCTTTTCCCCTACCATCAAAAAATATTATATCATCATGATTAGAGAAAAAACATGAATATATTCCCAAATATTCGATCCATGAATCCAGTAGAGGGAAAATGAAGAAAATTAAGGAAAATTAAAATGAATGATCACTTACCACAAAATCTAATATCCAACCTAGCTAGATTCAACTCAGAATCACTCTCAGATTAGAAGGAATGGACTATCCTGCCTTTGGAATGAAAGGGATTCGTCTTATGGCATAAATAAGAAAAAAAAGGTATTGTGGTGGTGATTTGGATTAGATCGACAAAATATGGATATAAAATTTAACGGTGCATGGTTTGGTCTCATGATTAAGAAAATCATGCGCTAAACATGCATGAACCACTTCCTCTAAACACCACTCGCATAGTTGAATTGAACAGTTGAAAAAACTATGCACCAACCATAATAAAAACCACTCTCTAAATTTTTATGGTATTCCGTGGGTGGCTACATGGTTTGACCAAATAGTTCTCATCACCATGAACCAACCCAATTCCCACTATTTCAGTCACACGATTTCCTAGGATGTGCTACACTATTTCTACTATCCCTAGTCAAACCATGCTCCTTAAAAAAATACACCAAAAGTTTTCCAAATCCTCCAAACATCATTAAAAATAACCCAATTAATTTATATATAAGAAATTCAAAAATATAGGGTTAATTACTAGAAATTGGGGGTGCTACAACTAGATTATCTTTCTTTACAAATGACATGAAGTTTTAAAAAATGATATATTAATAATATTGTTTTTTAAAATCAATCGTTATTGCATAAAAGTCAAACATAGTTATTTGAATATTAATAAAAACTTTTATAAATTAATTTTAATGTTTTAATAATGATAAAAAATGTAAATAATATTCAGTAAAATATTTTAATGATATGAAAATACTATTTTCACAAAATATGATTTTCGTTTATTTTTTTGGACATTAATGAAATTATTTTTTCACAATTTTATAAAATTAATTGGATAAAATAAGATTCATTTTTGAAATCACTATGTAAAAATTAGCTCTCAATGAATTTTTGGGATTTTTTTGAAATATATTTTTATGGATAGTGAAAAATAAATTTTAAATTAATATATTTATAAATTCAAATTATATTTTAAATTTATTTTAAAGTAAAGTTAGTTCAATTATACATACTTTAATCTGATTTAGTTCATTGATTTCAATTTCTTATTGAATTTTGATATAAAAACATTTAAAATTTAATCATTTTCTCATTAAAAACCCGCTTTCTCTTCGCGTCTGTAGGATTAATATTAAGTGAAATTTTTTCTGCTTATATGAATGGAATTTTAAAATTATATTTTCAATTTAAAACGATAACAATTTATATTATCTAGTTAGTATGATTTTATTTTTACCAAAATGAATAGTTGAAATGGTAAACATTATTACAGTGGTTATGGAAAAAATGGGGTTACCATGAGAGTTAAACAAAATCGAAAAGGGTTAAAATAACCCCACACTTTTAAAAAACCCATTTCATGGCCATATATTTTCCTTTTCCCTTATAGTATGAATAATTTTTTATTACTGGTTTAATGACCTTGTCCTAGGTGCCACCTCAAAGTGCCCCAAACTCGATTGGTCACATAACCTCAAGCACATTTCCACAAATTCCAGAGGATGCTGACTAGTAGAAAGGGACATGGTTTGATAATATAAAGACTATGACCTCATTGGAATATTATACACAATTTAAAAAATTAACAAAATGTAGTGGAAGCAGTAAAACCATACAAAAAAACATCAGAATGCTGATTGTAATAAAACTACTGGAGCACAAATATAAATGATTCATGTCACATGTGTCTAGGAAAGCTGCCAAAAAACCCAAAATGGTAGAAATAAAATACTAGAACTAACATACAGAAAAGTAATTAACTCCAAAAACACTACAGGCCTCATGTTGGTCTCATTCTCTCCAGCTCCAAAAGCAATCAAGTACCTAAAGAAGAAGTGTGCTTGACCTTATCTATACATGCAACCATATAATCTATTTGCATCAAAAATCATGAACCAAACAGGGTATTAGATTAATCATAATAAAATACCACTAAAAGATATTAGCCTAACTTTCAGTGAATATATATTGCAGGAAATATGCAGAAATGAAGCAATAAACTAGGAAGTACTGAAAAGTAAATAATTCTACAATTTTCAATTACAGTTATATCGATTTTGTTAATTATTCAAACCATTTAACAATGAATCTTGGGATACAACCTAATCTCTATATCCCTTCATGTATGAGTAACAACAGACAGCTCAAAAGACCATCTACACAAACAAGTAAGAGTGAGCCCAAGCTTGTGCTTTGTCTTAGAGGCTCATCAAAGTAATTCAATTATCCCAAAAACCCTTGGGGAAAGCTCTCACGATCAAACTCCTATGGTTTAACATAGGAATTGAAAGATAAATTGACTGTAGATACCCGAAGCTTGACGTGCATGGAAATTACATTACTTTTGTAGAATACTTATTACATAACAAAAACAGACACGAAAGGACTGTAATAGTTTAGTGCCTTTCGAAACATGGAACATAATCTTCTAATCTTGGTGAAAGATCCTAAACATCTCCCATAAATATCTTCCCTTTTTTTCTTACCTAAAACCTTTCCTTATATCCTGGGGAAAATAGAACATAAAAAGGGTGAGATCAAATGCTCATTAAGGGTAAGCATGGATAAAATAAAACAAATCATATACATTTGAACTTCAAAAACATGAACATAATGTTTAAACATCAAAAGCTTGAGCAATGACATAAAACATGGAAGTACGTAAGGAATAGATATGAAAGGAACATCAATCATGATAAAATAGCATGGGAATAAAACATGTAATTGTGGTAGCCATTATGCACATGATATGATTTCCATAGTAGCCAATACATTGCTGCCAAGACCATCTTAGTGGACAAGGTCCCTTTCTGAATCGAGTTCACTCCTCGTTCCAGTCCTGTAACACTGAACCAGATTAACTTTCCATTCTAGCCATGTCTATCTCATGAGATATAAATATTTACCCAATGCATTGAAGGGAGATATAGGTCCCACCCATCTCATAATGAAATCATTCTTACTTGTGCCACAAAATAAACATACATAACCCAATAAATAAAATGGGTTTCATAAACATCATCCCATCATCACATAATCCATATAAAAAATGGATATAATTTCATAATAAGAAAATTGAAACCATGTAAATCATAGAAACATGATACATCCAACATACACATATGAAATAATGTCATCTTAGATGAAAAATGGTTTTGATAAAACACTTGAAATGAATTCTTGAGGAAAATATCATTTCTTCTTCAAAATCATTCTCTTTTCACAAAATGTCATGCAATTTTAAAAGAAAAGGATTTTGTTGAAAATAGTAATGAAATATTTTCGGTGAATCTTCATGAAAATAAGGCTTTATAAAACCATAAAAATCGGTTCGTGCCATATAAGTTAAAAAACATTCGTTTCATACTTTTGCCGGAAAAGTCAAAAAGTACCTCGTAAAATAATGATTCCATACATACCATGTAGTAAAAGTCAAAAATGGGTAAAAAGGAAATTAAACATACATGAAATAATTTTTAGGAAACATGGAAATGGACGAGAACAATAACCCTGGTAAATACTTACGAATAAACAATCTCGGAGAAGAATGAGATTGGAATAATTATCCCTTACCTTAGGTCCGATATGATTCGTATGGATCCGAACCTCCTGTATAATGATTTAAATAATGTCATTGACTTATTAAATAATCATATTCATTGTTATGATATCATATATGTTTCACTTATGACTTTATATTACCCGTTCTTTTGTAAATTCAATGTAAAAGCAGCGTTTTGGGTAAAATAATTTCATTTTTCGTACGTGTTTCGACATTTCATTATTGATATTATTACTTATATCCTGATTTACATAATTACAGAATGTAAAACATGATTTATATATAATATATATTCATCATATACATATATATTATAGATCCATAAAAGGAATGAAATACACCGTTCATGGAGACGGTAGGTCGTACGTACGCATGAACACTATTTTCGTTTCCTTATTGAATTGAATGAAATTAAATAGATTAAATACATATATATACATAAATACAGTAGTATTATTATTTCATATATTTCATTATTATTCATTATATATACTTTATAATCATTCTTGAATGGTTAATCATGGAAAATGAATCTCATCGCGTTCGTGGAGACGGTATTCCGTACGTACGCACGAGCGATGATATCATTCCCATGATCGTCGAATAGTATTAAAGTTTATGTATAATATTATATAATCAATATAACTTTACAATAATTATATATATTCATTACTTTCACCATTATACTCATCCATGTATGGTGGTGGTGGAAAATAGATTACACCACGGCGTGGAGACGATATTCTGTAAGTACGCACGCGCAGTGATTTCGTTTTTCGTAGGATGGATAGATGGTGTAATATGGTTGTTTAATACTTATAATAACATATAATTATATTACTGATACTGATATTATTACTTAATAATGAAACAACAAAAGAAGAATAAGTGGAAGAAGAAATAAAGTTGAAAGAATCGGTAACAGACATTACCTCTTCTTTGAAGCGCCTCATTGAGACTTCCACTTAGGGAACTAAAATTTGTCCTTGAAGAATACCAGGACCTCTATGATGTTTCTAGATAAGTGGAGAAGATAATTTGGCAGGGTTTGGCCGAGCTTGAAGGCTCAATGTGGTGTGAGAAAGAGAGGGAGGAGGGGCCCTTTTATAAGGGAAGAGAGGGGCACCTTTGGAATAACTAAAAACATTATTTTATTATAAAGTCATATTCCATTCTTAATAGCTCCAAATTGATTTATTTCGAAGCTAAGGTGGGGATGGCTTGAAACCCTCTCATAAAATATAATTTAGACATGTTTAGGTTCCTATTTTGACCTTATCATTTATATTGATCTTTAAGTTAAATAATTTTACTTTTACCGTGTGTTCTTGTTTTCTTACACTATAAGGATAATAAACATACTATAACAAGCTAAACGAACCCCAAGTGGTTCATTATTAATATATATATCCTTATCTAAGTCATTTTGTCGAACCTTAGATTTTTAGGAATAAAATAAAAATTAATAATATAATATTTGTTTTAAAAACTATTTTATGTCAATTTTGACACTATTTGGTACATGATTATTATGAAAATCGTAACAGCATTATTAGTTCACAAAAAGTTACATAAATCAATAATAAGATGTCATATTAACCTAAAAAATTAGTTTAATTCATAAAAAGTCTCAAATTACATTTATTTGGGTATTTATAACATCAATTATGTCAATATTTTATTAATAAGATAATTACTGCATCATATTTGTGTCATAAATAAATTAAATTATTTAATGTCTAAAAAATAAAAATAAAATAAAATTATGTAGGAAATAGTATTATCTTTCTAATGAATATTTATAGTAGAATTTATTTTATGTATAACCATATATTAAAAATGATTCACTTATTAAACATTGATTTTAACTATTTTAACCCTTCTTTAAATAAATTTATATTAAATGTCCTAATCTAATCCAAGTGGGCCGAAATGGTCATATATTATTACAAAGGTTGTTTTTGGTTTAATTAAACTTATCCAATAGAATTAGGACATGTGTTAGGGTAATAATAATATCATTTTTACCCTTAATTATCCTATTTACTTTTAACCGTGGTAAATAAAAGTAAAATGTAACTATTCACCAAAAAATATTTTCATCTCATTGAACCAAATTTTAGTCCTTGATATTAACCGTGTCTCTCCGATTTTCAAAATTCCACTCAAAGAAGCGGTAAAATTAAGTTTTATGAAAAAATCAGTTTTTTAACTACCACTTAGTGGTTTCGCTATTCATTAAAAAATGAAAGTTTCCAGAAAAATACCAAAAATTCAGCCTAAGAATTATTTGATATTACAAATTAAAAATTGATGTCTATTTTCCAAATTCACAACATACAAGAGGAATTATTTAATTTTAAATTTAATTCCCTTTATCAAAACAAATAGCGTGTTTTTATGAAACAAAAACAATCAAAAGATTGATACTTGTTTATATCCAATTTCAAAGTGAAATTAATTCCAATGAAAAAAATTGGATTAAATGTTAAAAATATATTCTAACTACACTTTAAACCCAATTAATAATATAATCTAACAATATAAATTATTGCGATGAAAAAAGATGTTTTTAATTAAAATATAGCGTGTTTTTACTATTCATTAAAATATGAAAGTTATCAGAATAATATGAAAAATTTATCCAAAGTAAATTTTTATATCCTGATTCCAAAGTATAATTTTATTTTGTAAAATTGAACTTATAGTCAAGTCAAAAACAAGATTTAACGTGGGTGCGCCATCAAAAGTTGGCAAAACTACATTTTTTGAAAATTACTTATTTTACTCGAAAAATTGATTTTGTTCTCATACCATGTTCTATAAAATGTGTAGGATGATTAATACTATTATAAAATTCAAAATGTAGTTGATACTATTCATAATGGGTAGTTTATATAACATATCGCCGTTTAGCGAAACTCAGTATTGCGTACAACACACGCTATCGTGGAAGGTCGTGATTGCGTGTAATGCAAGCCAAGTCAGGGATGCGTGTTGTGCAAGCTCCTTTTGGTGTAGCGTACAACAAAAGACATTAATGAAATTAAAAAGAATATTTTTCATAGAATCTCGGGGTGTTACAATGACCACCTGGGAAGCTCTCATGGTCAGTACCCCTAGGTTCCAATGGAATTTAATAATTTATACATGACCTCCAGGTAGCATTCAAGGTCAATACCTCTTGGGTCAACATAGTATAAATAAAAATAAACAACCTATGAGTGGATATCACAGTCAATACGCCCTGTTTCAAAATTTACATCAATGATCCCACGGTCCTATGTAAATAAACATGGAAACCATTGATGTTTTCCAGGTCTAAGGCCCTCATAGTCCATTAGAATATATGCGTGCATACAACATTCATTAAATCCTCAACATATAATCCAAACTATTACATGGCTCAAATTTAATCATAGAATAAAAACATGCATCAGATATAAGTAATCATGTCCATCCAAAACAACTCGAGGCATGGAAATATGATATGGCACATAGGCAACAGAGTCCAAATGGCCAATGATAGTCAAAAAAGGGAACACACCCATGGTGTGTCCCATAATAAAGGGTATAAAATCACATGCATAGTAAACAAACCTTAATCGAAAAACCAAACCATATATGGCATTTAAGAGGTTAAAAATCTCAAATATGAAATACCCCAAACTTGGTTATTCAACACTTTCCGAACATATAATAGCAAGACAATCGACAAAAGGAACTAACCACCTACCTTGATGTTGTATGATGAACACTCTTGAACATAAACCCTTGAATCGACATAGAAAATCATAGATAAATAAAAAGGGTAACAAAAATCAACCCCTGGTTATTGAACACTTTCATAACATATAATATTCTTCTCACGTATGTCTGCTGACACACATACACATCCATGAAAACAGAACACCTCATCATCGCCTATGGTCCACCCTAGAGTAGGGTTCTCTCCTAACACACTCTTTTAAAAGAATAGGCCTTTGGAATATGATAGCTACCTCATTCACACGTGATCCAAAAGAGTATAGGAAATAGTGATAGTAGAAAGAAACGTCTTCCCCTCTCTTTCATGCACCTCCAAATGTATCTCAGAGAGTAGATCCATAAGCTTCCACTCACTAATGGCCTTCTAAACTGCCTATATATGAGTCATCTTGCTCAACATATTAGCCACTGCATTTCCTTTCTCAGGTATGTAGGAAATCTCAAAGTCAAAATATTGAATGTACTCAACCCACATTCACTATATCACGTTTAAGTTATGACGAGTGAAAATATAATTGAGGCTTTTGTGGTCAATAAATACCAAAAAATGATCTCCGAAAAGATAATTTCTCCAACAGTGTTAATCATGCACAACTATATACAACTCCAGATTTTTCATTGAGTAATTATTCTCATGTGGCCTCAAATGCGAGACCCGTACACAACGACTCCTTCCCCCCAGAATAAGCACTTATCCGAACCCGATACCTGATGCATCACCATAAATGGGGTAACTCATGCCTGTCTCTAAAAAATTCAATTTCAATGCAGATTTCAATCTCCCTTTCATCTCCTAAAGGAATGAATAGCATGAATCTATCAACAAGTACTTTGCACCCTTCTTAGTCAGGCCCATTTGTGGTGTTTCAATGCGTGAAAAGTCCTATATAAAATTTCTGTAGTAACTGGAAAACCCCATAAAACAGTGTACCTCATAGATGTTTTTCGGATTCTCCAAGGAAACTATTCCTTCAACTTTCTCTAGGTCTACAAATACTCATATCTCCAAGATAACATGACCCATTAAATGAATCTGGTCAATCCAAAAGTTGTATTTTGAGATCTTGTCATATATTTAATGCTCTCTGGGTGTACTCAAAACAATATCAAGATGAATGGAATAGTCATGTCGAGTGTGAGAGTACACCATGATATCATCCACAAAGACTACCAAAAAATCCTATTAAGGATGGAACACTCATTTTAGAAGTTCTATAAAAACTTCCACCCCATTCATGAGACCTAACTACATAACTATTTATTTGTATAGACGATACCTAATACGAAAGGCTAAAATAAGTATATCTAATGGTTTAATGTGAAAATGGTGATAAATTAATCTCATGTAAATCTTTGAGAACACCCAGGATCCTCAATGTTTATCAAAGAAACAATCAATATTGAGCAAGGGATATTGGTTCATAACCATCAACTAGTTCAACTTCCGATGATCTAAAAAAAGTATACAGGTACCATACACCTTATTCACAAAAAGTAGAGGCGAACCCGAAGGAGAAGTACTTGTGAGGATTAATCCCTTTTCCTGCAACTCATCTAACTTCTTCTTGTGCTTTTTTGACTCTGGTGTAGCCATCATATATGGAGGATTAGACACTAGTGCCACTCTTGGTTGAAGACCAATATAGAAATCTACGTCTCTCTTGAGAGGTAAACCTAAAAATTTATCTATAATGACATCACTGAAGTGATCCACCACTGAAATGATCCACCACTTGAGGAAAGTCCACATGGGAAGTCCCCTAGTGATTTAGATATAAACTTGCAATTTGGGTTGTAATTCTTCCAAACCCATGATGCTCGGGTCCTGATCTTCTCACCTGGACTAACAATTCTCCCTTTTGTAAAATGGATTTTCCCTTTGGTGATGTGAAACTCACCCTAAAATGATAACAATCAAAAAAATCCAAGAAATTGTCCAACCTGTCCATTCTGAGACTGACATCAAAGCCTGTCAACTCTAAGATATAGAGGTCCCACAAAAAAGTTACACCCACTGAGCTCAATAGGGTACTCCTTGCACTGACGTACAATAGCTATACTAATTACCAGTAGAATTTCTAACATCATAACATCCTCATAAGTAAAGATACAGGGCCCAAGGCTCTATGTAATGGAAAAATATATTAAACTATGGGAAACCCCTATATCAAAAATACTAGTAGCTAAAACGGAGGAAACTTGTATCATACCTCAAACTGTAGAGGTTCTGAGATCCTTCTCTTACTTGGTCTTCTCTACTACAAAAGTCTAACCTATATCGTGGCCCTCTGACCCTGACTAACCACCCTAAGCTAATTCACCACATTGTCGCTGAAACCTTGCCGACTGGATACTATAGACACGACTACCTCCTTGGCCTGAATGGCCTGACAAACACCAGCTCACTGACCGAGGGGAAACTGGTGGTCAAAATATTGAATGTGAAGGCATAACAGATCCCATTTCATAATATAATGGTGAGGGAAAATGAAAAAAACACTAAATATGATGCATATTGCCGCAAGTACGACACTAAACTGAGCTTTTCCGGCACTGATGTCTCGTGTTCCCACTCTTCCCGCACTAGTATCACCTCACATGGCTACCTGTAGATGCATAATTTCTATAAGAATCACCACATGAAGGATCCCTATGGATCTTCCCACTATCAGTCGAAGGAGTACCTACCCTGGATGTTAAACCGACATGGCTCACAACTATCAAATCCCTCCAATTTCACTCCGTAATTTGTGCTTGGTTTAATACATTCATCACCAAATTCATCTTGAAGACTTTATCCTACGACTGAATTTCATACCTAAGACCATAGTCAAATCATCTAGACAAAGATAAATCATCACCTCCCAAAACAGTTGTGAAGCGCTGAAGATATTTAAATCAAGATGTGTTGTCCATCACTGAAAGGGTTCCCTGCTCCAAATGCCTGAACCCTCTGGATCAATAGGACCTCAACATCTCAAGATATAAATAGTCATATAAGGATATATAAAACTCTTTCCATACCATATCCAGATAAATTCCCACCTATGAAAAAATAGCCCACCATATCTTGGCAGAATCGCGTAGCATGTATGTCATAAGCTTCAACCTCCTCTCAGGAGGTGTCTCCAGCTGCTCAAAGATAAAAAGAATGACCTTCAACCATGACTATGTAGACTATATTCCACTATCCCCTACGAATGTGGGAGGATGATGCTGCTAGAAAACCCTCATTAGCTCTACCATTAATGGGGCAGGATGAAATACTCCCTGAAAAGACTCCATCATCCTCAGAAGTCCCTCACGAAATTATGTGTTAGAACCTATGTCTGGTATAATAGCTAGTATCAAAACATCCATGATAGTAGGATCTACTGTTAGTCCCTGATCTACCATTTCTGGTGTCAAATCATCACTCTATGCATGGAATATAACCAGATAATGTCTTGGTGGCATGAATCTGTAAGATCAAGTGCACACCTCAGTTAAGGAATATCATGGACTGCAGCTTAGACATTCTATATTGAAACAAAATAATAAAAAGATTTAGTTTTTTAAAAGAATATGGTCACATGGTGTGTAGAAAAACTACACGACGTGTTCCCTTAAGCTTTAACATGGGTGTGTGCCTCTATCGACTGGGTCATGTAACACCCCATACACACGATGTGTTCTTCCTGAGACACGACATGTACTTGAACTTTATCTACTGTCAAAGTTCTTTTACACGACTAGAACTACAAGGTTATATCTGAGGTAACACTACATGGTGTGTTCACCTTGGACATGATATGTGATACATATGTTCTAACTGTACACGCCGTTAGTCGCACGGTCAGAGACATGATCGACTCTACATGACATTCAAGAATGGGACATGACATGTACAACAAATGTTTTATCCACCTGTGTCTTTAGTCACACTGCTGGATTCAAGGCCTCTTTGACACGACATGTACCCTTAGTAGACGGCATGTTCTACCCAAGATTCCCAACCCCATGTGTCTTCTCACACATTCTGTCACACAGTAAAGAACTACACAACGTGTACATACCGTACATGACATGTACTTAAGAAAATTTGCTTCATCCAAAACAGAAGAACACAAGGCTTGTGTTCATAAAACCACACACCATGTTGTCTGGGTTTCTCTATAGTAAGCCACTAAAATTTCTCTAGAACCCTGAAATACATAACATCTTGTCCAAGGAATGACAAATTCTGACCTGTGGGAGCCCATACTCCACTCAAATCTGTGTTTTGAATCCTTTTTCACATTAACTTGACCAAATTTTAAATAAGGTTCAAACAAGATCCACCAAATTCTGATACAAGAGATCCCATAACACCATAGGGACCAAATTTTGGAATCCATCCAAATGAAACCATACATATATCAGTATCCTATAAAAATAGTAGGTATTCTATCGTGGAATATATCACAACGACATGCATATATAGCACACCATCTATCACAACAACATGCAATCAAGAATGCTCCCCAAATGGCATGATGAGAATGCATGATATGTGATCTCTAGCATTTGCCTATATGATTCATGATATGACATAACCTCATATCATTGGGTTGAAAAAGAAATAGAACCATAATGATATCAACAATAACAACAGAAAACATCTGAATCAAACAATGGTGAAATACAATCAACTATAACAATTGTGAAGCCTCAAAAATTGCAATATTCAAGGTAAATTGGCTTTTCCCTATACACGGGTTAGATAATCATGGGAAAAACTTATTACCAACTACATATTCCTTCATATCCCTGTCTATATGAACTAAATAGTAAGATAATGCAGAAAAGAACCCCTCAGATACTACTTTGTAACGTCCTAGTCCCGATTGCCACACCAAAGTGCCCCGAACTCGGTTTGTCACATCACCATAATCCCATTTCCCCAAACACCAGAGGTTGCTGACTAGTTGTGAGGGCCATGGTATGATAATATGGAAACTGTTGAATAATGAATCCTGGTATCTGGACAATGATCCATATCCCTCTCTGTATTAGTAAAAACAGATGTCTCAAAAGACCATCTAAACAAACAAGTATAACCAAGTCCAAGCTTTTTCTTTGTCTTGGCATTCTCGTCACATTCATTCAATTATCACAACATCCTTTGGAGAAATCTCTCACGATCTAACCCCTTTGGTTTAACATAGAACTAAAAAAACAAAATGAATACCTAGGTAGGTCTAATGGTCAATACACCTGGGTCCACATTGCATTAAATAATTTATACACGACCTCTGGGTAGCTCCGATGGTCAATACCCCATGGTTCAATGTAGTAAAAATAAACATAGATGACCATTGGTTATCTCTCATGTTAAATACCCCTAGGTCAAAATATACACCAAGGATATCTTGGTCTTATATAAATATACATGGAAACCCCCATATTTTTCTTGGTCCAAGGCTCTCACTATCTATTGGAAGATCTGCGTGCATACAATATTCATTAAAGGCTCCACATGAAAAAAAAACTATTACATGGATCCACTTTGATCAAAGCATAAAAAAAGGCATCAAATATATCCAATCAAACCCATCCTAAAAAAATAACGGCATGGAAACATGGTATGATTCACAGGCAGCCTAGACCAAACAGCCAATAACAGTAAAACAAGGGAACTCACCCATGTGGTGTCCCATAATCAAGGGAATAGAATCTTATGCATAGGAAATAACCCTTAATAATAAAAGAAAACCATAACAGGTATTTAACAGGTTCCAAATCCAAATTACGCAATACCCCTAACATGGGTATTTAACACTTTATGCATATATAATCCAAACACAATTGATGAAATTCACGAACCACCCTAATTGATGTTGTATGAAGAACACTCTTGAACCCCGACCCTTGAATCAGCCTAGAACAATGTAGATATATAAAATGGGTAAAAAATATCAACACTCAATAACTTATGAGAGAGGAGAAATCAAGAAGAGAGGATATAGGGGAAGATAGAACCCATCGATGGGAATCCAACAAACCCAATGGCTTCCCAATTGGAGCTCATACAGAGGAACAACATGGGTTCCATGTTAATGGCTATATCATCTCTCTCCTGTACAGAACACGAGAAAAAAGAAGACAATTTTAGATATGATATGTGCCCCACTCTGATTAATCAATTAAAAAGAAAATTACATGGTGTGTTCATTTAATGTAAATTTCATGTACTAGCCTCATCTCACTCCCACTTTATATAGTCTACTAGGTCAGCTACATGACCATGTACTCATCTGTTACACGGCATGTACACAACTACCCATGAAAACCTGGTACACGGTGTGTATCAGGATTACATGACGCGTACTAAAGAAATTTAGTTTTTCTTCCTTTTTCCTCAAAACAACAAAAAATAAAGATACATAACTGAAAATAAGATCCAGTTTCTTACAACTAGATCCTTGTGACATGAAAAATTGTGGGTTTAATTCATTATTTCCAAACAATTCAAGTGTGCCACTCACCTCACTTAATATTAGACACCCATAATCCTCTACTATTAACACATTCAGACACATTTAGCTCAAAAAAACCTAACAATATCACTTTACAACTTACCTCCATTCATACAAGATGCCTTAGTTTGGATAGAAGTCCCTCCTAGGAAGGGTTTATGTTCCACCTAAAGAGGATATTCAATGAAGAGGCCACTTTCATCAATGAGTGTTTTTTTTATTTCTACATTCACCCTTAAATATTGATTATACCGTAAAAATAGAATAAAATAAGTATTTTAAATATACATAGATGTTTTTTTGTTATTGTCATTTCCAAATACCATATTTATTCCTACTATTGGATTTCATAATCATTACATGTGTATACGATGGACTAACACCTTGCAATCCATTGTCATTTGTTTTTTCATTAAAAACATATAAAGGATGGACATAATGTTGTATTAACTATTTTTATATGATATTTATGATATTTTTATACTTATCAAATTGTTCTATTACACGTACCATTATACTCACTAATTTTTGTGAATACGTTAATGTTTCTCAGGTGTATGATGGACTACTGCTTCACGAAGTGCTGTGATTCGTTAACGATTTACATGAAAGGTATTAAGGATGGTTTTAAGGAACATCTATTATATATATGAAATTAAAATTCTTATTTAAAGATAAAATCCCATATACCTTTTTTTCTTACAATCCCATATGAAAATGGAAACAACATTCATGCGTACGTATGACCTACCATCTCCATGAACGATGTGTTTCATTTTCTATAACTAAATTTCATTGATTAATATAAATACATATATAATAAATATATATGATATTTATATCATTGTTGGTATTACACATATTATGAAATAATAATCAATGTAATATTAACAAAAATTACAAATCAAAACATATTCGAAGAACAATGTGGTTATTACCCAAAACATATGTTTAACATGGAATTGTTAATAAATGGTTTATTACAAGTCAAAATAAAATAATATATGGTATAATATATATAAATATTATTATATAATATATCTATAATAAAAAAATATTTATTATATAGGAGTCATGAATGTGTTTTATGGAAATCAAGACTGCAGTTAAGAGTTTTTGTCTCAGTTTTCCTTCCTTTAAAACTACTTTATGTTATGCACATAAACAATCTCAAAATGGGTATATACATCCCCTTTCAAAATTAATATCTTGAAATAATAGATCTTCATGATATTTTATGTTCCATTTTATGTTGTTACTTCATGGATTTTTTATTCAATTTTAACAAAGTGGCTAGCATTTTATATCAACATTTGTTGGGGTTGTTTATGATTATGATTCTAATGATAAAATCTTATAATAAATACATCAATAACTCATTAATTTTATTATCGTATATTTATTTTTTATTTTTTAAATTAATATTACCATTTTACAACTCTATAAATTTAATATAATTGAGAAAATGTTTTAAATAAAATATGACTATATTTCTCTCTTCGGTCATAAATCCATTTTCTTCCGAAGCCATTTTTTCTACAAATGTTTTCAAAAATGTTTTAGTGTTATCTTATGGTATTTAGTTGATATTTTAACAATGTGTTCCTTTTTAAATTTATTTCTTAAAGGAATATTCATGTCACTTTCCAAAAAAATCCCATTTGGATTTTACCAAAATGTGACAGGAATATTTTTTTAACATGCCCAACATGAATAAAACATCCCTTCATCAAGAAAATTATTTTTATTGAATCATAATTTATATGTTTTCAAGGATATTTTAAGTGAAATAGATTTTACAATTTTATTATGTTTTAAAATGTGTTTCTTAAAGACGAAAGGGTATTTTCCTCAAGAAGTGGAATAAATTATTGATCAAAATCATTTTCCATATGTGACATTGATTTTCCAAAGGAATTAACGGTGATATGATCCAAGAATACATTTCATGTTATTTATTTTAATGTTTTATTTTTATGATGGAATAATTTTTAGGAATCCGTTTTCTATTCCATGGGTTATACGATGATATAATTCTTATGAAACCCTATAATGGCTTGGACCTCTTCGGTCCATTGGATTATGAAAATATAGAGTTTGAATTATTACGGGAGGTCATGGGGACTTGTTTCAATAGTTTTCACAATTTTAAAATTTTTAATGTTTTTAAACGTTGAATTTTGGTATTAAATCCTATCGGTCCCTGTAGTGAGCCGCTGGTGGGGAGTCGCTGGCAGTGAGTTGAAAAATGTTCATACACTAAATGATCACTCATCAAAAAGTAGCTCATCGAAAAATGACTCGTGATGGTGAATAATGTTGGTGAATCACAATGGTAGTTCATGACGGTGACTCAAAATGGTGACTTATGATTTTTTCTCACAATGGTGACTCGCGGTAGTGACTCATGATGGTGACTCAAGATGGTGTCTCATAATAGTGACTCTCAACGGTGACTTGCAGTGGTGGCTCACAATGGTAGCTCTCCAATGATGAATTCCAATGGTTACTTCCTATAGAGACTCACATTGGTGACTCCCAATGGTATCTTTCCAATGGTGAATCACATCGGTGATTCACAATGGTGAGCCATTCCAACAGTTTTCATTTTTTTCTAGTCTTTTAGGTTTTCCAGTTTTTCCCTTTTCAGAACATTCTTTGATGTAAAATGCATGTAATGCCATATTTAAGTGGTTTTTCATCCATTTCAAGAGATATCAGTCATATATTTAAATTACTAAGAGTCTAAGGTATTTTAATTAGTCATTGTTTGTAATCCTGAAAAAATCTGAGCTTAATGGTAAATTAAAGATGAATTGAAAGCATGACCATTTTTTAGAGATTTCTATGGCGGAAAAACCCTTTATTGTTATTATTTAATTCTTATTATACGTTTGTTTGAGGCATTCAAAACCTTTATTCCCCAAGGATTCATGAAATTATGCTGCACAAGTCGGTACATGTTTTCCATGGAGTTTCCTACTTCATGTGCGCCCCTATCTTATTTAAATTAGGAAGTGTTCGTCAAATTTTATTTCAGGTAGGTTTCCTTCATCCCTCTTAATAATGCATCATGAAGGGTGGGTGTATAATTTTTTCCCTTATGAATATAGTTTGATACATATTAAATAAAGATAATTGGATCAGTTTAGGATCAATATGCATGGGATGGAAAAAAGTGATGTATGAACTTCTTGTTATTTTTTTGTGTTTTTATTGAGAATTTTATGAGCTAAACGCAACACTAAAGATCATGGTCATTGATGGTCCTTGGCTAAGAACTAAAAAATTAGCAAGTCAGTTGATTTCTTCTGAACACTTATATATTAAAATTTTTAAATCACATAATCCTAGATAATAAATAGTTTCCCCAGGATAACCTAGTTTTTGTGAAAACCCCTGAATTAAAATGTGTTATTTAGTAAAAGATGATTTCTTAAATCCAGATTTGTTTTATGATTCTAAATTTGGGGTGATGTGTTTTGTGGGATAGTGTGTTGGTGAGTGCGGGGAAGAAGGTATGTGAAGTGAACATGTTTTGATGCATGGATACACTCTAGTTTTCACTATGGTATGCTATTGAATCATATGCGTGTGTTGGTTTAGATGGTTTTGTGGATAGAGTTATTGATGATACATCAACCTGATCATGAAATGTAATGTTAGGTTGAGAAAGTTTTTGATTTTGGAATGGATGAGAAGTGTTTCACAATTGGGCTGCAATCAGGTTGTGTGGTGATGTGTTTTTTGGTGGTTTGTTATGTGTTGTGCTTGGTAGTTTCCTAGATAGAAGTGGAATAGATGAATAAGTAATTGGTTAAAAATTTTTGGAAATGGATTGGGCTGGTTCAGATAATGGAATGAAAAAATGATTTGTGAATAATGAATGGTAATGGTTTAACCAAATTTGGTTGGGAATTGGAAATATGTTGTTGCTTTTTGTGTGGTGATTTCATTTAGAGGTAGCAGCGAAGTTGAAGGTATAGTGAGATGGTTTTTTTGAGAACCCATAGTTTGGGCTTGAGTATTTGGTACTATATCTATATATAAATGTATTTCCTTTTTGATTTCTATATGCACCCCATCCTAGTTGAGCACTATGTTCCAAACACCCCATCTTCATGAGGGAGGGTGTCTTTACCAAACACCTAAATGGGAGGATGGATGGATGACCACTTGATCTTCCCTGATCCTTATAGGTTGTGGTATCCCACTATTCTTTAGGAAGTTTGTGGTTTGTGGGCCCAGGTGTGTGAGAGAGATTTTTTTCCCAGGATCCTGCAAGATGAGATGTGCTGTATTTTTCCCAAGTGACTTCAAAATGAGATGTGTTGCACATTCCTAGATCTTTTTTAGGATGTGATGTGATATATTAATCAGATTTCTATGGGTGTTGTAACGTCCCTAGCCTGGGAGCCAATAAACAAGTTCCCAGATCCGAGTTTCCACATGACCTCAAGCGTGTCTCCCCATAAGCCATAGGTTGCAGGCTAGCGATGAGGGTGTAAGAGACAAGTGGGGAGACTATACCCTCTTTATCAAAGTAATACCCAATAGAAATATAAACAATAGTGTAGTAAATATAAATAATTATGAACATACATAAATAACTAACTCCCAGACTGGGTACAACCACATACAAATAGTAAATATGTCATGCCATGCTACATTTCCAAGTGAAAAAACCCAAAATGAAAGAAAAATGGTAGAATCCCAAAAAACAATTTAGGAATACATGTTTTTAACCTCATCTATACATGTACCATGTCCCAATAAACTCTCTAGTATAGGGCCCTTGCTATTTAACTAACATACAAACATGAAATCTGCTCAGGTACATAATGGTGGCCCGAGTAGGGTGTGAGTATAACTCAGTATTCCACCACCAATGGTATCTACAAAATATCTAGTAAGAGTAAATAGTTCATGAAAGTGATAAATACTGTAAAATTAAGGTAACAGTTCATTAGGTCATTCTATATCATGATCCTTTAAATTATACAACCATTGAATCTAGGCAGATGGCTTAGGCATCACCTGGTTTAATATACCCTTTTCATGTGTTCAATAGATTAGGAATGTTCAATGTTCTCAAGAATATGGGAATGAAATCAAGTCTTATTTCAGTAAGAATCAAATAATAACAACCTCATAATTCTCACCTCAAATCCTTAGTCTAGGTGGAATGCAACCGTAAGGGGAATATAACTCTTTCCCCTTCTTTAACCAATGAATTTACAGGTGGAGCTCGAACATATTTCCTACTCAACCACTGGAAGTAGAACCTCAAGTCTCTACCCTGCCCTAGCAATGCACTTGATCTTGCTTATTTATCACCACCACAAGTAACCACATCACCTCAAAGCATATCCAATATCATTTTCATCATAACAAAAATATCAATAAAAGGGAAATTAATGATATTACTCAATCCATTAACACATTACTTACTTATATCACTTAACTATTTAAACCTAATTCCAATTCCTCATTCCTCTCTCAATAATAATATTCAAGTGTAAATATAATTCCTTACCATATTCCCAATAATGACATTTAACCAAATTACATGTCAACCCCACAATCCATTATCCTTTAACCACAATAGACACAACTAACCACAATCCATTTTAACTCATTACATAATCAAATTAACCTCTTAACTAAGTCTCTACAGCATTATGTGTCAATTTCTCACCTTATATTTCTGTTATCCCTATCTGGAGGGTCAAAACACCCTATCGGTGTCCCTAATTTGGTCATGTCATCCTCCTTGCATCCCATGAGGTGCAATAAGGGTTCAATTAATGATGTAAACACCCAATAAACCACATCTTGTTAATTTCATCAAGAACATATCAATAAGGGAACAAGAATTAATACCTACATGAACAAATATGTGAATAAACTATGGGATATAACTTTTTTACCACCTACCTGGAATATATTTTCTAAAAAACACCTAATCAAGGCCTTATATCCCCATTAAACACACCTTTGAATCCTTAACAAAAAAACTCACCAGAATATAAGGGTTTTAGAGCTTTGAAAGGAGATGAAAAATAAATGTGAACCCTAACACAAAAATAGAAGAAAGGAGGAGATTAGAATTACTTTAATCTTGAATCCCCAACTGACGACTTTCCAAAATGCATAGGATTGAAATAAAATCACCTTTTTGAAGGCCTTGGAAACTTGGATCATCCCTAGGGTTGACAGAGGAAGAAGGGGGAGAAATACAGTGTTGGAACATAAAATCCCATAATGAAATTTTTGTAATTTTCTCAAAAATACTAGTCCTCAATGTTTACCCACTAGGTCTTCCAAACCATGAGAAAACCATGCGACAGATACTATAAAAAATCCCTCTTTGGAATGGTTTTTAGGGACATCCAATTGGTTTTCTAAACCATGGGATAACCATGCGAAAGCCTCTATCCAAGGATATACAGTTACCTAGGATGATCCATATGGTTTTCACTAACATTGTGGAATCCATGAAACATTCCCAAACACTCCTTTTTCTAGTATTTTTCATATCCCGAACCCCCAAAACACCCTCAGGACCCCTTTTGAACATTGGAAAATTAATATTTAACCAATATAAGAAACCTAAATTGAAACATAAAATAATACCTTATGGGAGATTTGGGATCATACAATATCCAAACTTTATGATGGCTTGTCCTCAATCCACTCTTCCCGAGCATTATCGAGTTCTCAAAGAAAAGATATGGGGCCAATGGACCCACATATCGTATTCGATATCAAATTTTTATTCTTGAATGTTCTAATGCTTCCATTGAAGATGAACAAAACGTATAGTCTTTCTTTGTAAGACCTTCTCACCACGGTCCACAACACAAACTAAATGCTCCTAAAAGGGTACATCAAATTCATGATCATCATCCTATATGTTTAACACATTAAACAGATTAGGGTGATTCTATCGAGGTTGTGAATCATGGAAAACATCATGAATCCAACTATTCCTCTATGGAAGTGTGAATTAGTAAGACACCAGTCTGATTCTCTCCACAATATCAAATGGCCCCACATACCTAGGCACCACATTTCACTAATTCGGAATTCCACGATGACCCAACATTGACGGCACCCAAATAAAAAAAATATATCACTGACCATGATCTGAAGAGGTCTACGATGTTTATCTGCATATGAATTATATCAAATCTGAGATGTATCCATTTTTATATGAATCAGTCAAACCTTATCTAACATCTCATGCAAGTGACTCAGTCCTAACAGCTCTGACTCTCCATCTTTTAACCAACACAACAAAGATCTATATAGTCTTACATAGAGTGCCTCATTAGGTTCCATATGAATAGTGTCTTGAAAACTTTTATTTTAGGAAAACCCAACGAGTGACAAGTGTTTCTCCCAAGATCCTCCAAAACATTTAACAAAATCTCTAGAAATTTCATCAAAAACCTAAAATTTACATTCTTATTGACAATTTGTCTATGGATGGTAATCCATACTCAAAAACACATGGGTACCATGTTCCCTATGTATACCCACATAGAAACATGAGGTGAAATGAGGGTCACGATTCGAAACTATGGTTCTCATCACACCATGGAAAAACACTATCTCCCGAAAATAAAATTCTCCTAACTGTTCGATTTTAAAGGTCTCTTGGTCCAGAATAAAATGATACACTTTGTTCAGTTGATCTACCATCACCCAAATAGAATCTTTATATTAAGGCATACTCGGAAGACCCAACACAAAGTCATTCATTACGTCATTAAACTCTGGATTAAGCATTGACTATGATAACCCACTTGGATGCTGATGTTCAGCCATCACCTACTAAAAGGTAAGGCACTGTTCCAAAAAACCTAAAACTTATTTCTTCATCACTAGCCACCAATACTGCCAACAGAGATCACACTACATCTTAGTCAAGATAGGATGAAATTACCATGTTGATGCATGGAACTCTCATATTAACTACTCCCATACATCTACCATCACCACAATATGGATTTGAACATAAGAAACTCCATCAGTACCGAAAATCCATCTAGAATGTTACTCCCCAACTTTAAGAGCTTCCTTCATAGACGAACACTCAGGGTCTACTCACTGACTTTCCTTGACAAAAATTAGGAGTACAGATTCAACTGCTATAGATGCCAGGGTCATCTTTCTGTTTCCATCCTGTACTTCCATGATAATATTAGAAAACAAGGCCATCGTATTCCACTACGAACTATATTCTAGAACCATATTATTTTGAGTCTTCTAGCTTAGAGACTCAACCACACTATTTCGTTTACCTAGTGTATACACCAACTCAAAATCAAAAGTCTACAGGTACTCGACCCACCATCATTGTTGATGATTAAAATCCCACTAAGAGAATACGTACCTAATAATTTTATGGTCAATGAAAACCGTGAAAAGTTCTCCCAATAAGTAATTCCTCTAACACTTCAAGGCATTAACCATGACAGTTAGCTCCAAGTCATGAGTAGGATAATTCCATTCATGTGACCTCAACTGTCTTGAAAAATAAGTTACAACTTGATCATCCTACATCCACAATGCCCCAATTATAATACTAGACACATCCAAGAACATGGCGTACCTCTTACCTAGTTCAGGTAAGACCAAAATTGGTGCAGTAGTCAACCACTTCTTTAGATCTTGAAAATAATTATCAAAATCCGATTACCATTCAAACTTAATCTCCTTCTTGGTTAATCCTATGAGTGGTTCTTCAAAATGCAAAAAATATATAGTGATCCTACAGTAAAGACAAGCCAAACCTAAAAAACTAAAAACATCAGAAACATTCTTGGGTTTCTCTGAAGACACTAGAAATTGTGCCTTCTTTAGATCCATTGACACACCCAACTTAGAAATAATGTGTCCCATAAAGTGGATATCATCAATCCAAAACTGACATTTTGAGAGATTTTCATAAATCCTATCCTCTCATAGTTAACTGAAGATGATGTCTAGATGTTGGTCATGATCATCAAGTGTTCATGAGATCACCAAGATTTAATCTACAAAGAAAACCATGAACTGATCAACATATGGGAAGATTATCCATTTCATCAAGGCCATGAACCAAACTGGTGCATTGGTCAATCCAAATGGCATCACGAAAAATTCATACAACCCTTTCCATATTTGAGAAGTTTTCTAGTGTTTGTCAGAAGATCTCACCCTCAACTAATGGTATCCCAATCTCAAGTAAATATTAGAAAACACTAAGGAACCTCTGAGATGATCAAACAGGTCATCGATTCATGGAAGAGGTTATCAATTCTTAACCATCATTTGGTTCAATTTCTTATAGTTGACAATTATTCTCAATGATTGGTCATACTTCATAGAAAACAACACAAGATATCCCCTTGATGATGTACTAGGATATATAAACCCCTTATGCTATAATTTTTATAATTAAACTTTAGTTCGTGGAGATCTGTTGGCACCATTTGATATTGTGGAATTGAAATTAGCTCATCTCTTGGTAAAAACTCAATCATAAACTCGACATCTCTCTCAGGTGGGATTTCTGAGAATTCTATAAGAAACACGTCCTAAAACCAATACACCATTGGAGGAAAGGCTAACTGCTCTTTCTCCCCATCATCTAACATCAGGCATGATACTTGGGTTGTGAGTTCTCACTACTACTAGAATAGTGACCCTACATTGACCACTCGAGTATCCCACTTACCACATAGTACATGAGTAACTCCATCATGATCATTGAATATTACCTGACATCAGTCACAGTCAATATGGGCTTGAGACAAATCCAACCA
This sequence comes from Viscum album, assembly GCA_963277665.1. NCBI lineage: Eukaryota > Viridiplantae > Streptophyta > Magnoliopsida > Santalales > Viscaceae > Viscum > Viscum album. Next base: position 1,774,054,604 of record OY728142.1, on the reverse strand, counting down.
ATCCATACCTATGAATACATCAAAACACGACATCTCCAGGACAAAAAGATCCCATAAATAAAATATACACCAACCTCTATAGTAGAACCCTTACACTACAAGATGTCCTCGTCTCTTACCCCTAGAAGAGTATCAAGTGACATTACCCCGTGTGAAGTCTCCAGGGTTAATACCAACACAACTACAAACTGAGCATAAAAAAGGGAATGCGTAGAACCTGTATCAAATAGAGCACTAGAAAGCGTGGAAGAAATAAGAATCATAACACGAATGGTAGATGGTCCCACATCACCACCATCATGTGTAGTATGAACCACAAGGAGATGACCTTCCCCTTTACCCTTGGCTCCAACCCGAGTACCCTGCACTACAATGACTAGTTGATCAGGATGATCTCCCCCCAGAGTTTCACAACTTTTTCCCCTACCAGTATGACGTGTGGAACTCCAACTTCCTACCTAATATGGTGTCACAGACACCCCCCCCCCCCAAAACACACTTAGCATCTTCTTCTGACCTCTATCATTCTCTAACTATCATGGGTTCCTAAAAAAACTCTGTATGTATCCTGGCCTTCTGCATGATCGAAACTCGACCAATGTGCGGGTACACTGGTAACACTTGTTCCCCGACCAACAACATGAACTAAAGAATACCAGTTCTCCACCTTGAGAAGCTAACCCCCTCTTTTTACTACTCTGTTCACTTCCACACTATATAAAATTTCCAAAACAACACTTATTACTCTCAGATGTTGCACCACTTTCCCACCAAGCTGGCACCAAAAGTTCACTACATGAGTCTCCTTTCTGGTTCCCCTAGTAGATAAGGGTTTGATCTACCTATTATAAAAACCTTATTAGATAAAAGATATTCACATATGACCTGATCTCATGTCTCAGTTCATTCTAGAAGAATTTCTCTAAGGATACCACATCTCTTGTCAACGTCAAAATGAAGCATCTCAAATCGGTGATGAAAATATCATAGTTCATTACATACATTGTCCCCTGAGTCAACATCATAAAATACACAACCTTCTCCTACCTCAAGGTTTTTGGGTATAAGTTCTCAAGAAACTTCTCCTAAGGATCCTTCAATATCATCCATTCTGCCTACTTCATTTGGACCACGATGTCCCACTAACATTTTTCCTGACCCCTCAGCATGTAGGCTACTAACTCTACTCTCTTCCCTATAGGTGCCTCTAGATGTAAAATAATAGTCTAGATATACTCTATCAAAAAATCTGCTGCCTCTGGCCCACCCACTCTGGTAAATGTTGAAGGGTGCTGCAGCTCAAACTCCCTGGTAAGCCCAAACATACTCAGTGCAACCTACCCAAGGGCATGTTTCATCATCTGCATAAAATGAGAAAATTTCTCACAGAACTTCTCTTACCTATCATATTGTATAACCATGTTCTCTTTCTCCACTACTATAGGAGTGTTCTCAACAACTTCCTCCTATATCTAAACTAGAACACATCTTCAAGGTGGCATTTCTCAACAATTCCAAACATGTACTTTAGAATGAAACCATAATGATTTTCTAAAAAGGGAAATGATATAGGTAGGATCATCACTTTCCATAATAAAATTAGTCCATATACACTACCCAATAGTCCCACTCACATCCAGAACACTACCCATAGCTGTCTCTCTTAATGCCTCGGCTGAAACAGGTATCTGATTCACATAGTTACAAGACTTATCTTTTACACCAATTCAAAAAAAAATTCCATATCCCAATTTCACTCTCAAAAAATTCTAATTCACATTCACTTATTTTCTTAAACACTATTTTCTAATTAATACTTAACATTTTTACTTCCCTTTTTTAACAAATAATACCATATCATTAGCAACCATTTCATAAGTACTAATTTTCATCATTTTCATTAAAGAAAATGTAACCAACTTTTCATATCCCACACAACCATCCTGTGTGTGTCTGCCTACTATGATGAAAGTCAGATATATACATTGGCTCCTAGAATGATTCATGAATGCACAACCTCATGTCATTCGGTCCCTGAGAAAAATATCACAAAACCATGAAATCACACAACAAGTGCACCACCTGATTGTGAAAGATCATCAAATATAACAAAACACAACAAGAACAATAATCCCCTCCTAGGATGACTTGTGTTTTCCCTCATACATGGGTTAGATAATTTTAAGAATGACCTTATTACCAAGTCCTGAAACTTTTCTATTCTTCTTTCTACAATTCCCAATTAGTAAGAAAGATAAACTCCTCTGATACAACTTTGTAATGTCCCCGGCCCAGGAGCCGCTAAATAGGTGCCCCGAGTCGAGTCACCACATGACCTCAAGCACACCTCCACATATGCTAGAGGATGACGACTAGCATTAAGGGCCTAAGTGTCACGACCCGTCCTCGGGGCCCATGTCGTGACTACCCCAAGCCCGCCTTCCAAAGGCCAGGGGCTGGCGACTAGCACCAAGGCGTAAATCCCAACAAAAGGGAAGGCATTGCCTTTGAAAAGTAAACAAGCACCACAGAGTAAGCAAGCGGAAAAGTAAACACTAAGTAAACTGAGTACAACAGAAGTGCTGAAAGTAAAAGGGGCCGGAAATACAAGCCCAACTATAAAGTATAAGAAAAAGACAAAATGGCAGGAAGGTGTCTAGATGCTCCTGGATCGTCCTCTAGAGTCCCTACCTGAAGGGTAGGTACAGATGGCCACCTCAGCTCCGGGTACCGTCTCGTCGTAACGTCCACCTCCGGGTACCGTCTCGTCGTCACGTCCACCTTCGGGTATCATCTCGTCGTGAGGTCCACCTCCGGGTACCGTCTCGCTTAGCAAGCCTCAGCCTCGACCAGCACTATCCGTCGTCTGCAACCAACACAACGAAGTGCGGGCATATCCCATGTTGGGGTGAGTATAAGCTACTCAGTAGGGACCCCGAGACCCCCAAAGGTCTCCCGAAATCCACAAAGGATCAACCACAGATGAATGATGCAATCACGTAGTAACATCTGACACGGCTTAGGTATATGCCCATACATATACCTAAGTTATCCATTCCCGTTCGGCTCCAACGTCCGAGCCCAAGCACAACCCAGTCCACACAGGAAATCAAACGTATACCCACACAGGATAGCACAACACAATCCACAAAGGTGAGTAAACAGTAAATCCACACATGATAGTTCAACACAATCCACGAAGGAGAGTAAACAGTAAATCCACACAGGAAAACTCAATAGATAACTCTCATAGGTATATGCCCATACATATACCGAAATTATCAGTCAACCCATCTCAATCAAGAGGAAACACAAGGATCAATGACTTAGCTCAAACCAGGATTTTCATTATCAAAACCGTAACTGCTGAAGAGCCCCGTCTCTGGAGTGTACAGTGGTCCTGTCACGACTCTGAGGTACTGCTCACTAACCTAAGACTGCTGAGGTACTCCTCCTGTCGAGTACCGCGGGTCTGCTGCCAACTACCGGGCGCTCCGTCCGCTGAGGGTATGCTGCCAAATACCGGGCCTTCACCCAAATAGCCTACAGAGGTACTCCCCTAGTCGAGTACCACGGGTCTGCTGCCAACTACCAGGCGCTCCGTCTGTCGTGGGTCTGCCGCCGAATACCGGGCGCTCCATCCACTGAGCTAGTCGACTCACTCCAAGTCGAGTCGGTCGAGCAGTCTTCAGGTCTCAGTCAGCTACACAGTCTCCGTACTCCGTACGCTAATCTCCAGTATCGTGGGTCTGCCGCTACAACCAAGCGCACCACCTCTATCGAGTGTCGCGGGTCTGCTACTACAACCGAGCGCTCCTCTGCCAAGGATATGATGCTACAACCAAGCGCTCCACGGCCAAGGGTATGCTACTACAACCAAGCGCTCCACCGCCAAGGGTATGCTGCTACAACCAAGAGCTCCACCGCCAAGGGTATGCTGCTACAACCAAGCACTCCACTGCCAAGGGTATACTGCTACAACCAAGAACTCCACCCCCAAGGGTATGCTGCTACAACCAAGCGCTCCACCGCCAAGGGTATGCTGCTACAACCAAGCACTCCTCGGCCGAGGATCTGCTGCTATTCCGCTAGCTCGTCACTGGGAGGGTCCACTCCACGAGCTACGGGTTGATACTCCAAGTATCACGAAATCCCACTAAGAAGTATCTCAACGGACCGCCTCGTCATAGGGGTCTCAACGCAACAGACGACACGTCAAACGAAGGTCATGTCTGAAAGATATCAGCTTTTCCGTTCCAGGGGCCCGGTTGGATTTCTGGTACGATCCAATCCGGCCGAAATCCAACTGCGTCCAAAACTCAGGCGGAGTATGCCAAAAGTTCCGTATCGTCAAGAGGAACTCAATGCAATAGACGACGTGTCAATCAGACGCCTGGTCTGAAAGTTATTGGCCTTTTCGTTCCAAGGGCCCGGTTGGTTTCGTGGGCGAACCAACCTGACCGTACTCCACCTGCGTCCAAACCTCGGCGGAGTATGCCAAAAGATCCGTCTCACTTAGAGGAACTCAACAAAGCTGACGGTACGTCAATCGGACATCCGTAGCTCAAGATATGACCGTTTCCGCTCCGGGGGCTCGGTTGGTTTCGTGTACGAACCAACCCGACCGAACTCAAAGTTACCCGAAACCTTGAGTGTGATATACCGAAACGACCGTCTCGATCGAAGGATCGCGTTGCCTCTGACGGCGAGTCGTTTGGAGGCCCGTAGCTCAAGTTACGGGCGTTTGGACGAAAGCCGTCCGAAGACGGGGGTCCGGGCCCGGGCCGACCCGGCCCGACCCGGTCCGACCGGTCTGGCTCGGCCAGCCCGGCTCGGCTCGGCCGCGCGACTGAGCGGCCAACGCGGGAGGAGCCGCCACCCCCGCGTGACACCCGCGGGAAACCCATGGGACAGCCGCTGGACACCCACGGGACACCCGCGGGACAGCCGCTGGACACCCGCGGGACACCCGCTGGACACCCGCGGGACACCCGCTGGACTCCCGCGGGACACCCGCGGGACACCCGCTGGACACCCGCGGGACACTCGCTGGACACTCGCGGGACACCCGCGGGGTGTCTCCTGGCGCCGGACGCGGCTTCAGCCGCGTCCCGCGAGCGTCGCCGCCGCGGCCGGTGCCGCGGTGGTCTCGTTCGGCGGCGCGTCGGGCGCCGCCGCCTCCGGGTGCCGGCGCCGCCGTGCCGGCGACCCGCGCCGCCGCCTGCTTCCGCGGGCCGCCGGAGTCGCTCCGGTGGCCCGATTTTCTTCCTGTCTGCGCCATTGCTCCTCCAGGGACTCGTTCTTCACTGCGGGATCGTCAAACATCCGTTGCGGCATGTTCCGTCATCGCCCGTCAAATCCGCACAAAACGAAGAACGACGGAGGGTCGTCAGGCCGTGTTCGTTTGGCCCGCACGCTCCGTGTTAGAGATAATCAACGGGAGAAAATTAAATGTTCAACACATGAACCAACAATTTTAATAAAATAAAATTGTTTCTTTGATTCTGATTCTTTAATTTTTAAAGAATGTTCACGAGAATATAAGGAGGGGTATTTCCAAAATATAAAATCCCTACCTCACTGGACGTCGCGCATGAGCGTTCTTCACGGAATTGCTCGTCGCGGAAGGTGGAGATCGTCACGTCGTCGCGGAAGGGCGTCGCGTCGTCGCGGAACACGGCGTTCAGTCGGCGAACTCAACGCACCATGAAATAGCAGATTTAATTTAATTAATTAAATCTGTGTTTTGGTAAAGAACCACGAAGGAGATAAAAAGGAAGGTCCGAGACTCTTACCTCAAGCAGCCGATCGATGATCCGTCGCGGAGGAAGAGTCATCGCAGAAGAACATTGTCAGCATCGCGGATCACGGCGTCGCGTCGTCGATTTCCGGGTTCGGCGTTCTTCGCATTCTCCGCGTTCTTCGCGTTCTTCGCGAAGGAGGATGAAGGTTCAAGGATCCTCTCTCAACGAGTAATCCTCCAAAAGAAATTGGTTGGTCTTATTTTATTATTATGCCAACACACGAAAAGGGGTAAGTAACGACCCATCAATTCGTTGAATTAATTCAACGAAATAAACAGCTCATTTAATTTACGAAATAAACCGCCCAATTAAATGGTCTGTTAAGAATTTAGAAAACGCGTCAGTTGACTTTCATAATGACGGGTTTTCGCGGGTGCGTTACTTAGCGGAAAGAAACGGCGGGGCTCGTGCGGGCCTCACCTCACAAATATCCTACAAATGGGGTAGGATATTTCTGGATAGCATCCTATCCGGATCAACTCAGTTTAAGCCGCTTTTAAGTGGCTTCAAGTGGCTTCCAAGTGGCTTAAGTGAAATAAAATAAATTTGTCGAAAAATTATTTTATTTCTTAACTTTAAGCCCGAAAATTAAAAACCACACCCGAGCAAACGCAACTCCGGAAGATGCATTTCTAAGCGAATACCGGCGCTGCGATTTCATCGGTGCCCTCAAAATTCGATTCCGGGCACCGGTTTAGAAGTTCGAAAAACTCGCTCGTTCGTTCACTGAACGTACCCGAGCCAAACTTCAGAAAATGATTCCGGGCACACCGGGCCTCGGAATCAGGCACCGTCAGAAACTGCGTTCTTGTAAAATTCCAAAGAAAATTAAGAAAAAAAAAATTTCCTTGAAATTTACGGGTCTTTACATTACTCCCACCACAGGGCTTTACGTCCTCGTAAAGCTTCAACACAAAATAGGGATACAAAGGCGGTACTGAGCACGCATCTGAGCCTCCCGCTCCAATGTGCTCCTTGGAGGTTCCTGTGCTGCTATCTGAAGCGCACTAGAGGAATCGATCGTCCACGTAGGACCTGCTCCTGTCAATCCTCAATCTCCACTAGGACCTCCGAAAACGTCGCCCCATCATCAAGGACCAGCTCCCCATGGTCAAAGATTTGCGTCGGGTCGTGCACGTATCTCCTCAGTTGAGATACGTGGAAGACGTCGTGCAAACGGTGCAACTGAGGTAGTAGAGCCAGGTGATAAGCCACCTCGCCAATCCTACTGAGGACCTAGAAAGGCCCGATGAAGCGTGGAGAAAACATGTCGCCCCAACCAAATCTCCGCAAACCACGTCGAGGTGAGACCCGCAAAAAGACGTGGTCGTCATCCTTGAACTCTAGTGTTCTCCGCCTCCTGTCAGCATAAGGCTTCTGCCGGCTCTGAGCTGTACTCATCCACCCCTGGATGACCTGGACCATCTCAGGTCCCACAAGAGCTGCAAGATTTCTTCTTTTCCGATAAGAGAAATCTGGTCCCATCCCCTGGATGAACCACATTCTTTTTCCTAATACAGTCAATCCCGACATGGATGGTACTAATCCATACGAAGGATGACGTCGTAAGGCCTCGACGCTACTACCAAGAGATCCAACCGTTACTCTCGCCTCAAGGGTGGAGTCACACTGTCGGCATCCGTGTGTGGTAACTGGGTCTCCTCCAGTAGATGTCCCACAAGTGAGGGTCAAGTCAACAGTCTAAACCAGAACCTCTTAGTAACAACGCAAAAGAGGACGGGAAGGAAAACATCACAAAGGTAAGCGTCTTTTATTATTGCAGCTCATATTACAAGGACGCTACACAACAGCAACAAGGAACTAGAAGTACAAATGACGTATCCACTAGTTCCGCTCCTGTCCAACTGCTCCCAGAGCTCCACGATCGAAGGCCTCAGCTGCCTGAAGCTGAGCTCTCCCATGTCCACCAACTCCCTGCGGTCGGGGTGGACCTCCTGGTGGTGGTGGTGGCAACACCTTGAAGTGTCTCCCACCATCGGCTACTCGGCTAGCTCCACTGCCTCGTCCGCCTGTACCCTGTGGACCACCGTGGCCGAATCTCTGTCTGGGAGGTCCCTCTACCGCCTGCTGCTCATCTGTAAAACGAGTCGGGCAGTCTCGAGCCATGTGACCAATCCCGCCACAGGAGTAACACTGCCCACTCTCGGCACGCCTGGCTCTGAGTCCACCCCGGTTCCCCCGCACAACTGATCCTGAGTCGTGCAGTCGCCCACCGGTAGGTCTGGCCCTCTTGGACCTCTGCGTCATCTGTCTACTGCCTGCTGCAGAAGACTCTGCCGCATGCTGGCTAGTAGTGGGTCCTGCTGCTGGAGACTGCTCAGCAAGGAAACTCTCCACTAAGAGGGCTCTCTCCAGCACCCCTGTTTGCGTCAGAATGCTGAGTGGAACTACAGAAGCTCTAATCTCTCTCCTGAGTCCCTGCTCGAAGGTTCGGGCCCTGAAGAACGGGTCCCGTACCATATCTATAGAGTAGCGCGAGAGGTCCACAAATCTCGCCGAGTACTGGGCCACTGTCATGTTTCCCTGCCGCAGCTGGAGTAGCTCCTGTATACGCACCGATCGAAGGGTGGATGGTACAAACTCTTCCCGGAACAGGCTCTCGAAGTCTGCCCATAGAATGATGCCTCGTCGTGTACCTGGAGCATCAAGCTCCACCATCGGCCTGCTGCTGCGTACAGTAGGCTCGCTGCGAGGATTACCATGAGGTCTGCTGGTGTCCTCACTAGCCTGAAAACTCCCACCACAGCCTCCAGCCAATCCTCAGCCGCCTGCGGGTCTGTCTCTCCCTGGAACCTGGGTGGCCTCTGGCGCTGGAACTCGTGCAGTGCGCTCAAGCGACGTGCATCGTCAGCGGCTGGAAGCATCGGTGGCTCGGCGGGTAGAGGTACTGCCGGTGCCTCAGCTGTCAAGGGGCCCTGCACCGAGGCCTCGTCGTTGGGCGGGCTGTCGCCATGATCAACCCTCAGAACCCTAGCTGGTCATCTGCGGGGAGGCATCTTTAAAGAAACAACGTGATGCGGTCAAATGATAAGAACCTGGTTACCTGACCTGGTTTGATCTGACTTTTAAAAAATGCTGGAAACACACACGCAATCAGTGTCTTCGTGCATTAAGTCAGAAATCAGAAGTTAGGGTCCTGGTGTACGGATACGTCGGCCGCCGCACCCACACTGGACTCCCTGGACCGATAACCACACTCAATACACTATACAATATTGTTTCACATAGAAGAAAGATCAGAGTCTGCGGTAGAACCGACCGACTTTGATACCAATCTATCACGACCTGTCCTCGGGGCCCGTGCCGTGACTACCCCAAGCCCGCCTTCCATAGGCCAGGGGCTGGCGACTAGCACCAAGGCGTAAATCAGAACAAAAGGGAAGGTATTGCCTTTGAAAAGTAAACAAGCACCATAGAGTAAGCAAGAGGAAAAGTAAACACTAAGTAAATTGAGTACAACATAAGTGATGAAAGTAAAAGGGGCCGGAAATACAAGCCCAACTGTAAAGTACAAGAAAATGACAAAACAGCAGGAAGGTGTCAAGCTGCTCATGGATCGTCCTCTGGAGTCCCTACCTGAAGGGTAGGTACAGATGGCCACCTCAGCTCCGGGTACCGTCTCGTCGTAACGTCCACCTCCGGGTACCGTCTCGTCGTCACGTCCACCTTCGGGTATCATCTCGTCGTGAGGTCCACCTCCGGGTACAGTCTCGCTCAGCAAGCCTCAGCCTCGACCAGCGCTGTCCGTCGTCTGCAACCAACACAACGAAGTGCGGGCATAGCTCGTGCAGGGGTGAGTATAAGCTACTCAGTAGGGACCCCGAGACCCCCAAATATCTTCCGAAATCCAAAAAGGATCAACCAAAGATGAATGATGTAATCACGTAGTAACATCTGACACGGCTTAGGTATATGGCCATACATATAACTAAGTTATCCATTCCCGTTCGGCTCCAACGTCCGAGCCCAAGCACAACCCAGTCCCCACAGGAAAGAAAACGTATACCCACACAGGATAGTACAACACAATCCACAAAGGAGAGTAAACAGTAAATCCACACGGGATAGTTCAACACAATCCACGAAGGAGAGTAAACTGTAAATCCACACAGGAAAACTCAACAGATAACTCTCATAGGTATATGCCCATACATATACCGAAATTATCAGTCAACCCATCTCAATCAAGAGGAAACACAAGGATCAGTGACTCAGCTCAAACCAGGATTTTCATTATCGAAACCGTAACTGTTGAAGAGCCCCTTATCTGGAGTGTACAGTGGTCCTGTCACGACTCCGAGGTACTGCTCACTAACCTAAGACTGCTGAGGTACTCCTCCTGTCGAGTACCGCGGGTCTGCTGCCAACTACCGGGCGCTCCGTCCGCTAAGGGTCTGCTGCCAAATATCGGGCGCTCACCCAAATAGCCTACAGAGGTACTCCTCCAGTCGAGTACCCCGGGTCTGCTGCCAACTACCAGGCGCTCCGTCCGTCGTGGGTCTGCCGCCGAATACCGGGCGCTCCGTCCAATGGGCTAGTCGACTCACTCCAAATCGAGTCGGTCGAGCAGTCTTCAGGTCTCAGCCGGCTACACGGTCTCCGTACTCCGTACGCTCATCTCCAGTATCACGGGTCTGCCGCTACAACCAAGCGCACCACCTCTATCGAGTGCCGCGGGTCTGCCGCTACAACCGAGCGCTCCACCGCCAAGGATATGCTGCTACAACCAAGCGCTCCACCGCCAAGGGTATGCTGCTACAACCAAGAGCTCCACCGCCAAGGGTATGGTGCTACAACCAAGCGCTCCACCGCCAAGGGTATGCTGCTACAACCAAGCGCTCCTCTGTCGAGGATCTGCTGCTATTCCGCTAGCTCGTCACTAGGAGGGTCCGCTCCATGAGATACGGGTTGATACTCCAAGTATCAAGAAATCCCACTAAGAAGTATCTCAAAGGACCGTCTCGTCATAGGGGTCTCAACGCAACAGACGACACGTCAAACAGAGGTCATGTCAGAAAGATATCTGCTTTTCTGTTCCAGGGGTCCGGTTGGATTTCTGGTACGATCCAACCCGGCCGAAATCCAACTGCGTCCAAAACTCGGGCGGAGTATTCCAAAAGTTCTATATCTTCAAGAGGAACTCAACGCAAGAGACGGCGTGTCAATCAGACGCATGGTCTGGAAGTTATTGGCTTTTTCGTTCCAAGGGCCCGGTTGGTTTTGTGGGCGAACCAACCCGACCATACTCCACATGCGTCCAAACCTCGGCGGAGTATGCCAAAAGATCCGTCTCACTTAGAGGAACTCAACAAAGCTGACGGCACGTCAATCGGACGTCCGTAGCTCAAGATATGAGCGTTTCCACTCCAGGGGCCCGGTTGGTTTCGTGTACGAACCAACCCGACCGAACTCAAAGTTACCCAAAACCTTGAGTGTGATATACCGAAACGACCGCCTCGATCCAAAGATCGCGTTGCCGCTGACCGCGAGTCGTTTGGAGGCTAGTAGCTCATGTTACGGGCGTTTGGACGAAAACCGTCCGAAGACGGGGGTCCTGGCCCGGGCCGACCCGGCCCGACCCGGCCCGACCCGGTCCGACCGGTCTGGCTCGCCCAGCCCGACTCGGCTCGGCCGCGCGACCGAGCGGCCGACGCGGGAGGAGCCGCCACCCCCGCGTGACACCCGCGGGACACCCGCCGGACACCCGCGGGACACCCGCGGGACAGCCGCGGGACAACCGAGGGACACCCGCTGGACACCCGCGGGACACCCGCTGGACACCCGCGGGGTGTCTCCTGGTGATGGACGCGGCTTTAGCCGCGTCCCGCGAGCGCCGCCGCCGGCTTCCGCGGGCCGCCGGAGTCGCTCCGGTGGCCTGATTTTCTTCCCATCTGTGCCATTGCTCCTCCCGGGACTCGTTCTTCACTGCGGGATCGTCAAACATCCGTTGCGGCATGTTCCGTCGTTGCCCGTGAAATCCGCACAAAACGAAGAATGGCGGAGGGTCGCCGGGCCGTGTTCGTTTGGCCCGCACCCTCCGTGTTAGAGATAATCAACGGGAGAAAATAAAATGTTCAACACAAGAACCAACAATTTTAATAAAATAAAATTGTTTCTTTGATTCCGGTTTTGTAATTTTTAAAGAATGTTCACGGGAATATAAGGAGGGGTATTTCCAAAATATAAAATCCCTACCTCTCTGGACGTCGCGCATGAGCGTTCTTCGCAGAATTGCTCGTCGTGGAAGGTGGAGATCGTCGCATCGTCGCGGAAGGGCGTTGCGTCGTCGCGGAACACGGCGTTGAGTCGGCGAACTCAACGCACCATGAAACAGCAGATTTAATTTAATTAATTAAATCCGTGTTTTGGTAAAGAACCACGAAGGAGATAAAAAGGAAGGTCTGAGACTCTTACCTCAAGCAGTCGATCAATGATCCGTCGCGGAGGAAGATACGTCGCAGAAGAACGTTGTCGGCGTCGCGGATCACGGCGTCGCGTCGTCGATTTCCGGGTTCGGCGTTCTTCGCGTTCTTCGCGTTCTTCGCGTTCTTCGCGAAGGAGGATGAAGGTTCAAGGATCCACTCTCAACGAGTAATCCTCCAAAAGAAATTGGTTGGTCTTATTTTATTATTATGCCAACACACGAAAAGGGGTAAGTAACGACCCATCAATTCATTGAATTAAATAAACGAAAGAAACAGCTCATTTAATTTACGAAATAAACCGCCCAATTAAATGGTCTATTAAGAATTTAGAAAACGCGTCAGTTGACTTTCATAATGACGGGTTTTCGCGGGTGTGTTACTTAGCGGAAAGAAACGGCGGGGCTCGTGCGGGCCCCACCTCACAAATATCCTACAAAGGGGGTAGGATATTTCTGGATAGCATCCTATCTGGATCAACTCAGTTTAAGCTGCTTTTAAGTGGCTTCACGTGGCTACCAAATGGATTAAGTGAAAAAAAATAAAGTTGTCGAAAAATTATTTTATTTCTTAACATTAAGCCCGAAAATTAAAAACCACACCCGAGCAAACGCAACTCCGGAAGAGGCGTTTCTAAGTGAATACCGGCGCTGCGATTTCATCGGTGCCCTCAGAATTCGATTTCAGGAACCGGTTCAAAAGTTATAAAACTCGCTCGTCCGTTCACTGAACGTACCCGAGCCAAACTTCGGAAAATGATTCCGGGCACACCGGGCCTTGGAATCAGGCGCCGTCAGAAACTGCGTTCTTCTAAAATTCCAAAGAAAATTAAGAAAAAAAATTCCCTTGAAATTTACGGGTCTTTACACTAAGAGTCATGTGGGGTGGCTATACAATCTTTATAAGAATAAGACATAAAATATATATAAACAAAAATAGAAGAAATACAAACAATTATGGACATGCATAAATAACAAACTCCCATGTTGGGTACAACCGTATCCAAATAGTAAATATGGAATACCATGCTATAGTGAAAAGTGAATAAAACCCAAAATGAAAGAAAAATGACAAAATCCCCAAAATGGTCTAGACTCCAAGTCTGGAACCTCATCCATACATTTCCCATGTCCAAATCAACTATTCAGTGTATGGCCATTGCCCTTGTCTTGTAGCGTTCTAGAATTAATTCCAGTGGACTACAATTGAAACCTATCAGGAGACTCCATGGGCGGCTACACCCCCTGGGTGGGACACACCACCATCCCCAGTGGCATCCATTTTCTTATGAATCCCTTGGGCAGAGATCCATGCTTCGTCCAATGCTCACATGTGAGAGTCCCAAGGTTCAGATTCATTCCCACCTCCTTTGACTCTAATACCAACTGTAGAGACCCAAAGCTTGACATACATAGACATTACATTACTTTTTCGGAATACTTAATACATAAAAAAAATAGACACCAAAGGACTGTAATATTTTAGTGTCTTTGGAAACATGGAACATAATCTTCTAATCATGGTGAACGATCTTCAACATCTCCCATAAAGATCTTCCCCTTTTGTTTTCTTACCTAAAACCTTTATTTATATTATGGGGAAAAGATAACATAAAAAGGGTGAGATCAAATGCTCATTAAGGGTATACATGGAGAACATAAAACAATCCATAAAAATTTTAATGAAAAAACTTGAACATAAAATCTAAACATCAAAATCTTGAGCAAAGACATATATATTATAAGTACGCGAGGCATATATCAAAATGGAACATCAATAATGATAAAATAGCATGGGAAGAAAACATGTAATTTTGTAAAACCATTAAGAACATGATATGATTTCCATAGTAGCCAAGGCATTGCTTCCAAGACCATCTTAGGGGACAAAGTCCCTTTCTAAATCGAGTTCACTCCTCATTCCAGTCCTGTATCACTGAACCAGATTAACATACCATTCTACCCATGTCTATCTCATGAGATATAAATTTTTACCCAATGCATTGGAGGGAGATATAGGTCCCACCCATCTCATAATGAAATCATTCTTACATGTGCCACAACATAAGAATAAATCATTCATCATAACCCAAAGAATAAAATGGGTTTCATAAACATCATCTCATCATAACATAATCCATATAAAACAAATTGATATCATTTCATAATAAGAGAAGTGAAACCATGTAACTCATAGATACATTATACTTGAAACATACACATATAAAATTATGTCATCTTAGATGTAAAATGGTTTTGATAAAACACTTGAAATAAATTATTGAGGAAAATATCCTCTTATATTCAAAATCAATTTCTTTTCACAAAATCCCATGAAATTTTAAAAGAAATGGATTTTGTTGAAAATAGTCATGAAATATTGTAGAGTAATCATAATGAAAATAAGGCGTTATGAATCCATAAAAATCATTTCTTGCCGTATATGTTAAAAAACATTCTCCTCATACTTTTATCAGAAAAGTCAAAAAATTCCTCGTGTGGTAAAAAAAAGAAAGATTCCTTCCATAACACAAATTAAGAGTCAAAGAGGGTTAATAATGACATTAAAAATACATGGATAAATATTAAACACTGTATGAAAAACATTTTATGGGCATTGATGGAAAATATAACCCCATTAAATACTTACGAATAAACAATCTCGGATAAAAACGAGATTGGAAAAGTTATCCCTTACCTTATGTCCGATATGATTCATATGTATCCGAAACTCCTGTATAATGATTTAAATAATGTCATTTACTTATTAAAGTATCATATTCATTGTTATTATATCATATATGGTTCACTTATGACTTTATATTACCAGTTCCTTTGTAAATTCCATGTTAAAGTAGTGTTTTGGGTAAAATCGTTTCATTTATCGTACGTGATTCAATTTGTTGTTCTTGATATTGTTACATATATCCTAATTTACATAATTCTAGAATGTAAAACATTATTTATACATATAATTTATATTCAGTATATAAATATATATGATTTCGAGAAAAATGGAATGAAATACACCGTTCCTTGAGACGGTAGGTCGTACGTACGCATGAACGCTCTTTTCGTTTCCTTATAGAATTGAATAGAATTAAGTAAATAAAACATATATGTTCATAAATCCAGTATAATTATTATGTAATATATTTTATTATTATTTGTTATATATACTTTATAATCATACTTGAATGGTTAACCATGGAAAATGAATCTCATCGCATTCGTGTAGACGGTAGTCCGTACGTACGCACAAGCGATGATATCATTCCCATAATTATTGAATAGAATTTGAGTGGATGATATAATATATCAGAATAATTATGATGATATAATAACCATATATAGTTATTCATTACACCATTATACCAATCCAAGTACGGTGGTGGTGGAAAAACAGATAACACCATGGCGTGGAGAGGGTATTTCGTACGTACGCACGCGCGAGGATTTTGTTTTTCGTAGGATGGATAGAAAGTGAAATGGGGTTGTTTAATATTTATAATAACATATAAGTATATGATTGATACTGATGTTATTACTTCATAATGAAACAACTAAAGAAGAGTAAGTAGTAGAAGAAATAAATTCGAAAGAATCGGTAACGGATATTACATCTTCTTCAACACGCCTCTTTGAAACCCCCTCTTAGGGCACTAAAATTGGTCTTTGAAGAAGACCAAAACCTCTAGTATACTTCTAGGGAAGTTAAGAAGGGAAATGGTCAGGGGTTTTCCAAGATTTAAAGCTCAAAATGGTGTGAGGAGTAGAGGGAGGAGGCGCCCTTTTATGAGGGAGGAGAGGGGCACCTTTGGAATTATAAGAAATATTAATTTTTTAATAAACTTCAAACCCACGTAAAAACCTCAAAAAATGGCTCAATTCGAATATAAGATTATATAGGGTTGTAATATCATCAACCAATAAAATTTAGACATGTTTTGAATTTATTTTGAACCTTATCAAATTGATTTCTTCTTATTTAAACTATTTAATTTTATTTGTGGTAATAATATTCAAAATTTTAAATAGATATAAATAATTACTTATGTGCTGTGAATTATCCATAATTAGATACTTTATGACATTTTAGATAATATAAATTTAAATTTATAAATTTTTAAATATTTTTTTGATTTTTAAACAATTTTATAATATGTTATTTTTATAAAATAACAATAGTGTCAATTTTGACACTATTCATTTATTTGAATTTAAATAAAATCTACATAGAGGATATATTCAAACTAAAAGATTTAATAGATTCAAAACATGTCATATTTATCTATAAAATTATTGTATCATATTAAATAGTTCATATAATATTTAATTTAATAATTTTAATACCATTTTTTGATATTTCAATCAATAAAATAATTTCAGTATCACTATTGTGTCACCTTTAATTATAATTATTTAATCCCTAAAAATTATAAAGAAATTTACATGATATAGGTAATTTTATTAGATTTCTGTAGACTATTCATGTTCGATGTTTCATGAAGTTTATAACTAGATTAAAATTATTATACTTATAAGATTTAAGAGAGTGACATGTTGTCACTTTCTTTGGTTTTAAAAAGAATTAAATTATTTTCATGGTCAATAGTCCATAAAATGAATATAATACGACTATTAGGTGATATGGGACTACTTTTACTCATCCAATAGAATTTTGGCAGGTGTTAGGGTAATTTTATAATCTTATTTTTACCCTTAATTACCCGATTTACCTTTAACTGCAGTAAATAAAAATTACCGTAGTTACTATTCATAATATCAAAAAAATAAAAGTGACCTATTAACATAATTTGAACCTACAAAATTTAAATAGGGAATCCATTTTTAAAAATTCAAAATACAAAAGTTGTAGTAATTAATTTAAAATTAATCCCATTGTTAAGAAAATAGGTTTTAAAAGTTAAAACATTGTAAAAGATTGAAATGATTTTACCTATGAATTCAATGTAAAATTAATCCTAATGACATAAATTATATTAAATGGTAAAAATATATTCTATTTAAACTTTAAAATCATTATATATTATAATTTAACCATATAAATTATTACGATGAAAAAAGTTGTTTTTAATTAAAATATAGCGTGTTTTTACTATTCATTAAAATATGAAAGTTATCAGAATAATATGAAAAATTTATCCAAAGTAAATTTTTATTTCTCGATTCCAAATAATAATTTTATTTTGTCAAATTGAACTTATAAACTTGTAAAAAACTAGATTTAAAGTGAGTACGCTATCAAAAGGTGGCAAAACTGTATTTTTTTTAAAATACTTATTTTACCTGACAAATTTATTTTGTTCTCATACCATGTTCTAGAAAATGTTTAAGATGAATAATAATGTTATAACATTCAAAATTTATTTAATACTATTCATAACGGCTAGTTCATAATAATATTATAACAATTTATCGTTGTTTAGTGAAACCCGGTATTGCGTACTACACACGCTATCAAGGAAGGTCACGATTACATGTAATGATAGCCAAGTATAGTGTTTACGTATAATATAAGCTAATACAGTGTTGCTTATAGAAAAAGATAATTTTGGTGTAATGTACAACACAAGACCTCAGTGAAATTAAAAGAATATTTTTCATAAAATATCGGGGTGTTACATGTCCTGTCTTGCAGGCATGAAATCTACTTGGGCATCCAATGGTGGCTCGAGTAGGGTGTGAGTATAACTCAGTAGGACACCACCAATGGTATATACAAAATATCCAACAAGACTAGATATTGCATGAAAGTGATAAATATAAGAAAATAAAGGTAATAGTTCATCAGGCCACTCTAGAATATGTTCTTTTAAATTATACTACCATTGAATCCTGGCATATAACTTAGGCATCCCCTGGTTTAATTTACCCTTATCATGTGTTCAATGGATTAGTCATGTTCAATGTTATCAAGAATATGTGAATAAAATCAAGTCATACCTTACTAGGTATTACATTATAACAACCTCATAATCCTCACCTCAAAGCCTTAGTATGGGTGGAATGTAACTGTTAGGGGAATATAACATTGTCCCTTTCCCTAACCCGTGAATTTAGAGGTGGATCTAGAACCTCAGTCCAACATGACCTATGGGAGTAGAATCTCATCTCTATACCACACTCTACCAAGCCATGTGCCCTTGATTATTTATCATCCCCACAATTAACCAAATCATAAAAAAGCAGATCCAATATCTTTTTCATCATCAGAACAATATAAATAAATGGAAAATTTACATTATTCCTCAATCCATTAACAAATTCCTCACTTATATCACATAACCATTTTAACCCATTCCCCATTCCCCATGCCTATCTCACTAAGCATATTCAAGTGTAAAAATAATTCCCTATCATATTCCCTATAAATAGATTTTAAAATAATTACATGTCAAACCAAAAATCCATTAGCCTTTAATAATATTATAAAAATCTAACCAAAATCTATTCTAAATCATTAATTTAACCAATTAAACTATTATCTAAGTCTCTACGTCATCTTGTGTCAATTGTTCCCCTTATATTTAGGTAAGCCTTACCAGGAGGGCCAACACACCCCATGGGTGGCCCAAATTTTGTCAATTAATCCTCCTTGCATCCCATGGAAATCAAGAGGGTTTAAAGTAAAAATTCAGAAACCCAATACACCACATATTTTTAATATAATAAAGAACACACCATGATGGAAAAAATAATGAAACCGTACATGCATTAATCTATGTATAAACTATGGTATATAACTTTTAGACCACCTACCATGAATATATTGAAAAAAGCACTTAATTGAGGCCTTAGATCCCGATTCAACACAAATTTGATGCCTCTACCTAAAACTCACAAGAGAAAAAGTTTATCAGTTAATTGGAAGGAGATTGAGAAAATATGTGAACCCTAATTAAAATAGAGATGAAAATAGGAGATTAAAAATACCCGAATCTTTAGTCCGCAACTGACGACAATCAAAACCACCTAATATTGAAGGCTAATAACCTCTTGGAAGATTATGGATGATTATCTTGTCACTAGGGTTGATGTATTAATAAGGGGTAGAAATAAAGAGTTGGAACATGAAATTATATAATGAATATTTTGTAATTTTCTCCAAAATATTTGGACACACGGTTTACCCGTACTGTTTTTGAAACCTTGCACAAACTGTGTGAGATAAACTATCTCAAAATCATTCTTCTTTATGGTTTCTTGGGACATCATCATTGTTTTTTTAACCATGGGATAACCATGTGAAAGCCTCTGTTCAAGGCTACACGGTTACCTGTGATGGTCCGTACAGTTTGAACTAACGGTGCAACATTCCCAAAAACTCGTTTTGTTCTCCATTTTTCATATCCTAAACCCCCAGAACCCCATAGATCAATCTTTTGATCTTTTGGAAACAATTATTTAACTAAAATAAATAACTTAAACTGAAAAATAAACCAAATCATACTTTAAGGGAGATTACAGATCTTATAAGTGTGATGTGAAGTGTCTCGTGGACACGATGATGAAAAGATGTGTGGTTGTAAAGCCCAAGTGTTTGCGGGTGGGATGTGATTTGGTTTGTGGGACAGGTGTTTGTTGGAAAGATGAGACATTTATCATGGCCCTAGTAATGGTATGACTTATGGTTGTGAGGGAATTCTGTGTGTGGGAGGGTTGTGATGTGGTGTGTTTGGAAGAGGTGGGGGAGCCATGAAGTTTTCTGTTAGGGTGTGCGAGCATCCAATCAGTGGAAAAGTGTTGCAGGGTAACATATTTTCAATATGTATTATATTAATTTACTTGAAACTCATTATTTGGTGAGTGTAGATGGGTGAGGTTGGGGTGGTTTGTATAATTTTATAATTTTTTTGGTTCTGTTGTTTTCTCACATGGGAAATAGTATGTTACCTTACACTTTTGGGTGAGAAACTTAGGTTTCTCCTATAAACTATACTTATTTTCCACCCAATATATATAATACTACTTTTAGGTTTCCAAGTGGATTTTGTAGACAATATCGGGCGTTACTTTCTCTAGATTTGGGATAGTTTCTGAGTCAATACATATGCTTTATTTTGTGAACTTTACCTTTAAATAATATTTCATTGGTAAAAGTTTTATTTTAAACATGGACGTGGGTTGGATTTTTGATTCATTATATATATATATATATATATCTTGGAGTTGTTTTTGGATGAAACTTCTTATCTCATGATCTTTTTTCATTAAAAATGGAAATGCCTCCAATTTTGTGAGACTTGTATACACCTGGTGTTGGCCACCACCCTAAGGCCTACTAGAAGTGGAACTCGAGGACCATTATTCCCCTTTATTAATTTTTATCCAATGAGGGGAATCTTTAGAGGGAACGGGTTGTGACAGAATTGTATCAGAGGTGACGGTTGAGAGATAGGATGGTGTTTTGAGTTAGAAACAGTGAGGATTTATTGTGTTGGTTGGAAAAAAATGTATATTTATATTGGTGCTTGACATAGGCTAGAGAATACTAAGGCATGGGATTTTAGGGCCCCTATGATCCCATGTAATGACTCTAAGCCTGCCAAACGACCAAGGATCGATACATTGTTTGTATGTTAGACACCCTAGGAAAGGTACATGCATTATAATGACATGTGTTATTATTTGAGTTGGATTGTTTTGGTAATGTTAAAATGATAGGATAAAATAATGAATTAAAATGAATGTTGGATAAAATTCGATACTAATCAGGCTTATGAATTTATTGTTTACCTTTATATTGTGGAACATTGTATTCATTCACATGTTGATCTAGCAATTAAGGCTCGAAAAATTAATATAATTGATCGGCAGAGGGTTGATCCAGTAGAGGAGGATGACTAGTGTCAAGGAACATTATGTTCTTTTTAGTGGCATATGATGGGAAAGTATGTGGGAAATGTTTCAGATATAGAGATGGACAGTTTGCTCGAGGAGCCTCAGATCGCCTTCAGTTAGATATGCGCGATAACAGAGTATTGTGTTCCCTTGGCGGTTTGTCAAATGTGGGGACATGCATGTCAGTGGTGGACACTTTATCTTGGTGAGAGGAAGTAGGTAGACATGTTGTGGGTCGAATTTCTGAAGGATTTCTAGGAAGGGTTCCTTTCGTCCACTATGATTTCAGGGAAGAGGAAATTTCTACACCCCCTTCATCATAGAAGTATGTCCGTGTGGGAACTTGGGATCAAGTTCAAGGATCTTCTTTTCTTCACCCCATATCTCATTGTGGATGAGGAGTCTTTTGTGAGATGGAATTAGGAGGCCCAAAACCATTATATCTAGTATACTACTACTTCTTTTACATTTCCAACGTATCTAGAGGTTCAGAAAAAGGGGGTGGTAATTGAACAAATTCACTAGTGGGGAGGCATACCATGAGGTGGGAGTTGGAAGGGTTCTTCATGGGGTAGGGTTTTTAGTGGATGGGTCTAGGAACAAGTACATTTGACCTTTCGAAAAGTAGGGATTTGACCTTAGATGTTTCCCTTCTGGACTTATGATGCTAGTGGTTCCTATGACCTTTACATTGGATTAGAGTTGAGGTGTTTTTTCTATGGGGTGTATAAAAATCTTCAGATTCAGGGCCTAGTGAATAATTGAGATCATTTTAGTGAAGGTGTTAAGGTTCAGCACCAGCCTCAAATTCCATTTAGATTCAAGCAGTTTTAGTAGTATGGTTGATGGCTTTTCTCCATATAAGGGTGATGGAGCATGTAGGGGCCATCTAAAAGGTGTTCTTATTGGAACTATAGCTAGGCATGGCTATGGAGGAGGATGTTTGAATGGGGAAGATGAGCCGGGTGTGTCCAATTTCACATAGAAGAGGAAATAATTCCACTAGCACAAGATATTGTTAGAGGTATGATAAAATTGTTTCATACCTTTGCATGTGTTTTTTTTTATTCAGAAGCTTCACACTCCTATGTTTCGCCTAATCTAGCGAATTATCTGGTACTTGACGTAGAGTGTCTTCCCATGACCCTGGAGTTGAGTACATGAATCAGAGGTCAGGAAAGATTGTTTGACTTGTGTTCAAGATATAGACTGATTATGGGATCACATGAGTCCTATGAGAATATCTTCTTGCTATATATGCAACTATATTGATATCGTTTTCTTCATATAATAGTTTAATTCTATATATCCTATTAGGAACTATATTCAAAGTCGAGTTGTGTTTTCAAACATGGATGGAGGGTATTTGGTTTTTGTTAGTGAGAAGAGCTGTCAGGTGGGAAGTCGGCGTATAGAGTCCCTTATTTACTTATTAGCCGATCTATCAATGGGATCAGCAGATGTTTGTACAACGGAGGTTCCTGGAGTCATTGGAAAGTTCTTGGATTTTTTTCCAAGGAGGTTGTGACTCTACCCCCTCAATGTGACATTAAGTTTTGGATAGACTTATTTCCTAGGGATTCTTTGATTTTAATGGATTCTTATCAGATAACACCTTATAAGTTATAGGAGTTGAAGATTCACATAGTTGAAATGATGAATAAGGGCTTTATCCAGCCCTGAATTCTACCATGGGGTGCTCTAATTTTGATTGAAAATAAGGTGGATGTTCATTTGAGGTTTTTCATAGAATACAAGAGATTTAATCAGGTGATGGTCGGAACTGTTACCCTATTCTAAGGATATATGATCTTTTTGGCCTGCTAAGTGGGGGATGATGGTTTTCTATGATCAATTTGCGGTCTAGGTTTTACCAATTAAGGTTGAAGTGGGGAGATTTACTAAATATTACTTTCAGAAACAAGACTGGGAACTTCGAGTTCGTAGTCATGCCATTATGTGTTACGAACACACTATCCATGTTCATGGGGATTATGAAACTTTTCTTTCACGCATTCCTAGTACAATATATCATTGTATTCATCGATGATATCATGATATACTCCACATCAGAGTAGGAATACACCGAGCATCAGAGAAATATTCTAGAGGTTATTTAATGCCACATCATCTACAGAATGTTTTCGTTGTGTATTAGTTTGACACAAGAGGTGGGTTTCCTTAGTCATTTTGTATCCCATTCGGGTATGGCAGTTGACCTGTCAAAGGTTGAAATATTTGTTTCTTGGGAAGCACCAAAAAATGTGTTAGAAGTTCATAGTTTCCTTGGAATTTCATGCTATTATCAGTGATTTGTTCCTGACTTCTCTTGAGTTTCATATCCATTGAACTCTTTGACTAGAAAGAATAATGAATTTGTGTGGATTGAGTAGTTCCAGATAGTGTTTAGATATTTTAAGGGGATGTTGGTTAGTGATCTAGTGCTCCAGTTTCCATAGGAAGGGATGATTCTTGAGGTGTTCTGTGATACTTCCTATATGGTTTTGGGAAGCGCATTGATGCAACATCAGGAAGTGATATCCAATGGGTCTAGGTAGTTATATTCTTATGAGTTTTACTATTCCACCATGATCTAGAGTTAGTAGCGGTTGTGATTGAATTGATGTTATGGTGACATTATATCATTGGGGGGATCTTTATGGTCTTCATAGATCACAATTATTTGAGTTATATCTTTTCCCAACGTGATCTAAATCTATGGTAGTGCAGGTGGATGGAGTTTCCTCAGGAACGTGATTTTGATATCCCCTACACCTCAGGAAATGGGAATGTCATGGATGATTCTTTGAGTATAATGTCGTAAAATGTGATTGTTCGGGAATCTCTAGATACTTGGAATGAAATGGAGGAGTTGGAAGCCTTGAACTTAGATACAAGAATTTATGGTGGTAGAGGTTTTTTTTTCTAGATGACATTCAAGTCTTCTCTAATGTAGCTGGTGGAGAAATCTCAGTGGAGGAGAGGCGAACATATAAGTGTTTTATAATCAAGTTGGCCTGGGTGATGCTCTGGGGGATGGTCGGAGGATTATTATAATATGATGTTGTTTTGGGTTATGTTGTTTATTCCAATTATTTGGCATGAAATAGTTCTTCATGTGTTTCATAACTCACCCTTAGTGGTACATAAAATAATATGTAATATATACCATGGATTGAAGATACAGTTTTGGTGGCCCAGGATGAAATCAGCAGTGACAGAGCCAGTGGCAGGTCTCTTGGTCTACTAGATGGTATAGGCCAATCACCGTGTTCCTAGTGGTTTTTTATATCCCATGGATGTCCCCATGTGGAAGTGGGATGAAATATGTATGGATTTTATCACAGGTTTTCCTAGGGATTATGGAGGATATGATTCTATCTGGGTAGTTGATTTTCCACTGATGAAATCAGAAAACTTCTTAGCAATAAAGGAGTTAGGAATAGTTGATGCCTTATCCAAGACGTATGTGGATGAGGCAATTGAGTTTAATTGAGTTCTAAGATCCCTGGCCTCAGACCAGGAATCGTGGTTTACCTCACGATTCTATAGGGGATTACAAAATTCTTTTGGCACCCATTTACGTTGCAACTCTGCTTTCCACCCTTAGATGAATGGGAATATCAAGAAGACTATCCATAATATGGGGGATATGTTGGAGGAGTGAATCCTATACTTTGGGGGATCTTGGGTACAAAAACTACCCTTGGTATAGTTTTCTTATAATAATAGCTATCACACTTCAATTAGCATGTCTCCATTTAATGAATTGTATGGGAGAGTGTGTCATTATCTGTTATGCTGGACAAAGGTTGTGGAGAAAACTTTTCTTCATTCTGATGTAATAAATATCTTGATAGAGAATGTTCAGATTGTTTGAGAGGGTATTGAAGTAGAACAAGACCAAAAAAAATCTTATGTTGATAGCCAGAGGAGGCCCTTGGAGTTTGAGGTTGGGGAACATGCATTCTTGAAGGTTTCCCCTTGATATAGGCTACAACAGTTTGGTAGAGGGAGAAAGATTTATCCTAGGTTTTTTAGACCCTTCTATTTCTTCGGAGGAGTAAGTGAAGTTTCATACCATCTAGAATTTCCACCATAGTTGTGGAGGATCCATGACATCTTCCATGTCTTTCAACTTCATCGATATCTTCATGTTGAATCCCTTGTACTTGATTAGGGAGAGTTGGATCTCGAGGATAATGCGGCATACGTATATTGACTGTTAATGGTCTAGGATATTTAGGAGAAGGTGTTGTGTGGATGGAAATTTCCTTTGGTTTGTGTGTTGTGGAGGCACGATGGCCAGGAGGAGAGCAATTGGGAGCGAGAAACTTAGATGTGTGCTCGATAATTGGAGTTGTTATGAGTTTTTTCTTGTTTTTTTGTTTTGAAAGATAAATTTTGATCATTGTATTTATGAAATGATTTCATTTCCCTTGGGTTGAGATGTGTGGGGTGTAATGTGTGATAAATTCTTGAATTGTAAAAAGGGGAATCCAATCTCCTACATGAGACACATAACCTGTGATGTGATTAAAATCGTTTGGGCGAGTCTGTGCTTCCTAGAGAAGATTGTATATTGACATAGAGTACAAGATTCATTGATTCATGTGTTCGAGATGACATGGTTGTTGTGCTTTCAGGGTGTCTTTTTTGATCATTTAGATTTCCTTTTTATGCTGGTTGTAGTGCTTCTAGGGTGAGGAGAGTATTGAGATGTTTCTCACAACGTGGTTGTTCAGATCCGTTTTCCACTTTGGTATTTATTTGAAATTCATGATACCGATAATAATTTGAGAGGTGTCCAATGTATGGTCATGGACCTCTCCAGTCCATTAATTTGTTAAAATATGATTTTTAAAGTGTTCTGGGTGGTCTAAGTGACTTATTTCAACACTTTACAGGATTTTACAATTTTTAAAGTTCTCCAAAGGTAACTCTTGGAAGTGACTAATGGCGGTGACTTCAGGCCATGACTCCTAGTGGTGACTTCCGATGGCGAGTCACTAGCCTTGACATGAAGAAAAATAAATCACCAAACCATTACTTATCTAATGGAAGCTAATCGAATGGTCACTCACAATACTGAATCTCATTCGTGACTCGAAATGGTAGCTCACGATGGTGAGTCATGTTGGTGACTTTTCATAGTATATTGTGACAGTCACTCATGATGGTGCTCACGACTATGACTCACAATAGTGACTCGCACCAGTTACTCGCAATGGTAGCTCTCCAATGCTAACTTCTAATGGTGAGTCACACCGGTGACTCACAATAGTAGCTCACCAATGTTGACTTCAAATGGTGATTCTCACTGGTGACTCACTACAGTGACTAATCTAATGGCGATTCACTCCAACAATTCAAATTATTTCCAGTTTTTTCACTTTTCTAGTTTTAGCCTTTTGAAAAATTTCGTTGATGTAAAATGTGTTTAATACATTATTTAATTTTTTGAGAGCCCTTTTAAGGGATATGAGTCATATATATAAATTAATTATATTCTAGGGGATTTTAATTAGTCAAATAATGTAATCTTCACTTTATCTGTCCTCAACGGAAAATTAATGATGTATATAACAAGTGGACATATTTTAGATCTTCCAGGTACTGAACCAAATTTAACATTGTTATTTTATTCTTATTCCCTACTGGTATGAGGTGTGAAAAACTATTCTCCCCATAGGAGTCATGCCATTTTGTTTCACCAGTTGGTTCGTTTTTTCCTTGGACTTTCTTGTTGCTTGCATGCACCAATCTTGTTGCAATCATAAAGTGCCGATATCCTTTTCATTCTGGTAGGTTTCCTTTATTCCTTTTATCTTTTGATCATGTAGGTTGTGTGTACAAATGTTTTTCATATGAATAAAGTCAAATCCAAATTCAATGTAGTTAATTGAATTGGTTTAGGATCGATATGTAGGGTGTGAGGAAAAATGTTGAATGATCTTCTTGTTATTTTTTAGTTTTTGTTGTGAATTATGTAAGCGAAACACCACATTTAAAATTGTTTCCCTTAATGTTCCACGGTTTCACACTAAAGAATTATCATGTTGGTAGTTTTCTATTTGACACTTCTATATTGAAATTTTTAAATCATGTACATTTGGATAATAAACGGTTTCCCCAGGATTACCGAGTTACTATGAAGACCCATGAATTAACTAGTGGGATTTAACAAAGGATGCCACATTAAGTTGGGAATTGTGTTATTATTTAGTATATGAGATAATGTGTTGTGTGGGATAGTGTGGCTATGTGTGAGGGGTTTATGGGATGTGAAGTGGCCATGTTGTGATGTTTTGATATGCACTCGTTTGTGTTGTGGTATATTTGTGAAGCACAAGTGTGTGTTGTGGGTTGGTTTGGACGGTGTGGTGGAGGAACTTGCAGATGATACATCATACTGACCATGTAATATAATCTCTGGTTGAGATATTTTTTGATTATGTAATGGATGATAAGTGTTACGCAATGGGGATACGATCATGCTATGAAGTGATGTATTGTTGTGTGTCTTGTTATGTGCTATGCTTGGTAGTTTCCCCAATAGTAATGGAATAGATGAATGAAAAATTGGTTAATAAATATTGAACTATCTTGGTTGGTTTTTCTAATAGAAGGAATAAATGTATTGCGAATAAATAATGGTAATGGTATTACCAAATTTGGTTGGGAATTGGAAAGAAGTTATGGCTAGTTGTGTAGAGATTACATTTAGAGGTAGCAATAAAGTTCAATGTATTTTGAGATTTTTTTATTTTTGAATCCATTTATTGGGTATGTGTGTTCGGTATTATATCTATATATACATGTATTTCTTTTGTTATTTCTATGTGTACCCCACCCCAGTTGAGCACTATGTTCCAAACAACCCCATTATCATTGGGGATGGTGTCTTTCCCAAGCATCAAAGTGGGATGATGGATGGCTGACTAATATCTCTTCATTAATCCTTCTTCCATGCAGTGGTAGACCAAGATTATTTAGGTAGGTTGTGGTTTGTGGGGCCTAGGTGTGTGGGGGAATTTTTTATTTTCCCTAGTGTCTTTAGGATGAGATGTGTTGTGATTTTTGTAGGTTTATTCTGTTTGAGATGTGTTGTTCTTTCCCACGTTTTTTTGGGATGTGATTTGGTATGAAGAACAAGTGTCTACAAGACTGATGTGATGTGGATCCTGGCCCTAGTGATGGGATGAGTTATGGTTGTGAGGCCCAGGTGTTTGTGGGTGGGATGTGATGTGGTTTGTGGCCCATGTGTTTTTGGGCCAGATGTGATATGGCTTGTGGCCCCAGTGATGGGATGAGGTGTGGTTTTGTGGCCCAGGTGTGTACGAGCTGGTTGTGATGTGGTGTGGTTGGAAGAGATGGGAGTACCATGTCGTTTTCTGTTAGAATGTGAGAGCATCTAATCAGTGGTAAAGTGTTGAAGGGTACCCCATTATTAATGTTAATTATAGTAAATAATTTAATTTTTTTATTGCATGAGTGTTCCTTGGTGAGGATGGGGTGTATTGTATACCTTGATAAGTGTTGTTTTCTTCAGAAATTTTCTCACAGGGGAATTAGTATGCTTCCTTCCACTTGTGCATGATAGGCTTAGGTTTTCCTAGTGAGTATTCTTGTATCCTCACCCTTCGTATATAAAAATAGTTTTAGGTTTCTAGGATAATTATATGGACAGTGTTGGACATGACTAGCTTAGGATTTGGGATAGTTGTTGATTCAGTGCTTTAGATTGATTTTGGGTATATTACCTTGGAGTTTTATTGACATTTTAATAGTTTTATTTTAAACATTTAGGAGGGATGAATTTTGTTACGTATATATATATATATATATATATATTGGATTTTTTTTGGAATGAAACATCTTATCTCCCAATCTTGATTCATTAAAAATAGAAATGCCTCCCAATTGGTGAGACTTGTACACTTTTGGTTCTGGTCGCCACCAGAAGGCCTTCTGGAGGCAGGAATTAGGGGTCATTATTTCCCATTATTCATAGCCATCCCATGAGGGGCATCTTTTGAAGGAGGGTTCATTACAAACCCCCATCTTTTTCATGGGTTATACAATAATGAAATTATGAAAAGATTGTGAAACCCATCAAATTTCCACCAGTTATGGTATGATTAAATCTTTCTAAAACCTATTTAATTTGTAATGTAATGATATATTGAATTATTTATGATCATGTGGGACACATACAAAATATTTTAATTATCTCATGGGTGGGACCTATATCTTTATCCAATTTATTTGGTAATGTTAAATGTTCTCTGAGATTAGAGTGTCTATAGATGGTCAAGCGATGAAAACAATTAGGGTTCATGGGTGGTTATACCAATCCTGAAGTAGGTACATGGGTGGTAATCCCAATCTTGACATGTTATGAATGTACGAGTGGGTATCCTTGAAGTAATCTTTTCTATGTTTATATATATGAAAAAAATCTATTTCCTAGGCCAAAGTTATTCTCTCATGACTCATGTAAATTAATTCACTTAAGATTAACATCTTATGAAAATCCAATCCTTATTTTAGTACTCATGATTACGATCTTTGATACGTAGGGTATTGTTTCAAAATATTATTATCATTTTCTCATACCCTTATCTTAATTTCATGCCTACATATCTCCATTGTTTTCCCATTAATGATCATACGATCTCATCCATTATTATGTTTCATTTCCCTTGGTTATGATGAAATTTATCACATAGGACATGTCTTAGAAGGGACAATGTTTTGAAGATCATAGTGGGAGATGATTTAGTTTTTATATGTACGAGTTGTTTGTGTTTCTCAGTTTCTTTAGAGAATAAAGTTTTACAGTCCTCAAAAATGTGTTTGTGTAATGTAATGAATAATCATTGAAAAATATATATTATCTATGTATATTAAGACTAAGTCACTATAGATGGTATTAGAGGATAGATTTAGTTATCCTTTGTAAACTAAGATTAGAAAACTGTAGTGATATCCCTATGTACATGTATAAGGATATATCTAAGTATTAGTAAAAGTATAGGAATAAGTATTAGAATTCTAGTGGTGGATAGAGAGAGTGGTTTCAATGAAATTTAATACATGTATAAATACCACAAGATGATTTGGCTCTAGTATAGAGGTACCTAGGGGTAATAAGTTTAAAAAGATCACACTGAGCTAATCTCAATCGTCAACTAGTATTTGAAAATGGACCTTACTGCACACATGGTTTGACACACCTGGGGGACAAATTTCATAAATATAAAAACCATTAATTATCCATAAAAAATTATTTAAATAGATGTTGACTAATAGTGAACGAGGGTAGATCTAATGTGACATACATGAAAAAGTAGGTGGCATGATTCAGAATTCCTATAATTGGTTTTTCATGAATATGTGGTTACATACTATGATTATTGTTTCCCACACTATTATTTTTTTGTTTAATTCAATATCTAAAACCCAATAAAATCACATTAATGCTATGTGTAACAGAAAATGAAAGGATTTTATACTATATAATCTCAATATTATAGAAACTAGAATGGAAAATCACGTATCTATGCTCACACAACTCTGTCAAGATACGAATCATACTGGACTTATAAATGAATAAAAGAGGGAAGAAAATTTTATTGATTCCTCTATATGGAAACATATAACTTATTTCAGGGGGTCTTCTAGTCCACTAATTTATGAACAATGGATTAGTACCCTTGAAATGATATTTTCCATTTTCCAATGTTTATAAGATCAAATATTTAATTTTTACCTCTGTCATTTGGAAGATTAATTGGATCAATAGTGGGCTATTCTAAATAATATGATACAATGATATTAGATAAACTCTATATATTGGGAAGAGTTCATGAAATTATTTTTCGATAATTAATTTCTCCATATTTTTTTCACAAATATGGAGATGCTATTACTAGTGCCAAAGAAAAATATGATTAATAATTCGATACCTTTGAGGAAATATTTACATGACTTGTGAGGTATGATTAAATTATTATTATCTAAGGTGAAAGTAATGTTGATAATTTACTCAATGGATTAATACAATGTCTTCAAAGGTCATTAGCCACAAGAGACTTCTACAACAATGAAGAGATTATTCTATGTTCCATCAAGGTGGAAATGGAGGGCTAAGTTATGTTTCAATCTAATGGTTTTACTAATAAGAGGAAAATGGAGTTCAAAGAAACATATTGGAACCAAGGGGATAAGAAGATAATACTTCTTTAATATCAAAGTGTAGGAAGAAGAATGGAGGAAATTATCTTATGGGTATTAATCAATGACTTATGTGTGGAAGTAAAGGTCTTTGAGTTGATTGATTAAAAAGTGATAGGAAGAAGAATGATACTAATATGAATAATGGTAATGCACCACAGAATTGACCACCCACACTATTGTGTTTTAAATGAAAAGATTTTGGGCATTATACCAAATCTTTGGGTTAATGATGGTGATTAATTCCATTAGACTCAAAAGATGATGGATAAGGAGAAATCTCATGAGATCATTATTTTTGATGAGGTTTGTGACCAAGACATGGAGAAAGATGCACTTACCACTAAATCTAGAACTTCCAATGCTTTATTTGAATATAGATATACCCATTCATATATATCAGATGAGTATTATAAGTGAATCAATGTCTAACTAAAATTTGAATACCTTTAAGGTATGTTTATCATAACTGAAGTCTATGTTCCTCTCTGATTGAATTTGGTATGAATGTGCTTCCTGTAACACTTTTAATTATTCCCTTGGTTAAATTTGTGGTTCTCCTCGGTTTTGACTGAATTAACTACACAAATACCACATCAATTTTTGATGATGTAAAGTCATGATTGATATTCTAAACCAAACTATGTTATTTTATAAATGAGATTATAAGTATTCACAAACTATTTAGATCACATCCATAGTATGGGTCTTAATTCCCATTTTTGAAGAGGTGCTTATCTCAGATGGTTTGGGAGAAAATTGGCATCGATGATATTCCTATTGTGTTCGAATTTGATGATACCTTTTCAAAAGAGTTTCCCAGCATCCTGATAAAATGTGATATTTAGTTCTCAATAGAACTCGTGCCTGGTTCCATACCAATTTCAAAGAGTCCATCTAGAGTGGGCTAGATTGAGTTGCAAGAATTGAAGAAACAACTCTTGGGAAACCATGAATGGGGATTCATTTATCCATGTGTATCACCATGGGGTGAACCTATTTATCATTGTTAAAAATAATGATGGATCATCGCGAATATGAATTGATTATTGGGAGCTATACAAGATCACAATTAAGAACAAGTATCCTCTTACATATATCGATGAATTTTTTGATCAACTGTGTAGATCTCATTACTTTTACAAGATTTAACATCATTCTGGATATCGTTATTTGAGGGTCAAGAAGGAGTATATACAAATGAAAACATTCTATATAGGGTATGAAATTTATTAATATATAGTGAATCCATTCGGTCTTACTAATTTTCCGTAATATTTATAGATATAATTAATAGTGCCATCAGATATTATCATGATCCGTTTTTGGTAGTCTTTATAGATGATATTCTTATATATTCAATGATCCTAGAAGATCATGAATACTAATTGATAATTGTATTTTAGACCTTAAATAAGGATCAACTTTATAATTAATTTATATTTTTTAATTTTTGTTTGAAAATAGATTCATTTTTGGGAAATATAATCTCAAGACAAGGCATAATAGAAGACCCATCAAAGACCAAGGCTATTGAATGTTGGTCCATGCTAATGGCGATGACTGATATTTTAATTTTTCATTATTATTCCATATATTATTGATGTTTTCTAGAAAATATCTAATGGTTGTCTATTTTTTCTACCATGTTAATTTTGAAGTGATACAAGTTCCCTTGGATAGATAAATGTGAGGAAAATTTTAATAAACTAAATAGAAGATTCGTTAATACAACTATACATACATTACCCTATAGTGTGAAAGGTTTTTTAATTAGTATTTCTTTATCTAAAATGGAATTGGGATTGGTTCTGTTGAAAAAATGAAATATTTATAGCTTTTTCCTAAAATAAGTGATGTTTCATTAGAGAAATTAAAAATATCACATTTTGGAGTTAGCTATGATAATTGTTTCATTAATGATATTGAGTAACTATCATTGTGGGAAAAAGTGGGATATATATATACTGATAATAAAATTTTAAAATATATATTCATAGAGAAGGAGTTGAATATTTTTCAAAGATGACAGTTTAGCCTAATTAAAGTCTATTATAGCTCAACATATTACCACCCTGAGTAAGAGAACAATGTGTCCAATTGTTTGAGTAGAAATGATCATGGTAGCTTATACTTGATGAGGATTACAAAAGACCCAATATTTTAAAATTTTCAAATGATAGATCTAAAAATAATGATGGATTGTGGAAAATATTATCTTTCCCAATTGAATATGAAAATACCTTTCTAAGTGAATATTAATGTAGAAAATAAGGAATATGTTGATCTGAAAATGAATGTTTGAAACAATTCTAAGCATAACCTTGATTGTGATGGAATTATAAGGCTTTGTAACATTGTATAAGTTCGTTCCATACCATATTTTAAGAGTTATTTTTATAGGAATAGCATTGTTCTTTATTTTCTACTCATTCAGTATGTATAAAGATGTATATAAATTTTCTAGAGCATTTCAAGTGGGATGGAATGAAGACAGATATCATAGAGTTTTCATCTCAGTTTTGGGTATGTTAGAAATTAAAAAATTAAAGACAAAATTCTAAGGGGTTGTTACAACCATTACCCATACCAGAAAGGAAATGGGAAAACATCACCATGGATTTTTTCACTGGACTACAAATAATATATAAAGTGAATAATTATATATGGGTTGTAGTTGATCACCTTACTATGTCATCATAATTCATCTCTATCATTGAATAATTCTATCTGGATCAACTTGTTAGGGTATAAATTAAGAAAGTTTTAAGTTTGTATGGATTACCGCATTCTATTATGTTTGATCTAGATCAAAGGTTTAACTCAATGTTCTCATAAATACTTATGTGATATATTGATATAAAGTTAATTTTCAGCACTATATATCCTCCTTAAAAAAATTCTCAGTTTAAAGGAACACATCAAAATTTAGAGAAATTTTTTAGATATTTTTCTTTTTGATTTAAATTGTGGTTAGGATTAACACATTCCTCTAGTTGATATTTATTATAATAATATATTTCCCTTAAGCATTCCTATTGATCCTTATGAATCCCACTTTGGAAAGAGATGTAGAGATCCAATGTTCTGGAATTAATTTGGAGAAGGATAGTTATTGGGACCTGGTATAACCAAATAAATATCATAAAGGGTTAGATCTATTCAATAACTCATCAAGGAATACTTGAATTGTTAGAAAAGTTATACATATAATTGATAGTGTGATATAGAATTTGAACATGGTGAAAAGGAGTTTCAAATAATTTATCCATTGAATAAGGTTTTGATATTTAGAAATAAAGGGATATCAATACCTCGGAATATAGGCCCCTTTAAAATTCGAGATCATATTGGGATGACAGCCTATCGATTGGATCTTCCAAAAAACCTCTCTCAATTCCATGATGTGCTCTATGTATCTCTTTTAAGGAAATACATACCAGTCCCTTAATATGTCTTGATCTCCGAGGTCATACAACTAGAGCATGATATTTCTTATGAGGAATAAATGGTGGATATTCTGGATGAATTTGAGAAAGTTCCATGAAAAAATACAACATAGGGTCACAATTTTTTGTTTAAACCATCATTTTGAGAAAGTTAGGCGATAGCATGAGGAAATGATGATGCATGAGTATCGTCACACCCAACCAAGGGATTTTTTTATTTTTAATTATTTTTTATTGTTGATTATTTTTTTTGAAGTTCGGGTTCAGGTCCTGAATAATTTTTTTTAGGTTTGATGATTTTGGTGGGTTTTGGACTGATGAACGACCATCACACCGTTAGCAGTAACCATGCGTTCAACCTGGTTCCCCTATGGTTTCCTACTACTTAAAATAATTAAAATTTTATAAGAATAAAATAACATAATTACTTAAAACCAAATCATAATAATATTTTTTTCTGAAATATTAATAATATTATTATTATGAATTATTAATAATAATATTATAATTTAATTTTTTATTATAATTATTATTAAATTGTTATTAATGTACTTATTATTTAAAATGAAATGCATGAAATTAGTATTATTCTTAGTATAATTTTTACAATTACTATAATAATAATAATAATAATAACAATAATAATTCTAATAATAAAAATATTATTATTATAAGAAATAAAAAAAAGAGGAACCCCAGAACCCTCATCTAATTCTCCCTTGGTTCACTAGCACTTTTCCCATGCTCTCTCTTGCGACCCACACTGTGTTCCTATTTTTTTCAACCCCATTCACGCCACCATCCACATTCTCCCTCCCCTTGCGCTTGACCTGCACCTGACACCAACCAATGTCGGAAGCCCAACCACCCAAACTCTGGTTGACTTCAATCCCAGCGTGACCCTACTCCCCCTATTCTGTGACTTCAGGACCCTCCTACCCACTCCAGTGGGATTCACTGCCCCTCCTTACACCCACACTTCGGCTAGTCTCCCCTATGGTCACGCCTCCATTCCTATAAGAATTCACTTTTTTAGGGTTACTCTTGGAAATATTTTTATTAGGATGAACTATAAAAATTAAGTTTTAATGTTAGATCAGTTTTCTTGGTTTCTAGGGTGTGCAGATCATTTGCCTTAAGTGTACTCTTCCTTCTATTGAGGGTTTCGTCGTATCCACACTTTATTTAGGTATGTGTTTCCAAACACTCCCTTTCCACATCTTTCTATTGGTACATGCATATTTCGTTTATGTTTTAAAGGCCTTTTCTACATTTAATAAACCTATGGATTGATGATAATATTGTTTTTGTGTTGTTAAAATTTAAAAAAAATAGGTTTTCAAGGATATCTATCTGCATTGACTTGGATTTTAGAACATAGAGTGTTTTTTATAAATGATATGGTCAATTTTCGTAAAATTGGAAGTTTTTATGATATGTGTAGCTTCTCTTGTGTTATAATTGAATTATTTGATTATGAATTTGTTTTGGTGGTTATATTTTGGCAATGTGATATAGTGTGGTAATTTTATTAGATTCTTGGAAAAAAATTTGATGGTTCCAAAAAGGGGTTACTGTATTTTTATTTAATAATGTAAGAGGTGGGCCTATTTTAGAGAAAGTGGTGTTTTTTTTGGAATGGGTTTCAAATGTTTTCTTTGACTTGGTTGTGCTCTCAAATGAATATAGACTCGGGAAATGGTTTTTTCATCAAAACTCAGTGTCTTGAATGGATTTTTTTTCAAATAATGTTAGTATAAATACTCGGCCTTAAAAAATTACAAAATCTTGAATTAGATGAATAATTCACATTGAGGATTTTTTAGGTTTAGAGTTGTAGAGAGTTAGGCCATAACTGTTACATTTCCTCTCAAAAATTACAAAGTATACACTTCTACACAGTTAAAAAAATTTCATAAAATAAAAACTCTTTAGAAAAAATAGTCACGTCTAGTTGAATGTTTTAGAAAACATGAATTTTCCTTGATCTCATCATTTACCCAATTCCACTTTATGTCATGTTAAAAACATTTCAAAAACTTGGTATGAGAATAAAATACTTAGTAAGGGATACACAGAGAAAGAAAACTGTTATTTTTTCAAAAACAACAAGTAAAACATGAATACCTTATCATAAGTTATAATTTTCACATTTATTAAGTAGTAAATCCTCTTCACTGAATAAAAGATTATTTATTACCATTTTTAACCAAAATATTACAATAAAACCCCTATAAAGAACACATAACATATAAAGGTAACTTGGGAAATAAACATACTTAGATGGAATAAAAATACAGTCTACTTCCACACATACCACTAAATGGAATATCCATATGACCGACTTCCATACCCAATGCATTAGAGGTTATAATGTAACCACCCATCCTGGTTTATCAAGGAACCAACTATCCTTTTTTTAGCATGTAACCACCCGTCAAATACCCAAGTACCATTATAAAATCAAGACACATAAAATATCGAAAATATTAGTATTTCACTAATAACATTTCATTTTCTATCAAAATAAATTATTTAAAGATATTGAAATAATAAATCAATTTCAAAAACCATTTTCAAAACCAAAAGCCAAAAAAAATAGAATAAGTGGTTTCTTTTTCATTTTAAAAACATTAAGGCTTATAGAAGAAGCCAACTAATGATTACGGTGGCGGAGAGGTCATTATTGCCGCAAATAAAAACATTCATTTTTTCATTTAGTAAACACTTTTTAGAAATAATATTCCCTTTGAATGAAATTAAAAGTCAAATGGTTTTATTATATACCATATAATGGAAAGTCATGTATAAATCAATGTATACCTCGATGAAAGAAGATTGAGATGAAGTCCCTTATCTCATGTCCGATGTAACCCATTAGTTCTTTAATATCTTGAAAAATAAACTTAAGTTAATTTATACATTCTTAAGAACATTTTTCATGTTTTCTATTTTTATATATCACTTATTACATTGATATAACATTTAGTTAATTATTTGATTTCATATCCAGCATTTGGTCGATGTTTGGAACATGAGTTAAAAATGGATTTGTTATAATTATAAATTGCTAATGAGGTCAAAATTCCATTATCTTCAAGATGATATTCACGATTTAGATATCATATATATTACATATATCTAGTATATATATGTATTTATAATTTTACATAACATTTGGAGATAAAAAATGAAATGCACCGTTCATGTAGATGGAAAGCCGTACCTACGCATGAACGCTAATTTTATTTCTATTTCATATTTTAATGGAATGAAAACATAATTTTACATAGTTATATTATATTTCAAGAGTAATATCATATATAATTTAATTTACTACATCCTTTATACATCCCACATAAGGCATAAACGATTCATATCACTTTGAGGGGGTAGTAGTTTGCATTTCCTGAAATGAAATTATCACGTTTACCAATTATGGAAACCATAAAGTTATTATATAAATGAAAAATAAAAAAGCATAGAGAAAATATAAATATAATATATATCACACATAAATATAGTTCCATCATAATGGCCACCCTGAGAGGAAGTTGGAGATAATTGAACATTCATCGTTTCGTGAGGTAGTTGTTCACCATCCATAGAAACAATATGTTCTTGAACCATTAGATATAGGTGTCTGTAAGTTTAGTTCTAATACTTATCATAACAACAACATAGTAAATTTATTATACTGTTGTTGTTATAAAATAAATTAATAATAAGAGTTTAGGGGTTTGGAGAAGTAAAATAATACAAAAGAACTTAAAAGAAGACGTTACATTTAAATCAAGTGTCTACCTTTGGTTTGTACCAAAAGTATTTTTTGAAGTTCCTTCTACCTAAGATAAGGCTAATAGGAGAAGGATAGGGATGTGGGGAACATATTTAGTCAGAGGTTGGACGAGGCAAGGGGCTTGAGAGGTGTGAGGAATGGGTTAGAAGTGGTGTCATTTTATAAGGGGGAGGAGAGGCTTTTTAGGAAAGTTTAAAACAATTATTTTATTATAAACTTATCATCAGTTTAAAAAGGTCCAAAATTCATTAAAGTCGAAGATAAGATGACTAGTGTTCACAATAAAATCATAAAATAATAATTGGACAGGTTTTGGATATTTTTTTAGTATCTATAATCTTTTTCATTTAAATCATTAATTTATGAGGTAAACACTGCAGCATTATTTTTTCATAAATAATATTATTTATTTGATGTCTAAAAATTATAAAAAAAATACCATGATGTATGGAATATTTTTATCTTTACAATTCATATTTATATTCTAATATATAACTTATATAACCCCATGTAAAAATTTATTTACTAAACGATATTTGTTTATGTCATTTTTTCCTTTACATTATGTTAATTAAAATAATGCATCATTATCACTCCCAAGTGGCTCTATGGGGTCACATTATCGTCCCAAGGATGAGAATGGTCAAAAATGTATCAACCAATAGGATTAAGACACATGTTAGGGTAATTTTATATTATAAAAATAATATTTTTTTACACTTATTTACCATATTTACCCTTTAACCAGGGTAAATAATTTTTTTACTGAAGTAAATATTCATAAAATCTAAAAATAAAAGTTACCAATTTACACCATTTGGACCTCCTGATTACAAATATGGAATCTATTTTCCAAATTCAAGACATATAGGTAGCATAACTTTTTTTAAAATTAATTCCCACTGTCAAAACAAAAAGCGTGTTTTTAAGAAATAATAACTATCAAATGATTGACACATATTTATGTCCAATTTCAACATAAGATTATTTTCAATTACCAAAATTGTATTAAATAGTAAAAACATAATATAATTACACTTTAAAACCAATTAAAAAAATAATATAACCTTATAAATTAATTAGACTAAAAGGTAGTTTTGAATTAAAATACAGTATTTTTCACTATTCATTAAAAATAAATTTTATCCGAAAATACCCAAATTTCATCGAAAGTAAAATTTCATATCCCTATTTTAAATAAGAATTATATTTTTTCAAATAGAACATATAAAAGTGACAAAAACTATATTTAAAAAGGGTTCAACATTAAAAGGTGGTAAATCGACATTTTAAACAATATTATAGCATTTGTGCTTAAAATTGGATTCATTCATATTTTAAGCCTCTAAATTTTATTTGATAAACGTAAAAACATTTAACAGACATGTACAATCATATTTTCATTTTTTCTATTTGTTTTTTCCAATACAACATCTAGGCTTTAACTACCATTTAAAATAATTTTTTATATTATTAGTGTGCAATGTAAGATTTCAAAGAAACCTGTTGTTGCGTATCAGGTACGCCATCAAACATAACGTCCTCTTTAAAGTACAATTAATATTTAATTCAAAAATATTAATAAATATGAAATTTTATTATTCTTTATTTACCATGAATGATACATCCTTATCCTATTTTGGGAATTGTGTCCTCATAAATTTTATTCACTTATCAAATAAGTGGGGGTATTTATCCCTCATACTATTTTCAGATACCCACATTGCCTCTTTAACCATATAGTTTTTCCATAAAACAAATACTTGAAGAATTACTTTATTCTGTAACACTTTCACATTTCGGTCAAGAATTTGGACTGCTTGTTCCTTATAAGAGAGATTCTCTTCCAACTGAACTACCACTGGGCTCAAAACATGAGATGGATCCGACATATACTTTCTCAACATTGAAACATGAAAAAACATGTGTACCTGGGGTAAACATGGATGTAATTCCACTCTCTATGCAACTGATCCATATTTATCCAAGATTTAATAATGTCTAATGAACATCAAACTCAACATTCCCTTCTTAAAAAAACACATCACACTTTTCCATAGAGAAACTTTGATAAAGACATGATCACCTACCTCAAAATAAAGATCATTTTTCCAGTTATCCACAAAACTTTTCTTCCTCCTCTAAGCTATTTTCATGTTCTACTGAATAAAACTGAACTTTGTTTCCATATCTTCTACCAATTATGGTCCCATCTGTTTCCTTTCACCTACTTCATCCCAAAATTCTGGTGTTTGACATCGATTCCCATATAATGCCTCAAATGGACCCATCGGTATACTTAAATGAAAACTATTATTATTTGAAAATTCAACCAATGGAAGATGTTGGTACCAACTTCACTGGTAATCCAGTGATCATGCATGTAGAATATCTTCCATGGTTTGAATTGTTTGTTCTGACAATCCATCTGATTGAAGATGAAAAACTGTACTAAAATTAAAGTGAGTACCCAACGACTTCAGAAGGCCTTTCCAAAAGTTAAAAGTAAAACTGGGATAATGATTAGATTCAATAGAGGGTGGAACTCCATGACACCTTACTATATCTTTAACATACAATCGAGAACGTTTATCTAGATAAAAAGTATCTCGAATATGAAGGAAATGAGAAGATTTAGTCAATCGATCAACAATAACCCAGATTGCATGATTACCTTTAGATATCTTTAGTAATACCACAACAAAGTACATGGATATATTTTCCCATTTCCACTCTGGCACTAGTAAAGACTGAATAATTCCCTTCAGTAACTGCTACTCTACTTTAACCTATTGAATCGTCAAACACTTCATAGTAAAGTCACTAATATCTCTCTTCATTCCGTCCCACCAGTAAAATTCCAGAATAAATCTTTACATCTTAGTACAACCAAGGTGAACTGAAAAAGGAGAACTATAAGCTTCACATAACAACTCATTCGTCAACTTTGAATCACAAGGCATGCATACCCTTCTCCCTATCCTAAAACAAATCATTATCAAGGTTAAAAATAGGCAACATACCCTTTTAAACCAACTCAACCTTTTTCTGTAACTGACTGTCATCTTTATGCACTTTCTTTATTCCGTCTGTTAGAGATGATTTCACTTACACCTGAATAAATACAGAAATATTTCCTACACCAAAAAATTCTATGCCATTGTTCATCAAATCATACACCAAAGGATCTCATTACAAATGTAGCACGGTTAATGTAACATTACTCTTTCGACTAAAAGCATCAGCCACTTTATTTTCATTTCCTGGATGGTAATGGATCATGGAATCAAAATCGTTGATTAATTGTAGCCATATCCTCTGTCTCATGTTAAATTATTTCTGGGTGAATATATACTTTAATCATTTTTGGTCAGTATATATTTCACATTTTACTCTATACTGATGATGCCTCCAAGTTTTTAAAGAAAAAAAACAGCAGCTAATTCCAAATCATTTGTACAGTAATTTGACTCATGAGGTTTCAACTAACATGAAGCATAAGAAATTACCTGATCATTCTGCACAAGGACACAACCAAA
Organism: Viscum album; assembly: GCA_963277665.1. NCBI lineage: Eukaryota > Viridiplantae > Streptophyta > Magnoliopsida > Santalales > Viscaceae > Viscum > Viscum album. The sequence goes on along the minus strand of OY728142.1, from coordinate 1,774,012,467 downwards.
TCCTTTCTACAAAGCATCAACAAACTCACCATTTCTGGAAGGCAGTTCCAAAACCAGAGCATTCACGAGTCTTGTTTTCAATTCCTAAAAACAATCATCACATTATCTTGTCCAGATGAACTTAACACCCATTCGAGTTCACTTTGTTATTAGACTAGATAACCCTACACAATTCTCAATAAACCTCCTGTAATAAACTTCTAAACAAAGAAAAATATGAATATCGATTATATTTCTGGTTCTAGGACATTCTTCAACAACCTTTGTTTTAACAGGATCAACAATTATTCTATTTTTTGAAACAATTTGACCAAGGAATGAAAATTGTTGTAACCAAAACTCACACTTGCTGAATTTCCCAAACAGTTTCTTTTTTTAAGGTTTTAAATACAACCCTTAAATGACTTTCAGGTTTTTATTTACCTCTAGAATAAACCAAAATATCGTCAATAAACACAACGACAATCTTATCCAAAAACTCATGGAAAATATTATTCAAAAGATCCATGAATACAGTAGGTGTATTGGTTAACCTAATATGCATAACTACTAATTCATAATGGGAATATCTAGTACAAAATGAGGTCTTTTGAATGTCATATTCCTTTACTTTCAACTAATGGTACCCCGATCTCAATTCAATATTTGAAAAATGATGAGCTCCCTGAAGTTGATCAAAAAAATCATCGATATGATGAAATGATACCTTTTCTTAATAGTGATGTTATTAAATTCTCTATAATAAATTAAAAGTCTCATTGAACCATCTATCATTTTAGAAAACAAGAAAGGTGCACCCCATGGTGATGTTCATGGTCAAATGAAACCTTTATATAATAATTCTTGAAATTTCTTCTTAACACTAAAAGTTCAATTTGAGACATTCGATAAGGGGGATTTGAAATTGGATTAGCATCAAGAACTAATTCAATAGTAAATTCAGCTTCCTGATAATGTGTTATACCAGGAAACTCATCCAAAAAAACATCAAGATACTCATTTACCACTAGAACATCATTAATCTGAACAATTCCTATGTTTGTAATAATATGTGAAAAGAAATATTCATTTCCGTCTTTTTCAAGTCTCTCAGCTTATTAATATTTTATCCAAAATACGGGTTCATTCTTGTACACAAGGTAATATTATTTCTGAAAAGAATCCTCTTTAGCTCTACTGTCAATCATACCATGATAAAAAGAAAACAAAAACATAACAAGAATAACATCAGACTCTACTAGAGGAAAAATAATAAGGTTTGCTGGTAGATTCTTTATGCACACAAGGACAAGAAGGTTCTTATGTTTTCTTTTTGTTCAACATTTCGTCTAGGTGTTTTTACCATAAGTTTAGTATTCATATCTTGATATGAAATTCCCAATTTACTATAAAACTTATCAGAAATGAATCAATGTCATAACCCTGAATCAATCAACACATTGGCATAATCTTAAAAAATAAATAGTGTACCTGATACTACTTCATTTGATGGGCCAACATTTTTTAAAGTAGTTGCAAAGGATTTTAACAACCATTTATTCTTGTAGTCCGACTACTTTACCTTTGTTGAGTTCTTATTTGGACACTAATTTGTATAATGACCCATTTAATTTCACTTAAAACATATTAATGTTGGTTTTTCATTGCATGCTTGATCATCTTCCTTACAGTTACGAGCAATATGACTAGACTCTCCACACTGAAAGCACATCCCAAGCTTTGAAAAAAATTCTCCAGGATGCTTTTTACCTCACTTCTCACACGATGGATATTTAATTTTCTTTCCTCCATGATTTTTTGATGAATTAATTCCCTTTGCCTGCAACCTGGACATCTTATTTTGCTTTCTCTCTTGAAAGACCTGATCATCAGAAAACTCAATTTTTACCTTCTTAGCACATCTGAAATGTTTTTTCATAGATTTTGAATTCACGATAGACTATTACTGTTTGATATCTAGGCTTTAATCCTGAGTGAAATCAATTTATCTTACTATCAAGATATCAAATGAAATTTGGAGCATACCTTGATAGTAGAGAGAATTTTTCTTCATAAGCATCCACTGAGTAATCCTCCTCCCTCAATTCAAATAATTTTTTTTCCATTCAAAGATGAAAAACCTTAGGAAAATATTTCTAAAGAAATGTAACTTTGAATTCATCCCAATCAAGAGTATAAATAACCTCACCATCACTGATATGTTTCACCATCAACCACCACTGATCAGCTTCACTTTCAAAATGGTATAACATGAGAGTAAACTTTTGATTCTCTTAACACCCAATGACATCAAAAATCTTCACCAATACTTTAATCCACCCATCAGCTAGCACAGGGAAAGATGATACTCTAAATGATGGGGGATGTTGCCTCATGAAATGCTTCACTACTGACATATTCTTCTGTGGTTGTACTGGATTATCTCATGCATGTATACCACCACCATTTATATCCTGAGTCAACTGTGCCATCACTGCAACAAACAGTTCAGTTCTGATTCCGACCTTCTGAGGTTGCGGATTTGGAGGGTTATTCTCCTCTCTATGCCTTCCCAACATAGTTTCCCTATTTCCTCTATGGAAAAAAATTATGAACATAGAAATGTCTTAGGTGAAGCAACATGGTAATCTCTAAATTCTATATCAATTCAATATTACCATAAATTAAATTATGGACATTAATTTTACAATATTCTATCTCCTAATGTTGTCTAAACCAACCTTTGATACCAATAATATGGACCCGACCATAAAAAATTACATAATCTTGAATTAAATGAATAATTCGCATTGAGGATCATTTCAGGTTTAGATTTTTGAGAGTTTGGCCATAACTATTACATTTTATATCAAAAATTACAAAGTATACACTTATACTCGGTTTCCATTTTTTCCATAAAATAAAAACTACTTAAAAAAATGTCATTTCTAGTTCCATGTTTTAGAATACATGAATTCTACTTGATACCATCCATGACCCTATTCCACTTTATGTCCTATGAAAAACATTTCAAAAACTTGGGATGATCATAAAAAGATCAGTAAAGGATATACAAAGAAGGAAAACTGTTACTTTTTCATAACCACAAGTAAACCATTAATACCTTACCATAAGTAATAATTTTCACCTTTATGAAGTAGTAAATACTCTTCACTGAATTAAAGATCATTTAATACCATTTTGTAACCAAAATATCACCATTAAACCCCGGTAAAGAAGACATTACATATAAAGGTAACATGGGCCAGGAACATACTTATATGGAATAACAATACGATCGACTTCCACACATATCACTAAATGGAATAGCCATAAGACTGACTTCCATTCCCAATGCATTGGAGGTTATAAAATAACCTCTCATCCTAGTTTATCATGACACCACCCGTCATTTCGTATATCATGTAACCACCCGTCAAATATCCAAGCACCCTTATAAAATCATAACACATAAAATATTGCAAATTTAAATATTTCAAAAATAACATTTAATTTGCAATAAAAATAAATCATTTCAAGATATTGAAATAATAAATCGATTTCAAAAAACCCTTTTTCAATACGAAAACCCACAAAAAATATAATAATGGGATTTTTATCATTTTAAAATCATTAAGGCTTTTTTAAGAAACCAACTAACAATTACGGCGACAGAGAGGTCATTGTTGTCGTAAATATTAAAATCATTCCTTTTTTCATTTAGTAAAAAAATTCATTTAAAAAATATTCCCATTGAAGAAAAACAAAATTAAAAGGGTTTTCTTATATACCGTATAAAAAAATTCTTGTATCAATCAAAGGTTTCCTCAATGAAAAGAGATTGAGACAAAGTCCCTTACATCATGTCTGGTTTGAACTGTTTGTTCTTCAATTTCATAAATAATAAAATTAAGATAATTTATACTTGTTTAAGAAACTCTTTTTTTATTATTCCTTTTATATCACTTATTACAATGCTATAGCACGTAGTTAATTTTTTGAGTTCATTTCAGACATTTTGTTGATGTTCAGAACTTAAGTTAAAAATGAATTTGTTATAATTATAAATTATTCATGTGGTAATATTCCATTATATCCAGAATAATATTAATGATATTGATATCATATATATAACATATATCTAATATATATATATATATATCTAATATATCTATATATCTAATATATATATATATATATCTAATATATATATATATATATCTAATATATATATATATATATCTAATATATATATATATCTAATATATATATATATCTCATATATATATATATCTAATATATATATATATATATATCTAATATATATATATATATATCTAATATATATATATATATATTTCTAATAGTACATATCATTTTTAGAAATGAAATGAAATGCACCGTTCGTGGAGACGGTAAGTCGCACATACACATTAACACTACTTTCATTTATATTTATTATTTTAATGGAATTAAAACATAATTATACATAGTTATATTTTAATTATAGTATAATATAATATATAATTTCATTAAATACATCCTTTATACTTCCCACATAAGGAATTAATGAGTTATATCACTTTGAGAGGGCGGTAGTCCATAGTTCCTCAAATGAAATTATCTCATTTTCCCATTTTGGAAACCATAATGATATGATATAAATAAAAAATACAGGAGCATAGAGACAATATAAATATAATATGTATCACATATAAATACATTTCCATCATTATGGACAACATGAGAGGTGGTTGGAGTTAATTGAACAATCATCATTTCATGAGGCTGTAGTTCACCATCCACAAAAATGGTATGTTATTTACTCATTAGATAAAGTTATGTGTAAGTTTAGTTCAAATAATTCTCATAAAAAACATATTTTATTTAAGATACTGGTGGTTTTATAACAGAAACGAATAAAAACCATTTAGGGGGATGGATAAGTAAAATAAAAGAAAAGAACTTAAAAGAAGATGTTACCTTTAAATCAAGAATATCCCTTTAGTTTGAACCAAAAGGTTTACTTTAAGTTCTTTATGCCTAATTTAAGACTTCTCAGAGGATGAGAGGGATATGGGGTGATTATTTAGGCAGATTTTGGATGAGTCAAGGTGCTTTAGAGGTGTGAGGAATGGGTTAGAAGCAGTGTCCTTTTATAAGGGGGAGGAGGGGATCTTTAGGAATGTTTGAAAAAATTATTTTATTATAAACTCATATTTGGTTACAAAAGGTCCAAAAATGATTAAAGTAGAATATAAGATGACTAATGTTCAAAATAAAATCATCCAATAATAATTGGACAGGTTTTGGGAATTTTTTTAGTATTTATAATCATATTAATTTAAATCATTCATTAATAAGGTAAAAAATGCATCTTTATTGTGTCGTAAATAATTTTATTTATTTGAGGTTTAAAAATTATAAAAAAATACCATGATGTAGGAAATATTTTTATCTTTCAAATTAATATTTATAGTCTAATAGATATCTTATATAAACCCATATAAAAATTCATTTCTAAATGATATTTGTTTCGGTCATTTTTACCTTTACATTAAGTTAATTAAAATAATGTGTCATTATCACTCTCAAGTGGCTGAATGGGGTCCCAAAATCATCCCAACGATGACCATTGTAAGGAATGTATCATCCAATAGTATTCAGATACATGTTAGGGTAATTTTATATTATTATAATAATACCTTTTCCCTTATTTGCCATATTTATCCTTTATCCATTGTTAGTAAAAATTTTACTGAAGTAAATATTCATAATGTATAAAAATAAAAGTTAACTATTTAAACAATTTGTACCTCCGGATTAAAAATATGGAATCTATTTTTCAAAATTCGAAACACAGAAGTGGAAAAAATTAATTTAATATTTATTTCCGCTGTCAAAACAAAAACGTATAATTAAGAAATATTAACAATCAAAAGATTGACACTTATTTATGTATAATTTCAAAATAAAATTACATCCAATGAAAAAAATTGGATTAAATAGTAAAAATATTACTTAATAACACTTTAAAACTAATTAAAAATATAATCTAACCATATAAATTAATTAGATTAAAAGGTAGTTTTGAATTATAATACAATATTTTTCACTATTCATTAAAAATGAATTTTATCAGAAAAATACCAAAATTTCATCCAAAGTCATTTTTTGTTTCCCAATTCTAAATAATAATTCTATTTTGTCAAATTTATCATATAAAAGTGACCAAAACTATATTGGAAGAGGAATTTCCATTAAAACATGGTAAATCAACCTTCTAAAGAATATTAGATTATGTGTGCTTAAAATTGGATGCATTCACATTTTAAGCCTCTAAATTTTATTGGGGAAATGTGAAAACATTTAACAAACATGTAAAATCTTATTTTAGTTAGTTATATTAATTTTCGCCAATAAAACAGCTAGGCATTAACTACAATTTAAAATAATATTATTATATTATTTGTGTGCAATTTAAGATTTTGAAGATACCTGTTGTTGCTTATCGGGTAAGTCATCAAACATAGAATCCTCTTTAAAGTAAAATTAATTTTCAATTCAAAAATATTAATAAATATTAAAATTTATTTTCCTTATTTAGCAGGAATGTTACATTTAGTCCCCTTGAGTGATTTCTAATGTAGGTTTCAAAGGTGTTCTTTATGGCTTCCCTATCAGGCTTTTTAACATGTTTTGATGTGTGATTGAAAAGAATGAAGAACCATTTGGTAGTTGTGAAATGACTTTGTGTGTGTTTGGGAGCATAAGGTACGATTTGGCTCTTTAAATCTAAAAGTGGTGTTTCTTGTGTTTAAAACGTGGTTCCAAATGTGTTCATTACAGTTTGGCGAGGTTGGATTTGAAACATGCCTGTGTGAGTGGTCAGAAGCTATGGCCCCTTTTGCATTTATAAAAGAGGGTCGGTTTGGGAGTAGTTTGAAATCCTATTCGGAACACTCGTAAACATTGTGAGTTTCGACTTGTTTTTAAAAATGCACTTGGGTTCACATTGGTGAAATCTTGGTTTAAAGGTCCTTTTGGCCACATTAGTTTAAATAATATGTTTTTTTTGTTTTGAAATTAGACTCTATATGTTTGTGTTAAATGGTTTAATGTTATAAAGTAAAGGCCCATTTGTTTTTATTTTAGAAAAGAATTTATTTTGGTAAAATTGAGAACCCTATTGGTGATTTAAAATGATTACTAAAATGATTTTGATGTTTTTAGGGCATGATAGACTGGTTGTAACATTCAATGATATGATTTATATATTGTATATAAGTATGTATATATTTTTTGGGCACCTTTATTGGGGGATATCCATTTACGGGTTATCATTCATAGTGTTCATGTTTGGGGTATGACAGTGTGGTGATGACCGGTATGGTGAGTCAGGCGTATGAGGGCCTTATACATACAAAAAATTACTATTACCACCATGGGATCCTAGGCGTCTTTTAGAGGGTTGAGTGATGAGTTCTTACCAACCCTGATAAGACATGTTTCTATCCAATGGTATATATTGAGGCAAAATGGGGAGTGACATTGGTTTTGTTGCTAAGGTGATCAGTTAGTCATTGATTATGGCGTTTTACCATATGTTGTTAGGTGGTTCTAAACTGAGTACTTCTTGGGGTACTCTAGGGATGTTTACGATCACCCATGGGTACATAATAATTTACACTTATTGTTTACTTTCTACTCTACTAGTTTATTTCTAGCATTCAATTTTTACCTATTTTATTTTGGTACAACTTTGGTGTCACTTTTCTTGGTTTTCATTTATAAATGGTGGTTGGTATTGGAAACTATTTGTCTATGTGTGGGATTTTAAAATCGGGAAATGATGTTGTTTTATCAAAATGTAAAAACCCTATTTTATAGCTTCATTGAAAACTGTTGATTGGGGACTACATTAGGAAAGGGAAATTTTGGATTCAGTGGTTTATTCTTGGATTCCCTCTTGAGAATTTTGGTGCTCATGAATATTTTTTCATTTCAGTTATAGGTTCACATTGCTCAGGTTCTTTGAGATTAGTTGATCATTATTGGGGTAGGGTTAGTCTTTGGTTGGGTGGTGACCTAGAAGGTTATATGGAAGTATGTACATTTTATCTTATTTCAACTGTTAGTGGTTATTTGGGATGTTCAATTTTTTTTATTTTTCTTTAATTTATGGGCCAAATAATTCCCACTTGTTATATTTTATGCCCGTCACTATTTTTCCGCCTGTTGGGTTCAGGAATCGAATTCATGCTTTACAATGGACTGGATTGGGTGACTGGTTCACTGTGGACCTAGGTAGGTTCATGAAAAAATGGTATCAGAGGGGGGATTCTTGGTATTTGGGGAGTCTTGTAGCTAGAGGTTAGGATATTAAGGGCTTAGAAGATTGGTTATAGGTTGGTTCCTAATCACCACTCCTCATGATGCGACCTGTGTTACCATGGATAATCCATGTTTTGAGACTTTTGTATTTGTTTTGGATTGAGGGATTACAATATAGGTTAATCAATGTCACAATATGAACCCACATAGATTAGTGACCCAGGTGGGGGCTGAGTGATTTGATCGAGGTCCTCTTTGTGTTATGTCTTACTTGGGGCGTGATTCACTACCATGTTGTCAGGTTGGTATAAGCACTAGTTCCTTATTCTGGTTGTTCTTTATTGGTTGTGAATTGTCTTTAATTCTCTTGGTGTTAGATTGTTTTTGGAAATAAACATGATTTTGAAATTAAAAGGCTATTTTTCTAATGGTTTTAAAACCATTAAAAAGTGGTTTCATTCAAAATATTTTTGAAATTGGTGAAATGGGTTTTTAAATGAAGAAGTATTTTTGTTTGAAAAATTTTCTTACATTTGGATTGAAAAACATAATGGAATGTGCTTCCCTTTGTATTATTTAAGACTGTCTGTATATTTGTAGGTAGGCACATGAATTCCACATTAGAACATAAGTACATGTTTTTTTAGTGGAAAGGGATGAACACTTATGTGGTGGTTTATAGGATTCCATGGGTGGGGTTTTGGAATTTATGTCTTGGCTTGATTTTTTTAAAATAGAATTGAATTAGAATGTTATTTTAGGAAATGGTTTTTCATGAAATGTTGGGTTTGGAATTTGGAAAGAGGATTTGGAATATGGAATATTTAAAATTTAAAATAGATGATTATTTTTTGAAATATAGATTTTTCTTGTGTCTGTATATGTTTGAATTATGCGTCTATTACCCTTGGATTGTGGTTGTTTATTTTGGATCAATTTTTCCTGTTGCTCGATGTATGTTGCCAAGAATGTTCGCTAACATAACTGACCATTCATTCTCAATTAAGGTTCTTTTTATTTTTTTTCTAGTTTTTCACAGTAATTGTGGTTCGTTGGGGCTGTTGTGTGGTTTTGGAAGTATAGTGTGTCAACAGGTTGTTGGGAACCCTTATGTTTTTAAAGTTAGTGCTGTTATAGTTTTAATTTAGGGTCCTATTTTGGATCAGTGGATGCTGAATGAATATTTTTTTTTTGAGTTTTGGGTGTAATTATTGGTGGTCATATTTTTCAAAAGTTCCCCATCTGGAAAGCAGGGTGTTCCATAAAAACCTTTTTCTGATGAATCTTGTTTGTTGGAGCTGAATTATGGTTCGTCAAACCATTCTCTTGGACGCCACTATTGTGGCTGGTTCATGCATTCAACGTCATGTTGTCTAATCCCTCTGAAGTCCTACTATCATGTGACCATTTGGTCACCGGGGAAGGTTCCGAAAGAAGTGTTGTTTGAGGAAGGAGTTCTGGTTGGGGGATGCTAGAACCTAACTATGAAGAATTATATGCTTCTTCCATAGAGTCTTTACCACAGGTCTTAGGGTGAAGCTCATGCACAGTTAGGAGTTATCGAGGCTGTGAAGCCTAAGTACAGGTTGGGAGGTCTTTATTGTGAATAGAACATCTATAGCCTTTTCATTATTTTTTTCTGTTGTTAAAGTTTTATCATCATTGTATGTTTATTGTTTCATTGTAAGAGTGTGAAAGACATGTTTTATTATAATCTAACCTGTTGTACCTGTTTAAAAGTGTCCCTTTTAAACAATTTTTTCTCGTTGAGTGTTTTGAGATGTTCTTGTATGTAGATATTTATGTTTTGTGGAATTTATGGCTCATGTAACAATTCATCATTTGGTTTGAGTTTTTTTCAAGAGATACCCCTAGTTTTGGGGGTTTCTGGTTGGTGTGGAAAGTTTCTATTTCTGATAATGATTTTGTTTTTCTCATGCTATAGAACCTAGTTGGGATTGGTTGGGATTTTCTGTGTTAGACCCTCCCCAATGTGGTGAGTATAAATTCTAAAGTTTTAGTGTTAGTGGAATTTTTTGTTGTTAGGAGAACCATATTGTGTTATCCCCTTATTGTGGGTATTTTTTCGTCTAGATTTTTCTAGTGTGACTTAGAGAATAAATATTCACCTCGGGATTCCATGTTTCTTCTGGTGATGTTTGCGGATGGACTCAATTCTTGACTAACTTTATACTTGTTGAGTTTCTTGGGGCATACTATGTTTGTGGTGGTGAGAATTATCACACTCTGACCGTGTGTTTCTTTTGTTTTAAATTTTTTTCATTACCTAATCTTTTGTTGAAGTTCAAGTTTGAGACTCAACATCAATTTTTTGAGTTTCAATGATTTTGGAGGGTTTCAGACCGGTTCACGGGCACTGTTCGGTTGGCGGGAATTCTAAGGTCTACCAAGGTTCCCCTGTGGTTTTCCACTAATTAAAATAATAAAAAATTTATAACAATAAAATAATGCAATTTCTTAAAACATAATGATCATAATATTTTTTTTGTAGATAATAATAATAATATTATTAAACATTATTAATAATATTATTATCAATTAAAATAATTATTAATTTAATTATTGTTGAATTTTTATTAATGTCATTACAATTTTAAATGGAAATCAAGAAATTATTATAATCCTTAGTATAATTTTAATTATTAATACTATTATATTTGAAATTGTTATATTAATAATAATAATTATTATTCTACTATTATTATTATTACAAAAAATTGAAAAAAAGAGGAACCCTATCACCCACATCTTCTTCCCCCTCGGAGCACTATCACTCCAAAATTTTCCACTCTTGTGACCCACACTATCCACCTTATTTCTTCTACCCTATTCACGCCTCCACCCGCTTCCCCACACCCCTCGAAGTCGAGTTGTGCCCGACCCCAAACAACACTTGCGGCCCAACCTTCCTACCTATGGCTAACCTGTATCCTAGTGCAACCCTACTCCCCATATTACATCTTCGTACGACCCCCCCCCCCTACCTACTCCAGTACGATTTGGCACCCCTCCTTGCATCATCACTCGGTCTAGTCTCCGCTACGGCCTGCCTCCCTTTCGGTGAGATATAACTTTGTTTTAGGATTCTTATTGGTGGGATTTTTCATTGGTTGAACCCAAACAATTAGGGTTTATTTTTGGCTCAGTTTTCTTGGTTTCTAGTGTTTGTGGATCATTTCCCTAGGGTGTAATCTTCACTACATTGAAGTTTTAGTCGCATCTGCACTTGGTTAGGTTAGGTGTTTATAACCTTTCCCTTTACAGAGATTTCCATAGTCACTTGTTTGATTTAATTTAAGTTTTAATCACCTTTGACAACATTATTATATGAAAGTCTTGATGATAATGTAATTTTTGTGTTGTAAAAATTTAATAAAATATGTTTTCAATGATATTTATGTGCATTTCCTAGGGTTTTAGAACATAATGTGTTTATCTAAATGCTATGGTATTTTTTAGTCAAATTGGATGTTTTTAGGAAATGTGTAGCTTCTCTTGTGTTATAGTGGCATTTTTTGTTTATGAATTTGTCTTGGTGGTTATTTTTTAGAAATATGATATAGCTCGATAATTGTATTATATTCATGGAAAAATGTTTTGATTGTTCTAAAAATGGGTTGTTGTATTTTTCTTAAAGAATGTAAGTGGTGGTCTTGTTTAAGGGATAATGGTGTATTTGTGGAAATGGTTTTAAAGTGTTTTCTTGGACTTGGAAGTGATCTCAAATGATTATGGAACTCATAAAATAGTTTTGTCTTTAAACCCCATGGGATTAAATGGATTTTAGTTTTCATATAAAGTTAGTCCCATTAATTTATTTCTAAAGTAGGTTTTAAATGTGTTCTTTAAGGCTTGGCTGTATAGATTTGAAATGTGATTTGGTGTGTGATTGTAAAGGATAAAGGCCATTTTCATAGTTGTGAAATGATTTTCTGTGTGTGTTTTTGGAACATAAGTGTCCATTTGGAATTGAAAATCAAAGAGTGTTGTTTCTTGTGTTTAAAACTAGGTTTCAAATGTATTCCTTATGGTTTCACCCAGTTGGCCTTAAAACATGTTTTCGTGAGTGGTTGGAAGATATGGAACATTTGAAGTTTGTAAAAGAGGTTTTTTAGTTGTTTTGGAAGCCCATTTGTAACTTTTGTATACTTTTTTAGTTTTGAATTGGTTATAACAATTCACTTTGGTGCACTTTGGTGATATCTTGGATTAAAGGACCATTTTTTCATGTTAGATTAAGGATGATGTTTGTTTTTTTAAAATTGGTTTCTATGTTCTATCATAAAATGGTTGAATGCTGCGAACTAAAGGCCCATTGGTATTGATTATAGAAAAGATATTATTTTGGTAAAAGTGAGTACCTAGTCTGTCATTTAAAAAGTTTACTGGAATTATTTTGATGTTTGTGTGGAGTGATGACCCAGTTGGAACCTTAAATGATATGATGTGAATGTCTTATATAAGTATGTATATATTTATGGGGAACTTCTATAGGGGGATATCCTTTTATGGGGTATCATATAGAGTGTTTGTGTTGGGGGTATGCAAGTGTAGTGATGACATGAAAGGTGAGTCACGATTTTGAGGGCCTCCTACTTACACAACATTACTATTACCACAATGGGTTCCAAAGAAACTTTTAAAGGGTCAAGTGACAGTGTCCTCCCAACCTGGATTAGACATGCTAGTACCCACTTGTAGATACTAAGGCCAGATAGGGAGTTACATTGGTTTTGTTGTGAGGGAGATCATTTGGTTATAAACTATGGGACTTCTCCATATAACGACAGGTGGTTCCAAACCGAGTACGTACAAGGGTATTATAGGGATGTTTAGGATCACCCATGGTCACTGTATTATTTACATCTTTTTTTTACTTTCTGAAGTATGTTTTTATTTCCAAAATAGAGTATTTTACCTATTTTATTTTTGTAGAGATTTGGTATCACTTTTCTTGGTTTTCCTTTATAAATGGCACATGGTTTCTGAAAGTATTTGTATATGTGTTTGATTTTAAAATGGGGAAATTATTTTTTTATTCAAACGTAAAAACCCTATTTTATATCAATATTTTAATCTGGTGCTTATGGATGACTTTGGGAGAGTGAACTTTTTTTCTTCAATGGTTTACTTTGGGAGTCCCTACTAAGAATTTCGGTGATAATGCATATTTTATCATTTCAATTAATGGTTCCCTTTGATCAGGTCCTCCTAGATTAGATTATCATTATTGGATCAATGTAGGTATTTGGTTGGGTGGTGACCTAGATGGTCACATGGGGGTATGTTCATTTTATCTTCATTTCGCTGTTAGTGTTTATCACTGTGGTTCAGTTTTTATTTATTTAGTTGTGTTTAATTTATGGTCCAAATTTGTCCCACCTGTTAGTTTTAATTCTTGACACTAGTTTCCAGCTTGTGTGGATTAGGAACACCCTCTGGGCCTTGCCACGGTCTAGCTCAGGTGACTGTTTCAAGTTTGAACTTGGTTGGTTCGTGGCAAGTATCCTCACTTTTTTCTACAAAGTGACAGATTTGTAGGATGAAATTAATTTTAAGGTGGTTAAATTTTAACATTACAATTTATTATGTATTATTTTTTTCAAATAAATTTAATTTAATTGATATATTTCAATACATTCAACACCAAGTTAATATTTCACAACACACAATAATGTGTTTTATTTCATTACACACGATGCTGAATTTTTAAAAAGCCACGATGTATTATTAGTATTGATACATAAACAAGACCATAATAAACTAGAAATTGAACATGGTGTTATTAATAGTAATAAATAATTTTAAATATTAATTATATTGGTTTTATTCCGATAAAAATTACCTAATATTCAGTAAATCCTTTCTATGTTTGAAAATACTATTTTCATAGAAAATGAATTTATGTTTCTCTTTTAAAAATAAATAAAAATATTTTCTCATAGTTCTACAAAATTAATGTGATAAAATAAAATTTATTTTTTAATTCATCAAATCAAAATAATCTTAGAGTGATTTTATGGGATTTTTTTCCTGGAATGTTTCATTTTTAAATGAACAGTAAAAAATACAGAATTTTAATTGAAAACATCCTTTTCATTTAATTTATTTATACTGTTAAATTATATTTTAAATGGTTTTTAATGTCTTATTAGTTAACTTTTATATCAATTTAAAAATATATGTCATTTAAATTAGCTTCATATTGAATTTTTATATGACAACATTGTAAACTTTTAATCATTTTATTTTTAAAAGTCACTTTTTCGTCACGTCTATGGGTATAATTGTAAATTAAAATGTTCCAATTATATGAATTGAATTTTAAAAAAATGAATTAAATAATTTTAATTATATTAATTTATATTGTTTAATAATTTTATCTTAATTTTTTACAAAATAAGAATTGTTAAAACAGAAACAATTATTTACCATGATTATGGTTAAAAGGGGGTTAACTAAACTTTTAAGGGTGAGAAATGACATAAAACATGTCTAAAAACAATTTTATGGAAATATTTTTACCATAAAACTTATATTATTGATATTTTCCAACTATTTGAGCCGTGTGACATAATAATGAGTGGGTATAATTCTTTCTTTAAAAAAATATACAAGTGTCGGAGTCTCCTCACTTATAAAAGGACATCCATTCTGCTATCCTATTCACAACTTTTTATCCTTTTGGTTCAGCTAAAAACTAAAAACATAACTCCCCAAATGACATCATGTAATCCTATAAGCCCTTTTTAGATATAAATCCAAATTGGGAATCATTTTAGTGTAAACTAAATGAGGATACCCCAAGAAGAGGTAATGTTCATCAACATGGGTTTCTGTTTTATTTCTCCATAAAACAAATTAAATTATTATTATTCAATTATATAATAATAAAACAGGTATCTTGCATATTTTGATATTTTTTACGTTAAGGGACTTACCTTGAACATTCTCCACTTCTGTCAAATGGGTTTCAAAAACATTGCCTGTGTATACGACAGTCTACCACCTCGTGAACTCATGCCATTTTTTTCCCATTAAAAAATCTAAATGAGAGAAATAATGATGTATTTTTTATTTAAACATGATATATATGATATTATTATAATTATTGAATTATTATATTAAAAATAACTTCATACTCTCTATTTTGAGGGAATACGATAACGTCACTCATGTGTATGACATACAACCACTTCACGAAGTGATGCAATTAATTTACTTATTACATGGAAGGTATTAAGGATTTTTAATAAAAATATGTTAAATATGTGATTTAAAAATTATTATTTAATTATAATATATAATTTATGTTTCTTTCTTTTAATCGAATGATAAAATGGGAAAAAAATTCATGCGTACATGTGACCTATCATCTTAATGAACGATGTATTTCATTATCTATCTCAAAATTTTATGGATTACTCTAAGTAATTATATTATAAATATATTTTATGTTCCTATAATAGTTACAGTTTTTTATATGATTAAATTTTGATCAATTAATGTGGATTAAAAATAATAAATAAAAACATATCTGAAAAACAAAGCAGTTATTACCGTAAATGAAACTATAACATGGAAATGTTAATAAAAAGGTAATAAAAAGGTAGTATGAAAATAATATATGGTATTTTATATATAAATATTATTATATAATATATTTATAATAATCAAATATTTATTATATTGTAGGTTTTAATGTATATGACCTCATTCAAGAATTAAAGTAACATATTTTTTGCTCAATTTGTATTCTTTGAGACATACATTATGTTATGAACCCATGTTCCCTAAAAAGGGGTATACACATCCAATTTGAAATGTAATATCATGAATTTATTTACACTCATGTTATTTTATGTTCCATTCTATATTATTTTTTATTGGGATTATGTGCTAATGTTACGAAAGTAGTACTGAATTTACCTAATTCTTTATCAGGATTAATTATGATTTTTTTTCAATGATAAATTATTTTTAAAATTATCTCAATAAACTCATGATTTTTATTATCCTCTAGTAACTCATAAAATTTTATAGTAATAGTATCATTTTTCTACTATTTGGAATATAAAATAATTGAAAAATATATTTTTTAAGATATTCTGACATTATTTATCTTTTTGGTAAGAAATCAATTTTCTACCAATTACGTGGTTTAAAAAAAATTCAATTTTTTTATTATTTAATGATTTCTAACTATTATTTTTACCTATAACTGGCATTTCAAAATTTTTGTATAGAATCTTCATGTAGTTTTCCAAAAAATTCCCTTTTAGATTTTATTTAAAATGTGAATAGAATCATTATTTTATCTTGTGTGGCATGAATGAAACATCCCATCATGCTGACTATTTTTTTATTTGAATATTAATTTATAAATTTTCAAATATATTTTCAACAAAAATTATTTTCCAAGTTTTATATGTTTTAGAGTGTTTTTTTTCAAAGAATAAAGTTTATTTTCCTTATAAACTGTTTTAAATGATTGATCATATTTATTTTCCATATAAGATGGAATCTATTGATGTTACATTTTCCTTAATAAGGATATAATATAAGAATAACAAAATTTTATTTTTTTATGAATGATTTTTTTAAATATGATGTGATATTTATGAAACCCGTTTGTCTTCCATGTTTTATTGTATAATAAAACTATTATGAAACCCAATTATTTTTCATTGGTGATGATATAACGAAATGATGAAATGATTTTGAAAACCATCTCATTAACACATGTCATGATACAATGAAATGTTTTTGAAACCCATTTCATTTCATCAGTTATGATATAATTAATGATTTATGATGTTGTGGCACAAATTCATATGATTTCAATTGTGTGATGGGATGGAGATATATCTATCTCTAATGTTTTGGGTAATGATACCTATTATATGAGATTAGTGGTAACATGGGTGGTTAGCTAAAGCCCGAAAAGTAGGGTTCATGAGTGGTTATCCCAATCCCGATGTAGGTAAAAATGTTGTCAGTCCAAGCCAAACATGTTATGAATTTCTTGGGGGTATCCTTAACATAATATTTTAAATGAATATATTTATACAAAAAATCTATGTATTATTACAAAGTTATGATCTCATGGATCATGTTCCTAGATTCCCTTATAATTCATGTTTTATGAACTAACAATATTTATTCTATGACACAAGATTATTATATTTGATATGGTAGGGATTGTTTTCAAATGTTATGATCATATTATCACACACTTATGTTCATGTTATGCTTGCATATCTCCCTTATTTACCCTTAATAGGCCTCTAATATCACCCTTTCTTATTTTTATTTTCCCCATCATATGAAAAACTTAATACATATGATTTTTCAAGGAAGGGTACTAGGTGTGAAGATTATAGTGGGATATGATGTATTTTATATAGGTAATAGTGGTTCATGTTTCCATGTTTCCAAAGGAACTGAACTATTATGTTCCTCATGTATTTTTTGGGAAATGTAATGAATATTCATATGAACTAATAAAATATCTATGTATGATATCCCTAGGTCACTATAATCTATCTATAAGGATAACTTGTGTGGCTGAATTTCACAGGAGTTGTAGAAAAATTTTATAGATTAATTTGTTCCCCTAGTATTGACTGTCTTTTTTAGTTAATGATGAGTATGAACTCTCTAATGATTTAAAAATGAAATAATATTTTGTATGTAAGGGATAAAATAATAAATATTAATTTTTTAATTTAATATAGTTACATTTAGGGTATTGCACTCAGTATCAAAATGAGTCTATAAGGGATGTATTTTTGGCACTAAACATAGTATCTTGGGTCTAGGAAATGTCATTTGGTGTCAGAATAGGGTTTATATGACTTTTCATATTAGGATATTGATTAAGGATAATTATTGGTTTGATATGTTTTGGTTGTTAAAAATTTATATAATATACATAATCTTTTTGTTTAGTCAATGTAATTTTTAGTATTTTACGGATTATGGGAATGGTACATTAGATGAAACTCTCAGGATAAATATAATTTATAATTCTACGTACAGGATAAAATCATAATGATTTTTTATAGTAGATATGGGGTGGTTATACTATATATTAAATTCTTATTTTGATATTACATGTTGATGAAGGATCTAGAATAGATGTAATTAGGGGAAATAACCCCAAAAGGGTATATTGGATTTTAAACCGATCATCACCCGGTGTATAAAATAGAGGCCAAACATCACACCTAGTTTGTCACTCATGGTGGATATGACTTGATTAATCATTCTATATTTACAAACAATCATGAGATTAATTAATAGAAAAATCATCATGGATAACCAAGGATTGAAAAAAGATAGCCCTATCTTGAATAAAAAGTATAATATATTAAAAATTAAGGTTTTATAGGGGAGAAAATTTCAAATTGATGTTTTCATATTAATATTTTGGATGTTACCAAAACCATTTTCGTTTTAGTATTGTGATGAAACATGATCATGAATATGTATCTAAGAGATATGTGTATCTAAATTCAATGATGTGTTATATCTGAAAGGGGAGAATATTTAAATGGGTGTGAATTTCAGTATACTTATATTATGATTAAGAAGGTGTGTTTCTTAATATTTCCATTTGTTGTTATATTAATATTTTAATAGAAGTTAAATAATTATACTCAATAATATTTTCATTTGTGTGGGTTATTTTTCTATAATATTTGCTGGGTTGGTAAATAATATTAAAAAGTATAAATAATATTGAAAAATGATATGTTTAAAAGTTTATATTTTGGTGGAAAAAAATTATAGAACACATGATTGAGGGATGGGTAACTCTTAAGATTAAAATATTCTCTATATTAACATAAAATAGGGTTGAATGAATTTGAAAACAATTAGTTAGATATAATTGATCACCATAGAATTTATTATTAATTTAATGAAAAAGTGATAACTTATATTTTTGGTGAATTTTATCTTATTTTTGGAATTATGATATATATTGACTTATGTGTGATCTTATGAACTAGGGGATAATAAAAATTTAGGGTTAATGATATTGTTAATTTTTTGACAAATTTTGAGTTCTATTATGGTTTAATGACTTAGAGATTTATATGTTTTTGGGAAAGGTTTATTATATATATTTTATGATTATAGTATATAAATAAAGGAGTATATGATTGTTTTAAGGATTAATTTTGATTGGGGATAGATAGGTTAAGTTAATTTCATATTATAAGTTATATCCATAATGAAAAAAATATGTTTATAAAACCCATAATTTATCTTATCAGCAAGTGATAATTAAAATTTCAAGGTTGAAATTTGTTGGTCGGAGTGGATACTCAAGAGGGGGGTTAATTGAGTTCCAATTATAATTTCTGTTAAAAACATTTAGGATTAAAATCCCCTAAATTAAAATAGCCCAGTCAATTAAGGTAGTAGAGATATAAGTGACTTATTTTTCAACAGGTTTCTCAAAGGTTGATTACCCCTCACTTGAATCAGTATGAGAACTAATTCGACTTTTGAAACACATTTACTAAACAAATCACATATACACACTAACCATAACTAACTATCATAATGAATGTAAAAACAAATATCTGTTTTTTCTAATATAAGCACAACGGAAAAGTATAAAACATAGTAAGTGAAATACGAACACAACAAATTAAGAAAGAGGTTCATTATTAAGTCTAGACCTAGTCATCTCCACTTGGTGATCACCTGCCACCAAGAAATTATATAAAAAAAGTGATACACAGCCTGTATCAAGCTTTACAATAGTTTTCACAAACTGTCCAGGTTTTTCAACCTCTACCACAGTTATATGTGGGAAAAATAAACTACCAAGACACACTAGGCTTATTCCATAGTTATTCATGGGAAACAAATGTAAAGAGAATTTGGTATGGGTATTTTTAGTATCCATCAGTTCAAGCATAAGAATCAGTGTGTGTAACATAGACACACTGCTCGCAAATGTAAAATACTAAAACAAAATAGAGCTAATAATATTTTAAATAAGTTTAGAAAGCTCTATGTGTTGGCAGATCAACTCTAGACTTGTTGAAATGAAGGAAATAAAGTTTTGGTCCTTCTCTGCAAGTTGACTCCAAAACTGAGTGTCGCAACTTCGAGGTTCTGACTTTCAGATAGAGATAATCAGCTTGTTGGGTTAGATGGTGTTTTTCTCATGGAATGTTCATGTTCTTCGAATTCAGTATGTAGCCTTAATTCTTATTTTTATTTAAGTAAGTCTTTTGTATCATCAAGTTGTTTCTTTTATGTATGGACATACTTATCTCTTCTCCACAATACTTTGTTCATCTTCAAGGTTTCCATTTATACATGTTCATCTTCGTTCAACAGGAATGATTACCTTTTTACAGGTACTAGGTATGGTTCCTTAAAACCCAACAACATCATTAATTACTATCACGTTCATTGAAAGCATAAATAATAACTATTATCATTATATTAATAATATTACTAATATTGAAAATGTATAGAGTTTGAGTAGTAGTTACTAGTTAACAGTCATCTTCCATTTGTATCTCTCTGTCTGTAGGCCTGTAACGGTGGACTTTGTGTCAGTGGATGTCTTTTATTGGTAGTTGTTACTCTGTGTAATAGTAGATCCTCATCAGTGGACTTCATCGGTAGACTCAATAGTAGACCTTTACCTATAGGCTTCAGTCAGTAGGCTTGATCAGCAGTAGACTTAAACAGTAAGCTTCTAACGGTAGCTCTGTAACATCAGACTATTGCAACAGTGACCTTTCCAATGGTAGACATATCTCAACAAGTAATTTCATTAATATTGGAGTATATCCATTAGTAGACTTTGAACAACAGTCGACTTTCTTGAGAGTCGGATTTGTCTTGTGGTAGCCATCTACTAATGGTAGACATGTCCAACTGTAGACTTGAATAGTGAAGCTCTCAACAAAAGACTTAAGAAAGAGTCTGACAGTGAACTTATAACAGAAGCCTTATCACAGTAGTGACCTTGTAACGATGACTCTTTGTCTGTAAGCTTTGATATGTAGATCAACGATAGACTTGTGATAGTGACCTTGTACCAATAGTGACCTTATACCGGTAGCATATAACAGTAAAAGTAGATCTTCAATAGTAACCTTCTTAGATCAGTGACCTAGAGTAATAGTGATATATAACGGTGACCTTGAGCAGAAGGCTATTACCAGTAGCTTTTATCAGTGAACATATATTTAGATAAATGTAAATTGTAAGTTGATTCAACAAAATCATGAGACTAAGAATATAAATTGTTCAGGATAAACAATATAAATACAGATTAAAATGGGTTCGAAAATGGATTAATATATCATGATCAATATTTAAACATGATTTGGGATTATCAAAATAGGTGAGTCCAACAATCCCCCCCTTTGTGATAATAACAAATTAATAAAGTAGGTATTAAATATAGATATCACGTATAATAAAATTACTAAACAGAGATAAAAAATGTCTCAAGTATCAGAGATTAATTAGAGTGTAAAACCAGAAAATACTGGTACATGTTATCAGAGAGAAAGACAGAAAAGAGTCAACATAGGATCATATTAGTATATTAGCACATTTCTCCACAATCACATGATTAGTCTAGAAATAGCACGATATTTATCCCTCTTTGTGATTAGAAAAAACAAACACAAATAGAGAGAACAGAGAAAGATTGTATTAATGAAATGACATTACATGATACAATAAAAAGTATACACCCCCTATCAAGAAGACACAAGCAATCTCAATCCACATCAGCCTCAGGCAAGTCTTCTTTCCCTTTGGAAGAAGAAGAGGGAGAATGAGCAGGTGGATCACCGGGTTTGGGAATTGCTGTAAGAATGACAGGAGGGGTAGTAACAGAAGCTCCTGTGGATCTGAAGTGGGTAGCATGCTAATGTATTAGTGGAGTAAGTCTTCTGATTGCTTCATCAGGAGAAATCGTAGAAGAACTACTGGGTTAAGATGCAGGTAAGGCAGGAGGGATGGTGATAGGGGTGCAGTCCCCATGGAGAAAGGGTAGAAGAAGGTTTCGGAAGTCCATAATAATGCTTCCTCCTCTTTCCATAGATGATATGAAATCATCATTGTTTTCCATAATTTTTCCAAGGCTGGAGTATATTGGCCCAACTGAGTAACTTGTTCCTCGAAGGCTCTAGTGACTGGTGGAATCTTGAGGTTTTCCAACAAAAGCTTGAAATGAGCATCCATCTGATGCTTGGAGTAAATCATTTTATAATAAAAATTAATTTGTTCCTTTATACTCTTCTAGTCCTGGGAAGCCTTTCACATGAAGTCACTTACTACCTTTTAAAATTCTTTGGTAGTGGAGAGAATCTGAGTCACAGATTGAGGATCCGGTGCAATAACACCAGAAATCATGGCTAATTCTTCAGTGACGACTGTCCTAAAAGATGATAGGTCCACAGGTGGTGCACTAGAGGCTGAAGTAGAGGCAGAGGAAGACAAAGTCTTTATAGAGAAAGAAACAGTTTCCTTAAAAGACTTGGTCAACCCACTGATAAGCTTCTTCACATCTTCATCTCAGCCCTTCACATGAGCTTTCATGGATTGCTTAAAACTTTCAAACACTATAACCATATGTTGCACCACACCTTTGATGTAGTGAATGTCTTTGTCTGTTTGGACCTTAGAAGCCATAAGAGCAGTCAGGCTTACCACTGACTGTCTGAGAAGTTCCACAGACTGAGAAACATTCTTGAGTTTATTCTGGCATTGAGATATTTCTTTGGATAAACTGGATTTAATTGAAGATTGAACTTTAGCCATCTCAGAGACAGTCATCTCTTGAATTAGCACCATTGCCTTTTCCATTTCAGAGGCCCTATTATCAAACATCTGGTGTAGATCTATTTTCATCTTTTCCAGATCATACTTATTGGAAAGGTTCTCAGGAAGGGGAACCACTGGCAGTACTTCAACAGGGTCCAAAACAGCAGGTATAGGATGTCTTTTGCTTGTCATATCACAATCTGAATCATCATAATCCAGACCAATTACCAGATACCCAGCATCGTCTGTCCATTCTTCAATGTCATGATGAACAGAAACATAACCAATATTATCCCCCTCACTTAGAGCTCTCTCTTGATAATTCTTCTCTATCTGTTTTGCTCCAGGTAATTCCACAGCCTCCTATGCAACTCCAGCTGATTCAATAACTATATGCTCTGTTGATTAACCAGTGGGGTGAGTCTCATCCCCCACTGAGTCATCAATGACTTCCATATGAATGGAAGTAGATTCCACACCTGCTTTGTAATCAGACATTGTCTTGTCTGTATTATCTATCAGAGGGATCAAACTAAGCTCCTCTCCATCACTGTTCTCATCATCAGCTTTAGAAACATCCTCATTTCCTTCATCCTTATCACAAGCCTCCTCTGCCTCATGATCAGAATGATCTGACTCGGTAGCCTAATCCTCTTTAGAGGTGTCTTTGGTAAAATTCTGAGATGATTCTTCTTCTTCAGGGGTCTCAGTATCACTGTCCTTCAAAACAATCTTTCTTCTTGGTAGTTCTTTTGGAGGGCTAGCTTCTCTGAAAGCTACTATCCTTATAGGACTGTGAGGAAAATCAGGATCACTCCCATCATAAATGGGGGTGTTCTCTCTTTCAGGGTCCACATTTCCCTCATCATTCTCCTCATCATCTGAATAATATGGTTCTAGCTCATCAGGATTTAGGCCTAGATCTCTCTTGTCTTTTGGTCTAGATGGGTGAGTAGTAGGGTCAAAATTTTCATATACCTTTCCTTCATCATTCACCCATGCCTTATTCGAGGGATTCTAGCTAATTTTTATGAATTTGGAAATATCCTTGGAGATACAAACACTATTCTTAGCCACTATCATCTCATCTTGATTTCCAGCCACACCCTTTACCTTTAGCATTACTAAAATTAGCTTGGCATGGAATAGGGCATTGGACTTTGAGCTTGCCTTAGTCATATCCTCCAATTATGCCATCATTAACCTACAAAAGTTAATATTCTTTCAATGCTTCAGTAAGTACATCAAGAATATGTCTTGATACTTCATAAATGAAAAATCCCCTCTCCTGGGACTAATCACATTCCGAATGAACTTAAAAAAAGCATGTCTTCTCCATTCATCTCAGCTAAAATGATCTTCCTTGATTTTCCATTTCCTGTCAGTTCTTCAGAATCTTTTTCATACTCAAAAACATCACTGTCTAGAGGAGCCACACCAATGTAGTAATCATATACTCCATCATGAGTAACTCTCAAACAAGAAGCCCACTCAGCAGATGAGAAGCTGACGTTATTTTCATTGACTCAGGATATTAGAATATGCACATCATCTTCCTCTTAGTACTTCATATAATCATAGAATTATTTCACAATCTTTGGGTAGTACGATCTATTGTTATTGGAAAATCATTTGGTCCATCCTTGGTAATCTAGTGCTTCCAGCACTAATGAGTTGCTTGATAGTAGCCATTCTTCACTTAACTCCTTCTCAGCAAATATTTCTCTCTTGGTCAGAGGCGGGTTGACAGGTCCCATCGAGGTATTACTGGTGCCACTAGATTTGGATCGAGTTCTCTTTGGACTTGGTGCATCTTCATTGATAGTAGGGGGTCTCTTGGTTCTATCCATAGAGATTGAGAGAGGTTCAAGGGCTCAAATGAAGAGTTAGGGTATACGGATTTCAAGATAAACGTTTTAGATTGAGAGAGGAAGGTGGATTGAGATATGTTCACCGCATTAATTTTATCATTTATGGATTAAAACCAAAATAAAATAGAAATAGAAATAAAATCGGTTCGGATTCCCGCATAAAATAAAAACAAACAAGGAGGTATCCAACAGTGAGATGTGCCAGTTAGGTATACCCAGGAGGTGCAACAATGAGGTGTAATAGTTAGGTTTATCAGTGAGGTCCAACTGTGATGTCTAACAATGAGGTCTAATGGTGTGGTCTGACTGTGAGGTTTCCTATGCTGAAATTAATCATTCCTATATCATGCTTGATGTAATTTAACATCTCATAATTCAAATTATTTGTGAATATTTCAGCCAATTTATTTTCAGTGCCAATGAATTCAAGAGTGATATCACCCTTTTGATAATGATCCCACAGAAAGTGGAATCTCACATCAATATGCTTTGTCCTAGCATGAGATACTGGATTTTTGGAAATGTTATTATCACTTTTATTGTAACAATTTATAGAGACATGTTTCAATTGATATCCATATTCGAGTAAAGTGTGTTTCATCCATAGAATTTGAGCACAGAAACTACCAGCAGCTATGTATTCAGCTTCAGCAGTGGATAATGCAACCGAATTTTGCTTCTTACTACACGAAGATACTAGTGACATGCCTAAAATGTGACATGTCCCAAAGGTGATTTTTCTATCTAACTTGAAACTGGAAAAATCAGCATCAGAATAACTCAACAGATCAAATGATTGTCCTTTTGGATAAAATATTCCAAAGTTGGGAGTATGTTTGAGATATTTAAAAACCCATTTAACATCAGTTAAAAGAGATTCCTTTAGATTGTCTTGAAATAGAGCAAACATACATACACTAAATATAATGTGAGGTCTACTAGTTGTAAGATAGAGTAGACTCCCTATCATACCTCTGTAGTTAGTTTGATCCACTGGTTCTCCAGCTTCATTAGTATCCAAATTACAGGTGGTACTCATAGGTGTGTCACTACCTTTATTACCATCCAAATAAAAACGTTTTAAAAGATCCTTAATATATATACATTCATTCAAAACAATGCCATTTTTATTTTTAAAGATCTGAAATCCAAGGAAAAATTTGAGTTCTCCCATTTAACTCATTTAAAACACATTTTGCATCATTTTTGAAAATCAACACATAAAGAGTTTTTAGATGATCTAAAAATAATATAATCCAGATAAATTTGTACTATCAAAAAAACTTTGGAAATATTTTTAATAAAAAGAGTAGGATCAGCTATCCCTTTGGTAAAATCTTTTGAAATAAGAAAAGAGCTGATCCTATCATACCATGCTCTTGGAGTTTGTTTTAAACCGTATAATGATTTATAAAATTTAAAAACATCATTTGAAAGATGGGGATTTGTAAAACCAGGGGGTTGTTCAACAAACACATCCTCAACTATATACTCATTTAGAAAATCACTTTTGATATCCATTTGATAAAGTTTAAAATTCAGATGAGCTGCATAAGAAAGTAGTATCCTAATAGCTTCTAGTCTAGCTACAGGTGCAAAGGTCTCCTCATAGTCTATTCCTTCTTCTTGGTTGTATCCTTGTGCAACTAACCTGGCCTTATTTTTAACTATATTCCCAGACTTATCAATTTTGTTCCTAAACACCCATTTAGTGCCTATTGTCAACGTGTCCTTAGGTCTTTTAACTAACTCCCAAACATTGTTTCTTTAGAACTGATTTAGTTCTTGTTGCATATCCATTACCCAAAATTCATCATTGATTGCATCATTATTATTTTTGGGTTCAATCTATGAAAGAAAATCTTGATGTTCAACCTGGTTTCTTAGAGAAGCTCTATTTTGTGTTCCTCTATTTAAATCACCTACAACAACATCTAGAGGATGATTCTTGAGAGTCCTAATACCTCTATGAAGGGTTGAACTAGATTTTTCATTGTTTTCTGTGGGTTCAGAATCGATAGGAGCAGATTCTGGAAAATTCCCAGAACTGGATACTTTTACAGGGGATTTTCTATCTTTATCATTAAGGGTCAAAATTGACAAATCTTCTTCAAGATGTTCAAGAGAGGTTTTAGGATCATGTTGATATGTCTCATCAAATTTGAGATTAATGGATTCTTCCACACATTTGGTTTTCTTATTGAACACTCTATAAGATTTACTTGAGATAGAATAACCCAGGAAAATTCCTTCATCACTTTTGGAAGAAAATTTGTCAAGATTGCCTTTAGTATTAAGAACAAAGACTTTGGAACCAAAAACTCTAAAGTAATTAACCTTAGGATTCCTATTATTCCAAAGCTAATAAGGGTTCCTTTTTAGAACAGGTCTAATTAAAACTCTATTGATAATATAATAGGCTATATTTACAACTTCAGCCCAAAAATAAACAGGTAATTCATACTCATTAAGCGTTGTTCTAGAAATTTCTTGAAGGGTTATATTTCTTCTTTCTACAACTCCATTTTTTTGAGGTGTACTAGGGGAAGAAATGTTGTGACTATATCCATTATGTGAGCTGTAGGATTAAAACTCATGATTCTCAAACTCACGGCCATGATCACTTCTCAGGGTCCTAATTTTGATTCCACTAAGATTTTCTACAGATTTGGAATATTTAATAATGTAAGAACATGCTTCGCTTTTGTGAGCTAAGAAGTATACCCAAGTATATCTAGAAAAGTCATCTACTAAGACATAGACATAGTGCTTCCAATTTAGTCTTGAAACGCTTGATGGTCCAAAAAAATCCATGTGAACCAACTCAAGTGGTTGAGTATTTGAAACTTCTTTGTTTGGTTTGAATGAAACTTTGTATTGTTTCCCCTTTTGACAGGGATTACACACTTTATCAATTGGGAATCATAATTTAGGTAAGTCTCTAACTAAAAATTTCTTAGATAGATTCCTATGTGAGTGCACATTACAGTGTCCTAACCTTTTGTGTCACAACAAAGACTCATTATGAAAATCATTTAAGTAGGAAACATTTTTTTTTGGCTAAGGAATTCAAATCAACAGCATATACATTATCATTTCTACATGCAGTGAAAAATAAATCATTTTTTAAATTAAAAACATGGTATGCATCATTTTCAAACTTAACATTAAATCCATCATCACATAACTAAGATATTCTAAGTAAATTGTATTTTAATCCATCAATAAAAAGTTCTTTACAGATTAATATTGTATCAGGCTAACCAATCTGGCCTAAGCCAATGATTTTTCCTTTTGCAATGTCACCAAAGGTGACATTCCCACGATCTACATTAATTAGACTCTTGAAGAAAGAATAGTCTCCTTTCATATGTCCTGAACAACCACTATCCAAGTATCATAGGGTCTTAAAGGATCTCATTAAACAACTTCCCTGCAAAACAGATTAAACATGGGGTAATTTTGGTACTTAGATATTCTTGGGTCACAGGGGTTAGCTAGTAAAACACTAGGAACCCATATTTGTTTTATAGGTTTTATAAAATCAAAAAACATATTTTGAGACATAAATACTTTATTAGGTCCTTTAGAAAATTGTTTCTCAAAAGATAGTCCAGAATTAGCAGTGAACTGTCCAGATTTTGTATCAAATTTTGTTTTTCTAATTTGTCTATGTCCAAGCTGATATCCTAGACCAGTTGTATATTTTAGAGCAATATGTTTTCCTAGAAAATGTGTCAAGGTATACCTACCATTAGTGAACTTCTCAATATCCTTTCTTAATTGTTCATTAGATAATTTTAACTCTGTATTTTATTTTAGCAGTTTAGCAAATTTCTCTTTTTCTATGTTTAGATTTGACTTGTAATTTGCCTTTAAAGCATGTTGTCTTTTTAATGACTTATATTTGTCCTTGAGTTTATTAAAAGTGTCCTCAAGAATTTCTCAATATTCAAATAATTCATCCTTGGTCATATCTTCAACATTATGAGATTCTCTATTATAATAATTATTATGCATAGGGGAATTAATTGTTACCTTAGATGTCTCTGTCAGAAAACATAGATTGGTATGTTTGTTCTGTTCCGAGTCTGAAGCATCAGATTCACTCGAACTATCTTCTGAAGCACTCCAAGTTGCTTTCACAGCCTTTTTATAACTTTTGCCCTTATCCTCATATTTTATCTTTAATTTCAACTTGGGGTAGTCTGCTTTTGCATGACCTTTTCGTTTACATTCATAGCATACTATTTCACTTTCATTCTCATTCCACTTCCTATCTTTCTTCTATTTTACTTTATGATCATACTTTCCTTTGATGTTTTACTTCCTAAGGAATTTCATCTTTCGGTAGAATCTTTTAAATTTTCTAGCATGTTGTTCCATTTCCTCATCACTATCTGAGTTTGACTCTTCACTTGTAGAACTGTCTACATGTACTTGAACATTTTCTTTGTCTTTGATTTTTGAGGCAGAAGTCTTGAATGCTACTAACTTCCTTTTTTGTTCTTCTTCTATTTCTTGATTTAGATGGAGATCTTCTTCCTACATCATCAGTTTTTCAATTAGCTCCTTTATAGGTATCTTACTGATGTCACATGATTCTCAGATTGATACAGACATGCCTCTCCATCTCTCAGGCAGGCATCTACGCAGCCTCATGATTTGGTCTTTGTTGTCCACTGGTTTCCCTAGTAGATTCATGGTGTTCACTAACTCATTGAACCTGAGATACATTTCAGAGATAGATTCATCAGGCTTCATCTTAAAATTGTCATATTTAATAGTATAGGTATTTAATCTCATTTCTTGGACATTGGTTGTTCTTTCATGAGAAACAGAGAAAGTATCCCAAATTTAATAAGCAGTCTTATAGGCAGATATTCTATTGAATTATTCATCACCCAAAGCAGAGTATAAGGCAGTCATTTCTTTACAATTGTTATTATAAATAGTTTTAGTTACATGAGACCATGGGTCCCTAGCAGTAGCATGTAATACATGTAGTTCTTCAATTGTGTCCCAGATTTCAGTTCCTAAGCTTTCAAGATACATTTTCATTTTCAATTTCCACTAAACATAATTATTACCAACAAATAAAGGTGGTATGTTAGTAGTAGCATCCTCAACTCGGTTATCCATATAAATTTAAAGGAGTAATGAACTGAAAATTTAGATATTACAAGAATATTGAGATCTTTAAGATACAACTAAAATCACAGTTGAAAAGAAATTTAAAATATTGAAAAACTGGTTTGATGGTATGAATAAAGAAACCCTCTGATACCAAATTTTTTTCGGAGTGGATACTGAAGAGGGGGGTGAATTGAGTTCCATTTAAAATTTCTGTTAAAAAATTCTAGGATTAAAATCCCCCAAATTAAAACAGCCCAGTCAATTAAGGTAGTAGAGATATAAGTGACTTATTGTTCAATAGGTTTCTCAAAGGTTGATTACTCCTCAGTTGAATCAGTATCAGAACTAATTAGACTTTTGAAACAAGTTTACTAAACGAATCACATATACACACTAACCAAAACTAACTATCGGAGTGAATGTAAAAACAGATTTCTGTCTTTGCTAATATAAGAATAGCGGATATGTATAAAACAAAGTAAGTGAAAGATGAACACAACAAATTAAAAAAGCAGTTTAGTCTTAAGTCAAGACCTAGTCCTCTCCACTTGGGGATCACCTACCACCAAGCAATTATATAAAAAATGTGATACACAGCCTGTATCGGTCTTTACAACAGTTTTCACAAAATTTCCTAGTTTTTCAACCTCTACCACAGTTATTCATGGGAAAAATAAACTACCAATCTACACTAGGATTCTTCCACAATTATGCATGGGAAACAAATGTAAAGAAAGTTTGGTATGGGGATTTTCAGTATCCCTCAGTTCAAGAACAAGAATAAGTGTGTGTAAAACAGACACACTGCTCCCAAATGTAAAATACTAAAACAAAATAGAGCTAATGATATTTTAAATAAGTTTAGAAAGCTATATATGTTGGAAGATCAGCTCTGGACTCGTTAGAATGAAGGAAAGGATGTTTTGGTCCTTCTCTACAAGTTGCCTCCAAAACAGAGTGACGCAACTTCCAAGTTCTGACTTTCAGATAGAGATAATCATCTTGTTGTGTTAGAAGCTCTTCTTCTCATGGAATGTTCAGGTTCTTCGAATTCAGTATGTAGCCTTACTTCTTATTTTTATGCATGTAAGTCTTTTGTATCATCAGGCTGGTTAGTGTATGTATGCATAGACTTCTCTCTTCTCCACAATACTTCGTTCATCTTAGAGGGTTCCTTTCCTACATGTTCATCTCCAGTCAATACGAATGATTACCTTTTTACAGGTACTAGGTACTGTTCTGGAAAATCCAACTGCATCATTAATTACTATCACGTGCATTAAAAGCATAAAAAATAACCTTTATCATTATATTAATAATATTACTAATATTGAAAAGGTATAGAGTTTGAGTAGCAGTGACTAATTAACAGTCATCTTCCATCGGTAGCTCTCTGTCTGTAAGCTTGTAACGGTGGACTTTGTGTCAGTGGATGTCTTGTATCGGTAGTTGTTACATTGTGTAACAGTAGCTCCTCATCAGTGGACTTCATCGGTAGGCTCAACAGTAGACCTTTAACAGTAGGCTTCAATCAGTAGGCTTGATCATCGGTAGACTTCATCATTAAGATTCTAATGGTATCTCTGTAACATCAGACTATTGCAACAGTGACCTTTCCAATAGTAGACTTATCTCAATATGTAATTTCATTAATGGTGGAGTATGTCCATCAGTAGACTTTGAACAACAGTCGATTATCTCGACAGTAGGATTTGTCTAGCGGTAGCCTTATTCTAACGGTAGACAAGTCCAACTGTAGTCTTGAAAAATGAAGCTCTCAATAGAAGACTTAAGAAAGAGTCTGAAAGTGAACTTCTAATAGAAGCATTGTCACATCAGTGACCTTGTTACGGTGAATCTTTTTTTGTAAACGTTGATAAGCAGATCAACGGTAGACTTGTGACAGTGACCTTGTATTGGCAGTGACCTTGTATCGGTAGCTTATAACAGTGACGCTAGATCTTCCATAGTAACCTTCTAGGATCAGTGACCTAGAGTAACAGTGAGCTATAACGTTGACCTTGAACAGAAGGCTCTTACCAGTAGCCTTTAACAGTGACCTTATATTTAGATAAATGTAAAATGTAAGCTGATGCAACAAAGTCATGAGACAAAAAATATATATTGTTCAGGATAAACAATATAAATACATATTAAAAAGGGTTAGCAAATGGATTAATATATCATGATAAATATTTAATCATATTTGGGATTATAAAAATAGGTGAGCCCAACAAAATTTAATTAAGGGGTGGGGGGATAATGTAACTCCCTAATATTCGTTTATATTATTAAAATTAAATAATTTAATGTTATTGATAACTTTTTCCACACACAACACTCGACTAAAAAAATCATGAAATATTTAGATAAAATATAAATATTAAAGTGCAACCATTAAAAACTAGTAGTTGAAATAAAGAGAATGAACAAGTGTATGAAAAATATGAAATAAAAATAGAAATTACATAATTGTTTTGTTTAATATGAATCAATATTCTCTTGGTATAACTATAGTGACTAACATTATTATTTTATGCTTTGATATTTTTTTAATAAATATTTTATTTTTATGTGAATTGAATTACTATTTCAAGAAACTTGTGATAAATCATGATAAAATATAATTTATTTTATAAATAATTTTAACTCTTAAATAATTATTAAATTAAATGAAATATGAATATGAGTGGTTAAAATTATAAAAAATATGTTTTCCTATAAAACAGTTTTTCATTATATCTAGTATTTTCTTTTCAAGATAAATTTATAAATTTAATAATTTAAATATGAAAAAATGAACACTATTTTTTTATTATTTATTGTCCTGTTGGTTTAAATTCAATTTCTGAGAGTTTTCTAGAAATTTTGTCTCATGGTGAATAATGAAAATAACGTTTTTAGAAATAAATGAACTTTATGAAATTATTATTATATAAGTATGAATTGAAGAATCAAGAAAACTTTTTCTAAGATAAAATATGTATTCTATAAAGGAATTAATAATATTAATTTTTTATAATTTACAAAACTTATAGTTGACATATTAGAGATTTAGTTACAATTTTCAAAAAAAATGTTTTATTATATTATACATTTATTATTTTATATTTAATTTTTACAACATTAATAAAATTAATATAATAAAATTTATTTGTAAATTTCAATCATTATCTATAAAATATTTAATAAAGGACAATTTATCTTCAGTCATAAATGATAAATCACTTGGGTAAAAGCTATTTACCACAATAATAATATGAAAGGGTAATATGAGTTTAACGAGAGGGAAATAACAAAAATGATTTTAAAAAATATATAGATATGGGTTTTTGAGTCCTTGATAAAAATTATCCCATACCCTCTCATTTATTTAGCAATTTTTGGATCTAATTTACTTGAGAGTTACTACCCGTTATTCAAAGGTATCAGATATTAACAAACACACCATCCATTTTCACTTATAAATGGATAACCCCTTTCCTTATTTTTCCTAACATAATTACCCAATTACATCAGCCAAAAATATATACTAAAATTTGGTAAAAATTTCATGTACACCTTTACTGGGGTTCTTATTCCTAAAACACCACCCTTCAAAGATTTTACCTGCTTCGTAAATGAGGTAATTCAATAAGTGATGTATAAATTTATTACATCTCCTTTATAATTTCCTTTTACATATTTTCAAATACACATAATAAAATTAAATTACATCCTATTAGAATGATAAATTTAGTACCATAATTAAAAATTGTCGTTTTTCAGAAAAATAACAAATATTCAGCCTAAGCTATATTTGATATTCTAAATTAAAAAATGATTCATATTTTACCAAATTCAAAAAATATAAGTTGGATTAATTAATTTAAGATTAAATCAAAAAAAATTGATGTTTTTTAGGAAAATACCAAAAATTCAGCCTAAGATATATTTGATATTCCGAATTAAAAAATGATTCATATTTTACCAAATTCAAAAAATATAAGTTGGATTAATTAAATTAAAATTAATTCTCATTGCCTAAATAAAAAGCGTGTTTTTAAGAAATATTAACTATCAAACGATTGACACTTGTTTATGTCCAATTTCAGAGTGAAATTAATTTTAATGAACAATATTAGATTAAATGGTAAAAAAATAATCTAATTACAATTTAGAACTAATTAAAAAGATAATATAATTATAAAAATAAATTACATCAAACGGAATTTTTGAATTAAAATACATAATTTTTCACTTTTTTTAAAAAAATTGAATTTTATCAGTAAAATAACAAAATTTTACACAAAGTGAATTTTGATGCCCCGATTCTAAAGGAGAAATTTATTTGGTCAAATAAAACATTTAAAGGTAAGAAAAACTAGATTTAAATAGGGTTCTCCATCAAAAAGTGGTAAATGAACCGTTTAATAAAAAATATTCTTAAATTAGATTCATTCACATTTTAAGCCTTTTATGTTTTATTGAATAAATGTAAAAACATTTAACAAACATGTATAATCATATTGAAGTTAGTTCTATTCATTTATACCAATACAATGTCTAGGAGTTAAATACTACTTAAAAAATAATATTATATTATTAGTGTGTAACCTAAGATTTCAAAGAAACTGGTTGTTGTGTATCGGGTACAACATAGAACATAGAAACCCCTATAAACTAAAATTATTATTTAACACTCAAATAATAATAAATATGAAAATGTATTATTCCTTATTTACTAGGGATGTTACATCCTTCCCTCTTTTGGAAATTGTGTCCTTACAATTTTTATTCACTTATCTAATAAATGGGGGTATTTATCCCTCATAGCATTTTCAGATTCCCACGTTGCCTCTTCAACCATATGGTTTTTACACAAAACCTTTACCTAGTGAATTACCTTATTTCCAACACTTTCTCTCTTCGGTCAAGAATCTAGACTGGTTGTTTCTCATTAGAGATATTATTTTCCAACTGAACTTCATCTGGACATAAAACCTAAGATGGATCTGGAATATACATTTTGAACAATTAAACATGAAAAAATTGTATACCTAGGACAATATTGGAAGTAAATAAACATTGCACGCAACTGATCCAACTTCTTCTAGAATTTCATAAGGTCGAATGAACCTTTGAATCAACTTTCCCTTATTACCAAAATGCATTACACTCTTCAATGGAGGAACTTTGAAGAAGACAAGATCACCTACCCCAATTGAATGGCCTTTCCACCGGTTATCCGCATAACTTTTCTGCCTGCTCTGAGTTGTTCTCATGTGTTTCTGAATGAAATGAACTTTTTCTGCCACTTATTCAACCAATTTGGGTCCCATCAACTACCTTTCATCTACTTCATCCCAAAATGCTAGAGTTCGACACCGCTTCCCAAATAATTCCTCAAATAGAGCCATCTATATACCGGAATGAAAACTATTAATATATGTAAATTCAATCAAAGAATGATGTTGGTTCCAACATCCTGGGTAATCCATTGAACAAGCACGTAGAATATCTTCCAAGGTCTGAATTTTTCATTCTGACTACCAATCTGATTGAAGATGAAAATCTATTCAATAATTTTATTTAGTACCCAATGAATTCTGAAGGCCATTCCAAAAGTTAAAAGTAAACCTGGGATCACGATCATATACAATAAAGAGGGGAGCACCATGAAACCTAACTATCTCTTTAACATACGACTAAGATAGTTGTTCTAAAGACAAAGTATCTCGAATATGAAGGAAATGAATATATTTAGTCATTAAATTAACAATAACCTAGAATTAATTATTACCTAGAGATGTATTCAGTAATCCCACGATGAAGTCCGTTGATATATTTACCCATTTCCACTCTAGCACCGGTAAAGCTTGAAGAATCCCTTTCGATAACATCCACTCTGATTTAACCTATTGACAATTCAAACAATTCATAGTAAAATCAGCAATATCTCTTTTCATTCCATCCCACCAATAATACTTCCAAAGATCTCTGTATATCTTATTATTGCCAGGATGAATTGAAAATTCAGAACTATGATCATCACATAACAACTCATTCTTAAACTGTTAATCACAAGGCACACACAATATGTTTCCAAATCTCAAAACACAATCATAATGAATGTTTAATTCAGGAAACTTACCCTTCTAAATCAACTCTACCTTTTTCTACAACCCACTTTCTTCCATCCAAGCTTGGTTTATTCTGTCTAAAGCGATGATCTCTGTGACACCTGAAACAAAATAGATGAATTTTCTCCACCAAAATCTTCTATGCCAAAGTTAATCAAATCAATAACCAAAGGATCTTGTTCCAAATATAACATGGTTCACGAAACATTACTTTTTCGACTCAAATAATTTTCCACATTATTCTCTTTTACCAGATAGTAATGGATCATGTAATCATAATCCTTGATTAACTCTAACCATCTTCTATGTCTCATGATAAATTAATTCTGAGTGAATATATACTTCAAAATTTTTGGTTGGTATATATTTCTCATTTTACTTCTTACAAATTATGCCTCCAAATTTTTAAAGCAAAAACAACAACAGATAATTCCAAATCAAGTGCATGGTAATTTAACTCACGAGGTTTCAACTGAGGTGAATCATAAGCAATTACCTGAACATTATACATAAGTACACAACTATGTGCTTTCAACAAATCATCACTATTTATAACAAAATCACTATATCTAGAAGGTAGTTATAAAACTAGAGCATCCACCAATCTTTTTTTCAATTCCTGAAAACAATCATCACATTATTTTGTCCATAAGATCTTAAAAACATTTCAATTTAATTTAGTCAGTTGGGTAGATAACCAAGAAAAATTATCAACAAACCTTTGGTAATAACCTACCAAACCAAGAAAAATATGGATCACAGTTATATTTGTGGGCCTTGGCCATTCTTCAACAACTTTGGTTTTAGTAGGATCAACAGTTATGCCATTTTTTTGAAAAAATGTGGCAAAGGAAAAAAATTTGTTTTCACCAAGACCGACCCTTGAGGAATTTCCCAAATAGTTTATTTTCTTTTTAGATTTGTAAGACAACACTTAAATGAATTTCATAATCATATTTAATTTTAGAATAAATCAAAATATCATAAATGAACACAACCACAAACTTATCCAAGAACCAATGGAAAATTCTATTCAGAAGATCCATGAATACAGCAAGTGCATTGGTTAAACAAAAATTCAAAACTAAAAATTCATAATGTCTATATCTACTACAAAACATAGTATTTCGAATGTCTGATTACTTTACTTTCAACTGATAGTACCCCGACTTCATGTCAATTTTCGAAAAATACTAAGCTCCCTAGTGCAGATCAAACAAATCATCGACATGAGGCAAAGGACACATGTTCTTAACAGTTATGTTATTAAATTCTCTATAATCAATGGAAAGTATCATTGAACCATCTTTATTTTTAACAAAAAAGATAGAAGCTCCCCATTGTGATGTGCTAGTTCAAATGAAACCTTTATCTAATAACTCCTGTAATTGGTTTTTAACTCTAAAAGTTCTATTTGAGCCATTCGATAAGGGGGTTTTGAAATTGGGATAGCATCAGGAACTAAGTCAATAGTAAATTCAACTTCCTGATAAGGTATAATATTAGGAAACTCATCAGAAATAAAATCAAGATACTCATTTAGCACCGGAACATCATTAATCTTAATATTTACTTTGTTTTCAATAATATGTTTGCGGTAACATTCATTTACATATTTTACTAGTTACTCAGCTTCCTAATATGTTATCAAAAGTAAGGGTTCATTCTTATACACAAACTGAAAATATATCTTAAAAGAAATGTCTTTAGCTCTACAGTCAATCATAGCATGATAAACAGAATGGAAATCCATACCCAGCATAAAATTAAACTCCACAAGAGAAAAAACAATAACCTTTTTAGGTAGATTCTTTTGCACACATGGATATTAAGGTTATTAAAATTTATTAATTCCTCAAAATTCCCCCTAGTGTTTTTACCATAAGTTCAGGATTCATTTATTGGGATAGAACTCCCAATTTACTAGAAAACTTCTTAGAAATGAAAAAATGTGTAGACCCCGAATCGAATAACACATTGGCATAATATGAACAAACAAAAAGTGTATATGATACTACTTTATTTGATGTCCCAAAATATGTTGAAGTAGTTGAAAGGACTTAACCATACCTTTATTCTTTTAGTCTGATTGTGTTCTCTCAGTTGAGTTCTTCATTGGAAACTCATTTTCATAGTGACCCATTTCATTGCACTGAAATCATTTTACTGATTGAAAATAAGATTTTGTCTTACCATTACCCTAATCATTTTCAGTGCAATTACGAGATTTATGTCTGATTTTACCACATCGGTTGAAATTAACATAATTCAAAATACATTTCATAGTATTCTTTTGACCACAATTTTCACAAAATGTAAACATAAGTTTCTTACCATCAGACCTTTTTGAAGAGTTCTTCCCTTTTTTCTGCCACCTCGATCCCTTATTCTATTTTTTAAAAAAGAATACCTGATCCACAAAAAACTCCATTTCCACTTTCTCTGCACATAAAACATGTTTTTCATTACTTTTAAACTCATGAGAAGATAAATCCCTTAGATAATTTGGCTTCAATCTGGAGTAAAATTCGTTGATTTTACTATCAATATCTCATATTAAATTTGAATCATTCCTTGCAAGTCGAATGAATTTTTCTTCATAAGTAGCAATTGAGTCATCCTCCTGCCTCAATTCTAGGAATGGGGTTTCCATCCTATGACAAAAAACCGTAGGAAAATATTTCTCAAGAAACATTCCTTTGAATTCATCACATTCAAGAGAATCAATCTCCTCACCATCCCAGATATTTTTCACCATCAACCACCACTGATCAGTTTCACCATAAAAACAATAAATAGTGAGACTAACCTTTTGATTTTTTGAACACCACATATCATCGAAAATTGTATCTAGAACATTAATCCATTTATTTGCTAGAACAGGGTCAGATGATCCTTTGAATTATGGGGGATATAGCATCATGAAATCCTCCACTACTGACACGTTCCTCTACGATTTATCTAGATGATCTCATGCATGGATACCACCACCATTTATATCCCAAGTCAACTATTCCAGAACTAAAACAAACTTTTCAATTCCGATTCTGACCATCTCAGGTTGCTGATTTGGAAGGTTGTATTCCTCCTCGTGTCGTCCCAACATAGCTGCCCTGTTTCCTCTATAGAAAACCATTCTGAACACCGAGATATAGTAGGTGAAGAAATATGGTAATCAGTTAATGTTTTCACTTCAATATTAATATAAATTAATTTATGGATATAAATTTAACAGAATCCTAACTCATAATGTTATCTAAACTGAACTATGATACCATCTATAAGGACCTGACCTTAAAAATTACATAATCTTGAATTAAATGAATAACTCACATTGAGGATCTTTTCAAGTTTAGAGTTTCAGATAATTATGTCATAACTATTTCATTACATCTCAAAAATTACATAGTAGACACTTCTATTTAGTTTCCATTTTTTTAATAAATAAAAACTCTTGAAAAAAAGAGTCATGTATAGTCCCATGTTTTAGATAGCATGACTTTTCCTTGATCCGATCCTTGACCCTATTCATATTTAAGTCCAGTGAACAACTTTTCAAAACTTGGGATGAGCATAAACAACTCAGTAAGGGTTATAAAACAAAGAATGAAAACATTTTTCATCAATAAATACAGAACATAAACTCTTTAACATGGATCATGACATCATAAGATTTACATAGTAAACATAAATCATAAAGGTAACTTGTGGCATCCATAACAAACATATGTTGTTGCTTTCACAACTACATAGGGAGTTACATTTGGAATACCCATCAATGTGTATTACCTAAATCAAAAAGAAGAAATATTCATGTTTACCTCTGTCACGTTACCTAATGTTTTGGAGAGCTATCTCGAGAACACACACCCTAGGTTTATCAAAGAACCACCCGTATACGTAAATAATGCCCAAGAACTATAATATATTCCTAAAATGTAATACAAATATAAACGAAAGATAACATTTCTACATTTCAATCACAATATATCATTTAAATAAATTGACATAATAGTTACATTATCAAAACCAGTTTCTATGCCAAAATACATAAAAATGTTTATGGTATTTAATTTCCTTTAAAAAACATTATGACTTGTTAAGGAAGCCAAAAGATCAAATAATACTCTCAACGACAAAAAGGTTGTTGTCACCACTTGCGTTAATAGAATTTTGTTTTGTCATTTTGTAACAAGATTTGTAGGAAAAGATTCCCATTGAATGAAATGAAATTTCAAAGGTGTTTATACCGTTTATAAAATAATGTCATGTATTAAAACTAAATATGCCTCAATGAATGGAGATTGAGACGGAGTCCCTTACCTCGTGTCTGACTTGACCTTTTCATTCTTTAATCTCCTGAATAATAAAATAATGTTAATTTCATCTTGGTTATGTACATTTTTCAAGTTTATCATTAATTTTAAATAATTTGTTTCCTTGTTATAAAAAGTATGTAACAATTTATGTTAATAATGGTTGTTTTGTTGATATATGGTACTTATGTCAAAAATGGACTTCTTATAATTACAAGTTGTTCATGTTGTCAAAATTTCATTGTATCCAGAATGATATTAATGATTTAGATATCATATATACGTTATATATCCAGTATATGTATGTATTTATAACAATACATAACATTTGGAGGTATGAAATGAAATGCACCGTTCCTAGAGATAGTAAGCTGTACGTATGCCTGAACACTGCTTTAATTTCTATTTATCATTTTAATTGAATTAAAACATAATGATACATAGGTATATTATATTTCCAGTATAATATCATTTATAATATCATTAACTTTATCCTTTATAAATCCCACATATGGAATTAACGAGTCATATCACTTTGAGGGGGTGGTAGTCCGCACTTCCTCAAATGAAATTATCACATTTACCCATAATGGAAACCATAAAGGTATGCTATAAATGAAAAATACTGAATTATAAAGAAAACATAAACATAATATATATCATATATAAATACAGTTCCATCTTAATAATTAAAAAAATTATTTCTATTTTACCAAATTCAAGACATAGATATTGAATTAATTAATTTAAAAATAATTCTCTTTGTCAACGCAAAAAGCGTGTTTTTAAGAAATATTAACGATCAAAATATTGACACTTGTTTATGTCCAATTTCAAAGTGAAAATAATTCCAATGACCAAAATTGGATTAAATAGTAAATATATAATATAATTGAACTCTAAATATAATTCAAAAGATAATCTAACCATATAAATAAATTAGATTAAAATGCAGTTTCAAATTACAATACATATTTTTTCACTTTTCATTAAAAATTGAATTTAGTCAGAAAAAATACCCAAATTTTACCCAAATTGAATTTTGTTGAATTGATTATAAATAGGAATTTTATTTGTTCAAATAGAATATATAAAATTGACCAAAACTATATTTAATGAGGTTTCACCATCAAAAGGCGGTAAATCAACAATTTAAAGTAAATTATACTTAAAATTATATTCATTCATATTTTAAGCCTTTAACTTGTATTGGATAAATGTAAAAACAATTTACAAACATGTATAATCATATTGTAGTTAGTTCTATTCATTCCCTCCAATAATATAACTATGCTTTAACTACCATTTAAAATAATAATATTATATTAATAGTATGCAATGTAAGATTTCAATGAAATCCGTTGTTGCGTATCGGGTACCCCATCGAACATAGAAACCCCTTCAAAGTAAAATTAATATTTTATTCCCAAGTATTTATCATTATGAAAATGTATTATTCTTTATTTACTTGGTATGTTACACACTCTCTTTCTCTTTCCAATTTTTTTATTCAACTCAATCTGTAAGTGTTATTTGTCTATTATTTTAACTCCATGAGTCATGTTTGATATTTTTCACTACGGTTATATTTTCACTTGTGTAAATACATTACAATTGTATTACTATATATTAATTATTTTTATAATTGAAAAATTAAATTTTATTCATGACCTTACATAATTTTTCCCGTCATTGATCCCATCAAGAAAATGTAAAGGATTTTCATAACTCAAATTTTTATTCCTTAAGTTGCTTGTTTTATCTTGAAAATTACTATTCCATGATCTGAATATTCCAAATTATTATTTTATTATGGGGAATTATATATTTATCTTTCTTAATTTTTTTATGAAAAATATGATTCTATAACTCTTTTTATGATGTGTGTTCTCAATAAAATAATTTCTAAATTATAAATAATGGGGTTTCCTTTTTATTTCATATATTTTTCATCCCCTTCAAATTTATCCAATTTAAACATTATGTAGTATAAATTACCTATTATTGAATATTATTATTAAAAGTAAAAAATTTCAACAATATTTTATTGTACATTTTTTATAAACATTGTAAATGAACAGTAACATTGTCTTTAACAAAAAAGTTAATTTTTTTCAAGACACTCTTTTATATTTTCACTTCTATTTTACATTTCAGATTCAAAAAGAATAAAAATTTTGGGAGTTATATTTCATGATATAAATTATTATTTTTATTTATATTGAGGGGGTTTTAACAAATGTTACCAAATGATCCAATTTCAGATCCCTTGTTGGGTGTTATCATACAAGAATTCTTTAGTAGATGTATTTCTCATCTATGTAAATATCCTTATAATTATTTTTACACTTTGGTTATGTTATTTATAAACTATAATACTTATTTATAATTATGGATTATGACTATGTTATTCCAGTATTGACTTAGTGGTATACTCAAAATCTATAAAACATGCACATCGCACTCTAAATAATTCAGATTAAAGGTTGATGGAATGTAAATATATTTTATTTATTTTCTAGGGTTGTATTGAGATTCTTGATGATTATTGACTTCTAAGGTAGTTTGATTATATATTTATATACCATATACAAGATTAGGGAGATATTGATATTCAATATCCTTTCTCTCTTTATAAAAATTATTTTTTAAAAAGTTGTTTTATTACTTTTATTATATAATTAATGCATTGGACATAATTATGTGATGGGTGAGGATTAAAATTATATAATTCCTCCACACATCAAAATTAATCTTGAGAAAAATCAAAATTTGTTTTATTTTATACCTCTACCTATATCAGTATATTTTCATATCACAAAGGGTTAGAAGAATATTTTTGAAATCATGAATTATGGATTCCTTCGTTATGTGATTAATAATTAATTTTATCTATGTTTTCATTTATTATCACTAATATAGTTTTCTCTAAGATTTAGTTTATTATGTATTACTATAATGATTTATTCATTCCATATTATTTATTCTATTATTATGGATTGATGACTTTAGTTATATTTTTCCGTTACTAATAATTTTAGATTGTCCCTACATATGGCATCAACTCCCCATGTTACGAAGAAATGTATTTCAAGTGATATGTCTAGAAATATAAAATCTTTGGAAGAATGTTTTGTGATATATTAAATACATTCTATAGATTAATTAGTTTTACAAGTATTGATTAGTTTTATTTGTTAATGATGTCCCATAACTCGGTAAATATCTAAAACTAAGAATATATTTTTTATGTAAGAGATATAATAATTATTATTTATTTTGTAATGTGGGATAGTTACATCTAGAATATTACACTTGGTATCAGAATTAGGTGTGTGGGTCTGGGGCCTTACATTCGTGATTTTTTTTCGAGTTGATGAACTTTTTTATAGTGTTAATGTCCCTGTTGAATGACGTATTACTAGTTTATTTTATGCATTCATGTATTTATTTTTTGAGGGAATTCAAGTTTAGTTCCAGCAAAGGCCAAAAACTAGAGAGATGTCGGTATTCCTTATTTATAAGCCATTATCATGTTGAACTACGATGATGTGACCACGTATTTGATGATGAGACTATTGAGGTTATATCATAGTAGTGATATGGTGTGGGTTATCATCGACTGGCTGGTGGCGTTCACATATTTCCATAAGATCTAAGGAAAATTTCAATTGATGAGATGCACATGATATCTGTTTTAGATATAGTGTGTTTTTATGGGGTTCTTGATGAAATTTATTTAGATAAAAATTCCCATTTTATGGGATTCTTTTGGAAAGGGTAAAAAAATATAATAGATATGTATGTGAACATTAGAACCACCCATCATTCTTTGTCTTGTCCCCCTCCCATAAAAGATACCACAATAAATGGTTAGAGATGGGGACTACTAAGTCTCACCTCTAATATGCCCCAGGTTGGTGACTAGAACCAAGTGTATATAAAAATCTTACAAATGGGAGGAATTATGCTATAAAATAATAGGATTGAGAGGAAGAATGAATATACCACAAAAATCAATACCAAAATATAAAATAAATCTATAACCAACCCCATGAATGTATATAAAGTGAATTAATATAAATTAAAAGTATCCAAATATAAATACAAAAATAAATAAATAAATGATATAGAAATAGACTAAGGATCCAAGCCACTAATGTATATAATGGTCTACATAATCCTGTTGAAAAATGAAAACATTTTATATACCTAGAGTGATCATACATGTATAATCAGAATGGTAGATAACGTCCCTTCTAAACTTGTTAAAGAAGCAT
The DNA here is from genome assembly GCA_963277665.1 of Viscum album. Classification (NCBI taxonomy): domain Eukaryota; kingdom Viridiplantae; phylum Streptophyta; class Magnoliopsida; order Santalales; family Viscaceae; genus Viscum; species Viscum album. Next base: position 1,773,967,591 of record OY728142.1, on the reverse strand, counting down.
ACTAATTCACTTGTGAGCAGAAACCAGTACCCAACAAAACATAGACATGCCAATTAACAATGTCCGTCCCCACTATGAAATTTTTAGGAAATAATAAATCCTTGTATAGTAACATAATAACAAGCATAATGATAATGGGTACCCTGATCCACTTTCCCACTAATTCTAATATCCCATACAACAATTTTTTATGTACTAGTGCTCCCATCTTATTTGAGTAATATAAACATCTTCTATATAACACAATAAAATCATATCAAGCCCACATACACCTAGGCCACCGATCCACAACATTGTCACATCTCATATCTCCCAGAGACACCTAGAACACCATAATATAACCATAACAATTGCTGTAGGGTATCATGAAGATGAAGTAAACCAACCTTGTTTCCTCCTCCTACCATGTACGACACCCACTATAAGCCATTCATAGAATGGTAACACTACATCTCACCCGTAGACACCTTAGCCGTCACATATTTAACTAACATATCTACATCCATTACATAATTTATATATCTACTCTCGTGGAAGAGAGAATGCAAAATATAGGGTAACCAACCATCCATCCTCATCACAAAGTTGTTCCAAAAACACCCCTTGTGTTAATATAATGGTGTCATCAAATATTTGTAGATGCGGGAGGGGTGGGAATATAAATTAAAATGAATATAAAATTATATATATAGCCATAAATAAGACCAAGATACACATTCACAAAAAAACACTAAAAATGTTACAACATCCCACCTTCACTACCACTTATAAATGTAGAAAATTACACAATAATAAAATTTATTTTCACACTGCCAGTAAAATTTTATTTAAACATCTGATTCCTTTAATTATTTACAAATTAATGAATTTAATGACACAACCCATTATTAATTCATTTATTAACAATTTAAATCACATTCACCAAAACAAACCTCATATATTTCTATCATTGTTCACCAACTTCATTACTACCCATGAAACTAACACAACTTTACAAAACAATCACATCATCGTTACTTGGAAAACCAGCCCCACACAAACAACATCTCACAAGAATATCATAAACACCAATCTTTCACCGTCTCCCCACATCACGACCAAATAGATAACGACAAATCTCCCCCACAACATGGTAAAACAAACCATCACATTGATGTCCCAAAAAATGATATATAAATCCCTCACATAAATTCCAAAAAACATTACTAAAAACATCACATTTACTTCCAAAATAAGAAAAAACAAACCCATATCCTCACCACTCAAGAACACATCCTCCTAAAACCTTCATCCCCACATGCACTAATCCACTACTTGAATCGCAACAACTTTTTCTTACAAATTTTAAAAGTGTCACTTTTATCATTTTCCACTTATTTATTTGGGTAATTGTCACATAATCCATAAACCATGGTCAAACATATTATTTTATAAATATATGTTTTTATCCAATTTACATTTAGGATTATATCAAAAAAATACCAAACTCCATTTCCATATGACAATAACCAAAATACAAACAATTCTCTCAAAAAACACAATTTTCAATTGGGTGTTTATCTTGTATAATCAGAACAGAACAATATTATCAAAGATGTAAAAGAATGAAAGTTAATCCAATTTCCCATTTAATTCCCATTATCCAATTATTTATATTCATTAATTAAGTGAAAACCATATTCCCCTATACACAAAAAATAAAACCCCTCCCACATGACAAAAAATAAAGGGAAATGTGGGAAACCCAACCTCCGAGAAGCTTTTCGATATCACTATGCACCATAGGGCATAGAAGAAAAAAACCCAAACTAGAACCACAAACAAAACCCATAGATCAACTGACACAACATCAAGGGATTTCAAACATTCAACCCAGTCATAGAAAAAACAAAAAACACTCAACTGTAGTGGATCAATAAGAAAAATTGAAGGAAAACCAAGGGTAAGATAGGAGAACTCACCACCGATCGCCAACATGCATCCACCACAACCCAAGGATAAATGAAAGGGAAGGTGGAATATAATACCATTAAAAATATCATAAGGTTACCCTAGAAATGAGAGATAGAGATATATATACATAATAATAAAAATTAATTGACCAATCAACCCTTTTTAAAACCAGGATCTCATGGTTTTCATGTCATGTATACTTTTCATGATTGGAATTCCATGGGTTTAGATTTTTTCTAAAACATTAGACACGTCAACTTGATTTATTTACAAATCATGAATTATCATTTTATGAAATTAATCCATCTCACATAATCCAACTTAGACCACATACAATATGTGAAACCATCTGAAAAAACAATCTATAAAGCATCAATTAACGACGTGAACCTGATTCATGTGATGAATTTGATACTGCAACACTCCCATATATCCAACCCAATTGAACCCTCCTGGGATTCCTCAAAACCTCCTAACACTCTCGCCAAACACAAAAAATTAAAATGTAATAGGTTGATAAGGCTTGGTCCAGTACATTTGATAGCTCCCATCCAATTCCCATATTCAAGAATTAGAACCAAACCCGATAAATTTAAGGGGTTCCAAACAACCACCCTATGTGATACCTCTCTAGGATATTGTCAAACCTCAAACACTACAACCATCCAAATTCTACAACCAACAAACCAAAAAATATCCCAATAAATTAATAACCACACAACCACACCACCCCCTCAAAATGGGTACAATACTGCATCATCCAGTATATGCCAAAAATGGCCATATCCCCACTCAACCAATGCACAACCACCTCAAACTTCACATAACCCAAAACAAAACCACCATAACCCACAAACCACAATGAGAAAAAACATGAATACCATAATTCCATACTTCATTTCGAGATACTATCAGATCTGGGTAAACAGACTTTTTCCTATGGGGTTAATTGAATCACAATAAAATGCATCTTAATAATTAATTAGGTCCTCATCTTTTCATATGTAAGAGTTTTAATACACATTACACCAATAACAACAACAAATTAAATAAAATAGTATTTTATAAATATCAAATAAATTGGAAAACCACAGTAAAAATAAGTCAAAAAAAATATCTAGGTATATGAAACACATATGCATCTCAAGATCATTAGTACTCTCTTCCATGACACCATCCCTCCACAACAGATAAAAAATGAAACATTATTCCAACAAATCAAATTATGTTGAAAATATTAGATGAATACTGGAATCTCCAAGAATGTTGTGTCATATTCAATATCTAATTATCCCCAATCAATGATTTGGGAGTCATCATAAAGATACAGATGATGCTAGGACACATGGAAGAAATTGTGGATCCTCTCTAATCGTGGTTACAACTACAAACACTTCACCACCTTTCCAAATCACCCTAATACCTCATAAGTCCAAAAAAAATTATGAGAAATACTTCTCCTTCTACCAATCCTAAATTTCACCCATTTATGGGAGACACCCAAGAAGACGTGGTCTTCACTATTAAAATATAAGGCCATAATCTTGTGATTGGAATAAAAAATATATTGGTCCTATGCTAATTTTATCCTCTCGTGAACTTGATGAAGCATATATGTTTTTCTCTACACCAAATCAGGACTAAGAACTACAACCTCCAAAACCTCTATCCTATACAATAGTGAATGGCACTACCACCCATACAATGCCTTAAACAAATCCATACCATCGGATGAGTGATAAATGTTATTATATAAAAACTCAACTGAATTAATTTTCCTTACCCATGATCTTCTAATGTATAAGCAGCATTATAAAAAAAATACCCTCACACATTTGGATAGTCCACTCAATCTACACATCTGTAAGGTTGGAATTAAGTGCTGAGGTGTAATTGAGTACCAAAAGCATGCTACAATCCCCTCCTGAATCACGAGGTAAAATTTTCATTCCAATCAAAGAAAATGGACCATTGAACTATAAGTAACCTCTCAACCTCATCCATATACCTCCTCACCAAAAAATCCATGACACTCGAATCCTAGATCACTAGGAATTGGGATTATTTCATCAAATAATATATCATACATAGATAGTATCTTAATCACTCTGATCTCTGGGTAACCTTACAATGAAATATATTGATATTTTATCCCATTTCTAGTTAGAAACATCCAATGGTTATAGAAAACCAATAGAAACAAGATGTTAATCCATTACATATTGGAAACTAAAACACCACACCACAAAATATACCACTAAATTTTTTGTCCTAGGCCTCCCAAACAATATCCTCATCACTCACTACATGTTTGATACTCCATTGTGTACCTCCAAATGTGAGTAATTAAACTTATGAATAAATAAATAAACAATTTATTCTTAACAAAAAATACTACCATGAAATAATATGTGTATTATATCATCACCTGACCATTGTTTTCGATTGTCACCCTAGAAACATGATCATGCCTGACCTACACATCTGATTCTTACCACTGATACTTATCCACCTGCTAAATCAGAGAATACTATAGTATCACAAAAATAAATTATCATCTAGAACCAACCATCATTTCATCTAGGTGTAAGGTTACTAACTCCTTCATCTCTTGTTAAACATCTATGGACTCTTTAACAATATCCCTTCCTAACATATTTCTCAAAGAGTCAACCAAAGTATTTCTTTTTAACAAGGTGTATGATATTTCAAAATTTTAATATAGAATAAATTCCATCCACCTCTGTTATCACATATTTAAATCATGTTTAGAAAATATATACCTCAACACATTGTTATCATTAAATACCACAATGTGCTCCCCATAAGGTAATTCCACTAATAAATGAACAAAACACCGCTATTTATTTCTAAATATCATCGATTACATAGTTATACTAATGGGGACATAAATTTATAGAATCTAATGAGATCAAATCCTTCTACTATATCAACAAATATCCTTATACTATAAGGGATTAATCATACAATAACTCAATCATCACCCCTCTGATGGAAACAGAAGAACTGAGGCGGTGAACAACTTCTCCTTTAAATAATCGAATCCTATCTAACACTAATTATTCCGCACAAAATTTGGGTCATTCTTGGTCAATGATGACAGTGGGGATGTAAATTGAGAGAAATCGAGTCATAGACTCTAAAAATAGCCTATAATACCAATTTAACTACTAACCTACACGTGATTATTGGATTCTTCTTAAGATTTAAATTCCTCGACCATGCACAGGTCTACAACCACACCAATCTCAAACACCACATGATTGATGAAATGAATTAATCATGTACAATACTTACACATAAAAAATTTTACATATAGATGGCAGCATTGAAGAATCTACAAGAAAATTCTATGATGGTTGACATGATTCTCCTTTGAACATATGTTGATCAATATGTCGTTGATGAACATGACTATGAACTATTTTAAGAATTCATAGAAAATACAATTTATGAGACCCATGAACATAGATAGTGAATTCATGACACTGAATGACATGACTACAAACTCGAAGTTTCCATACAAACATTTATAGTAGTCTTTAGAATATTTTCCTCATTCTCCTTCAACTATTGATACATAGACCATAGACTGATCATAGAATACCAACTCACTCCTCACATCTAGTTGATATGATAATCTTTCCTAGAAAGAGATTAGTGATTATTGAAATTTACCTAATTCACATTATGTTAGTATAAACCTATATTAATGATACCTTACATATTTTTTGCGAATAACACTAGATAACACCATAATAAAACATTGGGTTGGATGAAACTCTTCTACATCAGATCCTCTACTTGAATCCACCACTCTCGTAGCTCCACCAGTTCTATCTGATAAAGATCCATTGAAATTGAAGAAGCACCAGTTATTAAGTCTATCCCAAATGAAACAACACATTGAGGGTGGTCTGATCACTATTTACTTGGGGAAGGAATCCAAAAAATCATTAACAACCCTAGAATCCTTCACCATCTTAGATTCTACTAATTCCATTTTATAGATAGCTGTTAGAGAAAGAAGGGTATCCACAAAACTAATTCCCAAAAAAATACCCTACTCTCCAATGAAAATGGTACAGTGATTCTCCACATATGAGAAAATAACTATAACATGAAAGTAGTCAATAATGGAATGAATATAATACAACCATTTGATCCTGAGGATGATATCGTATAACTACATAAGAGGTAATTAAATATCCCCAAGGGGAATATGTGACCTTATTATCTACGTAAACCCACAGAATATATAAACAAGCTAGTCTGACCTCTGACTAGAATATTCAACACAAGAGGAATGGGAAGCCTCTTTATGTTTGTTCCCAAATAATAGACTTCACCATGAACAAAAAATTAATGTGATGATATTGAATAAAATAAATCACAAACAATGTTACATTTAGAATAGAGCGTACCTTGATGTATTATTGGAGTCTCTCCTTCTACTAGCCCCAATGCCTTCAAATGACCACATAAATATCCCCTACATCTATTATGATGTCAATATCTATGATTAATCTTGGTTCGAGGTCAACAAACATGAGTAAAAACATAACTAGAACTTCTATCTTCTTGATCTCTGATCAGTGGAGTATAATCCCACTACCCCTACTTCAGAAACCATCTCAATAGAAGAAGTTTGTGAGGCTGTCGTTGTACCAGACAACATCAAACAAACTGATCTCTAAAAAAGATTGACACTGATTTTGGTGTTGACCAAATATTAAATAGAAAAAACTGGCCTCATGCCCCCTAGAAAACCATATAATCTACTTTTCCCAAGTGGTTGAAATAGAAGCTGCTAAAGTTAAATCCATACTGGTTGAAACCTCCAAGATCCTATCACTTGAGATTTCTATGGAAAAAATTGTTCCTTGAGGAAACCATAAAGATATCCTCTTCTGTTAAACCTCCCTAAAGGTTCATAAAGTCTATCACTGTCATCTTCTTATATAAATCTAAATACATTAGATACATAAAGGGAGTGATTGCATACTTGATAAAAGGACATAGTATGTCCTAAAAATGCATTTCATGATACTATTATTCCAAAAAATTGTCAAGGGAAAAAAATGAAATAGTTACATAAAATTAATCCCTAGATCTCACATTGACATAATCCCCTACTTATTATAATGAAACTCCCACGTCTTCACCATCTTAATGGTCAAAAAAAGAAATGCTTCTTGAAAATATTTCTGAAAGTTGACCCAAAAAATATACCACCTTCTTCTCATGAAGAAAATGTGTTAACCACTGATACATTTCTCTTCACATATAACAAACTACCAAAGGCACCCAATACAACACTAGTTATAGGATATAATTGAAGGATGTCTCAATCTTCTCAAACAAACTCTTTGTCTACATATTGAAAACACGTCCCACATAATTCCCCAAATACTACCATTGAAAAGTCCTTAACATCCTCTACCCTTAATCATCCACCTCAATTTGATTGACCCAATGATGTTCAATAGTTTTATCATGATGAACCTTCACTTCTTAAACCACACCTGAATGGAAATTGGGATCCATTCATGAAAATCAAGGAGAACATCCTAAGACCGATACCATAAAATTTTATATTTATTTTATCTGTTTTTCATCATTTTACATTATTTTAACATTACAATTTAACCAAATTCAAATAAAATTACAATTAATATTGATTCATCTACCTCCCCTAGGTATCGTTTCTGAAAAAAGGTCCACCTCACATGGATGTTCAATAAGATCATAGTTTTTTCACCAGATCATGGGGGACCCTAAAATTACATGTCATAGCTAGTATCCTTGGCCTATGCCACATACCAATGTCAAATAGATTTGTTTCCATACTGACCCATGATAACCCCATATTTCCTTACTTCAAACTCCATTGTATCCCTAAATGATAGTATGTGATACCACACTGTCATGACCCCTCCCACCAAAGATTCCAAAATGAAGGGAGAGAGATAATGGCTCCTAATTCCCACCTCCAATAGGACCTGAGATAGTGGTTAGCACTGAGGATTTATTTAAATAATAATAATTAGAAGAATTTACCTCTATAATAATATGATCATGAGATAGAATAAATAAACCATAAGAAACATTGTGATTTAATATAAAATAAATCCATAAATATCCCACGATGTACATATATAAAGTGAACAAATATAAATAAATGTTTCCAAATGTAAATACCAAAAATTCTAAAAAATGACACAAAAAATTCCATTTCCTTAGCTAATAATGTTTATTTTTGTTCACACAATCCTCTTAGATATTTGAAAATCATTTTTATATGTAAGGTGAGAAAATAATATTCACTTGGGTAACAAAAATATCTCATGAACATGTGAAATGAGAAGACTAATACACCAATGAGAAAATAATTGAACCAAATAACAACTAAATAGGTCAAATAACCATTCCCTTACTCACAATAGAATTCTAAACCAACACATCCAAGTATAATGGAATAAATAAAAGCATATCAATAAAGGGTACACGAACAACATTCCCACTGATTTTCTAATTCAACATCCCAATTACATAAGTCCTAGTGATCCCACATCATCCATATAAAAAATAAGATAGCCCCAAGACATGGTCACGTCACATCATGTAAGAACCTGGATCTTCGTATCAGGTATGCTTTTCCTTTTTCTGACGTTTTTGAGAAAAGCAGAATTTATAGAAATTTGTTAAATATACGCCATGTACTTTATGAGTACACATCGTGTAATCCCTTGACGCGCCAAGACATGTGTTGGCCATGTCCGGGCCACACACACGGTGTGTAGGGATGAAGTGGAGGCCGCTTAAAGTGGAGTAAGTAAAAATAGAGTACACGCCATGTACTCAAGAATTACACGTCTTGTATTTTTTTTCATTAAACGGATAGGGGTCGCGTCTCATCGACAGAAAAATCTTCTTCTAGGCCTTGTTCAACCGAGAGAAGCCGCAAGAACGCTGATCTTCTACAAGCCTCCGAGCCTCCATTCATTCTCTAATTCGATCTCCATCAATTTCTTTGGAACCGTAGTGGTGATTCCTTCCTTATCTTAGAGCCTTGTTTTCCAATTCTTCTTCTTTCTCAAGTTATCGTCAGTTGAACGTTTTTGATGTTTTCTCAAATATTTGATGTTATAAGGAGAATAAATCTTCGTGGCTCAATTATATTGATCTCCGAGCATCCAGGTAGGTGGTCTGGGCCTTAACATTCGATGTCTTTGAGTTTTATGTGCAAATTCCACCAATACCCATGAACGGGGTATTGCGTGTTTACCATTTTTCCCTTGTGGTTATTCTTGCCATGCATTCATGCTTGTGTAGAGTTAAATTGATCATGTTTTTGGATAATTGTTGTGCTTGGATATTTTTCCCATGCTTTGTTTTGTTTATGACCTTTGGTTCTTTGTTATCCTTGGCTGTTTTGCCTGTTTCCATGCCTAGTGACCGTGGGATGGTGTAATGATGATAACTTGCTTGGTTACTGTAGAATTTTTATCCAAGTATCTCTATATGTGTAATTTGGTTATCTAAGTATCTCTATAGGTGTACTTTGGCCTTATATCATTATTATTCACTGACTGTCACGGGGCTGTGAGAACCTGGTGCTATAGACTATAAGGGATAGACCGAGTGAGATTCCTAGAGAGTCTTTGACATTATAGGCTACAGGGGATAGACCGAGTGAGCTTCCCATAGTGCCTTTGGACATTATAGGCTACAGGGGATTGACCGAGTGAGCTTCCCAGAGTTCCTTGAATCTAATAGACTACAGGAGGGTAGACCGAGTGAGCTTCCCCAGGGAGTCTTTACTTGTTGAATTGCTTTAAAACCCTTTTTCCAGGATAGGGAAGGAATTGACTGAGTGAACATCCTTAGAGAGTCTATGGTAGACCAGAATTTATAGAAGGAATTTATCGAGTGAGCTTCCTCAGAGAGTTTCTAGACCTTGGGTCCACAAGGGTTAGACCACGTCATCTTCCTCAGAGAGTCCCTGACTACCCTAGACTATAAGGGGAATTGACCGAGTGAACTTCCCCAGAGAGTCTTATAAATTTGTACGAACAAACAAGAGGGGTTTGGCTGAGTGCACTGCCCAGAGGGTTTTGGTACTTCTCAGTTAGGACCAGAGGGGATGGCTGCGAGTACTTCCCAGAGGGTTTCCTGTTAGTGGTTAGCTATTTGCTTCACTACTGCTTGTTGTTCTGCAGACTGATTAATGTTGTATATCTTCCTGTTACTTCCTGTTGTTTATAGTTACTGTTTACTGCTTACTATATTATTACCTTCCATATACTCACTGACTATTAGGCACATATCTTCGGGTAGTTTCCAAATGGTATTTAGTCTCCGAACCTGTTTGGGCCATGCTTTTGGGCCCAATCAGACTATGTTGTTGCAGGTATGGACAAGGGAAAGAGCCCTTCGACTTCTGGTACTTGATTACTTGAAGCAGGAGAGCATGAGACCAAGCTATGGCTTGTGATGCTGAGGAGTTTATCTGTTTACCTTTATTTTGTACTTTGGTTTGACACTATTGTATTTCCAGCATTGTGACTTGTTTGGCAGCTTTCCTATACATATGTATCGTGCATTATTTCATATATATATGTGTGTGTGCACCAACTATTTATTGATTTAGTCTTCCACTATTTACTCATGTATTGGTTGCTATGTATCTGCTATTTCTTATTGTTTACTTCTGCTATATGATCTGCCAATGAGGGCATTGTTTCCCCAATATCACAGCCAAGGCCCTCGCTTCTAGTCAGCAGCCTCTGGCATTTGGGGAAATGCGCTTGAGGTCAAGTGACCAACCGGGTACGGGGTGCCTCTGGGTGGCTTCCGGAACGAGGATGTTACAATGTGGTATCAGAGGAAGGTTCTTTTCTCTTGACATACTAATTGGATCCTTAGCCAGGGATAGGATGGATTCGGTACTTGGTGTTAAGTAGTTCTTGGTAGTAGCTAACTCATGTATAGGGAAAAGCCAATATACCTTGCTTATTGCTGTTTTCTGGTTTTGCGATGTTACAGTTGATATGATTTCATATAGAGTGATTCACAAGACTTGTGTTGTTATTGTTGTTGCTATTATGGTTCTATTTCTGTCGCAACCTGATGAGATGAGGGTATTTCATCTCATGCTTCATATAGTCACCTGTTAGAAATCACATGTCATGCATTCTGTCCATGCCATCTAGGGAGCATTAGTGATTTCATGTTGTTGTGATAGACTTTGTGTAGATTATGCAGTCTATTGTGATAGATGCTAGATAGAATCACTACTGTTTGTTAGAGGACTTTTTGTATTGTACTTGCTTAGATGAATGCCAAATTTTGGTTCTTGAGGTGTTATGGGCCCTCTTGAAACGGAAATTGGTGGATCATTGACATGTTCTACCTTTTATATGACTGTATTTGATGCCAAACATTGATTCCCAGGGAGTATGGTCCCCCACAGATCGGAATTTGGAACCTTCATGCCTTGTTTTTGTGTTTTCTGGACATCGGTGCAGTTTCTAAGCTATTGCCCTAAAAAAACCAAAATAGACGGTGTATACTTTATATATACACGTCGTGTACTTTTTAAAATGTGTCACTGACGTTGTGACCAGGAACATGGTGTTGTGTAAAATCTTCTGGAACACGCCGTGTACGGTAAGTACACGCCATGTAGTCGTGATCCATGTACCTGGCCGTGTCACTAACAACACGGGCCGAGGAACCTAGAGCAGAACATGCCATTTTTCATAGGAACAAGGTGTGTAGTTTTGTTCCAGTTACTCTTCCGTGTCATGAAAAACATGGGTCGGTGTTATCTTCTCTTATATACGCTGTGTTGGTTCGGAACACACTGTGTAAGGGTCAGCCGTGTAGTCGGCCATGTAACTAACAACACGGGTTGTCAAAACCATCTTTAGTACACAATATGTCAATAGTAAACACACCGTGTAGTCTATGTTTAGGTGGACCATGTGGGTTAGCCATGTAAGGAGACTCGATTAGGGGAGTGGAGTTCAAGTACACGCCGTGTGTGGGGACAACATGCCGTGTAGTTTGGGTTGTGGTTCATGCCCAAATTTACCCAAGAGAAGAAGGGTAGAACGGTCCTTGTAGTGTAGCTTGGTTTGTCGATTCCACAGAGACCTAAGAAGATACCTAAGATACACAACCTAAGGGATGGATTTTTGGCTATGAAGTGGCCAACATGGATTGATTTTGGATGGGTTTTAAATATATCTAAAAGATTTAAGTGGATTCAATTTAAAATAATGGGTTGATCCTAGGTTATCACTCGGGGTGGATTGGACGTATTTTCTTTTTAATGGATTTCAATTTCTTAAATTTGAGATGGGTTCATTTAAGGAGATAAAACAACATCATCAATTACTATTTTAATGCCTACACCCTCTAATACTAATCACATATACACTTGAAGGATCAATGTTTTGAGCACTTCAAGGTAAAGGATCGTATTAGTACTTGAAGTGTGTGGCCTTAAATTCAACAAGGACGATGGAGTTTAAAAATCATCAAAAAAAAAATCCCAATTAAAGAAGTGATTATACATTAATTAGGTGATAAATAACATCCAATCCAGCCCCTTGATACTCCCTTGGATCAACCCATAAGTGGGTTAGCCCTCCATTGATCCCATGGTTTCAATGGAAGCGGAAAGTAGACTCATAAGGGAGGAAATGGAGAAGTAAAGAAAACAACAAAAATAAAATGATCACTCCACCGTTGTGTGAATAATTTCACAAGGTTTGGTGTGAATAAATTCACACCTTAATCCAACTCTATCAAAGTGATATTAAGAACAACAGAATAAGAGTAGAAGAAGAACTTTTATTAAGAAACTAAAGTGAATTGAACAACTTACATGTGAAAGACAAAATTGAGGCAACAAAAATGCAGCATAACATTACAATTAAACAAAGCATCCAAGATCCTCAACTCCTTCACCCCCACTGCCTTAAATAGGCATTTTGGGAGCCTTGGGTCGAACCACCAACAGTACAAAGAATCTTAATTAATTTTTCTAGGCTATAGGTGGTGGAAAGATTGTGGAATTTGGACTTTTCCACGTTTGACCCGAGGTGGCAGCCAGCTTTACTTCACCGAACAGACGCGTCTGGAAGGCCTTCTAGACGGCCGAATCAGGGTGTTCCATAGAAGAAGCAAATGGAGCTACGGATGGCCTCTAACCTCCTGTAAAATTTGGGACCCTTTGTAGTTGTGGATTCAGAGATATGATCAAAGTAGTGGACTGTTTTTCTGGGCCGCAGAATCTGGCCCAGAATTTTATCTCTAACTTGGGCCGACTAAATGACCAACATGGAGGACGACTTAGCATTAACTCCTGAAGCGTGATTTGTTTCTATACATGTATTCTAGCATCCCATGAAATTTGGGATTAATTGGGCCTGTATGTTGGGCCCCACAGTCTCATCAGTGGGCTGTTGTCCAATCTGCCTTCTCCAGAATTGCTTCCTTTCATTGCCAAATATCTCCATCATCCTCCATGAATTCTCCTCTGATCCTTGAATCAAACATGTTAATATTTAAGTGTAGATTAATTTCCAAAAATATCAAATTAAAATATGTAAAATTCAATTCCTTAAAATCAGATGAATCATTGGGTACTTTAAATGATGTTCAAAAATGTACCACATAATAGTGCATTTTAAGAAGGTATTACAATCATAATGTGAAATGATGTTCAAAGTGTAAAATGCACTAAAATGGTGTTTATTAATAACAAAGAACATGAAAATTATGTATATTAAGAATTAATATTAGCCTCATTTAGTGGCTAATCACACCCCCCAACTTGAGTTTTGCTAGTCCCGAGCAAAATATATCTCATCAAAAATGAAATTCGAATTCCCTTTTCTAAAAACATTTTAATACACAATGATCACCAAAAAACCTTATATCAAACAATCATGAAACCCATCAAAATATTTTAATACAAGATATTTTCATAAGCAGATCCAAATCCCAAGCCCATTCCTTTGATCAAATCCATCATCATACTTCATCCAACTCAATTAGGTGTAATGATGTGTTGTGAATCACAATAGATATGGGGGTTCATTTTCATTCAAGGGGGAAATCATGGAAGCGCTAGGTGGAATCACATTTAATCCTAATATGAGTATTCTTCATCCCTTTTTTTTTGCAATATTTCTATAGTAATTGAGATTGCAATTAATCAAATTAACCCATGTAGCAAGACTTTGCCGATGACTCCCAGACTCAAAGGCCTTAGGGAACCAAGTGAAGCCCACATACTCGGGCATCGTCTCGAGTTAACTTAATAAAAAAAAGTCATATTACCACAAATAGAGATAGATTGAAAAACTCAGGGCTAGACAACTCTGGAGTCACGATCCCCAAGTGACGAAAGCCTCGCATTTTATCAATACATTGCTCTACACGCAAATTTTTATTTTTATTTTTTATTTTTTATTTTTTAATAATTTTTTAATAATTTTTTTTGAATACTCATATTATTCATAAAAATAAAACCATCCTATGCTATTTATTATGGGACCCCAAAAATTCAAATTAGTACCCCACAGTCTAGAGGACGTGCATTGTGGCATTTTTTTTATTTGGATGAAAATATAAACGATGAAATATCACATTGGACAGCCACACTTTCCAAAATCTATGCTCATGAAATTATACAAGGATTAAAATCAGAATCAGGGCATGCTAAATTATTTGATATTCAGTTTCAAAGTGTGCAATGTGTATTACCATGTTCAAAGTTAAAGGAATTTTTCCTTCCATTTACTTTTTTTTTGAAATCATTCAATTTTTGTTTTTGACACAAAATCAATTTTTTTATTTTATCTCCCCCCCAACTTAAAACAACACTATCCCCAGTGTTTGAAGAAATGAAAAATTAGAAGGAGTAGAGGCAGGGAATAAAAATTTAAAAAGGAAATTGAAAATGAGGATTATGGAATGAAGTCACCTGGTGGTTGAAGTTTGAAGTTCTTGCCGCTCGAATTTATTCCTTTGATGTCCATGTCGCTTGCAAAGTTCCCTAGTGGAAAAAAGGAAAAAACAAAACAAACAAATCAAAAAAAATATATATATATATTTATATAATAAAGGAAGTAAAATATAAGAATATATATAAAAATTATAGAATAAGGTAGAACAAGAAGCCGCAGGTCAGTGGTAAGCGCGCACCCCTGTCTCCCTTCGGTCCCGGGTTTGAGTCCCCGCGGCTTCGCCGGTTGTGACGGGGTTTTCCCCATGGCCTATGGCGTGGACTTTTTTTTGTATTATTATATATTTTTTTCTTAACCTATTGAATAATAAAAAAATTAAACTGATGATACATTGTCTTCTTTTTAAATTTTTGTGTAAGGTATTACTCAAGGATCACACCACGTGACACGGATGAATATGGTGCTCCTCTTTCGTACCCATCCATACTCATAATAGAAGAACAGGTCAAAAGTCTATTTTGTTATTTTTAAATATAAAAATGATTAAGTAATCTTATTTAAAAAATAAAGATGACTCAGAAAGATTAGAAACATAAAAACCACGGGTTGCCTCCCGTGCAGCGCTTTGTTTAACGTCGTTAGCCCGACATAGATCCCAAATTTATCAATTTTTTTCCTGGTTCATAGATTGGATCAATTAACTCAACATCTATTTCCTGTTTATTGAATGATTCAACGAATGTTTTTAACCTTTGACCATTGACCTTGTAAATGTGACCACTTGTGGGATCTTGAATCTCTACTGCCCCATGGGGGAATACATGATGCACTATGAAAGGTCCTGACCATCTAGACCTTAACTTTCCCAGATGTAAATGAAGTTTTGAACTATACAAGAGCACAAGTTTTCCCGGTTCAAAATGTTTGACCTTGATATTCCTAGATTGGTAGGCTTGAACTCTAGCTTTATTGATCCTTGAATTTTCATAAGCCTCCATCCTTAGTTCCTCCAGTTCATTGAGATCTAATTTCCTTTTTGTTTCGGCCAATGAGAGGTTATAATCCATTTTCTTAATTGCCCAAAGGCCTTATGTTCAATCTCCACTGGCAAATGACATGCTTTTCCATAAACCAACCTATATGGGGACATTCCTAAAATGGTTTTATATGCAGTTCTATAGGCCCAAAGAGCATCTAAGAGTTTCTCAGACCAATCTTTCCTAGAGGGGTTGACAGTTTTTTCAAGAATTTGCTTAATTTCACGATTGGCTAACTCAGCTTGACCATTGGTCTGTGGGTGGTAAGTAGTGGACACTTGGTGAGAAATTCCATATTTTTCCATGAGTGATGAGAATGGACGATTGCAAAAATGAGTTCCACGATCACTTATGATAGCCCTAGGAATTCCAAATCTAGAGAATATGTCTTCTTTTAGGAATCTAATCACAGTTTGATGATCATTGGATTTTGTGGGAATGGCCTCAACCCATTTTGAGACATAATCAACAGCTAAAAGTATGTAGAGGTATCCCCGAGAGTTTGGGAAGGGACCCATGAAATCAATTCCCCAACAGTCAAAGATTTCAACCACTAAGATGGTAGTGAGTGGCATTTGATTCCTTTTTGTGATGGACCCTACTTGTTGACACCTAGGACAACTTTGACAATATGTGTAGGAGTCCCTAGAAAGGGTGGGCCAGAAAAGACCACATTGAAGAATCTTAGCAGATGTTTTCTTAGAGGAAAAGTGACCTCTACATGCCTCACTGTGACAGAATTTAAGGATGGACTCTTGTTCAGATTCTGGAACACACCTCCTAATGACTTGGTCAAGGCAGAACTTATAGAGGTAAGGATCATCAACCACATAGTGTCTAACATTAGAAAGAAATTTCCTTCGAGCTTGAGTCCCTAAGAATTTTGGAATGACTCCTGTCACTAAGAAATTTTGCTATGTCAGCATACCAAGGGCAGTCACTCACAGAGTATAGGTGTTCATCAGGAAACGAATCAGACACAGAGAGGTGATTTGAGTTGTCTTTGAATTCCATCCTAGAGAGGTGATCAGCTACAACATTTTCAACTCCCTTTTTATCCTTGATTGTGAAGTCAAATTCTTGTAAGAGAAGGACCCACCTAATCAGTCTAGCCTTAGCATCTTGTTTTTGGAAGAGGTATTTTAGTGCAGAATGGTCAGTGAACACAGTGATGGGTGATCCTAAGAGGTAGGACATAAACTTCTCTAAGGCAAACACAATAGCAAGTAACTCCTTTTCAGTGGTGGTGTAGTTGATTTGGGCATCATTTAAGGATCTGCTTGCATAAGCAATGACATAAGGAGTTTTATCACAACATTGTCCTAACATAGCTCCAACAGCAAAGTCACTGGCATCACACATAAGTTCAAAAGGAAGGTTCCAATTTGGAGATTTCATAATGGGAGGAGAGGTGAGAGAGGATTTGAGGGTTGAGAATGAACCCTCATAGCTTTCTGTCCAAACAAATGGAGCATCCTTTACTAAGAGAGCACAAAGGGGACGGGATATTGAACTAAAGTCCTTGATGAATCTTCTATAGAAACCAGCATGTCCTAAGAAAGACCTCACTTCCTTGACAGTTTTGGGTGATGGAAGGTGACGAATGATGTCAACCTTTGCTTTATCAACTTCAATCCCCCTACTCGAGACCAGATGGCCTAGAACAAGTCCCTCTTTAACCATGAAATGGCATTTTTCCCAGTTTAGGACCAGATTTTTTTCTTCACATCTTGACAAGACTCTCTCCACATTCTGCAGACATCCCTCAAAAGTATCCCGAAACACAGAGAAGTCATCCATGAAGACCTCAAGAAAATCCCCTACCATGTCTGAGAAGATTCCCATCATGCACCGCTGGAAGGTTCCAGGGGCATTGCATAACCCGAAGGGCATGCGTTTTAAGGAAAAGGTACCGAAAGGACATGTGAATGTAGTCTTCCCTTGATCCTCTAGGGAGACCTCAATTTGATTGTACCCCGAGTACCCATCTAAGAAACAGTAGAAGGCATGACCTGCCACTCTCTCAAGGACTTGGTCAATGAATGGTAAGGGGAAATGGTCCTTCTTGGTGAATGAGATTAGTTTCCTATAGTCAATGCAGACCCTCCATCCACTACTCACCCTTGTTGGAAAAATCTCTCCATCCTCATTGGTTATCATTGTGATTCCAGCCTTTTTTGGAACCACTTGGATTGGGCTCACCCATTCACTCTCAGCTATAGGATATATGATACCAGCTTTCAACAATTTCAGAAGTTCCTTCCTTACTACCTCCATGAGATTAGGATTGAGTCGTCGTTGAGGATGACGACATGGCTTTGAATCAGATTCCAGAACAATCCTATGAGTCCCGATAAGTGGACTAATCCCAGGAATATCAGAAAGGGTCCAACCAATGGATTTCTTATGCTTCCTAAGGACATCTAAAAGCATCCTCTCATGATTGGCTTAAAGAGAAGAAGAAATGAGAATAGGATGTGATTGATTTTCCCCTAGGAAGGCATACTTTAGTGCAGTAGGAAGTTCCTTCAATTCAAGATCAGGTTGGTTCAAAACTTCAGCAGAAGATTGGGACATTTGATCAAGATCAATTTCTTTTTTTAGAGGTTCAGACAGGATTGATTCCTCACATGTAGAGGTTTCAGCTACTAGATTGGCTTGATCAGATTTAGGGAAGGAATTTAGAGGGGTCTCTATGAAATTGGTTTCTTGAAAGGTTTCACTGATTGTTGGACCTAAGACTTCATCATAAGAGATATTTGAAAATGATTCAAGCCAAGGAGATAAACTTCCTTCATATGAACAAAGGAAATCAATCTCATTCTAACTTAAACATTCATCAAATATTCCTTGACGTTCCATGGATTCATTATCAATGCTTCCTATCATGTTTACTTCATGAATATCCTCTTCATCCCCTATTTGTGAGCTTGCATTATAGATGTTCAGGTCTAGAATCATGTTCCCAAAGGTGATGGTCATGTTCCCATTTCGGACTCGAATAACAGAGTTGATTGTTGCAAGGAAAGGACGACCAAGGATGATTGGGGTTTGTTCCTTATTTCCAAAGTTTGGATGTTTGTCAAGGACAATGAAATTAGCAGGGTAGATGAAGTTTTCAACCTTTACCAGAACATCCTTTAAAATCCCCTTTGGAACCCTAATTCTACGATCAGCAAGTTGAAGTGTGACAGATGTGGGTTGGAGTTCTTCTAGGCCTAACTGGCAGTAAACAGCATATGGGATGAGATTGACACTAGCACCTAGGTCACACAAGGCTTTGACAACTTTGCTTTCTCCTAGTTCAACATTGATGTAAGGGCATCCTGGGTCTTTCAACTTAGGAGGAATTGTACCTTGAATGGGTGTACTCACATTAGCAGCCAAAAGGACTTGGTTTTTATGTGAAAATTTTCTTTTAAAAGTGCACAAGTCCTTAAGGTACTTTGAGTAGGCAGGTATGGTTTGGATTGCTTCGAGAAGGGGTATGTTCAACTTGACTTGTGAAAATATTTCCCTCAACGTTTCACTCAGTTCAGGTTTGGTTTTCCCCCTCATGCGTTGAGGAAATGGTGCAGGTTGTGGGGTTGTTTGTTGAAGAGTTGTTTCTTTCACATTGTTATCAGTTTCTTCAGTTTGATCTTGTGGTTCATTTAAATTTTCATCCATGTTTGAATCTTCAGGTGGGTTCTGAATTAGTTGTTCAGGTTTCTCAATTGATTTCCCACTTCTTAAAACAGTCACAGCCTTTAGTTGTTCATGAGTTGTTTGAGCACAACTTGACTCTCCCCTTGATGTTGAGGACGGCACCGCCTAAGTAGGCATGGGTGCCTTTCCTGTTTTGATGGTTTGGAGTTCTTGTTTTAGGGAAGATACCTCCGAGTTCATCCTCTCCATTTGTTTGCACAGTTGTTCTACTAGGCTTTGTGGAACAGTTTGGGTTGGTGCTTGAGTAGGTTGGTTTATCCCAGGGGATATTTTGGAGGTGGGATGGTTTGTTGAAAATGGACTGGTGGTTGTTGGTATTGGATAGGTTGGGTTTGGAACTGGTTATGGTTTTGGTAGTTCTGATGTGGGTAAGGATTTTGTCCCTGTGGTTGGCTAGGTTGTTGGTTATCTTTCCAGCGAAAGCCTGGGTGGTCATTATACCTTGGATTGAAGGTGTTTTGGTATTGGGGCTTTTGAAAGTTTAGGGCATTGACTTCCGCTGGGGGTCCTCCTAGAAGAACATCCTTGATGGATGGAATGGTTGGGCAGTTGTCTGTTTATGGTCATGTTTGTCACAAATTGTGCAAACAAGGTCTACATTTTGGATTTCATGGACTTTGCTAAGGTCTATCTCTTCAACCTTCCTAGAGAGTGCTGTGAGTTTAGCCCTAAGGCTTTCCTCTTCTCTAAGTGTATGAATTCCAGTGGTTCTTTGTGGCTTTTCAGAATAAGGTGAAGTTCCCCAAGTTTGGTTTTGTTCAGCCAGACTTTCGAGATACTCGTAAGCATCATTTGGGGCCTTGTTTTTAAAGGTTCCATTACACATCATGTCAATGAACTGTTTGTTCCCCGGACCCAACCCTTCATAGAAAATTCTCACTTGTTCAGGTATGGAAAACCCATGGTGTGGAACCATGTTTAGGGTGTCTTTGAACCTCTCCCATGTTTCATAAAATGACTCTCCCTCTTTTTCCAAAAAGTTTTGGATGCTCTTTTTAAGTGCAATTGTTTTGTGATGAGGGAAGTATTTTTTGTAGAATTCTCTTTGCAGTTGGTCCCAAGAGTGGATTGATGCAGGTCTCAAGTTGTTTAGCCAATTTTTAGCTCGATCCTTTAGTGAAAAAGGAAATAGCCTCATCTTAGCGTATTCTAGTTGATGTGGGGGACACATGGTTTCAACAATGTCGTTGAACTCTTTGACATGAAGGTATGGCATTTCTGACTCCATCCCATGAAAGGTTGGAAGGTGGTTTAGGACATGGGGTTTGAATATGTAGTTGGTGTCTCCTATGGAATTGTGTCTAATGGATGAGGGGGCATTGGTCCAAGCTGGAGTGAGGTAGTCGTTCATGGTTTGATCAACTACATTCCCTAAGTTTGGAGCTTCTTGGTTTTGGTTTCCCATTTGATTCCCCCCAGGGTTTACAATTTGATTTTGTGGATGACCCTCCATTGGACTTGTTTCAAGTTCTGACTTTGGGGTTTCAAGAATATTTGAATCTGATTTAATCAATCCCTTAGGTGCACTTGACTCCCCTATCCTAGGACTTTACACCCTAACTAGTCTGTTTGAGAAATCGCGGGTGTAGGCGGACATGCGCCGAAAAAAAAAGCGAGAAAGGGACAAGATAAGAGATCTTGGGTGAGAGTAGAGGAATGGAGGTGAGGAAAGAAGGTTTTTTTTATCTAAGGTACTTACTTGGTCCCCGGAAACGACGCCAAAATTTGGTTCACGCCCAAATTTACCCAAGAGAAGAAGGGTAGAACGGTCATTGTAGTGTAGCTTGGGTTGTCGATTCCACAGAGACCTAAGAAGATACCTAAGATACACAACCTAAGGGATGGATTTTTGGCTATGAAGTGGCCAACTTGGATTGATTTTTGATGGGTTTTAAAGATATCTAAAAGATTTAAGTGGATTCAATTTAAAAGAATGGGTTGATCCTAGGTTATCACTCGGGGTGGATTGGACATATTTTCTTTTTAATGATTTCAATTTCTTAAATTTGAGATGGGTTCATTTAAGGAGATAAAACAACATCATCAATTACTATTTTAATGCCTACACCCTCTAATACTAATCACCTATACACTTGAAGGATCAAAGTTTTGAGCACATCAAGGTAAAGGATCGTATTAGTACTTGAAGTGTGTGGCCTTAAATTCAACAAGGACGATGGAGTTTAAAAATCATCAAATAAAAATCCCAATTAAAGAAGTGATTATACATTAATTAGGTGATAAATAACATCCAATCCAGCCCCTTGCTACTCCCTTGGATCAACCCATAAGTGGGTTAGCCCTCCATTGATCCCATGGTTTCAATGGAAGCGAAAAGTAGACTCATAAGGGAGGAAATGGAGAAGTAAAGAAAACAAAAAAAATAAAATGATCACTCCACCGTTGTGTGAATAATTTCACAAGGTTTGGTGTGAATAAATTCACACCTTAATCCAACGGTATAAAAGTGATATTAAGAACAACAGAATAAGTGTATAAGAAGAACTTTTATTAAGAAACTAAAGTGAATTGAAGAACTTACATGTGAAAGACAAAATTGAGGCAACAAAAATGCAGCATAACATTACAATTAAACAAAGCATCCAAGATCCTCAACTACTTCACCAACACTGCCTTAAATAGGCATTTTGGGAGCCTTGGGTCGAACCACCAACAGTACAAAGCATCTTAATTAATTTTTCTAGTCTATAGGTGGTGGAAAGCTTGTGGAATTTGGACTTTTCCACGTTTGACCCGAGGTGGCAGCCAGCTTTACTTCACCGATCATACGCGTCTGGAAGACATTCTAGACGGCCGAATCAGGGTGGGCCATAGAAGAAGAAAATTGAGATCCGGATATTTTCTAACCGGCTGTAAATGTTGGGCCCATTTGGAGTTGTGGATTCCGAGATATGATCAATGTAGTGGACTATGTTTCTGGGCCGCAGAATCTGGCCCAGAATTTTATCTCTAACTTGGGACGACTAAATGACCAACATGGAGGCCGAATTAGCATTAACTCCTGAAGAGTGATTTGTTACTATACATGTCTTCTAGCATCCCATGAAAGTTGGGAATAATTGGGCTTGTATGTTGGTCCCCACAGTCTCATCAGTGGGATGGTGTCCAATCTACCTTCTCCAGAATGGCTTCCTTTCATTGCCAAATATCTCCATCATCCTCCATGAATTATCCACTGATCCCTGAATCAAACATGTTCATATTTAAGTGTAGATCAATTTCCGAAAATATCAAATTAAAATATGTAAAATTCAATTCCTTAAAATCAGATGAATCATTGGGTACTTTAAATGATGTTCAAAAATATACCACATAATAGTGCATTTTAAGAAGGTATTACAATCATAATGTGAAATGATGTTCAAAGTGTAAAATGCACTAAAATGGTGTTTATTAATAACAAAGAACATGAAAATTATGTATATTAACAATGAATATTAGCCTCATTTAGTGGCTAATCAGGTTGTTACATGACTAGTGTGACAGAAATACACGCCCATGTGAATCGTTTAAGAGAACACACCACGTAGTTTTTATACACGTCGTGTAGTCGTGTTTGTTAAAACTTGAATGTATCCTTCTCATGTTTCCATTTGGTACTATTTTGTTCTCAGTTTTTGATAATACTGATCTAAGGTGTGCTTTTGATCTTTCAGAGCTATGCCTCTGTGACGTTCTCCGGTTGTATGTCAGTTTCCAAACGGTGATCAGGCACCGGATATGGCCAATCAGGATCCTCCTAAAGATCCTCCTACTATGCCAGCCTTGGAACTAGTAGTTATTCCCGTCATCGGAGTCGATACGCAGTTCAGGGAGGACTACCTGAGGATGATGCCAACTTTTTAGGGAGCGCTGCCTCCTGCCCCGTCGATGGCTGAATTGACACAGGTCTTTCAGCAGCAGCATCCTCCTACTTTATCAGGGGATGGAGGACCCCAGGCTGTCGAGTCGTGGTTATAAGACACACTGACTATCTTCAAGCATCTCAAGATACCCCCATAGAATAGGGTAAAGCTGGACACCTATATACTCCGAGACACCGCCAAGAGGTGGTGGGAGGTGATCTCACAGTCAGGGCACCAACAGAGTATGTCTTGGGATGAGTTTCAGCGCACCTTATATGACTACCTCTATCCGAAGACCTGGAGGGCCGAACGAGCCCGGAAGTTTATGAGTCTGCAGCAGGGTACTCTTTCTGTTATGGATTACTCGTCTCGCTTTACTAAACTGCAATGTTTCACACAGATCCCAACTAGTGATGAGTTGTTCCTTGGTAAGAAGATTGAGGACGGTCTCAGGCAGGATATCCTTTCCTAGGTGAATACCATCAGGCTGACTTTGATATCCTCTATCTTCAACCAGGCACTTATCACTGATCGAAATCTGAGGGATTCTGGAGCAGTGAGCCAGGGCGGTTCGACATCCTGAGCTGGTGTTCCTCCTACAGATAGTAGGAAGCGCCGCAGAGAGTCTTCTCGAGGAGATCTGGGCAGGCAGGATGTATCTTATGGCAGCCAGGTTGTCTGCTACCAGTGTGATAGGAGTGGGCATACTAGGCCTTAGTGCCATAGAGATCTGATGGAGTGCCGATCTTACGGCAAGATGGTCCATCTTTATCACTTTTTTCAGATTTTCTCACCTTCAGCTGGTGGTAGGGGTTCTTCTATGACACCGCATTCTGGAGATGCTTCGCCAGTTTCTCACCAGTCTGGGAACTGGAGTTCTTCCGGCCATTCGGGCCGAGGTGGAGGTCTCGATCGTGGTGGTCAGTCACCCAGTCATCAACGACAGCAGAGTGGATCAGCTCAGAGTGTTTAGGCAGGGTCACAGGGCCGTGGGGCAGGCCAGACTTTTTTTGTGGAGCAGACCTCTCACAAGAATGATCCCGGACCATCTACAGTTCGAGGTATGATCTTAGTAGCCTAAATTTTATCTTCATCTCTTTTCGATACAGGTGTTTCACATAGTTTTATCTCTTTTTCTATTGTAGAGAGCCTTGGGCTCTGTATCTTTTCATCTGCCGACATGTTGACTCTTGACACGCCGTTGAGAGAAAGGACTTATAGCATTCGTCAGTGAAGAGAGTGCCCTCTCGACGTTACATGGTATCATTTCATATGGGATCTCTATGTCCTAGAGATGACAGGTTATGATGTCATTCTCGGGATAGATTGGTTGGTTCCCTTCCAGGCGGTCGTCATCTTTAATCACCGTAGGGTGAGTTTCGTATCACTATAGGGTTAATCCTTTCTTCATAGAGGTGAGTGGGATGTTCAGGAGAGTCGAGTAGGACTCGAGCATCATGGGATGGGAGGAGTTATAGACCAGATTGCTGGTCTTTATCTGGATGACCAGGGGACTTCACAGTTGGACTTTCTTCTAGTGGTGGATTGTTTAAGAGACATCTTCTCAGAGGACTTTTCAGGTCTACCTCTGGAGCGTGAGGTAGACTTCTCGATTGAGCTCATGCCTGGAGCGGCACCATTGTCCATTACTCCCTATAGGATGGATACACCTGAGTTGAAGGAGCTCAAGAAGCAGTTGGAGGATTAGCAGGCAACAGGTTTCATCCGACCTAGTACCTCTCCTTGGGGTTCGCTTGTCCTTTTTGTGAAGAAGGAAGACGATACCCTTAGGCTTTGCATGGATTATAAGATGTTGAACCAGTTGATGGTCAAGAACTGATATCCCTTGCCAAGGATCAATGATCTCTTTGACCAGCTTCGAGGAGCCAGAGTGTTCTCAAAGATTTACTTGAGATCCGGTTATCATCAGTTGCGTGTTAGAACATCAGATATATCTCTTATAGCCTTCAAGAGTATGTATGGTCTATACGAGTATACAGTTATTCCGTTCGATCTCACAAATGCGCCAGTAGTTTTCATGGTGCTGATGAACTGAGTGTTCCATCCTTACTTGGATTCCCTCATCGTGGTCTTCATGGATGATATCTTGGTGTACTCTCACACTCGACATGACCATGCCACACATCTTGAGATTGTTATGAGTACACTAAGAGAGCATCAGTTATATTC
Organism: Viscum album; assembly: GCA_963277665.1. Lineage (NCBI taxonomy): Eukaryota > Viridiplantae > Streptophyta > Magnoliopsida > Santalales > Viscaceae > Viscum > Viscum album. Next base: position 1,773,941,830 of record OY728142.1, on the reverse strand, counting down.
TATTCTCTCGAAATGCCACTTTTGGATGGATCAAATTCACTTTCTGGGTCATGTTATCTCAGAGACAGGAGTATCAGTGTACCCAGAGAAAGTGAGAGATGTAGTTTCATGGGATCAGTCGAATAACGTCTTTGAGGTACGAAGTTTCCTAGGGCTGGCTGGATACTACATGAACTTCATACATGACTTTTTGTGCCTAGCAGCATAATCGACAGGTATGACCAAGAAGGGGGTGAAGTTCTTATGGTCAAATTCTTATGAGTCATCCTTTCAGGAGATGAAGGGAATGTTGACATCAGCACACATACTAGTCTTTCTAGAGCCATGCAAGATCTATACTATTTATTGTGATGCATCAAGTATCGGGCTGGGTGTCATGCTTATGCAGGGAGATGCAGTCGTTGTGCACGGGTCTCAGTAGTTGAGGGCACATGAGAGGAACTACCTGACCCACGATTTGAAGTTGGCAGCTGTTGTTCATGCTTTACACTATTGGAGACACTACCTTCGAGGACAACACTTTGGGGTTTTCACCAACCACAACAGTCTCAAGTATATCTTCACTCAGCGTGATATGAATCTCAGACAGCACAGGTGGGTCGAGTATCTTTAGTCTTTCGACTTCGAGCTCATCTATACACCGGGAAAGGGCAACACAGTAGCGGATGCATTGAGCAGTTCCTTTCTTCTATAGTCGTTACCTGTACTCTTCTTGATCGGGTACAGATGAGGCATCTATCATACTTAGAAGGCTTAGTAATGTAGGAGAGTGTGTAAGGAGAGGACCCTCTTCCTGGATGGACTATGGGAGATGATGAGATCTTGTGTTTCCAGGGACACGTATGGGTGCCCGAAGACATACGCGAGGAGCTGTTATGGGAATTTCATTCCTCAGTTTGGGAAATTCATCCTAGCATCATCAAGATGTATCGGGATCTTCATCGCTAGTACTAGTGGCTAGTTATGAAGAGAGATGTTGCTGGTTTTTTCATTAGATGTTCTACTTTTCCGAAGTTGAAAGAAGATCATCAGTGACCAGAATGCCTTTCACAACAGTTACCCATTCCTGAGTGGAAGTGGAACGACGTCGCGATAGACTTCGTGAAAGGGTTATCAAGGTCAGCCCGAGGGAGTGATGTTGTTTGGGTTGTCGTCGATAGGCTTAAGAAGGTTGCTCACTTCTTTCAGATGAAGGATACCTTCAATGTTTATGATTTGGGGCGGTTGTACATCCAAGAGATAGTACGTCTACATGGAGTTCCACACTACATTTTTTATGATAGGGATGTGCGCTTTACTTCTTGGTTCTGGAAGGGACTTCAAAAGGCCTTGGGTACACAGGTGCTTTTGAGTACAACACACCATCCCCAGACTGATGGCCAGCCCAAGTGCACGATCCTAGTGCTTAAGGATATGCTCCAAGATTGCATTCTAGACTTTGGTGGCTCTCGGGAGAATCATATTACTTTTTTTGAGTTTGCCTACAAAAATAGTTTTCAGGCGACTATTCAGATGTAACCTTACAAGGCTTTGTACGGTAGGCCATGTCGATCCCCCTTAAGCTGGTTGGTGGTAGGAGAGGCATATTTTTTGGGACCTCGTCTTGTTTTGGAGACCTCTAAGCAGATAGAGTTGATTCAGAAGAGAATGGCTTCAACACAGTCTCAGCATAAGTCTTATGCTGATCAGCGGAGACGACCTCTGGAGTTTGAGGTCGGGGATCAGGTTTTCTTGTGTGTCGCACCGAGGTTGGGACACAAGAGGATTTAGAGATAGGGTAAGCTTTCACCATGGTACGTCGGGCCGTTTGAGGTGTTGGAGAGAGTTGAGACGGTTGCCTATCGGTTGCAGTTACCTCAGAGGTACCGGGCTATGCACGACGTCTTCCACGTTTCTCTGCTTTGATGTTACTTTTCAGACTCATCTCATGTCTTCCAACCTAAGGAGGTTGAGCTCGAAGTGGATGCATCATTTGAGGAGCATCCAATCCGGATTGTATATCATAGTAAGAAGGTTTGCTGAGGCCGCTCTGTTCCTCTGGTACGGGTGCTATGGCAGCACAGACGAGTACATGACGAGACTTGGGAGAGGGAGGCCGATGTGTGATCGCAGTGGCCGGAGCTGTTCGGGGTTTCTTCTTCTATGCCTCGCTAGGGAAATACGGGTCGAGAAAGATAGATAGATAGATAGAGATAATGATTTGTAATCCATCCACACATCCTCATCACTAGGACATTGGAAAAACACACCAATGTGAATATGCGGGTGTCAACACATAATTCTCTATGTTGGTGGGTGAGTATAGAGATCAAAAGGAATATAAAAGTGTGTATGTGTTATATATATGTATATATATATATCCATGAACAATCCCATCCTATGGGTTCAAAAAAATTCATTAATAAACTCACAACATCCCTTATTTTACTACCCCCTCTCAATGCAGAATACAACAAAACTAGATGCAATCCCCATTTCTCATTACCATCCAAATTTCATTTAAAACCCATTCCTTTAATTGTTTATCAACAACCTCACAAAAAAACTTGTGCCATTATTAATTTTTTCAATAATATATGGTATCCAGTTAATCAAACCTTAGACATTTCAACTATTACATAAAAATTATTTTAATACACAAGAAACCAACACAACACATCACGTAATAATATAAAAAACCACACATCAACCTTATCAGGAAAACCAACCTCACATCACCAACATCTCACATAAACATTGAAAACCACCTTCCATCACCACTATCCCATAGCATGACCCAAATATACAACACATCACCTCCCTATAGAATGACCAAACAGAAAAACAATCACATCACCACCTTATATCATGATCTAACAAACCATTAATTTACTACCCCTGACCTAAATAGAAAATCAATAACATTACCATCCCAAAAAACAACCATGTAAAACCATCTTTTTATCGCCCATATCACATGATCATGAACCCATAAACCCCACATTCCCCATCCATCACATCAAAACACATAAGAATACATTTTTTAGATTTTGAAAGGGGCCTTTTGATCACATTCCAATTAATTATTTGGTAATTCTCACACAATACATAGTCTCATGGGAACCATTTTATTATCAAACCATAATTAGGCATCCAATTTCCATTTAGTGTGGTATCAAAACAACACAGAACAAGGGATTCAAATAAAAAAACAAATATAGAAATAGATCCCCCAAAGGCAACTATTTCCATCATGGCCTATAGCATGTACAGTCACAATATCAAAAATAATACCAATGCTGTAAAATATTGTAAGTCAAAACTCTTTCCCCTTTAACTCCAATTATATGACTCATTTTTTTCATTAATAAAGTTAAAACCATCTTCTAAAAGGTAACCAAAATAAAACCCCTCCTACATGATACAAAATAAAGGGAAATGTGGAAACCCAACCTCAAAAAAGATTTTCCAACTCAATGTGCCAGTGTGGAATAGAAGATTGTCCTGAAAACCAAAACCACCTGGAAAACCCATTGTTCAACTTGTATCTCATCAGGGGTTATACCTAAAAATTTCCCCCATACACTCGAACCATAACCTCACAAAAAATGGATATCTAAATAAGAAAAAAATATGGGGAATGGAGGATAAATCACCACATATTTTTGATGAGGATCCACCTTAACACAAGGATTGAATAAATGAAATGACTATTAGGAAATCCTTAAAAATCGTATAGGCTTATATTGGAAACAAGATAAATAGACTTATGACTGAATGGAAAATAATCGGCTGATCAAACCTTTTACAACATGGATCTGGTGTGTTTCGTATCTTGTAATCCATTCATGACATGAATTTCTAGAATAAGTTGGGGGGGTGAAAAAGTTGTTTTATTTTTATAGAGTTATAATTTCAGAAACTTATACGATGTCTCATGTTATATTTATTTATTTATCATAATTTAAAATCATTTCATTCCATAAAAATTAGGAAATTATATCAAGAAGAGAAGATTTACATGTACTGGCCTTTGGGTGAGAACCTACATCCTTTCAATGGACAGTTCTATGGGTCAAGGGAAATTCACTATTTATAAGAAGCGAATAATTTTTTTATAAAATTATATTATAAAAAATCATTATTATGATAGAAATGATTGTATTGATTCATTTTAGTTTACCCAATTTTATTATTAAATTATATCCATATAATAATATGAAACTATAAAAATTTCTTGTCTAAAAATTGTTTGCCTAAAATATTAATCTGATCATCCTCCATCTGAGGGTCTCCAGTTGGTAATTTTCTATCTGGTGTGCCTATATTTGGAACTATATGTCCACTACACCTTACTGAATCAAAAAAATTTATAATAATTGAATTGTTCTTTCTTGTAAAAAATCTATCTCTTATATAAACTACTAAAATTTTCTTTATCTTAATTTTTGTTCCGAATTCAGAACTTCTACATTGTATGATCATCTGACCAAAAATGATGTCCAAAATTACTTAACTCAAAATATATCTTTGAAATTATTTCATATTTTTTCTCCCTATAAATAGTAAAAAAATATAATATACTTTCCACCACTTTACATTGTCTCTATTATAAATAATAAAGGTGGAAAACCAATTTAATTTTTCCACTCATGGAAATTCATAATTATGAATTTCATGCTCATTTGAGATTATATGATATATTATCATGGTTTCTAGAGAAATATATAACCTTATTAAATCTTCTAAACTCTTCTCAAATTCTTCATTGTTTATAACCATCATTAAATTTATTTGACTTCATTTGTTTAAGGAATTATTTCAAATTCATGAACTCAATAGAGAAAGTCAACTACCTAAAATCCCAAAAAAAAATAATTGATATTTTTTTATCATTGTTAGGTTTTTTAAAGTCAGGAAGTATCTCATAAATTATTTTTCAATAATATTTTTTTATGGAATTTCTTTGTATTATCTAATTTTCATCTCATTCTTTCAGCCACACTTCACAAATTTTTAATTCAAATTTTTCTCTATTTGGAAAGTTATCTACCTCTATATGATATTCATATATCATCTCAATACATTATATTAACAGTCTCTCTGACTGGTCATTGTCTTCATGTGATAAATTACCTTATTCTCAAACATTACACACAGATTTCTAAGAAATGTATTTCTGATTATGTTCCTTAAGAAAGGATCATCTCATAAGTTCCCTAAAATCAATAATTCTTCACAATTTGAGAAATTCCTTCATTATTCATCTTATAACAAGATTTTCACCACATTATATTTCATAAAAAATATCTGATAACAATTTCACCTTAAACACTCCATTACCCTTTACCGACTCAAGATTATTGATTGAAATGTTTTAACATCTAATGATATTAGTTATACAAAACTCCAATTAACATGGTGGATATATCCCTAATATCATCGCATGTCTTGTTTTGGAAAGGGTTCATCCGAGAGTATGTATAAAAACATTGTTATAGAATGTTCACCAAATTTTTTCAAATTGATCAGGATATCTTCTATTCATTTTTCTTATAAAAATACTATGCAGAAATAATATGTAATGAAAAGTCCTACTATTGGAGCATAAAAAATTTATAGATATGAATCACTCAAAATTTATTTATGATTTCTCTATGGATGATTTGTATCATTGTTCAGTGAAAAAACTGTCCAATCATATATTTTTAGAGCTTCTAAACTCACCTATATGATACATCTTGAAAAAATGTTATCTCTTCCATTAATTTCACTAAATTTTACATTATATAATTTTCAATTCCTTCCACATTTATTAAGGTTTATGCAAAGAAAATATTTATTGTAATTTTATTTTTGAAAAATAGTATTTATTTCTTCAATTTTCATGACACATTTTTTATAAATTTTGTAAAAACTAACATGGATCATAATATTTTTCTAGATTTTAAGAACATGAGCAATTAAAAAGTAATCATATAACTTTTTAAGGATTTTTATTTTCAACATTCTAGATTCCATCAACCTCTTAACATACATTTACCCTTCTTCACCTATTTTACAAAAACATGTTTATCAGAAGATTATTTGCAAATGATAATAAAATTTGGTACACAAAACATTACATAGGATCTTTAATTGGAACTTTTGATTTGTCGATAAAATTTGTTATCAAATAATAACCCTAAATTTTTTTCAACACTAATAATTTTTCACAAGTCAATTTTGTAAAAAAAAATAACTTCTCTAAAAACAAAACCTTTCTCAAAAAATTCTCCTGACACCCAACTATTGTATAATGTAATATTGTTCAAGTAATTTCATACCTCTATGACAAGGAAATTTTTTTCCATGTTAATAAAAATTCAACCACAATTTTTATTGATTCAAAATTTCATTTTTCCCCCATATTATTATCACCATATATATATTCATAATATTTTTAGAAAATGTGTATGTACTATCTCCCTTTAGTAGAAAAATTCACACTCACTTTTTAGGTTATTGTTACTCTCTCTAATTTGGTTAAAATTGTTTGTTATATCCTTATTTTTCAATATAATACAAATAATAGCGGAGGAATTCATTAATATGTTTAATAATTCTTTGGAGGTGGCCAAACATAAATTTATAGTCTTGATTCTAGAAATATCTATTTTAGTATTTCTTTTGTGTAATAATCTATAATATGAGATATTATAGAAACATATTCCATCAAAACTTGTGCATCGAAAAAAATATCTTTTATAAAGTGATACATAATTTCATTGTTCATAGATCTTAATTGTTCTATGATATTTTTTAAAATATCTTTGAAACAAGGATTATCACAAATCATATTTAGTGGTGTAAAAAATTTCAATTCCAAATTTTCTAACTAAAATATCATCCACAACATTTGAATAATAGTCAGGGTAGTTGAAACATATTCTATTTCTACTAAGATGAAATTTACTTAACTCTGTTTCTTACTATTCTAGATCACAGATCATCTACCTATAGAAAATATTAATCATAATGTGGTTTTTCTATAATTGTAATCTTCGTAATAATTAGCATCAGTAAAAACCTAAAAATTCATCTCACAACTACTTTTATACAACAACCTATTTGATGTTTTTCATTTCGAACACATGAGAATACTTTTTTCTCCAAATATATAAGATTATTTAGGATTACTCCGATATCAAGAACAAAAAGTCACTACATAAACAATATTAGGTATTGAGGTAGTTAGAAAAATTGAAATTACTAACATATATCGAAAATATTTCTAACTTACACTTTTTATAGCTCTATCTTTTCTCAACATCATCCAAATCGAAATGAATGCATAATCATTATTTCAGTACTCCAAATAATTCTTTTTAAAAAATATCCCACTTTAGTTTTCCTGAGATAAAAAAATTTATATTTCCCTACATTGGAATTGTAAATCTATAAAGAAGGACAATTTACATATTATTGACATTTTAAAAAATTTAATCATTCATTCAATAAAACATTTCACAATATTTCTCCCTGGTTCTTTAAAAAATTATATAATCAAAATAAGATTTGGAATTGTGGCTAGCTTATAAAATATATTCCAATGGGGCTTAAATCAACAAATTTATGGTTTTCATTAGCTTACATTCCTTAGTTTTATCTTTTTTTTGAGTAAGGATCCACATGTTTTCTCAATGTAAACTTATTTATCAGTGTCACTATTTAAGAAAGCTGATTTTATATCTATATGATAAAATTTATAATGATGATGTCCCACCATAGAATAGAAAATTATAATAGTCTAAAATCTTGAAATGGGGGGGGGAAAATTTTCTTCCAAATCCACACCTTCCACTAGTGAATAACCTTTATAGAAAAGATGTTATTGGTTTCTAAAAATTTCCCAACATTCGTTAATCTTGTTTTTGTAGTCCCATTTAGTTCTAGTAATGTTATTTTCTACTGGAGGTGGAATAAATTCCCAAATTTCAATTTTCATAATTAGATGAAGCTATTAAATCATTACTAGTCCCCATTAATTATTTCAATTTTCTTTTGAACTTGATCCAGGTTCAACTTTTGAGATAAAAGATATTAGATTTTATAATCTCAAAAAAATTCTAATCTTAAATAGAGATTTATGATTTTTAATAATTTTATCACATTTCAAATGTTTCTAAAGGTTATTAAATTTCATAGTTTATCTTCTCGCTTCACTTTCTTCACTACAAGATTATTTTATATCATTAGTTACCTATTTTTTATCACTATTGTGATCTTATTTTTTAACCTCATTGGAAGATATAAAGTTTACTTACAAAATATTCTCAATAACCTTTGTTAAAGACATTCAATTTTCAAAAACATTCATTTCATAAGAATCTCCATAATTTCTTAAGTACTTTTATAGAATTTATAACATTTTTCATTCATTGTGTATCCCATGAAAGTAATTTCCCATTTTTTCAACATATTTTCCAAGAGAAATTTTTTAATCATTAGTGAATAGGGAATTCCCAAAACCATGAAAAATTTCACTGAAGGATTTTTTATATACCCCCATTTTAAGGTGTCATTTTCGTTACCACCTATAGAAAACCTATATTTTTTACATAAAAAAGTAATAATAGATTATCTCTTATAGGGATATGAATTTTTTAACTCCATAACCATACTTTTCTCCATTTCCAATAATGATCTATTTTCTTTTTATGTTAATAAAGTTTTTATAGCAGTTTTTGGATCAAAATACTGATGTTTAATTGCATATTTCATTAGATAATGTTTAAATAAATTACTTGTGTAATAATTTACATTATCAGTTCTCACCTTCCTCATATAAAAACACTTTCTCTCCCAACACCCCTTCTAAAAAATATGAACATTTTCAAAGCCTTGTTTTTTGATAAAAAATATAATGATGTTCATCTAAGTTAAATAATAAATAAATGTCATGAAATATAAATATTGTTTTTATTAATGTATTATCATCCAAAAACTATCTCTTGAAAAATTTCAAGATTCCTTGCAGACTAAATCTTAACACTATTATTGGTTTTAACTACCATCTTCCCAATCTGACATTTAATAAAAATATAATCTAACATTCTCTTCAATGTAGAAAACTTTATATTAAAATATATTTTGGAATGTTTTTTCATAATTTTCTTCCCATGATTCCCAAGACTTCTCTATAATAATTTTTTATCAACATAAAAAAACAAATAATGCGATTTAATAAGTTCTCCTATTTGAACAAGACAATTGATTTTCTATGATATCATAGTAACAACATTTACATCATTTATAATTTGGTAATAGAATAATATTTTCTGAATATCACAAACTTTCTATCATAAAGATGATTTATTATACTATAAATATTATGTTTCATCCCATCAACCTATAAAACATCTATAGATTTTAGCTTCTAATCATCTATCTAATTAGTTCCAATTCATATATTTTTTATGGAACAATAATTTACAAATTTAAATCCACCACTATCTCAATTTTCCATATATTTCCTGACTTTGAGATCACCCTTAATATGAGAGGAATAACTATTTCATGAATCCATAGTTGGTTATTTTTTTTACTCTCATCAAGTGCTGTCAGGACAAAAAAATATCTCTCTTCATTTTTATTCTTTCCATCCTCCGTTTCTTCTCTCTCATATGAAGAGAGACATCAAATAGTAGTCATAGATTATTTATTAATGTAACGTACTTGACCACACATTATAAAAATTTCCTCTGATAATACAAAAATATTTTTCATTTGGAGTTTTATAACATCTTGATATTTTTTTCCAAATTCTTAATAATTAGTAATGTTACACATTTTTTCCACCATCACTCCCCATTTTTTCTTGTCTTTTTGTTGAAAGGGACATATTATTCTAATAATTTTATGCTCTATGACCATGAATTACATAACACCAAAAAATCATAAAATATCTCCTATCTATATATGTAAGTATTTTCCCCACAACTATTTTTTTGGGGTGTATGAATTCTTTCTAATATTGTTTCTTCTTGGTTTGGGGAAACTATCTTACATAGAATATCATCAATTTTTACAGATGTGATGTATTTTTCATATCCTTTATTAACCATTGTTTCCTCAAAAAGTCTCTTAATATCTATAATATTAGATGAATCAAATGATATTATATATTTTTTGGTTAGATATTTCTCAAAATTCTTGGAGTTTTCTTTGTCAGTAGCTTGAGATGATTCATATCTTTCATCTCTAGTCTTGTTGAAATTCTCATTCATCTTACTTAAGGTTGTTTTTGATTCAATAAGTTTCAATTGTGTTGTAAAAATATTATATTACATAACTATAATTTTCTTAATGATATATTCCACTACCATTACCTGCTTAAACATTCTTATGTTAAGGATTATGGACTCTATAATATATTCATCATTCATTTTAATAATTTATCTCAATTATTCCCTACAGTGATCATGTTATTACTTCATCATGTTGATATATTTCTTGACTTTTCTATTTTTATCAATACATTCTCGGAGTTTTTATTGAAGTAGGTATTATCTGTAATATTATTCACATCCTTTTTCTTTACTTTTTGGGGATTCATCATTTTTATTTACAATAGAATAGAAGGTTTTTAACTTTTATAAACTTTTATCTTCTAAATAATTGTTTTCATCAGAGTTAGATTCATCTTTCTTGCACAATATAGTTCTTCTATTTATAATGAACTTATTCATACTACCTGTGTAATTATTATATTCATGAAAATATTTTATAGAATACTTCTACAAAGGGTTATCTTTTTAATTATATTTTTATTGTACAACTTTATTTTAGGATAGGCTCATGTAAATGTTCTGAATTCCTCCACACACACAAAACATGAGTGGTAGTTTTCCCCTATACTTTCCTTTACCTAGGTGATAATTATTGGAGATAAGTGACATGATATTCTCATTCATTTAAATTTTCTATATATATTCTAAATAACTAATATTAGCAACCTTAAAATCATGGGTTTTCATCAATATAATAACATAAAAGGCATAACATCCTTGATATTATTTTTTAAAGCAATTGATTTTATTATTTCTTAAGAATCCTAAATGTTATAAAATACATGAAGAGATAAATATAATTTATCTTATATATATGATATTTTTCATTAAACAATATGTAATAATATTGTTAGGAGTTTCTTGATGATTATATAATCTTTAAAAAATATCTCCATATCCGTTGATGTTTTACATAACTTAAATAACATTTATAAAGGATTCATAAATCCTTTATTCATATCTCATTTTTATATCTTCAAATTTAATTTTCTAGAATACTATGTTTTCCTCTTTCACATTGGTGTCATCCTAAATGACACCTACTAGTTTGGACAATATTTCTTTATCTATTTTAAGACCCGTCACATTCATGAAATGAATTTATATTAAAGATATACAAATATCATTTCTTTTTTTCCTTCAAATATCAATATTCTTTTTATCAGAAAAATTCAAGGGCATGTTTTTCAATGGGTTAAAATACATGAGTGGATGCATCAACAACATTAAACAAAGAAACAAAATATAGCACGACATTCAATTATTCCATCTTTGATACAACTTGAAGTTCCTAAGTATCATATAAACTAAAGGTCATAAGTTTTTCCTCAGTGTGAGAACCAACATCCTTTCCACGACCACTCCAATGGGTCCATATATATTCAATATTCATATAAGTGAATAAACATTTTTTGAAACTCTAGTAATAATCCTTATAACTCTAGCGATAAATGATTATAATAAATCCCATAAGTATAAAAATTCTGATAACAACATTTGAGCCAAAAAGTAATATGAATCTTCAAAAAATTCTACTCCAAAAAATGTTTTTTTGGAGTTGTCATCTAATATTCCTCTGTATTATCTTCTCAATATAGTAATTATCCATCTGGTGTGGTGACAAACAGAATTATCTATCCGTTACAGCTCACAAAAAACTATTCTTTTTAAAAAAGCATTTAATTCTTCATATTAGAAGAAACACTACACCGCACAAACTATACTCAGAAGTTCTCGATCATATTTTTCTATCTGAAATTTTAAACCTATAATTTGTATTTTCTTCTGACTATAAATTATATTCATAATTCTTCAACTCGAAACTCAATATTTTGTTGGAAGCTTTATTCTAATACATGTAATACAATGTTTCAAATTTTTGTCTCTCTATCAACCATAACAAGTAAAACACAGTTCTCACCCATTTATATGGATGATATAATAAATTTTAAATGTGGGAAATCAATTCCATTTTCATGGCCAATTGAATTCATAAATCTTAATTTCACGCTAATTTGAATTTATTCAAAACATTTTAATGTGTTCTAAAAAATCTAGAGTCTTCTTGAATCTTCTCCAAAAAATTACAATTCTTCAATTCTTCCATCCTTTTTAATATTTCCACAACATTATATTTTTATACAATTCTTCCAAATTCATGAACTCAAAAAAACATAATCCTCATAAAAGCATGAACCAATTGAGTAAATATTTTTATTAATTGTAGTTTTTCAGAACCTGAGTTTTTATCAATTCTATTAAATTATTTTTTTATATATATATTGTGTCACTGAAAAACAATGTTAATCAGGTTTTACACATAATATTGGGTTATATTTCATTACATAGAACACTGTGTTTTAAAATAACCATGATATATCATTAATAATGTTAATTAAATGTGACCATTATAAAAGAGATATTAAACATAGTGATATGAAAAGTGAAAAATAATTTTTAAAAATTATTTATATTAGTTTTATATAAAGGAATCATATTTATAAAATAACAAATAAATTTTGGTTAATGTCTTTATATATTTCAAAAATAATTTTTTCTCAAAACCCGATTATATAAATTTTATGTTACCATTAATTAAATTAATTTTTCACAATTATAGAAAAGTATTTTTACAATATAATATTATTTTTTGAAATCTTAATTTAAATATTATATTAGGGAGATTTTTTGGAATTTTTTGAAATGTTTTAATTTTCTTTCAATAGTGAAACATACTAAATATTAATTGAAAATTGATTTTTTGTCTAATTTATTTATAAATTTCAAGTTATATTTTAAATTGGTTTTAAATTAAAACATGGTCAATTATAAAAAATTTATTCAAATTTAGGTTATTTAAATGAAATTCATGTTTAATTTTGATATAAAAACATTTTAAACATTTGAACATTTTCCCTTAAAAAACCATTATTCTCATTGCATTTGTAAGAATAATTCTAAATTAAATTTTCCACTTCATTGAATTGTATAAGAAAAAATAGATTCCATATTTGGAGTGAAAAATTAATTATATTAAGGATTGGTTTAGTGAAATTATATGATATAAATAAAATAATAATGCTACTATAGTGATATTATATACATATATTTCATTTACATTTTTTCATTCAATATGATAATAAAACTGATACAATGTTCATGCTTACGTATGACATACCATCCCCATAAACGATGTATTCCACTTAATATTTATATACATTATTTAATTTTATAAATAAATATATAATGAATATTAGTGTTACTTATATAGTGAATTATATTTTGGAAATAATTAAATCATGATCTAATCAATAGGATTTATTATTACAAGCCAAAACAATTAAAAAAACAAAGCAGATATTACCCAAATGTAACACTTGTAACACCCTAAGATTTCATAGTGTGTTATTTCTTCTAAATAATTCAATAACTTGCACTACATGCAACACCGAGTTCAATCGCACCATGACTTACCAAACAAGTCATTCAAAAGAGGTTATGAATAGTATTAAATAAATTTTAAACTTTATATAATCCTTATAATTTTAGAATCTATATTATGAGTTTCTTAGACATAATGTAAGAACAAATTCATTTTCAGTATTGCACTTTTATCAACTTTTAATAGTGAACCCTTTTTAAATACAATATTTTAAACTTTTTGACTAAATGGGGACATCAAAAATTTAAAATGAAACATCCCAAGCTTCCCCTATACGCTTTCCTTTAAATAATACAGTAGCGTGTGTTGTACGCAACTTCGAGTTCTGACACACACCACAACCAATCAAACTAGCCTTTATAAATAGTAATACCTACTTTTTTAAATTATATATATTTTATATTTCAAAATGGACTTCATTTTTGGATTCGGAATATCGAATTAATCCTATGGTGAAATTTTGGTACTTTTTAGATAACTTTAATATTTTGATGAATAGTGAAAATTACTAAATTTTAATTAAAAACAACTTTTTAATCAAAATAATTAATAGTGATAAATTATGAATTTGAGTGGTTTTAAAGTATATTTAGAATATATTTCTACCATTTAATACAATTTTGTTCATTGGACATAATTTTACAATTAAACCGGACATAAACAAGTGTCAATCCTTTGATAGTTATTGTCTCTTAAAAACACGCTTTTTGTTTTAACAACGAGAATTAATTTTAAATTAATTTCTGCCAATTCTGTGTTTTGAATTTGGAAAAATGGATTCCATATTTGGAATCAGGATGTTCAAATTGTGTAAATAGGTAACTTTTATTTTTAGACATTTTGAATAATTACTTCGGTAAATATTTTATTTACCATGGTTAAGGGTAAATCCGATAAATAAGGGTTAAAAAATAATATTATAATAATAATAAATAACCCTAAAACGAATCCTAACCTTATTGGTTGATACATGTTCGACCATATTCATCTTTGGGTCGATTTTGGGACCCCATGGAGCCACTTGTAGGTGATAGGGACACTTTATTTTAATTAAGTTAAAATGAATACAAAAATGACACAGGCATATATCTTTTAGAAAAAAAATTTTTCCATAGGGTTATATATGTTGGATTTTCGACTATAAATATTCATTAGAAAGATAAAATGATTTCCTACATAAGGATATTTTATTTATATTTTTTAGACATAAAATAATTTAATTTATTTATGACACAATGATGATGCAGTAATTACCATAATAGTGAAAAATTAAACTAATTGATATTATAAATACACAAATACATATAATTTGAGACTTTTTATGAATTAAAATAATTTAATACGTTAATTTGACATGTTAGGAATGATTTAATTAATTTTTTTCTAAGTAATCATTCTGTTATGAGTTTCACAAAAATCAACTATTGAATAATTTCCAAATTGACATAAAAGAGTTTTCAAAACAAATATTATATTACTAATTGATATTAAATTCCTAAAAATATAAGGTTCAGCCAATAGACTTATATCATGATTTGTGTATCATTAATAGACCACATTGGGGTCTCTTGGATGTATATATTATGTTTATTAACCATATTATATAAAAATACAAAGAGACATTGTAAAAGTGAAACTAATTAACTAAGAGTTAATAATTAAAGATAAGGTTAATATAATGCCCCAAACCTGTCTAAATTATATTGGTTGAGTTTTTTGCGACCCATACCCACCTTAAAATTTAAATAATCAACTTTGGAGCCATTAGAAACCGAATATGAATTTATTATAAATTAGTATTTCTAGCTTTTCCAAAGGTGCCCCTCACCCCTCTTATAAAAGGGCACTCTTCCTTCTCATTTCTTCACACCATCAAAGCCTTTTTGTTCGGCCAAACTCTGTCCAAATACTCTCCCAACTTCCATCACTACAACCTAGAGGCCTTATTTTGATCATAAATCCAACCTACGGAGCCCTCTTGATCAAATCAAAAGGAAGAACCCGAAGAAGAGGTAATGATTTCACCACCCTTTTCCAAGTTCCTTTCTTTTTCTACTTCTTCTTCCTCTATTATTACCATTCTAAAATAATAACTACAGTATCATATATATATTGTGATGTTATTATAAATATTGTACAACCATATTCATTATTCTATCCACCCTTTGAATAACATGTCACCATACGTGCGTACGTACGGCTTACCGTCTCCACGTCGTGGTGTAATTGTTATTCAATATATTATTATTTGGATGGGTATAATAATTATGTGTAACTCATGTAAATAATAAATATAACATGTTAATTATTCTGTATATATGATATACCATCCATTTATATATTATTTTAATATCAAAAGAATGATATTGTCGCTCGTGTGTACGTACGGACTACCGTCTCCACGAACGCGATGAGAATCATTCTCCATCGTATCCATTCAAGTATAATTATCATTTGATGATTTAAAAATGATTTTTAAGGACTTGATATCATTATGGATATGAATAATATACAACCTATCCATTACAAACATGGATTACGTAACAAAACATATAAAAGAAAATGAGTAAGTTAACACCCGAAACAATGATAATACTAAGATATTATTAACAAAGCAATGTTAAAAGATCATATATGATATCATATGAATGTATATGATTCTTGTATAATTTAATAACAATTATTTCACTATTATACAGGAGGTTAACCTACCCCAATCAAGGAAAAGTACAAGGTAATGGTTATTTCACAATCTCTTCATTATCTGAGGTTGTTTATACGTAATAATCTACTGGGATCTCTTTATCATCCACATCCATGTTTCTTAAAAATGTATTTCAAAACATTTTTACTATTTACAAGAATATGGGTTAAAGTCATTTATATCCTTGTTTTAATTTTTATAATAGGTTTATAAATGAATCATTCCGTCCTTTTCCAAACAAGGTGCTTTTTAACCTTTTTGACAAAATTAAGGTAAGAATGTTTTTTTATCTTATACAGCGGGTGCTGCTATTTACCGCCATTATAAAATCATCATAACTTACCTTACAATATATAAGAATATTTTCAAAGTAAATGTTTTATTTTATAATTATGTTACTTTTAAATGATTTCAAAATGAATATTTTAAGAATTTGTGAAAGTTACTCTTTATCAAGATCGTAATTTTAAATGTTTTAAAGATTTATCTTTCTAAATATTTTAATTGAAGTCCATGTTTTCAAAATTATTTAAAGGATTTATTTATATGGACATGAATTTTTTGAAATGATATTTCTTTTCAAAAGTTTCAAAGTGGTATGGGACACTTTGATTCAAAAATCTCTTTTAAATTACTTCCTTTATAAATGTGTGACTTTTCCATGATTTCGAGAAAAGAGATATTTCTCTCAAATAGTTTTTATTTCATCTATGTCAACATCCTTTGATGGATTTTAAGCTTATTTGAAGAGGATTTATTATGATACAAAACTTTTGTACTGTATTGAAGGTTTTGTGATATGTTTTACTGTGGATGTATTATTTTTATACCATTCATGGTTTATGGAGAAAGTATTGACATTTCGTATGATAGTTTTAATACGAATGATTATATTATGTTTAATCATTTTAATATGGGAATGCATTGGACTTATTAAGTGACGGGTGGAGCCCGCTATAGCTCCTCGATGCATCGGTAGGTCTCATGAGACAAACTAGTGTCTTGGCACAAGGCCTTGGAAAAATCTTATTTATAGTCTTGGCATGAGGCCTTGGCTATGTGGTTATGATAGTCTGGCATTATGCATTCCATCATTATGAAAGTGGTTATTGATATTGCATGTGATTATTCTATTAGTAGAATATCCATGTGAATAAGTAAATGTAATTATTTCATTTTACTTTTTCCATACTATGTTGAAGTTCAAGTATAAAGGCTTTTGTTTTAGTTATACATTTCCTTAATTGTTTATGCTTATTTTTGAAAGTTTCCGCTATATTGTTATCCTTACTGGGCATTTGAGCTCACCCCTTTTCTATGTTTTATTTTTCACAAGATGTGAATAATTAATTTATGAATGACCTGCAGGGATAGTATGTCGGGATATGAGTGTGGTCTATGAAGAAAATATGTTGTTGTAGTAGTTTTTCACTTTATTATGTAATGTAAAACATTATGAATATATCTAGTGTTTCCAAGGCTACTAAACCAATCGGTCTTTTGAGATTTGATCTTTCTTGTGATCATGGCCATGTTATGTAATAATGCACCGACTCTGGGTAACTAGGGTCGGGGCGTTACAGTTGGTATCAGAGGAAGTTTAGTACAAACCTTGGAAGCTGGATTTAGATAAACTCTGATTAGAGCACATAGACCTAAGATGAACTTTGAGGATTAGTATAGAAGAACTTTCTAGAATTTTGGTATTGTAGAGATTTTGTGAGTTTTCCGAGCAATACATCCCTGTCTGGATACGAGCAGGTAGAGGCAGCTCTGGAACATATGTACCTAGGGGTAAAACCCGAAAACACCGCTTTGAGCTAGACTCGAACGGGAACTGCTGCACGACAACGGGCCTTGATGCACTCTTGGTTACAACACTCCCGGGGGATATGCTTAGGATAATTCTCATTTTCTTTACAAATCATTATGAAGGGTTTATGAGTATATACATCCTCAAAGAAAACATTTTTATGATTATGGATTATATCCATAAACTATTTAATTTATGTTATGTGTTTTACAAGTTTGGGATTAGGTATTCTTATTCATAAACTAATCTAGTGTATACCATTGTTTAGAAATGGCGCCCAGTAGAAGGAATGAGAACTCCAGCATTGCACATGATCCAAAGGGAAACAAGTATCATATCTTTCATGGTCTTAAGCTAGTATTTATAAGAGAAATAGTCTCCCATGTATTATCATCATATAAAGAAATAATATCTTGTGTTGATAAGATAAGTAAAGAGTTTACTGAGTCCTATGGCTTTGAAGGGAAGCAAGAGAATAAAAGGTTGGAAGAGAGAAAGATGGATAAAGGGAATAGGGAAAAGAAGAATTTTCCCATATGTGATAACTGTGGGAAGAAACACCCTAGAACTTTCCTGAAAGGAATGGGAGTTTGTTATAAGTGTAGAGGAAAAGGGCACAACGTACGTGACTGCAAGGTTAAGAAAATGGTTTCAAATGTAAAATTCTTCATTTGCAAGGAGTTTGGACACTACGTGAACCTATGTCCTAGTCCTGAGACTATGCCGCAAATGATGCTATTGGATAATAATAAAGTTATGATACTACCACAGATGAAGAGGAATGATTAGAGTTCATGTGTTGATTATGTCATTTGAGTGTTGTATCAACAATTTACTTGTTATAATAACTATGGAGTATATAAGGATTGTACTGCAGTACTATTTCATTAAGGACTTGAGATTGTGTGGAAC
The DNA here is from genome assembly GCA_963277665.1 of Viscum album. Taxonomy (NCBI): domain Eukaryota; kingdom Viridiplantae; phylum Streptophyta; class Magnoliopsida; order Santalales; family Viscaceae; genus Viscum; species Viscum album. Next base: position 1,773,922,649 of record OY728142.1, on the reverse strand, counting down.
AAAGAAATGTGACACAATAGCAGGATAAATTTTTGGAAAATATATTGTTGAGAGAATGATAAACCATAATATAGTTCTGATACCGAGGTAGTGATTTTGGAATAATACATGATTGATTTGGATAAATTATATTGAATATTCTTGACTACCTTGAAACAGATTAATGATTTGAATATTCCATCATTGTTGGGTTTTAAAGCATTTTTGGATTGAAGGAGTATATTTATTATTATTTAAGGAATAAGGGATCATGAATGTAATCAATAAGGTTTTATGGCAATTCAGGATGTTGCAGTGTTTTAAAAGAATACATGATGAAGATGTTCACATGTTATTACGCGGAAAAAAGGATCTTTATTGTGTTTACCTTCCTTATAAATTTTGGACTGAAGTATTTTGGATAGTTCTAGTTTGGATTATTTTGGATTGCCATGAAAGGACAACCCGGAGGTCGGGTGACAACCCGTCGCGTCCGGCAAGGCCGTGAGACTTGAACCCACAACCGAAGGGCGACAAGGGTGTATCACCTACCACTGACCCACGTGATGTCCTGGTTTGAATAATGTCGTTTTTTAATGGATCTTCTAGATGAATTATAAATTCATTTTTTAACCCTATACGAATATGATAAATGGAATATTATTTTTAAGTTCTATTATCTTTTAGAGTAAAAGATGAGTTTGTGGTAGAAATTAGTTAAAGGATGGAACTCTACTTGTCAAGAATATATTTTTCTTCTTCTCTTATTCTATGAAGAAATTAATTCTTATAATTTATTTAAGGAATTCTAAAACCAAAAATGTGTTATCCTAATACCCTATGTTTTGTTGAACTGATGGTATTTCAAATCATCATATATTGATGAATTTAAGGACCTCAATTTTACACTTGTTTGTGATTGATGACAAAAATCAATACCTATAAATATTTATGTTTTTCCTCTAATTATATGTCTCTAATTGCCACCAATGTTCTCCTAATCGAGATCATAATTTGGTGGTGACCCTTTCATTTCTCTTTTCCTTATATTAAGACTAAATTTTAGTAACCCAATTTTCGATATGGGTTTTCCCACAAAGATATTTTCTATTTTCAACCTTTTATTTTCGAAGAACAATTTCAAATTGTGAGGACACAATTTATTGAAGGATGGGAGAATGTAACACCCCAAGACTTCATAGTGTGTTATTTCTTCAAAATAATTCAATAACTTGCACTACACGCAACACCGAGTTCAATCGCACCATGAATTACCAAAAAATCCATTCAAAATAGGTTATGAATAGTATTAAATAAATTTTAAACTTTATATAATCCTTATAATTTTAGAATCCATATTATGAGTTTCTTAGACATAATGTAAGAACAAATTCATTTTCAGTATTGCACTTTTATCAACTTTTAATAGTGAACCCTTTTTAAATACAATATTTTAAACTTTTTGACTAAATTGGGACATAAAAAATTTAAAATGAAACATCCCAAGCTTCCCCGGTACGCTTACCTTTGAATAATACAGTAGCGTGTGTTGTACGCAACTTCGAGTTCTAACACACACCACAACCAATCAAACTAACTGTTATGAATAGTAATACCTACTTTTTGAAATAATATATATTTTATATTTCAAAATGGAATTCATTTTTGGATTCGGAATATCAAATTTAGTGTAAGGTGAAATTTTGGTACTTTTCAGATAACTTTAATATTTTGATGAATAGTGAAAATTACTAAATTTTAATTAAAAACAACTTTTTTAATCACAGTAATTAATAGTGATAAATTATGAATTTGAGTGGTTTTAAAGTATATTTCGAATATATTTTTACCATTTAATACAATTTTGGTCATTGGACATAATTTTACAATTAAACCGGACATTAACAAGTGTCAATCTTTTGATAGTTATTATCTCTTAAAAACACGCTTTTTGTTTTAACAACGGGAATTAATTTTAAATTAATATCTGCCACTTCTATGTTTTGATTTTGAAAAAATGTATTACATATTTGGAATCAGGATGTTCAAATTGTGTAAATTGGTAACTTTTAGTTTTATACATTTTGAATAATTACTTCGGTAAATATTTTATTTACCATGGTTAAGGGTAAATCCGGTAAATAAGGGTTAAAAAAATAATATTATAATAATTATAAATTACCCTAAAATGTGTCCTAACCTTATTGGTTGATACATGTTCTACCATAGTCATCTTTGGGTCGATTTTAGGACCCCATGGAGCCACTTGTAGGTGATAGGGACACTTTATTTTAATTAAGTTAAAATGAATACAAAAATGACACAAGCATATATCTTTTAGAAAAACAATTTTTACATAGGGTTATATATGTTTGAATTTCGACTATAAATATTCATTATAAAGATAAAAATATTTCCTACATAAGGTTATTTTATTTATAATTTTTAGACATTAAATAATTTAATTTATTTATGACACAATGATGATGCAGTAATTACAATAATAGTGAAAAATTAAAATAATTGATATTATAAATACACAAATAAATATTATTTGAGACTTTTTATGAATTAAACTAATTTTATAAGTTAATATGAGATTTTAGGAATTATTTAATTAAATTTTTTCTAAGTAATCATTCTTTTATGAGTTTCACAAAAATCAACTATTGAATAGTGTCAAAATTGACATAAAAGAGTTTTTAAAACAAATATTATATTATTAATTGATATTAAATTCCTAAAAATATACGGTTAGGCCAATAGACTTATATAATGATAGGTGTATCATTAATGGACCACTTGGGGGTCTCTAGGATGTATATAGTAAGTTTATTAACCATATTATATAAAAATACAAAGAGACATTGTAAAAGTGAAACTAATTAACTAAGAGTTAATACTTAAAAATAAGGTTAATATAATGACCCAAACCTATATAGATTAAATTGGTTGAGTTGTTTTAGACTCATCCACACCTTAAAATTTAAATAATCAACTTTGGATCCATTAAAAACTGAATATGAATTTATTATAAATTAGTATTTCTAGCTCTTCCAAAGGTGCCCCTCACCCCTCTTATAAAAGGGCACTCCTCCTTCTCATTTCTTCACACCTTCAAAGCCTTTTGGTTCGGCCAAACTCTGCCCAAATACTCTCCCAACTTCCATCACTACAACCTAGATGCCTTAGTTTGATCATAAATCCAACCTAAGTAGCCCTCTTGATCAAATCAAAAGGAAGAACCCGAAGAAGAGGTAATGATTTCACCACCCTTTTCCAAGTTCCTTTCTTCTTCCACTTCTTCTTCCTTTGTTATTACCATTCTAAAATAATAACTCCATTATCATATATATATTGTGATGTTATTATAAATATGGTACAGCCATATTTAGTATTCTATCAACCCTTTGAATAACATGTCACCATACGTGCGTACGTACGACTTACCGTCTCCACGTCGTGGTGTAATTGTTATTCAATATATTATTATTTGGATGGGTATAATAATTATGTGTAACTCATGTAAATAATAAATATAACATGTTAATTATTATTTATATATGATATACCATCCATTTATATATTATTTTAATATCAAAAGAATGATATTGTCGCTCGTACGTACGTACGGACTACCGTCTCCATGAACGCGATGAGATTCATTCTCCATCGTATCCATTCAAGTATAATTATCATTGGTGATTTAAAAATGATTTTTAAGGACTTGATATAATTATGGATATGAATAATATACAACCTATCTATTACAAACATGGATTACGTTACAAAACATATAAAAGAAAATGATTACGTTAACACCCGAAACAACGATAATACTAAGATATTATTAACAAAGCAATGTTAAAAGATCTTATTTGATATCATATGAATGTATATGATTCTTGTATAATTTAATAACAATTATTTCACTATTATAGATGATTTTAACCTACCCCAACCAAGGAAAAGTACAAGGTAAGGGTTATTTCACAATCTCTTCATTATCCGAGGTTGTTTATACGTAATAATCTACTGGGATCTCTTTATCTTCCACATCCATGTTTCTTAAAAATGTATTTCAAAACATTTTTAATATTTACATGAATATGGGTTAAAGTCATTTATACCCTTGTTTTACTTTTTATAAGAGGTTTATAAAGGAATCTTTCCGTTGTTTTCCAAACAAGGTGCTTTTTAACCTTTTTGACAAAATTAAGGTAAGAATGTTTTTTTATCTTATACGGTGGGTGCGGCTATTTACTGCCGTTATAAAATCATCAAAGCTTCCCTTACAAGATTACAAGAATATTTTCAAAGTAAATGTTTTATTTTATAATTATGCGACTTTTAAATGATTTCAAAATGAATATTTTAAGAATTTGTGAAAGTTACTCTTTATCAAGATCATAATTTTAAATGTTTTAAAGATTTATCTTTCTAAATATTTTAATTAATGTCCATGTTTTCAAAATGATTTTAAGGATTTATTTATATGGACATGAATTTTTTGAAATGATATTTCGTTTCAAAAGTTTCAAAGTAGTATGGGACACTTTGATTCAAAAATCTCTTTTAAATTACTTCCTTTATAAATGTGTGACTTTTCAATGATTTCGAGAAAAGAGATATTTCTCTCAAATAGTTTTGATTTCATCTATGTCAACATCCTTTGATGTATTTTAAGCTTATTTGAAGTTGATTTATTATGATACAAAACTTTTGTACTGTATTGAAGGTTTTGTGATATGTTTTACTGTGGATGTGTTATTTTTATACCATTCATGGTTTATGGAGAAAGTATTGACATTTCTTATGCTAGTTTTAATACGAATGTTTATGTTATGTTTAAACATTTTCATATGGGAATGCATTGGACTTATTAAGTGACGGGTGGAGCCGCTATAGCTCCTTGATGCATCGATAGGTCTCATTAGACAAACTAGTGTCTTGGCACAAGGCCTTGGCAAAATCTTATTTGTATTCTTGGCACGAGGCCTTGGATATGTGGTTATGATAGTCTGGCATTATGCATTCCATCATTATGAAAGTGGTTATTGATATTGCATGTGATTATTCGATTAGTAAAATATCCATGTGAATAAGTAAATGGCATTATTTCATTTTACTTTTGCCATACTATGTTCAAGTTCAAGTTTAAAAGGCTTTTGTTTTAGTTATACATTGCCTTGAATGTTTATGCTTATTTTTGAAAGTTTCCGCTATATTGTTATCCTTACTGGGAATTTGAGCTCACCCCTTTTCTTTGTTTTAATTTTTCCAGGATGTGAAGAAGTAATTTATGAATGACCTCCAGGGATAGTATGTCGGGATATGAGTGTGGTCTATGAAGAAAATATGTTGTTGTAGTAGTTTTTCACATTATGATGTAATGTAAAACATTATGAATATATCTACTGTTTCCAAGGCTACTAAACCAATCGGTATTTCGAGATTTGATCTTTCTTGTGATCATGCCAATGTTATTTAATAATGCACCGACTCTGGGTAACTAGGGTCGGGGTGTTACAGTTGGTATCAGAGGAAGTTTAGTACAAACCTTGGAAGCTATATTTAGATAAACTCTGATTAGAGCATGTAGACCTAAGATGAACTTTGAGGATTAGTATAGAATAACTTCCTAGAATTTTGGTATTGTAGAGATTTTGTGAGTTTTCTGAGAAATAAATCCCTGTCTGGATACGATCAGGTAGAGGCGGCTCTGGAACAGATGTACCTAGGGGTAAAACCCGAAAACACCGCTTTGAGCTAGACTCGAATGGGAACAGGTGCATGACAACGGGCCTTGATGCACTCTTGGTTACGACACTCCCGGGGGATATTCTTAGGATAATTCTTATTTTCTTTACAAATCATTATGAAAGGTTTATGAGTATATACATCCTCAAAGAAATTTTTTTTATGATTATGGATTATATCCATAAACTATTTAATTTATGTTATGTGTTTTACAAGTTTGGGATTAGGTATTGTTATTCATAAACTAATCTAGTGTATGCCATTGTTTAGAAATGGCACCCAGTAGAAGGAATGAGAACTCCAGCATTGCACATGATCCAAAGGGAAAGAAGGATCATATCTTTTATGGTCTTAAGACAGAATTTATAAGAGAAATAGTCTCCCATGTATTATCATCATATGGAGAAATAATATCTTGTGTTTATAAGATAAGTAAAGAGTGTACTGAGTCCTATGGATTTGAAGGGAAGCAAGAGAAGAAAAGTATGGAAGAGAGAAATATGGATAAAGGGAAGAGGTAAAAGAATAATTTTCCCATATGTGATAACTGTGGGAAGAAACACACTATAACTTGCCTAAATGTAATGGGAGTTTGTTATAAGTGTGGAGAAAAAGGGCACAACGTACGTGACTGCAAGGGTAAGAAAATGGTTTCAAATGTACAATGCTTCATTTGCAAGGAGTTTGGACACTACGCAAACCTATGTCTTAGTCATGAGACTATGCCATAAATGATGCTATTGGATAATAATAAAGGCATGATACTACCACAGATGAAGAGGAATGATTAGAGTTCTTGTGTTGATTATGTCATTTGAGTGTTGTATCAACAATTTACTTGTTATAATAATTATGGAGTATATAAGGATTGTACTGCAGTACTCTTTCATTAAGGACTTGAGATTGTGTGGAACAAAGAAATGTGACACAATAGCAGGATAAATTTTTGGAAAATATATGGTTGAGAGAATGATAAACCATAATATAGTTCTGATACCGAGGTAGTGATTTTTGAATAATACATGATTGATTTGGATAAATTATATTGGATATTCTTGACTACCTTAAAACAGATTAATGATTTGTATATTCCATCATTATTGGGTTTTAAAGCATTTTTGGATTGAAGGAGTATATCTATTATTCTTTAAGGAATAAGGGATCATGAATGTAATCAATAAGGTTTTATGGTAATTCAGGATGTTGTAGTGTTTTAAAAGAATACATGATGAAGATGTTCACATGTTATTACACGGAAAAAAGGATCTTTATTGTGTTTACCTTCCTTATAAATTTTGGACATAAGTATTTTGGATAGTTCTAGTTTGGATTATTTTGGATTGCCATAAAAGGAAAACCCGGAGGTCGGGCGACAACCCGTCGCGTCCGACAAGGCTGCGAGACTTGAACCCACAACCGAAGGGTGACAAGGGTGTATCACCTACCACTGACCCACGTGATTTCCTGGTTTGAATAATTTAATTTTTTTTAATGGTTCTTCAAGATGAATTATAAATTCATTTTTTTAACCCTATACGAATATGATAAATAGAATATTATTTTTATGTTCTATTATCTTTTAGAGTGAAAGATGAGTTTGTGGTAGAAATTAGTTAAAGGATTGTACTCTACTTGTCAATAATATATTTTTCTTCTTCTCTTATTCTATGAAGAAATTAATTCTTATACTTTATTTAAAGAATTAAAAATTCAAAAATGTGTTATCCTAATACCCTATGTTTTGTTGAACCGATGGTATTTCAAATCATCATAGATTGATGAATTTAATTACCTCAAATTTACACTTGTTTGTGATTGATGACATAAATCACAACCTATAAATATTTACGTTTTTCCTCAAATTATATGTCTCTAATTGCCACCAATGTTCTCCTAATCGAGATCATAATTTGGTGGTGACCCTTTCATTTCTCTTTTCCTTGTATTAAGACTAAATTTTAGTAACCCAATTTTTTATATGGGTTTTCCCACAAAGATATTTTCTCTTATCAACCATTTATTTTCGAAGAACAATTTCAAATTGCGAGGACGCAATATATTGAAGGAGGGGAGAATGTAACACCCCAAGATTTCATAGTGTGTTATTTCTTCAAAATAATTCAATAACTTTCACTACACGCAACACCGAGTTCAATCGCACCATGACTTACCAAACAAGCCGTTCAAAAGAGGTTATAAATAGTATTAAATAAATTTTAAACTTTATATAATCCTTATAATTTTAGAATCCATATTATGAGTTTCTTATACATAATGTAAGAACAAATTCATTTTCAGTATTGCACTTTTATCAACTTTTAATAGTGAACCCTTATTAAATACAATATTTTAAACTTTTTTACTAAATGGGGACATCAAAAATTTAAAATGAAACATCTCAAGCTTCCCCGGTACGCTTTCCTTTGAATAATACAGTAGCGTTGTTGTACAGAACTTCGAGTTCTAACACACACCAAAACCAATCAAACTAGCCGTTATGAATAGTAATACCTACTTTTTGAAATTATATATATTTTATATTTCAAAATGGACTTCATTTTTGGATTTGGAATATCGAATTTAGCCTAAGGTGAAATTTTGGTACTTTTCAGATAACTTTAATATTTTGATGAATAGTGAAAATTACTAAATTTTAATTAAAAACATCTTTTTTAATCAAAATAATTAATAGTGATAAATTATGAATTTGAGTGGTTTTAAAGTATATTTAGAATATATTTTTACCATTTAATACAATTTTGGTCATTGGACATAATTTTACAATTAAACCGGACATAAACAAGTGTCAATCTTTTGATAGTTATTATCTCTTAAAAACACGCTTTTTGTTTTAACAACAGGAATTAATTTTAAATTAATTTTTTCCACTTCTATGTTTTGAATTTGGAAAAATGGATTCCATATTTGAAATCAGGATTTTAAAATTGTGTAAATAGGTAACTTTTATTTTTAGACATTTTGAATAATTACTTCGGTAAATATTTTATTTACCATGGTTAAGGGTAAGTCCAGTAAATAAGGGTTAAAAAATAATATTATAATAATAATAAATTACCCTAAAACGTGTCCTAACATTATTGGTTGATACATGTTCGACCATAGTCATCTTTGGGTCGATTTTGGGACCCCATTGAGCCACTTGTTGGTGATAGGGACACTTTATTTTAATTAAGTTAAAATGAATACAAAAATGACACAAGCATATATCTTTTAGAAAAAAAAATTTTACCTAAGGTTATATATGTTGTATTTTTGACTATAAATATTCATTAGAAAGGTAAAAAGATTTCCTACATAATAATATTTTATTTATAATTTTTAGACATTAGATAATTTAATTTATTTATGACACAATGATGATGCAGTAATTACCATAATAGTGAAAAATTAAAATAATTGATATTATAAATACACAAATAAATATAATTTGAGACTTTTTATGAATTAAAATAATTTTCTAAGTTAATATGACATTTTAGGAATGATTTAATTAAATGTTTTCGAAGTAATCATTCTGTTATGAGTTTCACAAAAATCAACTATTGAATAGTGTCAAAATTGACATAAAAGAGTTTTTAAAACAAATATTATATTATTAATTGATATTAAATTCCTACAAAAATATAAGGTTCGGTCAAGAGACTTGAATCATGATAGGTGTATCATTAATGTACCACTTGGGGGTATCTTGGATGTATATAGTATGTTTATTAACCATATTATATAAAAATACAAAGAGACATTGTAAAAGTGAAACTAATTAACTAAGAGTTAATACTTAAAGATAAGGTTAATATAATGACCCAAACCTGTCTAAATTCTATTGGTTGAGTTGTTTTCGACCCATACCCACTTTAAAATTTAAACAATCAACTTTGGAGCCATTATAAACCGAATATGAATTTATTATAAATTAGTATTTCTAGCTTTTCCAAAGGTGCCCCTCACCCCTCTTATAAAAGGGCACTCCTCCTTCTCAGTTATTCACACCTTCAAAGCCTTTTGGTTCGGCCAAACTCTGCCCAAATACTCTCCCAACTTCCATCACTACAACCTAGAGGCCTTAGTTTGATCTTAAAGCCATCTTATGGAGCCCTCTTGATCAAATTAAAAGGAAGAACCCGAAGAAGAGGTAATGATTTCACCACCCTTTTCCAAGTTCCTTTCTTCTTCCACTTCTTCTTCTTTTGTTATTACCATTCTAAAATAATATCTCCAGTATCATATATATATTTTGATGTTATTATAAATATGGTACAACCATATTCAGTATTCTATCCACCCTTTGAATAACATGTCACCATACGTGCGTACGTACGGCTTACCGTCTCCACGTCGTGGTGTAATTGTTATTCAATATATTATTATTTGGATGGGTATAATAATTATGTGTAACTCATGTAAATAATAAATATAACATGTTAATTAATCTTTATATATGATATACCATCCATTTATATATTATTTTAATATCAAAAGAATGATATTGTCGCTCGTGCGTACGTACGGACTACCGTCTCCACGAACGCGATGAGATTAATTCTCCATCGTATCTATTCATGTATAATTATCATTTGATGATTTAAAATTTATGTTTAAGGACATCATATCATTCTGGATATGAATAATATACAACCTATCCATTACAAACATGGATTACGTAACAAAACATATAAAAGAAAACGAGTAAGTTAACACCCGAAACAACGATAATACTAAGATATTATTAACAAAGAAATGTTAAAAGATCATATATGATATCATATGAATGTATATGAATCTTGTATAATTTAATAACAATTATTTCACTATTATATAGGAGGTTAACCTACCCCAACAAAGGAAAAGTACAAGGTAAGGTTTATTTCACAATCTCTTCATTATCCGAGGTTGTTTATACGTAATAATCTACTGGGATCTCTTTATCATCCACATCCATATTTCTTAAAAATGTATTTCAAATTTTTTTTACTATTTAAAAGAATATGGGTTAAAGTCATTTATACCCTTTTTTGACTTTTTATAAGAGTATTATAAAGGAATCTTTCCTTCCATTTCCAAACAAGGTGCTTTTTAACCTTTTTGACAAAATTATGGTAAGAATGTTTTTTTATCTTATACGGCGGGTGCAGCTATTTGCCACCGTTAAAAAATAATCAAAGCTTCCCTTACAATATTATAAGAATATTTTCAAATTAAATGTTTTATTTTATAATGATGTGACTTTTAAATGATTTCAAAATGAATATGTTAAGAATTTGTGAAAGTTACTCTTTATCAAGATCATAATTTTAAATGTTTTAAAGATTTATCTTTCTAAATATTTTAATTAATGTCCATGTTTTCAAAATTATTTTAAGGATTTATTTATATGGACATGAATTTTTTGAAATGATATTTCTTTTCAAAAGTTTCAAAGTGGTATGGGACACTTTGATTCAAAAATCTTTTTTAAATTACTTCCTTTATAAATGTGTGACTTTTCAATGATTTTGAGAAAAGAGATATTTCTCTCAAATAGTTTTGATTTCATCTATGTCAACATCATTTGATGGATTTTACGCTTATTTGAAGTTGATTTATTATGATACAAAACTTTTGTATTGTATTGAAGGTTTTGTGATATGTTTTACTGTGGATGTGTTATTTTTATACCATTCATGGATTATGGAGAAAGTATTGACATTTCATATGCTAGTTTTAATACAAATGTTTATGTTATGTTTAAACCTTTTCATATGGGAATGAATTGGACTTATTAAGTGACGGGTGGAGCCTACTATAGCTCCTTGATGCATCGATAGGTCTCATGAGACAAACTAGTGTCTTGGCACAAGGCCTTGGAAAAATCTTATTTGTAGTCTTGGCACGAGGCCTTGGCTATGTGGTTATGATAGTCTGGCATTATGCATTCCATCATTATGAAAGTGGTTATTGATATTGCATGTGATTATTCGATTAGTAGAATATCCATGTGAATAAGTAAATGGCATTATTTCATTTTACTTTTTCCATACTGTGTTGAAGTTCAAGTTTAAAAGGCTTTTGTTTTAGTTATACATTGCCTTAAATGTTTATGCTTATTTTTTCAAGTTTCCACTATATTTTTATCCTTACTGGGCATTTGAGCTCACCCATTTTCTATGTTTTATTTTTCACAAGATGCAAAGAAGTAATTTATGAATGACTTGCAGGGATAGAATGTCGGGATATGAGTGTGGTCTATGAAGAAAATATGTTGTTGTAGTAGTTTTTCACTTTATTATGTAATGTAAAACTTTATGAATATATCTAGTGTTTCCAGGGCTACTAAACCAATCGGTATTTCGAGATTTGATATTTCTTGTGATCATGCCAATGTTATGTAATAATGCACCGACTCTGGTTAACTAGGGTCGGGGCGTTTCAACACTAATATGGTGTTGTTAATAAATGAGTAATATAGAATTATAACCAAATAATATATAGTATTAGAATAAATAATATGGTACTTTGGTATATTTATAATAATCATATATTTATTATTTAGGTGTTTGGAATGTGTATAAAGATAGTCAAGGCTTAAGGTAAGGTAATCTCATCTTAGTTTTTTTCAGTGAGATACAAGCCATATTCAACACTCAATTATTTTATGTGGTGTATAAAATTCACTACAACATTATATATAATTATTTATATTATTTAATTATTTTTAAATATTTAATTTATGTTTTCATTTCATTAAGAGCATGATTCTAATGTTACTAAAGTAATAAGGGTTTTATCTTATCACTTTTTATATCTGTTAGTTACTTGTATGAATAACCACCCAGATATTTTGTGTAGTGTATATAATTCCCATGAATTTATTTTATGATTAATATAAATAAAATTATATTTATTTAAATATCCTTTTTATAATCTTAATTTCATGGGGTTTATGAACAAAAAGATAGCAAAACTGTAAAGCAATTTTATCTCAATTTCATTTTTTTGAGAAACATACCATGTTATGTACCTATATTTTTCAATGGGGTGTGTATATTAACCATTGACATGTTATATCTTGAATATATTAATTTTAATGATATTTTATGTCTGATTTAATTTTATTCTTATATGGTGATTATGATTCAATATTTCTAATGTGGTAAAAGTTTATTTCTATAATATCCTCATTTATCTGGATTGTTTTTTATTATGCTTACATGGATGAAATATTTTGATCCATATATCTAGAAACATAATGAATATCCCTATCCTATTTTTATTCAAGAAATATTAATGCATTAGTATCATTTTCATAATCTTTGGTACTTAATATATTTATTATAATGTTTTTATAAAAATCTGACTCTATTTATCCTTTTGGTTGGAATTCCTATGCTTCCAAAATCGTGTTTTCAAGACATTTTCCTATAAAGTTTCTTTTATAATCTGTTAAGGTGAAAAAAATTCTGTTTGGCATGTATAGAATTACCTTCCATCGTGTCCTTTATTTATTTATAGCATAATTGGAATGTTTACATGGTTATTTTTATGGAATCTTGTTTCCTAACATTCTAGAAATTTATTTAAATTTAAAGTGGTTCTCATAGAAATTGTTTTACATATATTTTTTATGTTTAAAAAGTGTCATAAATTATTTAAAAACATTATTTTATATATTTTAAAAAATTTATTTTCCAAAAAACGATTTCAATGTTTTCATGAATCCATTACATGTTTTGAAAGAAATTTTAAAAGGAAAATGTTTTTAATTGATTTATGTTTTTAAAAAGTGTTTTTTCATAACAGAAAAGATATTTTCGTTGTGAAATTTTTTAAATGAAATTGTAAATATTTATTTATTAGAAAATTATTTTCAAATGGTTTTATAAAAAGAATTTTTAAATAAATGCTATTTCCTTAAAAATATCTAATGAGATATTTCAAATTCTTCTCCATCTAAGGTGACATAATTTGTTATAGTTTATGCTTTACTAGGGATATTGTCCAGGAATTGCATCCATATATTTTCTATTAAGGTTTTATGTTATGATTGAATGATGGTTACAAAACCCATTTTTCTTCCATGTGTTATGTTGTTATGAAACCATCTTTCTTTCATAGGGTATGCTTTGATGAAATGATTATGAAAACTATCACTTTTTCCACAGGTTAAGATATGATTACATGTTTATGAACCCCAATTCATTTCATAGGTTATGATATGAATGTTTTTGATCTCATGGAACACGTATGTATGATTTTATTATGAGTTTTGTGGTTTCTATATCTCTCTGCAATTCATTATTTAATGATATATATCCCATGAGATAATGATGGGATTTAAGTGGATGGGCTTCATCCAGTAAGGAAGAAGGGGAAACCCCATCCACTCTAGGAAGATGTGGAAATGTAGTCTACAATGGAAAGATGGGGAAAACCAATACCCTATGGGATGTTTGTGGAACTTGTTCCCTTAAAAGGAGAGGACTATGACTGGTGATGGGGGTGTTTCCTTCCTTATATTTGTATTATCCATGATGTACTTTTTTTATTTTTGTAAATGCACCATGAATTATTGGGAATAATGTTACTTGTTTATGTGTCTTCCTAATATTCTATGTCTTATGCATTTGATATGATTACATGGTTCATGTTCATTATTTTATTATAATTTCACGTCTTATGAACTTCCAATATTTATTCCATGTCCTGTGATTATGATCTTTTTGTGTAGTGTATGATATTCATGTATTATTTTTATGTTCTCATGCAATTATGTTCATTCGTTGCTTTTTTATGTCATTTATTTAACCACACTAATCATTCTAGATCACCAATTTCTTATTTTCCTTTCCCCATGTTATAATGAAATGTTTTATTTAGGGATAATAAAGGGGGAGATATGTAAATCAAATGCTGAATATACTTCACCAAACTAGAAGAACGTGTTTCATGATTACAAAAACACTAAACTATTAATATTCTCAAGCATTTATTTTTGTAATTTGGGGAATATTCATCTAAAATGATGTGATACACAAGTATGTTAAGCCCAGGTCACTACTCTAGGTGTAACAACCCCAAAAACAGCCTTTGATCTATACTCGGTTATCACATGGTGTAGGAAAACCTGCCTTGATGTACACTTGGTTTGACACTCCTGAGAGATAGGATTTGGATATTCAGAAGCACTTTGTAAACCATTTTGAATGATTTAAATTTTTGATGATTATAAATGGACTATGACAAAACTAAAGTGTCATAGAATAAAAATAAGGTGTTAGGATTTAAACATCCTTTATTTAAATTTTTAGAATTATGTGGTTCCCCACTATTGTTATTTTTTCTTACACTATGACATCACGTTTTAGTCAATGGATAAAATTTGAAGGAACTATTTTAATGATTAGGGTAGCCGGTAATGAAATAATGGTTCTTCTTCAAGATCAAATTACCACCTTTTTTCATTTTGAATTCTGACCCACATGTTTTTGAACAATGTATTCGTGCCCCCCAGAAGATATTTTTACATTATCCAGTGTTCAAAACAAGGTGAAGTAATTTTGGTATTCAACTATTTGGAAGGTGAAGTGGATCAATGGTGGAATATTATCAATAATATAAGGAAACTTGATGAAATTTAATATCTGTATTGGGATGAGTTCATGAAAATATTATTCAATAAGTACTTTCGTAGTATTCATTGTATGAATATTGAGAAGGATTTGATTGAGTTGAAGAAAATTAATGATGTATATGTTGGTACCTATAAGGAAAATTTTACAAGACATGGAAAGTATTCTTTTGGTATTATCATCCAAACTAAACGCAAGGTTGATTGATTATTCAGTGTCTTAGAACCAAGTCTCTGATATACATTACCATATAAACTTCAGTATCTATAAAGAGATTTCTCAATTTGCTATCATAGTATAAATAAATCTTGGAGTTATATAGAAATATTAGGGATTTAATAAGAAGATAAAAATGTAATTAAATGTAAAATAAGAACCATAGGGGTGGAGAAGTTGAGATTTTATTTATGCTAAATGTGTGGAAATATACATATAGGAAATTATCTTAAGGGGCAATTAAATGATTTAAGTGTGGAAGGAAAGGTCATCATGTAGCTAAATAATGAAATAATATGAACATGTTAGGTAATGATATGAATGATGATAAAGATCCATTGAATTCACCACCCACAAACCAGTGTTTTAAATTCAACTAGTTGGGTCATTATTCTAAGAAGTTCCCAAGTTTGATGGTGAATAATAGTTATCAACACTTTCATCCTCTTATGTCGAGGGATAAGGGGAAATATCATGTGATCACTATTTTAGATGTGGGGTGCGATAATGATATACTAAAATGTATATTAACCATATAGAATATAATTTCAAATAACTTAGTTGAATATAGATATATACCTTCTTTTATATCTTAAAAATTTTATAAGGGTTTCACGATGCCACCCAATCAAATTAATAAAGAATTAGTAAGGAAAACCCATAATTGTGTGATGATCACAACTCAAGTATATGATTCCTCTCCAATTAATATTTATAGGAAGTTGATTCCTTAAATTCATTTCATCCTTCATTTGGTGGAATTTTATATAATCTTGGGAATGTATTGGATTTATATACATAAATACTAGATCAATTTTAATTTAAGGGTAGATAAATTTGATATTCCAAAGCAACCAATGATCGTATATCAATGTGAAGATAATTATGAAATTCTGATGGAGAATAAATCCTTTTTAGGGGTCTCAATTCTATTTAAGAATGAATTTTTATATCAAATGTTTGGGGATAATATTGACATCAATGATATTCCTGTGGTGAGGGAATTTATTTATGTCTTTCTCAAAGTGTTTTATATCCTTCTTACTAAACATGATTTCATGTTCTCCATAGAACTTATACCATGTTTCATACCACATTGAAAGGCTCTCTGTAGAATATAATTTTTTTTATTTGTAGTAATTAAAGGCGAAACACTCAGAAAACCTTGATAAGGTATTCATTTGGCCATGTGTTTCACCTTTGGGGTATATTTTTAAAAAAATAAATATTGATCGATGAGATTATTAATTGATTATTAGGATCTAAACAAAATAAATATTAAGAATATGTATCTTCTTCCCTATACTGATGACTTTTTTTATTCCATTCATTCTAATCAATTCCCCCACTATCGTTATGGTTTTTATTGAATAGAGTATTTAGAGATTACTTTGATCTGTTTTTTGTTTTATTTATAGACGATATTATTATATATTAAAATAAAATGGAAGTACACAAAGATATATTGAGAACTGTAATAAAGACAATATAGAAGGATAAAATGAATGAAATTATTACAATGTATGTATTTTGGATGTAAAAGTTTTCATTTTTCATTCAAATAATATTAAGTGAGGTTATATCAGTAGATCTATCTATTACAGAGGCTATTCAATGTTGGCCCGGAATAACCATGATATCTAACATCGAAATTTTTCTTACATTAGATAGATATTATTAATGGTTTGTGGATAATTTGTCATTAATATCTACTCTTATGACAAGGTTAACTTGGAATGTATCCAAGTTGACCAGGATATATGAATGTGAAGAATATTTTAAGGAACTTAAGGGAAAATCATTCAGTGCACATGTGCTTACATTAAACTTAAGTGGATAAGGGTTTATAATCTATTTTGAATTATAATAGACTGTATTGGGATGTTTTGTTTTGTATAATGGCATGGTTATAACTTATTCATCATAAAAAGTGAAAATACATAAGAAAAATTACCCAATTCAAGATTTAGAGTTTGGTATGGTAAATCTTTCATTAAATATATGGAGGCATTATCTCTATGAATAAAATTGTGAAATATAAACTGATCATAATTTTTTAATATATAATGATACATAGATTGTGTAATATGAGCCAAATAATATGGATAGAGATAATTAAATTTTATTAATTCTCAATAGCTTACCACCATCACAAAGAGAACATGGTGGCCGATGCTATGAGTTGAAGGGATCATACTAGCGTATAAATGATTAGGGTTACAAAAGATCTAATATTTCATGATTTGATATGGATATATCTATGCATTCAAAAAAATGGGAAAAGTTTTATTTTTCTCAAATTTATATTTAACCTTGTATCTATGTAATGATTAAGGAGGCACATGAGGGAGATGTATAACTGTAAAATAATTTTTGAAATATTTATGATTTTAACCTTGACCATGATGAAATAAAAAGGTTCTTGAACCATGACATCATTTCATCCAAACCATATTTTAAGAAGTATTTATCAGAGGAATATCATATTTATTCATTCTCTATTCTTTTGGTAAGCATGAAGATGTATATGGATATGAAGAAGTATTTTTGCTGGGATGAAATAGAGAACGGTAACATAGAGTGTGTATCTCAGATCATAGTATAATAGAGATATCAGGTTAAAATACAAATTCTAGGGGTTTGATACATCGATTACCCATAATATAATGGAAATGATAAAACATCACGATGGATTTTGTCATTGGACTCCCCTTAGAATCTAAAGAGAATAACACTATATGGGTTATAGTCGATCACCTTACTATGTTACCACACTTCATTTATACTAGTGAAGAATTATCTTTGGATCATATTTCCATGATATACAATAAATAATATGTAAGGATGTATAGAGTACCATATTCAATTATGGTTGATTGGTATATGAGGATTACAAAACAATTATAGTGAAGTCTTCAACAAGATCTTCATATAGAGTTGAGTTTTAGCACTGAAAATCATCATCAAACCAGTGGTCAATTAGAACGAAAAATTAAAACACTAGGGGACATGTTGAGATCTATTTCATTGAATTGAAAAGGTGGTTGGGATCAAAACCAAAATTAGTTATGTTTACTTACTATAATAGATTTTACTCAAGAATTAATATGTCTCCTTTTGAAGTTCTATATTAAAATAAATGTAGAGGTCCAATATGCTGGAATGATGTTTGGGAAATAATGTTATTTAGACCAAGGATAGAAATTAAATGGAAAAATGGTTAGGGAAATTTAGAATCACATAAATGAATCTCAGTGCTGGAAGAAAAGTTATGTTGATAGTCATCGGTGTGTCATAGAATTTGAATTTAGGGACATGGTGTTTTTAATAATTTCTTTATGTAAGAAGGTTATGAGATTCAAAAAAAGTGAAAATGAGCCATATGTATATAGGTCTATTTACAATTCCTAATCTTATCAGGACCATATATCATCACATGGTGATTTAAACAAAAATATATCAAGTCAAAAATGTGTTCTATGTGTCTCTATATAGGAATTATATTCCCAAACCTTCACACATACTGAACACATTGGTTAGACCACTCGAGAAATATTTTTCTAATGAGGAACAACTGGTGGGGATTATAGATCATATAGATAAATATCAATAAAATAAGACCACTCACTTGGTCAATGTTTTGTGGTGAAACCACTAGTTTTAATAATCTACAAGGTATCATAAATATTTGATGAGGTAGAATTATCCTCAGTTTTTGTTAATGTTATGAATTTTTATGGTGGAATTAATTTTACAGGGGGTAGAATCAAACTCATTGAGGTTTAATGAATTATAATTTTTTATATTAAATTAATGTTTGTTGAAAGATTTTCTAATAAGTAACACGATATTAATTAACCACATCAATTCCCAATATCTCAATTTTCATCATAAAAACCTTATTCTGGATATAAATCCATCCTTGGATGGAATTTCTTGCAAACCAAACAAGGATACTCGAAGAAGAGCTAACATTTTTCCATGAGTGTTTTTGTTTTATTTCATCCTATACTCAATTAAACTATTTTTATAACATGATGATATAATAACCTCATTATCTTCTATATATTCATTTATTTTTAGGCTAATGTAATTACATATAATGATATTCACTTCTATAAAATGGGTTATGAAATTATCGTTCGTGTTTACGGTGGGTGGTCACCTCACGAACTAATGTCACTAATTTTCCCATTAAAACCATTCGAGGATAAAAATAATTATGGATTATATATATTATTTATAATATTATAATACTTATGAAACTATTATATTACACAATCTTTCATACTCACATTTTTTGGGAATACGATATCGTTTCTTGTGTGTCATGTGTACAAAGCCTTGCGATGTGATGTGATTAATTTAAACATTACATAGAAGGTATTAAAGATTTTTTTAATGAAAATATGTGATATATATAAAATTAAAATTAGAATTTAATTATATATATCATTAATCATTGTTTATCTCAATTAAAAAATAAAATTGAATCATCGTTCCTGAGTACATACGACCAAATGTCTCAATGAATAGTGTATTTCATTTTCTACCAAAAAATATTATAGATTATTATAAATAAGTATAAAATAAATAAATATTATATTTATATCATTTTTAATATTATATATATGATTAAATAATCTTCAATTTAAGGGACAAAATTAATAAAGTCAAATCATATGTGATGAATAAAGTAGTTATTACCCAAAACACAACTTTAACATAGAATTGTTAATAAAAGTGTAGTAAAAAGTCACATGAAAATCATAAATGTAATGCTATATAAATTTTTTTAAAAATATATTTATAATATACCTATATTTATTATACTGGGGATTTAAATGTGTACGATGGAAGTAAATACTTAAGGTAAGGTATTTTTGTCACAATTGTAATTCTTTGATACATATGTTATGTAATGCACATATATTATTTTTTAAGATGTATATTCAAAACATTTGACAGATAATATCTTTAATTTATTTATGCTCATGATATTTTAAGTTCTATTTTATGTTATTACTTTATGGGGATAATGATCAAAAGTTACAAAAGTGGTAATTATATTTTTGTCACAGTCTCATCATTTATCTTGATTGTTTATGATTATGTTTTTGATGTTGATATGTTATAATAAATATCTAAAGAAACTCATGAATTTTATTATAATATATTTATTCATAGTATTTTTAATTATTTATACAATTTATCCATTATTTCGTATAAAAATATTTGGAAAATGTTTTTAAAGGGAATCTGACATTATTTTTATCTTCAGTTAGAATATGTTTTCTTCCCAAATGATGTAATATAATTTTTTTTCAAAACTATTTTATGATTATTTAATTATTCTAAAAACAATTTTTTACCCATGTTTTAATTTATTTAAAAATATTTTAAATTAATCTTCATATCTCTTTTCAAAAACATTTTGTTAGACATTTAATAAAATTGTTAATGGAATAGTTGTTTTAACCCATATAACCTAAACAAAACATGTTGTCTTCATGAACAGTCATTGAAATGAAGATTACATTATATATTTTCAGTGTTTTTTTAAATAGAAATAATTTAAAAAGATTTTATGTTTTAGAATGTTTTTTTTCAAATATAATAAGATACTTTACCTAAAAAACATTTTAAAAGATTGTTTAAAATCATTTTCCATCTATGTTGACATGCATTGATGTTAACAATTAATGAATTGAATATGATCCAAGGATAATATTTTTAATATTTATATTAATGGTTTATGTTTAATTTGTCATTATTTTTAGAAATCCCATTCTTATTCCACTAGTTATACCCTTATTGAAGCTTTATAAACCCAAAACTTTTCCCTGGGATATCCTATAATGAAATGAAGAAGTGATTTTAAAACCAATGTTTTTCCAAAGTTTATGATATGATGAAATGTTTATAAAACCAATTTAATTTCTAGGTTTATTATCTGATGAATGTTTTATATTTTTGTGGAAAATATATTTATGGAATTTATTATGTGTCTGGTGGGACCTATATCTCCCTTTAATTCAGTGGGTAATTATTAATTTTATATGAGCTGAAAGGTTATATGAGAGGTAATAGAAATCTTGAAATATGTATCATAGGAGGTTTTACAAAACATGAAAAGGGGACACGTGTTGTTATCCAAATCCTAACATGTTATGAATGTCTTGGTGTGAAGCATTGATATAATATTTTCTAGGCTTATGTAAAGGCTAGAAATCTAGGTATTTTGACAATTTTATGATCTAATAGATCATGTTCTTTGATTCCATTATGATTCATGTCATATTAAGTGACAATATTTATTATAAGTATCTACATTATGATATTTGATATGTATGGTATGGTTTTAAAATGTTATGCTCATGTTCTCATACCCTTATGTTCATGGTATGATTACATATCTCACTTGTTTAATCTTACTGATCAACTGAGAACACCCTTTCATATGTTTTATTTTCCCTAGGATATGATAAAATGTATTATGCATAATATTTCTAAGAAGGATTATCGTTATAAATATTATAGTGGGAGACTATATAGTTTACTAATGGACCTATTGCTTATGTTTCTATGTTTCCAAATACACTGATCAATTATAGGCCTATAGCATGTGCTTTTGTAATGATATTAATATTCATAGAAATTGAAGTAATATGAACGTATGGTAAGACTAGTTTTCTATAGTATACTTCACAATGTATCTATGAATTATTTTTTCAAGAAATATTTCTATCTATAATTCCTTTATACTATATTCTTCTCCACTGATTCCTCCATAATCAAATCACAACTTCATTCTTATAACAATTCGTCTATCTGGAAACTCATCTGACTCTTTCTAACATTCACACCTCATCTTATAACATTAAATGAAAAGTATGTCTAATTGGTTAGTGTGTTTTTTTAAAAAATTCTATTCTACTAATATTTTTATACAAATCTCTTGTAAATACATATCTAGTGAAATTATTAATCAATGGTTCATTAAATATTCTTCCATTCATCATGCACTTCTTCAGAACCTAAGTTATTTATTTATGGAAATTGTTATAATTTTTTACCCCTTATTATATTACAAAAATGCATTGCTATAAATTTTCAATTTCTCATAACCGTTTCTATTTATCTACTCATGATATTTGACTTCATTATTGAATCTTCTAAAGATATCAGTGAAAAGAAAATCTCTTTGACTCAAAGTATTTTTATCCAAAATATTCATATATGTCTACCCCAAAGTGTTTTAATTAAAATATGTATGAGAACTACCTTATATAAAGTTCATCTGATTTTGTTTGACTGAGGAACAATGTTTCCTCTTAGTTTTATTATGAAAATCCAATCTAAAAAACACTTCTCTAGATAATTTGGTATTTTGATCACCCAAAACATTACTGAGAAATGGTCTCATAGATTCCTTATGATTTATTAGTGAAATATCAACATCATTTTTTGAATAAAAACTATATGATCATTTCTATTTTCAGATTCTCCCCTTTTTTGTTTAGTAAATTTCCTTAAAAGTATTGTCCAAAAATATTTTTCTAGATTTTTATCCTTCCTACATCATATCAGTTTCATTTATTGCAAACATTACATAAGGATATCTGAAAATTATTTATTTTGAAATATGATGTCCAAATAACAAGGTTG
Organism: Viscum album; assembly: GCA_963277665.1. Lineage (NCBI taxonomy): Eukaryota > Viridiplantae > Streptophyta > Magnoliopsida > Santalales > Viscaceae > Viscum > Viscum album. The sequence goes on along the minus strand of OY728142.1, from coordinate 1,773,899,400 downwards.
TTTTACTCATTTTATTCATAAATTTTGTACAACTTTTTTACTCACTAGCTTGGATCATGATATTATTATGTTGTTAAAAACTTGAATGATTATCAATGTATCTTCTAACTTGTGTAGGAAGTTTCATAAAAACATCCACCTTCTAGAATCTTTTTAACTTATAGAGATTTTTATTCAATTTATGTTCAAAAAAACTATTTCAATATAGTTAGTTGTTAATAGATACAGAACTGCCTTACACAAAACATCACAAAAATATCTTCAATTCGATGGGTTTTAGTTTTTTATAAAATTTACTCAATTCAGTCTAATTTAATTGGACACTGTGAATTTTCATTTCATGACCTTAATCTATCTCAAAGAACCCATATTTGATCACATACAAGCCATGAAAATAGTTGTCTACAGTTTCTTTGAGACATCAATTCACAATGGGAACCAAGTTCACATCTTGAACCACTAGTTGTAACACCCATACTGCTCCACCCCCACCCCCAAACCCTCTTTAGCTTCGTCCAATGCACCCCAATAATATCTATTCAAAAAAAACTAGAAAATTAATTTGTTGGGAATGAATAGTCTATCACATAAGATTTATTACAAATTATTCGTATCCCCAAGAATCAAAACCCATCCCGAGAAAATAAATGTTGTCTGAAAAGTCACCCCATGTGATAAATATCAAATATCTCATCATAACTGAGAAAATACCACCATTAAAAATCAATAACCAAAACACCCAAAAAAACCATACAAACTTCATTTCCACACTCCCACCTCACCACCTATCATTGAGCACAAAAAACACATCATCCAGTTATTTCCACATACCAAAACATCCCCAAAAAACCTCTTCAAAACCATATCTACCTCCATACTGATAAAATAAACAATAAAATAACCAACAAACCAAGATATCCTAAACCCAAAAATCAAAAAATTACTTCTTATAGTCCAAGATACAATCTTCTCTTGGATTGAGTAACTCACCCTCACTGGTATAATCACATCATAGTAAAATGAATCTATATTAGGAATCTGGTCCTCCACTTTTAATATGTCAGCGTTGTTTTAACACATAATACATTAAGAAGAATAACACATATCGTAAAACAAATGGACCAAAATATAACATGATAAGGAAAAATATAATAAAAAAATTAAAACATATTCAGGTAGAGGTAGAATATTTGTGTCTCACATTCCCTTGTACTATCCTCCAGGATAAAATGCCACAACAACACACAAACCATGGGAATAGTCTTCCCCTGAAACAAATTCTCTTGACGATCCTAGATATCAACTATCTCCTTCATGAATGTTGAATCTTTCTCTAAATCTAAATCTCCACATCCGATGATATGATAGTCATCATGAAGATACCAACATAGATGAGTTATATATAAGACATAATGGATCTTCTCTACCCATGGTGAATTTTTTTACTAATACCCCCCCTCAAAAACTCTTTAAAATACCGAAAATAGACCAAAAAACCAGGGGTAACTTTATTACATGTTTCAGAACTCCACTACCCTTATTTATGGGAGACTCTTAATAACACTAAGTCTCCAACCTAAATCTCTAAGTACCTCCTACTAGGATTAAAATAAGACTTATATTGGTCTTGTAACTTTTATCCTCTCACAAAATAGATGAACATTCTCTATTTTGATCTGCACAATATTAGGACCAAGAACAACTACCTCCCCATACTCATTAAAAAAATAATGGAGAATGAAATGAATTCACATACAATGCCTCAAATGGATGCATATCTATTGATAAGTGATAAATATTATTTTATGAAATCTAAAACAAATGAATATTCCCTACCCATCATCCTCTAAAGTATAATATTCATGATATCTATAAATCCTCTATAATTTTTATTGAATTCACCATTTTCCGATCCATATTAGGGTTTAGAGCATGATGATTTATAATTGAGTTAAAAATAATGATACAGTCCCCACTAGACTCTAGAGGTAAAAATCACATCCTAATACAAGACAATGTACCTTATAATTTCATGTACCCACACCACCTCATCCACATACCACCTCAAAAAACATCCATGACACATGTGTACTTGGTCTACAGAAAGTTGGATGATTTCTTCAACCGATCCATGATAAACCATATTGCAATCACAGCCTCCCTGATACCGGGGAAAACCTATGAAATAATATATCAATATTTTTTCTTATTTCCACTCAGGAACATCCAATGGTTTAAAAAACAACATTTTTATCGACCTTTTACTAATATAAATCCAATCAAGTCTCCACAAAATTTCACAATTCCTTTTTCATCCTAGAGCTCCAAAAATGCATCCTCAATCCATGGTACATATTGTATTATTCTGGGAGTAACAAAGAAGATAATATATAAAACCCAAAAAATAACTCCCTCTTGAATTAATTTGTAAAAAAACCTCCCCTAAAACGACATCCAATTATAATCATCCTTTGACCATCCCTTTGGAGAATCTTCGAGGACAACAAGATCATACATAACCTATACCTCTGAGTCTTCGGCCTAAGACTCCTCTACCTACTGTATTAGAGAAGATTACACTATCATCTAAAACAATAAACCTATACCATTTACTATAAATTCATCAAGGTGAACAATTTCCAACTCATCCATTGCATTCCAAATATATATATACTCTTGAACAACATCCTTCCAGAAATTCCTTTTCAAAGAATTAGCTATAAAATTAACTTTTCCCATGGACTAAGAGATTTAAAAACCATAATCCTAAAGAAACTCCATCAACCTCTACTATCATAGATTTAAATCACACTGAGAAAAGATATACCTCAAGGTCTTGTGATTCATAAAACCAAAAAGCACTCCCCAATGAGGTAATTATACCACAACATCTGAGGAAACACCATTAATTATTACTCCACATCATGGATGAAATTTTTACACTCAAGGGTATGTAACTTCCTATAAACATAATAGATCACTACCCTTTGCTAAATCAACGTACATCAAAATAATAGACCATAAGCATCAGGAAACACCTCAAACATCATCCCATCCTCTCTAAATCAAATATTTGGAGCACTAAACAACATCCCGTTCAAGTGACCATATGATTCCTATAATTAACAATGCTACTTATAATATTGGTATTTCATTCTAAATGAAATAATTGGGACTATAAATCAAGAAATATTTGGTAATAACTTCTTATAATAGGTTATGTGACCAAGGAAACATTGAACCTCCACTATATTATTGGGTGATCCCCAATAAACAACTACATCAACCACTGAAGGGTCTACCGACACACCCTACTTATACACCACATGCTCTAAAAATTCACCTATCATGTCCAAAATATATATTTGGAAAAATTTACTTTGAGCTAGTGTTGTCTAAGGAACTACAATACATCTCTGAGATGATTGACATGATCCTCTTCTATCTTTGAGTAAATAAATATGTCATCAATGGAAAATACCATGAACTGGTCTAATTATTCATGGCCCATAAATATCATGAACCCTATTTACACAACTCGTGCATTTGTGACATCGAAGGAAATTAATTGAAACTCGAGGTTCATATACCTATATCTGGAGGTGGTCTTCAAGATAGCATCCTCCTTCACCCTCAAATATTGATCTGTAGACCACAGATCAGTCCTAGAAAACCAAAAATATCATGTCTTTTTGTCAAAAGGATCATCTATAATTTGATATGGGTCATGATGACTGATTGTTACCTGATTAAACCTCTGATAGTCTCTATGAATCCTTAGACAACCATCCTCCTTTTCGGTAAATAACACCAGGGAACCCCATAGTGTCACACTATTTAAGATAAAAACCTTGTGCATCCAATCCTCCCTCTATGTCCTTAACTTTGTAAATTTGAAGGTTCCATATGATAATGACCCATCGAAATAGGATAATCACTGAGCTGTAAGTCTATCCCAAACTTAACACCATGCTGAAAGGGTAACATCACAACATCGTTATGAAAAAAACTACGGACTCCCCAAAAGCAATAGAAACCACCTCTGTAATAGTATTCAATGATTCTTTAGATAGCTCATTTATTAGAGAAATATGGGGCTCCACACATCTAATAACCACACGACAACCCCACTCACCTATGAAAACCACTTTCTGGACATCCACATCCATGAACATCACCATTCTTTCAAAGTAGTCAATAAATAAATGAAAAAAATAAAACCTTTCAATGATGTCGATGAAATATTACAGTTTTATTTTAATCAAGAAGAGATCATCATGGGACTAATCTTTCCCATCTATCAGTCTACACACCTGACACACATCAAATAGGCTGGTCTAACCTACGAATGGAATATCCAACACTAGGGGAATGAGAATCCTATCTGTTTTACTGTCCCATAGAGCATAATAGATTATTTACAAGAAATTATTTCAAATCTCCAAACTAAGAAAACACAAAAAGGGTACATGATAAATTGATTGTACCTTGAATTATCCAGACCCCTCGAGCAATGTTTCATCCATTACATACAACTTACCACATGAATCCAACATCAATATATAATAAAGAAAAAATCTATGACCATGACAAGGTTGTGGTACCTAAACAAGTGGAACATCCAGAGCCAACCTTTATCTGCTCTATCTCCCATTAATAGAGCATAATACAGCTATCCCTGCTGTTGAAACAATCTCATTATAAGCATTTATTGAAGATGGGGTTGAAACTAAATTCCACTATTGAAATGAGCTTGAATAACCTCTATAAACTGGTTTTGGTGAAGACCTTGCAATCCACATACAAAAAAAATTGTCTTGATGTCCATATGAAGTGCATGAAATCCAAGATCCCTTTGATGTCAGGAAGGAAACTGATGAGGTCGACTCCATGCTAGTCAAAACCTCAAAGGCCCTTGAGCTTGAGAACAATCACTGACAACCCTCCTACTTAAAGAACCATCTTGTCTCCCCTCTCACTATAATCCTTATCAGTGTTAATTATATTTAAAACGTATTAATACTAATATACCTCTAAATATGTAGGAAAATTAAAGGGATTAACTACATAATAGATATAGGGATGATGTACTACCTTAATATATCTCTCATGAGACTCACCATCTAGGAAATGGATGGGGGAAAAAGATATAGATCCCTAAAGGTGATCCCATGATTCCACACTAGTATACTCTCCATTATAAGAAAACGAAGCTATAGCCTCTTCACTACATTCATGGTCGAAAAAATAAACACTGCTAATAACTCTGTCGAAAATTCAACAAACAAAACATTTTACTGCTTCTTCTCACCTATAAATAACATCCACCACTGATGCATAGTTCCACACATTTTTCTAACAACTAAAGAAACACTTTAATTTTTTAGGTCTGAGATCATACTAAATCAAATATCAACATTCTTGAACTATATCTCTATCTCCACATCCAACAGACTGCCCTCATAATTCCATAAATCCACATGATTAAATGCATGTAATATCATATACTATTGATCATCCTCCTCTACCAGATCAACCCTCTGGGGATCACCCAGTTCATCTTGTTGTACCAGCTTGTCTTGAACTATATGTTGAATATGACCAAGACCCATTCCTAAAAAGCTAGTAGAAAATCCAAATCCAAGTAATAAGAAATTTATTACTATTCATATAATTTATTTTAACTTTTTTTACATTACTTTTTCATTAAATAACCATAATATTCAAACTATATTACAATTCATCATGATTCATGTACCTATCCTAGGTCTCTACCCTACAAAGTGGTCCACATAACTAGGTCATCTAATATTCTCAAGATATATTCACCAGATCACCAGGGGTAATATCTCCTCATGTAGGTATTATCCCCCACCAATGTCATATACGAAGGGTAACTTTCACCATTTCCATACCAAACCATGAAAATATCTCTATCCTCAACCATAACCTCTGATGCCACTCTGTCAAGACCCCTACCCCCAAAGATAACAAAATTAAGGGAGATTGAAAAGGAACCCTATGTTTCACTACTAGTAGGCCCAAATTTTGAGACCACCACGGAGGTTATATAAAAAAATTAAAAAATGGAAGGCATTTCCCTCAATATTAAAAGGATACAGTGAAATAAAAGAACACAATAAACTTTATGAAAAAATATAAATGAAATGAAAACCATCCCAGAATTCATGTATATAATGTGAAAAAATAAAAAAATATAATATAAAAATGTATATACCCAAAAGAACAATAAAGTAGAAAAAAACTACAGTCTAAGGGCCCGAGATAGTAATTTCAAGAATGGATAACATAATAGTCCTAGAAACCTAAATATTTGTTTATATACATAGGGTGAGCATATAAGTACACTTAGATGGGTATCCATCTTCTCTTGTGCACATGTGAAAGAATTATACTGTTGAAACCATGAGAAAATATCAGAACTAAAAAGACACTAAATAGGTTTACTAACCAAGTTCTTCCTCACCATGTCAGGCCCACCTAATAGCTCATCCCAATATTGTATGCATGTATGTGAATCACAAGGCACACATAATAACTTTAAAAATATTTAAAAACCTCCTTTTAAACATAAAATTCTTGAAATTTACCATTCTTATCCAACTCTATGTTTTATGTAAAACATGATCCTTCTTATGAGGTAGATTAATTTTCTTAAAAGAGATGATTTTATTAATAGCTAAAATAAAATAGAGGAGGATTATACATCCACGAATTCTAGGCCAAAATTCATCAAATAATTATCCAAAGGGTCATGTTATGAATATGAAATGGTGAATATAGAACTATTTTTATAACTCATGGAATCAAATACTTTTTTACCTTTACAAGATGATAAGGAATAATGTAATCATAATACTTAATTATTTCAAACCACTTCTCTATCTCATGTTCTATTATTTTTGTGTGAATACATACCTCATACATTCTTATTAGTATATATTTCACACATTAAAATATATATATGAAGCCTCCAAAAATTTAATTCAAGAACCAATGTAGCTAATTCCAAATTTTTTGTAGGATAATTTAACCCATGATTTTTACGTTGATGTGAAGTATACAAAATTACCTAGCTGTTTGGCATCAAGACATGACCATGTCCCTTGAAAGAGGTATCAACACAAATGATTAAACCCACTTTTATATAGGTAATGTAAAAAACTAAATCAATAACCAATATTCATTTTTATTTTATTAAAATAATCATCAAAATAATTTATCAAATGAATTTTAGTCCTTTTCGAGTTTCCTTAGTTAGTGGTTAAGAAAAAAAAGAATTTTTTAAAAAACAATCCGTACTAACCCACTATTCCAAGAAAACTATGAATATATATTATATTTTTGGGTCTTTTTAATTATTAGAGAACCTTATTTTTTATAGTGTAAACTTTTATGCCATTACTAGAAACAAAATTTCTATGTAATGATGTTTTTTGGAACCAAAATTAACACTTACTAAATTTTCCATATAGTTTATCTTATTTTAAGTCTTTCAAAAAAATCATTAGTTGTATTTCATATTCCTCTGGAATTTTATAATATAACAACTATCATTAGTAAACATGAAATAAAACATCTCAATGAACTAATGGAAATATATATTCATTATTTCCATTAATATAGATGGTTCACTCGACAAACCAAAAGGGCGTACCTATAAACTCACAATTACCATATCTTGTATGTAATCACTTCTTCAGATTATATTATTCTTTTAATTTAAATTGATGGTAAACTATAGTGAGATAAATCTTCTAAAATTTGTTGGGCTCCCTGGAGCTGATCAAATAAATTACTGATATGAATAAAATTGTACTTGTTCTTAACAGTAATGTTTTTCATGGCTGGATAATCAATGAAAAGTATTATTTGCAGTAATTATTTCATAAAAAACAAATAGTATCACCCCAAAAACTATTGTTCAAATTATAAAATATTTATATAAGAAATTTGATAAATAGTTTTTAATAGGGTATTAACATCTGAAACTATGCCAATAGTAAGCTCAACCTCCTGACCAATAATAAGACAAGTTAAATCATTATAAAAAGTATGCATATATTCATTCACTTGTACCACATCAATAATTTGAACAGTTTCTTTATTTTCAACAGCATCATCTAGTAACATTCACTGACCTCTCTAATAGATACCACATCTTCTCAGTATATTATCAATGAATGAAATCATTGGATAAAAATTCCTTAGCTCTTAAATCAATCTTATTATGATTAAGTACAACCGAATCCATACCCAAAATAATATAAAACTCCACAATGGACAGTTTATTAAGATTTCTAGAGAAGACTATGCATCTTAAAACATTTGATACTCCAATAAATCATGGTTTATTTAATAATTATACATTGTGTTTTCACAAAAATTTGTGTTTGATTTTTATGTGGTGATATTCGTATTTTACATTAAAATTTCTCATAAATAAATAAATCTGATGACATATAGTCAAACATGGACTTGGTATAAATTTAATAAACACATAATATACATGTCACGACATGATTTGATCTTCCATCATCAACTGTATTAGTGGATAATGATTTTTCTATATCATTCTCTCCTATATGTTGATGTTTTGTAACTTTTAAAATTAATATTGTACACACTTATCATAATGTCCAAAATCAATGAAATTTAATCATTTTACCAATGAATTATCATTTTTTTCTACTCATTTTTTTTAAGTTAGATTCCATATGTACAATAATTCCACATGAGCAAAACAACCCTAAATTTATATGACATTCTCCTGGATTATTTTTTACCAAAATTATTACAGGATGGGAACTTTATTTTCTTACCTAAAAATTTCTTTTATGGATGATTCCTGATTTACTATCATCTAGATATTTTCGTACTCTTTTAATATCAATGGATATAAGTTTTAGAAAACTCTATCTCAAGATAATCAGCAAGAAAAAAATTATCTTAGATGTTAAATTCTCACGAGACCAATGTTCTTTATAAACATGGTTCCCATCTTGTGTAAAATGTACTAATTTTACTATCAATTTATAGAACAAAATTAATTATGTACATTTATATTTTAATAATTTAGGGTTCACACATAGCTATAAAATATTCATTTTTAGCCTCAATTCTAAGATTTACTTCTCCATCCTGAGCAGAACTAACTTAATAAAACATTTTTTAGTGAAAATATTATCATATGTGTCCCATAACATTGCATCAAGATCATAATTTTATAAGTTATTCAAAACCAAATACTAAAATCCCTAAAATTCACACTCAAAATGATAAAAAACAAGGGTCACACTTTAATAATACAAACACACCATTAATTCAAATATATTTTCCATAGAATTAATCCATTCTTCAGAAAACACTCGGTCAAAAGATCCACCAAATTAAAGAGGATGTTCCCTTATAAAAAATTTCAATTATAGTCATGTTCATTCAAGGTAGATACAAATGATCTCTTGAATATACAACCATCTTTTATGTATTATGTAAACAGATCCATCACAACATCAAAATACTTTGGAAAGAATTCTTCCTTCAACTAATAATGCCTCAAATTCACATAAATTTTTTAAATTGATCCACACAATTATACAAATATATTTTATGTATAATAAAATTTATAAAATTACAGCATATTATTATTTCTTGAAATACAAACTAGTCATCCTTAGATACATTTCATACATGAATGATGTAATGTATGGTGTATGTTTGTAAGACCTAGATTATATGGGTTTGTTATCATTATTATTTTATGTGTTACTCAATTATTTATTTTTTATATCCCTATGTACTTAATAATTCCCATAATTGATGTATGCATTCACTATATTCATTGTACATGCTGGAATTGTTTCTTGATCATGAATTTAAGAGCTTGATATCACATGTATTATTCTCACAATGAGAATTTTTTAACATCAGAGGTATCCAAAAAAAATTAGGTTCTCATTACGTAATAGTTTACATGGCCTTATTGAATATGAAATCCCCTCTTCATGAAAACTAGTGGTGAATGAAATATAAGTTTGATATGTAATTTTTTAATGTGTTATCCAAAAGTGAGTTTTTGTTAAATCTCAATGATGTTACATAAGGATAGATATGAAGATCACAGGAAACACAAATGGAATCTTATTCTTCTTAAGATGATTTCAATATTAAGATTACTATTATTGAAGAATTTTTTTTGAGGTGCTATGTTTATATATAGAATAGGATATCCCTCCTCATGTGGTAGTAAAAACACTTGGTCTCATGTTTTTGGTATTTATTGGTGAGGTTTCAGTACATCCTTCATTTAGAAAGTGATCTATTATTACGTTTTTTATTATAAGTCTATGAAAATAATAAAAATCTAAAATATCTTGGTATTTTTGAATCCTTCAAACATAGGTTTATTTAAAAATATTATAAAAATATTGGAATTAGTTCCTTCTTCAATTAGGATACACATTCCATTATACTGGACTCACATGCATGTTATTATCAAATGATTATCCTTATTGTACAAGCTTATACTCGTGAATGTATAAATTAAATTTTGGGACTTCATAAATTTTCAATAAACCATGTTCTTCAAACTAATTAATGCATGTAAAGTGATGAATGCATGCATTGAGATTCATTGACTCAATCCTGACCCATTTTCTTTGTAACAACCCTAGATTTTATCAGATATATTCATTTTAATTTCTTTCAAATCTTCTGTTGTAAGCTACACCAAGATTATCTTGCGCTATACGCAACACCGTATTATCTTGCAGTATACGCAACAGTAATCTTGGACCGTGTTACACACAATTTCATGTTTGTTTGATAGTAGTTATTCTACGAAACATTGAGTATATATATATATTCAATTTATTTTGTTATACGCAACGACAAAGGATTCATGCACTACACACAACCCTGACTTGGCTTGAATTACATGCAATCATGACCTTCCTCGATAGCTTGCGTTGTACGCAATATTGAGTTTCACTAAACAACAATATGCTATTAAAATATTACTAATACTTGACTTTATGAATAGTAATAACCACTTTTTGAAATTTTATAAGTTTTATTTTCAAAATGGACTTCATTTTTGGATTCGGAATATCGAAATTAGCTTAGGGTGAAATTTTGGTACTTTTCGGATAACTTTCATATTCTGATGAATAGTGGAAATTACTAAATCTTAATTAAAAATAACTTTTTTAGACGAAATAATTAATAGTGATAAATTATTAATTTGAGTGGTTTTATAGTATATTTAGAATATATTTTTACCATTTAATACAATGTTGGTCATTGGATGTAATTTCACATTTAAACCAGACATAAACAAGTGTCAATCTTTTGATAGTTATTATCTCTTAAGAACACGCTATTTGTTTTGACGACGGGAATTAATTTTGAAATTAATTAATGCAACTGATATGTTTTGAATTTGGTAAAATAGACATCATTTTTGAATTCATAATATCAAATATAACTTAGGCTTAATTTTTGGTATTTTACTGGAAACTTTCATTTTTTGATGAATAGTGAAACCACTAAGTGGTAGTTAAAAAAACTGAATTTTTCATAAAACTTAATTTTACCGCTTTTGTGAGTGGAATTTTGAAAATCCGAGAGACACGGTTAATATCAAGGACTATAATATGGTTCAATGAGATGAAAATATTGTTAGGTGAATAGTAACTTTTTACTTTTTTTTACCACGGTTAAAAGTAATATGGTAATTAAGGGTAAAAATGATATTATTATTACCCTAACACATATCCTAATTCTATTGGATAAGTTTAATTCGTCCAAAAACAATCTTAGGAATAAAATATGACAATTTAGGGCCACTTGGATTAGATTAGGACATTTATTATTAATTTATTTAAAGAAGGGTTAAAATAGTTAAAATCAATGTTTAATAACTAAATCATTTTTTACATTGGGTTATACAGAAGATAAATTCAACTATAAATATTCATTAGAAATCTAAAAATATTTCCTACATAATGGTATTTTATTTATAATTTTTGGACTTAAAATAATTTAATTTATTTATGAAACAATGACGATGCAGTAATTATCTTATTAATGAAATATTGACATAATTGATGTTATAAATACCAAAATAAATGTAATTTGAGACTTTTTATGAATTAAAACAATTTTCTAGGTTAATATGACATGTTATTATTGATTTTAGTAACTTTTTTGAACTAATATTTCTGTTATGATTTTCCCAAAAATCAATTACCAAATCATGTCAAAATTGACATAAAATAGTTTTAAAAAAAATATTATATTACTAATTGTTATTTTATTCCTAAAAATATAAGGTTCAGCCAAATGACTTAGATACGGTTAGATATATTAATAATAAACAACTTGGGGTTCATTTGGCTTGTTATAGTAAGTTTATTAACCTTATAGTGTAAGAACACAAAAAGACACGGTAAAAATAAAATTATTTAACTTAAGGTTAAATCTAAATGATAATGTTAAAATAGAAATCTAAACTTGTCTAAATTCTATTGGATGCGAATATTTCGACCCATCCCCACCTTATCTTGGAAATAAACCAATTTGGAGCTATTAAAAACCGAATATGACTTTATAAAAAAAATAATATTTTTTTTGTTTTTCCAAAGGTGCCCCTCTCCTCCCTTATAAAAGGACACGTCCTCCCTCTCTTCCTCACACCACTTTGAGCCTTCAATATCGGCCAACCCCTGACAATTTCTCTTATAAACTTCCCTATAAACATCCTAGAGGTCCTGGACTTCTTCAAATGCCAATTTTAGTGCCCTAATCGGAGGTCTCAAAGAGGCGCCTCAAAGAAGAGGTAATGTCTGTTAACTATTCTTTCAACATTATTTATTCTTCCACTTCTTCTTCTTAGGTTGTTTCATTATGAAGTAATGACATCAGTATCACTAATATATGAATATGTTATTATAAGTATGAAACGACCCTATTTTACCATCTATCAATCCTACGGAAAATGAAATCACAGCGCCTGCGTACGTACGGAATATCGTCTCCACGCTGTGGTGTAATTTATTTTCCCACCACAACCTTACTTGGATGGGTATAATGGTGAAAATAAATAACTTTATATGATTATTTTAAAGTGGTATTGATTCTGAAATAGTATAAATACACTCCAATATAATTCCACGATCATGGAAATGATATCATCGCTCGTGCGTACGTACGGACTACCGTCTCCACGACGCGATGGGATTAATTATCCATGTAAACCATTTAATAATGATTATAAAGTATATATAAGCAATAATAATGAAATATATGGAATTATAAAGCTACTGGATTTATATATATATATGTATGTCATCTACTTAATTCCATTCAACTCAATAAGGAAATGAAAACAGCGTTCATGCGTACGTACGGCCTACCGTCTCCATGAACGGTGTATATTGTTCCATTTATCGATCTATTATATATATGTATATTCTATATATATATTATATATAAATCATGTTTTATATTCTTTAATTAAGTAATCATGATCTAAGTAATAATATGAATAATTACAAGTGAAAACACAGACGACAAATGAAACGATTTTACCCAAAATGCTCTTTAACATGGAATTCACAAAAGAATGGGGAATATAAAGTCATAAGTGAACCATATATGATATCATAACAATGAATATGATTCTGTAATAAGTCAATGACATTATTTAAATCATTATATAGGAGGTTCGGATACGTATGAAGCATATCGGACCTAAGGTAAGGGATAATTGTGCAAATCTCATTTTTATCCGAGATTTCTTATTCGTATGTGTTTACTGGGGTTATTGCTATCATCCATGTCCATGTTTTATAAAAGTGTATTCATGTATGTTTAAATTCCTTTTTACCCATTTGACTTTTCCCCATGGTATGGAAGGAATCTTTCTTTTTTTTACCCTACAAGGTACTTTTTGACTTTTCCGACAAAAGTACGAGAACAATGTTTTTTTAACGCATACGGAATGAAAGGATTTTTACGGTTTTATAAATCCTTATTTTCAGGACGATTACTCCAAAATATTTCATGACTATTTTCAAAAAAATCCGTTCCTTTTAAAATTGCCTGATGTTTTGTGAAAAGAAATCGATTTTGAAGTAGAATGGATATTTTTTTCAAGAATTCATTTCAAGTGTTTTGTCAAAATCATTTTACATATAAGATGACATTATTTCATATGTGTATGTTTCAAGTATAATGTCTCTATGATTTACATGGTTTCACTTTTCTTATGATGAAATATCCATTTCTTTTATATGGATTATGTGATGATGGGATGATGTTTATGAAACCCATTTTATTCATTGAGTTATTATGAATGATGTATGTTTATTTTGTGTCACAAGTAAGAATGATTTCATTATGAGATGGGTGGGACCTATATCTCCCTCCAATGCATTGGGTAAAGATTTATATCTCATGATATAAACATGGATGGAATGGAAATTTAAACCAGTTCAGTAATACAAGACTGGAACGAGGAGTGAAGTCGATTCAGAAAGGGACTTTTTCCACTAAGATGGTCTCAGCAGTAATGCCTTGGCTACTATGGAAATAATTACATGTTCTTAAGGGATTCCACAATTACATGTTTTATTCCCATGATATTTTATCATGATTTATGTTCTATTATGATCTATGCCTTATGTACTTCCATGTTTTATGTCGTTGCACAAGATTTCGATGTTTAAACATTATGTTCATGTTTTTTTAAGTTCAAATGTATATGGTATGTTTTATTTTATCCATGCTTACCATTACTGAGCATTTGAGCTCACCCTTTTTATGTTTTATTTTCCCCCAAGATTAAAAGAAAGGTTTTAGGTAAGGAAACAAAGTGGAAGATCTTTATGGGAGATGTTGAAGATATTTCACCACGATTAGAAGATTATGTTCCAAGTTTCCAAAGACACTAAACTATTACGGTCCTTGTGTGTCTGTTTTTTGTTATGTATTAAGTATTCTGCAAAAGTAATGTAATGTCCATGTACATCAGGCTTTGGGTCTCTACAGTTGGTATCAGAGGGAGGTTTAGTCAACCATTGGAAACTAGGATGCGAGAACTTTAGTGAGATCCCTAGAGATATTTCTAAGGTATGTCTAGGGATGTCCCTAAGGTTAAGTATAAGTATAGTTTATAGTCCTAGAATTATGGTAACAATCTTAGAATTAAAACTAAGATGTTAGATATTGAGGTTACTCCCCCTTTATTATGATTTTTTCCTCTCACATTATTCTTTTTGGGTTTTCAAAAATGGCTGGAAATAAGATGATTCATGATAGTGGAGGATATGATGGACATTGGAATGATATTATTCATGAGAAACCAAATGAAATGGGATTTGGAAGTCCAAACATTATTATTATGCCGAATCAGAAATCTCATAATATGATCAATAAACTCAAATTTGGTAAGTTTCCTGACTCGGCTAATAAGAAAAAGATGGAGTTTCATGATGATCATAGAGGAAAGAAAGTTCAATTTTCCCTATATAAATCATGTGGGAAGAGGCATCAAGGAGAATGTTTCAAAGGAACTGGAAGATTCTTTGGGTGTGGAAAAGAAGGACACAAAGCTTGTAAGTGCAAAGGAAAAGGTTCAGTTAACACCAGAGATGAGGATAATGGTATTGCTATGACATCAACAATGGTTAAATATTTTAAATGTGGAATGTATGAGAATTATGCAAACCAATACCCTAAGGGAAAGTCTCATGAAGAGAATCAATATGGTCGTATGGGTAGTATTTATGTTTATGATGATGAAGAGACTACAAATGATATGTGATATGAAAGAATTGTTGAAGCTCAGTCAATGGTTTAAGAAGGTAGTGGAATGATTACATGTTTATCAACTGTAATGTTGTATAAGTAATCTCATGGTACTATGGAATAAAGAGACATATAAGGACTGTTACACTGTTGTCTTTCCTTAAGTTTTGAAAGTGTATGATGAATGGTACCAGTAACCATGAAAGGTTATTCAGATATTTTAGGAAAGTAGATGACATGCACATAATGAAGGGATAAGGAGAAAATTAAATGTTTGATAGTATTCATGATCTCATGACTGATATAAGGAGAAGGTTATATCATGGTTTGAGTATATAGAATATTTGGATTTTGGTATGTGGAAAGAGTTAAATTTTAACAAAATTAATGTTTTCTCTAAGGTTAAATGGGTATTCATTCTTCAAGAGAATACACGATTAAGTTATTCACATGTTTTTAATTTGACCAACAAGATATATCTTATGATATATGTGGGATAAATGACGACATTCACATGATTTATATGTGACATTTCAAGTAATCATTGTCTTTATACTATGAGCTTGGACCGAAGTATTTTAGATAAGCCTAAAGATTGGAATGGATTATGTTTGACATAAGTTAGTTAGATATTATTAATGGGATGTTATAGTAATGTAGTTTTAGAAAAAGGAAAACCTACAGGACAGGAGACAACCCATCGCGTCGAACAAGGCTGTGGGAATCGAACCCACAACCGAAGTGTACTGGCCTTTATCGCCTACCACTGGCCTACAGGAAGTCCCTTTTTATTAGAAACTAGTTTTATTATATTAAGCAGTATGATATATGAAGTATAAGTCCATTTTAGGAACCATATATGATTAATCTCACTATAGATCAACTTATGTATATTTAATAACTTTTTCTAACCTTTTTTTTGAGACAGATGGACTGACCCATCATTGTATCACATGATATGTTAACACTTCACGAATAACAAATTCATCTTCATTTCTTGAGAAGATGAAGTGGAAATTATTCAAAGCATGAACAACAGTGAGATTGTACCAAAATAAAGTAAGTATTTATTCTAATTCTAATTCTTCAACTCTAGGGAAATGATCTTGAAAACCAAAAATGTTGTCCTAGTTCCCTTATATCCGATGAATAAGATGGTACCCTAGATCTTCACAAATTTATGGCTTTGTGATTGTTGGCTTTTTCATAGCCATGTTCTCTGCCACTCTCCATCAGAACATGATGGCTAGATTTTTCTTCCATATCCATATTTTCACCTATGTTCTCCTATGTGAAAACCCAGTGATGAGTAAATTTGGGCAACCATTACGTTTCATACTTTAGTTTTTAAAGCCATGTTTTGGTATTCCTTTTTATGATGTGTGTTTCTATTAAAGAAACTTTCTAGTAGTAAACCATTTATAACCCCGACGAATTTCGAGGGAGAAATTCATTTTAAGGGGGGTATAATGTAACAACCCCGGATTTTATAAGATATATTCATTTTAATTTCTTTCATATCTTCTGTTGTATGCTACACCAGGATTATCTTGCACTATACGCAACACCGTATTAGCTTTCAGTATACGCAACACTAATCTTGGACCGTGTTACACACAATTTCATGTTTGTTTGATAGTAGTTATTCTACGAAACATTGAGTATATATATATATATTCAATGTATTTTGTTATATGCAACGAAAAAGGAGTCGTGCACTACACGCAACCTTGACTTGGCTTACATTACACGCAATCGCGACTTTCCTCGATAGCTTGCGTTGTACGCAATACTGAATTTCACTAAACAACGATATGCTATTAAAATATTACTAAAACTAGATGTTATGAATAGTAATAACTACTTTTTGAAATTTTATATGTTTTATTTTTCAAAATGGACTTCTTTTTTGGATGTGGAATATTGAAATTAGCTTAGGGTGAAATTTTGGTACTTTTCGGATAACTTTCATGTTCTGATGAATAGTGGAAATTACTAAATTTTAATTAAAAACAACATTTTTAATCGAAATAATTAATAGTGATAAATTGTTAATTTGAGTGGTTTTATAGTATATTTATAATATATTTTTACAATTTAATACAATTTTGGTCATTGGATGAAATTTCACATTTAAACCAGACATAAACAAGTGCCAATCTTTTGATAGTTATTATCTCTTAAGAATACGCTATTTGTTTTGACGACGAGAATTAATTTTTAAATTAATTAATGCAACTGATATGTTTTTAATTTGGTAAAATAGAAATCATTTTTGAATTCATAATATCAAATATATCTTAGGCCTAATTTTTGGTATTTTTCTGGAAACATTCATTTTTTGATGAATAGTGAAACCACTAAGTGGTAGTTAAAAAAACTAAATTTTTCATAAAACTTAATTTTACCGCTTCTGTGAGTGGAATTTCAAAGATCCGATTGATACGGTTAATATCAAGGACTAAAATTTGGTTCAATGAGATATAAATAATTTTTGGTGAATAGTAACGTTTTACTTTTTTTTCCACGGTTAAAAGTAAATAGGGTAATTAAGGGTAAAAAAGATATTATTATTACCCTAACACATGTCCTAATTCTATTGGATAAGTTTATTTCGGCCAAAAACAACCTTAGGAATAAAATATGACCATTTAGGCCCCCTTGGATTAGATTAGGACATTTATTATTAATTTATTTAAAGAAGGGTTAGAATAGTTAAAATCATTGTTTAATAACTAAATAATTTTTAATATAGGGTTATACATAAGATAAATTCTACTATAAATATTCATTAGAAAGATAAAAATATTTCCTACATAATGGTATTTTATTTATAATTTTTAGTCTTAAAATAATTTAATTTATTTATGAAACAATGATGTTGCAGTAATTATCTTATTAATTAACTATTGACATAATTGATGTTATAAATACCAAAATAAATGTAATTTGAGACTTTTTATTAATTAAAATAATTTTATAGGTTAATAAGACATGTTATTATTGATTTAAGTAACTTTTTTTGAACTAATATTTCTGTAATGATTTTTACAAAAATCAATTACCAAATAGTGTCAAAATTGACATAAAATAGTTTTTAAAACAAATATTATATTACTAATTGTTATTTTATTCCTAAAAATCCAAGTTTCAGCAAAATGACTTAGATAACGTTATATATATTAATAATAAACAACTTGGGGTTCATTTGGCTTGTTATAGTAAGTTTATTAACCTTATAGTGTAAGAACACAAAAAGACATGGTAAAAATAAAATTATTTAACTTAAGGTAAAATCTAAATGATAAGGTTAAAATAGAAACCTAAACTTGTATAAATTGTATTGAATGAGAAGATCTCGACCCATACCCACCATAGATTCGAAATAACTCAATTTGGAGCTATTAAAAACCGAATATGACTTTATAATGAAATAATATTTTTAGTTTTTCCAAAGGTGCCCCTCTGCTCCCTTATAAAAGGACACATCCTCCCTCTCTTCCTCACACCACTTTGAGCCTTCAAGATTTGCCAAACCTTGAAAATTTCTCTTCTCCACTTCCCTAGAAACATCCTAGAAGTCATGGACTTCTTCAAAGACCAATTTTAGTGCCCTAAGAGGAGGTCCCAAAGAGGCGCTTCAAAGAAGAGGTACTGTCCATTACAGATTATTTCAACATTATTTCTTCTTCCACTTCTTCTTCGTAGGTTGTTTCATTATTAAGTAATAACATTAGTATCACTAATATACTGATATGTTATTATAAGTATGAAACAACCCTATTTCACCATCTATCTATCCTACGGAAAACGAAATCACCGTGCATGCGTACGTACGGAATACCGTCTCCACGCTGTGGTGTAATCTATTTTCCCACCACCACCTTACTTGGATGGGTATAATGGTGTAAATAAATAACTATATATGATTATTTTAAAGTGGTATTGATTCTGAAATAGTATACATACACTCCAATACAATTCCACGGTCATGGAAATGATTTCATCGCTCGTGCGTACGTACGGATTATCGTCTCCACGACGCGATGAGATTCATTCTCCATGTTAACCATTAAAGAATGATTATAAAGTATATATAAGAAATAATAATGAAATATATGAAATTATAAAGCTACTGGATTTATGTATATATATATGCATGTCATCTACTTAATTCCATTCAACTCAATAAGGAAACAAAAACAGCATTCGTGCGTACGCACGACCTACCGTCTCCAGGAACGGTGTATTTATTTCATTTATCAATCTATTATATATATGTATATTCTGAATATATATGATATATAAATAATGTTTTATATTATGGAATTAAGTAATCATTATCTAAGTAATCATCTGAATAATTAAAATTCAAAACACGGACGACAAATGAAATGATTTTACCCAAAATGCTCTTTGACATGGAATTTACAAAAGAACGGGTAATATAAAGTGATAAGTGAACCATATATGATATCATAACAATGAATATGATTCTGTAATAAGTCAATGACATTATTTAAATCATTATACAGGAGGTTTTGATACGTACGAAGCATATCGTACCTAAGGTAAGGGATAATTGTGAAAATCTCATTTTTATCCAAGATTTATTATTCGTAAGTGTTTACTGGGTTTATTGCTATCATCCATGTCGATGTTTTATAAAAGTGAATTAATGTATGTTTAAATTCCTTTTTACCTGTTTGACTTTTACCCCATGGTATGAAAGGAATATTTCTTTTATTTACCCTATAAGGTACTTTTTGACTATTCTGACAAAAGTACGAGAAGAATGATTTTTTAATGTATACGGCATGAAATGATTTTTACGGTTTTATAAAGACTTATTTTCATAAAGATTCCTCAAAAAGATTTCATGAATATGTTGAACAAAATCCTTTTCTTTTAAAATTACATGACGTTTTCTGAAAAGAAATTGATTTTGAAGAAGAAAGGATATTTTCCTCAAAAATTCATTTCAAGTGTTTTATCAAAATCATTTTACATCTAAGATGACATTATTTCATATGTGTATGTTTCAAGTATAATGTCTCTATGATTTACATGGTTTCACATTTCTTATGATGAAATATCCATTTCTTTTATATGGATTATGTGATGATGGGATGATATTTATGAAACCCATTTTATTCATTGAGTTATTATTAAAGATGTATGTTTATTTTGTGGCACAAGTAAGAATGTTTTCATTATGAGATGGGTGGGACCTATATCTCCCTCCAATGAATTGGGTAAAGATTTATATCTCATGAGATAGACATGTCTGGAATGGAAAGTTAAACCAGTTCAGTAATACAGGACTGGAACGAAGAGTGAACTCGATTCAGAAAGGGACTTTTTCCACTAAGATGGTCTCGGCAGCAATTCCTTGGCTACTATGGAAATCATTACATGTGCTTAATGGATTCCACAATTAAATGTTTTATTCTCATGCTCTTTTATCATGATTTATATTCTATTATGATCTATTCCTTAAGTACTTCCATGTTTTATGTCGTTGCTCAAGATTTTGAAGTTTAAACATTATGTTCATGTTTTTTAAGTTCAAATGTTTATGTTATGTTTTATTTTATCCATGCTTACCCTTACTGAGCATTTGAGCTCACCCTTTTTATGTTTTATTTTCCCCCAGGATTAAAAGAAAGGTTTTAGGTAAGGAAAAAAAAGTGGAAGATATATATGGGAGATGTTGAAGATCTTTCACCATGATTAGAAGATTACGTTCCATGTTTCCAAAGACACTAAACTATTACGGTCCTTGTGTGGCTGTTTTTGTTATGTGTTAAGTATTCCGCAAAAGTAATGTAATGTCCATGTACATCAGGCTTTGGGTCTCTACATTCTTGGACAGATAACTAGAGATTTCCACTGTGATGGTATTCAAACTTGTATGTAGAGGTTGACCATGTTAGGGAAGTGGGAGGTAAGGGATGATGAGTGATATAATCACCAGGATTAGATCATTCTGATCGAATAACCCATGTTATATCCATATCACTTGAAAGAGGGTAAATTGTTTTCCACATATATGAGTCCCTCATAGGATATTTTCATGGACTTTCTATAAATTATTTCACATTCCATTCATATATCCTCTTGAGATGACACTACATTCAGTACCTTGATACACTTCACACACACATATGGGTTGCGACACATCGCTTTCCCCTGTGCACTATGCTTGCACACTCTAACATGACATATGCACTCACAATGATTTCATTCATGCAATATTCTTCACTTATCCATTCCTTGTGGGTTCTATATAACCCCTTCCATCATGGACTATGTAGGATAACCAGTCTCCCAAGTAGTTCACCATATTTTCTAACATGTGGTTGAGGTGGTTCTATGGTTGGATTATGGATTACCTATATTTTATGAAAGATCCCCACTAACAAAAAAATTAATTGAAAATAAAACCAATCCATTAACAAATTATTCTTCAAATCACCATGAAAATACATTTTTCATTGCCTTCTACATTATTGGACAAACAAAAATATATTTCTTCATACAAATAAATATTTGCATGGTCTTCACTTTTTATTTGTTACTCTTCTTTATTGTTGAAAAACTGTGTAAATTATTCAACATCATTAACACATGCCTCTTAATATAATAAATGATTAAAATACATCCCAATTATTAGAACAGATCATTGTGAAATCATGAAATCCAATTTTATAAAATGAATTTGTAACTCTTTTTTAATAATTATCACCTCAATTACAATTTTATCAAGCATGAAATCCATTGACATTATATGAATTGATAGAATTATTAAATTATCATAATTTATATTCTACTCACTAAACACAAATTATCTAATTGAAAATAATTGAAATACCTTATTGGTCTCAACAAGTGTAATAAAATTTTAATCTATAGTTTTAATGATATTGGATATCATAAGATTATTCCAAAAATCACAATCAACTATATGAATATTTGGAAGTCTGCTCAGATTTAAATTTTCAAATGTTACAACTTATAATCCTTCCATAAAAAAATATCTTTTCTCTAACATCATGGTTAGTGTAAGGAAAATGATTTGAAATTATGATAAAACCAAAAAAATAATATATTAAAAAAACCATAATTTATAAGAAATGTATGTACTCCATTGAAACCAATTTTCTACAGGCATGATTGTAAAAAAAATACAAGGGGTGTTGTGGCTTTTAAATAAACATACATATTTTTGAATTTTTGTTTATTAACATTAATTAGTTTTTCATAATACATTTGAGATTATTTGATTTTTGATTTGTTGATGGGATATAGATAAATGAAATTAGTAACATATGAAATAAAATTTGCTCAGAGGAAATTAAAATAATAAGTATTTTAAATTACTGACAAAATATTTGAAGTAGTAAAAAAATCATAATTATAGAAACAAAATTACATAAAATGAATAAAATAACTAAAATTAAAAAATAATATAAAATAATTTTAAAACAAAAAAATTATTTTTATTTATTAAAAAAATAAAACATTAAAGGGTATTTATTGGAACCTAACTTTTTAAAAAAGTGAAATATTGATGTGTAAACCTGATCTAAGGAATGAATAACTTTTAATGTGTAGTAAGACATACTTGATTATATTTTTAGTTGAAGGTATCTATTCTATTCACAAGAATCCCTTGACTGTAACAATCTAAAGAAGCTCATAGTTGAACATCCAAGGCCCGAATGTTCATTAGATATATCTTACTAACCTATAAAGTTATCGATCTCATAAGATTGGTAGAAATATTACTATAGAAAAATTAAGATATTTTATGAGGTTAAAATGGTACGTCTTAGTTGGAACATAGAAATAAATTTACACTGATTGGATTCACTTAGAGTAATAATAATATTCAATTTATTTCAAAGAAAAAAAATTAGAATGATTACTTCTCATAAATTCAATCATTAGATTTTTGAGGTGTGAATATATTTATAGTTAAATATATAAGATACTCTAACATTAGGATTCCAAAAAACACATGATCTATTGTAATGGAATTTTTAATAAATCCTTTAGAAGGAATTATCTTGTTGATTCCAATAATGAATGTTCATATCAACATTGCTAAAATTACATACAAATCATAGGTAATATGTCGCATGAACTTCAGTTCAACATAATTTCATAAATCAGATTGTTTTCTATGAAGTGGAAAGAGGATCATGCCGATAAACTTAGAGGGGGTAAGGGGGAGGTGAATCGGTGCACACAAAATTGTTAAAATTTATTTTCTTTTCTCTTACCCAAATTTAATTTGATGCCTTGAACTTTTTAGAGTGAATGGATATTCCATGTTTAAAAACACAATTATACCACATGCATGACCGAATGTAAACAAAAAACAACACATTGTATTTTTACAAATTTCACCAGTGATGCAGTTGAATATGACCTTTTTTGTTTGAAATTATTTGAGACACAGATTCTACAATTCAAATCAATCTACAATTACAAGTGGGTTGTTTAGGTATCACCTTATAACCGTTGTTTTTAGATATGGAATTTTTCCCAAATTCTAATGGCATCCCATCAATGTTCTTTATACAGTAATCTTATCTATGTTTCAAAAATAAAACACTTAACAAAGTGAAAAATATCACAATAACTTCAACCATCAAATAAAAAACACACAAACTCTTTCCCTTAAAGACAATATGAATAAATAGATTCTATAATTTTTCACTTCAACTAAATATCCTTAACGTTCAATGAATATGATCAAAAACATTGCATGGAAGTTGGTTTAGTATAATATTTTTAATGAATAAATCATTACTTCTAATTTAGTAAACTGTAATAATTTAAATAACAACATAATATTTATGAACAAGATGAATTTTGTCATCTTCCTTGTTTTATAGAAAAATAATCTATTAGTTCAAATCAATTATTAAAGACATCAACACCATGTTCCTTCAATGCATGTAGTTTTCGAAATCACATGAAAATATTTAGTGCAAGTAATTCATCACACTATTTTTGTGTCTTCTTTGTGTAATAAAAAATTCACAAGAAATGTATATTCCTTTTATCTTCTTTATGAATGTACACAAAAAAAACCTTCAAAAAAATGAATCAGAAAATGGCCACACTTATTCTTCTATATATATAGAAACATAAATTCTAGGTGCTCACTATATCTGTATATAAATGATTCCATGAACAATAGTTTATCAAAAATCCCTAATAACAAAAAACCATTAAATATATTAAACACACAAGTAATGGTTTATGGTATTCAAACCATTATTTTACTCAAATCAATCCTTTGAAAAAACATAAGCAAATGCACTATTTTTCTCAACATTAAACCATGCTTAGTAAACACACTCAACATCTTGTAAACATAATGTATATATCCTGTATTTATATTTCTTGTACCTTTACAATAAGACTTTGAGTGATGCTCCATTAATTTCACATAATAGTGGAATATGAGCACTCTTACTCAATTCATTCCCATAAAATTACCTTTATACGTAAATTGTATTTCATGAACTTTTCTATTGATTATTATCATAACCATAGGCATGTTATTTTTTCTGTTATTTCATAGTTCCATTATAGAATACATCACTTTTTTATATCATATAAAACTGACTCGAAGTGAGATTCATGTATCAATTTAGTTACACGTTTAGTTTGTGAGAATAATAGATTGTGAGAATACAAGTTTCATAGAATGTTAGTTCACAAAATCTTCATGGAGGAACATATACCCACTGTTTCCATTTTCTTTATGTTACAATATTTTGATAAATCTCACCATCATCTCATGTTAATCATTCTCCTTCAAAAACTGATAACAAACTGTGTATCTAGTGTTTTTAATCATCATTAATACACTTATAATGTAGCAATAGTTGATCGAGCTTAGGTAAGATACTTCACAACAATCACATCACTTTAACTCATTTGTTTCTCCCTCAATAATTTGTATTAGAGGATTAATAAACTGTCACAAAAAATTGATCAAGTATGAGGTATTTTTTAATAGAACCCATCGATAGAGAAACTCTAAAAATCATGAAGATCAATTTGTTTTTTATTTTTGGAGTTCTTGATATCTCAAGTTACATTCACTGATGTATCACCGTCACCAAAAATTAATATTTTCTCCATTTGTGAAGAATTTGTTTGATCTTCATTGTATACATGAAACAAGGTTTCATTTGATTTAGCTCACAATGGGATCATTAAAATAATCAAAAAATTATTATATATCTTGGATTGATAAAATATAACACTATTACATGGCGACTCCTAACAAAGAGAACACCTTCGATATAATACTACAGAAGACATTGTGCAAGGTCGATCGGATGGACCATATGTAACAGATCAATGACCAGTCTTATTTCTGTGTTTTTATCAATAAGATATATTGTACCTTGATTCATCCAACATCAAAATGGGAAGGGTGAATATATCATGTGTTAAAGAAGACACATATTCTGTGGTCCAAAAATTGGTTACTAGACACTACACCCTTTACTGTAATTGCCTAATGCCAAAGCACTTGTCCACCACTGTGTCATCCTTTACTAGGTATTTTCACTAATATTTCATATATATAGGTGCACCTATGTGCATAATCTTTCTCAACCTTCCCATAGTGGCTGCTTGGGGTTCAATTTCCCACCTAGGCAGTGGCAGCAGTCCCCAGGGATTGCTCAAATATTAGTATTTTTTTAACTTTCAAACCATTATGAAAAAATTTCTCCAAATTAGATAGAAAAATTCAAACCAAAATTCAAATTCAACAATAATGAAATTATTATTTATAAAATATAATTAATATTTATCATGGTTCCCATTTTTCTTCAATCATTTAATGATTTGTCAATTAGGATCATCAAAAAGAAGATCCATTTATAATTTTTATATTTCCTCAACTTCCTGAGGAAAAATAATCATCATCATAAGGAATTATTCAACAATATTAAAGAATGTGAAATATACTAATGTAATTAGGGACATGTTTTGGACATTATGAACAACTCTGTAATCATCACACTTAATGTTTCTTCATCAAAATAAACACATAAAAAATTCCAACTTGATAATTCTCAGGACTGATTGAGTGGTATAAAATCCATAGTTTAAAAATGGTGAACTGAAATTTCATCAAAAAGTATATTGACAAAAGTTCAAAAAAAAAATATTACTTTAATAAGTTTTTGTTCTTCTGTATCCCCCTTTGGATTTATTATTATTTCCCAATTAATTTTCAAATTCAATATTCTATTCTCCCTATAATTGAAAATAAATCCAAAGATATAATTATGGGAAATAATTTAACTCATACCATTTTATAATAGCTGAACCATTCTTCTTCTATCCTTATATCTTCTCATTTCATAAGAGATTACAATTATCAAACATTCAAATTAATCTTTTTCCAAAAAATAAAACATCACATTTATGAAAATAATGATTCACTAATTAATAAATTCCTTGTCTATGTGGGATCACGTGGTGTATAAAACAAGAGTGTTTTATTTAAACAAAATGTTATGGATAATGTTTTCATAATTTTATTCCAATACTGAGACATTCATTCACTATCCACTTAAGAGATATTCAATTAATCTCTTGAATTCGTCTTTGAAATCATATAAAAATCATTAACTACAATAATTTAATTCCTCTTTATTAGTATATTTATCTTTTTTCATAAAATTATTATTTTCTCCTCTTCTAATTAAGAATATTCATCCATATAAAGATTGAAAAACATACCTTTTTAATGAAAAGATTCAATTTCCAGAATTTGAAATCATCATATAATTTATTTATAAGAACTTTAAATACACATTTGATACTATTTACTTTATTTGAATATAATTTTTGTTCATCTTTTATCCCCATATAGGGATGAGATTCATCCATTTAATTCATTATGATGGAATTACATCAATAATAATCTTCAAGAACAATTTTATGAGGAATTTAAATGAATAAATCCATGATGGATAACTTTTTGAATACCTTATAAAATTTACACAAAACTCATATCAATAGGACTCCACTAGAATATATTCTATACCATAAATTACTTGCATAGAAGAAACAAACAAATAATATATGTGGGAATGATTCGGTTCTTCCATGATTTTCAGTAAGAGCAGTATGGTTGAGATTTATATCACAACCCATATAATCCATTATATTATTCTCAAATTTTATGAAAAATCATCATAATTTATCATTCTTGGACTTTTCAATGTATATCAATTAAGGGTAGTATATAAGTTTTTGATTTCATTTGTTTTCTAAAAAAATCACCCTCAGTGATTAGATGATCGTTTTAGGAAAATTTTTCATTAAATTTGAAATTTCTATTTTTATTTTCATGCACCAAATAAACCATTCTATTTAATTATATGATTAATTTATTTTTCTATTTTAGATTTCTTCCACAGTCATTTGTGTTTATGACTTATTTGAAAAGGTCCATTATATTCCCTATTCTTCAAAAGAAGAAGCATATTTTAATATCATCATTCCTTTTGGGTGTTACTCTATTCATAGTTTATTGAATTTCTTCTAGTGCTTATTCCCCAAGGAATAATTTTTTAATTTTTTTCTTTTACTCTATATTTGATATGGTCTTGTCCTCAAATCCACATATGCATAGTTCAGGGATGATATATAACAGTATTCATCATAAATATGAAAAATTAGGTTAAAATAATTATGTAATTTTTCAAGAAAGATAAATCTATTATTGATAAATACATTTTTATTCATTTGTGAATTATGATTCAATTCTATAGGAATTCTGTTCACATTAAATCTCCCCCCCCCTTAATACTATTCTTCTATAATTATTAGGTATTGAAAAACATATCAAATAATTAATGACTTGATTTGAATACGTCCAAAAACACCGAAAATAGTAAAAACATATATTGATTTCCTCTATGAAATAGTATTCCTTGCTATGAAATATTGTTTTTTTAAATAATACAATTATTCATTTGACCTCTATGTTGGGAAAAATAATTAGTTCTCTTATTCATATCAACATTTCATGACGTAGTTGATTTTTCGTTACTCTTCTTCACCCATGTTTAACCAAAATTTATTTTGGAACCCATAGATGTCGATGAAGTAGTATTATTACCCATAGTATCTTCTAGAATTAGGGTTTCCTCTTTCAATGAGCTTATAGAAGATTTAACATTTGATAATCTCAATATATTTTTAATACTTGAATGAGTCTTGTAATAATTAAACTTTATTTCAAAATTACTCTTAGTATCCTTATTTATCTCAACATTTAGTGAAGTCTCAACATGAGTGACGTCCATATTTCTCAACACGATGAAAAACTCAAGATATTTCAGATTTATAGATTTATTCTGGTTTTGAAGTGATTTTAACATATCTTCACTTTTTTTTGGAATTCATTAATTGTGTTTCCTTCAGATTTTTCAAATTGAATTCCATTTCAAGAAAATTCATCTTGAGGAAAATTTTCCCATCCTCAATAGCATTCTCCCTATCTTTCCATTGAATCGCCATTTTCTAAACATGGATTTATGGTATTTGATTTACCACCATTAATATATTATATAAATAATTAATTCTATTTGT
Source organism: Viscum album (assembly GCA_963277665.1). Classification (NCBI taxonomy): domain Eukaryota; kingdom Viridiplantae; phylum Streptophyta; class Magnoliopsida; order Santalales; family Viscaceae; genus Viscum; species Viscum album. The sequence continues at coordinate 1,773,869,922 of OY728142.1, read as the reverse complement.
CTTAACCTCTAGATTATATTTTTTAACATTCATATAGTATCTATTTAGTTTATTAAATGCACATATCACAAGTTTATAAATTTTCTCAGACCTATCCTTCCCACAAATAATCATTTTCAATTCAACTTCAATGAATTTGAATCTTTCATTTTAATGCAATGTAGACTATTTTATTATATCATGAGATAGAATGAATGTCTCATCCTTTTATTTTATTTAAAATTAATATTCCATAATATCTAGGATATCATTAGTGGAGATTTATCTTTGTTAATAATCTTAGTAAGGATCCTCTAATTCAAATCATTCTCACAATTTCTTTTTTGAATTTTTCTTCAACATCGAGGAAATGGTTATTGAAAAGTGATATGGTTTCTTCTTTGGATTCAATAATTTTTTTGAGAAGATTACATATTTGAAACTAATTTGTCAAGGATTTATCCATATTCTCGTATTACTTTTCATGATGTGAATTTTCATCATATGGTCCCCTCATTAAAAAAATACTTAAGAGACAACCTCACTAGGATTATTATTGTGATAATTTTTGATTTCTGAATAAAAATAATCGAGTGATTTAATAAATTATTCTTTATATGTTATTGAGCCACACTCATGAAAAGGATATTTATCAACTAATTTTAATGATACTACGGATTGAATTCCACTATAACTATATTTAGTTTTTGATGAACCCTATTTTCCTTCAAATTTTTTCTCATCTTCATTGCCTCTTTATTCTATCTTCTCTTAAATATTTTTGAAAAAACCTCTTTCTTACCAATAAAAGATATTGTAACATATCATTATATACAATACATCTCAACTACTTCTTCAAATTCAAAACTTAACTTCATATAAGTCTCAAATAAATAGATGGGATAATAATATAGATCCAATCAATGGTGAAACCTATGCTATGATACAAATTAAAGTTCCACGTAGATCACGAAGGTACACTGAGAGGTGGGGGTGAATAAGAGTATAGAAATTTTACTTATATTTCTTTTCCCTTCTATTACTCCATTTTAATTCAATTCCATTCCCTTGTTAGAGTGAAAAAATATCTCTATTTATAAACATAATTAAACCACATGATTGATATAAAGTAAATAATTCAAAAGAGAGAATATTTTTTCAATTTTTACCCTCATTGTGGGTGAAAAAATCCTTACTTCTTTTAGGATGATGAGAGACACAAATTCTATACAATTAATCAATCAATAATTACAGGTGGATAGTAATGGAATCACTTTTAAAAGCATGGTGGGAAGGTATAAATAATTTACCAAATTATACTTTCATCCCTAAATTGTTAATTATACTAAAATACAACCATGTTTCACAAATACAAGACTTAACTCAGTGATAAATATCACAATAAATTCAAGCATCCACTATAAGAAAACATTTATCTTCCTCTTCAATCCACTAAGAATAAACTGATTCTGCACATTCTCACTTCAACTTAATTTCATTGACTTCCAATGATGATGATCAAAACAACTAAATGCAATTTGGTTTAGAAAACTCATATAAATAAATGAAATCTTCTACTTCCACTTCATCTCACTGTAATAATAGAACGAAAACTGAATATTTATCAATATGGGGTATGTGTCCTTATTCAATGCATTACTAAAAAATAATACTTCAGTTCAACTCATTTATTACACACATCAACATAGTGTTTGTTTCTTTCATGTAGTTCTCAATATAAAATGAAAATATTTAATTCATTTAATTCTATCACACTATTTTTATGTCTTATTTATGAAATAAAAAATTAACCATGATTTATATTCATTTAATTTTCCTTATTAATGTACCAAATTCGACACCTTCATGAAAATGTATCAAAAAATGATAACACTTCTCCCTTAATGTATAGTGATACAATAATTCTTGGTGATCAATGTATCCATATTTATATTATTCCCTATAAAATTATTTTTATAAACTCACTACTCAAAATAGCACAAATTTAAGTCTATGGAAGACACAAGGAATGTTCTATGGTATTCAAATTATTATTTTATTCATGTAACTTATTTAATAAATCATAATAACATGAACTATTTTTCACAACATGAAATAAGTCTCACTAAATTCACTCATTTTCATTTATGTGTACCTAATGTATCACAAATCAATATTTCAGCTACATTTGAAATATCACTTTGCATTATGTTGAATTAATTTTTTGTTATATGGGAATACGATAACACTTCCTCAAACCATTCACAATAAATTATCTTTATAAATAGATATTATTTCATGCATGCTTCTCAGGATTCTTCTCATAATAGTAGGCATGATGTTTTTGTTCTATTTACTCTACTAAAAATATTTTACTAAACATGTTTACTTCACATAAACTTGACTCAAATTGATATTCATATATCATTTACGTAAAAAATAAGTTTTACATCATTATATTTTTTTTAAAATATTAGTTTGGGAGAATGATAGTTCATGGAGCCATCATGAAGTAACGCGTACTTATTACTTCTTTTTTCTTCTTTTAACAACATTTTTTAAAAAATATCATTCTTCATATGATCAATATTCTCCATTGAACAAACAATAAACCATGAAACACTTTGTTAGAATCATCATGTTAACAAGTATAATGTAACATGAACTGATTGAGCACAAGGAACCCACTTCTTATTAATAATAGTACTTTTCCTCCTCTATTTATTTCTCAATAATCCCTCATGGAGGGGAGATAATATCCCAAAATAATAATTGTGTCTGAGGTTTTTATAAACAAATATGATCAACAGAGTACCACAGAAAATCATGGTGATCTATTCATTTTTTCCTAATTGTGTGCTTATTGTCTCAAATTAATTCCATGAGCTATCACCGTCACAGAAATTTATATTTTCTTCATACTACAAGACCTTTGTTTGATCATTTTATCATACACATAATAGTGTTTTGTGTGACTTAGATCACATTATAATCATTAGAACAACAAAAAATGAATGGAATTTTTTGGATCAAGAAATTAGATCATTATTTCATGGAGGACACGTGATGAAAATAACTCCTTAAACAACTTATTGGAGAAGACGAAATGAATGGTTGATTAGATAAACATGATGTAATAGATTTATGCACATGAATTGAACAGAAATATAAATGGTAAAATATTTCATTTATGGATGAGATTCTGAAAGCTGCCATATTCTCTCTTGCATGGAGGAACTAGTTCGAATGCCTCCAGATTCTGGTCCCCCGATCGTAGTGTGGAGTCTCGTGCCTTCATTCACATTGGAAGAGTAGAACAACCTCAGATCTTGGTTCCCTTCTACCCTTCCTGAGGATCCCTATTTCCTGGAAGGTCCCAAATCTCTTCTAAGAGGCACCTCAACTTTCACTGCTTCCGACGGAGCTGAATGGTGCCACAGATCTTTTCATTCTCACCATAGTCACTCAATTCCTCCTCTAGGGGCCTTTGGTTGAAATTTTTGAACACTTCATCTCTTGGTCTAGGGAGCTACAGGAGCATGTGGTCTTCAGTTTTCTTGACCAGAAGCATTTCATGAGACGCTTTGGATCAGAGGAGGACTTGGTTAGGGCCATGTTCAGGGCCCCTTGAAGGTGCAACATTTATTCTTTTTAACTATTTTTCTGGAGCTTTGATTTTAATATGTGGCGTGAACTCTCGACGATTGTAACCTGGGTAAGTCTTACGAGTATTCCTCTTTCATTTCAAAATCACTCTATCTTATATACAATTGGAAACATGATCAGGAGGTATCTTTGCTCCGAATGGCATAATGAGGTTGTCTGTAATCTAATTTGTCCGAGAATTTGTGTGGAATTCAGTGTTGCAAGCCCTTCATTCTGATACATATGGATTACAGATTATCAAGAGTTTCGTTGGAAGGATAAGGTGGTTTTTGAGTCATGGATGCATTATTGCACGTCCTGCGGATGGTTTGGTCGTATGGGATCGATATGTCATAGTGGGAGGGTGAGTATAAGCGTACAAGTGATGGAGATGAGAAAAATTGGAGGGTGTTCTGCTACTAGTCCGGATAAGGTATTGAGAATGGGTCACACTGAAGCAGGATTGAAAATGATAAGGGGTGAGGCTGGGGTCAATATGCTCATTGAGGAAGACTATTGTTGTGTCTAGCATGGAAATTATTTTGAGCTGGACATTTAGGTGGGAGAGCTTGTAAATGGTGGTGTAGTGATGGAGGACCCAATCAAAACTGTTCTATTGAAAGGTGTGATCCGAGAACCTCTAAATGGAAGTGTAGTGGTTGAGGAGCCAGTGAGAATAGCTCTAAAACCGAGGGTGACCTAGGTTGATGTCGAATCGGTTCCTGTATGTTCTTCTGGTATGAAAAATATTTTGGGAATTTTGGTGGGAGGGTCTTTAACTACTAGTATGGTGGAGGAGGAGAAAATGGCTCCAGTCCTTTTGGAAGGAGTGAACCGAGATGATGTTGCATCAGCCCTTGTATGCAATTTTGGAATGAAGGATGTGTCGGTGTCCTCAAATATGATAGTGAGAAAAAAGTTTGATAGATTGAGGAGTGATATTGGGGTTAGTCAGTAACTCTCAATGGAAGATAATGCCAGTTTGTGTCAATCAGGTCCTTCTACGGAACCTGTTGGCTATACAGATTATAATGGTGGGGAATTGAGTGTCATCATAACTAGAAATCGGTTTGAGGGATTGGAGGTAGGGGAGCTACCTCTTTTGGGTGAAGGATCTCATTTCTATGAGGATGTTTATATTGTTACTAGGCAATTAGAGGCGTTTGAGGGTGCAATGGAGAGGGTGTTATGTGATGGTCATGGGGTGATGGCAGAATCTCACTGTCTTTCTCCAATTGACCATAACCGACAATCTTGGATGATGGAAAAAGGTCTCTTGGACGTTGTAGAGGATGTTTTGGTACGGAAGGATGATAAATGCAATTATTTTGTCTCTTTGAAGGTCACTAGAAATTTTGGAACACTTTCTGACCGTGATAATTAAAATAGTGGAGTTGTATGACCCTCTTTCAGTGAATTTGATCAGAGTCGAAGAACAATGGTGTTTGAAAGTGATTGAATTATGACTTCTCCACCAAGGAGAAGTCCCTGAAAAGATTAATCTCATCTTCCAAATCTAGTGGCCACCAGAGCATCATCTAGAGGGAAAGAGGAACCACACTGGTGTCGTGCATGCAACGATATGTGGAGAAGATATCATTAGAGAAGTTGAATCATAGAAGTAAGTATGCCAATATATTGAAGCAACATCGAACGTCTTCATAGTGGGAATCAACTACAATGGAGTAACTTTTTTATTATGGATATGGAGAAGGGTATGATTATTATGACATATAATTTTCTTCTTTTGGATGGAACTGGTTTGATGTGGGAAAGTTGTTCCCCTGCGTCTTGCCCCTCTGTTTACTGTACCTTTTCCTTCGTTTAATTTATGGTCAGGGGTCTTCCTCTGACTGAGCTTTCTAGGGTATGGACATGCATATTTCAATTATTTTTTGTAGAGGATCTACAATGTAACACCCCGAGATTTTATGAAAAATATTCTTTTTAATTTCATTAATGTCTTGTGTTGTACGCTACACCAAAAGGAGCTTGCACAACATGCATCCTTGACTTGCCTTTCATTACACGCAATCACGACCTTCCTTGATAACGTGTGTAGTACGCAATACCGAGTTTTACTAAACAACGATATGCTATTAAAATATTATTAAAACTATCCGTAATGAATAGTAATAACCACTTTTTGAAATTTTGTAAATTCTATTTTTCAAAATGGACTTCATTTTTGGATTCGGAGTATCGAATTTAGCCTAAGGTGAAATTTTGGTGATTTTCGGATAACTTTCATATTTTGATGAATAGTGAAAATTACTAAATTTTAATTAAAAATAACTTTTTTAATCGAAATAATTAATAGTGATAAATTATTAATTTGAGTGGTTTTAAAGTATATTTAGAATATATTTTTACAATTTAATACAATGTTGGTCATTGGTTGTAATTTCACATTTAAACCGGACATAATCAAGTGTCAATCTTTTGATAGATATTGTTTCTTAAAAACACGCTATTTGTTTTAACAGCGGGATTTAATTATAAAATTAATTAATGAAACTTCTATGTTATGAATTTGGTAAAATAGACTTCATTTTTGAATTTGGAATATGAAATATAGCTTAGGATGAAATTTTGGCATTGTTCTGAAAAACATCAATTTTTGATGAATAGTGAAACCACTAAGTGGTAGTTAAAAAACTGAATTTTTTCATAAAACTTAATTTTACCGCTTCTGTGAATGGAATTTCAAAAATCCGAGAGACACGGTTGATGTCAGTAAGTAAAATGTGGTTCAATGAGATGAAAATATTTTTTGGTGAATAGTAACTTTTTACTTTTTTTTACCGCAGTTAATAGTAAATAGGGTAACTAAGGGTAAATATGATATTATTATTACCCTAACACATGTCCTAATTCTATTGGATAAGTGTAATTCGACCAAAAACAACTTTATGAATAAAATATGACCATTTAGGCCCACTTGGATTAGATTAGGACATTTATTATTAATTTATTTAAAGAAGGGTTAAAATAGTTAAAATCAAAGTTTAATAAGTAAGTTATTTTTAATATGGGGATATACATAAGATAAATTCGACTATAAATATTCATTAGAAACCTAAAAATATTTCCTACATAATGGTATTTTATTTGTAATTTTTAGACATCAAATAATTTAATTTATTTATGACACAAAGATGATACAGTAATTATCTTATTTATGAAAAATTGACATAATTGATGTTATAAACACCTAAATAAATGTAATTTGAGAATTTTTATGAATTCCACTAATTTTATAGGTTACTATGATATATTAGTGTTGATTTAATCAACTTCTTTCGAACATATAATTCTGTTATGACTTTCACAAAAATCATATATCAAATAGTGTCAAAATTGACACAAAATAGTTTTTAAATAAAATATTATATTATTAATTGTTATTTTACTCCTAAAAATCTAAGGTTCGGCCAAATGACTTAGATAAGGAAATATGTATTAAAAATAAACAATTTGGGGTTCGTTTGGCATGTTATAGTAAGTGTATTAACCATATAGTGAAAGGAAACAAAAAGACACGGTAAAAGTTAAATTATTTAACTTAGAGTTAAATCTAATTGATAAGGATAAAATAATACCCTAAACTTGTCTAAATTCTATTGGATGAGAGGATTTCGACCCATCCCCACCTTATCCTAGAAATAAATCAATTTTGAGCTAATTAAAACCGAACATGACTTTATAATAAAATAATATTTTGAGATATTCCTAAGGTGCCCCTCTCCTCCCTTATAAAAGGACACCTCCTCCCCCTGCTCCTCACACCAATTTGAGCACTCAAGCTCGGCCAACCCCTGCCAAAATATCTTCTCCACTTCCCTAGAAACATCCTAGAGGTTCTGGTCTTCCTCAAAGACCAATTTTAGTGCCCTAAGAGGAGGTCTCAAAGAGGCGCTTCAAAGAAGAGGTAATTACCGTTACCAATTCTTTCATCTTTATTTCTTCTTCCACTTATTCTTCTTAGGTTGTTTCATTATGAAGTAATAACATCTGTATCACTCATATACTGATATGTTATTATAATTATGAAACAACCCTATTTCACCATCTATCCATCCTACGGAAAAAGAAATCACCGCGCGTGCGTACGTACGGAATACCGTCTCCACGCCGTGGTGTAATCTATTTTCCACCACCACCTTACATGGATGGGTATAATGGTGTAAAGAATAACTATATATAGTTATTACAACAACATATTGATTCTGATATATTGTATAATCCACTCAATTAAATTCAATATTTATGGAAATGATATCATCGCTCGTGCATACGTACGGACTACCGTCTCCACGACGCGATGAGATTCATTCTCCATGTTAACCATTTAAGAATGATTATAAAGTATATATAAGAAATAATAATGAAATATATGACATAATAATGATACTGGATATATATATATATATATATATATATATGTATTTCATCTACTTACTTCCATTCAAGACAATAAGGAAAGAAAAACAGCGTTCATGCGTACGTACGTACTACCGTCTCCATGAACGGTGTTTTTCATTTCATTTATCTATCTATTATATATATATATACTGAATATATATGATATATAAATCATATTTTATATTCTGGAAGTAAGTAAATCATGATATAAGTAATAATAATGTCAAGAACGACAAGTCAAAACACCTACGATAAATGAAACGAATTTACCCAAAACGCTTCTTTAACATGGAATTTTCAAAAGAACGGGTAATATAATGTCATAAGTGAACCATATATGATATCATAACAATGGATATGATTCTTTAATAAGTCAATGACATTATGTAAATCATTATACAGGAGGTTCGGACACATACGAAGCAAATTGGACCTAAGGTAAGGGAAATATCACAATCTCATTTTTATCCGAGATTGTTTATTCATAAGTATTTACTGGGGTGTATTTTATCATCCACATCCATGTTTCCTCAATATTTAATATTTTTTCCATCCAATTACAATAGTTTAAATCTAATTTTACCCTTCAGTGAGTTTTTAGTAAAGAATATGAAAGGAATCTTTTGTCGTTTTTTCGTACAAGGTACTTTTTGACTTTTCCGACAAAAGTACGAGAAGAATGTTTTTTTTAACTTATACGGCACGAACGGATTTTTACAGTTTTATAAAGCCTTATTTTCATGAAGCTTCCTCCAAAAGATTTCATGACTATTTTCAATAAAATATCTTTCTTTTAAAATTGCATGACGTTTTGTGAAAAGAAATTGATTTTGAAGAAGAAAGGATATTTTCCTCAAGAATTCATTTCAAGTATTTTATCAAAATTATTTTCCATCTAAGATAACATAGGGTTATGTTTCTATCCCTATTATTACATTGATTTGGTTATGTTGTGATGGAATTATTTTTATGAATTCCTTTATCTTTTATGAATTGTTTTATGATGTCACGATGTTTACGAATCCCATTTTTACTACATGGGTTATGAAATGATGTATGATTTATGATTTTGTGGCACACATAAGAATGGTATCATTATGAGATGGGTGGGACCAATATCTCCCTCCAATGCATTGGGTAAAGATTTTATATCTCATGAGATAGACATGGCTGTAATGGTAGGTTATACCGGTTCAGTGAAACAGGACTGAAACGAGGGTTACTCGATTCAGAAAGGGACTTTGTCCACTAAGATAGTCTTGGCAATGAGTCTTGACTAACAAGAAATGATTCTCTATGATTATGTGTGAATGCCACAAAGTTTCATGTTTTAAGTTATGATTATTGTGATTACATTTTACTACCATGATTTATCCCATGTTATGAAATTATGCTCTCTTTTGCAGGTTATGATTTCCAAAATGTTATGTTCTTATGAATACGATGTGATTGATATTTCTTTTGTTTACCCTTACTGAGCATTTGAGCTCACCCTTTTATGTTTTCTTTTCCCCAGGATATAAAGAAAGGTTTTAGGTAAAAAAAAAGGAAGATCTTTATGGTAGATGTTGAAGAACTTTCACCACGATTAGAAGATTTTATTCCGAATTTCCAAAGACACTAAACTATTACGATCCTTGTGTGTGTGTTTTTGTTATGTACTAAGTATTCCGCAAAAGTAATGTAATGTCAATGTACGTCAGGCTTCGGGTCTCTATAGTTGGTATCAGAGGAAAGGTTTAGTCAACCTTTGGAAACTAGGATGCGAGAACTTTAGTGAGATCCCTAGAGATATTTATAAGGTATGTCTAGGGATGTCCCTAAGGATAAGTATACGTATAGGATATAGTCCTAGAACTACGGTAATGATCTTAGAATTTAACCTAAGATGTTAGATATTGAGGTTGCTCCCCCTTTACTATGTTGTCTTCCCTAGCATGATTTCGCCTCTCACAAAATTCTTTTTGTGTTTTAGTTAATGGAGGGAACAAGAAGGAATTTGGTTAACATTGAATCCAATGGACAAATTGGTGACTATGAGCAACAAAATTGTGTGAAGCCTAGAGATAAATATATTGTGATTATGCCGAATCAGTCATCGCGATATATTATTAACAAGGTGAAATTTAGTGGTATGACTAATTCATCAAAGAAGAGGAAGATAAACTATTATGCATGTTTGCATGTTGAGGAACATAAAGAAAGGAAGATTGAGATTTCTAAAGAAGGGAAGAAGAACCTTGAGGAATACCTCAAATGGAGGGACCAAGGTTATCTGTGTGGAGAAAAGGGTCATAGAGTGACAGATTGTTATGGAGTTCAATGTCTTATTTGTGGAGAACATGGGAATTACCCAACTCAATGCCCTGACCTGAAAAGATACTTCTAAATCAAGGAAGGAATTATTCCAGGACAGTCATTGAAGTGGATGGAATGAAGTGTTTATGTATTGGTATTAAAGAATAATGTTGTTGAGGTACTTTTATGGTGTATTGGAATATTTATGTATTGGTCTAATGTGGTATTCGAAGTGATTGAGGTATTTTTGGAAAAAAGATGATATGCGCATAATGAAGGGAAAATGAGAAAATGAAATATTTGATAGTATTCATGAGCTCGTGATTGATATAAGGACTAAGTGATATCATGGTTTGAGTATATAGAATTTTGAGGATTTTGGTATGTGGAAAGAGTTAACTTTTAATAGAATTCATGTTTTCAATAAGGTTCAATGGGTATTCAAGAGAGTACAAGATTAAGGCCTTTGAATGTTTGGAATGTGACCAACAAGATATATCTAATGATATATGGGGATCAACGATGGTATTAAATCTCTGGTAATCGTTTTCACTATGTTATGAGAGTGGACTGTAGTATTATGGATAAGCCTAAAGATTGGAATGGATTATGTTGGACATAAGTTAGTATTGTTTAAGGATAGAAGATTTTCGATATTATTGATGGGATGTTATAGTAATATAGCTTTAGAAAAAGGACAACCTGCAGGACGGGCGACAGCCCATCGCTTCGGACAAGGCTGTGGGAATCGAACCCACAACCGAAGTGCGACTGGACTTTATCGCCTACCACTGGCCTACAGGAAGTCCCTATTTATTAGAAACTAGTTTTATTATATTAATCTATATGACATATGATGTATAAGTCCATTTTAGGAACCATATATGATTAATCTCACTATAGATCGACTTATGTATATAATCTTTTTTGCTAACCTTTTTTTTGAGATAGATGGAATGACCAGTCATTCTATCACATGATCTGCTAACACTTCACGAATAACAAATTCAACTTCATTTATTTAAGAGATGAATTGGAAACTGTTAAAGGCACGAACAATAGTGAGATTGTACCAAAATAAAGTAAGTATTTATTCTAATTTAAATTCTTTAACTTTAGAGAAACGATCTTGAAAACCAAAAATGTTGTCCTAGTGATCTTATATCTGATGAATCAGATGGTACCTTAGATCGTCACAAATTTATGGCTTTGTGATTGCTGGATTTTCCATAGCTATGTTCTCTACCACTCTCCATCAGAACATGATGGTTAGATTTCTCTTCCATATCCATATTTTCACCTATGTGGAAACCCAGTGATTAGTTTATTTGGGTAACCGTTACGTTTCATACTTTTGTTTTTAAAGATTGGTTTTGGTATTCCTTTTTATGATGTGGGTTTCTATTAAAGAAACTTTTGAATAGTAAACCATTTATAACCCCCGACGAATTTCGAGGGCGAAATTCATTTTAAGGGGGGTAGAATGTAACACCCCGAGATTTTATGAAAAATATTCTTTTTTAATTTCATTAATGTCTTGTGTTGTACGCTACACCAAAAGGAGCTTGCACAACATGCATCCTTGACTTGCCTTTCATTACACGCAATCACGACCTTCCTTGATAACGTGTGTAGTACGCAATACCGAGTTTTACTAAACAACGATATGCTATTAAAATATTATTAAAACTAGCCGTAATGAATAGTAATAACCACTTTTTGAAATTTTGTAAATTCTATTTTTCAAAATGGAGTTCATTTTTGGATTCGGAGTATCGAATTTAGCCTAAGGTGAAATTTTGGTGATTTTCGGATAACTTTCATATTGTGATGAATAGTGAAAATTACTAAATTTTAATTAAAAATAACTTTTTTAATCGAAATAATTAATAGTGATAAATTATTAATTTCAGTGGTTTTAAAGTATATTTAGAATATATTTTTACAATTTAATACAATGTTGGTCATTGGTTGTAATTTCACATTTAAACCTGACATAATCAAGTGTCAATCTTTTGATAGATATTGTTTCCTAAAAACACGCTATTTGTTTTAACAGCGGGATTTAATTATAAAATTAATTAATGAAAATTCTATGTTATGAATTTGGTAAAATAGACTTCATTTTTGAATTCGGAATATGAAATATAGCTTAGGATGAAATTTTGGCATTATTCTGAAAAACATCAATTTTTGATGAATAGTGAAACCACTAAGTGGTAGTTAAAAAACTGAATTTTTTCATAAAACTTAATTTTACCGCTTCTGTGAATGGAATTTCAAAAATCCGAGAGACACGGTTGATGTCAGTAAGTAAAATGTGGTTCAATGAGATGAAAATAATTTTTGGTGAATAGTAACTTTTTACTTTTTTTTACCGCGGTTAATAGTAAATAGGGTAACTAAGGGTAAATATGATATTATTATTACCCTAAAACATGTCCTAATTCTATTTGATAAGTGTAATTCGACCAAAAACAACCTTATGAATAAAATATGACCATTTAGGCCCACTTGGATTAGATTAGGACATTTATTATTAATTTATTTAAAGAAGGGTTAAAATAGTTAAAATCAAAGTTTAATAAGTAAGTCATTTTTAATATGGGGATATACATAAGATAAATTAGACTATAAATATTCATTAGAAAGCTAAACAGATTGCCTAAATAATGGTATTTTATTTGTAATTTTTAGACATCAAATAATTTTATTTATTTATGACACAAAGATGATACAGTAATTATCTTATTTATGAAAAATTGAAATAATTGATGTTATAAACACCAAAATAAATGTAATTTGAGAATTTTTATGAATTACACTAATTTTATAGGTTACTATGATATATTAGTGTTGATTTAATCAACTTGTTTTGAACATATAATTCTGTTATTACTTTCACAAAAATCATATATCAAATAGTGTCAAAATTGACACAAAATAGTTTTTAAATCAAATATTATATTATTAATTGTTATTTTATTCCTAAAAATCTAAGGTTCGGCCAAATGACTTAGATAAGGATATATGTATTAATGATAAACAACTTGGGGTTCGTTTGGCATGTTATAGTAAGTGTATTAACCATATAGTGAAAGGAAACAAAAAGACACGGTAAAAGTTAAATTATTTAACTTAGAGTTAAATCTAATTGATAAGGTTAAAATAATACCCTAAACTTGTCTAAATTCTATTGAATGAGAGGCTTTCGACCCATCCCCACCTTAGCCTCGAAATAAATTAATTTGGAGCTAATTAAAACCGAACATGACTTTATAATAAAATAATATTTTGAGATATTCCTAAGGTGCCCCTCTCCTCCCTTATAAAAGGACACCTCCTCCCCCTCCTCCTCACACCAATTTGAGCACTCAAGCTCGGCCAACCCCTGCCAAAATATCTTCTCCACTTCCCTAGAAACATCCTAGAGGTTCTGGTCTTCCTCAAAGACCAATTTTAGTGCCCTAAGAGGAGGTCTCAAAGAGGCGCTTCAAAGAAGAGGTAATTACCGTTACCAATTCTTTCATCTTTATTTCTTCTTCCACTTCTTCTTCTTAGGTTGTTTCATTATGAAGTAATAACATCAGTATCACTCATATACTGATATGTTATTATAATTATGAAACAACCCTATTTCACCATCTATCCATCCTACGGAAAAAGAAATCACCGCGCGTGCGTACGTACGGAATACCGTCTCCACGCCGTGGTGTAATCTATTTTCCACCACCACCTTACATGGATGGGTATAATGGTGTAAAGAATAACTATATATAGTTATTACAACAACATATTGATTCTGATATATTGTATAATCCACTCAATTCAATTCAATATTTATGGAAATGATATCATCGCTCGTGCGTACGTACGGACTACCGTCTCCACGACGCGATGAGATTCATTCTCCATGTTAACCATTTAAGAATGATTATAAAGTATATATAAGAAATAATAATGAAATATATGACATAATAATGATACTGGATTTATGTATATATATATATCTATGTCATCTACTTACTTCCATTCAAGACAATAAGGAAAGAAAAACAGCGTTCATGCGTACGTACGGACTACCGTCTCCATGAACGGTGTTTCTCATTTCATTTATCTATCTATTATATATATATATATACTGAATATATATGATATATAAATCATATTTTATATTCTGGAAGTAAGTAAATCATGATATAAGTAATAATAATATCAAGAACAACAAGTCAAAACACCTACGATAAATGAAACGATTTTACCCAAAACGCTTCTTTAACATGGAATTTACAAAAGAACGGGTAATATAATGTCATAAGTGAACCATATATGATATCATAACAATGAATATGATTCTGTAATAAGTCAATGACATTATGTAAATCATTATACAGGAGGTTCGGACACATACGAAGCAAATGGACCTAAGGTAAGGGAAATATCACAATCTCATTTTTATCCGAGATTGTTTATTCATAAGTATTTACTGGGGTGTATTTTATCATCCACATCCATGTTTCCTCAATATTTAATATTGTTTCCATCCAATTACAATAGTTTAAATCTAATTTTACCCTTCAGTGAGTTTTTAGTAAAGAATAAGAAATGAATCTTTTGTCGTTTTTTCGTACAAGGTACTTTTTGACTTTTCTGACAAAAGTACGAGAGGAATGTTTTTTTAACTTATACGGCACGAACGGATTTTTACGGTTTTATAAAGCCTTATTTTCATGAAGCTTCCTCCAAAATATTTCATGACTATTTTCAATAAAATATCTTTCTTTTAAAATTGCATGACGTTTTGTGAAAAGAAATTGATTTTGAAGAAGAAAGGATATTTTCCTCAAGAATTCATTTCAAGTATTTTATCAAAATTATTTTCCATCTAAGATAACATAGGGTTCTGTTTCAATCCCTATTATTACATTGATTTGGTTATGTTGTGATGGAATTATTTTTATGAATTCCTTTATCTTATATGAATTGTTTTATGATGTCACGATGTTTATGAATCCCATTTTTACTACATGGGTTATGAAATGATGTATGATTTATGATTTTGTGGCACACATAAGAATGGTATCATTATGAGATGGGTGGGACCTATATCTCCCTCCAATGCATTGGGTAATGATTTTATATCTCATGATATAGACATGGCTGGAATGGTAGGTTATACCGGTTCAGTGAAACAGGACTGAAACGAGGGTTACTCGATTCAGAAAGGGACTTTGTCCACTAAGATAGTCTTGGCAATGTGTCTTGACTAACAAGAAATGATTCTCTATGATTATGTGTGAATGCCACAAAGTTTCATGTTTTAAGTTATGATTATTGTGATTACATTTTACTACCATGATTTATCCCATGTTATGAAATTATGCTCTCTTTTGCAGGTTATGATTTCCAAAATGTTATGTTCTTATGATTACGATGTGATTGATATTTCTTTTGTTTACCCTTACTGAGCATTTGAGCTCACCCTTTTATGTTTTCTTTTCCCCAGGATATAAAGAAAGGTTTTAGGTAAAAAAAAGGAAGATCTTTATGGTAGATGTTGAAGATCTTTCACCACGATTAGAAGATTTTATTCCGAGTTTCCAAAGACACTAAACTATTACGATCCCTGTGTGTGTGTTTTTGTTATGTACTAAGTATTCCGCAAATTTAATGTAATGTCCATGTACGTTAAGCTTCGGGTCTCTACATACAATACCCTTCTTGATCACACATAGAAACGAGAATGAGTGAATCACTCCTAAAATAAACAAGTTGCATCTTTAGTGTTCTAGAAAGTGGTTATTAGGCACTCCACCCTTCTCTGGCCCCACCCCATGCCGACACTATACTCCACCACTGTGCTTCCATTCATGGTGGATTTATGCTATTTTCACCTCCATATAGGTGTTCTTATTCATATGATCTTCCTCATCCTTCCCGTATTTTATGGATATTGCTTGACATGCCACCTATGTTTGTGTGGCAATCTCCATGGCTGGCTTATATATAATACATTATTTATCGTTCAAACCATTAAAAAATATTTCACCATAGTAAAATTCCAAATTCAAACTAACATTCAATATCTACCATACATAATTATTCTTTATAAATAATAATTACTAATTTTCATGACTCCACTAATTCTTAAGTCATTCTATGATCTATCACTCATTATCATCAAAATATGATGCATTTCCAAATTTTATATTTCCTTAACTTACTAATGATTGATAATCATCATTATAGGGTCTTATTAAATTGTGTTAAATAATGTTCATTAACCTAATGAAATTAGGAACATTTTTTGGACATTAAGAAAATTTATGCCATTATCACACTTATTATTTCTTATTTAAATAATATCTCTAAATCAAAACAAAATTTCCAACTTAATAAATATCATGTGTGATTAAATGATAGAAAATATATATTCTTCAATTAATGTTATGTTCAATATTCATCAAAAGGTATATTGAAAAAAATTATAGTACAAATATTACAGTAATAAATTTGGGTTATTTATTTGATTATTTCATTAATTGATAATTGGATGTTTATTTTTCATAAAAATATAAACCTAAATAGAAACTAAAGTAAAAATATTTTTTCTTGATGTGTTCTTTGATATCCTAAATAATGTAATAGATACGTAAAACTCCCAAATAGGTTCTACACTACAAAGTTAAATAAAAAAAATTGAGTTCCATGTTTTCTTGGACTATTTCAATTGAATTGTAAAAAATATATTTCATATATATTGAAAGAAGTAAATTATTCTCAATTTTTGGGAAATTAAAATGAGGGTGATTGAATTATATTTTAAATGGGTTATCAAATTGAATTTTTTTTCCAATTTTAAATGTTGACAATTCAAGCCTATAGAGATTTAATGGTATTCCTATCCTGAAATGAGGGAATTTTGATTTATTATATTTTATGAATATAAAACATTCATTGTATAAAAGTAAAATAGATTTCTTGAAAATACATTGGGAGAATTGAGAATTAAGAGAACCCATTACACTAATATGTTAATTATGGTCAAAGTAGAATATTGTTGGGATACCTTTAAGAATAAGGTAGACATGAGTATCTTGATATTTGATGAGTTTAGGGATTTGGATAATTTAATTTCTATAGAATAATGGGAATTATCGACATACAATTTCCAAACCATTTTTTCCCAGTGTTATCTAAGTAACATGATAAAAAAAGTTAATCAATTGTGTATATATAGGGATATAAATATTAATAGGTGAGATAAAAACTTATAGTAAAAAAATATCATTATCGTTTTCATCAAAAAAAATTAGTGGACCGTAGGTATTTTCATCTTCATGAGGGAATATAGTGACATAGCCTAGTGGGAATCTATCATGTTTGTAATTGGAAGGTTGTTGTTCAACTATTTTAATACATAGTAATGAATCTATGATTTGAGTGACTGACTGATCACAATAAGGAGTCATGATTTTAGGATGAAGCTTGAAAATTCATATGTGTTGTGTTCAATTTATTTCTATTTGATATTAATTGTGTCATGGATAATTATAGTTAATAGGATTTACAATTTTAAAATTCACTAAGGTTAATTATAAAAAAATTATAAATTTGTATTATTGGTTTACCCTTACTCATAGTGGTACTAAAAGACATGTCCACTACTAGGGAAAATCATTTCATGGACATTCAATTAGTGCCATATCACTTATGATACACCCACCACATATTACCATATTTTGAAATTATATCATCATCGATTTCATCAATATTTAAAAGTATTAAATTTTGGATAACATTAATAATAACCTCATGTTTTAAATAAATGGAAACATTCACATATATGAATATCTAATAACATATAAAATATTTGAAATTTCTTGGGTAGGTGTATCATAATGACCACCCTTATCGAAGATCACCATGTGAAAAATTCTTGAGAAGAAGACTCAATTATTATTTACCACTACCAGGTATTTATGGATTTAAATAAACTCATTACACATTGAAAACTAATGATTAAAATCCAAATCAAATATAGAGTAAACAAGATAAAAGAAATCATGAAAAATATATAATTAAGACATTGCTATATTTGTAAAATACATCAAAGTGCTAATATAGAGATTATCTTACTTATTTTTTTCATGAATATCAAATGAGAGGTAGTTGATTTATTTACCTCTAATGGAGTTATGCATGTTCTATATAGAATCGCTTATCGCTAAAGTTAGATCCTCTTATCACCCATTACATTCTAGTGACCCATGAATGGAAAGTGTGAAGAGGATAATATATATGGGATCAATAGAGATTTATCTATGAATGAAAAACTTATATAAAACCATTATATGGGAGTGAGATACTTTATATTGGATATGGGAATTCTACCCAATACTATGAATATACTCATGTGTTTCTCAAATTCTTGAGTAAATACCTTTAGTTACATATCATGTAACCCTTACCACATACAATCCCCTTAGTTTCATCTTTTTAAATATTTAATAAATGATAGACTATGTGTAGGGGATATGAGTGTAATGACATTGACACTCCACCACCCTTGATGAATTATTTCAATGTTAGATAAATAATACCATATGAATCATTAGGTCCTCAATTCATCGATGTCATTAAATTTTACCATCCAAGGAATCCTATATATATCTCTTATATCATAAAAAATGATATACCCTAAAGGCATAAATAAATGTTTTTTCCACTTATATGTTGTACTTTATGATACACCATATCAATCTATATGATTTCACAATATCAATATATATGATGTCACCTGGATTTGATGGATAATTCTTTTAATATCACAAATTAACTTATAGTTAAAATAAATTCATTCCATTTCACATTATATCATATCATATATGATAAGTTGTTAGCGTATATCCAAAAATCCATTTCGATATCATAAAAAAAAATGGAAATCAATGATCAACTTCATCATGTATCACGTCATATGAAATACCTTTTGAATACACATTTAAAAATATTTTTGATTTACTATATAATTCTTTTAGAGAATACCTCTGAGTCAAATTCAAAACCCATTAAGACAATATCAAAGTGTGGACCCATTTTCCATTGTTGTGTTGAAAGGAACTATGAATTACCAAATACATAAATAAAAGTAATGAGTGGAATCTATAAAAGAATAAATGATACTAATTATATAATGGGATCCATTGTGATATCTATTAAAAATATATCACTATATACCTATGCATAATAGTTTTATCAAATGAAATTGTTCATTCTCATATTGTCCCTTTTTCAAAGATATTGAGGGACCATGAGATATAAAGAATAAATATATCATATATCCTACCATTTTTTCGATTATTTGAATAGAAACTAACTAAGTTGACTAATACATCATATTTAATTCAATTTTATAGATAATCACATCACATATCCCACAAGATAACATAAAATCACACAATTAGTACTGTTTTGGAGAACACACACATTTTCTCATTTTACAACAATTAAGGGATGAGATTTCATAATTGTTTATAAGAGAAAAAATCCCATATTGTTGAGTTGTAATTAATTACATGATCAATAACATACTAGAACACCCTTATTAGCTAATCCTAAATGATTTCATAAGAATGCTATCAATTTATTAATGATATCATACTTGGTATCATGCGAATCGCATATAGTGGGGACTCCAAATATAATCCATAAATGCTTGGTATTCCAACAACATAGTGTATGAAACTTTATGTGGTATACTCCTTGGAAAATCTAGAACACAAAACCATTTTTTGTTCCACATGAAAATACTCTATATCTCAAAATAATAATTGTACAGTGGCTAACCATAAAATCTTACCATAACCTATAAGAATTTACGATGAACATCAATTGGGGATAACTTGAATATATGCATTGAGATTTTAATTACCAATAAACTTCATGAAATAAATCTATATATATACATACATATATATATATAGAAAGTGTTCAATTATGAAAAAGTATAGATTATGTTTTCACCATTTTATGTATTCTATATTCTCAAAATCGTTGAATAATACTAAAAAAACATAGAAAACATCCCTAATAACATATAATATATGGTAAACTACCATATTAGACTTTTGTTTTCAATACATTCTATAGTTTTTTTCAAACACAATAAACATATATGTAATTCATTTCACATATCTATAAGTCTAGTAGAAAAAAAACCCCTTGTTAAACAATTTATTTAATCACATCTATTAATAAATATAGTTTGAATACTGTTAAAACTTAGGAATCATATTCATAATGTTCAACTCCTTCAACATATTCAAACACCATAAATATAAAACATCTAATATTATGATTCTATTTTGTTTAATATACATAAATCTATTTTTATAAGTATATCATCATCATTCTAGAAACCCAATATATATAACTTCTCCCTTGAAAACATTTTGTAAATAATGTGCAAATTACATTATATCTAACCAACCCCTCATAAAATCCATTAAGATAATGTGACATTCACTTTGTTATGGAAACTGAATGTATCTGTGTACAATTATGTTTTCCAATATACGATAATTTTTTTTGTATATTAAGTAATATTAAATTTGAATTTTTAAAGGAATAGTATTTTATTTGTTGAATTGAATCTTCTTTATGTACAATCTGTGATGACATATCCCACCGCCACCAGGCTAGCCTACGGTTTTACGAATGTTACATCCCCAAGCCCATATCTAATAGGCCAGGGGACAAAATCATATGACTGAATGATATAAAAATAACATGGTATCCCTAAGAATAATGTGTTGGTACGCATGTGTAAATATTCAGAAAAATAAAATTTTGAAAGTAAATTACAACTCTTACCAATGGCTGAATATATAAAAACCCCACAATTTGAGTATAATAATAATACCAGAAATCATAACATGTTGAATACAGTCCCACCATAACTATAAATAAGTCCAAAAATCTATAATATTGGGGATACTCGTATATTATACTCTTACTATGATCCATATTCTATCTAGACCAATCCAAACTCTCTCAACTATTGGTCCACCAAAAACCCCATCGAGTTTCCAGTCATCTGCATATGCCACAACTTATATGGGAAGAGCTCACAAAGGGGTTAATATAACTATTTCTAGTAGGAAACCACAAAATAAACAAACATAAGTATAATGGTATTAGTAAAATCATCATAGGGGTATGTCAAAAAAACCCTAATACATACAACAAAATATCCAGATATACTCATAATAGACACTGAGTTTCAAGGTAAGGTTATAAATGTGTTTGAAATCTATGTTCCCACTCAAAAGATTATAGTAACACTAACCTAGGATAACTCACTCCATCAGTCTGATAACGCTGACGACATTCATCTGAGAAGTAATTCTCCTCAGGTATAACTATAATGATGTATAAATTGTTAGTCATAAGAGATCTATACATAGATAGGGGTCTCATGCATGGACATGGGAGACCCCAGAAACCCTAACTGGATTAACCTGCTAATTAGGTTATCAATTCCCATGTATGTTGATCACATCGATTCCTCAAACCCCACCTAGGGTGGAAGATTTCATAAGATCCCACCCAGAACTATGAGGGGGATTTCTATAAGTCTATCTGATAATAATCCTTTAGAGGGTACTACGGTCCAATAATTTAGACTTAATACCACACTATAAGCTCATAGGGATTGACTTAGGGAATAAACACTAAGAAAAATTTTCCACACAAATGATAATAGGGCATACAACAACCCTATAAATGGTAAAAAATGTATTAGGATGTAAAAGCCATGTATTTACTCTCTAGGGTCTGCCAATGCCTTTATATCTATCACTATTAACATGGAATGTAATAAGAGGTACATGATGTGAAGAGGTATTTTATCTCCTTCATGTGTACACATGTTCGTTCCCATGTACATCAGCCTATGCTTATGTACTCTAGCCATTACCATGTATCTGAGGGTACATAGTGAGTCACTACGGTAGGTTACACAACTTGTGAAATGTGTCACATGGTGGGTGATCCTTTATTCTTTTCAGAAACCCTATCTCCACATATGGGGTATACAACATGCGTTCTATAGATTACACACTGTGAAATGCAGAATTATTCAGAACCCATGGGTCATCACACATTCTCAAATTCTAAATCTAAAATCCTCAAAATCCTATAGAAGTTTTGTAGGTAAATGTGGATCTATGAGGGAATGAGCTCTACCACCACTACTGACTGAAATACAACTTCTAATTTTCACAAAAACATCATCCATAGAACCACACTACTATTGGAATTTCAACCACACATGAAGGATGTAGATCCATACTCAGGAAATT
Organism: Viscum album; assembly: GCA_963277665.1. NCBI lineage: Eukaryota > Viridiplantae > Streptophyta > Magnoliopsida > Santalales > Viscaceae > Viscum > Viscum album. The sequence goes on along the minus strand of OY728142.1, from coordinate 1,773,847,210 downwards.
TTGATTTCCATATTATCATCATTACATCACAAACTATCAAACATAAATCATAGAACCAAAAAATTGTACCAAAGAATGGTTTCTTATTGATTGATTATAGGTTATTTTTCAAACAAAAATCCAAACCCAACAATATTGATGAATGTACAAAGAACAGGGAGAGAAACGTGGAAAAAACACAAGACTAATAATGTTCCCCTACCTATGTTTAGATTGAAATTAATCCATTTCCATTATAATGAATTATTAATTAAACAATAATAATCCCTAAAAATAATCTCCTAAACAGTGGAAATTAATCTTTACCAGCAACTAGATTGATCTAAAAATCAATTTGTTGGTTTATTTGATTTATTTTCATCATTGGATAATCAAAAGTGTAAAAAAACTCAATGAAATAAAATTCCCTACCTATATCTTGGATCATCCATTGATGAATATGGTATATGTGCTCTCATCATTGGATAGATCCACAACTCAGTTTTTTACCATTAATAAACTAGGATCTAAAAATGATCATCCCAAACTTTCTTCCAATAGATCATCTCTCAAACTCAATAGTTATATAGTTGAATGTATAATTCATTATAACTGAGTATTCATAATATAATTCTAGTTTTAGAGTTTAAATTAAATAATTACATATATATTTATTTTATTTTATTATTTCTCCAATGATGGTGCTTAAGAAAAAAACCATCTGTGAAAATATTATGTCACGATTAGGGTAAAACCCATGTTATTGACACAATGGGGGTCTCAGATTTCCCATTTGATCCCCCTTGTAGGGGTTATTCAAACATATTAGTTAAATATGTGAATGTGATATTAATATATTTAATATTTTTATAATATCAATATTGTTCTCAATAATCCTCCTAATTTCTCACCATATAAATTCTTGGCACTAAATTTTATCAGATATATTAGAATGATTTATATAAAAAAATTGAGACATTATAATATCCCCAACATCAACATTTTCATCAAGAAAGGAGAAAAAGACTACTCCGAATGGTGTGGGAAATAATCTCAGATATGAGTCTCCTACTCCCTAGTTCTCTCTTGAAGATTATGGCGCAACCAATAGATTTGAACTAAGGGTCTCTCTCTCTCATAGAAGATCTACCCTTGTTGATCCTTAATCTCTACTAGGTACTCCAAAAAGGCTTCCCCATCCTCAATATCAATCATTCCACAGTTGATAAATGTGATCATTCAAGCACATACAACCTCTGCGATGACTTATAGAAGACTTTATCTACCTGATCTAATTGTAACGATATTGATAAATGATAAACCACCTCACTAACTCTATGCAGTATTTGTAATAGGGAAATGAATCTTAGAGATTTATTGTATCCATATACAATTATTATCATCTATATTTAAGTGAGAGATTCAAGACCGCATTTTATACTTCCTCAAACGCTATATGCATCTACATTCGGTCTGCATAAGACATATAATGTATCTAGTTAGTCACCATGTACTAATGGATGATTTAAAATTTTTTATCCTATCTTTCACCAAATCTAGTGACATGAGTGCCGAATCTATTGGATAAGTCCAACATAGTGGTTACCTATAGGGCCCCCCATAAAAAACATCAATGATGTTATACCAAAGGTAGAACGTTTCTTGTTTTTTTGTGAAAACTCCAAATGGGGTTGGTGATCCACCCAATTTTGTACAAAGTCCAACATAAAAACCTGAAACATATACTATTGAACCTAAATGGTTCTTTCAATCTATCCATTAGTTTGGGGGTGAAACACTATGCTCAAATGAATTTGATTCCCATAGACTCCCTATATTCCTCTCTATAATAATGATTTGAAGTGAAAATCATGGTCCAAAAATATCATCAAGGGAACTACATAGAATAATACTATCTACTATATGTAAAGGTATCCAAAGATATCTTCTACGATATACTCTCATGTAGCTAAGAAGTGGGATGAATTGGTCAGTCGAGCTATAATCACATAGTTGGAATCATGACCTCTAGACATATATAGAATCCCTATCCCAAATTCAATTGATATACCATTTAATTTGCACTCTAGCACCTCATGGGGTTTAGATAAACCCATTGTAACCTAGATATCATCCCTCACATATTGAAAAGTGTGACATAAAGAGACATACTCTTCCATACACTTCTTAATCCTTGTCCACTATAACTGAAAATAATGTCTTAATACTTCTCCATCATATCTAGATGTACCACCAAATGGGATTTGTTCAAATCCCTAAAAATATCCTCCCATAATTCCATTGGTAACATAATCTATCCTATGAAAAGGATAATTTGTTCCCTACTATCATAAAATTCATGAGTAGAATATCCATTGGATATCTTAGTATGCATGGTGTCATAGTCATTATATCTACACTAATCCACCCTAAAATGATATAGTGTTAGTTTGGTAGAACCCATTTACTATATCTAATTTGCATCATCCTCTTCCAATAAGGAGAACTACAATAAGGATAAATACTATGATTCATTTTCCATAAAATCTGGTAAATAACACTTTATTATAGAATATTTTACTATGTTATCCTTATTAGGAGTATAAACTGTCTAACAATTATTTTCATGGAGGATATATAGTTATCATGTATTTATTATGTCAAGACACTTTTGTGAGAAGATATACATGAGGATCAAGAGGCCAAAATAGACAATAATCCCCCGAAAAATAAGTTAATTAAACCACATATTCAGAGTGATGTGTGACAATATCCGGGTCACATGAATTCCTTAGTCGAGACATGGGTTTTCTCAATTGGGGTCCAAGAATATTCTTTCAATCGAAGGCCATAAACAATGTTATTTGTAGAAAAAATTCTAGGTTCATGGTTAGTTTCACTATATGGTAACCATGAGGTATTGAATTATTCCTAGATAGTGTAGTTTTTCATGGTTTGAGTGGGTTTAAAGAAACCAAGAAACCTCCAGTGAAAACCATGAACCACATAGATAGATGCATTTTCACAGTTGGAACATCATCAAACAGAACTTACATCCAAAATTTCCACCAACCTAAACTTGAAATTTTGGAAGAACCATTTTTTAGCTATGCATCCCCCTCTAATAGACCCTGCAACCCACCTCCAAACTATTAATAAATTCAATTTTACCCATTTACCATGACCATTTTATAAATTAATAAGCAATTACTCTTAATTTACATTATCATTATCCTTCCCCAGTTATTTTACGGTCTTTCCCACTGTATTCATGGAGGTAGTACTTCGTTAATGATGTATCTCATTTAGGTATGTTATGTTTTTGTTATGAATTGTCATCTTCTCTCTAGATCCTTATTAGATATATTCTTCTATAATATTATATAACCTGATAGATATTTTTAATCTCTATATATGGGGTTTCATATTTTTTTGACATTTCTTCTATTGTATCTAGGATCCTGAGGACCTGATATATCCTTCCTCGATTTCTATTTTCAAGGATTTTTTTGTTTTACCTCTGTTTTGAGGTGGGTGTTTCTATACAATGTGTTAATTTTGTGAATTCCTTATCATTACTATAAAATTCATTTGGGTTATTTATTGATTTTATGCTATTTTTAAAGATATTTCATGGAATGATAAATGTTTATAAAGTACGTTTTTCATTAAAAACATGTTTTTAGACACCATGTTTTCATTAAATGCTTAAATTGTGGTTTTCATGGAATAGAAAAGAGTTTTCAAAAACCAAAGAGGATTTTCTTAGATTTGATAATGTTTTATAAATTGTGAGTATACTTTTAGAATATATTTTTAAAAATGTAACATTGGGATCCTTCGAAATTTTGGGAACGATACATAGGTGAACCTAGTGTGTGTGGCACCATTAGGGGTTTTATTTAGGATATCGATAGACTATAGTAGCAATCAATTTTATTTGGTAAAAAAATATTCTTATTTTTGATCTATTATACCTTGTTTGTGTTCCCATAGTCTTGGTCCCAATATGGTGTTAAATTTCATTTATGATAATTTATAACGTGATGGATTTTATCATTTATTGTTGGTCACATTTGTTCTCATTATTTTTTTCGTGTGTTTTCGCAAGATAGATTATGTCATGAATATGAGTTTACATTCTTACCTTATGGTGTATGGATATTATTTCTTAACTTATCACTTATTGATGTTATATTCTTGTATTTTTAAATATGAAATTATTTTATTAAAAAAACAAAGGAAAATGATTTACAAATGGGTTTAGATTTAAGAAAAATCATTATAAAAATGAATTTTGTTTTAGAATCTATATATTTTGTATTTTTTTATGTTATAAATTGTATAGAATTTGTGGTGGTATCCTAATGGTCTTTTATCACACATGTTAATTTGTCCTTAGGCTGGTTTAAAATTTTGAATTTTGTAATACATATAGAGAGAAGACCGTATTATAGCATGTTGGCTTCCCTTAATGTCGCAGCCGTTGGTTTGGGCTATTTTGGTGGAGATATTATTTCATGTGATGATTTTTTTGGTCTTTTATAATTTATAATTTTTTAGTTTAGCCTATTTTTCTTGGTTTTTATGGATTTTTTTATTCTATTTTTCACTCTATTTGTATGTATTGTTTAGGTTATATTGAATACTTTTCCTTGATATCCCTGTTTTTTCACAATACTATGATGTGTTGGATATCGTGGATTATATAGTATACCTAGGAAGGTAATTTATAATTTAGTTTTAGTGGGATGCTCAACATGATGTGTGTTAGCATAGTCTGGGTTTGGTTTTGTGGTGTGGGTATACAAGATTTAGGACCATCTGAATTTAGTTGCTATGGGCTTCAGGGTTCCTGGCTAGCTCACTTTTATGTCTAAACTCAAGTTACCATGGGTGGTTTGAAATTTTTTATTAGGTTTTACACATGGTTTTTGGGAATATTTCATTGAGCGAAATGTGTTATTTATTTTATTGATAATTTTCCTTTGTAATGTGTTTCTTTTCACTTGTAGAATTCATGATATGTTTAAATTCTTAATATTTTTATGGATAGATGTGAATTATTGAATTTGGATGCAAGATTTTGGGATATGATCTAAATCATATTGGTAATTACCTTATGCTTAACAGACAATGCCTCCAAGATGATATCATCAGTATTTGAGTGAGGAAGAATCGTGATAGGATCTGTAGTTTAATGCTCTAATAGAACCTTATTTAGATAAAGCTGTAATTTTTAAAATTTATATTATGGTTCATGTGGGTGTGAGAAACATGGGACGAGAAGTGGATCATGGTTTAGAATTTACTAAGTAACATCATACCATCATTGGTAGTGGAAGGGACTCTATGAAAATGAAAATTGGATTAATAAAATTGAGAGGATATTCAAATTCATAAAGACTCCTGGGGAATCTAAGTTGTGGTTTTCCATGTACATTTTTAAGGTACTGAGAAGGTTATATTAAAACACCATCGATCATGTTAAGCTACATGGGGAAAATACCTTGACATATTTCAACAAAATATTTAATACTTCATTTTATATTGAAATTTTACAAGTGGAAAAGTCCCATGATTCTCTAACATTGGAGTAAGGGGAGAATACCATTATGTATTATTACACCAAATTTTTCAATCCAAGGAATTTGGTATTGGATCTAGTTATCAATGAGTACCTAATGTTTTGATGGTTTCAGTTGGGATTTTTGTTGAATATTTGGTTGATGTTGATTCTTATGTTCCTTCTAACCTTTATAGAGGTAGTCAACAAGGAATAATTGTCTTAGGCTTGTACAGGTAGATAAAAAAGATTGAGTAGAGATTTATTCGGTATAGTTGTTTCCATGGTGTGTTTTCTTGACAAAAAGTCTAGTACATGGTTGGTTAGTTTACATTGAGACAAATTTTAGGAGATTTTTCATGAGATTAGTAGTTTTTATTCTATCAGAGTGGTGTGTATAGTCATTCCTAACCTAAATATATCATTTATCTTAGATCTTTTAAATATTTTAGATTTTCAGTCCATCGAAGAATTATTGTTAATGAATATCCGAGGTAATAAGATAAGATCCACCCACAAAATCGATTTTCATGTTGGTACAGATGGTACTAAGGGCCATGGGTTATATCCTTAGGATAACGTAGTTTTTCTTGTGGCGTATGATCATAATGATTTATGAGTTAGAGTATTTACTAAAAAGATGTAATGAAGGGGAAACTAGTGTTAGATTTACATTGTTTATTAGTCTTATATTTGGCTAGCATTTTTTGATAAAGGTGATCCTCATTCCATTATAACATCAGTTTTATTTTACATGTTGGTATTACATTTAGAAATTTGGCCATATATACTGGATCCTTCAATGGATTTGGGTAAAATTATGAACATGGTTTCAAGTGTCCTGCATGTATAGTGATAATTAATGGGTTTGATATGGTGTTGGACTATATTTTTCTTGATCTTGAAATATTTTAATCGATTATGAACATAGATGGGATGAAAATTATTAATACCCAAATATAATTTTATAAATTTCAATTTTAGTTTTTAGCTTCTAATGGGGTAGTAATGTGTTTCAGGGTGAGTGGGACACTAGATTAGGAGAGGTGAGGCCTATTTATTCTTATGAAGAGTTGATATTGTGAATGTTTTTAGAGATGTTTCTTGATTTCATGTACCCTTGTTTGGTTAGAATGCTTACTAAATGGGTGTGTGCATACCCCAAGGTCTTTCAAGATAATTTTTCTAGTTTACCACCATAGAGAGATGTTGTGTCTTCCATTCCCCTACTCCCTAGTACGATGCCCATTTCTATTCCAGTGTTATGAATGGAACCTACTGAGTTGGAAGAACATAAGATCCTTCTTGATGATATAAAGTTTAATGCATATATTCATCCTAGCATGTTATTATTGGCTTCACATATCCACTTTTCATGAGAGGAAGATAACAGTCACTTAATTGGTGTGGATTATCAAAATTTCAATTGGGTGATAGTTAATAAGATTTTTTTTCATGTGATAGACGATATATTTGAATAGCATAGATTTTTGTGTTTTTTTTCAATGATTTATATTTTGTTAGGGTATCACCAATATAGATTCTATGAATTGGATATACCTAAGAAAACATTTAAGAGTCATTATGGTTCTTTCATGTTTTTAGTTATTCAATTTTGTCTCACTAATAGTGTTATGGTATTTATGGATATGATTAACCAAATCATTCATAGGATATGGGAATATTTTTCTATTATGTTCATCGATGATATATTAGTGTACTCTTGTGTAGAGGATGTGAATATGGATTTCTTAGATATCATTATTCTAACCTTCAAAGAACATCATCGTATGGTAATATCCATAATAGTGAGTTTTGGATTTGGGAACTGAAATATCTGTGGAATTTGATCATGGATAGGGGAATCTAAGTGTAACATGGAATGATACATGAAGTTATGTACTTGGATAAAACAATAAATTATTCATGATTTAGAGATTCTGGGATTTTTCATGTTTGTGTAGATGGTTTGATCAGTATTTCTTCCAGATCATATATTAAATGAAATTTTTAGCCTTTATGGGTGTAATGTTTGAATTTAAAAAATAAATGTTAGATATATTTTATAGGGATAAAGGTGAGGTTGAATTCAGTACCATTTTTTATTCTTCTAGAACCGGGTTTAGGTTATGATGTTTTCAAAATGCTTCTGGTATAGGTTTGGGATGTGTCTTAATGTAGTGGAAAACATTAATGGACTATTTCTATCAATACTTACGACATCATGATAATAACTACCCTACCTATGATCCTCAGTTTTCAGTGGTTATGAATGCAATCAAAATGTGATGACACTATCTATTTGGTGAGATATTTACAATGTATTCAGATAAAAATAGCATAAAATATATTTTTAGATAGTAATATTTGATCATAAGATAGAGACCCTGGGTGGAGTATCTTTTAGTTTTTTTGATAACAGATAGTATATTAGGATAAAGAATCCAGTTACCAATGCATTGAGCAGAAAATTACCAACCAAAGCATTGAAGGAATTAGTTGAGGAGTGGTCTCTGATTTTTTTTCTGAGATAAGCTTGGGATTATAAGAGGATAGTGGAAAGTTGTTCGTGGATTTTATTAAAGATAAATCATATTTTGATGATACAATTTTTTTAATCATGTTACAAAGCCTAGAGTGTTAATGATATTGTAACAGACCTTATGGTGGGGAGACCTTAGGTGAGTGGTCTCGATCTCCTAGTGGAGGTTTGTGATTCTGAAGTAGGTTGGGTATTATTTTGTCCCAACTGAAAGATTTGATATACAATGGGAACCCGCCATGTTGGTCTGTAAACCTTGAGGATATCAATATGTTTGAAGACTTGAGAGGTCCGTATTGGTGTCTAGAGATGAGGTTACCAATTAGGATTTTTGTATCACAGTGTATCACTTATTAGAAAATTAAGAAGGAACACGAGAGACCCATTGATAGAGAAATAAATTTAATATTTTGGTATATTAACGGGATGATATTTCTCGGTAATTCATCATTAATTTTCCACAAAATCATAGTGGGAAGGACCCAGTTTTTGTTATCATTAATCAACTCAATAAATCAGCTTATTTCATACCTGTCAATCATATAAACAAAATTGGGAAAACATTGATAATTTTACACATGAGAGATTTCGATACATTGTGGGGTTACCTCTATGGTTTTATCTAATAGGTACATAAGGTTAAAATCCAAGTTCTAGAGTGGTTTATAGGACATGAGGGGTTACTATATTAAATTGAGAATTACATATCATCAACAATATATGGGTAGAAAATCAGATATATCTTGTTTCATGAGGATATGATGTAGTCACATTTTCTTGATTTTATAAGATCTTGGTGAATTCATTTTCATATAGTCTAATTTTTATTACAATATATATCCTGATTTAATAAAGATGGATCCCATTAAAGTGTTGAATGGGGGAATATATATCTCCCTTTTAATGTTCATAGTTGGGAGATAAATCTTTATTTGAGTCCAGTCTCATTAAAAAGATGATGTAAATTGTTCTGCTTAACCCATATAGGTTTTTCCCAACACAAATCTTTCAAAAATATTTTGTAGACCACCACCATTTGTAGATCGAGTTTGATTGTTATGATCAGGTATATCACAATGTTTCCACTCACTAGGTACATTGTTGGTTGGGTAATAAGGTTATGTCGACATTTAGTTTTATTGGACCCTTTGATATCATTGAGTGAATTGTAAATGAGGCATATTATTTGTAATTTCCATCTTTCAGGACTTAGATCCATGACATGTTTCAAGTTTCCCAGAAAAGGAGTTATTAATAGGACCATAATAATGTGATTGGATGAGAGGATTTTGATCTTTATCCTGCTACCACTATAGTATAGAATCTAGTTTAGATTATAGATTTATAGGATAAGTTACTATAGGATAAAATGATTCCCTTAGTCCAGGTTTTGTGGATGTGTGAATAAGATATCCACAAGAATTGAGAGGGGGAATTATTGAGGAGGTAACAATTACCTTTTATTTTTATGGGTCCAGAATCTTGAGGAATTTATTAGGATAATAATATTTTTTGTTAGAGAAAATTGTGACATCCTCTGAGTCACATGTATCTTTAGACAAGATATGGATTTAAAATTTTAGGGTCTGAGAAGATTCGTGGAATTAGAGTATGAAAATAATGGTTGGGGGGAGGTCCCTGTATATGTTTAGTTTAGACTTTTCATTACTATGTGGTACAGAACTGTGTTTGGATAGAGGATTTTTTCATGGTTTCAGCATGGTTATAGAAACCATGAGGTGTGTCGTGAAAATTAGGAACCCTTTGGATAGAGGGGTTTTCATAGTTGGTGCCTAGTGAAGCTAACCATTTGTCCAAACCCTGAACCCACCAATAATGGATAGTATGGACACACATTTAAGGTCCATGGTAATTTTAACCACGCAACCATCACATAGAAACCATGTGACTCTACTCTAAACTATTAAAACATTTGATGTTAGACCTTTTTCTTGGTTGTTTTTAAGACTAATCACCCATAATTTCATTCTATCTTATAATTATCATTCTCTAGTGATTTTTAGGTATTTACCATTAGATTATTGGAGTAATTTATTCATTATTAACAGATAACATTTAGTTATATTGTGTTTTTTATCAGGGCTGTCCACATTATTACAAAGACTTTTTAGATATATTTTCCTCTCATCTTATAGAACTTGAAGGGAATGTGTATGATGAATATAATGGATTTTATAGATGTTTGATTTTTTTGGATATTTGATTGCAAGGAACTGATCTATCCTTCCTTCAAATTCATTTTATGGATGGTTTGTTCAACCTCCATTTTGGTGTAGGTGTTTCTATGAAATGGTTTGCTTTTTTTGTATTTCTTATCATTATTGTCAAATTATTTTAGGTTATTAATTTATATTTAGTGATTTTTTGTTTTTAGGGTATGTATTTTAAATTTAAATACTTTTTTTAGGGTTTTTATTTAGAAATATTTTTTTCACACCAAGTGTTTTATTGAATACTTGAATAGAGGTTTTTGATTGGAAATTGGTTTTCAGACACCAAAGAATATTGGATTGGATTTGAAAATGTTTGATAAATTGTGAGAATGATTTTAAAATTGTTTTTTACCATTTTCACATTGGAAAAAATTGTTGTATTAGGAAAGATACATCGATGGACTATGGAAGGAATCAATATTAGTTTGTACCTACATATTCCTAGTTATGATAAACTATGGTCGATACATATTCCCATTGGACGAGGACCAATGTGGTGTACATTTGTATTTATGGTTATTTATCAAAAAATGGTTTTATCATGGATTGTGTCTCACATGTTTTTTCTGAGGGAATATAGCAAGGATTCAATTGATAGATTATATAATGGATGTGTTTTTACTTTCATACCTTATGGAGTATGTATATGATTTCATAGTTTATTAAATATACTTTTCATATTCCCAAATTTTTAAATATGAAAGGATTTTGTAAAAAACTAATGGAAAATGATTTACAAAAGGGTGTGGGTTTAGGATAATTCATTCTATTTTTCTTAAAAGAAAGAACCATTAAATTATTGATATTAGACCTTTTATAGAGTCTATGTGGATTCATATTGGTTTAGAAACCATGATGTAGCACCCTAACCCTAGATAGCATGGAGCCAGTGTCTTATACTATATACATTGGCATGATCAAAAGGAATCAAGCCATGAAGGACTAATTGGTTTAGTATTATTGTTAAAAGAGATTAATAAATGAGTATTTTGCTACAAATGAATACACTAATTACAAAATAATTTTTTTCTTCTATCTAAATAAACAGCTTTGTGGATATCTGTAAACCATCTAGTAAATTCTTACATATCATTTATTGTACAAATCTTGGATTTCTGGGTGAAAAACAATTATATGGATGAGGTCAAATGTTCAGTAAGGGAAAAATAATGTATTAGTAACATTTAATTGACAAGAATAGTTAATATAAAAATATAATAACTGATCACACATGTGATGTGATCAATAAACATAAAGGAAGTGCATAATCAATATGGAAAGGTAATAAATGGAAACAAAATCCTTTCAAATAACTAGATAATGAAAAAGAAATGCTCCAAGGTAAATAACTGAACACCCATTCTGTGTAATAAATAAAATAAAGTAAATGTATCTATAAATATGCGAAGAAAAAATCTCATGGATGCATAATATTTGAAACTAATATGAAGGAACTTCATTTTTATGGGATGTCATGTCTGGGGCTCATGAAAACCCATTTCCATCAAGACCTTTCACAAGACAATCTAGCTATCAAGTAAAAACCCATCTAAGGATACTAGCCAACTATTTCCTCTAATGATAAAACTGATGCATCAGGGTTATTTCATTAACATATCCCAAACTTGTATTTTCCCAGTTTATTCAATATGGAAACAAACACGATGGTTTTATGGACAACTGATTCATCCCATGAGACTACCAATGGATTAAGGAGATTTTATTCACTGGTCCCCAACCCTTAGAGCTTTCATTAACCAGTCTCTAAACCATAGTTCTTACATTAATTAGTCCCCAACCTTTATCGGGCATGTCCAAAGCATTTAGATAAATAGAGTTCCTTAGACAATATCTATATTGAATAAATTATTGGGGTTTATCAATATATTCCAAAATAAAAAAATAAATATCAAAGTAAAAACTATTTGAACAAAGGTATATGGTTCAAGAAACAATCAAATCCATGAAAATGATGTATATATTTAGGGGAATTTCAATGTCAAATGATTAAAGGAAAATTAATATCTAATGGGGTTTAATAGGAATTAATGAAGTGAATCATAATAATATCCTTATAAAAATAAATCATAAACCATACAGAGGAATATTAAAGATGTTATAAATAAAATATAACCCAAGTAGATTAAAATAAAGTTTTGGTGTCATTGATGAAATAAATTTATAACTTTTAAAAAAATTCCTCAAGAAATTATACTTTTCTCCTGAAAAAACTTTTGAATTTTTTTCATTGAAAATAATTTTTGAAAAAAACTTCTTTAAAAATATAACTTTTTAACATAAAAAGGAGGCTTAAAATAAATGATGGTGGATAAATGTGTACAATCCATACAATGTAAAAAGTGCATTCATTTTTTCCTGTTAAAGGTTAAAAGGATGCAATGTTCATAAAATGAAAAAAATATTTCTTTGAATTCATTGCTAAAAGAAAAAAAAAGGAATAAATATATTATAGAATAATTTTTTAAACATATTTTGAATTTTTTTAATAAAACAATGCTTTCATAAGAAGGCAGGTTCTTCAACTAAATAGTGAAATATAGTCCAGTTTTCATAAAAACATTTTCTAATAACATTGAGCACCAAAGAGCAGAAAAATGGAACCAATAATTAAAAATGATTATGAATAACCATAGTATTATTAAAGGGTTTATAGTACAATGTTAAAATAATTTACTTTAGTAGAAATTTTAATGAAATATCATTAGGATTGGTCTTGGAAAAAATAATCTCTAGACATTCTAATGTCTCCTATACCAGATTGAAAATATTTATATCATAAACCTCATGGAGGAACAATATTAAATGAATTTTTATCATACCATGAAGATAAATTTTTTAATAATACAATATAAAAAAAATGTGTAGTAGATACCCCACACAAAATATAGGAGTGGTGGACATGACATTTATCTCACACACATAAAAAGTGAGACGGGAATCCCATACCCATGTGGTAAAAATTGAATTGGAAAACCAAAAGATAATAATCATTAAATAAAAATTTTAAATAACTTGAAAATAATATAATTCATGATATTATATATTAAAAAGGATATTAGATACCACGCACAAAATATTTAAATGTTAAATAAGAAATTTATCTCAAAGATGTAAAAAGTGAGTTTAGAATCACTTATCATAATGTTAATTTTATTGTGTTGTATTTATACACATATATAGTTATTTAAAATATGTTAATAACTTATATCAGAACAGTAATCTTGTTTATAATAACATATATTAATTTATTATAATATCTTATTACCCATTTGTTAACAATGTTTCATTATTTTGACTTTTTCGGGTGTTAATTGCTTAGTTTTCTCCAGTATGTTTTGATTTTTTATTTACTGTTCTTATTAAATATATCATGAATTAATAATATCTATAATGTAATAAAATATTTTTATATCCTATATATCCAGTATATTTGTATTTTTGGATGTTTATAATATTTGGAGATTAGAAATTAAGTGTATCATTCACTGAGACGGTAGGTCATACATACATATGAACACTCCATTCATTTATTTTTCATCTTAAAAGAATAAAAACATAATAATACCTATGTATATTATAATTATAGTATCATGTATATGTTTTATATCTCACATATTTTTATTAAAACCCATCATTTATTCATTCCATTTACACAAAGAAAGATTTATATCACATTCAGGGGTCTGTAGTCCACACTTCCTCAAATGAAATTATCTTATTTGCATATGATGGAAAGTATAATGGTATGTTATAAAAATATTATAGAATAATAAATAATATATAAATAATATATATATTATATAAATATATTGTACATTATTATTTCCACCATGAGAGCTGGTCAGGGAAAATTGATCAATCATCGTTTCGTGAGGCATTAGTTCACCGTACATAGAAGTAAAATTCTCATTACACATTATATGGAGGTATGTGTAAGTTTAGCTCAAAATATTAATAAAAAAGTATCCTATTTTATTTAGGATATTGTATTTTTATGTAATCAAACAATTATAAGACCATAGGGAGTGGAGAATGGATATGAAACTAAAAAGGTTAAGAGAAGGCATCACATCTCAATCATGTAAATTCTTTTGGTTTATACCAAAAGTCTTTATTTGAAGGTTTTATTCCCAAATTGAGTCTCTAATGTAGAGGGGAGGTATGTTTACTATCTATTTAGGATGATTTTTTCTGAACCTATGTTTTTTGATGGGTGTGAGGAAGGGGGATAGCTGGTGGCCTTTTTTAGGGAAGGAAATTGGCTCCCTTTGAATTTTGGGAAACATGTTAGTTTTACACATGTTATTAACTAAAAAATTCATTCCAAATAAAAAAACAAAAATAATTATACCTCAATGGATTATATAGAGATATTCATTGGATTTTGTAAAAGTGGATAGGTCAATTGGGCCCTTATGTTAAAGTTATTGTCTATCATTATGTTTATTGTTTCCTTAATAATTATAATTAATTTTAACCACATTCACTAATATTTGTGGTAAAATAAAAATTTAACATATTATACATTAAAAATTATGATTATTCCATATATTGATCAATTTATACAAATTAAAATAAAATAAGTGGCAGAAATTTAATTTAAAATTCATCCAGGAGGCGGGATGACAATTCGGGTTCTAAATGAAAAAAGTTCCAAAATATTGATATGTTTTTACATTAAATTTCAAACTGAAATTGATCAATATATCCTAAATTGTATTAATTTATAAGAATATGATATATGTAAAATTTTAAACAAATATAAAACATTATTTAACATGAAAATAAAATAGAACAAAAGTATTTTTTGAACTAAAAGTCAATATTTTTAACTGTTAATTGAGAAATGATATGTTTCCAAATAAATATCAAAACATTACCCTAAACAAATTTTTATGCTTCACATTCAATTATAATGTTTATATTATCATAAAAATTCTATTAAAGTGTTATAATTCTGATTAAAAACGGTTCTCCATTATAAGGCTGTAAAATTGCATTTATAAAAATATAGGTGTTTATTTGTAAAATAGGGTTTGTTTATTTTTTTGCATATAAAAAATAATGGATAAATATAAAAATTATGTGCCTGAATATAAAACACATATATTTCATTAAAATCCATACCTAATGGTAATTAATTATTTTTATTACGACAAAAATCATTTTGTTGTAGGATTATAATAATATTTTTTTTATATCCAATTAATTCTTATTTTCATTTACCATTAATTGGTAACAAATGTATTAATTTTATATTTATATAAACCATAAATTTTCATATATTATTCAGTGATATTTAAAACTTCTAACATAAAAATTTGGTTATAACATATTTTATTAAATAATATTATTTCAATAATATATTGTTATTCAGTAAAACTCGCTCTTGTTTATATGTACTTTATCAAGGAAAATCACTTTTTCTTGTAACACAAGCTATCAAGTAAGGTCTCTCAATAATCCAATTCAATAAAACTCAGTGTTTCTTACATTATAAGATATATATGGTATTATATGTATTTAAAATTGTAAAAATATAGTAGATTCTCTTGATATTATATTCCCTTATACAACTTGGGATTCTTATCATGCATTCCATAAAATAAAAAGTTGTACATCATAGTTTTAGGGTGTTACATTCTCCCCACCTTAGTTAAATTGTGTCCTTTAATTTTAATCTTGATCTTAGTGATAAATTGTTTGATGTTTCTTATGTTGATTTACCACATCATGAGATGTGTTCAAAAAAAATCCTTTAGAAAAGAGATCATGTGAATTAGAAAGGTCACATGGACTACCACGTAACTAGGTTTCTATGTACGAGAACACTATTAAAATGTAAATATACATACTTGGTGGAAAAGATTAAATATTATTACGGATTAAATGATCTCATCAATCACAAACCAGTAAATGATCAATGGAAATATTAGGTCCTTAAATACATAAATATTTAATTATTAAGATGTCCATCAGTTTTATTGAAATTAAGGTATTATGACAACATTTTATTTGAATTTCATTTTCATAATATTGGGTAATTCATTAATTGACCAAGAATATTATGAAACATTATTACATGATAGGATTAAATATCATATTAAAAATAATTACATTTGGTTGTGGTTCAATAAAATTCTAATTCAACCCTTGAACCCAAAAAATTAATGACCAATAAGGGTTTTTTCTATGCCTAAAAAACTAAAAGAAACATTTAAAGGATCATAAGGCCTATAAAAGAGTGAAAGGTCTAACTATTTTTTAACTATATTCCAATTCCAATATGGTTAATATATTAATTTGTAATCTTCAAAATTGTTATTACTAGTTCTTAATTAACATTTATTCATCAAATTGATTAACTAAAACAATGAAAAATTAATCCAGACATCACATAGGTAAGTAGTTGGAATGAAACCCTCATCATCCCTAAGATGCAGGTTTAAGATCCAAGGCCTTTCCTGATTTTATTAGTTTTCACCATGTTTTTAGTTTTTCTATAACTTAAAAATATAAATATGGTGGACATCATTGAAATAACGATAATCAATAAATATCCTTTTAACTAAGGTTTTTAAAACGTCCTCAATACAAAATTAATTTTTCCATTTATTTCTACAAAGGTCCTTCATTGGTCTAGAGTTGATCCATAATATTATTTTTAGGATTTCTAAATCATGACACCTTATATTCAATCTAAAACTCCTTAGGCTTAATCTAAGTTATTCATTGTTAAAATCCTTCAGAATGTCTTTTAAAGGAAATGTGTACTATCTTAAGGATATTACCATGGAGTGTAAAACTGGGTGTGTAGTAAGGCCCACTTTCATATACTTGGTTACACCAAGTCAGACCTCGAACAACTTGTCAGAGTTGTTACTCCTAGGTACATCTATTCTAGAACCATTTCTAATTGTACTATCCAGACATGGGAATATTTATAGGAAGACTAAAATAATCAATACCTTACCAAAATTAGTGGATTTTATTCTATATTTATCCTAAAATTAAATATCATGGTTATGTTATCTAACCTATGTTTTCCTAAATCTAGTTCCAATGGTTTCTACTAAATCTCCTATAATACCAACTATAGCGCCCCAACCCCAGATATCCTAGAGCCAATGTCTGCTACAAAATAGATTGGGATGTTCACAAAGAATCAATCCCTGAAGAACTGATCAATTTAGTAGTAGTGGTAAACAAGATAAATTAATGACTCTTGTATAAAAATTAATACACTAATTAAAATATAATTTTTTTTCTTCTATATAAAAAAACCCCTTCAAGGATATATTTAGTACATACTATAAATTCCTACATATTTTTCATAGTACACTTCTTGGATTCTGGGGAAAATAAACATAATAAGCATGGAATCAAATTCTATATATGGGAATAATATAGAGAACGAAATAATGAATCAATGATAATAGTCTACATGGAAGGTTAAATAACTGATCAAACATGCTATGTAAAAAATAAACTAAATAGTGGTAAATAATCAATATAGAAAGGTAATGAATTGAAATTTTTTTCATTCAAACAACTTGATAAGGAAAAATAAATATTTAAAGGTAAATAATTTGACACACATGTCATATAATGAATAAAATTAATTGAAATGTATCCATTAATATGTCAACACAAAATCTCATGGATTCATAACAACTAAAACTGATATGAAGGCAGGGATTTCTTATTGGAAGTCTTGTTTGAGGAACATGAAAACCTTTTACCGCCAAGGACATTCACAATATGGTTTATCTATTGAGTAAAAACCTATCTAATATGTCTTGACAAATATTTCATTTCATGAGACTAATAATGCATTGAGTGGTTTTCATTAATCTATCCCCAACTCGCATCTTACCAGTCTATTCTACTTACAAACAAAAAGAAGGGTTTTTTCCAACTAATTCATTCCATGAGACTACTGATGCATAGAGTTTATTTTATTTACTTGTTCCCAACCCCTAGAAATTTCATTAACCAGTATCTAAACCATAGGGATTGAATTATAAAGTCCCAACCTGTATAGTTCATGTCCAAAGCATTAAAATAAATAAAGTTACTTATCAAGTATCCATATTGAATTAATGATACTGGATTTTGAATATTTCTCAAAATAATCAAATAAAATTAAAATTAAACACCATATGGAAAATGTTATTTGGTTAATGTAAATAATCATATCCATTAAAGATGATATGGAAATTTAGTGTAATTTAAAAGTCAAATGATTATATGAAATTGAATATTTAAAAGAGATTAAAAAAATAAAGGAGGTGAATTTGAATACTATACTTGGCCAAATAATTCATAAACCACCCAAAGAAATATTAAGTATGATATCGACACAACA
Source organism: Viscum album (assembly GCA_963277665.1). Lineage (NCBI taxonomy): Eukaryota > Viridiplantae > Streptophyta > Magnoliopsida > Santalales > Viscaceae > Viscum > Viscum album. Next base: position 1,773,828,500 of record OY728142.1, on the reverse strand, counting down.
TACCCCCAATGGAGTAAAATAATGGGTTGTTTCCATTGATGAAATAAAAGAATAACTTTTAAAAATATTATTGTGGAAAATATACTTTTCTCTTGAAGAACATTGTGGAATTATTTTTATAAAAAATTTTCTAAAAATTTTTTATTTCAAAATAAGCCTTTTAAACATGAAAATATAGCTTCAAATAAATGATTACAGATAAATAATTACATTCTATACAAGTTAAAAATAAAATTCTTTTTTCACATTTAACAATTAAAAAATTCTATGTCTGGATTGTTACGAGAAATTCCATTAAATTTTTTGATATAAGATAAAAAGGGTAAAATTTCCATTAACATAACATTTTTTTAACATTTTTGAAATGATTTTAATAAAACATGGTTTTTATAGGAAAAATATTTCTCTGAATAAAGAGAGAAATAAAGTCAAGGTTTCCTAAAATAAATTTATAAAACCTTTTCTAAACCTAAGAGTGGAAAAATAGATACAATAATTGAAAATCTTCATGAATAAAAAAATTATAATAAATTTTTTCATTTATCTATGGTTATATAATTTCTGCAAATGGAAATTCAATTAAAAGATCATGAGGATTGGTCTTGAGGAAAATTATCATTAAATACTTCAAAGTGTCCTTCATAACCTGAAACATTTTAAATCCTAAACATCGTGAAGGAATAATATTAAATGAATGATTAAGATAAATGTAGATAAAAATATTAATGATATAATACATCAAAATGGGATGTAGATAAACCCGAAAAAATATATATGTGGTGGAAATGACATTTATCTCATGGATGTAAAAAGTGAAATGAAAATACCTTTGAAATGTGATAACAAATGAGTTAAAAAACCAAAAGTAATAATAAAAAATTAAAAAAATTAAATAAAATGAAGATAATTTAATTCATTATATAATATGTAAAAATGGGTAGTATATACACTACACAAAATATATATGTGTTGAAAATTATATATATCTCACGGATGTAAAAGGTGAGTTGAGAATCCCTTACCTTAACCTTTCTTTTCTTGTTTGGTATTTATCCTCATGTATAGTGGTGTAAATTATGTTAATAACTCAAAAAATAATCATAATCCTATTTTTAAGATCATATATTAATTACTTATTATATATTTTTAACCGTTTGTTAACAATCTTTCATTATTTTGACTATTTCAGGTTTTAATTACCATGTTTTATCAAGTACATTTTGACATGTTATTTGTTGTTATTATTAACTCTATAATTGTTTAATATTATAAAAAAATTTAAAAAATTATTTTTATATCATATATATCCATTATACATGTATTTTTGGTAGTCTATAATATTCAGATATTATAAATGAAGTGCATCGTTCATGGAGACAGTAGGTCGTATCTACGTATGAAGGCTACTTTCATTTAATTATCTTATTAAAATAATGAAACATTAATTATAAATATTTATATTAACATTAGAATATAAAATATATTTTATATATAATAAATAATTTTATTCAAACATGCTATTTATAAAATCTATGTGCGGCATGAGGAGTCATATTTCTTTGAGAGGGTAGTACTCTAGACTTCCTCAAATGAATTTTTTGTATTTTCAAAAGATAGAATGAATACGGGTTTGTTATAAATAAAACATAAACAAGAATAAAGGAATTAAAAATATCATATATATCATATATAAATATTTTTCCTTCATAATGGCCACAGGGATAGTTGGTAAAAGAAAATTAAACAACCATCATTTCAAGAGTCAACAGTTCTCCGTACATAGAAACATTATCTACGTTAACCATTAGATGGATGTGTGTGTACATGTAGGTTAAAATAATAACACACACAAAAACCTATTATATTAATCATAATGGGGTTTTTTTATAATTATATAATAGGAAGATCATAGTGAGTGGATAATGGAAATGAAAGAAAAAAGCATGATAGAATATGTTGCATATTAATTTGGTAACTTCTTTTTGTTTATACAAAAAGGATTCCTTGGAAGGATTTTTTCCAAAAGTGAGGATTAAAGATCAAGGGGAGGAATTTTCCAATGATATTTTGGAAAATATTGGATGATGCTATGTGGTTGGATATGTTAGAAGAATAGTGACAGGTGGTGGTCTTTTATAGGGAAGTAAGAGGATTCGCTTGGATGTTTTGGAAACAAGTTAGGTGAACACTTATTATAACATAAATAATAAAATAAAAAACCCAATAATGTAATTTTAATGTCATAAATATGATTCGAAAATGGGTGTTGGACAAGTGTATAGGTAAATTGGGCCTTTAAGTTAAAGGTTTCTTCCTTTATTATGCATAATAATTCATTAATAATTGTAATTATTTTCAATCACATTCACTAAAATTTATTGTAAGAAAAAAATTTGAACATACTATATACTATAAATTATGATTATTCAAAATATGGAATCCATATTTTTAAATTCCATTCATATATCTGGCATAATCTAATTTAAATTTTACCCCGTAGGTGGGACGAAAATGCGGGTTTTCAAAGTAAAATGGTCGAAAAGTTCGATATGTGTTGACATTCAATTTCTATGTGAAATTAATACCAATCACCTAAATATTGTTAAATAAGAAAAATATGATCCAATAAAACTTTATAACAAATATTAAACATAATTTTTCTTTATAAATAAAATTGTACAAAAGATTTTTTGAACTAAAATTCAGTATTTTTAACTTTTCAATAACAAATGACAGGTTTTCGAAAAATAAATAAACATTACCTTAAAAAAAATTTATGTTTCTTTTTAAAATATTATGTTTATTTTGAAATATTAAAATAATCATATTTTTAACATTTATATTTAAAATTGGTTTTCTATTAAAAGATGGTGAAATTTCCATTATGAAAACATATGTTTTTATGTGTAAAATAGGGTTTGTTATAATAGTATTCATATAAAAACTAATAGATAAATATAAAAAATATTTTATTCAGTATATGAAATATATTTTTTCATTAAAATCGGTAACTAATTATAATTAATTATTTTTATTATGACACAACTCCTTTGGGATCATAAATATGATAATAATTTTTATATTCAATTGGTTATTATTTTCATTTTTCATTAATTTGTTACCATTGAATTAATTTTATATTTAAATGAACCTTATATTTTCATATGTTAGTTAATAATATTTATAACCTCTTGCATAATGGCTCTATTATATCATATTATATTAATTAATATTATTATAATATTAAAGTTTTGTTTAGAGAAACTCGACCATGCGTATAATGCACACTATCACTGAAGGTCACACTTGCATGTAAGAAAATCTATCATGGTAGTCCTCTATTTTTTGTAATGAATGTTTACCCAATTTTGCATTCATTACAAGATATAATAGGTATTGAAAATCTTAAAAATAGTAAATATATAGTGGTTTCAGAAGATATTTTATTCCCTTATACACTTGGTGAGGCATGTCATGCATGCTATAGAATACATAGTTGTAAATTTGAGTTTCATGGTATTTCACCTAACCCAAGTATCCCAGAGTCAGTGCCATATATTATTAATTTTTTACTATGAAAACTTATTTTTATCCCAAAGGGCTGAATATTTTAGTTGATTTGAAAAAATGGATATGACAATAATTGTGACATTACAACTTTTAAAGGAACAACAACAAAAAAACTCCATTGAAAAAAAAACAATTATATTAACCATAAAAGTCATTAATAACATTCATTTTGATATATTGGGTAAAAATAAAGCATAATAAATGGGGAGATCATATGATCATTATGGGAAAAAATACTAAAGAAGTTAACCAAAATAAATATAAATTGGGAAAGGTGAATAACATAAAACAAATGTCGTTAAAATTAAAATTGAGTATAATATTACATGAATATAAGATGAATGAATAAATCCCTATAAACAATAATAATAGAATGAAGCATAACCATGAATATTCTACTAGTCAAATTATCACACAAATTATCAATTAAAAATATCATAAAGAGGGAATACATAATTCCAGAAATCATAAACATAATATCAAGAATTAATCCCAAACCAAATACATAAATTGGTAAAAAACCCAGTAATGTTTGTCTCATAACACCCACCGATGCATTAAGGGGATATAGTCGGACCCACTAATCACTTACAAAGTCCTATTAACTCCTGATATAGAAGGGGTGAAACATAATATAAACATACATTCATATTGAAACTATCATATGAAATAGTAATAGCTTTCCCAAAATAATAAAAATAATCATAAACCATAGAGAGTAATGTGGTGAATTGTATCAAATTTTACATCCCCATAAATAATAATTAACCATTAAATAAACTGTGCTAGATGGTAAAATATTATATCATATTAAATTAAACTAGATATTATTAAAATCAAAGAACACCGCTCTCTTCCAATATAAGTTCCACCCCTCCCCACTTATCCTCCTCACACCTCCTAAGACTTGAATCTTGTCTAATTCATACCTAACAATCTTCCCATGACTCTCAACCTTGTCTGATAGGTTCTGGACTCAAGAAATACGAAAACAATTTCCTTAAAGATGTTCTCAAGGAGAATAATTTAGGACGTAAAATCATCATTCGCTACCCTTATTTCCATTCCAATTTATTCTTTTCTCAAAATATCCTCACCTACTATGCCCAAACATGCGTAATAAATCTATTATATTATATATAATGTAATTTTATTATTTAAATATAAAATAAACCATCAAGTCTCTTCGCCTCTTCATTTTATTCTAAAAATAAAAACATTATATGTGAGGTGCCGATTTACCGCCTACTTATACGATATGTTTTAATTTTTCATCTAGTTATCATTTCATCACATTGATTTTTTGATTTTACAATGTAATATTAATAGAAAAGATATATGATTCCTAAAAACTACTTATTTAGTGTGGATAATATGAATAGGCTCTTCACATTATGATAAATCATGTTCTAATTCTATTCCTTATAAAGTGAGGACATGCATTGGCTCTGGAATATATGTCCCTAACAAAGATATGTGGAACACATTATATACTTTGAAAGGAAAGGTGTAATTCCCAAATTATAATACACATATACAATTATATCCATGATTTGAAAAGGTACAATGCACCTAGTTTTCAATTTTACATTCTTTGAAAATCTTATAACTCCCTACTAGGGAGACACATTTAATAAAACATGATCTCCCACCTGAAATTCCAAATATTTCCTTCGATTATTAGCAGAAAATTATTTTCTACACTAAGCTTCTATGATATTATTTTGAATACTTTTTAACTTTATTATTTATTCACAATTTCTATTCCTATTATTTTTATTTCACCAACTTTATCCCAAGAAGTTTGTGTACAAAATATCTTCCCATAAAATGGTTCATGTCGTACAACTTCTATACTTTAATGGATACTATTAGTATAGAAAATATCTAAAAAAGGTAAATACTAATCCCACATATCTTTAGTGTCATGTGATCATGACATCAATATATAATGTTTAATGTATGAATGGTTTTTTTGACTACATGTTTGTTTCAGGGTGATAAGCTGTACTCAAATAAAGCTAAGTGTCTAAATATTTATGAATAATTTTCAAAATATTTGAAGAAAATAATGGATTATAATTATAAACAATATAAATATGTTATCCATAAATTCTTACAACTTCATTGATATAGATTTGTGTAAGGCGCTCGAGTGGGAAATCATCCCTTATAGCAAGGAAATGTGTAGATTTGGAATGTCGATCAATAATTACCCATATTACAAAATTATTTCCTATAGTTTTTGGTAATAAAATGACGAAATCCAAAGTAAGGTCATCCCATTTCTATGTAGGAATAGGTAGAGGTTTCAAGACTTATCTAGGACGTTTCTTTCATCCTTCACTTGTTGATAGACTAAAAATCTTGATACATAATCAAAAATTTTCAGCTTAATATTATACAACCAAAAATATTTCTTCAAATATCTATATATCTTAGTGATACCAGGGTTTTTATATATATTCAATCTATAATCCTCATAAAATAACTTAATTTTTGACATAGTTATTGAGGAGACATAAATCCTCATCAGAAATTTAATAATTATATCCTTATATACAATGTCCGCAATATTCCCATCATTTAAAGCCTTAATTTTAATTTGAAAAATATCATCATTAGAAAGAGAAATTTTAATACATTCCAATAAATATAGTTGGGAATCAAATTGAAATGTAAGCGATGGTTCACCTTCCATTATAATTTTTATATCCATATTTTCTACATCCATCTACACAAGATCATTATCAATTCTTGTTTTGATCAGGACTCCATGATCCTTATTGTTCGACACCTCTAATTCCTTATCCACCTTATCTTAGTGGTAGTTTATTGAAAAATCATTATCATTTTTTATCTTGATACATATTTTTTTCATCATGTTGAGTTCTTTTTATGAGAATATATATTTCATTCTCTTGTGGTATGTATATATTTTACAACATTATCCATTGAGATATTGTCTCCATATCTCCTGAGTAAATATCACAACCACTAACTAAATATCATGACTTCTATATTTTGGTTCATGAGTATTTAATTGCCTTGATTCATATGAAAGAAATTTATCATTATAAATAAATACACAACTAAGTACTTTTTTTTATGAATCACTATAAATAAAAAATTTACCATTTTCTGAGGGTGGATTCTGGATTAGAGGAATCAATAATATCCTATTAAATTCTTCAAAACATTATTCACATTTGGTTATCCAAATTAACTCAATCCCTTTAAGAGTAATCATTCATAACAAGTTATATAACAAAAAAATATTCTAAATTAAACACTAATAGTAACCTGATAATCCAATGAAACTAAAACCTCGATTATATTCCTTAGTGTATTCCATTCTTGAACTGCCTTTGTCTTTGTCAGCCCAACTGAGATTACTTCCTAAGAGAGAAAATGGATATTAAAAAAATATTTGAATACAAAATTATCACTCTCTAAACACCATATATAACACTTTTCTTCAAAGAGTCTCTACTATAATCCTCAAGGTGTTCTCATATTCCTTACATATTTTCAAATATATCAAGATATCATATATAAATACCATATAAATATCATCCAAAAATTCCATGAACACTATTTTAATTTGAACAATATAAAAATTGTGTGAATTAGTCTATCCAAATGGCATTACTCTAAACACAAAATTTTCATACAAACATTATTGATGATATATATTTAAAAGATCTATCTTTGGAAAATATTCATGTTTGGGAAGTTGATCAAATAAACTATCAATATGAGTTAGATGTTGCATATTATTTATTTTAATAGCATTGATTTCTCTATATTCAATTCACATACTCATGGATATATCTTTGTTCTTAAAAAAGGGAACAATTGATCCCCAAAGAGAAAACCTAGGGAGAACAAATCCCTTATAACTAAACTATTTTAGTTGTTTCACCTCCTCCAATAATTCCAAAGTGTCCAATATATATGGAGTATTTGGTATTGGCGTTCCACTAGGGATTAAATTGGTATAAAACTAAACATCCCACTCTGAAGGAGGACTAAGTAAATTATAAGGAAATAGATCAATTTATTATTTTACAACATGTATGTATTCAATTTTAAGATTTATATCGTTATATATAATTGATTTGGTATCTTCCTCTGAAATAATTTCATTCATTAATTCTACTAGTGGTGGATCTAGATATGTACCAGATGATAAAGATTCTACTATAAATATTAGGGACTCTACATCGTCCTCACCAATTATAATTTTATTCTTCTTACAATAGAGTTTCACATAATATTTTTAAATCCAGAATATAATGAGAATTATATAAAATTTAATAATAGATATGATAAAAATGTTGGCAAATAAAGCATGTTTATGAGTTATAAAGTGGGAAAGTTGATACATCATTATTATAATGAGACTTCCCTTGGGTGTTTTGACTGATAAATCATTTATTAAATGAAAAAGTGAAATGTGTAATTTTGATAGAAAACAGGGATGATATAATAGAATGTGGTGGCCTAAAATAATTTTTTTTGAGGAAATGATTAAAGTACCTTCCACCACACCATTAATAAATTCAGCCTCAACATTATTTATTTCATAAGCTTGGCCTTACTAACTTAGCCATTTTGAGGAATATTCCTTGAAATTTAAGATAATAGTTTGTGTAATCTACCATATATATAAAATTTTTGCTCTGAATATTGGTGGTTTCTTTATTTTCCTTGTAATCCTAAGCCTGTTTTTTTTCTCTACACTTGTAACAAAATAACTTTACATTCTAGAAATTTCTAGGGTGTTTCATCCCACAATTATACCAGGAGAGAAATTAAACTCTTATCTTCTTCTTCTTTTCATTATATTCTTTTATAAAGTACCTAGGAGGCATATTATTCCCCTAACTCCCTTTAATTTCATATAACATAAAAAATTATTTTTCTATATAGATAGAACATGAAAATATCTCTTCATATGACGAGAAATTCTGCAACACTAGTGCCATTTAGAGGAATGGTTTTAAACCCTCAAAGAATTGATCCGTATTTCTATTTGGATTTCATATGAAATCTACTATATGGATTGGTGACCTTGTAAACATTGATTCATACCTAGAAACAATCTCATCCTTCTTCTTCCAAAGATTTAAGAAGTATCTCTCCATATCTTCTCTCTCTTCGCAAAGGAAATATTTTTCTAAAAAAATTACTTAAAATCATTCCATTCATTATTTTATATTTCTTACTACTACTTTTTGTTGTGAATCAATTAAAATCATTAATCTTCTTCAAATGGGAGATAATATATTTCCATGAAAACTATCTCCCTATTTTAACTACCCAAATCAAGAAATACATTCTCTAAAGAACTCATCCACTATTCTCTTACAAATGGGTTTGTAGTCCCATTGAATGATTGTGGTTGTTGTCTAATTTAGTAATCTATAATTTTTCTTCCATGTTATGGATCAAGATTCTCTATATGAGTAGGGTTATTATTTATATGCTCAGTCATCTATCCCAATATAGTTATATGTTTTCGATATCCAATAGAAACACCTACTCCAACATCATTATCTTTCATAGAAGGGAAATCCCAACCTGAAATATGTGTGTTGATAAAATTTTAATTACTTCAAATAGGTTACATTTACAAAAAATGGAATGTAATATATTTTATTATTAAGAATAATGAATAATTTTTTACTCATAACACATAACATAAATTGAAAAATTAATGCACATTTAGTCTCATGATCATAAACATGGTTTATTTAAGGTTATATTTACATTTCAATCATTCATAATGGTTTTAAAAGAATATTTTAATTGTCCTAATAATATCCCCTGGGAGTGTCAAACCTGATGAACTTTAAGGCATGTTGTCGTGTTCCAAGTTATGCCGAGTCAAACCCGAGACACCTTGTCGGAGGTGTTACAACTAATTATATCTATTCCATAACCACATAAACTTATAGTGTCTAGAATGATATGTATTTTTCGTAATACCCACATAATCTATACCTTGTCAAATTTATAGGATGTTCATAAATGATTATCTTAAAATTCTATCTTAGAGTTATGTTCCATAAACTATGTTTTAAAAATCTAGTTTCCAAGGTTTCTAGTAATATTTTTCTGATAGCAATTATAAAAACCCCGAACCCAATAGCCAAGAATCATAGCCTTACTTTATTACATTGTTACTATGAAAACATGTTTCTATACCAAAGGATTGAATAGTTTAGTAAATTTGGAAAAATTAATACAACCATAATTGTAATATTAAAACATTTAACGGAACAACAATATAATAATCCATTACAAACACCCAAAAAATAATAGATTTACCCTGTAAGTCATTCAAAATATTAATCTTTATAACCTAGGGAAAAATAAATCAAGATAAATGTGTGATCTCATGTGATATGTATGGGTGTTATATATTGTGTAAGCTAACATAAATAAACATAAACAATGGAATAGAGAATCACTAAAAACAAACAATTTCAAACATAAACTTCAGTATAATATGGTATGAATATAAAATGATTCAATAAATCCATATAAATAAACATAAGTGAGTGAAACCAAACCATGGTTATTATAATATTCTATTAATCACTTGAATTATAAATTACTAATATCATAATGAGAAAATTATTAATGATGGACATCATAAACATACCATCAAGGCATCGTCAAAGACACTATACTTAAATGGGTAAAAACCCATTATAGTATCATCATGGGATCCACAGATTAATCAAAGGCTATATTGGGCCCCACCCATCACCAATTAAGTATTATTAATTCCTCATATCAAAGGGCTGATGCATAACCAATATATAAATTCATATTGAATCTATAATATGAAATGATGATAACATTCCCTAAAAATTTAACATAATCATAAACCATCCAGAGTAATGTGGAGAATGATATCAAAATAATACACCCCCCATAAATAATCATAAACAATTCCATAAAAATTGGCATATGGTGACATAAGAGATAAATTTCAATAAATAATAAGATTAAACATAGGGTTTTGATATGTATATAAATACTCAATACAACCACTGATGAATTCTTGAAAGAAATAACCTTTTACTTTGGTAAGAATATTTTGAAAAAATTCCTTTGTATTTGTAATTAAATTATATTTTAAACATTTATATTCTATATAAAATTGGTAATGAAAAAAAATATTTTTTAGGCATAAATTATTTCCATCTAAATTTAAAACATGTTAAAATTATTTTTAGGAAACATTAGAAATGAGCCACTTCATTGCGGTTTAAGAGAAAATATAAAATGGTATTTAAAGAGGACAAAGATTAATTAATTACATAAAATGTCAAAATAGATAGGATTATTTCCTGATAAAATTATTTAATTTATAAAATTTTTGGTGACTTCAAAGAAATAATGTAGTGTACTTGAAAATGTATGAGAAATTGGGAAGTTCCTTTTAACAGGGATTTCTTATTTGAAAATATTGAAGACAGAAACCTTGTAAATGTTGTATTTAAAAACAAAAGGCAGATGAAATTATTTGGACCCTTGATTTTGGAATTTATAAAAAAATTATGAAGAATTACAATAAAATATAGAATACTAAAATTGGGGTAAAAATAGAGAAAGGGTAACCCAAATAAAAAATGACGATTCCAGATGAATCCCTTACCTTTGTACGAAAGTGTTCTACACAAGTACATAACATCCTAGATAATTAAATTAAATTCATTAATTTATAAATTAATAACATATTAAAGATTATATTAATTTTTTATAATTTTATTATGTACATTTACGAACATTTTCATGAGTAATAAGATTTAATTCTGTCATTAAAGAGTGTTATATTCCTTGATTTTCAAGATTGGTTCACTGGTATACATGCACCAAAGATCATGTAAAATGGAAATAGTTATAAAAATTTAAAATTATATGTTATTAATGAAAATAAATAATATTAAATGGTAATATAATTCATATGGTTATTTAGGATAAGGATTAATCATTATAGAAGATGTTAGTGATAATTGTTTAAATTATTTTGGCTATTTCTGATAATCACAAAATAGTTTTACCACATAAATTAATATTATGTATATATACTATTTTATTCAATTAAAAAAATATGTAATAAATATATTATATTTATATTTAACCAATAATTTTTTTAGGATGAGTATTAATGTCATAAATGAAGAATGGAAACATGTTGTCTAAAAAGGTTTTAAATCAACACCTCATAGACAATGTTCTCATTTTTAGAATAAAAGTAAGTGGATTAGAGGAATAATGGTTCATTTTAATTTCATATAATAAAATTATTTTATATATATGATAATGGAGTTATCATTCATATTTACATAGAGGAGGTGAGGATGGTATAATAAGAGAAAAAATTGAAATGACAATAAAGAAAGAAAAAGAGGATTTTACCTTTTGAATTATTCTTGTTGAGAACCTCCATAGAAAAATATGTCTTATTAATAAGTTTAGACTTGAACCTTCTAGAAATAGGTAAGAGGCTTGGGAATTGTATTGGGTAGAAATTATGGAATCTTAATCTCATTGTAGGTGTGAAGAGAGGAGTTTGTGTGGGGTGGTATTTATAGTGGAGGAGAGGGGTGTTTTTTTTGGATATTTTAATAATTAGTTTATTATTTTGGCTCAAGACTATAAATATTTGTGATTAATATAAATAAATAAGGTATATAATGCATGTTAGTTCAAACTAATGGTTTCTTACATCATGCATTATTATTTAATTCATTTATTTGGTTTAAAATCTTAAATATCATAAATTAATGTATTTTGTTATTCCAAAAAATCAATTACTTTGGAAAAATCCCAAAAACTCAGCATATCTGTTTTTTGAAATATATAAATAAAAATTGAGCTCCTTTTTTTGAAATAATTTCCTATATATGAGAAATTTATTTTTTATTTTTAATAATCATTTATTCAAAAAAAATACCATTTTTAAGATTATAACTAATTTTATGACACTTTAAATAATTAATGAAGGTCTCATAAAATTGTCATGTACTAATAAGAAGAAAATATTAATTTATGAATATATTTCATGAAGATAATATTTCTTTTAAATAATTATTTTAATTAAAAAATTATGAATTAAAATTTATGTTTCGCATAAATACAAATACGTAATTTATTATTTTGAAAACGTTTATTTACTTATTCCATGTTATAAATATATAATATTTTCATTAATAATATACCTAAATTATATATATATATATAATTTTATTATTTAAGTTAATATTATATTAGTCATATTACTATATCTAAGGAAGACATTACTATTCCAAAATCTATATAAAATAGAAAAATAATGCTTTAAACTCGGTGTTGTGTAAAACATAAACTATCAAAGGTATTAAATTTTTAAGGAGGCATAACATAAAATAACGAGGTGTTACAATTAGGGTTTTTACCGACAACCTATTTTTCATTGGGAAGTTGTAAATATTCAATTGATGGACCCAAGAATAGTTAAGGGCATCTTATATTAGGTTGGGTTCTCTTGTTCATACTGCCTTCAGCTCTACCTGGATTGGAGGTGAACGTTGGTCACATTAAAAGTTTTTATTCTTGTCTGATTCATACTTTTCCAGTTTAGTTATTTTTTACTAGTTTGTATAGAGTTTTATATTTTTTTTATTTCAAGTTCTGAAACATTTGTATGTCTTGTTTTGGTTATTTTCCTGAATTGTTCAAGTTATCCTTTTTTTCACCTTAATACAAAGTTGGGCTGCCTCTAGTGGCTTAGATTATTGACTTGGGTTGTCTTTTCATAATATGACTACTAAAAAAACTCAACATCGTGGGTAGTGTAATTTTTCTCATGTTTTTTCAGCTTTCTAGAACCACAAACAATCACTATCTACCAATACATTAGAATACAACCATGTTCAGTCTCTAATGTATCATAGAACACCATGTAATCGACACCCTCCTCAGAGAATCTCGATATGTGGAACTCTTAAACCTCTATATTAACTTCTAATAATTATATTATAACATTTATTTTCAAATTAAATTATGTCCCCTCATGGTCAAAGAAATTAATGGTTTAGTATTCTAGATAAATTTAGAATGAATCTCCTCAAATATCCATCCAAACCAATTAAACTCTGAACTTCCATCATGCTCTTTGGCGTATGTCAAGATAAAACATCATAAATATTTGTTGGGTACAATTATACACCCTATAATGAGATGAAATGACCCATAAAATAGACCTATTAATCCATAAATAATGCTTTGAGAGATTACCATAAAGGTGAAACTCTCAGACTAAGTCTTTGACAATCCAAATGTGTCTTCCATGCTCCATCTCAAATGTTGAGTACACTATGATTTGTCTAATGAAGACTACCATAAATCAGTATATGAAAGGGTTAAAGCTATTCTTTATGAGTCCCATGGATATATTTGGGGTGTTTTTATTACTAAAGTAACCACTAAAGACTTATAGTGATCATTGTGACATCATGTTTTCATCTTCGATACATCGTCATCATGAACCCACAAGAGGGAGTAGCCAAATCATAGTTCAATATTTGAGAAACACCACAAATATCACAAATGATTTAAGTGATCATTATTCCTTGGATGTGTATAATTTTTATTTATTGTCCCCAGTTTTAGGTGATGGTTGTCCTTACAAAACCTAAATTGAATTACTGTCTTCTTGGTGAAAATAATTGGGGCTACTTTGGGTGACATAATGGGTATTATAATTCCCATACTATGCAAGTAATCCAACTACACCCTCCCCTCTAAAATCTACTTGGGAGCCATCTGATTAGATAAATTGATATTAGATCCATACCATGTTATATATATGTGAAAAATTATATATCTTAGGGGGTATGTATTCATAACTCATCCTCAGGAAAAACATCCTCATACTCCATCACCGTAGAAGGAAACTAAAATCTTATAGAACTCTTTACACCAATGCTCATTCTATGAAAATTGTGAGTAATGATTTATATACTCCTTTGAATGATCCTATCATACTCTTCTTGTGTTTCCTTCTCACCCAAAAATGAAATCCTTGTTTTATAATTAGGAACATACCACATCCTTGACCTAAAATATTAAATCTATGCATGAACCATGTACAACCAGTCCATTCCAAAATTTAAATTGTATGACATCAAGACATCTATAAAGAGATCCCACAAAAAACAATATTCAACATGTGTCAGATCAAAAGTTAGATTAATGTGTATGATTATTGTGTCACCTCCTGTAGGATTCTTATAGTGTAAATTTCTAGCCAAGAGATCTATAGAATTATATTGGTCTTGAACTGGGTGATATAGTAAGAAAAGTGTTTCCCATTCTCTTATCTATCAAAATTGAAGTGATGGTTGAGAATACAAGGATATTACCTCTAATAATATAAGGAGCCTCTAGAGATTAATAATATAATTATTGTATCATCCCTTGATTTCATCCACTATCTCTATAAGCCTACTGAGGACCACATAGGGTTGGTGTGGTAACAAGTAAAACCCTCATCCAACTAAAACTATTCTCCCTACTCATCTACCATATCTTCTTCCCTAAAATCCTCCCCACAACAATTTTTACAGTATCTTTGGTGTTCCATTCATTGTACCTCATTTATCAATATGGTGGGTCTTGTAATCTCATGCAATATATCCCTATAAATAACAAGAGTAGCATCACTTACACAATGGATGACTAGAACTATACTGATATCCCTGAACCACAGAAGATATGTCATGTGATCACATCCTAGAATACATTTCACATCCAAATATGTGAATCTATCATTTGATACACGCTAATTAGGTATCACCAACATTTTTTCTACTACCCGCACCTTCCGCTGACGTTTTCTTATATATAAGGATATCTAATACCAAATCACACTCCAACACCCCATTAAAATTAGTAATTTCTATTGGTATAACACTGGAATATATATCTCTATAAAGGCCTTTATATTTTGTTTTATCCTAGAAGAAATGATAACATAACATATCAATTGAGTATCGTGAGTGGTTGTTAAACCTCAATTAACACTAATCCATAGTCAGGGTTCTCTAATGGTTATGTATAAGACCACATATGTGCACAAAAAAAACATTTGAAGAGAAAGCTAGTCTCTGAAAAGGTACTCAAACTCTTTCCGTGAAAGAATCACATAATCATACGATATGGTTATTATTTCCCACAATCATCTAGTGTATACATTAATAAGGATCACAAAATGGACTAGTATCTATACTATAGGTATCCAAATGTAGTGAATGACTGTCTTAACCACCTTGATCCATTCCTTATTTTCCTAAGGTTTTGGCTCACCATAGAACCTGAGGGGTCACAGATGTTGAAACTCATGAAGTGCTCTTATCCTCAGAACCTCATCAATCAATACTTCTTAACTCTATCTTATAGTCAATAGTGGAGGTATTTTTTAATCATATATAGAAATTATTATGGAGGATTCCAGAAATATATATGATTTTGAGTAGTTAAGAGAATATCTGGAGAAGATAATCTATAAGGATACGTAAACACAACCCATTTTTATATTATGCAGATACTAATATTTTT
Source organism: Viscum album (assembly GCA_963277665.1). Classification (NCBI taxonomy): domain Eukaryota; kingdom Viridiplantae; phylum Streptophyta; class Magnoliopsida; order Santalales; family Viscaceae; genus Viscum; species Viscum album. The sequence continues at coordinate 1,773,812,309 of OY728142.1, read as the reverse complement.
CCTATAACCAATTACTACATGTACAATGAATACAAGTGGCTAGTCAGTGTCCTGGTATATGGATATGTCAACCACCAAAAACACATGAGAATACCTATCTTAAAATATGGACTCAAAACACATAACACGATTTCAATAAAACCCAATATAATATCACAACATGAAAAAATTATACTCAGGTCATAGGAGGAACACACCATTTAATAACACTCAATCACAATTCATCTCACCTGGTACCACCTGGTTGGTGGTAAGAAAGACATGACTACTCCTTTACTACCTCTACTAGACCATGGAATGTCGACCAACACTGAGTTGGCATAACACTCACATTGGACTCATTAGACTAAGAGAAATATAAACCCAAACATATCTCTATCCCATTCAATACTGAAACTAACGTACAATTTATGCGAACACATGAATACAAATAAAACCAAAATCAGAGTAAAAAATTAGTACAAAAATAAAAATGGTTCAATTATAGCCCCAAAAAACTCTAAATAAGTCCAATATGATAGTATGATGGGAATATAGTAATGTGTTTCTTCTAGTATGAACCACGTTATATATAGAAAAATATCTACTATGTCTACCACTAGCCTACCAAGATCCTCATTGAACAACATGTCATATTCATAATATATGTTATGTGTCAGAAGACCCCATGTAAGGGTGTGTATAATAATACAATGTAGGACACACCAAAATAAAAAAACATAAAAATCAAGATAGTAGTGAGATCTTAACTAAAATATGTCAATCAAAATATGATACATATAGAAAATATCTAGATATACTAATGATAGACACTATGTTACAAGGATATGTTACAACCACATTTTCAAACTATGATTTTTCTCAAGATTTCATAGAAATACTTTCCGAAAATAATTCACTCTATGATTTTAATCGCACGTATGGATTCTATTTTAGATGTCATGCTCATAAGGTATCACTAAGAGGAAGTGCACACTGTAAGTTAAGAGAGATCAATACTTGGATATGAGATCACACCCAATCCCACAAGGTACACCACAAAATTTAAATGGATTGACCTACTAGGTATGGTATTGATGCTCATGTATGTTGGTCCCACCGTTTCTTCAAACCCCATATAGGGTAGAATATAATAGAGGTTCCCACCTCAGGCATCTAAGGGGAATTCCTGTAACTATATCTATGACTAATCCCCTATATGGTATCATGATCCTAAATTATGAATATATTTCCACACTAAACCCTCATATGGATGGAATCGGGGAAAACACCTTGATGAAAGTAATCCATAACAATGAAAACAGGGTCCTTATATAACCCTAGAGAATGTACATTGCATATATAAGGGGGAATGCAGTGTTTTTTTTCACTTTATTGTATTCTCGTGTGTTTCTGTCTCACACGACATGTACCTCTTTATATATAGTTTTCCCCATATATTACACAACCTATATATGTCTGCAAACTCATGCTTGTGTACACATGGCCATTCCCATGTAATTGTGGTTGTTCATGAGGACACGACTTAACCCATGTACTATAACCATGCCTTTGTACCTGAGGGAACATGAAAAGTATTTAGGTTGGGTAACATGCCATTTATTATGTGTGATACATTCTTCTCTATGGAAACCCTTGTGCCACATACTTGGTTACATAGTCTTTTCTCATTATATTATACACCATGTAATGTAGGATTCTCCAGATTCCATTAGTGTTTAGGAATTTTACATTTTCTGTATTGATGTACTCAATTTATTATTTACATCTCAAAATTAAGGACTGATCTATGATTGAATGACCGTAATTTTAAATGAAAATTAATATCCATCCTTTTATTCACATAAAATATGTCACCCTTAGCATCACACTTCCACTACACACCTGACTGTTCTCGAAGGATGTCGATCCACATTTATTCCTTCATCATTACAAACATATCTTGATTCAGTCAATGAATCTGGAACCTAAATTATGATATTAATCTGGTTTTTCAATGAACGGTTATGTAATTATGAATTACTTTTAATTTTTTGTACCACCAACCAAGAAACAAAATGGGGATGAATTCCTGAAGGATCGAGAGAGAAAAATGCACAAAATAAGAGATGATGAATGATCTTTTTTGGTTGTTTGTATTGGCCTTTATTTGATGATATTGGAATGATGAAGGAATACAACAACAATAAAAAATAAGAATAAAATCTATAACCTAGGAAATGAACTCACACACTCAACATGATCGATCTACAAATTAATATGTTCTTCGATTGGATTTGTGTTCATCGTGGGATAATCAATGGGGTGAAAATATTATGCAAATTTAATTCCCTACCTTGATATTATAATATTCCTTAATTAAGAATGAATCTATTCTTTCATCATATATGATATCCAAAACTCAGTGTGCATAATATAATCTTTTTCTGATAATGATCTTCTATAAAATCTACTCAACAAACTCCTCTCTCAAACTCTAGGGTTATGAAGCTAACTTTAGTGTTTGGTGACGACCATGTATTTATAAGAGGGGGTTTGGTCTTTAATTTAAATTTAGAAATTAAATTATTTTAGATATTTTAATTCATTATTGATCTAATGATAGATCTCAAGATAAATTTTCTAATCCACCCAAATATTATGTCACATATAGGGTAATACCCAAGTTTAAGAGTCAGATAAAATATCATATTTCCCATACAAGACCATGTTCAAGAGTTATTCAACTGCAAGAAATCTATGCACATGTGATATTATTATATTTATTATTTTTTAAATATCATTACAAGGATCACCAGGACACAAAATCTTGCCATGTCTCAATGCTTGTCTCTAAAAATATTATTAGATATATTCCAAATCCATAGATGCAAAAAATAAGTTACCCAAACATTTTTCATGTATCCTGATATATAGTATATTATATTTATAATATCATGCTATTATACATAAATGACTTATTATTTATGAAATAACTCTTATTTTATAACTATTGTAATATTTAATAGAAAACTATTACATCCATATCATATTCGTTATTTTAAGTGTCTAGATAATTTTTATGCAAGTAATAATATTATTAAAATATTCATCAATGGTGGTGGAATATCTATTTCGTATAGTTTAAAAAATATATAGATAAACTAATTTTTCCTAGATAAATTTTTATCCTCATTGCCTTGGAAATAATTGTTATAAAATCTTATGAATTATAAGTGATATATATGGAATTCATTATATATTGTTTTTCCTAAAAATAATATAAAAATTTATACTCCTTTAATTATATAGAAGAAGTTGATATTACTGTATATATTTGTTATTTAGATCATTTTTTTTATTTTCAAAATCCTTTACATTAAAATAAATGATGTAGAAACACTTTTCTTAACAAATTTAATGAGAAATAACTGATATTTATATTTTCCTATGATTCTGATGTCCTTTATATTTATCAAACTAGAAAAATATATATTTGGTATCAAATACCTTTCAAAACAAATGAATTAATTTCAATAACACTAATACCATACATGAAATTGTCTAGTGTTCCAAAAAAACATACATGAATCATAAAAAGTTAAATTATATGGAATCAAAACTCCTTACATGTTTTTCCATTATGTTTTAGTGTATTTAAATGGCCATTTATAGAAACATTTTTGTACTTTCCAAATGAATATTCTTCTTCTAGTCTAAACTTTTACCAACTTACACTAATTTTATAGCACCAAATTCTATACATGAATTTATTATTTTATCTATTTTCAACAAATTTATAATATGAGGATAAGTTTTATTAAACTCATTCATATTGTTAGATCATTTCAATTGATGATAACAAAATTAGTTCCTTAAATAGATTAATACTGAATGATATTTCTATTCTCATCAAGTCATTAACTTACTCAATAATATTGAGTTTGTGAGTTGAGACTAAAATTTATTAGGTATCTTTAAATTTAATTCACATTAAACCAATTGTGAATAATTTTATCCTTATCATAGGAATGTAGATTCAAATCGTTGAACAATGTCAATATTTTTTATCCAGGAAGGTATTGTTATAACAGATCTAATCTTCTTAAGAACTTTTATTATGTTACCGGCCATTATAGTTTCTTTTATTCATCTTATCCTATTAAATTATTAAACTTTTAGTAAAATATGAAGATGATGAGGTTATTTATACAAAATTAATTCTTTTATCAGATAAGCATAATTTTCTAAACTCCTTTAATAACTAATTTTTTAAAATTTTATTCCAGTAAAATAATATCCTCTTTAGAATCAAATGATATCATTAAGCATGATAAGAACATTAATTTTTCAGATTTTATGATAGGTATCATGTAAATAATACATTATTATATTTGGTTGAAACTACTATCAATCAATATGATATGACTCTTAAATAGGTAAGTTGATAACTCAACCCAAATCCATCAAGTGGATTCTCACAAATTGATCCCTCATATATCAATTTTTTGGGTATGATAGCTATCTGTAAACCAAATAAAACCCAAGGTAATGGAACCTAAATATTAATATCACCTCATTATTTCCTTCACATACAAAATATAATCATTGGTAACCTTCAAATTAGGGTTCCCCACACTGAATTTTCATGGTATTGAAATGTAACACTATAGAAGGAATCATATACTTAGTTTTTTTAATGGGTTATAATTTCACCATCTTATATTTTGTATTTAATTTTACATCTATTTATTATTATAATTATTTATTTTAGAATTCTATACCTTCCACCAAGTTAATATGTTTAAACTATATTGAGGTGGTAATTTTTACACAAGTCACAAGACATGTTACTAACACAAATTAAAATAAAATTCTATTAATACATATGCAGAATCATATTTTGTATAAGTTACATGAAAACTTTTTTATGTAATAGTTTAGAATTATATGAAATCCAAAATCCCCTAATGGGTTAGCTTGGATCCATAAATATTGAAACACCACATTTCAAGAATATGGAAAAAAACCTAAAGGACAGTGGGAAGTCTATCCCAAAATTCCTCTACCCAGGGATAATTTACTCAATATTGATGTTAAATACATTATAATTCTAGGACATAAATATGTATAAATATTAATTAAACACTTAATTAAAGATCACAACCCTATACTAACTAATGTTAATGTATAATTAAACTAAATTATAATAATATATTCTACTTGAATCCTTAAATATGTTTATAGAAGTATTTATAATAAATATAAAACCTAAATTAAAGAATAAAATTATTGATCATCTAACAATTATATTCATGAATAAAGATGGGAAATTTTTTTAAATAAATTAATAATTCATTATTTAATCTTGGGAGAAACTATATATGAATAGTTCATAGATAAATTCCAAACAAATACATTATAATTTATCTTACCTTACAGAAATCCCATAAATTATAATATAAATATTTTATATTAACATTCTTATAAGATATCATTATAATTATTAATTATATGATATTCAGTTTAAATTATGTCATATTAATGAATTATAATTATATTAAAATCCAATTTATATTATATAAACAATTTGTATTATTGAAATATCAATTATTTATAATTATTTAAACTCTAATAAAATTGGTCATTAAAAATAATTTTGACGTGGTTGAAGTAATTTTTCCTATAAGTCAAAAAATTGAAAAATTAAAATTAACTATTATAAATAATATAAATAAACTCTTATATTTTTTCATTATTTTTTATTAATTATTAAAAACATTATAAATTACAATTTAAATTTCTACATAAGAATTTAATATATAAATTTTAGGTTTTCTATATAATTTATAATTTATTCTAATATTAGAATTTTCTATTTCAATTTTCTATTAGTAAATTTTCTAAAATATTTAATTTAATATTTATCAATACATTTCAAATCATTAATTTATAAACATGGTTATTAATTAATAATTTTATCAAAAATTAATAATATTACAATTAATATAAATTTTATAAAATAAATAACTGAATTTTATGTTGAATTTTATGTAAAACCATTTTTCTCTCAAAATCATATGTAATGATATGAGTGGAATCTTAATATTTGAATGATATGTTGTGACATGTTAACCTTATAATAATTTTCAGTAATATTTAAAAATGCTAATCTTGTCACCACTTTTGATAAGAAACATATGAATGGTTTTTTAACTTCTACGATAAAGAAAACAACCTTTAGTTTATAAAACATCATAGCCATGTTGATTAATCCTTACATATCGGTATTATAACAAGTACATGTCAATTAAATTTAGAATTCATATTGATATATCAATTAATAAGCGATTCTATGTATTAAACCTATGACATAATGATATTAATAAATATATTTTCCCGATGTCATATTCTTTAACAAATAAAAAACCAAGAGATTTATAATGAATCACTAGATACAATATCTATTTTCATAAACCACTACTGAAAAAGTTAAAATGAAATTCAAAATCATATTGGATGATTGAGAACATGAAAATAATTTCAATATCAAAAACATCATGTTCAAAATGATTTCAAAAACAATATTGTAAGGCTGTAATAACACTACAAGGATTATAATGATCTATCATTACTCCTTAAAAAAAGTGGTAGCAAGAAAAAAGTCCAAGATCAGCCATTCTTGATTAATAGTATCATGAAAACACTAATATGAAGAAAATACTATATATGTACATTAAAACAAATCATTTCTGCTATGATCATAATCATAATGATATTGAATAAGATAACGAGGGTGAAAAATAACTAAAATCCCTCTTTGTTTATATACATGAGTTGTACTAAACCACTTGATGACTTAGTGGGATTCTCCTATCACAAACTGCTTGATAGTGCCTCTTAATGGAGATGGAAGAATTTGAAGTGTGTTATAAGATCAAATGAGTTTTATCTAAGAATGCATGGGAAAGATTACAACTATCCTACTACTGTATTCTCTTTTATATATACTATGTTGAGTCTCCATGATGCCATACATTTATTTATGATGATAAAATATTCACGAGTTAACGCCTTCTCTTAAATCACATATAACCCTTAGCCAAACTCTCTATATTATGATTCATATTATGAAAATAACAATAAAGTATTGCTTACATATATTATGATCAATTATTATCTCATTAACAATCCATTTATTAAATGAATTATATTAGTACAAAATGAATCATACCATATTATTCATTAGCAGCGTGATTCCTTCTTTTTTGTAAAAAATAACTAGCAAAGGTAAATTTTACAATATCTAATATGTCATAAAATAAGATATATCCTAAATTATATATTATTAACATTTTCCATATATATATATATTTCATACTTTATGACACATTATATCATACAATAAAATACCTCATGGACTTTGGGAACATTCCTTTCACCCAAAATGCTCAAAAGTTATATATAATCTTAACTCTATCTGAATGATGTGTCTAGACCATGAGACATATTTATTTAAAAATATCATCATATAATTATATGTTCTCATTATAGAGAAGAAAAAAATAAGCCTTTGATGGGGAATATATTATATGGAAATTATAGTAGTAATGTTATAAGGAAGATATATCACTAATTGAAAAGAATAATTATAATTATTTTTTAGTAATTGAAATTAAAAATCTATTTGGATGAAACTCCAATTATACTTTTCTTACAAGATTAAAAGCGCATCTTTGTTAAACTCAACTATGAAAAAAATCATAAACATTACTCACCAACCATGGTTAACATAACCCAATGTTTATTAAAAAAATGTATCAAAATTTATATTTTCATTTGGAAATGATCTTCTTAGCCTCAAGTAATGGGAATTCATTTTAAACATATAACAATAAGTATACTGATGACTATATGACATTCCATATTATATTCTTTTACAGATTTTCTAGATAATTAGTCTCTACTTAGTACCTCATGGGTCTACAATATATCATATATGAGACCTCCACTCAGGATAATTATATTATATATATAAAAAACCATAAAACTATATAATTATTACTAATTAGGGGAAAATATAATATATATATTAAGGGGAATTTTTTCATTTTACTATTACAGTATTACTTTCCACACACATGAATAATTAAAAAATGGATACTTATTTTATTATAAAGCAATGTTATATTTTATAGGCATTACATCCAATATATCATGTATCTAATACCCTGTGATTAAATGTTAACAATAATATTTTTATACATTAATGGTTTTGTCAATGTTTTTGCTACATTTTCCTTTAGAAAAAACCAATAGATATTTACATCTCGCCACTCAATGATCTCTCAACTGTGATGTTAATTAAAAAGGATGTGTTTTGTTATTTGGTGAGACTGGGGTGACTTAGAATGAGAAATATATCTATTTTTTCCAAAAAATGATCAAATTATTCCTTAATGAAAAGAATCACCACAATTTCAAAAATGAAATAATTAATCCTAATGGATTCCCTTAAAAAATTATACAATTATGTACTCTGATTCTATTATTGAAGCATCCCTTGTTTATTATTTGAGCACTTATAATCGGTAGATCCACCATTGTGAAAAAATAGAAACCCAATTAATATCGCATATCATATTTATTTGTTTGGAATACAAAATTAGTCTAATCCATTATAATGAGACTATTTTCAAAACTCCAATGAAAAGTAAAATATTCTTACTTCTTCTTAAGTTCTTATGGATATTCTTTAAACAAATATAGTTACTCTTAGTAATATTGGTTTGGTATATACTTGTTATGTTCTGACCATAAGCAACAATAGATTGATTATACAACATAGAATACATGAAATATCATATATAAAACTCAAAATTTATGTTAATATTCATTTATATCTATTTAGAAATGATCTTAAATCCCCTTTAGATTTATTCTGTGTAACATTGGTAAAAGCTCTATCTCTGTGTTCTCCATGATAAACTTCTATAGACTTACCAATATATGTATTTTGACATAACAAAAGAATTTTTTTGATCTATCCCTATAGATCTTCATTCCTATAATTTAGGTAACTAAACCCATTTCTTTCATTGAGAATCACATCCCCAACCACAAACTTATAGAATAAAATATTAGGGTATAATTTTCAATATGTAGTATGCTATCGTTATACAATAATTTTAATAACATAACATAACCACTAAGATACTTTTATACCCAAGAATAATATGAAACATTGATGAAACTAAACTCACTGATTGAATTATCAAACTGCATATTCCAACTCAATAAATCATACATTAATATGTAAATGCACTATAGAAAATTTCAATACATAGAATACTCATTTGAAAATTCAAAACCACTAATCTGTTTCAAATACACATCTGAGATTAAATTTCTCTCTAAGGAAAGTGGTTTTGAAATTAATTTGATATATAACAAAATTATATAGACTTTATTAGAAAACATTATCTAAATGATTTTTTTCATAACCACTAGAGAAATTATTTCTTCATAGTTAATATCATGACTATTTTTTTGAAACCCTTTACATCAAAGAATTTTTTTATAGGTAGATATTAAACCATACATATTAGATTTGTTATGGATAAATCACATTCACCGTATTGGTCATAACAAGTTATGTTCATTATCCATATTCTATACATAGTTCCTTATAAAAAGAGTCCAGATGAAATATCATGAAATTAAAGAATTTATTAGAATATGACCTATTAGTGTCCTCTTAGTAGATTATATGGTCATCATATAAGAACATTAATCCACCATCATTTCAAATTATAATTCTATATCTTTAAGGCTCCTCCTGAATCATATCATACTATATATATTCTTATGTATCCTTATTTGGATCTCATTATTTAACTCATTTTTGGAATTGGGAAATATTTCATCTAAAGAATATTCCTATTTGTTGGTCTTTACTTTATATTTGTCCCATTTCCATCCAAATGACACATTAATTTATGTTTTCCTTCTCAAGTAAAATAATATTTGTGTCTACAAAATTTTTTTCCTCGATAGGATTACAGAAATAATATTCCATTAGTTTTCTTTGGATAACCAACAAAAAATAATTAATTTGATTTCATACCAATTTTTTCTAATTCCAAACTAGATACATATACTTTAAAAAAATAATACAGATATAATAGAATATGGGATATATCCCAATTTATATCACATATGGTTCCTTTGTGATAGATTTATATGGAACATAAACAGGATTGAATACAAGAGTTCCCATAGAATATCCCTATAATAATATATGAAGTTAAAACAAAATTATTCTCATTAAAATCTTGACAAAAAAGGTATGACTCATCCCATCACATAAACAACTAAACTGTTGTGTTCCCGGAGGAATGAGTTTTGAAACAACTATAAAATCATGTAAATGGTTAGTAAATTCTTTTCTTATTTACACCACCATGATCATATTATATAATCTTAATATTTTTTCCCAATATATATTATGAACATCACTAATTCACAACATGATACCTAGGAACAGACAAATTAATTTTATTCTAAATATAATAATAGAAGTAGTGGATTCGTTCTGTATCTAGTAAGGAAACAGTTATAGAGTTTATTGAATTTTTTTTCCATAAAATAAGTTAATATTATTCTTGATATTTATTTTTTTATATTCAAATAAGAATAATGTAGTATAACATTGTATAACACCATAACATTACTGTAAAAATATATTTCATATTTTGAAACTAAATTATCTATAATCATGTGAATATACTGTTTGTTACCCTCCTTTAGTTATTTAATAATGAACAAGAGAGTTAAAAAATAACTAGATGCAGGGAATTTCATTGTTGAATATAATACAGATTATGAAAATAGTAAAGAATTTCATTATGGCATATATGTGAAAACTAAGGGAATAAGTGGGATTAATTCAAAATAAATATGATAGAAAAAATCTCCCATATTTTAAACAATTGGAATAAATAAAAATATTAGTAGTAGACATATTCAATTATAACATTTATATCATTAAGAGGGAATTACAGATAATCTCCTCATCTCACCACTAAAAGCTTAGTATTCCAGCAACATAGAATTTAGGGAAAAAATTAAAATGAACAAGAATCAAAATTTTCTATCTCAAACAAGAGATTTTTGGATCTTATCCCTCTTCAATGAATAGAAAATTATATATATAAAAATATGGTATTATTCAATCACATGTAAAATAATACTTTATATTCTTTGACTCTGTTCTGAATCACACTATGGGAATAGGTTGACAGGTGAGATTTCTCCACCCCAATATAATTATAATATTTGTTAAAACATTATTATTCCATGATCCCATGATTGGGAAGAACACATTTTCTAGAAGAATCAAATAAAATTTTAGTTTCTATATCATGGAATAATGACGTTTAAATGTTTCCTCAAAGGTGGAATTAAAAAATTAGTGGGCCTTGATATGGGTCGGGTAATAAAACTACAATATGTGGTCCAAAATGCATTTCACTGAGTATGATTTCTAGAAAACATATCCTCTATATAATTTTAAAAATATCATATAGTGATTTAGTTTACACTAGAGGAAATTAAATTATGGGCCAGATCATCATAGAGAATGCACATCTATATTATATAAACCATAATAAAAAAATTTGATAAATGAGTTCTATTTATAAGGGGAATATATTTTCTTATGTGGTGTAAATTTATGTTATGCATATTCCCATAATTGGTGAATTAACCTATACACTTTAAAATCTATGTTACGTTATAGATACAATTATCTTATATATCTCTCTGACTATAAATTATGTAAAATTTAAGTATCTTATTTGAAGTAAATTACACTTATGTGACTATCTAACATATATTAATTATCATAAATTATTGGAAATTTCACTTATGTTTATAAAAAAATTACCTTACAATAATACTAAATGCTTCCAAATTTCACTATTTTGATCAAAGAAAAAAATTTCATAGAATTTATAAATTTTTCATAAAAATCTGGGCTTTACCAAATTAATATAAGGGCATATAAAAAACATAAAACAATTAATGAACGTATTAAGAATTATTAATCTATATTAAAAAAGTATAATAATAAAATTAACTTCCTAGATTTTGTATTAATTATTGGGTGAAAATAAAAAGAAAAGATTTTTTATTAAATTTTGTCTCTCATAACTTCCCCACACATGAAAAATTCCAATCCAGAGAAGTAAAAATAGTTTTCTTATTGAAAAATAATTTTCCTACTTAAGGTTAATAAATAAATAATATAAAATTAATATTAATGATCCCACTATTTCATGAATTATCATTTTCATTGTAGGAATGAAATTCAAGGCCTCATTTCAATTCTCATCAGTGTTATTGTGTTAGGATATAAATGCAATGGATTATACTGCAATCAATATTATAATGTGGGGGAAATTCATGAAACATTACCCTAAAAGATCCATTTTGAAGGTTCATTTTTACCTTTCCATAATACTTTCTAAATTAAATTTATTTTTATCATCTACTCCTTTTTCATCCTTGTTCTTAATAACAAAAACTTTTACATCCCTTTGTCAATTTGAAATTTTTTATTTTTTTCATTCTTAATTGGTCAAAATCACTATGTATAGGATCTTTTTGAATTAATTCAACAAAAACTAGAACCAAATGATCCTATAATAGTATGTATCCCATGGGACTAATTTTAATATTCAATATATATAAGAAACACTTAGGAATCTGGATATCAGTTTTCTCTAACTCTTATTTGATAGCTAACACACACAACAACATGTCATTATATCGACATAAGAATATTTGAAGATGTGTTACAATCTAATACATTACTACAGTTTGATTTCATCATCCTAGTTCCCTTAATCTATGATTTTGGTCAACTATTTTATTTTTCATTTATAATTATTTTTAATGTTCAAAAGATATAATATCCATGAAATTAGTGTTGTGTTCAATTTCTAATCCCCAAACGCTCATAATCTTATAACCAAATAGATTATTCAAATCTAACATGGTATTAAAAATTTTCCAGGAAATATTTAGATTAGTGAAAAAAAATAAAATTTAAGGAAACATTATAAAAAATAAATAGTGATGTTTTTTAAACTAAATAAATAATATATATTAAAAAACAGTTAAATAGAAGAAAAACAAATAAAAAAATTTTATATATTAAGCTACTCTATACCTATCCCCACATACTTATCTTAGACACCATTCCAATTAATTATATAATTGATTTTTTCTTTTAGAAAATAAGAAATCAAAAAGAGTATCTAGAAAAATTTAGATTCTAGAGAATACCAAGGTTTTCGTTATTCAATGGAATTATGGATAATTTTTGGACTCCTTTTTTGGCTCCTTCCAAAAATCAGTATCATAATTATTTATTTTTTTGGAAATTCACATTGAAGATGTTTTTTGATTTTGATCCCTTGATCTCAATAGGAATAATTTTTATCCTTGAGGACAATAATTAATCTTTATATCCAATTTTATAATCTCTTTTTAGATGAGTCTTCTATGGAAACATCTAGCTTTCCCCTTGTACATTAGGGAATTCTTATAATATTCTCTTATCTTATCTTCTAATTCTATCATCTATAACTTTCCCTAATAGACTACATTCCCAAACTCTAGTTTAACATTATTAAAAATCCAGTAGGTTTTGTGTTCCAAATCAACCGGTTGGTCATAGTGATTTTCATAAAAAATTATAGAATGGGACATAAATAAGTGTATTATACAAGTATTCATTTATGACCCCATTTCATCATAAATTTTATTTCCCTGATATGTAATTTTTTGTTGCACTTTCTTCTCCAGAATCATTTTTTTCTTCTTGATGGATGCCTCGACCACGCCATTAGTTTTGTGTGGTGGGAAGAGGATATATTGTGGTGTACTCTAAACTTATTCATTAGGTATTCCATGTTCTTATTATAGAATTGTGAAATTTGGAAAATTAGTTTGGATCAAGGTAGTAAAAACCTATAAAAATAATTATTTTACAAACTCAACCATAGTTTTGAAATCATCAACACTCTTTGATTTTTATTTTGTACTATTTGAAACATTATCCACTACTAACAAAATATAGAAAAAAAGGTTCATAAGAAATTGTCCCATGAAATATCATCCCCATGTGTAAAATATTTCATAGAAACTATTTTTTGGTGGAATTTCATATCTTTTTATATTTTCCATAACTAAGATGGCAGTTTGTATATATTTTTAAAATACATTTGATTCATTAAAAAATCAAGGCCAAAATGTATGGAAATATAGAATCTTCATATTAGTTATTTTAGGCCCAAAATGGACTCCACACAAAAGAGTGTGGAAAATTATATGCACAAATTTAATTTAGTCTTCATGGATACATCTATTAATTACATGCTCACTACAAATATTCTATAAATATAGAACATCCCAAACATAAAATTTTAATTCATGATTTATATTAAGTTTTTTATGTTTGGAAAATAAGGTGGGTACCTTTAATGTTACTAATAAATCTAGTATATCATTATATGTTGTTTCTTGGGTGTATCATACAACTTTTCACCTATAAATAAGAAATCCATGTATAAGTTTGATGTTTGTTTAAGCTCAATAGTGTCCATAAATTTATTAATGTGTTGTACATCCACATTTTTACTACATTTATTATCCTTGATATCAATTTAATATTATTATAGTAGAAACACATATTTCACTAGCCTCATCATTACATTAGGCTCCTTAGTAAAATACCTAAGTGCTTTATGAATAAAGATAATACTTAGTTTACTTTCTCAAAAATATAATTAAAAATACTCTAAGAAAAATAAAATATAAAAAAACTATTTCACCATTGTTGTATAAATTTTTAATTGTATATTGGGTTTGTAAAGAATGTGATATCAATTTTGTTCTTTCAATAATCTTCTAGGAAATTAAAATGCATATCGCTCTATTTTAAGCATCACACAATATCTCTAATGGGTGTTCCTAGATTTTTTGTTCGAGTGTCGGAGTTGTGGTCAATATTTTTTCATTTTCAAAACATATCAACACGATTGGTCAAAAAACAAACTCATTTTATTTCATGGATATGTTACTTAGGGTAAATATATTTTTCTAAAGTTTTTAATAAATCATCTATAAAATATTATATTTCCTAAGAATGGAAAAATATGTCACATAGGGGTGAGGTAATGTAGTTTATTAATAACATCAATTTTTACATTTTTAACTTCAATAACATATTTAGAAATTACAGGTCCCAACATTTCTTTTTTCTTCCATGATATTATAATTTTCATTATTTGACTCTAATTTCTTCACAATTAATGTTTTATATTAAATTTGTAGAAACTAAAGGAAATTGGAACTTGAATGTACCCATAACATCCATCATGGAATCAATAGAAACCCTTCCCTGTAATATTTTCAAACATTTCATCTATAAAGGTCTTGTGTACATGGTATTTTTGAGTAAAGTAGAAAAATATTATTTAGTGAATAAATAATCTCCAAATATTGAACAATATTATGGGTATTAATTCAACACATTAATTTCATACAAGTGTGTATAAAATTTTATTTAGGGTAATTTTATTGTGAATCACCCATTGGGAGTCAATTATTTGGTAAATTCTTCCACCCCCTAACTGTTTTTCTACTTCCCTTTCCACTAATGTTGATTTGAGCTTTCTTTAAAGTTGTTTAGTTAGTTTAGTATCATTTTATTAAAAAATAATAATCATACATATGGTAGGGAAAATACAGATAAGGTGGAAATTTTTTCATCCTACTTCCCTTAAATTTTATTTTTTTTATTTTTGAGGAGTTGATAATCTTGTTTAGGTATTAGATTATTTAACAAATTTAAAGGTAGTTTCTCTTTTCATATTAAATAATAATATTTTATGTTTAATAGAATTAGTTTAAATTCTAGATCAGGGGGTCTTCTAGTTTTATTCTATATCAGTCCACCCCATGATGGAATTGTGAACATATAAAGAAGGACTGTCGGTGATGGTTTTGAGAAATTAATTAGAATAACCATCAAAAAAATAGCTTTAATAAACACTCATCATAGTTTCCAAAATTATCTCATTTTCAAAAAATAATAAATTTTTGAAATAATATTTTTAAATTTATTACAATAATAGTATTATGTCATAAAACACCTCATTTTCATCCTTTGTGAAAAATGAAAATAAATAATAGTTTAGAGTAAAAAATGATTACTCTTTGTGGGGTGTATTTCATTAAATCTAAAATGATACAATTTATAGTTTTTTGAATAGAAGACATCTAATGTATCACTTTACTAATAGTTATAATTTTTCTTGAATATTTGAGAAATTAACTACCAAAGATGATAAGGGAGTGAAATTTCTTTTCCTTAATATATATTCAGATTATAGAAATAAAAAGCGAACAGAAATCTTTATACAAGTTTGAAAACTTCTATGAGTAAACTTAAGAGTTAGGAAATGGTTTGGTTAGAAATTACCACATTATCTTATGTGGGATTGAGTGCTTCAATATATGGAGATGAATTATTTGAATATGAAATTACAATAATTAGTTATCCTAAATCACAGTGTATTGTAAAACTTAATCCCTCCTATAATGGAAGGGATAGTGAATGTACCTACACCTTCGAATTTCTGTGGGATTTTTCAGGTTACAAGTTTAGAATTTTTTTACCTAGACCTAACATTACTCTACATTGAAATATTATCCTCCTTTTTCAAATGTTGTTGAGGATTTTTTTATACGTATCAGTTTGGAAGATGGATTCTAGAAAAGGAAATTTGATCTCTATATTTTCGAATAATTTATAAATCACTTATTATTATGTGCCCTTATTGGTTCCCGTTGGGGAATTAGTCCTCATAGAGAAGGGTGGTTTTGTTTAGCTGAGTCCTCCATCAAATAATACCCTTATTATTTATTCAATGTTGGATTTTTATAGTGATTATTTATATTATATTTGTTATTAAAATTCCTATGGTTCAGTAGGATATCCACATCCATCACAATCATTAGATGGCAATTCCTTAGTACTTCCAAGTTCCTTAACAGTTATTAATGAATTATAATTTTAATTTACCTTATTTTAAGAAATTTAATGAGAAACAATCTTAACAAATTCATGATTATTATTCTCATTTATGAAATTAATAACATTTCTACACTTTCCTTGAAGCTCTTTGAGTATGAAACCATAAGGGTTGAGGGTCATTTTCTTAGTGGTGTGTAGTTTTATAAGTTCTTCTGACTATTACATCATGGTTTGTTCTTTATTTTCTCTTATTGGTAGATTGTAATGGGATTATTACTACCACTTATGAAGGGTGTGGGTTAGAAGGATGGTTGAAATCATTTACCAATAGGTTATGTTTTTTATTATTGATTCACTTCTCTAAATTGTGTGACGGAATACTGCATATATCCTCGAATATTTCCTAGTTTCTAGAGGTATTGTTTTAGGAACACATTATGAAAAAATTTAGTCCCTTGAACATAAGGATAGCTATTATTTTAGGGGTCCAGTGTAGAAAATATAGAAGTCCTAATGGGTTTTAGGGTGATTTTCCTATAATGATTTTAAATATAAATTTCTCACCAATGAGGTTATTTATTTTATTTTATTTCCATGAAATGGGGATATAAATATTTTTACCTTACGTACACTTCATGATATTGATGTTGTATCAAACTTTGATGAATTTTATGAGATCATGTCAAATAAATATTTTAAATTATGGGGGTTTTTCTATAAATTTTTATCAAAAGGAAGAATATATAAAATATACATCACTGTACATCAACCCTTGGATAATGAATAACAAGAAATAGTGATATTTGAATGTCTGATGTGGGTATGAGGTTATCCAATACTTAAATTTATCAAAAAACTCATATAGAGTTTATCCACCAGCTTAATTGACTCATTAATTTGTTTCATTATCCAAGTGATCCATGAGTATGAGAAGTATATATATTGGAATAAGATGTACAACCCATCCATTGTAATGAATTCCCTATATTGGATACTATATATTCATTCCTTGGATAATTCATTAAGTGATAAAGAAAAAACCTTCCAACTAACATAGGCTTTGAAATATCATCTAATATTGAAACTTATATAAAATAGAAAAATTGTAATAGATTTCAGTTATTGTCCTCAACTACTGATCGATGAAAATTTTACTAGAGTTGGATAATCCTAGTAATGAGTTCGGA
Source organism: Viscum album (assembly GCA_963277665.1). Classification (NCBI taxonomy): domain Eukaryota; kingdom Viridiplantae; phylum Streptophyta; class Magnoliopsida; order Santalales; family Viscaceae; genus Viscum; species Viscum album. Next base: position 1,773,794,036 of record OY728142.1, on the reverse strand, counting down.
TTCATGTTGATTATATGTTAGATGATATTGATGTTCAAGATTGAAATTGAGTGGATATATTCCCTAAAAATTCTATTTAATTGTCTTATGTCATTTTCAATGTTATTATACAATAAAGTCACTTAGGTAGAGGAATAATATTAGGAGGGTATAGTTTTTAATAGAATTGTAAAAAATTCCCTATCCTTGTTATTCAATGATTTTTAAAGTTACTGTTTTTTTTTCAGAATAGTTCATTATACCTTTGGATCAAAAGAAAGATAATAGATAAATTGGATCTGGTTAATTTTTGAAATCATTTTAGAAAAAAATTTAGTCAATAAACTTAGACTCCTGGGAAATAGAACAAGGTTTTTTAATAAAATATCATTAGGCCACTGGAAAATGAATTTTTGAACAATAAAAAATGAAGTAGCAGTAGAGTCAGGTGATATCTTGAGAATAATGTGATATAGATGTGTTCATTTTTTGATAAGTGTGATTATAATATTAATGATATATATTAGGCTGAATTAGTTTGTATTTTAAATCCATATTAGATTAAATTTGTTTAAACTCATATATCCTCTTAATTTTCCAATTATATAATAGTTTTATTTTTTCTCCCATTTTTTCACTAATCAAGAGAAAACTCTATTGGTTACCCTACTAGGTTTATTTTTGATTGATGAGGAGATTAGAATAGTCATTATATCTCGTTATCTCAATTTTCATGGTGATAAAAAACATATTACCTTTTCTTATTGATCACACTACCTATTATAACAACTGAGTGGATGTTCCAGGTGCCTTGTGTTTGAATAATTGCGGAAGATTGAGAATTAATTTGAAATTCTTATAATTTTGGAAATATAATATCATCTAAAAAATTTAAAATAAATTAAAATTTTAGAAGAAGATTGGTAAAATTAAAAACATTAATCTGTTAACTTGGATGTAAGGAAAAGCTATTTAGCTCTAACAATAATGGCTTGATCTTACACTACTAGAGAATTATAGAAGACAAAATTTAAAGTAAAAAGGAAAAATATTACCCCATCATGAAAAAGTTATTATGGGAACCTCTATCAATTTAGTGAATATTAGATTATTTATATAATAAGTGGAGGTTCTTTAGGTGATTTAAATTTCATTCCTCCCATTCTGAGCCTCTTCACAACTTATATCCATGGAAACAACATGATTTAAAATATTTATCCACCTAAACATCATTCCAATAATTTTCACAAAAAAATATAATTCCAAAATCCTAGTATCCTGATCTATACATGTTTTTAAGAGAGAATGAAAAACTTAATTTCTATATCATATATCAGGTAATTTGGGTTCTACCTCGAATGTGGACATGAAAAATTAGTGGGCCTTGATATGGTCCTAAAAGTGCTACTATTGTATGTAGATCAATATGAAATTGGAGATCATACCAAATTGAATAACATATCATCCATAAATAAATGAAATTTTAAAATGAGACTAATATCACATAGGAGAAAATTCTCTTTTGGGATAAGTTGTCTTAAGAAATGAAGATTTATCATATGCACTCCAAAATATTAAAATTTGCTAATTGAGTTTTATATATGGGGGGAGAATTATCTATTGAGATGTAAATTTCTCTTATGAAGCCATACCTCATAGATGAATTAACCTATACACTTTAAAATTTCTATTACATCATAAAAAAATATTCACACAATGATTATTGACTCTGAATTTTGGGAATGACAATTTTTATCTGAGAAGTAAATTTCTCTTACATTGCCACCTATAATAGGGGAAATATATTCTGTTCATTAAAATTCCTCTTACAAAGATGATAAATTTATCTTTTGTGATTTCCAATTTTCCCAAATTTCATGATTTTTAATTGAAAATATATTTTCACAGAATTTGAATAATTTTCATGATAAAATTTTCTTGATAATATCATTACAAGGTATTATAAAAACATAAAGATATTAGATAAATATATTAAAAAATTCTTCTCTATATTTATAAAATTATAAATATTTTTTTAATTACTATTATTTTGAATTAATAATGTGGTGAAAATAAAATGAAAAATATAATTTGGTTTTTAAAATTTTGGATCACGTCAATTAATTTTAAAATAGTTAAATTTATCAGTGTTTTTATATATCATTTTCATTAAAAAGAGATAACCAAATTGAGTAAAGTCATTAGTAAGTAAAAAAATACCAATACCCACCACTTTTTACAGTATAAATTTGTTCACATATATCACTATTTATGAGATGAAACAATCCACTATGCCTCCCACCTCCTCCACTAAAGAGTTCTATATTTATTTTTGTTAATAAAAAATATTGACAATAATAAACTAATTCATAATTGAATGTTTATATTAATCCATATTTATACAGTATTTGGACGTGTTTCATATTTATTTATCCAATATAATAAATCCTATGATAATTTTTATTAGACTCAATCATGGCCTTCTAATTTAAAATGTCATATATTAGATTATATATGAAAAAATTTATAAAAAATTCACTATTTTTTCTTGGTCATAAAAACATTCATTATTATATATAGAAAATTGATTTTTTAAAGAATTAATGAAAATTTCATCTTTTATTAACAAGATATGAATATTAAATTTCTATCTATGGTAGGAACATAAGAATGTCACTTTCATTCTAGATCAAAAACACAAGGTAGAAATAAGTCCTATGTTATGAAATCCAATGAAAAACTCTTTCCTCATTTACAGTATTTAAACCCACCACTTCTTTCATCAATTATAACATATTTCATTGTCTCTGATTTCTTTCATAAATGTGTGATTCACCTCGAATATCAAATAACTCTGAGAAAAAATTAGAGAAAATTATTTCTATCAAATTTAAATATATATAGAATAAAAATTATTTTTTTGAACACTTCCCAACCATAGAAACTAATATTGAATTAAATTATATGTAATGCCTCTAAGGGATCTAAATTTTTTAATTGTGATGGATTCCAAAATCTACAACAACAAAATTATATGGGTGATTATTTTTTATATATATATTTATAATGAAATTTAAATAAATGTACTACAATTAGAATGGTGAACAGTTGCATCATTACCATTAATGGGAAAGGATCCCATTTTACTATGATCTGATTCAACCTTAGTAATCATCCAAAATATTATCTATTTAGGTAGTCCACCATTTTAATCATGTCACATAAGATTCTTGGATAGAATATGGGAAAATCCTCCCAAGAAATCAAAGATATATATATATATATAACTCAATTGTATTACTCTACTATCCAATAACATTGGATTTCCCAACTATGGTTCACTAATTATTTATAGAGGTATTTAGTTAGTTAACACATAGGGTTATCCAATTAAAAAAATTACACAAAAAAGAGAGTCCATGGGAAACTAACTATTCCATGAAACTATGTGGTTTAATTATAATGGTTTTGAAATGTCTTTTCTTTGAAGGTAATATCACACATTGTATTTGACATGTTTTATTGGTCTCACCAATTCAATATAAATTACATTAATATTAAATTCATAACGGGTACATCTCTTTTAATATTTGTTATATATTATTTTTTACATATATATATTCAAGATTATAATTATTTAGTTTCTCAATATCTATTAATTCTTCCAAATCAAAATGTCTAAAACCATGATAGTGTATTACTCTTTACACAAGTAATTGTTAATGTTGCTAAAAAAATAAAACCCAAATATATTTACAAATATTTAAATATATCCTTTGAATATGGTACATGAATCATATTCATGTAAATGTTTAGAATTATAAGAAATCAATAATCTCTACAAGTGTAAGTATGTATTAGGTGTTATCCAACACCGACTTTTGTAGATAATGAGTAATCCTCTAATATTCTATGTACCCCAATCGAATTTTCCTTTACATAGTGAAACCAAAACAAAAAAAATATTCAAAATAGATAAATGTTAAAACATATATTGGCATGACTAGTACGTAACAAATAGTATAATATTTTTTAAGAAACATTTTAAATAATCACCATCCTTTAATTTTTATTCAAAATACATAATCAAGAATCAAAATCTAGGGTATATGAAAGTAGTGTATCCCATTAGTATCTCCCTAAATAAGAGATTCAATAAAATTAGGGAGACAAACATAATTATAAAATATAGAAACATATCTTTGATAACTACCAAGGACTCTAAAACAACAATGAAATTATTAACTTATATTTTAGTGTGTAGAAATGATATATCCTTGAAGAAAAATTTAATAATTATTTATAGTATAAGTGATAAACCGTAATGAATATGTTTGGTTAGCAAGACTCCATTGAACTAGAATGTATTGGAATGAGAAAAAGGATATTTAAAGGGTCTTCATAGTACATAACTAGATACTATGGTGAATTTTCCTAACTTTTATAGTAAGGGAAGAACTTGACCCCGATTTAGTTGCATATAAAACAATAATTTCTAATATTTGATTGTGGACTGATCCCCTCCTTCCAAGGTACTGCTGTGGTATTATAAATTTAAAATATTTAACTTATAATAACCAATTTTCACATAGTATAATTGAAAAGGATTCAATGTGGGTACTTCGGGCCTATGTTGATAATGTTATTTTTTTAAAATTTTGTTATTGACCTTGACATACAATATTATATAATGATATCCTCAAATCAATTTTAGACTACCAGAGACCGTCCTCAAACACTAATATAGTGACGTGATGATTTTTTTTGTTATATTGGTTTCACAATGGATCCTGACATAACTAAAAATCAATTTTTTCGGTGATTTAGTTCTATGATCCGCACTAGTACCATATACCTTTTCAACTCCCTTTCTATTTCAGTGATTTGATATCAATAAAGAACATGATAGTGTCGAACATATTTTTAATGATCTTTATGTTTTTTGATCACATAATGAACCAAAAAATATTAATGGGTTTAATTCCATTTTAGTTTTTAATAATAATGATAACTGTGGAAAACTCAAAGTCATTTCTAATATCATGTTGAATAAAACCATGACCCAAAAATTTGATAACCATAACATAGATCTACATAAAAATGATACTCAATATTAATTTTAGAATAAAAACCTAAAATTTTTACTAAATAAAAAATATTTCATGAAAAAATCAGAGTATGTAATTGTGATCTACCACACCTTAGTTTCATGTAGACACTGAAATAGTCCTGTGAGCATTTTATAGTTTCTAGGAAGAATTATTTTTGTTTTTTCAATAATAAACTCTATCTTATAAAATCATACCTAGTATATTATTTTTAATGTCACATACATGACTTCTTTTAAATGTATTTTTAATTTATTTTCCATTCATTCTTTGTTTTGGATGTTTTCCATTCGCTTCTGGAGGAAAGGGTGAGTTTTCATGATTTGGGCCAAATCAAGAGCCCATTTCAAAATTTAAAAACCAATTTTGATTATTTTATAACTATTTCATTTTTAAATATTTTCACCCATTCCGCTTCCAAAGTATCCTCCACTGACCTCTTAACACCAAAAATGAAATTTGTACCCCATAAGAATCCATAACATTGGGGTATTTGGGTTTTTATTTAAGAATTGGACCAAACCGAAAGCCCATTTTACTATTTTATATTGTTTCCTTAATTTTTTAATATCATATTCATTATAATGAAATTTTTGGTGATTGAACCTCCTTTTAGACCCTAAGAAGCCCAGGCGCGCTCCCATTGCCTTTCTCTACTACTTGGAGCTCTTTTAAATCTCTAATTAGGGTAGAACTTCATAGGGTGTCTCAAATCGTCCAAAATTGAAGAGGTAATTTCATCCCTTTTTAACTCTCTCAATTATTACTCTTTTCCCTAGATTCAAGTTCCTAAATGACTTCATAATTGTTTTTCAAACAAACCCGGAATTTTGGATGTTTTAAATTTCAGAAACTATTTTTTAGAGTGATTACTTCAAGATACCTCAAGTAAGTGAGTCCATTTCTTTCCTCTTTAAAATTGCTTAGGGTTTCATTTGTTTTTATTCGGGTTTATTCCCTCTTACTCGAATTAAAAAATAACCAAGGGGTAGGGTTTCGAACCTATGGTTTATCCATGGGTTTTTTTCAATTATTGTGGTTTTAGGTTTGTTCTAGGTCTTTTTTGGGGCGGCGGTGGTGAAAATTAATTTTCGCACAGTGATTCATGGGTTTTACTTAATTTGGTTGGTGATTCCATTAAGAATGAAATTGTTTTGACTCATCATGTTGTGTTCATTGTATTTTCAAGTTTATTGCAGTTTAATTTTTCTTAAAAAATTGGTTTTAGTTGCATTTATAAAGAAAATTAATTTTAAGTTCCATTTTTTGGTGAAATTGGGCGGTCATCATACAAAACTTTTTTTAGTTCATTTGGGGCTGACCAATAATTTCATAGTGGATTTTATTGAACTATATTAGGACATAAAATCATGTTTTGAATGTTTATTCTTTTTTTTCTGTTAATGTTTGTTTAAATGGTGTTTGGGAAGCAAATGGTCTTTATGTGCCCTGTGTTTGTGAAAATGGGGGTTTTTAAAAGATATAACTTCTTCGTTCACATGGGGCTACCCCAACACTAAATTATTGGTTTAATTAAAGGTTATTGAGCTACCATTTTGTTTTGGTGACTTAAAAGTGAGCAAATAGTGTGAAAAGTGGATATTTCAAAGAGATTTGGGTGCAAAACAATGGGATATTTTGAGATGTTGTTTTATTGAAAATCAAAATGTTTTATTGTGTGTTTTAAATGGTATAAAGTGTGTATAGATACTTAATTGTTTGTTTATGACCAGTAGTGGTGTTTTATATGCAAAAGTATGTGTTTTTTTTTTCTGAAATTGTTTGAGTACAAAAAGGGGAATCCCATGTACTTAGGTTGGCGGATATATACTAGTACGGCTAGTGAACCAGATGGGTTGTGTCCCTATTTCACTGAGAAAATGGATAACTAAAACTTTAACTAAATTATGTGGATGATATTTGGGGACCACTAGGTTATGGTTATGTTCCCTAATAGTGGCTTGTTCCAAAGAAATGATTGTTATTTGGATACTTTACACAGAGTTACGAGGTACATAGGGCCCAAGACTATCTAGTTGCCTAGGGGTGTTCCCAGTGTTGGTGCTCATTGGATTTGTGGTATTTACCCTTGTATTGGGGTGTTTCTGGTAGTAAATTACAGTAGCTAACATGTCTATTTAGATGTGTTAGCATTATGAAAATTTTAGCTTGAATCCTATATCCAATTGAATGTTTTGTTTCTTGAATTTTATCACCTTTTTTCTTTGAGTATTAAAATTTATTTCTTTTCACATTGTATTGCATGATATTTGGAATCATTGGGTGGTATCCTATTTGGATTAGTATCACACCCTACTTACACCTTTTGGTGTAATTAGACTTCGTTATTTTTGTTGTCGCAGGTTGGGTACAACTTTTTTAGTACTAGTGGTTCCGGTTTCTAGCAGGTCCCTGGTGGTGAAGTCTTGGGGAGATTGCTTAAGGGTGGTGCCCCATGCCAGGAGGGTTATTGGCATATTTCCTTTTGTTTTTTATCATTTTTATATTCTTATTGAGTTTTTTGAAAATACGTAATTCAGTTCTGATTTTTTGTAAAAGATTGTTTGGTTTGAAAAATCCAGATTCGTTTTATTGGTTTCTTTTGTTGTTTTATGTTTATAAACTTGGGTAAATCATTCCCAATTATCATTTTATGATACCTGGGCACTTGTTCTAGCCCATGGGGATTGGGAATGTCCTTTGGGCTTTGTCACGGGTAGGGTTTGGTGCTAGTTTTGGTGGCGACCATATTCGGTTCATGTTAAATGGTATCAGAGTATGTTCGTTCTCTTTGGGACGCGTTATTTTTATGAATAGTCAGGATAGTCAAGAGTTAGGATAGCCGGGACTTGGAATTCTAGTTATGAGTAATGTGGCTGATCACCACACCTCATGATGGGATTCAAGTCTCTAGGGGATGTCAGTATTTATACTGGTCCTTTTGGTTTCTTGGATTGATGATGATTAGGGGAAATGAAAAGAGAGTTGGGTTACTAGTCTCGTTGAGGTCGCAGGGTCTGGAAATCCATGTGGAACCGGGGATATTTACCAAGAAAACTCTCTCTAATGGTGAAGTGATTGGAATATGGCTTCCAACTATATGTCCATGTCACCCACTAAATCTAGTTTCCTCTCAAATTGTCTTGTATTCTATAGTTTTTAAATCTTAGATCTTTGGTTTTAAAGTGACTTGGTTTTAAGAAGCATAATGTTTTTTTGAAATGATTATCCAATTAAGAGTGAATGGTTAGATTTTTTCAAATGTAGAACTGAATTTTCAAAATTGTATTGGAATGGAAAATAGTGTGTCTGCACCTCTTTTGAAAGCATAAACTATGTCAATGTTTGTATTGAAAAGGTGTTTCCAATAGTGTTTTCTAAACTATTGAAAGGTGTTTTAATGGGATGTGATGTTTTGAAATAAATGTGTATGAATTGAAAGTGATTTTTCATTTAAATTATTGTTCCTTTCTAAAAATCTTGTTAAGATGTAATTTGTGTTTGATTTTGCGGTTAGAGGTTTTGAGAAAAATGAGGTATTGGTAGACTATTTTGGTTTTGAAAAGTGGAAAGAATTTTTTTTATTTTAACCATTGGTATTTCCATGAGAGACCACATTAATGGGGTTATATGGGATGATGTATGGTTAATGGAATGGAAGGGTAAATTCTGGGATGGATATGAGGAGGGTGCCCATTATGGCATAGAAACATCCATGTGTAAGGCCCATGGGGTACCATTGGTAGATACGCTAACCACTGAATCATTTATTTTACAAAAGATGATATTAAATGAGAAACATGGTGTATATTTGACTTGTTTGGGATGGTGTTTATTATGTTTTTTTTAAATGATGATATCTTGGGATATTTTGAGTCCAAGAACCCCTCCTATTTGTATTTTGTTTTGGGTTTCTGTTTGGTCAGTAAGTTGTGTTGATGGGACGGTTAGTGGTCTCTTTAGAGAAATGTTTTCAGATGCCTTTATAGTGTTTCCTTTCATGTGTTTGGATCTGGTTTGTGGTATATCTTGACCAATGGACCATCTTGGTTGGGTCCTTTTGTTTAATCTTTGGATAAGGTACACCCCATTAAGGGTTAGTACACAAATGAAGTGCAACCCGGATTGTTTCTCCATTTGAAGACCCTCCAGTTGATCAATATAAGGAATATTTTTCTTGAGATTTTTAGATTGAGTCTACACCCTTTCCTTTCCTGGTTCTGTGTATCCTCTTGTAGTGTAAGAATTACCATGGAATGTTGAATGAGACCTTAGCTTATTATGTTTCCGGATTTTCCGAAGGTGGAAGTGGTCTAGGGTTATTAGCATGGATGATTATCTGGATGGTATCTAAGAGGTCCTCTCGGTCCATCGCAGTCTCTTAGAAGAAGGAGTTCACAATAATCTACCAGTGTGGTAAATCTGTTAACGAGATAATATTGTGGCCACTTTCTATAATTGTTTGTTGTTTGGGGATATTGTATAAGCTCCCACTCTATGAATTGTTTATATCAGTCACGATGGTCATGTTCGGTGAAGCCTTGTGATTTTGTGCACTCGATTGACTTTAAAGGTGAAAGTCGTGCAAGCCTATGAGAGTCTCTTTATGTTGGGAGAATGTATCCCTTTGAAATACATCAAAATCATCCATTTTAGAGGAAGGTGAATATAGGTGTTATTTACTTGAATAGTTTCTCACTTGAATAAATAAGGTGTTATGTGTGTTCATTTTCTAATCCCTTGTTTCAGTGAAATATCGAGTCAGGGTAAAGTGAGTTTGAAATGTGTTATGTCTTGGAAATATTATCGGGGAATTCTGTATAGTTTTTTGTGGAACTGAAAGAAGAATTTTCATTTAGGAGGGTTTCCAAATCCTAACTGTGAGGTCGAATGTGCTTCAATCATTTGAGCTCTATCCATAGGTCTCGGAGATAAGCGGACTCGTAGTTAGGGGAAATCCCAGTGTTTTTTAAACCCATGTACAATGTCTTATACTCAGTATGAAAGATAGTAAGAGTTTAAACATCTAGTGTCATAATATTTCTTCTGTCTATCACATTCGGTGGAAATAGGTTGAGGGCCTTGTACCCATGTCATCACCTAATGTAATTCCCTCCCCCTTTGGTTTCCATATAGTCATTAGAGAATGGTTGGAAATTTGGATAGACGTTCTGAGCACATAGTTTGTGTATGATTAGTGATAGTTAATATCTGGTGTGGCCAATTCTAGAATGGTTCTATTATGTTCATTTCCATTATTCTCAGCCATTGGTTCTTGTTTTAGTTTGCATTTAGATGTGTTTCCAATTTCAGTGTTTCCAAAATGGGGGAGTTCTCTTGTTGGGTAAATGTCGACACTTCCCATGGATCGAGATTGCCTAATTCGAGCCCTAATGCTTCGTTCAATCATGGGGTCTAGATCAAAGAGATCCTCAGGTTGGGACCGTGTCATAAATCATATAAAAATAGAGAAATGAAGAAGAAGAATAGACCACAATATCATGAGAATGGAGTTCAATTGATGGTCTAAAAAATTAAGAAGAAGAAGAAGAAGAAGAGAAAAATGAATCAACATTGAGAAAGGTGAAAGAAGAAAGTGAGAAGAGGAAGAAGAGAATGAAATAAAAAACAAATACCTCTAATTGATTGAGAAAACTATTTCCTCATCGGCAACGGTGCCAAATTTGAAAGGGGCTGTCGTGGGCGCTTTCAAATGATATTGTTTCTTTACTAAGTGAAGCACAGTGGATGACCTAGGTCGTTCTCTTGAGGATGAATTAGTTTAACAACCCTTAGAAGGCTTGAAGAAACCAACAAAAAGAAACAAAATGATAAAATATGGGGGTGGTTTGATTGAAATACTTTTAGAACACGAAACAAAACAATCAAGGAAATCAAGGTGTAAAAGACAATCACGAACACTGTTTCTCTAAAAGCACTACTATGAGAAGTCATAGCCAATCTAATCTACCCCTTCAACATTATTTAATAATTATCCCATATGATTATAATTCATTAAAATGTCACCCCCTAACCTTGTCAACCCCCGAACCCTACGGAATTTGACACAACCACATGTATTTGAAGAAATGAGCACTAGGATGTCTTTGAGGCTTCCAATCGCAGTACCCCACTTTGATTGTGGTCCAAATCCAACTTATGATCAATGGTCAATTAGGGAAGAACCTCCTCTCTATAGTTGAGAATTAATTAAGTTTAGGGATGAGATTTGAACCCAAAATTTCTATCCTAAGTTGATTAGATATTACAATTGAATTTCGTCTCTCTCGATTCACACAGGACCGACCTCGCGGTCAGATGCAAGTCGAGTGAGTTCCTTACAACTTAAATCTCAATTAATTGATCACAAATTATGAATTACAGTATGTTCATGGATTCAAAATGTATAAATTAAGGGTGTAGGGATTATATCGACTACGAACGAAACTACTCTTCCATGGTTGGAATTTTCATTGTGGAGACCTTTTGTATAAGCAACAGATTGAAAGGGAAATACCCAATCTTGTATCCACTCTAAGATTCTAGAACCAAGAATAAAAAAAAGATAGTAAAAGAATAAAAAATAATATTTATTGATGAAAAGGACAAGTTACAAGCATGAAAACAATGAAACACAAGTGGAGGTTGGAGAGGAGAGTCTTCTTGGAAGAGATCCTTGCACAAAGCCTCACTTATTCCAAGGGGTTAGAGGAGTTCCTAGGAAACCAACTCTCGGATACACCTTGCCCAAGCTCCGAACCAGCCTCCCAAAGAGTGAAAATGTCCTTTAAATAGAGTTGGGGAGTGCTAGGGTTACAAATGGTTTCAAGTGTGAGTATGGAAATTCGGGAAAATATTTTAATCCAAGTTGCACCACCTGTTTGACCTCAAATCGCGCGATCCAGCTGCTCTTCCAGAAGAAGTATTTGCGAGAATTTTTGTCTTCTATATGATCTCCAAATTTGGGCCACATCCAAAAACGGATAAGAAGGTTATGTCCCAAATACAGAAGAACTATCCAGCCCAGCGAGTCCAGTCCAGCGTTGTCTTCATGGCCCATTTACTCCAAGTAAACCCACGATCTAGCTCCAATGGCCTGAATTAAAGTTGTATAAAATTTAGTGAGTCATTTGGTCACAAAATATTAAGTTCCAATTCAGGGAATAAAAATATTTATTCATAATATACCACAGTGCACTTTAAAAGGGTAAAACTGGAATTTTCATCAAATTTTCAATTGAGTGATCTAATCCCAAATATTCCATAATTGATCATATATAACCCAATATGAGGGAAGTTTGTCATTTATTATCAATAAAATATTCAATAAAAATTCTTTTTATCAATTAGTAGTGACCATTTTCCAGGAATCCATGTGAAAAGAATTATCTTTACAATTTGTGTAGAATTTCACAAACCGTGCAAACTGACCATACACCCTCCCCAAATCTTAAAAAAATTGGGTCTTTCTGTGTCGGGCCATGCTGGTCGGTTAAGATGGTTAGTCCTTATAGTGGGGAGACCCACTATTATTATCATGTACATTCCTTCGTAAAAAATTAATGGAATTATACCATTTTTACTAGGGAGTTCATTCAGGCCTCCCTCTATTAGTTTCTTGATTCTGTCTCGGAAAATAATATAGGTTACCTCTTATAGTGGGGTGCTTATTTGTGTCCCCCCATACCAATGACTCAGATTTATCCATGGTCTTGGCTTGGTGGTAGGTAGTCTGGTTCAGAACTTTCTGGATACCATCATTTTACTTGAGTAAACATTGGGATTGGAGAGCTCCCAATGGTTTAGTTAATGTAAGGTAAGTGTAACCTTGTTCGAAGTTGTTGTTCATTTGGGTGAATTGCTTGAGTCTTGTTCGGATAGTGTTTGAGGAGTTTTATTTTGGGATAAAGAATGAATGTGATTGATCATTTCAGGAAAGTGTTTTAAGTTTGGGTTGTGAGATTAATCATTCCTTAATTGATCACTGGAGGTGTTTTGGCCTTTGGGGGCAAATCTTGGAAAAAATTTACTTCTTGGTTTATCGGTTTGGTTTGTTTTTTGTATTTTTACTTACTGTGGCTTTTCGGGGATGTAAAGTTTTATGATGGGTAGAATTTTCACATCCATGAATTATTTTAAATGTATTTTTCATTTAATTTCCATTCTTTCTTTGTTTTGGAGGTTTTCCATTCATTTCTGGAGGAAATGGTGAGTTTTTATGATTTGGGCCAAATTGAGAGCCCATTTCTAGATTTAAAAACCGATTTTGATTATTTTATAAATATTTTATTTTTAAATATTTTTCACCCATTCCACTTAAAAAATATCCTACACTATCCTTTTAACACCAATAACGAAATTTGGACCCCATAGGAATCCATAAAATTGGGGTATTTGGGTTTTTATTTAAGAATTGGGCCAACCTGAAAACCCATTTTCCTGTTTTAAATTATTTCTTTAATATTTTAATATATTTTTCATTATAATTGATTTTTCAGTGATTCAACCTCCCTTTAGACCCTATGAATCCCAGGCACGCTTCCATTGCCTTTCTCCCATCCATGGAGCTCTATGAAATCAAGAATTAGGGAAGAACTTCATAGGGTGTCTCAAATCGTCCATAATTGAAGAGGTAAATTCATCCCTTATTAACTCTCTCAATTATTACTCTTTTCCGTCCATTCTTGTTCCTAAACGACCTCCCAAATCTTTTTAGAACAATACCTAAATTTTGGATTTTTTCAATTTCTTCTACTGTTGTTTTTGAGTGATTACTTAAAGATACCTCAAGTAAGTGAGTCCATTTCTTTCCTCTTTCAAATTGATTAGGGTTTCATTTGTTTTTATTAGGGTTTATTCCCTCTTCCTTGAAATACCAAATGACCAAGATGTAGGGGTTCAAACCTAAAGTTTAACCATGGGTTTTCATTTTCTATTCTTGTGGTTTTAGGTTTGTTCTAGGTATTTATTGGTGCAACGGTGGTGCGAACTAATTTTCGCACGGTGATTCATGGGTTTTCCTTAATTTGGTAGGTGATTACATTTAGAATGAAATTTTTGTGACTCAGATTGCTGTGTTCATTGTATTTTAATATTTATTTCAGTTTAATGTTTCTGAAAAAATTAGTTTTAGTTTCATTTATAAAGCAAATGAATTTTAAGATCCAATTTTTGGTGAAATTGGGTGGTCTTCATACAAATCTTTTATTAGTTCGTTTGGGGGTGAACAATAATTACTTAAGGGATTTTATTTAACTGTATTAGGACATAAAATCATGTTTTGAATGTTTAATCTTTTTTTTGCTGTGAGTGTTTCTTTAAATTGTGTTTGAGAAGAAAATGGGCTTTAAGTGCCAGGTTTTTGTGGAAATGGGGGGCTTTAAAAGATATAACTTCTTGGTTCACATGGGGCTACCCCAAAACTGAATTGTTATTTTAATTAAAGGTTATTGAACAACCATTTTCTTTTGGTGACTTAAAAGTGTGCAAATAGTGGGCAATGTGTATATTTCAATGATCTTTGGGTGCAAAATAATGGGATATTTTGAGAGATTGTTTTATTGAAAATAAAAATGTTTTTTTGTGTGTTTTAAATCGTATAAAGTGTGTATAGGTACTCTATTGTTTTTTTGTGACAATTAGTGGTGTTTTATAAGCAAAACGACGTGTTTTTTTTGATTAAATTGTTTTATCACAAAAAGGGGAAATCCTGGGTACTTAGGTGGGCAGATATGTACTAGTACGGCTAGTGAACCGGATGGGTTGTGTCTCTGTTTCACTGAGAAAATGGATAACTATAACTCTAACTAAACTATGTGGATGATATTTGGGGACCACTAGGTTATGGGTATGTTCCGTATTAGTGGCTCATGCATGGGAATTGATTGTGACTTGGATACTTTACACCGAGGTATGAGGTACATATGGCCTAAGACTAGCTAGTTGCATAGGGGAGTTCTCGGTTTTGGTGCTCATTGGATTTGTGGTATTTACCCTTGTATTGGGGTGTTTTTGGTAGTACATTACAATATCTAACATGTCTATTTAAATGTGTGAGCATTCTGAAAATTTTATCTTGAATCCTGTATCTAATTGAAAGTTTCATTTCTTGAATTTTATCAATGCTTTTCTTTCCATATTAAAATTTCCTGCTTTTCACATTGTATTGCATGCTCTTTGGAATCATTGGGAGGTATCCTATTGAGATTAGGCTCACACCCTACTTACACCTTTGGTTTTTAGTAGACTTGGTTATTTTTCTTGTAGAGATGGCATAAGGGTGGTGCCCCTTGCCATGAGGGTTCTTGGGCTGTTTCCTTTTGGTTTTTTATCATTGTCATAGTCTTATTGTGTTGTTTTAAAATATGTAATTTAGTTCTGATTTTTTGTAAAATATTGCTTGGTTTGACAAATCCAGATTCGTTATATTGGGTTATTTTATTGTTTTATGTTTATAAACTCTGGTAAATCATTCCAAATTCTCATTTTATGATACCAGGGCACTTGTGCCTGCCCGTGGGGATCGGGAATTCCCTTCGGTCCTTGTCACATGCTGGGTTGGGTGTCTGTTTTGGTGGTGACCAGATTCGGTTCATGAAATTTACTACTTATTGGATTCATGAGATTTATTAATGTCCAATTGATGTTAATTAAAATATAAAACCCTTGAAAATATTTACTTTGACTGGAATGGATAAGGGGAAAAACCATAAATTTAATATACTTGACTCTACAATCGTTAAATCATCTATAAAAGTTATTTTGATCTAGTTCCCTTAATAATAACACATAGGTTATTACCTCTAATATAATGAACAATTGAATAGAATCAATTATTGATTCTTAATTTCCCATTATATTAAAATATGTGCTATAAAAACCTCCTGAGAGTAAAATGGGGGGAATATTGAATGAGAGAGTTTCCACCCAAAAATCTAATTCCATTATCTAGAATGAATTCAAAAAATCATCATGTTATAAGACTACTTCTATGAATAAATAAACCTATTAATGTTTTTATGTTTAAAAATGTTTGAAATAGATCACCAATAGTATTCATGATCTATAATTACTTACAAAAATAACACAATTTTTTTGTTAAACTATATTATAATTAATAAAATTCCTACACATCATTGTTTTATTTATAAATAACTAAAAAATATGTGACAATTATAATGAGAGGGTCATTAAAATGATATCATATATTATTTAATGTCATATAAATGTCTATTATAGGATCATAACATAGTTACTTTGAGTATGTCATGGTCAGTGATTTAGTTTACATCTCGACCCAAATGCAACAAACGTTATTCTTTATATCAAATCACACCCTATCCTAATCCAAATACATCATATTATACATCATATACATCTCTTAGAAGAAGAATAATAAAAATTGGTGCTAAATTAACTTCATTAATTAATCTAATACCTTATATCACTTCACACTCTAACCAAATTCTTATATTATTAATTCCTTAATTTAAATGTAGAATACAATTTTCAAAAATCTAGAATGAGCAACTGATAATATACATTGAAACCTATAAAAAACATTTTTTAATTAGGTTCCTAGGATTTCTCTCTAGGAATTACTTATTTTACCATCTAATTCTTATCTATGATTCCCTTTTTGGAAACAACATGTCTCTAAATTTTAATTCATCAATATATAATTGAAATTTATAATTTTTTTAATATGAATTATTTTAATGATGAAATTTCCAAAGTAATCGCAAAGTGAAACCCATATTTTGAAGCCATATTTTCAAATATAAGGATGAAATATATTGATACAATTTGAAACATATCCAATTTATTCTATATAATTCAATATATTAATTTCAAAAACACAATAGTTTCATTAAAAACTTGAAATTTAGTGATAAAAAATCATGGTGGTTATATCTCCGTAAAAACAATTTTTTAGAATAATATCTTCCATTAACTTAACTGATGGCTCCCATATAGAAGTTTCATTGTGGAATAAACTAGTTACCTTTATATAGTGAAACTAATCATAGATTCATGGTAATATATATATTTGTTTTAGCAATACCATACATGGTTTTTATAAATAAATTTATAAGCAGAAGAAACCATCAACATTATTCAGAAGTTAACATCACCCCTACACTGTGTGACAGTAATATTAATATTTATACCTTATGAACAATATCATTTATCTATACTAATAAATTGAGTAATTTTTCTACTTCCATGAAATAAGATGGTAGAGAAAGAGGGATCATCCATTGTATTAGGGTAGTGGAATATGAAATGAATTTTCTTGAATGTAATAAAACATATCTATATTAAAAAATTTTGATATAAATAAACCAACATTTCAAGTTTATCTTGATCCATGATCATGGTTAATCCATGTATGAACCTACTAAAATAATAATATATAGATCCAAAATATCTATCCACTATATTTAACCTACTGTAATGAATTCTGTAATTAGCGCAATTTGTTTTGATAATTGCAAAAGTGTCTACATAGAGATCAATTTGACTATAAATTCATAAATGGGGATTGATTTCACTCAACCAATCCACCCCAATAATCAGATAATATTTTTTATATCATGCACAAAAAGTTTTGATTACATTTTTAGGATTATAATAATAATAGATAAATATTGATATCTAATCCTTAATCATTAGTTTTACATTGTATAGTATCAATTTTCTTAAAACACAGTATCAACTCCACTCGAAAACTAGAAATTGAAACCCTTTATCATTCCATTCACTGAATGGAGTATAAATTTTTAGTAAATAAGGTATCAACCCCAATTGAGAAAAAAAATCATGTAGATTTAATGAATATGATTCTAGATTATCAAATAATACTAAAAAATAATTGAATATATAATAATTTTGTCTCTCACAATGGGAGATCGTATATCTATATAAATTATTTCAAAAAATAATTTTGTGTTTTTTTTTTTAATTTTAAAGTCATTTTAATCTGAAATCTATAATGTTGATGTCAAAAATATTATTTTCGGTGTTGTTTTTTACAAAACCCATGCCGAAAAGATAGAAATTTTAGTTCTCATCATCAGTTCTTATAAAAAAACCATTACCAAAAATCAATGTGAGTTAATTTTCTATGTTGGTTTATATGGGAAACCAATGATGAAAAATCACATTAAAATATTTTTGGGGTCGGTTTACATAAAAACCTATTCCTAAGGTTAAAATTTATTTAGCAAAATTTCATTTACTACACCCCAAAAAAATATGAATCCCTGTAATATGAAACAAATCTTATAACAATCCAAAAACAAGAATCATGGAATAAAAATATATAAAAAGAAACATACCTTTGACAAGTTTACAAAAAAAAATATCTATGAATTTGTATTATTATTTTGAATTAAAAAAAACACAAGCCTACAATTTACAACTTGATCATTGTCGTTTGATGTTGACACATTTTTCTGATATAATTTTTTTCAAACACCTATTGTAATAAAATAACTTGTTTTTTAACCATAGTTATTTGGAAAAGGTAATTCTAAACATAGTCATTAAAATATACATACCTTAAATTGTAATCATACATAACAAATATTTTGAAAACAATTATAGAATATTGGAAAGTTCATAATTTGAATAAAACTGAACATCATTGAAGGTATGCATTAATATTAAATGATTTAAGATTAAAAAAATTGAATACCATGAATGAATATATAAAATTATTAGTATGAATAACGTTATCAAATTTTTGTAGTTACCATAGTTTTTATTGTCTCATATATAAACAATAAAACATAATAAACACATTCAACACTTTCTTGTTGATGATGGCTCGACAATTAAAAAACGTTAACTTCATAATAAACACACACACACACATATATATATCAAAAATCAAAAATATATACCTAGTATAAAAAATTATTACTGTTACCTTCACATATTGGATTTGATTTGGGATCTTTATAGACAAGTTGTTTTTGTTTTATATTTTCCAAAACCATATTTTTAATATATATTAACTAGTAATAAACCTCTATATTATAAGAATTAAACAAAATGAGGATATAAAACTTAAACAAACTTACTTCTCTAAAAGATATGAATTTTTTAAAAACATAACCTAATAAATAGGAAAACCAATATTAGATAAATTCACTTGGAAACAATACCCATAACATATAATGCCCCTACAATGCTAAAATTTAACAATTAATCACATTTTAATGAACATTAGTATATAATTGCCTATGTGTTCTTTTCCCACCAGAAATGGCATTAACCAACACCCAATATCTGTCTTTGATAATTTCTCACATAAATATTTTACTCTATCAGTAGTATTTAGAAATTGAACCACTGTTGAAATTAATTATGGATCTATGAAAACAAAAACATCTATAGAATCATTTTGAAAAAGTATCATGTTTATATACCTAAATAAAAAATCAATATAGTTGGTCAATTTAATGAATTTTTAGTTAAAAAATAAAAACTGAAATGTCATTTTACAAACCAACAAAAAACTACAACACAGACACATCGAGCTCTTCAAAATCCATTACTCAATGACATATATTTTTTATTACTAATGAATATTCACCTCCATATATATCGTCTGACATCAAAAAATAATATTAATTACCCATTGAAGAAGAAACCTAAGATAATCTTTGTATCAAATTTTATGTAAAATTAGTATCTTCAGTTGTTTGTTACAAACCTTTTTCTTCCATTGTCCAATTTCATTTTATTTTAGATACATCAATATAAGTCAACTTTCCTAAAAAATTATATTGAATTCTCAATCTGATGTAATTTATTTCTTAAAAACATTAATACATCATATGAAGGATAAATAACTGGGATAGATGAAAAAATAAAATAAAAAATGAACTGTAGAATCCCTAACTCTTGTAACCTCCTCATTAAGAAATTGTAGTAGAGTATTAGTATCTATAATATCATGAAATAATACTATAACCCGATCCATATACATATGATGGTGATGTAATGAATCCCCTAAATAATATATGAATATATTCATTAGAATATATACATAATGTTATCTAGTATACAACTCACATAATATGGCTGGGTCTTAGAGAGGAGGTGTAGGATCTGAGTAGGTAGGTTAGGAAGGTTGGTCCTTATAGGTGGGATGTACAGGCGGTACAGACTGTGGTAGTCTAGTTATTTTTTCAATCATATCCTACACATTTGATTGAATTTTATCACCCATGGACTATTTCATATCTTTCACCACAACTTTTAAGGATTTTATTCTTGGGTCTCTAGATTACTCACATTGAAAAATTTTGTTTTTCCTAATACTAACACCCCCAAATAAACTCTATTACGGCTGGGGTGTTTTGGATTTCCAAAAGTAGTGTCTAGGATGTCCATCATACACTCATGGATAAAATTTCACTATATGGATTTCTCCAGAAGTTTTTCCTAGAATGAATAATGAAAATGATATATTGTTGTTATTAATTTATAAAATAGAAAAAATCATAAAAAGAATCAAATATTTACATACAATACACTTAGCTACTTTCTGAGCTTCATCTATAAGATAATTTTCATTTTTTTCTTCCTTCTATTTTCTATTTTTCATGATGGTTGGGGGAGGATGTGGGACCAAAATATACCACATCAGAACCACTAGTATAATGATCTCTTAATGCATCAAACGTTTCCTCAATTATTTTGTTCTCCAATAAACGATACCCACTACGTGATAATGTGTGTGGGTATGCAATCTATAATTTGATGTCTTGATGGGATTTCCTGGTGGATCATTATATAAAATGTAAAATAACAAGTAAATAGGTAGATATATAAGAACTATTATAATATAAAATAATTAGCAAACCTAAAAGGCTTCATCATGTCAAATGGGAAAAAAATTTCTTCAACGTCACTTCATCTAAAAACTCATACTTGAGGCATGGTATTTAATTTTTTCTCTCTATAAAAACATAATTTTGTTTGAAATTTTTCTTGAAATCTCACCATTGAACCGCCGCTAAAGAAAGACATATTTTTTTAATTTCTTTTCTTATTAAAAATTTAAGGTCATCTGTATTTGAATAAAATAAATATAAGTCATTTAAAATATATAATATTTGAAAGATGATATAAAATATATCAACTGAGATAATATACCACTAATACCACCCAAAGATGATATTTTCCCATCTTGTAGACTATCTTCTAATTAGGATATAAGATGTTAATCCTGTAACGGGTCTGCGTGGTGATATAGCTGAAAATTGTATTACATTTGGGAAGATGCCTTATTGTTAAAAAAAAGTAATATTTAATCATGCATCCTCATGATCCTATGATAGTTGTGGTAAAGGTGTAATTCCACATTTAGAAACTCAAGAACTTGATGTCATAACAGTAAGATCAGAGGACTCCACCCCAGAAGTCTCATAAGTAGTCCTAATTTTTTTTAAAATATATTTTTTTCATAAATAAATATATTATTAGATTTTTAATAATTAAAAAAATAAAAATACTTATGTGCATTGTCCTCTATCTCTGTATCTATAACTTTCATTTGAATTTTAATGTTGAATCGAATTTCTATGTAGCTGAATATTATTAGAGAATTAAATAATTAGAAAACAGGAAAAGAGAAATATGTAAGTAAATAAAGTGGAATTGATTTGTATGTTTTTTTAAAAAATGGTATTATTATTCTTAACAAAATAAATATACATGTAAAACTATTAAATATAAACATTACATAGAAAATGATAGAAAATTTATAAATTTAAATATTAATGTTAGAAAATTTTTTCTTTTATGTGCAAATATAACCAAAATATAATAATTAACGTGGAATTATTTTAACCATAGCCATAAAATATAAAACATTTTCATAAAAAATAATATAAATAATCTAATATAAATAATCAAATATCCAATAGTTATTAAAGAATGTAGTTTTGACGCATATAAATTTCCAAATAAATATAATATAATATAAATACCAGATTAAATAAGATACAAATTTAGTGTTTTCCAATATCCCTTAAGCATGATCATTTCATATTTCTTGCACTATATCTACTTTTTAGTTATTGATATCTGGAAATCGTGTTATAGATGAAGAAGTATAATATAAACCAACAATATCAGCATCATCCTCATCCACGAAATGAATTCTTTTCCATTGGAAAATAATGGAATAGTAATCATTTTAGGGATCAATGACTTAAATACATTATTTTGATGTGTTTCCATGATAAATAGTTCCTCACTAAAATTATATCTCTTCAAATCAACTAGTATAAACCCATATTCTTCATATTTCACACCAATATTCCTTGAAACCCAATTAAACTTAAACACGATGACTCGAAGTTTAATATAATCAATATTCTATATGTCTTCATGAACTCAAAAATACGAGGTTGATGTATAAATTTGGTTTTTATCTTTTGCACTTGAAAAATGAAGTTCTTTTGTGAAGACCATGACACCAATAATTTAAACGGTACTGTAGTCATCCATCATTTTTTGGTATAATATGTACACATTAATATCAAAACTAGATAGTGTGATTATATTAAGATAATGTCCTCTGAACTATTTTGATGTTTCTTATGTAGACATATCCGTGATTAATTTTTATTTTAACCCCGAAACAAATGTCTGTTATGATCAATTATGAGCCTTTTTAATTTAATTTCTGATATCATTAAATTAATTCAGTAATATTTGATGATATATATATATATATGAACTAGGTCGGAGTTGCCCAAAATGTATATATTTTCATGCATCACTTCCTCACATTGAATAAACATTATATTTAATCCTCATATCCCTTTACCTTCGCTATCAACTGCCATATAGATGGATATCGGGAGACCAATATGCTCAAAATCATACAAATAATTAGTAGATAACTCAATTACCTCTTTTGATACATCTTTTTGAACAATGGAGGACTCTGAATGATAAGTATATTTGACATATCCCTTAAAAATTTTCATATAACTTTCTAAAGGATACATCCATTATAAATAAATAGGCTCACATATTATTATCTAACACACAAAAGGAATAAAAATATGAACCATTATATCAGAGAAATAGGTGGGAAATACATTTATAGATGATAAAGAATAAGAAAAATTTATTATACAATACATCTTAAAAATATCGATCAACAAATATAGTAAAAATGGATTTGAACAAAAATACATAACCTGATGATGTTATTCCTTATAACTATAGAGAATATTTCACGTAGTACGATTATATATTTTTTATCATAAACATATGAAAATCATGAGATTTCATACCTATTAATTTATAATCCTTTATTGATACCAAATTCTTTACATTTTAAGAATAACCATTAGGTACTTTTATACCATGAAGACATCGAAAAAATTCAAATCCTCAATCTTACATAATATGTGACAAGCCATAGGTAAATATGTTTTATTTCTTCTAATAATGGGAGCTAACCCTAAACATATTCTAGTTGATATCAAGTCCAATATAGTTCTCAGTCCATTTTTTTCCTTTCCTTTAATCTATAATAATTTTCCAATAAAACTTTCACATATATGTTTCTCGACATGCATGAAAACAATGTTTTGTTTTATCTCTAAAAATCACTAGTATGATAGTCTGAAATATTTTGCCCATTTAGTCTAGAATAAAATAATCTTTATTATATTCATAAAAATAATTAACACATGTCTCACATAGTAGATCAAAATCATCAATTAGTGGAGAAAGATACACATCAATATCATTTACCAGTTTTTCGGTCCAGAAGTAATCAAGCGTGTCATAACATATTTTTTATTCATACATATATGTGGGGAAAAGTTGTAAACTATGAAAAATTTATAATGGACAATGTTAACTACTTAGGATCTGATATATATTCATTCCATTAGTACAAAATTCCATTATGATATTTCTAATGTCACTTCCAAAATCATGAAATAGTTTATCAAATCTCTTCCACTAAGGTGAGTCAGTAGGGTGACATGTTTTACCATTATAAATGGGATCATCAGAATGCCATATTTACCATTTGCATTAATTCAATTTTGAAATAGATTATTCAAATGAGTAATTAATGGGAGGGAATTAATTTTTGGTTCCAAAGATTGTATCATAGTTGAATTATTAGAATAAAATGAATAAATTAATGGATGAAATTACTAGAAATTATAAAAATTGATGTTTCATGAGGTTAGCTTCTATTACACGATACTGAGTCAGATTTGATGTTTTCATTCATCTTATAGTGTGATTTACGACATGTAGGATAGTTTGATAAATAATCATATTCTTTCATATATAAAAAACAATCATTGTGGAAAGCTTTTATATTTTTATACCCCCATCCCTTTAGGAATAATATTGTTTTTCCTCATAATATGAATCTAGAAGATATTTTCCTTCTATAAGAAGCTCTTTCAAAAGCTTAAGTAAGTTAGACATTCTTTTATCACTCCACCCATTTCATTTTTTTCATACTAACTAATCTAAAAACTGCTGATAACAATGCATATTTACTACAACCTAGGAATAATGGTTTCTTTAAACCTCCATACAATTGTTTAATATTTGTGGTTTTCTCAATGGTTTCAACACCTATATCATGAATTAATTTTCAATACAATCTTCTACATTATTATGAAATGTGCTAAAAATTTTAGATGTTGAATTTGTAGTTATCTCACCATGACATATCCAATATATATAATTAATGATAAAACCATAGAAAATGACCTGATCCTTGACTTTCATGCAGTTTAACTTTATCATATTCAAACACTTCACAAATGTGCGGGAATGAAAATCTGTTTTTTGAATTTTTTGTTTAGTATATTACATGAAATCTTCAACTCCTTTTTCATATTCACTAGTGGTTCACAGTATTTTTATCCAATTACGATTCATTCAAGACATGATATCAAAATATAATCAGAAAATATATTAAAACATATAAAAATTTAAATATTTATATATATATAGATAAATTATAAACGTAAACACATTTAATAAAAATGATTAGTAATCATGGTATGGATCTTTAGTCAATATAAACAACAATTATCCACTTTCACTAAATTTTCATACAATTAATGAAAATAATGAAAACTCTTGTTATTCAATCCAAACTACTTTAGATCATATTAGAAAACAAAAATCTCTCATATTGGAAAAAATATACTAAAATCAATCATTAATTCAATGCTTAATTGTGTAACATTTTATGCATTTTTATCAATAAAAATGATTTTGAATTCAATAATTCATATCCATAACCCAAGAAATCCCTCAATCAAAACATTTTATGATTAAAGATGAGAAATGATTTGGAATGTTATTTATTATGAACACTCATATCTCTATATGAACATGTACACACGATGTATCTCCTATATTATATGAATACAAATATAATAAATTTATCCAAGACATTGAGACTAACTAATGGAAATGAAATATTTCTATCTAGTAATGAGAATATCATACATTCTTGAATCTCTCATTAGACATTCCAATTTAGATGAATATATCACATTTCAATCATATAGGAAGATATGTACATTGCATACCACTTATATTAAAATGGCCATGAACTTACTTAAACATTACTAAATTGTGGTCCCAAGTGTTTATACAAGAAGATAAATATTATATTGGATAAATGAATACAACATACAAATAATTAAAATAAGTTCTCATATAAATAAAAAAAGGTAAATAATTAATCTGGAAAATTAAAAAAAGCTAAAAAAATTTAGAGTTCCACAAAAAATGGATCTTTAATATATAATTCACCCCCTTGAATTAGTTTAATGAATAAACACTGCAAGATCTATTTTTTTTATAAAAAATGAACAATAAACAATAAAAATAAACACAAATAAAACTACAGTGGATTATCATTCCAAAAATTGTTTCCTTAGATAAAATAATTCCCAATATGATGGAACAATGAATAAGGAAGAATAATTGAGAACATAGATCATGAAAATCGAAGAAAAGAAACAAAAATGGCCATTGAGGATCATCGGTTTTCCTATAAAGTCACTATGAGTCGAGATAGTAGTTTCATAGAAAAAATTGAGGGTTTTGTAAGCCCATATTTTTTTAAAAGGTTTTTAGAGTCATTTTTTTAAAAAAATGATGTTATAGAGTCCCAATTAAAACATTTTAGTGTAATGTTTTAAAAAAATGTTTCCAAAAATCATTTTTAATAAAGTTTTTTGCATCATATTTTTTGGAAAAATGATAGTGAAATACTGATATATAAAAATATTCTCATCAGTTTATGTTAAAACTAATGATAAAAAGTCCATACAGTAACATTTTTCATCAGTTTATAAAATTTATCAGTTGGATTTAATTGGTTTTTTTAAACTCATATTTTATTGAAATAGTTTAACCTCTGATATCCACTTAATTTTCTTATTAAATCAATGATATTTTTTTCCGTCTATTTTTTCTCTAGTCAATATAAAACTCTATATAATACCCTCTAAGGGTTATTTGAAATTTAATATGAGAGATGAAAATCATCATATCCTCTTATCTTTCTTTCCATGGTGATAAGAAATATATTTTTGATGATGGAAGATCACATTACCTACTATCACAACTGGGAGGATGTTCTAGGTGCCATATGTGTTAGAACTTAGTGAAGATGGTGAATAAATTTAAAATTCCATGAATTTAAGAAACATACTATCATATAAAAAATTAAAATAAATAAAAATACAAATAGAAGGTGTGTAAAATTATAATTTTTAAATCATTAACATGTAAGTAATAGAAATGTATTATGCTCTTCCATTAATGGCTTTGTGTGCCACTTCCATAGAATTAGGGGTGAAAAAACTGAATATAAATATGAAAAATAATACCCCATAATGAACATGTGGTTGAAAGAAACTCTATCTATTCAGTTAGTTATGTCTTATTTATAAAATATGTTGAGGTTATTCAGGTTCTTTGAAAATCATTCGTCATATTATGAGCCACTTCACAAATTAATTCTATGGGAACAATAATATGATCAGTATTTATCTACCTCAAAATCATTAAATTCATTTTCAAAACAAAATTATACTTCTACAATATTAGATTCACGCTCTGTAAATGTTTTGGAAGACTGGCATGAATGTTTAATTGGTATATCATATAAAAGGGAAGTTTTGGTACTACCGCAAATGTGGATGTGAAAAATTAGTAGCCCTTGACGTGGTACTTACATTGCTATTTTAGTAAGTTAACAGAGTTTCGATTATTAATGTAACCATAGTGAATAACCTATCCACCATATATTCTTGATATTTTTAAAAAGTGACTAATCTCACATGGGATAAAATTATATTTTGGGATGAATTATCTTCCAAAATCATGATTTATCATATGAAGTCCGAAATATTAGAATTTGGGGAAGGATTTTAATTTATGTGGGTGGAATTATCTATTAAGATATAATTTTTTCTTATGATTCCATGCCTCATATATGAATTACCCTATACACATTAAAATTTATATTACATTATAGAAAAAAATTATAATACAAATATTCTTGACTCTATATTCTAGAAATGTAATTTTATATATCAGAAGTACAATTCTATTATGTGACCACATAAAAAAGGATAAATGTATTTTGTTCCAAAAAATTATCTTACGTGGATGATATATTTTCCTTTCTAAATTTTTAATTTTCCAAAATTTCATGATTTTTAATCGAAAAAATATTTTCATAATATATTCATAATTTTTATGAAAACATCTTTTTTGACAATATTAATCCATTGTAGTAAAAAAATTAATAATAGATATATAAATTAAGAATTTTTTCTCCA
This sequence comes from Viscum album, assembly GCA_963277665.1. Taxonomy (NCBI): domain Eukaryota; kingdom Viridiplantae; phylum Streptophyta; class Magnoliopsida; order Santalales; family Viscaceae; genus Viscum; species Viscum album. Next base: position 1,773,766,069 of record OY728142.1, on the reverse strand, counting down.
GATTTATAAAATTATGAATACTGTATTAATTATTAGGATTTTTAATTAATTATGTGGTAAAAATAAAATGAAAAATAGAATATTTGTTCTATAAAATTTCTGGCTCACGTCATTTAATTTTGAAATAATTAATTTTATAAAAGGTTTAAAACCCAATTTACATTAGGAAAAGATAAAAATATAGAGTAAATTTATCATTAAATTATAAAAAATTCGTATACCCACCACTTGTTAGAGTACTCATGGGCCCACATATATCACTTTGTATAAGAGGCAATAGTCCAGTAGCCCTCCCACCAATTCAACTAAATGGTGCAATTTTTAATTTTGTTACTAAAAGATATTAAAAATAATCAAATGATTAATAAATGAATTTTTATAATAATCCATATTTATATAGTGTTTTATGTGTTTCATATTATTGATTTCAAGATATCAATTGCAATGATAAGTGGAATTAGATTAGAACTTTAATGTCTAATTTTGAATGTTATATGTTAGATTATCCATGAATGAATATATAAACTATTCACAACATATCTAGGTCATAAAAACTTCCATTAATATATGCAGAAAAACAATTTATTTAAGTATTACTGAAAATATCATATTTTATGAACACTATATAGATATAAAATTTTTGTTTATGGTAGGAACATAATTGTTACATCTGAATGTTTTTATGAAATATTTTATTTAATAATTTTTGTACTTAATAAGATTATGTTCCATTAAATCATGAGTATAAAATAACCATGAGTCTCTTTTATTATAAAATTACAGTTATAGCCTAGATTTTAGGTTATCTGGAATAACTATAACTAACTTATAAAAATGCATTTTTAATTCTTTGGCTATCAATAATTAATGAAAAATATAAAACAATAAGATAATTTTATTTTTGAGTGAATTGATTTTGGTAATGAAATAAAATATTCTGTATATTTATTCAATGGATATTTTAGTCATAGGGTATGAATACAACCCTATTCGATGTATAATTTTTTTTCTATTTTAAACAATTGAATGAACAACCACTTTTAAATTAAGAATTTGACATTTTAGTAAATTCTATATTAAAAAATAAACAACTTATTTTGAAATGGGATATAAAAAATTACTTTGGATAAATTTCTAGTATTTTTTCTAATAACAGTCATGTTTTGATGAATAGTAAAAAGACACTAAATGTTTATTTAAAAGAAATTCATTGAGATTATTTATATGGTTAAATTATAATATTGAATGGTTTTAATGTGTACATATAATATATTTTTATCATTTAATTTAATTTATGTCATTGTCATATATTTTATATTGAATTCATAGGTAAAACCATTTCAATCTTTTGCAATGTTTTAACTTTTAAAACATGTTTCCTCATTTCAACAATGGGATAAATTTTAAATCAATTACTAAAACTTCTATGTTTTTAATATTGAAAAATGGATTCCATATTTTCAATAAGTAGGTAAAAATTATTTTAATAGGATACTTTTATTTTTTTGTGCATTATGAATAATAATTGTGTTAATTATTTTTATTACCATGGTTAAGGGGAAATTGTGTAATTAAGGGTGAAAATAATAAAATAAAATTATATTGACACATATAAAAATCCTCTTGGATGACTAAATTCGACCCTTATCATAAAGTTTTCGAAATTTAAATACTTTATGACCACTTAACTATGAATATGACTTGAACGTAATACAAACTAATGAATGTGACAAAATGTCACAATCTCATTTTATATAAGTATATTAATTTGAATATATTTATAAATAGACGATAATATCGACTACAAATAGTCTTAGTAAAGCTAAAAAACTACCTATAACATATGAAATTATTTTTAATTTTTATAAATTATATAATTACCATTAATGATTACACAAAAGTGATCTAAAAATAATTTTATAAATAGAAATATCAACTAAATGGATTTAAAAATATTAACATAAATATCATATGAACTAATTATTGTTAATGAAATTTTTTCTATGTTATTATGCGATGTTATGAGGGTATTATAGTTTTTTTGAATTTATTTTCTGTGCGTATTTTATTTGAGGTCATGTAAATGAATAGTGTAAAAATTGACACTATTGTTATTTTATAAAAATAACATTATATTAAATTATTTACAAATCATAAAAATGATTTAAAAATTACAAAGTTATAATTATAAGATCTAAAATGTCATAAAGTATCCATTTATGGTAAATTAACACAATATAATTAAATATTTATAACCATTATATATTTGGAATGTTATTACCACAATTAAAATTTAATGAAATAACTAATTGTCAATTAAAAAGATATGGTTTTATTTGAAAAAATTAGATTTCCAAACTTTATTGACTGATGATATTACAACCCTATGACATATCATATTTGATATTGGGACCCTTTTGAGGTTTTTTAGGGTTTTATTATATTATAAATTATTATTTATGGAGTTTCAAAAAGTGCCCCTCACCTCAATTATAAAAGAGCACCTCCCCCCTCACCTCTTCACTTCATTTTACACCTTAAATCCTAGAAACCCCTACCCATTTTACTTATCAACATACTTATTTTTATTCTAGTGGTTATGGTAATTTTTAAAGACCAACTCTAGGGCTATAAGAAGATATTTATTAGAAGCACGTCGAGGAAGAGGTGATCTCTTATATCGATTCTTTCAAACTTCTTTCTTCTTATATTTACTCTTAATTATTTTTATTATAATGTAATAAAAATGTATCACTCATATAATGATATTTAATTATAAATATGAAATAACAATATATCAATTTCTATCCACCCTATGAAAAATGAAATCACTACGTGTGCGTATGTATGACTTAATGTCTCCACGCTGTGGTGTTATTGGTTTTTCACCACCACCTTACATGGATGGGTATGATGATGGAAATAATAAATATATATGATTATTATAAAATTATACTTATTATTTAATATTATACACTATCCAATTCAATACCATTCAACAATTTTTCAATGATTTAATCATTAATGTGTACGTAGAACCTACTCTTTCAATGATGCAATGTGATTTATTCTACATGATCTTCATTAAAAATGATTATATAAATGAATTTAATGGATAAATATGACATTTAGTATTTTGATATCATTATTTAATTGAAATAACTATAACTTAATAATATTAATAAGAAGTTTTTCTACAAAACATGCCTAAGAACATAAAGAAGTTAATACCTGAATAACAAGTAACAATGAAATATTACTAAAAACAGATGAAAATAAGATTATAAATGTTATCATAAAAATGATTATTATTATGGAATAAATTAAAACTTTATTTAAATCCTTATACAGGATTTTTAGATACATATGAAACATATCAAACATACGGTAAGGGATAACATTGCAAGTCTCATTTTTTTAGATTTTTTATTCGTAAGTATTTACTGAGGTATATTTATCATCCAAATACATGTTTCTTAAATATTTTTTCTTTATATCCTTTTATAATTTTTAAAATTCAATTTTATCTATTGTAAAATTTTTACTAAATGGTATTAATAAAATATTTTGTCATTTTTGATACGACGTATTTTTTGACATTTCCAGCAAATGTACGAAAAGAGTGTTTTTTAACCTGTATGACATGAACAGATTTTTATGCTTTCATAATGCCTTATTTAATTTAAGATCTCCCTAAAATATTATAAGGTTATTTTCATATTAAATTATTTATTCTAAAATTTTGGGGAATTTTTAGGATGGAAAACATTTTTGAAAAAGAAATGATATTTTTATTAGGAATTAATTCCAACTATTTTCTCCAAAAAATTACGTCTGAGATGAAACTCTTTAAATAGGGTTATATTTATAAACCTCTGGTTACTATGATTTTATTTTTTTATGATGTAATGTTATTTAGTAAATTGATTTGTTTTATATCAATTATGATTGAATTATGTTTATGAAAACCATTTGATTTCATGGGTTATGTTATGGTGAATGATTTTATGTTTTTGTGGAAAACATAATAATGGTTTCATTATAATATGGGTGGGATATATATCTTCCTCCAATTAATTGGGTAATTCTTTATATCTCATGAGATAGACATGTCTGGAATGAAAATTAAATCTGGTTCAGTATTACATGGCTATAATGATGAGTAAACTCGATTCATTAATTGAATTTATCATTTATGAAGGTCTCGACAATGAGCCATGATTTATATGAAATGATTTTTTATCCTTATGTGTGTATTAAAAGAAATTTCATGTATTATCTTACAACTATTGGGAATAAATTCTGTTTTTATGAATTATCCCATGACATGATATTGTGATCTTTTATATGCGTGAAATGATTTTCAAATGTTATGTTATAATAATAATGATATGAATGATATTTTCTTTGTTTAACCTTATAGAGAATTTTATCTCACCCTTTCATATGTATCTTATTCCCAAGTCATGATGAAGGGTATTAAGTAAGATATGTCAAAAAGGAGTCTAGTTATGGAGAAATAAGAAGCAGTCAATGTGGATGTTTTATGAACCAGTGTTTATGATTCCCAATTTCTAGAGACAATATTACAATACGGTTCGGGTGTGGTTTGGTTGTGTTATGTAATAAATATTCTTCAATTATGATGTAAAATCTATATGTAAGGTATTGGATGTTATAGTTGGTATCAGTGAAAAGGTATGGTTAAACATTGGAAACAGGGATGCGGTAACCTTAGTAATAACCCTAGGGATATGTCTATGTATATGTTACAATAATATCCTAGTGTTTCAAATATGATCATGAATAAACTATGATAAATCCCAAAGTTTCCTAAATTGACATTTTATTCTTGAATTATGTGGTCTTCCCATTATGATTAGTGTTTCCCACACCATGTTTCTAGGTTTCAATCAATTTTTGGAACCCAAAGTAACCACATTAATGATGAAGTTGATGGTAAAAGCAATGATTTCCCCCTTGAGCAACCAAATGTTTTGGGAGCTGGAATACAAAATCTTATAGACATTATCACATAACATTTTCAAGCAATGAATCTTGCATGACTTCCAAACTACCAAAGGAGGGAGAAACATTATATTGAGTACTTCACGAGAGAACATCCTCCGTTATCCAGTAGGTCTTCTGATATATTATTATCTAAAAAATGGATAAGTACCACTAAAAAGTTATTTTCAATTATATAATGTTTTGTACATTATAAATTCATCTTAGTAGTCTATTGTTTTGAAGGCGAGGCTGATCAATATTGAAATCTTATCAAGATTATGAGACAAAGATATTAAATTGAGTCCATGGAATGGATGAGTACATGTACATATTTTTCAATAAGTATTTTCCTCATATTCTTTAAAAAAGATGGAGAATAAGTTCCTTAACCTTAAACAAAATAATTATGAATCTTTTGGTTGCTACGAAGAGAACTTTTCGAGACTTTCAAGGTATACTTCTAGAATAATTATACAACCTTAGATTAAAATTGATTGATTCTTTAGGGGCTTAAAAACAAGTCTACTAAGTTCATTAGCCATACGAGTGTTCAATATCTATGAGAAAATTGTTCGTTGTGCTCTCAAGGTTTAGATGAAGATTAGAGTAACCCATCATTTATATGGGTTTGATAAGAAGAGAAAAATGGAATTCAAAGGAAAATATAAAGGCTACTGTGAAAAAAAGATCAGTTTTCTCTTATGGTCAATGTTTGGAAAGAAACATAGAGGGAATTTTATTAAAGGGATTCATAGATGTTTAAGTGTTGAAAATAATGTCATTAGGCAATTGAATGCCGAAGTGATTTAAAAAAATTACTAATGATGTGATCAAATAAAATTATACACATAATGTAACTCCTGCAATTCAATGATACAAGTGAAATTAAATGGGTTATTATACCAATAAATACCCTAATCTAGAGTATTTGATGATGATAGATATAAATAAACTCCCACGGACAAAGATAAAGGAAAGTCACAAGTAATCCCTATCGGTGACATGGAGTACGATAATGAAGTGGTGAAAGGTACACATACCATCCAATATAAAGTAGAAAATGTTTTATTTGATTCTGGATCCAACAATTCTATTATTTGTGAATAATTTTCTAATCAAATAATCATATTACCTCGAAAATTAGATGTTTATTCAGTTGTGAAAAATCTAATGGCACAACAGTCGCATCAAAAGTTTATAATTTTCTCCAATTGAAGTTTGTGGGAAAGTGCTCCCTAAATTTCTTGTGATCCTTCCTATAGTGGAATTTGATGTGATTCTTGGAATTTATTGGCTTTCTCTACATGGATAACATATCAATTTCCAATTAAGGGAAGTCACTTTTTATATTCCAGATCAATCTATGATCATCTATCGATACAAAGATGAATATAACCTTCCAGTAAAAATTTCTTCAATCTTATGGGTATTTATTTTAATAAATGAAGTTTATTTATCTCAAATGGTAGTGGAGAAACTCATTATTAAGAATAGACCCATTTTATGTTATTTTGACGATGTATTTATGGAGGACTTATCAAGACTTCCACAAAATCAAAATGTTGATTTTTTAACAAAACTCATACCGGGTGTTATACTTGTTTCAAAGAAACCTTATAGAATTGCCCCAATTGAGTCATAGTAATTGAAGAAGCATCTCCAAGAGAATATTGATAAAGGATTCATACACCCTAGCATGTCTCCATGATAATAACCTATTCTACTTGTTAAGAAGAAATATGGATCAATGAGACTCTGCATTGATTATCGAGAACTTAACAAGATCACAATCAAGAACAAATATCCTCATCCCCATATTGATAACTATTTTGACCAACTACATGGAGTTCATTACTTTTCAAAGATTGATCTTTATTCCGGATATCATCAATTAAGGGTCAAAAGGAGTATATACCAAAGAGGAAATTTCATACAAGTTATAGAACCAATGAATATATCGTGATGCCTTTTGCTCTTACTAATGACATCGCTTTATTCATGGATCTAATGAAAAGAGTTATAGAGACTATCTGGATTAGTATATTTTAGTCTTTATTGATGATATTCTTGTCTATTCAAAGAGAAAGTAAGAACATGAACATCACATGGGAATTATACTAAAGACCCTGAGAAAAGAGAAGCTTTATGAAAAATTTTACATTTGTGACTTTTTTTCTTAAAAATGTTTCATTTTTGGGTCACATAATCTCAAGAGAGGGGATATCTGGGGATCCAAAAAAATAGAATTTATTGAATGATGGTTGAGACCTATAATGGTAACTGAGATCCAATGTTTTCTTGGTTTGGCTAGTTATTATTGATGTTTTTTGAATGATTGTTCATGATTATCTAATACAAAAACCAAGTTTTCTCTAAAGGATTTATGTTCATTTGGACTGGGGAATATGAAGAGAATTTCAAATAACTAAAAATAAGGATAGTAGGTGCACATTTTCTCACACTACCTTGTATTAGAAAATGGTTTGTGATATACAGTGATGCATCCATGAAGGGGTTGGGATGTGTTATAATGAAAAATGATATAGTGATAGCTTATGCCTCACAGGAGTTGAAAATTCATGATCATTATTACTCAACTTATTATTTGGAGTTAGCTGCGGTAATTTTTGCATTAATGATATGGAGTCATTATCTTTATACTAAAAGGTGTTATATTTATACTGATTATAATAGTTTAATGTATATTTTTACACAAAAGGAGCTGAATTGCCTTCAAAGAAGATGGTTGGATTTGATTAATGATTACGACTGCTCAATACATTACCACCCTCGGAAAGAGAACATAGTGGCAGTTGATTATGGTCGAAAGGACTATGATAGCTTATCCATGATGAGGATCAATAATGATATAATATTTGTGGATTACAAAGAAGGGATCTTGTAATCTGTGTGGAAGGTGAGAAATATTTTCTTTCTCAAATGAATTTTCAACCATCTATACAAGTGAATATTAAAGAGTCATAGAAGGAAGATGTAGAGTTACAAAAGAAGAAGATAAATGTTCTTGAATTCCACCATGATTGTGATGAAATAATAAGGTTCAAGAACCAGGTTTGTATTCATACAATACCAGAATTACATAGGGAGATATTGGATAAGGCTCATAGATATTCATTCCTTATTCAACTAGGAAATACAAAGATGTACATAAAACTAAAAGTACTTATTATGGGATGGCATGAGGAGAGATGTCACTACATATGTCTCTCGATGCTTGGTTTGTTATAAAGCTAAGACTGAGAGACAGAAGTCAAATGGGATGTTACAAATATTCCCCATGCTAGAATGTAAATGAAAATACATCAGTATAGAATTTTTTATCGGACTTCCCCAAACATCCAAAGGAAATAATGATATCTGGTTTATAGTTTATCACCTTATGAAGTTAGCACCCTTTATTTATATTATATAGGATTTATATCTAGAATATCATGCCATGATATATGTAAAATAGGTGGTAAAATTTATTGGGGTACCATTTTTGATTAAATCTAATCGGGAAATGAGGTTTACCGCAATTCTCTAGAGAAGTCTTCCCCATATTATGGATATAGAGATAAGATTCATCACTTCTTATCATCCTTAGACTGATAGTTAGTCCAATAATAAAATTAAAACTCTAAAAGAAATGTTGAGAACATTCTCTTTAGTTTTCAAAGATGGTTGGAATCAACACCTACCTTTGGTTGAATTTTCATACAAAAATAGCATTAAATATAGTATCCATATGGTTTCTTATGGAGCCCTATATGGAAATAAGTGTAGAACTCCAACATTCTATGATGAAGATTGGGGAAGAAAGCTACATGTACATTATCTTCTTGATGAAATGGTATAAAAGAGAAGATATATTAAAAAACACATAAGAGTAGCTCAGAGTCGACAAAATATTTATGCTAACCACTGAATAAATGACCTAGGGTTTGAAGTTGGTGATAAGGGGTTCTTACAAATATCTCCCTGGAAGAGAGTAATGATTTTTGGAATGAAGGGATAGCTGAGCCCTTGGTATATCAGTGCTCATGAAATTCAGAACCGTATTGGGAAGGTAGGTTACCGATTACAACTTCCACTAAATATCTCTCATGTTTATGATGTGTTCCATGTATTTATTTTGAGAAATTACATACCCAATTTTTCACATTTACTACATTCAGAAGTCAAACTGTTGGAGAAAGATATTTCATATGAAGAACAACCAATAAAGATTCCGGTTCGTCTTGAGAATGTTTTTGAAAAAACCCTACTCGATTTGTTATTGTATTTCGAAGGAACCACCAATTTTATGAAACTATGTGGGATGTTGAGGACATGATGAGGGAGAATAATTCTCATCTATTTGTTTCCAAGTGATGAATTTCATGGGTGAAATTTAGTTTAAAGAGGGTATAATGTAACACATGGATGTTTTTATAAAATATTTTTATTAAATAATGTTTATTCTTTAGTATTTATCTTTTCACACAACCATGTTTTTAGAAGAACTATGAGACAGCCTTATTATAATATTACTGTTATTGCATAGTTGTTAGGATAGAATGAATAATTATAAAAAAAATTATGAAAATGCATTGTGAATTCATTGGCTATCAATTACTTATGAAAAAATATAAATCATTTATATATTTATATTTTTGAGTGAATTAATTTTTTTAATGAAGGAAAATATTTTTTATATTCACCTAACCGATATTTTAGTCATAGGGTATGAATAAGACCTTATTTTATGTATAAAAGCGATTTTTTAAAAAAATGTTTACTTTTACACCTTTGAATGGAGAAACTATTTAAAATTACAATTTCATCACATTAATAATATTTATATGACAACATTAACATGTTATTTTGATGTGGGATATAAAAATTTACTATTGAAAAATTTATGATATTTTTCTCATACCTTTCATGTTTTGTTGAATAGTAAAAATATGAAAAATATTAATTAAAAAAACCTTTTTCATCAAGATAATTTATATGGTTAAATTATAATATTGGGATGTTTTAAAGAATAAATAGAATATATTTTTATCATTTTATATAATTTACGTCATTATAATTAATTTTACATTGAATTAATAAGATAAAAAAATTCAATATTTTGTAATGATTTATGTTTTAAAACTCATTTCCTCATTTAAACAATGGGGTTAGTTTTAAAAAAAATACTTCAACTTCTATGTTTTTAATTTTGAAAAATGGATTGGATATTTGGAATCAGTTGGTCCAAATTATGTTAATAGGCTACTTTTTTTGCTCATTATGAATAGTAACTTTGTTAAAAAAATTTATTACCATGTTTAATGGTAAATTGGGTAATTAAGGGTAAAAATAAAATTATAAAATTACCTTAACACTGGTTTAAATCCTATTGGATTAATAAATATAACCCTTTTCTTCTATTGTTCAAAATGCATTCACTTTATGGATTCTTACCTATGAAATATCAAATAAATGGTTTTAAAAATACTAAATTAAATATCATATTAACTAATTAATGTTATCTATGAATTTTATTGGTGAATATGACATTTTTTGAGTGTATTAATTTTTTTTGAATTTATATTTTTTTTTTAATTTAATGTCAAATAAATGATTAGTGTGGAAATTGAAACTATTGATATTTTATAAAAATAATATTTTTTTAAATTATTTAATAATCATAAAAATATTTCACAATTACAATGTTATATTTATAAAGTCTAAAATTTAATAATATATCCATTTATATTGAATTAACACCATATAAGTAAATATTTATAACCATTAAATATTTTTAATATTATTACCATAGTTAAAATTTAATAGAATAAGTAAGTGTCAATTAAAAATATATGGTTTTAAATTGAAATATTAAAAATTAGAAAATTTATTGGTTGATGTGATTACAACCCTATGTCATATAAAATTATAAATTGGCACCATTTTGTTGTTTTGGGTAAGTTTATAGTTTATTATAAATTATTATTTATGGAGTTTCAAAGTGCCCTTCACCTAAATTATAAAAGGGAACCTTTCCCCTAACATCTTCACTTCATTTTGAGCCTTCATGCTTAGAAACCCCCAAAAAAATTTCATTATAAACTTCCCAATTTTCTTTCTCTAGGTTTTTTTCATCTTCAGAGACTAGCACTAGTGCTCTAAGAAGAGATTTAGTGGAATCATGTCGAGGAAGTGGTAATCTGTTCTACCGGTTCTTTCAATATTCTTTCTTCTTCTTCTTCCTCTTAATTAGTTGTTTAATTATAAATTAATAACATAATTATTACTCATATACTGATATTTTATTATAAATATGAAAGAACTATATTATATCTTTTATCCATAATATGAATAACAAAATCACCACGTGTCTGTTTGTACGACATACCCTCTCCATGCTGTGGTGTAATATTTCTTCATCACCACCATACTTGGATGTGTATAATAATGAAAATAATTACTATATATGATTATTATAACATTATGCTGATTCTTAAATATTATACACCATCCAATTCAATAATATTCAACAATTTGGAATTATATCCTCACTTTGGCTTACGTACAACCTACTGTCTCCACAATGTGATGGGATTCATTCTACATGATCTTCATTAAAACATGATTACATAAATTAATTGAAAGAATAAATATTATATATATTAATCTAATATCATTCTGTAAATTTTATAACTATGATATAAAAAAGAGGAACAAGAACTTATTCGAAAAAACATGCATTATAAATAAAGCAGTTAATACCCAAATACTGAGTAATAATGATATATTACCAACAAATGGAAGAAAATATGATCATAAATGTTATAATAAAAATTATTAATTTTCAAGAATAAATGATTAACATTATATAAATCATTATAAAGTATATTTGGATACATACAAAGCATATCATAACCTAAGGTAAGGGATAACTTTTCAAATCTCATTCTTATCTGAGATTGTTTATTCGTAAGTTTTTACTGTGGTATATTTATCATCCACAACCAAGTTTCCTAAATATTTATTCTTCATTCCCTTTTATAATTTTTAAAAGTAAATTTTACTCATTGGTAAATTTTTACTAAAATATATGAATGGAATATTTTGTCATTTTTGGAATTTGATACTTTCTGACTTTTCTGTCAAAAGTACAAGAAGAGTGTTTTTTTACCTTGTATGAAATGGACCAATTTTTATGCTTTAATAATGAATTATTTTCTTGAAGCATCCCCTATAAGATTATAAGGTTATTTTCGCATTAAAATATCTATTATAAAATTGTGTGTAATTTTGAGGATGGAAAACGCTTTAAAAGAAGAATGGATATTTTCCTTCGGAATTAATTCCAAGTGATTTCCCAAAACTAATTTACATATAAGATGAAACTCTTTAAATAGGGTTATATTTCTAACCCTGTTGTTAATATTATTTTACTTTTTTTTATGATGGAATTTTATTTAGGAAATCCATTTGTTTTATGTCAATTATGATTGAATGATGTTTAAGAATCCCTCTTCATTTCATGGGTCATGCTATAGTGAATGTTTTTATGTTTTTGTAGAACTTGTAAGAATGGTTTCATTATGAGATGTGTGGAAACTATATCTCCCTCCAATGTATTGAGTAATGATTTATATCTCATCAGATAGATATGAATGGAATGGATTATAAATCTGGTTCAGTAATACATGGATGGAATGAGGAGTGAACTCAGTTCAGTAAAGGGATTTGTCCGTTATGATGGTCTTGACAATGAGCCTTGAAAAATATGAAATTATTTTCTATGTTTATTTGTGTATGGCTCAAAATTTTATGTATTTTGTTATGACCATTGGGATTAAATTTTATTTTTATGATTTATCCAATGACATGATATTGTGATCTTTTATATGTAGGATAATATTTTCAAATTTTATGATCTTATGATAATTATATGAATGATATATCCCTTGTTTAACCTTAAAAATCATATGAGATCACCCTTTCTGATTTCTATTTTCCCTAGGTCATGAAGAAGGGTATTAAGTAATTCATGTCAAAAATGAGTCCAGTTATGATGAAATAAGTGGGAATGAATTTGGATGTTTTAAGAACCAGTTGTTTATGTTTCCCAGTTTCTGAAGACACTAAACCTATATGGTTCTGGAATGGTTTTTTTTGTTCCATAATATATATGAATCAATTTTGAAGTAATTTATATATTTAATATAGGGGAAATTATAATAACAATAGTTTTTTCATTGTAGATCTAAAAATCAAGCTATACATATGTCATATGTTCTGACCTCCAATGAAAAACTCTTTCAAAATTTATAGCATATAAGTCCACTTGTGGAAATCCCACCTATACCAACAATTATTTCCCAAAGGTTTGAAAAAACTATTTGAATAAAGAGGCTATACAAATGGTTCTATGAAACTGTTGGTATACATTAATATAACTTGGTTTTCCCAACGATTTTAGTGAACTGTTGGAAGAAACCTGCTCAATATACAACAGATCTTATGAACCGTTTCAACAAACCTACATAAAATGTAACCTCCTCCCATCCTGACATCCACTCGCGTCATGCCCAAATTTATCCATTGTGGAACTATCTTCTCTATCCCAACTCCCCCTCTTCGCCACTCCCATCCCGACTCCTCATGTCGCTTCTCCAATCCCGACTCTGCCTCGCCGCCACTTGAAGCTCGTCGTGTGCTCCCCTCCTCTAATTTGAACTCCCCCTTGTGGCTCACCTCTCGCTGCTCACCATATCTCACACATCCCCCTCCTCGCCATCCTCTAGTAGAGCATCCCCTCTTAGGTCACACATCCCCCACTAGGATGATATTTCCCTCACCCGATGTTAATCCACCCTAGGTCGAGCTTTCCCCCAACCGATGTGAATCCCCCTTGGTCAAGAAGGTCGAACGTCCCCTCTGGTGGTCGGGCATCATGCCTAGGTTGAGGATCCCCTCTAGTCAAGCATCCCCTTCTATGTTTCCAGTATTCTTTGGTAGTAATTCCCAAATCATCTTCTAGTATGATTAATTGATTCATTGATTAGTTTGAGTTTTGTTGATTCAATTTGTACCTTTTCATATTGTTTCATTAATCAGTGATATATGATTGATTTTGGTTTTCTAAAAACATAAAAATAGTTATCATTATAGTTTTTATATATATAAATCTTTGGAAGTTCACATAGAAGATACCATGAGAACATTATTTCTTTCTGATGTAGTTTATGATGTGTTTCTTGTTTCATAAAGAATATCATATTCTATGTGAAATCATATGGATCACTTAAAAATGATAAGAATATTTTATGCGTAGATTTATTCATACCACTGATTCTTTGTGGATGCCATTTTCATGTGAATGGGGTGTTATAATTTTCAAATAAAAATGATATATAACGCATACTGTTTTAATATGTACATGATGCATATGAAGGGAAATTGGTTTGTGGATAAATGTGTTTTTTTTTGGATTCGCATACAGTTGAATGGGTATCCATATTTCATTAAATTATAAGGTGTTTTCTAGATGCAATGATCCCTATAAATATGGAATTAACTCATGGGAAATGTGTTAAACTTTTTTAGAGATGTGATTAAGAATGTATTTTTGTATTTTCATCATGTTAATTTTGTTAATGTAATAACAACATTATATGAAGGATTCATTTTGAAAAATTATTTTCCGTGATAAAAAATATATATGTGAAGTGTGTAATATGTGCATTTCTATTCGAGTGTTGTTGTATGTCAACAAGTATGGTAATAATGTGGGTTTATCAACTTCTAAGTTATAACACTGATTGATGATTTTTTTCTACTAAAGAACTTTTCTTTGTAGCTCAAAACTATTTGATTTTCTTTGCGCTTTCTTATTTCTCAAATTCTAAGCATTTTTATGTTGAGGAGGGTGGAGGGATGTCCAGGGGTGGGGGTTTCCTGAGGTGGGGGGTTGTCCAGTGGGTTGGGGGTTGTCCATGGGATTAGGGGATGTCCTGTGGGGGGCTATCTAGGGGGGTGGGGGTGTTCAGCGGGTGGGGTGGTGTCCAGGGGTGGGGGGCTGTCCAGGGGGTTGGGGGCTGTCCATGGGGTTTGGGGGTGTCCAGGTGGGGTGGGGGGGGGGGTTCTAGGTGGGTGGGGCGTGTCATGGTGGGGGTGTCTAGGGGGGTTAGGGGGGCATTCCATGGGCGTTGGGGGGGGGGGGGGCTGTCCAAGGGGGTTGGGGGGGGGTGGTCCAATGGGGGATGTCCATGTGGGTGGGGGTGTCCAGGGGGTGGGGGTGTTCAGGGGGTGGGGGCTGTCAATGTGGGTGGTGATTTCTAGGGGGTGTTGAGGAGGTGGGGTGGTGTCCAGGGGGTGGGGGCTGTCCAGGGGGTTGAGGGTCTATGTGGGTGGGGGGTTGTCCATCGGGGTGGGGTGTCCATGGGGTGGAGGTGGGGTGTCCAAGGGGATTTGAGGTTGTTTTATTCTACCCTCTTTGTTTGGACCAATTTAATTTGGGGTTTTTGGTGATTTATGTTCCCATGAAAAATCTATATTAGGTATGAATTACATGAATAATAGTAACTTAATGATCGAGTAGAACCCAAAGGAATGAAATTGTCCAAGATAATATAAACAAAAACAACACAAAATTAATCTAATTGAAATGTCCCAAACTAAATTTTATCGAACAAAATCAAACTATGTTGAAACTCGAGCCAAACTGATTATATACCAATAATATGAAGATTAATTGTCAATTAATAGGAATTTACTATTTGATATTATTATTTTGATACATGGATCTGTTTCCCCCTTTCTTACAGGATCATGATTTGACCCCGGGTGTGTTGTGGTTCTTATATGTTGTGAAGTGACGTGTGTAGTCATAAGAGACATGTATGTTTTAGTGTATTTTATTTTATTTTTTTATCTCATTGGCCACATAGGTATTTTACTGCTTTTTGTGGACAAAGACTGGTTATATTTTTTAAAGGGGAAAGAAGGGGTTCAAATTGATTTAGTCTGCCAACTTTGATATGAGGTAAGATTTTATGTTAATACTTGTCTCGAAACTCTTTTATTTGGGGATTTCAGTGTTTTGGACTCTATATAATGTTTCCAGAAGGGCTTTGGATTGTTTCATGTTGGTTCTGGTGGATTTGGATTCCGCTGCCAATCTAGGTAACGCTTTAATGTCATTGGTTGGTTTCTCATTGGTTATTTAGCATCCTTTATGTGTTTTATTTTTCATAATATCTTTTTGTAATGCGTTGATCCTTGCTCGTTGGTTTGGAGTCGCAAAGTCAAGGGCGACTCGCCTGCTTGTTCATAGGTAAGTAAGTATATGTATGTAGGTTCCCCGGTAACGTGTATAGTCACCCATGGTAATGAATATGCACGTATGGGGATAAGTGGGCCCATGTATATATATATATATATTCATACACAGGTGAGTGGAGACTGGTATATGCATGTAAGTATATGGGCAGGGACCCCTTGCACATGCTCATTGCCATGGGGGTGTGTGCATATGGGCTAGGTGTCCTTGCATATGTGTGAAGGTGCGTATACCCAGTGGGGGAGAAGCAGCTTTTATTTAGAAATATCCAAGTGCTGAAGTGGATGACTTGGTCCCACCTTGAGGTAGGGTCCCTCTCCTAGCCTCTTTAATTAAAAAATGATTTAAATTGAATTTAACTTATTTCTTAATTATGCTTAATTATATTGAATTTCATATCTTGAATAACTGTTCTTTAATATAATTGTATCATTTGATAAATAAATTCATGTTTTATAATTAAATCCCTCCAACGGAGGTGCGATGTCCGCAACAACTCACAGTGATAGTTATGTTGATCAAGTAGCTTAAGTTATTTCATTTGATTTGTTTTGAATGAGTTTTAGAATAAATATTAAATATAATTAAATGAATTGTGTGATAAATCCATGCCATAATTTTATAATAAAACCCCTCCAATGGAGGTGAGATGTTTTCTAAACTGAAGTGTTGTGATGGTTATTTGAATCATGTTTAGATTTGGTTTGAGTTTTCTATATGTCTCTTGTTGGTGTTTGTTTTGTGGCATGTTAGTTTTTGTTTTCTTTGAATAATATAAATTGGCTGATCATACTCGTTTAGATCAAATGAAATTTTCCAAGTAGGAATATGTCTTGACAATGACACTATCCTTTTCACCCTTTGAATATTATAAATGAAATTTCCATGTTCAGGAGAGGTGAATGAATTTGAAAATGGTTAGTTTATTGTGTATGATTTTTTTCTGTTGTTTCATTTCCCTTTAGGCATTGTGTCATTGTGCTGCTCACTACAACCTTCTAATAAAACCTTTTTATAACATGTTAAATAGTTTATTTGTTCTATCATGTACTTTGTGAACTTATCTTATGGAGAAACCCATTTCAGGTGTTTTCATGGCCTCTTGGACACCCCTTTGGGTGTTTACCTAAGCTTATATATATAAAAACACTGATGGTGTCATTGTTTAACACTTGTTTGGCTTATGGTGCTCCCCACCATAAGATTAATCTTATAACCATTTGGGGTGTTTTGCTGGCCTCGATGCACAACTAATTTTTTTACATATATGAATTATCCCATATGATTTTTGTTCCATCCTGAGATGTTAAAACATACTCAAATTCTATTGTTCTAAAGGTGACTAAATTGTTATTATTAGAGTTCTAAGAAATGCATATAGCATTGATAAGTAATACACCTACATAATTTGACTCTTAATCAATAGTTTCAACTACCTAGTACCACATTTTAAAACAACAAATATGAAATATATATCTTTATCATACCAAAATCCCGAATCAAGAGTCTGTTTTTTATAACATAAGATCCATTTCTATTATGTGAAGGACAACTAAATAGGATTTATTTGGAATCTTGTTTAAAGAGTAATCAAAATTTTGATACCTAGTATAGACACTGGTAAGTAGAATAAAATTACAATAATACTAAAAAACTCTCTATGATCACTAGTCCTCCCCAATTCATGCCATGACCACTTGGTTCCATGTTCTATAAGAGTGGAGTCCTATCCTAATTTTTATATTCTAGGGATTCATTAATTGCATATGAAATTTTATAACATGATTGATAAAACTAAGATTAAAATATTTTCTACTAAAATATGATTAATTTAATTTCTCAACAGAGTTGATGAAACCATATATGTATGGTTTTCTATTTTTTACATGTCCATGTCCATCAGAGTTTGATATTTTTATGATCCTGCTGATCTAATGAGTGTTTTGACGATTGTAGAGAAAATGCTTCTACATTATCATTTTTTCTATGTGAGAACAATAAACAACACACACCTCATATAGTGTAGTTGGAGCTTTCTACCACAATGGGGAATCTGATGGATGATAAACTATGTGATAGTATTCCATGAGACTTGTGATCATTGTTGAGAGTGACTAATCACAATTTCTGCCAGTGGGGTGATGACTAGAATGTTTCCCCGCCTCCTCCCGCTCCCTTTGATCCTGGCCAAGAGATTCTGCCCCATGGATGTCACTGGACCGGGCCAACATGCTATGGGCATGTTGCGGTTAATCCGCGGTAATGCCGCAGTCATGCCACTGTCACGCCGCAGTCATGCCACGGTAATGTCGTGATTTGGCCCTGCTCCAGGACGACACCCATCAGTGGTTCATAGTCTTGTCAGAATTTGATGTATGATACCTAGATAGAGTTTTAGATACATTTACCACCCATAGTTAATGGGGAAGGAGGCCCTTATGTTGAAAATCTCTGGATTTAGTGACTCATGAAAATATTTAGTCACCGGTAGAAAAAATTGGAGATGAGGGTGAATCTTGATACTTGTATTCTACAAGGACCATCTAAGTGATCGAGGGACATCATTGTAAATGTTGGACAATAAGAAAACTTGAGGATAATTTTATAATTATATTTGTATTTGGAAAAGTGTCTAAAATGTTTTTGTTTGAAAATTATAACATATATTTGGAATTTTTTTCTATTCTAAAAGAAAAAGGGATAGTGTTAATTATTTTCAAGGTTTTAAAGTGATATTAAAAAAGCATAATGATAATATTTTAAAGGATTGAAGCCAAATATACTTTAAAAATAGATGATTTTGGTCAGCTCTATGATAATATTCCATGAGTCTTGTGATCAATGTTGATAATGACTAATCACAAATTCTGCCGACAGGGTGAAGGCCGAAATGTTGCCCCACCTCATCCCGCTCCCTTCACCCTTGGCCGAAAGATGCGGCCCCACGGATGTCGCTAGACGGGCCCATCATGTTGCGGTCACACCAAGGTCATACGACGGTCAAGACGCGGTCACACCGCGGTCACGCTATGGTCATGCCGCGATCATGCCACGGTCACGCCACAGTCACGACACAGTCACGCCGTGGTCACGCCGTAGTCACGCCGCGGTCATTCCTCTATCACATCAGAGTCACGCTGTAGTCAAGCCAAGGTCACGCCATGATTTGGCCCAGCACTAGGACGACACCCCGCGATGGTTCACAGTCTTGTCTAAATTCTATGTATGATACCTAGATAGAGTTTTAGATACATTACCCACTAATAGTTAATGGGGAGGGAGGCCCTCAGGTAGCAGATCTCTGGATTGAGTCTCTCATGAAAATATTTAGTCACCTATAGACAACATTGGTGATGAGGGTGAAGCTTGCTACTTGTATTCTAAAAGGACCATCTATGTGCTTGAGGGACATCAAAGTAAATTTTGAACAATAAGAAGACTTGAGAATATTTTAATAATGATATTTGTATTAGGAGAAGTGTCTATAATGTTTTTGTTTTAAAATGATAACCTATTTTTGGATTTTTTTTCAATTCCGTTAGAAAAATAGAAAATGTTAATTTTTTTCATGATTTTAAAGTGATATTAATAAAGAATAAAGAAATCTTTTAAAGTATTGAACCTGAATGTACTTTTAAAATAGATGCTTTTGATCAGCTCTGTGATAGTATTCCATGAGTCTTGTGATCAATGTTGAGACTTACTAATCACAATTTCTGCCAGAGGGGTTGCAACCAAGATTAAAATGCATGCACCCACACACACGAACCCACACACCTACCCCACGGAAAGCAGAATATCCCACACCCAAAAAACCACACACGCACCCAACCACAAGAACGCACACTCCCAACCACCAACACATGAAGGCTGCCATAGTCCACCTAAGAACCATCTTCCACCACAACGACCACAATCCAGCCTACACAAGGCACATTCAGTCCACACTATCCCCCCTTCCACTTTCACTTGAGCCCGCCCCATCCCCCAACCACCTACAGTCTAGCCTGCACCAGCCACCACACCAGCCACCACACTAGACCCTACCCCCATCCTCCTGAAAAACACTTAATCCATCCCTATGCCACCTGAAAAACAACCCCAGCCTCTACATCCCAGCCCGCACCAGCCCCTGACCATCTACATCCCAGTCCGCACCAGCCCCTTCCACATGCCCAACAGCCCCTATCCACCTGCAATCTATAACACACCATCGCCCTACCACCTATTCCAGCCCACACCAGCCCCCTTCCATCCCTCTGTCGCCTGCCTTTCTGCTCGCACAGCCCAGTCACCCCCTGGACCTCCCACCCACCCCCTAGAACCCCTACCCCAGGACAGCTTTGTGACCCCGAGGATAGCCCGCCCACCCCTGGGACACCCCCTACCCCCTGGACAGTGCCCCACAACCGTGGATACCCGTCCCACCCCCCCTAGACACCCATACCCCTCGGGACAGCCCTTCCACCCTTGGGGACAGCCCGCCAACCCTATGGAGTCCACTACCCCTGGACACCCCCCCCCCCCGCACTATGGATAGCCCCCACCCCCTAGACCCCCTCTACCCCTTAGACAGCCCCGCCTACCCAATGGATAGATTTCCCACCAACCTGGACACCCTGTACCCCCTAAACACCCCCGCCACACCTGTGGACAGCGTGCACACCCCCTGAACTCTGTGTACCCCCTTGATAGCCCCCCTTTACCCCCGTGGACAACTCACCCACCCGCTTAGACACTCCGTACCCCCTAGACATCCCCTCCACCCCCGTAGATAGACCACCCACCCCCCTCGACACACGGTACCCCCCTGGACAGCCCAACCACCCCCGTGGACAGTGCGCCCACCCCTAGAAACCCCATACCCCCTGGACAGCCACTCCACACCTTTGGACAGCCCACCCACCCCTGGACACACTACACCCCCTAGACCCCCCACCATGGACATCCCACCCACCCCCCTAAACACCCCCTACCCCCTAGACATCCCCGCCACCACCGTGGACAACCTTTCCACCCCCTGGAACCTCGTACACCCATGGACAGCCCCGCCACCCCCATGGATAGCCCCGCCATCCCCATGGACAACCCTACTACCCTCCTGGAGAGATCCTCCCCTTGTGGACAGCCCCCACCCCTTGTACACCTCATACCCTCCTGGAGAGCCCCACCCACCCCCGTGGACAACACTCCCACCCCTGGACACCCCTACCCCTCGTGGCTAGCCCTCCCAGCCCACTAAATAGCCCTCCCACCCCCTGGACAGTCCTTACCCCCCTAGACAGCCTGACCACCCCCTTTGGAGATCCCTCCCACCCCCGTGGACATCCATCCCACCCTTCTGGACACAACGTACCCCCCTGGACAGCCCCGCCCACCCCCGTGGACAACCCACCCACCCCTGGAAACCCCCCACCCTATGGACAACACGAACACCCCAATGGACAGCCCGCCCACCCCCTGGACACCTCCACCACCCTAGACACCCCTCCCCTAGAAACCCCCACCCCCTGTAAAGCCCCCCAACCCTTGGATACCACCCCACCCCCTGGACACCACCCCACCCCCCTAGACACCCCTATGGACAGCCCCCTACCCCACCACCCTTGACAGCCACCACCACCCCCCCCCCCCCTGAACAACCCCCCCCCCCCCCCCCCCCCTCCCCAGACAGCCCCATCCCCCCCAGACACCCCCTCCCCCTTGGACAACCACCCCAAACACCTGAACAGCCCCGACCACTGAATTCTGAATTGAATTATTTATGTATTTATTTATCTTATAAACTATGTATTAATGGTGTATGGGTATACTTATTGAATGTTTATAATTTTTGAAATTAACTTATTTATTATGTTTTAATTCATTATATGTGTAGATGGTAATTAAATTCAGAACTGGAGGTATTCCGATTTATGTTGGAATTATGTGTTGGATGAATTGAATTAATACATAATTCTGTATGTATTATGCAGGTATACTTGTTAATGGTGTATTGTGTTACTTTCTGTATATTATGCACATATTCTGTTGTGTATGAAAATAGTGTTCATGTTTTTATAGGAAGGATCCATTATAAACTGGCTATATCCATTATAAAGAGTGCAATTGAGAAACTGTAAATTAATCAGGATAATGTAAAACTATCAGGAGATAGTAATGTATTTTTATGAGATAACCCAATTGTATTAACCAATGTGATATATCGGATATAGGAGTCTCAGACATTACCCAAACACACCAAGGATTATATACCCACATTGGGATAAAACCATGTAAAAATAATATATACTTATTCTTTGTCTATTATTTTTCTTGTGGCAATTGTGCATTGTGAATTCATAAGTATATACATATATCTGAACTAATAAAGAGGTTCAAATTAATGGTTGAGGGATACAAATAGATACATATATAAATGGGGTATATATTGGTTTTATTTTGAAATCTGGGGTGTATTTATAGTGGTAATTGTTGAGGGATGTAGGTTGTTGTGGTGTATAGGCAGTAATTGCAGGCAGGCTGTTGGGAGGGTTACAGGTAGGCTACTGGGAGGGATGTAGGCAGGCTACTAGGAGGGATTCAGGTGAATGAAGGCTACTGGGAGGGGTGCAGGAATGTTTTTGGGAGGGATGCAGGCAGGCTGTTGGGAGGGATGCAGTATGCTGGGAGAGATGCATGCACCCTACTGGGAGGGATGCAGGCGGATGCAGGCTGCTAGGAGGGATTCATGCTGCTGGGAGCTTTGAGTGGCAGCAATTATATACTAATGGTTTCAAAGAACCATTGGTATAGATTTTTTTGTACAATATATATCCCAATGGTTTATGAAACCTTTGGGAAAAACATTTACTTCATGTATACCAACTGTTCAAAAACTGTTGGTATACATATATACCAACGGTTTCGTAAAACCATTGGAATAGGTTAGTTGTTTGAAAACATTTGTACCAACAGTTTTAAGAACCATTGGTAGACATATATACCAATGGTTTTACATAAACTGTTGGCATAGATTACATTCAGACAACCTATCCGAATGGTTTCTAATGAATTTTTGGGATAGAGCTACTGCAATGGCTAACACACCCACAGTTCATGAAACCATTGGGATATAGTATCCCAACGGTTTTAGGCCTTTTACCAATGGTTTCAAACCATTGGGATATGTGAAATTTCTAGTAGAGGTCCACTTATCATTTCCTAAATTATCACATATATATATATATGTCTTTGATTTTATTTATAAATGTGTGATTCATACCGAATATCAAATACCCCTGAGAAGAAAATAGAGAAAAGTATTTATATAGAATTTACATCTATGTAATAAAAAATTATAGAATAGTTATCAACAATAAAAAACTAATTTTTAATTACATTATTGTTCATATCTATAAGGGATAAAAATATTTTAATCATGATGGATACTAAAATCTACAATAGAAACATATACATGGGTGTCTATTATGTTTTATATATGGTCATAATGAAATTTTTATCAAAGTACTACCACGAGATTGATGAACACTAACATCATTTCCATTAGTGGGAAGTGATACATATTTTACTAGGATTTGATTCATCCTTTGTGATCATAAAAATGATTATCTATTTAGGGAATCAACCTTTATAATCATATCACATATGATTCAGGGATATTATTTTAGAGAACCATCCAAAGAAAAAATATATATATATAACTCACTTGTATTTCTCTACTATCCAATCTCATTGTATTTCCCAACTAAGTGTCACCAATGTTTTATAAATGGATTTCTTCAGGTAACACTTAGGGTTATCCAATTACAAATATTAAACACAAAATAGAATCCATGGGCACTAAAATTTAAAATGAAACCATGTGGTTCAATGATCAAGGTTTTGATATGTGTTGGATTTGATGCTAATCTCACAAATAGAATTTGACATGTTTTATTGGTCTCACCAATTCAATAGACATTGCATTAATATTAAAATTATATATAATACATATCTTTTAATATTTATAATATATTGTTTTATACTTATATATATGCAAGTTTCTAACTTTTAATTTTTTTAATCTCTTTTCATTCTAAAAATTCAATATTTTTAAACCATAATAACGTATAAATATTTACATAACTTATATATTGTGTTACTAAACAAAAATAGAATCCAAATATATTTAAAAATATTAAAATTTATCCTATGAATATGGTATGTGAATCCCATTATTATAAAGGTTTAGAAATATATGAGAAAAATACTCTCAATAAGAGTATGTAGATATCAAAAGTTATCCAACACCTATTTTTATTGACAAGGAATAATCCTCCAATATAATTAGTACCTTATCCCAAATAACCTCTACCCAATTTATTTTACTTAATATAAGATTCAATTCCTTTATAATTTTAACTTCTAAAATTTATGAACTATATTTAAATTCTAAATTCAATATCTTGAATCCAAAACAAACCAAATTCAAAGTAGAAGAACGTTAAATCCTATATTAGCATAGCTAATATGTAACACATAGTAAAAATATTTATAAGAATCAACTTACATCATTACTATTGTTTACTTTTTATTGAAAATACATAATAAATAAACAATTGTCATGATAGATGAAAATAGTGCATCCCATTAGTATAAACCTAAAAAAGGATTCATGCAAATCTATGTGTGAACCATAATTTGAAAAAATTAAAACAAATATATGATCAAAACCAAGGACTCCAAGGCATTGATGAAATTATTAACTTCCATGTTAGAGTGTAGAAAAGATATATCCCTAGAGAAAAAAATAAAAATTAGGTATAGAATAAGTGATGGACCACAAAAAACATTTGGGTTAACAAGAATCATTTCAACCAATATATAGTGCACTTAAAAATGGATTTTTAATGTTTCTTCATAGTACATTACATGAGACTAAGATGAATTGTCCTGTATTTTATAATAATGTAAGAGCTTGTTCTCGATGGATTTAAATATAAAACAATAATTTATACTATTTTATTGTTATCTGATCCACTCCATCCAAGTCTCTATTGTGGCTTAATAAATTTAAAATATTAATTTTATAATAATCACATTTTAAATAGTCTAATGGATAACAATTATCTGTGGGGAATTGGGCATGTGTCGATGAATATTTTAGTTTTTAAAAAAAATTATTGACCAATACATAAAAATTTACATAATGATATCATCAGACCCATTTAATACTTATAGGGACCCTCCTCAAACCCTAATATACCGAATTGATGTATTTTTTCAAGTTCCTATGGTTTCAAAAAAAAACATGACACAACTAATGACCATTTAGTTAAATGATTTAGTTCTATGAGCCACACCAATAATAGATGCCTCTCTAGTTCCCCTTCTTTTTCAATGATTTGATCTCACTAAGAAAAATGGAATTGTCCAAAATATTTGTAATACTCTTTAAGTTCATTGATCACATCATGAACTAAAACATATAAATGGTATTCATTCCATTTTATTTTTTTGTATTAATGATAACTATGGAAAATTCTGAGTCATATCAGATATCATGGTGAAGAAAACCCTGGTCCAAAAATAGGCTAATAGTAACATAGATATGGATAAAAATGAATAAAAATATTATGGTTAGAATAGAAACCTTATTTTTACTAAATAAGGTATATTTCAAAATAAAATTCAGACCATGGTATAGTTGATCCACCACACCTTAGTTTCTAGTGGACCCTAAAATGGTCATGTGATCATGTTATTATTTTTCAAAAGAATACCTTTTTGTGTTTTCAAAATTAAAATCTATCCTACAAAATAGTAATTGGTTTATGATTTTATACATCTCATTGGATTCATGAGTTTTATTAACATCCAATTTTTGTTAAATAATATATAAAACCCATGAAAATATTGACTTGGACTGGAATTGATAAGGTGAAATAAATAAAACCATAAAATGAATATACCTGACTCTCAAATAATTGAATCTTCACTAGAATTTAGTTTGATCGAGTTCCCTCAATAATAAAAAATAGTTTCTTTTCACCCATAGTATGAAAATCCACTACAATCACTAAATAATTTTTTGTTCCCCATTGTAAGAAAATATGTGATAGAACCTCCTAATAAGATGAAAATGGAGGGAAGAGATAATGAAATAGTTTATAAAAAGATAAGTAATTCCATTATCAAGAATGAATTCAATGAAACATCACATTATAGAACACATTACATTAATGAAGGTACCAATTTAAGCTTTGATATTTAAAAATGTATGAAACATCCTAAAATTAGAATTCATGAACAATAACCCATTATTAAAACAACATAATATTTTTTTAAAACTATTTTATAATTAAAAAAACAACACATTATTGTGTGATTTATAAATAACTAAACTAGATTGGAAGAATACAATGAGAGGGTAATTAAAGTGATATCATATATTTTCTAATATTGTATGAAATTTAAATATATGACCAAGACAATGTTACTTTGACTAAGTCACGGTCATTGATTTAGTATACATCTCAACACATATAGAACATCCTTTATTCTCTATATCAGCACACAGACTATCATAGTCATAAAACATCATATTATACTTCATATACATATACTAGATGAAGCATAATGAAAACTATTGTTTACGTAAATTTATGAATTCATCAAATACCTTCTATCACATCACACACTAAACAAATTTTGATATTTTTAATTCAATGATTTCATAGGAGAAGAAAATTTCCATAAGTATAGAACAAACCAATAGTAATATACATTAAAACCTATAAATGATATATTTTAATTGTGTTATTGGGATTTCTCTCAAGTAATAACCACTTTTACCATATCATGATTATCTATTATTCCCTTTTTGGGAATAATGAATCTCAAAAAATTTAATTCATGAGTCTAGAAGTGAAATTTATAAAAAATTTAAATAAAATTATTCTCATGAATAAATTTCCAATGTAATCTAAAAATAAAACCCATATTTAGAATCTATATTTTTTTATATAATGATTTCATCAATTGATAAAACTTATAAATTATATAAATTATTCTATAAAAAATGTATTAATTTCATAAACACTATTGTCTCATTAGAAACTCCAAATTTATTGAAAAAAAAATTATGGTGGCTATATTTCCTTAAAGAATATATTTTTGGAATAATATATTCTATAACCTTAAATTATGGATTCCATACTGATTTTTTATTTTTGAAAATAAACAAGATTCACTAATCAAGTCATATAGATCATAAATTCATTATAAAGTAATTTTCTTCATTACCAACATATTTGGTATTTATTATTCTATTCATAAACATAAGTAACCATCAATTTTCATTGGAAGATAATATCCCACCTACCCTATGTGATACTAATAGTCATAATAATACCTTATACACAACATCATTTACATATTATCATAAATCGAGTAATTTCACTAGTTCCTTGAAATAAGATGGTAGATAAATATGTGGAATCTATGGTACCAGGGTAGTGGAATATTACATGAATTTATTGACAATAATTAATAATTATCTACAAGAAAACATTGTGATATCAATTCACCACCACTTATTATTGATATTGATCTATGATATCTATTAATAGTTGTATGAACCTACTAAAAATAAAATATATGCCTCCAAAATTTCAATCCACTTGATTCAACCAAATCAAATGAATGTCCTAATTATATAAAAGTGTTTTGATAGGACCATAATGTATTATATATATATATCAAATTGACTATAAAATCCATTATTAAACATTAATTTAATCAACCAATACACCCAATAACCTTATAATATTTTTTTATATCATGAAGAAAAATGTTTGATTACATTTTTGGGTTTCTAGTAAAAGTAAACTAATATGGATAAAAAATATTTAACAACTAATTTAACTTGTTTACTATCGGTTTTCATAAAACAAATTATCAACTCCACTCACAAACTAGAAACTGAAAACATTTATCATTTCTTTCCCCCAATGGAGTTTATATTTTCATCAAATATGGTATCAATGAAAATTGAGGAAAAAATCATGCATAGAAAATGAATTTGATTTCAGTGTATCAAATAATACTAAAAAATAATTTAATATATAAGAATTATATCTTTGACCATGGAAGTTATTATATCTATATATACAACCTTAGATTCCTAATATGTTTTTAAGAGTCATATTTAAATTCTTATAATTATTGGGTAATCCTAAAAACTTGTCATCTTAAATCATTCCTTATTCCACGAATTATTCTTCCTTATATTTTTATCATACATATTTATTCCTTAAACTAGATTTGATGATCCTTCTCTCCTCATTTGTGGCAATATCTCTCAATAATTCATAAAATAATCCAACTTCCCTACACTAAATTCTTGAATATCATAGAATATGTAATTTTTATTTCATGTATCCCAAACTACATGTGATGTACTATATAATTTTCTATTAATATGATCTAAATTGAATTAGAATTCAGTATAGTGAAATCAATGAGATTCTATATTTGAATCAATATGGGGTCATGAGTAAGGGTTTTTTAGAGTTCTAAATAATAACATTTGAATGTGTATACATGTAGAGAATTTATAGAGATAAATTTAAGCATGGGTGGATGAAAATTTTTTATGTGAGAGGTAAAAATCCCATATGTGAATCCCTTTATTAGTGCAATAGGTTTTTTGTTCTGGTAAGTAGGGAAGTCCCATTTCGCTTGATATTAAGAACCTGGGATTGACCACTAGTACCCCAATTCCCCACCAAAAGGTTTTTTGGTGTTCCACTGGGTCATTGAATGTCTATTGGAGGCTCAGATTCCACATCATGTGGGGAAATTTTCATAATTTTATAATTTTTATTCTTGAATCACTTAATTATCTTATTATTTAGAGTTTCTATATATCAACCATGGTTATTATATCTTTCCCCTACCTCTTCTTCATTCCCAATTGTTATAAATTTTTTAAAACATATTTTTTCTCTTCAATTAAATATATTGTCCCCCTATCCACATCTATTCTTATTCTTCTAATTATACATGTATATTGTTGTGACAATGTTATTTTTTAAAGATACTTGTTAATTTATTATTTGTAAAATTACTTACAAATTATGTGATATTAATATGTGGTTGTGGGAGGAGGCACAATAGGGGTTAGTATGCATCGTCACCCACTATTTCTATGAAACACTATTACATAATCGAGTTTTCGTGGCATTTAATATTCTTTTAGGTAAATTTATAGATGATCGGACTTCATAAATTTAAAATTTTTCTCTTTAAAGGTATGGGGTCTGGGAATTTTTCTCCTTCCACCATTTGGTTGGATCTTCAATATTATGATGCTACATAGGGAATTTCTCTTAGATTAATACTATAATAAAAACATTTTTTGGATTTTTTGATATTTGATAAATTGGGAATTTGGATGAGATAGATGATCACTGGAATAAAGGATATTTTTATAATATTTTGAATAAATAAATATATAATTATGGCTATTATACTTTTAAAATTTAGTATATTTATCATCACATAATCTATTTAATTTCTTACAAATTATGTTATACTTTTGAGACATATTATTATTATGAAAAAATTAGTGGGTGAAATTATATGAATTTTGGAATTTTGAGAACGTCAAGTCACATTAATAGTCACATAGGAACCGTATAACAATGTTAAACTGTTTTTTAGGTGGATCGATAGTTGAATATTTATTAGTGGATTAATATATTATTTTATTAAATGTATGAGTTGATGCCTTGAAAAAAATTATAAAAGTTAATATTTTAAACATTAAATGATAATTTACTTGATAATGACATTAAATGAGTTTTCTATATGGAATGTTTGATATAAATAAATGGTTTTGAGTATATATTTCAAAAATAAGTTAATTTATCTTTTCCTTGGATTTTTCACAAGATTTTTCAATGTGTGTGTAACGTGTAAATCCAACATGAAATTGTATTTTAAATGATTTGTAATAGTGTTATATGAATTTTGATTTAATGAAATGTAAAGTGAGAATATTTTTTGAAATAGTTTAGTTTAATTGACCAAATGTGGGTGATTCTATATTTGAAAAGAATATATTTTTGTGTGGGGACACGTTATTGATGACTGTACTATATGACTTCGATTAATATTTAATGAATGATGTTTAATATGTTAAAATTTCTCTGGTGATACCAGTTGGTTAAAAAACGGTGGAAGTTTTATTAGGTAGGGTTTTTATTGACATATGTTTTTTTGGACCTTGGATATACCCTTCATGATTGTGATATAGTCTATAAATTTTAAATCTGGGATTGTCTGTTTCTTCATTTTATGACCATTATGATCATTTTTAGAGTGATAACATATGGGATATAATCAAGGAACTTAATAATTATTGGTGTTTAGTGATACCCATTCCATTTTCATATAATTGTTAAAGGATTTATCTGTAATATATAATTAGTTATTTGTACTTTTTGAGTAGTACTATAATTATATAGATTGATGGCTATGTCTTGAATTAGAGAGATATTCATAGTGAAACAATGTAGGATTATATGTGATTTTTTAGATATATTCTTTTAAATAGTTTGTGTTGTAAACAATAATTATTTTATCTTGCATCACACACAACACTGGGTTTGTGTTGTTTAATATGAAACACAGAGTTTAGCTTTTTTTGCAATGAACACATTGTCTAAAAGAAAGAAGAAATAGTAGTTGAATATTATTGTTTAATATGATAATTATAACCAATAGATTGGAAAGGTTCGTACAAATAATGTTGTCCTCCTATAGTTTTAAAACTCAGATATAATTCAAAATTAATTTCAATTATTTTAAATTATGTTTACTAATTTTTACTTATCATTTTAATATATTATATTATTATTTCAAATCATAATACTAGTTGCCAATATTTAACTATTATGAGTCACTATTAAGTTGGACTCACTATTATACATCCAACTTATTATAGAATGATTGTTGTGCATGAGAAACTACTATCATGGAGTTAATGATTATATGTCTCATTATTATCCATCTCACCATCAGCATAAATGCTTAATTATGACAAAGGATGAGACACCGTCAAATAACATAACAATGAACCAAGCCCCTTTTGCATCAATATACCAAAGACATGACATACTGATGGAATTATAATTCTCCCTATGTTTGAGTTACCAATATGAGATATCGATAACATGAGTCACCTTTAAGTTGACCTACTTTCAGAATAACATACAGATCTCGACTCACTAATACTTATCTCACCAATCATGATTGCATAAATCATCATGTTTGAGATACCATTCCTGACCTACCATTCCTGAGACACCATTTAGAGGCACTATCAATTCTTACTTCTTCATTAAATTCAAATTTACTTTTAACGATAATATTTATGAAAATTAGTACCATTTAGTATTTTAATGAATTTTCGTGTATTTTGTAAACAATATTTATATTATTGTAATATTGCAATACTAGGTAAGAGTTACTTAAAAGTGATTGAGATCATTATTCTTATAGGATATAGTGTAAAAACTGAATACAGGATCGAAATGATAGAAGCCCAAATAGAGAAAAAATAGAGATATATTCAAACACATAACAACAACTCACGAGATTCTTACTATTTACACTATGTGATACTGCTGAGAACTGAAACCAAAGAACATTTTGTAGAGAGAAATAATGAAAGGAGAATAACACATCGAGTAGACCATATATCTCACTTGAAACAGAAGATAGAACCACTCACAAATCTCAGTTTTACTCTATCTTTCTCAAATTAAATTTCAGTTTCATTTAAACATAACTTCTTGGAGCCTCAAGATGTATTGTTAACAACATAGAGATTTCAAGACCCTATTATCAATATTTTTCCCTTCCTGTATACTTTTTTACAATACGAGTAGTGTGGGTACTTTTTTTCTATAAACACACACTCACTCCTATGAAAAAATGGAAGATACATTAATATATTCACAAATGGCCTTTTTATACTATACACTCCCATAGATAATAGTGGAAGAGGTACCGGTGTGGACTCTTTGTTTTTCCTCTCCCACAAAAACTATGGAAGAGGTATAGTTGACCAAGATAATGGGTATGCTATTGTGTACCCTCATATATGGTGTCAATCGTAGTTTATTTATATAAAATACATTGTCACGGGTGATCACAATGTGGGGGGAATTAAGAATCCGCTTGAGACTGAACCTCTTGTATTTGATCTGCTATTTCTTTCAATGTTCTATTTTCAATTATTTATATATTTAATAATGAAAATATATTTTTCACTTTGATTGTTAATCGTAGATAGTTTTTATGTTAGAATTTTCATTAGATGAAATTTTCCAAAAGTAAAAGTAATTACTCATATAGTTTTAACATAGAACTAATAACTCATTGAGAAATCCTTAAACCAGCCAAATCATTTATAAATATGGTACGTCGGTTAAATGGGAGGGTCTATATTTCAAATTGGGTGAAATTTAAATAAATCATTTAGATAGAAATTTTTATAGGTACTGAATCCACCCACTCTTGTGTGTCCTACTCCGACTAGCATTTTCTATCAGAGGCTTTCTTATTTTCTGAGTTTCAATGTTTTCAAGGTGTTTAACAATTATCGTATATTATTTTAATTTTGTTTTAATTATTTAATAATTACTATCATTTGAATATTTGTATTTCATTAAGACTTATTTTTATTATTTAACATGGAAAATATAGAGGAAGGTGATGCTACCAACAGAACTCTCGAATTCAATGGCATAAACTAAACTCAGTGGAATATCAAAATGATAATATAGTTAGAGAGCATGTGTTTTGAAATCTGGTTTGATATAGTTTATGAGTATAATATTCCTACTACTTCTAGAAATACTTCGAATGGTGAAACTGAGGTAGCCTATAATAATAATTTTAAAACTATGAATTCTATATACTAAGCTCTAAGTGATGAATAAATTAATATGATCTCTTCATGTAAAACATCTTTTGAAATATAGGATACATTAGCTGCTTCACATGATGAAACCAAAAATGTTTAAGAAATGAGGCTTAATACATATACCATTAAATAAGATCACTTTAAAATGAATCCAAAAGATTCTACTTTGTAATATGTATCTCCGGTTCAGTAATATTTTTAATACAATGAGTACTATAGGAAAATCAATTGATGATAAAGACCAAATAATATATCTACATAGTTTTTTACCATAAATGTGGAGATGAACCTCAATTTCAATAAGATAATAATGTTATATTAGTATTTTTACATTAAATTAACTTATTGTTATTCTTATGATGTACAATAATGAACTAAAGGTCAATAGAGAAGATGATGAAGAACCTAAAATAAATTCAGTGTCTTTTAAAAGCACTACATCTAAAAAGGAGAAATTGTATGCTCATGATGGAAGTTCTAGAAATTAATATTCATCGACTAATGGTGATGAAGAAGTGGATCTACAAGCTATAAGATTTAATAAATTTTATAGAAAGAATATGTTTTTTATACTTCCTATCTACATAGGGAAGTATGACTACAAGGGTAACTGGTTAAATGGGTGGAAAATAAGTGATAATTAAATTGAGATAGTTCTCAATGAATGTAAATTAAAGGGACATGTGAAGGATGTCTATCCAAATTTGAAGTGTAAGATGAAATATGAGGATAAAGCTAGAAAGTAAAAGAAGGATATTAAGGCTACATGGAGTGAATGTGAGGATAGATCAAGTGAATCAGAATCATCTCATGATGGAAGTTGTGAAAAAGAAACATGTGTTTTATAAAAAACACACTTGATGTAACCCTTGTATCTTATGAAAAAACTATTATTATTCTATAGATGAAGAAATGTTTGAATACTAAAAAATGATTTAGGATACATGAAAAGAGTTAGATGATAAAAATAAATATCTTAGGAAAATACATTCTCTATATTCTACTATAATTTTTGAACGCTCTATTGAAAAGGAAAATAATTCTCAACTAATCCTTGAGAATACAGAACGTAAAATTTTTTATGAGAAATTAAAGATGGATTTAAAGAGATTTACATAAGGTAAAGATAACATTGTTCAAATTCATGGAAAAAACTTTCTTCTAAGTATACTAATGGTATTTTTTATCAACCTAGGAAATGAAATCATGTTAAAACTAACATTCTATCCAAATCTAAAAAATTCGGTGTTATGCACCTTTCTATAAAATTTTCTAGAAGTTCCAATACTATAAATTATTTTACAGCTTCTTATTCATCCAGACCTAAAAAAGTTTATTTTTCTAAAACATTACAATGTTATTATAGGAAACCCATAAAGAAAACGTGTGTAAGTAAAAATTTAATTACTAATATTACTAGATATAATAAAATTTGGGTACCAAAGTCTCTTCTTATTCAAACATTTTTGTAGGAATGTTGTTTAAAGAGTTCATATAAGAGAATAAGTTACATGGATAGTGGATTTTCAATACCCTTGATGAGGGACAACTATAGATTCAAGAACCTCATAAATATTGATGGTGGACTAATCACATTGGGTGGCAATTAAAAAGGTAAAATTATTGACCTTGTCTAAATTAGCAACACTAACTCAGTTAAAATTTCAAATGTTCTTTTTATTGATGGTCTAAAGTACAATCTTCTTATCATTTCACAGTTATGTGATGAGCGTTTTCACAATAAATTTGAATTTGATTCTTGTAATTTTTAAAATTATAAGAATGATTTAGTCTTTACTACATTTATAAATGAAAATTTTTATGTTGTAAATATGGATTCATTAACATCACATAATGTTGGTTGCTTAAATTCCTTCTATAAAGTTTCTTGGCTCTAATAGAAAAGACTATGACACTATATTATTGACTATATTATAAATATTCCTAAGAAAGTATTAATCAAGGATATACCTAAACTAGAGTGTCTAAATGATAATGTATTTAATCCTTGTCAAAATGTGAAACACTACAAAATATATTTCAAAACAAAGAAAGAATTTTAAACTTATGAAACACTTGAGTTGGTTCATATGGATTTTTTTGGCATTCTAGAGTTTCATGTTTATATGGGAAGCACTATATATGTGTCCTTGTAGATAATTATTTCTAGGTATATATAGACCTTCGTTTTATCTCACAAAAGTGAGGCACGTTTTATTTTCATCAAGTATGCAAGGTTAGTAGAAAATTTAAGTGTACATAGGATGAAAATCAAAAGAAGTGTCCATGTCGATGAGTTTGAAAATCAAGAGTCTGAATATATTTTATTACAAAATGTCTATAGTATTATACTTTCTACTCCAAGTACACCCCATAATAATGGAGTTGTAGAAAGGATAAATATAACATTATAATAAATAACTCAAACTATTCTTCATAAATGTGATCTAACTATTTATTTTTTGGAAGAATCAATAAATACAACTTGTTATATAATCAATATAATTTTAATTAGAATAATCCGAAAGAATACCCCCAATGAGATTTAGAATAATTTGAATCCTATGTTTAATTACTTAAAATATTTTGGTTCAAAAGTATTTATTCTTAACAAAAAAGGTAATATTGAAATTTTTCCCAGAAGTGTGATGAAATAATTTTCCTTGGTTATTCAATATATAGTAAATCCTATAGAGTCTTTAATAAGAGAACAAAGTGTGTGAAAAAATCAGTGCATGTTTTGTTCGATGAAAAAGATCCACGTGAGTCCAAAAAACTCCCTACAAAATCTTGAGTATAACATGTACAATTTTGACATAAATCAAACAACATCTAATTTTGTTGTTAAATATAAAGAAAAAACCCTCTTATAGAAACTCCCTATATTCTAAAAAAACAAACCCAAACCTTCAGATAAAAACAAATTGACCAATCCTTATTTTTCTTGGTCTATTAGATCCCTCTAATAACCATTCTTTTGTTGATATTGTTAGATACTTTGACAAAAGAAATACAAACTATATATTCTATAGGAAACTAGGTTGAACATCATGTCTTTTTGTTAGAACATGAATTTAACAACATTAATGATTCAATCATTGATGAATTATAAATGATGGATATTCAAGAATAATTAAACTAGTTTGGGAGAAAAAATGTATGGAAACTTGTTGACAAACCCAAAGACACCCTGAAAATATAAACATAGTACGTGTTTAGAAACAATGTGGATGAAGCAGATACAATATTATCAAATAAATCCAGAATAGTTGCACAAGGTTATAGAAAAGAAGAAGTTATAGACTATAAATAAACATTTTCACTTGTTTCTCGACATGAAACCATTAGTGTATTGATAGTTTATGATGTACATCTTAATTTTAAACATTATCATATGGATTTCAGAAGTGAATTCATAAATTGTTATATAGTTGATGATTTTTTTATTAATAACCATGTAATTATAAAAATCCTCATGTTCCAAATCTTGTTTTTAATTTGGAATAAAGTTAATACGATTTAAAAGATGCTCCAAGATCTTGGTATGATAGGCTAACCACTTTTATTATTTATAAGGGTTTTTCTAAAGGAATTTCTGATCCTAATATTTTCATATATTTTTTCTAAATATTTTTTAGTTATTAAAATATTTTTTGATGATATTATTTTAAGATATTCTGTTTTTTATGTGGTGATTTTTCAAAAATGATGAAAATGAGTTTGAAATGAGGTTAATGGGTGAACTCAGATTATTTCTTCATTTTGAAAATTTTATAAATAAAGAATTTATTATTTTAAATCATAGTAAATATAATAAATATCTTTTAAAATGTTTTGATCTGGATAACAGTAAATGTAATGATACTCTTATGTGTAAGAACTATAAATTGGATCTTTATAAAGATGGAAAATCATTCGATCTAACCAATTATGGAGGTATCATTGGAGGTCGTCTTTATATAACTACTATCCAACATTATATTATGTTTAGTGTGTGTATGTGTGTTTGTTTTCAAGAAAATTATAATGATTCATTTCAACTTTTTGTTAAATTTTTTTTCAAGTACCTCAAATATACTACCCACTTTGGCATGTTCTATCCTAGAGGACAACCATTTGATTTAGTTAGTTATTATGATGCTAAAATAGGTTATTGAAATTTATTTATAAAAAGAACCTCTAGAACAATTCACCTTTTGTAAAAGTATCTAGTTTCATGGAGTAATAAGAAATAGAATTTTGTTTTGTTATCTACTGCCGAATCTGAAAAAATAAATGTTTTTATTTTTTTGCTCAAATTTTTTCGATGGAACACACTTTTCTAGACTATGGATTTCAATAAAGGAATTTCCTTAAAAAATGTGATAACACATTCACTATAAACTAGTCTATGAATCTGATTTATAATTCAATGAAAAATCATACTGATGTAAGACATCGCTTTTTGGGGGATTATTATAAAAAAGGTGATATAACTATTGAGTTCATCGGTATTGAACATAAATTTGTTGATATTATTACATAGCCTATAAATTATGAGTGAATGTGCTACATAAATAATGACTTGGCGATGATCAATTTTGAGTAACTCACAGATGATGATTCACTATTCAGGATTCATTATTGATGACTCATCGTTGATTACTCACAATTGACTCGTCACCATTAATGAATCACTATTTATGTTCCATCGTTGATGACTCGCTATTAATGACTCACCATTGATGAGTCATCATTGATGACTCACCTTTGATGACTCCCAGTTAGCAGCCACCATTGTGACTTACCATTAGTATTTACTTTGTTAAGTTTTTGGCTTGAATTAAAAGTAACTTTTTTATGTTTTTAATTTTATTTTATACTGATTTGATGACTCACTGTTAACAGTCACCGTTGTGACTTACAATTGGAATTTACCTTGATATTTTTCTATTTTGAACTAAATGTTTATTTTTTCAATTTTATTATATACTAATTTTTTATTTAAGATTTTGAAATCCAAAAATTATAAATATTGAACCAATATAAAAAATTTCTTGCTCACTCAACACCCTGGAGAAAACAATTTTATCCCAAAACTCCACTGCCTTCTTCCGTTAATCCAAACCCTCCATAATGGATCGAATGACTCATATCTCTAAGACATATCTATATGAGTCTTATCCCTCAAATAAATATAATGGGGAATATAGTTCTCCAAATCTAGAACCTATTAACCAATATCATTATAACATAGTAGTTTCACCATATTAGGATATTTATAAAGAATGTCTAATGTCATGTAAGTCTCTCATTTTGAAATAGTTGATAGAACAGGGTTGGATGGATCAGTTTTCTATCAACACACAACCTCTCTATCTTAAAATACAGCATTAGTTTTTTATATATGTCAAGTGTATTCTTGAAGAAATTGATGATTTATGTTTCATGTCTATAATAGATTTAAAAATGATTTCATTTTCCTTCAAGTAGTGGGATGAATTATTTTAGGTACCTCATGGAGTTATTTTTTATTATTACCAATGTAGTCCCCATCCTCCAATTGATATTTTTTTTGAGAAGTATCCCAAATCAAGATGACCAATGATTTAATCCCAAAAAAAACAATATCAAAAAAACAAGATGGTGAATGCATGATATTATTTAAGTTTATTTAGAATAAACTTTGTCCAAGGAAAGGGGAATTTTCTTCCTTGAAATATCAAGATGTTTATTTTTTGAATCTGATGAAAAGAGGACACCTGATTAATGAATTTAAAAACCTTACAATCCAAATGGGTTATATAATTAAACCAAAATCATAGTTGACATCTCTAATTTATGTATTGCATGATTTATGAAATTCAAAAAGAAAAAATATTTTTAAATTAAAGAGAATAAATTGGGACTGATAATGATGGTTTTTGGAATTAACAAATCCATATTTAAAAGAATAAAGATTAGTTAGAATCCCTGGAATTGGTAGTTGTTTAAGGATAATGATAAACATTTTGAATAATTTGATCAAGTGAAGAATCCTTCTAGGATGAATTATATGGATTATCATAGTCTAGGACCATATGAGGTTGTAGAATATCATGATGAGAAATAACCTGAATTTGAAGCCAATAATAAAGATTAACCAATTATTGATGACCAGATTGAACATGATATTGTAGGAATCCCATAAAGGATTACTTTGGGATATTTTAGTCCTCCAAAACGTCATCCTAGAAAATAATGTTCCCCAAATGATGATTTTCATTAGAGTACAGAGGAATATGAAGTTGATGAGTATCCAAGTAGAAGTTGTAGAGAAGAATATGAAGGTGATTGTGAATTTGATGATGAGGAAGATACTGTAGAACTGTAATAAAAAGAATAGAATAAAGAGGAGGAATAAGAGTATAAAGAAGAAGGTGTAAGTGATGTAATTGAAGAAGAAGATGAAAAAGAGGAATATAGTAATTTTGTTGTAGAACCTGATCATCCTCTATGTGATTTTGGTCTGGGTGGAGAACCTGTAATTTTAGATGTAATTGATTTAGTAGGAAAGGAAGTTTTTGTAGAATCTAAGAAGGCTTTTGACACTGTTTCTATTGAGGATCAAGTTCTACTTGTTTAGGTGTAGGAAAAAGTTTATGTTAGGATGAAATAACTTGTTGAGGGGGAGAAACAATCTATATGATTTAGAGTTGACTCTATCACTCCTTATGATTGGATGATATTGGTTGAATGGGAGCGGTATCCAGGATATACCACTTTAGGCTTAGATTATCATAATTCAGATTATGAGGCATCTGGTCCTAAGGGATTTATGGTTAAATTAGTAGGTCATGATCTGATAGTTCATCGGGAAATATATCCAATGGGGGATCCTTGTACCACTTCTACTCTTTTGTTTTCACCTGTACCACCTGACTATGTAACTCAGAGTAACTTCAATTTCATTATAGATGATTTTTTTTTCAGTTGTTAGTGAAATTACCAGACGTCGACTTGTATATATGGAATGTATTATTAAAAGTGATGCTACTATGATTTTAGAAATAGTTTTCTCTCAGATTCACCATCAGATAGTTTCTAAAATTTAAGAAGTAATCTTGGAAAATAAAAGATTAAGTGATGAGTTGGTTGTACTCATTCCTGTTTTGAAAAGGATTTCATCTGTTTATGCAGAGTCATTTAATTTTTTTTCAAAATGTCTTGATGTTACAATTTTGGAGGATGGTACTTCTTCTCCTCCAAATATTGATGCAGATATTTTGAGACTAGTATTAAAAGATGTAGAATATGAAGCCTCAACCTATGTAACTCTTAATCATCCATATAACAATTATATAATCAGTTCAATGATAAAAGAATAACTTCAATCTATAATGGGTAATCAGATCAGGAGGGCCTCAAAAAAACAAAGTAGAGCACTGACCATGGCCATTATATGGTATGATTTTACATTAATGTGGTCAATAATGCTAAAAAATAGATCACCAAGAATGTAGATTACTAATTTAAAAGAATTTCTATTGAACACTAGTTGGATATTAATTTCAAATACTTGGATGAGAATTTTAGGATCCCTCATATTACGCATGTTTTTAAGGACCGAGTGAAACATCTCAAGGATCTTACACCTACACTTATATGTTTATGGAGAAAAAATATGATTTTACCAAAAATATAGAGAAAGGTGGGTAAGATTATTAATTTATTTAATAAACCTTTTGAATCCATACCTACATGTATAGAGTTCAACAATTATAGATCCAAAGGACTTCCCCATTTGACTGGTGACAAAAAAAATTCCTTCAAGTTTAATTAATCGGTCAGATAAACTTCAATTCACAACAACTCTTACTCAAAACCCTTTTTATCTGATGCCAGCAACCCTTCAAGCATTTTCCATGTCACCTACCCAGGATCTTAGTCATCTATGGTATGTGATCTATAGGTAACTAACATCCCCTACCTCTTCTACTCAAGGTCTCACCCCTACTGTGCATTTGGGATTTCCCATTCATCTTCTATATATATCATCCCCTTATGTAACTTTTGTTCCACCATATGATGTTTTGGATAAGATAAAATTATTCATGGAACTTTCTTTGAGGATGAGTTTATTATGGGATTTTTGTTGATTGGGATTTGTTTTAGGGTTTTTTCAAATCCTATGTACTCACTTTTTATCATGAAATGAATTATTTATTTTCTAATATTATATGTTCTTTACATTTTCTTATTTGTTCTCTATTGGATAATATATAAACTGGGACAAATTTGAGATGTAATTTTATTTTATTTTATTTTTTATCATATAATATACTTTATCATCTTTTTTATGTCATGTTCTGAAGAAAAGAACCTTTTTTTACTTCAATCATTTTGAATGGATTTTCAATGCCATGATTTATGATCAATAAAAAGGGGGATATTGTTGTCCTCTTCTTGTCTTCAAGTTG
This sequence comes from Viscum album, assembly GCA_963277665.1. Lineage (NCBI taxonomy): Eukaryota > Viridiplantae > Streptophyta > Magnoliopsida > Santalales > Viscaceae > Viscum > Viscum album. Next base: position 1,773,724,317 of record OY728142.1, on the reverse strand, counting down.
ATAAATCATGCTTAATTAAGTTCAATTAAGTTAAATTATGCTTAATCATGTTTAGTTATAATCTTAATCTATTCTGTTTTTTATTTCACATCATAAGGTAGGTTTCCAATATTTGACTCAGCATGAGTAAATATTAAAGTATACTAACAATTGGGCACACAGCTGATGACATAAAAACAACTATGTATGAGCTACCACTAACATGGACATACCTATAATATGTATCACTGTCAATTGTCTCACCATTACACAAATTATAAATACTGACTAAGGATGAAACACCATCACTCATGATACTGATGAACAGAGTCACCATTGCATCAACCTGTCATTACATGAATTACTAATGGAATCAAAATTGTTACTAAGTAGGAGTTATTGGTATGAGATACTGATAGCATGAGTCACCATCTAGAAGACCCAACATCAAAATTACTACTAATCATGAGTCATCGATACTTGTCTCACTATTTTAGATTATAGAATTCATTAGTTCTGAGACATTATTCCAATCTTATAATTCCTGATACACTAACCAGATACACCATCAATTCTTACATTTTCATTTAAATTAATATTTACTTCTAACGGTCATATTTAAGAAACCTAGTACCATTATGTATTTTAATAAATTTTCTATATATTGTAGACAATATTTATATCGATGTTAGATTCTCGTATGAGGTATTAGGTACTTAGATACGATTGAGATTATTCATCTCATCGAATATGGTGAATTTACAGAATACTAGATCAAAATGGAAGATGCGCTACTAGAGAAAACATAGAAAGATGATCCTACACTTAAGAAAAACTCAAGACTTTTTTGCATTGTACACTAAGCCATACTGATCATAACTCAAACAGAAAAAAATTTTGAATTGGAAATCTATGAAAGGAGAAGATCTTATCGAGTAAAACAAACACCTCACTAGATATAAATGACATAATCACTCATGACACCCAGTTTTGCTATTTATTTATATATGATGATTTGAGATTCATTTTAACATAACTTCAAAGAGCCTCAAGCTGCACTTCCAATCACACAGAGCCTTAAAAGATGTACTATATATATTTTTATCTTCCTTTTGATTGTATTTATATTATGAGGAATGAGTGTAACTCTGTTCAATAAATATACACAGACTCCTATTAAAAAATAAAAGACACAATGTTATCTTCACAAACCATATTTTTAAACCTTAGACTCCCACAAATTATAGAGGAAGAGGTCCCTGCATAGATTGTTTGTTTTTTTACTCACATGAAAATTTTGGAAGTGGTCTAGTTGACCTAGATAGTGTGTATTATTTGGTTTACCCTGATCCAGTGTGTGTATCATTATTTATTTATATAAACTACTAGGTGGAGGTTGATCCCCTAGTGGAAAAAATTAAGTATCTTTTTGAGACTGAACCTCTTATCTTTCATCCACTATTCCTTTCAATGTTCATTTTTCACTGCTTTATCTATTTATAGAATAAATATTTCGTTCAAGTTGATAGTTAATCATAGATAGTGTTTATATAATAATTTTCTTTTGTAGAACGAGTTCAAAGGGAAATGTAATGACTCATTTTGTTTAAATCGAGAACTAATAAATCTTTATTAAATCATTTAAAAAACCAAATATTTTATATATATGATACATTGGTTAAATGGACCATTTTTTATTTCAAATTTGAGGACATAAAAAAAAATTTCTTTGAAGGAAATTTTTATAGAAACTAAATTCTCCCCCCTCTTTACTGTCCTAATTCAACCAAAAAATAAGATTAACTCAATTGTTAAAATATATGGTTTACAAATGTATATAAAATGAATTATTTGGTGACCAACTAATTACGTATGAAAATAATAACTATTTTAAAATAATGGAATTCATTTTCTAAAAACTATTTTTATATACGGAAACATGTTTTACCCGAAAAAGATGAAAAAATTAATTTTGGTGAATTAATTTAATGAAATAAATATATTATATATTTAATAAAAAAATAGCCTTTAATTTATATGTTTTATATACAATAAGTAATAATAAAACTAATTCTATTCATAAAAATAGTATTTTTCAAAAAAGAATTTTTATTTCTATTTATGAATTTATTTAAGAAATAATTTTTGAATATTTTATAAAATTTATTTAAAGAATAAAATTTATTTTTTAAATCACCATTTCAAAGTTATCTTAAAGTTAATTTTTGATAATTTCTTGAGAAGATAAATTTTTTGATGAATAGTGAATATACATGATTTTATTAAGAATTATCATTTCCACTACAGAATTTAAAAACATAAAAAAAAATTCAAATTTTTTTAAATAAAAATATAGTTTAATTTTTTTATCTATAAATGAAATTTAAGGTTATTATAATCAAGGTTATTTTTAATTTTGATATAAAAACTATTCAATCTTTTGAACAGTTTCTAATTGGAAAAATTCTTTCACATTCCTTCTACAAGATTAGTTTTAAGTTAAAATTTGATAATTTTGAAATCATTTTAGAATAATTGATTACATATTTAGAATAAGAATAATTTATATAATATAATATGTTAAACATATGTTTTTAAGTTAACTAATTCAAAAAAAGTAAAATTTATTTGTCATAGTTAAGGTAAAAATGGGTTTACCTGAAGGGTTAAACTAAAATATTTGGGGTTAAAAATATATATAAAAAATTACAACAAAAAATTAATGTCTATATTTACATATTTTATCTTCTAAGTATAATTGTTTTGAATTTTTTTAACATTTTGGAATGAAAAAATAGATTTGAGGGATTTTTCATTTTAAAAACTACAAGTGTTCCACTCACCTCACTTAAAAAAATCCAACACATGTGCTCTATTATTAAAACTTCTAAAACTTTTTTTTGGAATATTTCTATTAAAATATATTCCTTAATTATATCACATTATCTTATAATATTTATTTTATATAATAAATGAACTATATTTTCCTTGTGGTAAATACTAAAAGAAGCTTCTAGAAGAATAGGTATCGCACCTCTATAATCATTTTATTATAAATTATTCTCCATTACCCTAAATTAACATTAAACCATAATGATATAAAATATTATAATATTACATATAATTAGATTTTTATGTTAATTTAATAAACTAAATATTTCCCCTCTACCATCAAATTGGTTATGAAATCCCTGTTTATGTGTATAACGGACTTTCTCCTCGCGAACTGATGTGTTTCATTTTCCATCAACACATATCGTAGATGGATATAATAAGGGTTAAATTTTATAAATATAATATTTATGGTATTATTATGGTTATTTAATCCTGATATCACATGTTCATTTTTTTAAATTTCCATTCCACTGGAATATTAAAATGTCATATGTATGTACATTAGACTACATCCTCACGAAACGATGTGATTCATTCACATTTTACATTGAAGGTGTTAATGATGTTATTAATGATAATATATTCTATATATATATTATATTCTTTAATTTTAATATATTATTATTCTTTATTTTTTTATTTCCATGATTGAAATGGAAATAGTATTCATACATTTGTACGGCCAACCGTCTCATTGAACGATATGTTTTATTTTCTATCTATAACTCTTATGAATAGCCATAAATAATTGTATACAAAATAAATATGATATTTATATCATGGTTTAAGTACTATGTATTATGGAATCGTGATCAAATTTGTTGTCATAAAAATAAAAAATAAAAACATACATGAAAAACATTGCAGTTTTTGCCAGAAACGTGACTTTAATAGGGAATTGTTAATGATTGTGTAAAAATGTTCATAAGTAAATCATATATTTTATAATATATAAATACATATATGTATATTGAGTAATATATTATTATTAAAAATATAATTATTATATAGGATGATCGGATGTTTATTATGGAAGTCCAGACTTATGGTATGGGATTTCTGCCTCACTTTTCTTTTTTCTGTGAGACACACGCCATATTTACAATGTGTTTATTTTATGTTGTACATATAGTACACATGGATTTATTTTATGATGGTTGTAAATAATATTTTGGTATTTTCATATTTATTTTAGGATCTCTCTGTCATTGTTTTTGTGGTAAAAAAGTTACCAAAGCGGTAAGGTGTTTTCTACTCCAATTTCCTTCTTTGGGATATAAGTTATTATATGCACCTATATTCTTATATGAAGTGTATATAAAAACCAATTTAAATTTTATATCATTAATATAATTCTATTAATTATATTTTATGTTTCACATAATGAAATTATTTCAGGGGTATTATGATCCATAGTTACGAACATGGTAATAGTTTTAGGTTACAATATAATCGTTTTTTGGGATTGTTTATGATTATGATTCCAATGATGAGATAATGTGGTATATCTAACAAAAATATTATTAAATTTATTATCCTATTTGTATGTTATGAGAATAAAATTTCCTTTCATTTTTATCATTTTATGTACTAATGGGTCGAAATAATTGTTTAACAAAAATATTCATTATATATCTCTTTGGCCGAATTTGTTTTCTTCTAAAACCATGTTATTAAAATATATTTTGAATTTTTTTAAAATTATAGAAATGATTTAATAAATTATTTTCACCAATGTTTTAATTTTTTGTCAAAATTTTATTAATATAATCTTCATGTTATTTTCCAATCAATACCCACTTGGCTTTTACCAAAAATATGAACAATGATTTTTCCATAATATAAATAACATGAATGTAATTTCCTCCCATCATGAAATTTATTTTCATTGAAGCTTCCATTATATGTTTCCATGGTTATCTTCAATGAAAACTCTTTTAAAACTAGTTTGTTGTTTATTTATTTTTTTAAAAATAGAATGGATATTTTTCTCAAGAAATGATTTAAATGATTTTTTAATGCACTTATATATTTTTTGAAGGTTATTATCAAAGAAAATGATTCAAAAAATATGTTATAATTTTTTTCAAAAATTTATTTTTCCCCTGAAATTTTCCATGTAATATTTTAAAATAATATTCCTTCTATTATTATATCCTTTGATGTTACTTATGATATAATGGAAATATGTTCCAAGGATTAAATTTTTATTCTTTATCTAGATGATTTATGTTTATAATTATAATATGTTTATAAAACCCATTTCTCTTCCATCTGTTTTAAGATGATAAAATTCATATAAAACCTAATTGTTATTCCATAGCATATACGATGACATAATTTTAAATTGATTCTGAAACCTGACTCTTTTCCCCATGTTATTAGTTGAGTATATTTTTTGAAACCAATTTTATTTCATGGGTTATGATATGATGAAGTTTATACTATCTTGTGGTACACATACATATTATTTTCATTATATGAAAATTGGGACATAAATATACGTCCAATGCCTGGGGTAAGGTTTTATATCTCATGAGATGAACAGAAATGAAATGAGGATTGAACCTAGTTCAATATCGTACTTTGCCTCTTTTTTGGTCTTAGGGGTGATCCTTGACATATATTAGGGTGTAAGGAGTGGACCCATTACACTGTGATTGGATTAGCAGTGAACCCTGACTACTATGGAAATGATTGTCAATTATTATGTGTATAACACAATTATATGCACTCTTTCTATGTTATGATATCATATCTCATGTTATTTTCTTTGTAATGATTTACGTATTATTGATAACTAATATTTATTCCACTATCAATATTTTGGTTATTGAATTTAATGGTGTGGTTTTCATATGTTATTCTCACGTTCTTATACTTTTATTCCCAAGTTATGTTTTTTTATATTTTCGCTTCTTTACCATTTCTAATCATCTATGCTCCCCCATTCTTATGTTTCCTTTCCCTAGGTTATGAAGAAAGGTTTTATATAAGATATGTCTATGAAGAGTAATAAGTGGGAATAAATTTGTGGGAAAAATTCAGTATTTTTCAATGAATATGAATATTGTGTACCTAGAGTCTAATGAAACTAAACCATTATAATCCTCATGACCATATTTGTGTAATGTCATGAATAGTAATCTAATAAGATGTAAAATCATTGTATGAAAATACTGGGCTTTCATACATTGTATCAGATTATAGGATTAGTTATCCTTTAGAAATAAGGAAGTGAAAACATTAGTAACGACATAAAGGTTATATCTGAGGATAATTTTAAGGACTATTCAAATTATAGGAAAATGTCATGGAATTTTGGTAAAGGATGGAGTGATTTATTTCTATATAAATATAACCCTATTTTTATTCTACTAGTTGATGTGGCTCTGGAATAGAAGAACCTTGTCATAATGACTATTAAAATGGTGCATTTATATGTACTTTATTATCCCATGGTGCATGAAAATGGGCATCACTGCACACCTAGTTTGACACTCCCAGAGGATATACATTGTAGATTAAAAACTTTTTATATACCATGCTTATGGATATAAAAAGATAATGACATCGAAGGACCTTGGATTAACCAAATTTTTTATTTATTAAATTTAAGAATTCATTATTTTGAAATACTATAAGTGATTTCCATGATTATGTGTTTTCCCAATATGATTATCGTTTCTCACAATATTCATTCTGGTTTAAATATATAGTGGGAACCCAAAAGAATAAGATTAATGTTAAATTTGATAGAAAATGTGTTTACGAGAAAAAAAATTGGATAATAACTAGAGTGAAGGATATTGTGTTTATTCCAAATCAAGTATCATGATATATGATTAATATCATGCTACATATTCAGTTGGAGGTATGACCAAATAATTGAATTATAAATTTTTTTGAGTGTTTGGGTGGTATGTACCCTTTAAAAAATAATATTGTGGTTCATATATGTTAATAATGTGAGAACATGTATTCCATTGATTGTATCAAAGGAATGAGAAGTTTTTTTGATTGTGAAAAATATGGATTCATAGAATGTAATTGTATAGGAAAAATGAAAATTTCAGTTAACTAGGTAATGAGAATAATTTCCTCCCAAATATATCTACAACCGTTGAATGATTCAAGTATGGACTATATGAGTATTATTAAAATAAAATTTCTTAAATGGGGTGATCATGAATATAAACAGTTGGGTTGTATGTGTAATGGTATTATTGTTGATGAATTGGAGATTAAAAATAACATATTAAACTCAATAAGTTTCATGGAATAATATGAGGAATCCTTGTTAATAGTGTGTGATGAAATAAGAATGATTAATTTTTTTATCATATATAAAGATACAAATAAATATATTTTAATCATTTTTATTTTGGTCAATATAATCCTGAAACATTAGTTGATTTTTATATAGTAGTTTTTCATTAAGAGTTTCCAGAATATGTTAAAACTTATTGATGTCCTAGAAAAGTGATAAAATGTAATGTTTATGTTTTGATTGGTGGAATATAAAGGTTAATTTATTCCTTATGTATAAAAAATTTTGTTTAGTTTGGATAAATACATTATTGATATGAAAAATGTAAAATGGATAGTATTGATGGCCATGGAATAAATTAATGGTTTGTAGACAATGTGATTTATATTATAATAGACTGGGTTTACAACATTTTTGTATATAAGGAATGTCTTTATTAATATATGGTTTTATAAATTAAACTTAATTTATATTGAATTATTTTTTTCACCAATCATAGATTTATGGGATTGTGATAATTAACTTACACTTAACCATTTCCTTATCACTCAACATTAGTGTTTGGGGGTTATTTTTCTCTTCTATGTATAAGTTTTAAATCCCCACATATTTTCTCCAATTTTTAAACATAGTATGTGTGATTATTTATGAACTTCACACATCGTTTTATCTGTTTTCAAGAGGAATTAATATTAACCCATTTTATAATGTGGGTTTTCAACAATGGGTTTGTATATGTTAAAGAATTATTTATCGCGAAAAAGTTCAAATTGTGAGGGAAATATTTATTTTAGAAGGGTAGAATATTACATCCCATTATTCTTGGATTATTTTGTTAATTTGAAATTTTTGATTTTTTAAGTCACATAATGTTGAGTTTATATTTATTTACATGAAATAATTATTTTTTCCATTCATTACACGCAACACCCAGTTTAGATGAAGAATAAAATTTTATTAAAATGTTATTATTTAATATAGTAGTTATCATCTTTCCATTGGAATAGTGGGTATGAATAATATTAACTAAATAATGAAAAAATGTGGTTTATATAATTTTATAAAAATAATACTTTTATGATTATATGTTTATAAATTCAAATAGAAATTATTTCAAAATGAAGGAAATCTTTTTATGGGAGACCATTTTTTTTAAATGAATGTTACCATAACAAATTTTTAAAATATCATTTTAATTATTTTCATTAAATTTCAGTATATTATATATTCAATAAAATGTTTAAAATTTATATTTTTTGTTTTCTAAACAAGTGATAAAAAACCATTTTCATGCTTAAGAATTTTACATTTTCAATAAAGTAGGTTTGTTGTATTTTGAATAGTTATTTAAAATTATAATTTTTTAACATTTTGAAACATTATTTGTTAAAATTATAAATTATTAAAATCATTTTTGAAAAATTATATTAGGGTTATTTGTTTATAATTTTATGAGATTTTAATTTCCTCGATTAATAATAATAAATACTTGTTTTTATTTAGAATTTTAATTTTTTAAAGCACTTAAAAACATGAAAATTGTTATAATTTGGTTTGAGTGGAAAAATTAGTTAATTTTTATATCTATTAATAAGAGTTATTTAATTTTATTTATTATAATTTATAATTTATAAATTAAAACTTTTCAATATTTTAAACATTTTCAGTATATGAAATGTATTTCTCGTCCCATTTGTGTGATGAAATTTAAATTAAAATATACCACATATACAAATATAGTTTGGAAAATTTTATTATATATATTAAAAAATAGTATATGTTATCTAATAATTTTAACATAATTTTATATCAAAATATATAGGAAAAATAGAAAAAAAATGTTTACTGTAGTTAAGGAAAACAGTTGTTTAACTAGGGGTAAACTAAACTGATAAGGGTTATAAAGGAATAAAAAAAATTTAAAATTAAATTAATTTAAAATATTTATAAATTATAACATAATGGATAAATAATGGACCATCTTGGATCCATTTTAAATTTAAAACTGTAGTCGCACCTCTTTATTTTCAAAAATTACAATTGTACCATTCATCGCACTTATAAAAGACTGCCACTCTCCTCTCATCTTGACATTTTAAAAACCCATAGTTACTAAAAATAAATAAACAAAAAAATTTATTAGGTCCTTCATACCATAATAGTATAACTATATTAGTCATAAATCTTCATTTGAATCCTTTTAGTGTATACACAAAGAAGTTGTCTGATGAAAAGGTAACAACATTTTCTAAGAATTTTATTTTATTACATTATATAAATCATTCATTTATTATTAAAATTTAATGATTTAGTAAATTAAATATATTCCATAAAATTTTATATTATTATGTTATGGTAATAACCTAAACCCTCTTCATATTCTGTTAAATTCTTTAGGAATTCATCATTTGTGTGTACGACAGACTACCGCCTCATGAAATGATGTTATTAATTTTAAATCACCAAATATAAATGAAATTAATAATATTGGATTTTTTATTTATATATGATATTTTTTATATTTTCATTATTCTTTAATCATTATATCACATGTTTGTTATCAATTTCCATTCAATGATAATACGATAACGTCGTTCATGTGTACAGAAGACAACCACCACGCAATATGATATGATTCATTTCTAATTTAAATGGAAGGTAATATGGATGGTTTTAATAAAAATATATGATATATATGACATAGAAATTATTATTTAATGTTAATATATTATTTACCATTATTTTATTTTTCTGTTGGGAAATTTGAAAATGTGTTTATCTGTACGAATGACCTATCCTTGTTAGGAATGGTACGTACCGTTTTCTTTATCCAACTCTAATGAGTTCATATAAATAAATTTGTACTGAATATATATTTAATTTATGTCATGTTTAAAGTTATGGAGATATTGGAACCATAATCAATGTAATTGGACAAAAAAATTACTAACCAAAAAATACATGAAAAATAAATATAATTATTTCCAGAAACGTGACTTTAAATGAAAATTTTTAATAAACAAGTAAGAAAGGGTAATTAAAAAATAATATATCGAATGATATATATATATATGTATGTATATTATTTTTAATATATATATATAATAAAATTATATTGGGAATATAATATGTTCTAATTTGTAAAATGGAAGTTGAGACATCTGTTAATGGATTTTGATCTCACATTTATTTTTCTATAATACACACGCCATATTCACCATGGGATTATTTTTTGTGGTGTATATACTTCCCATGAATTTATCTTATGGTTATTATCCTTGATTTTTATGGGAATGTATATATCTATTTCTGATCTCTCTTTCTTTTGTTTTATAGTTTCAAATGTACCAAAGTGGTAAGAGAATTTTTTTCTCAAATTACCTTGTTTGGGATATATATTATTTTATCAAACTATATGCTTATATGGGGTCTATATAATTCTTCTTTGACATGTAATATCATGAATATCCTTATTTTAATGATATTATACATTTCATTATAATCTCATCGTTCATCAAGATTGTTTATTATTACGATTTAAATGAAGAAATATAAATATTGATATCTAAAATAACACTTGAAAATTATTATCCTCTCATTATTTCATGAGATAAAAAATTTTCCCACAATTTTCCTATGTTTATGTACTATATTAATAGAAATAATTTTTTTATGAATTTATTTTTAATTTCCTTATTCAGTCGAAAACCCTTTTTATTCAAAAACATTTTCATCTAAAAATATTTTCAAAACATTTTTTAACATTCTTAAAATAAATTTTTAAATAAATTTTTCTCAATTTTTACTTTTCTAAAAAATTTATTTAAAGGAATCATCATTTTACATTTTAAAGAATTCCCATTTGGGTTTTACCAAAAAAATCTGAAAGGAATATGTTTTTACCATGTCTATAATTCATGGAATTTTCCATTATAATGAAAATTATTATCTTTTAATATTTCCTTATATGTTTTTTATGTTATTTTCAATGATTTTTTCAAATTTTTTTATGTTATATTTTTTTCAATAAGGAAATAATATTATCCTCAAAAAATAATTTATTCTATTTATAGAGATTCCATTATTATTTTTCATGATTATTATTAAGGAAAATTATTTACAATGTATTTTATGAGTTTCATTTTTAAAAAATTACATTCAATGAAAAGTTTATTCGCAATGAAAATGATTCAAATGATTTTTAAAAATATTTTTTGATCTAAGATAAATTTTTTTGATGATACATATTATTTACTAGGGATGTGATCCAATGATATCATTCATTATCTTGATGTTTTTTTATTACAAGATATTTAAAAAACCAATTTATCTTACATGGTTTAGACTATGATAAAATTACTATGAAACCCGCTTCTTTCTCTATGGGTAGTACTATTATGAAATGATGAAATGATGAATTTATTATAAGACCAATCAATTTAAAACATTTCATGATATGATGAAATATTTCTGAGAACCATTTAATTTCATGGATTATGATGTGATGATTAATTTACGATCTTGTGTCACACATGTGTTTGATTTTCATTATGTGAAAATTTTTACTTTATATCCCCCCCAATGTAATGGGTAAAGATTTATATATATTGAGACTGAAAAGACTAGAATTGGGAGTGGACCTGATTCAATAAGGGACTTTGTCCTCTATTATGGTCTTGGGGGTGAATGTTATATACTATGATGGTTTAGAGAGTGAACAAATTACACAATGATAACCCTATTAGTGAGACATGAATTCAATGGAAATGATTTATTATTATTATTATTTTTTCATAATTTAATTTCTTATGTCAATTTTGTGATCTCATATTCATGGATATTTATTTCCTTGTGATTTATGTCTTTTTAACTACCAATATTTTTTCTATGATCCAAGATGATTATCTTTGATATACATGGTAGAGTTTTCATATGTTATCATCACATTATTATACACTTATTCTCATTTAATGTTCAAATATTTTATTTTTTACCCATACTAATAATATATGACTACTTTTTATTATTTTTACATTACCCATGGTATAAAGAAATGTTTTTTTGTTGAGTATCATTATATAGATTATTAAATATTAAGATCATTTTTGAGAAAACATGAACATATTTCATTAAATACCATGATTGTGTGCCTATTCGGTAAAAGAACTAATCAATTGTTTTTATCAGGTGTTTATTTTTGTAATTTAATGAATAGTTATATAAAAATATGTAATATATATGAAAATAATTTGTTTTATAACTATTATTTCATCAATTCATTTATATATTTAATTTCATTGGTATATTCTCAATGTTGTTCTAATTTACGACCATAGATGAGTAAAAGGTGATAGATGAAATGTGTTTATATTCTTTTGAAAAATCCAATATCATTAGAAATATGGAGAAGGATATCCATTTTTAGTGGGTTTTTCTTTTTCTAGTTAGAGATAGTGTGACTGGGAAAATTGATTGTTTTGTAGTTATACTATTATGGTAAAAATTAGTAACAAAATCATTATCGATAAATGAATAATTTTTTTTATCATCCCAAGGATTATAAATTATTTTTCTTACATGGTTGTGTGCATTAATTATACTCTGAAATATTATTTTTATTAGTGTTTTACGCACCATTAATTGTGGGTTTGTAAATGTGAAATGATGGATATTGGAAATTTGAGTGATATAATGGCTGATGCACGATTGAATTTAATATATTTGTTTAATGATGTGGAATAGATTTCACTATAACTCATCTTATATTATGATGATTTCCATGTAATATTATAGTTTATTATTTTAATTATGTTGATATTCGGTGTTTTTATTCAGGGTTTATCCAATATGCAATAGGATTTTATTGAGTTAACCTCCCCCTTTAAAAACCCCAATCCTAGTATCCCCGATCCAGTGGTTACTTTATTACATTGGATACAATTAATTTCATCCCAATGGACTGAATATTTTATTAATATTAGTAAAATACATACATACTTGAATTTCACATTAACTTTGAAAACATGAAATATAGTACAACATGAAATTAATAATTATGCATCCTTGAACTCATTCAAAGATTCATGCATCATATTTTATGGAAGGAAAATAATGTTTGATTGAGCTCAACAGAACAATAAGGGTTACATATACTGGAATCTATGATAAGAAAATAATGAATTATTCATAATACATAATCAATATGCAAACATAAAAAACTAAAAAAATTGCATTTAATCATTAATTTGAGATAAAAGTGCATATATGGATAATATATATTCAAAATCACTTGGATTATAATAATATCTTAATCCTTAATTATATAAATACGTAATATTTGACATCATGATCTTATAAATCTTGATGTCTATACTGACATGACCTTTTAACTAGAAACATTAATCATTGGGTTTGTATTCACCATAAATCCACTTTATTTAGCAAGCCAACTAATTTTTCTCATGACCCAATCGATGCATTATGGGGATATATAATTTTTGTTCCCACCCATTAATTCATTACTCATATGTTAAATTATGGAAATAGATTCATAATCAATATTCCTTATCAATAAATACACATATTGAGTAAAAAATAAGAATTTGTCTTTATTTCCACCAATAATTCATATAACATTCATAATAAGACACCATATGTAAAAATGTTGTATTTCCTAGGGAATTATAATATCCATAATATAAGGAATATGGATATTTATAATAAAAGTAATATAATGGTCCAAACATTTCATACATTGATATTACATCAATTTTGACGAATATCCAATAAAATATATAAAAAATACCTAGAAATACCATATAGGCATTCTGTCTTTAGAAACATGGAAACATAAACAGTTGGTTAATAAGACATCTTTATTGTCTCTCACTTATTTCTTCGTAACTATGTCCCTTCTTGACATATCTCACATAAAACACTTCTTCATGTCCTAAGGAAAAGAAACATACAAAATAGTGATATCAGATGCTCTATAAGGGTAAACAAGGGATATATGAATCATATCATTATCATAAGACATAAGAACATGACATTTTAAAATCATATCCTATATACGAAAGATCGTGATATTATTACATGGAAAAAACTCATGAAATTTCATAAGAATCAATAAACGTAATACCAAAAGTCATAACATAAGACAAGATGTTTTTTGGATTTAAAATAAGAATAAAACATCTGTTCATATTAGTCAAGACTCATTTTCAAGACCATCATAGCATACAATGGCCATTACTAAACTCTGTTCACTCCTAATTATATCCCAGTGTAACTGAACTAAGATAATTTCCCATTCCACCCATGTCTATATCATGGGATATAAATCATTAACTAATGAATTGGATGAGATATTTGTCCCACCCATCTCATAATGAATTCATTCTTATGTGCTCTATAATAACATAAATCATTCATCATAACCAAATAAAAAATTGGTTTCTTTAAACATTATTCCAACATAATAGAATCCATGTAAAACAGATGGATTTCATAATTATTTTTTAATCATTAAAAAAATATAATAATAGGATAAATAATGATATTATACTTGAATCATTATCCAATAAATGAATTCCATCTTAAATGTGAATCAATTTTGATAAGACACATGAAATTAATTCTTGAAAAAAATATCATTTCTTCTTTAAAATCGGTTTTTTTCTCAAAATGCCCCAAAATTTTAAAAGAAAAGAATTTATTTGAAAATAAACATGAAATAGTGTAGGGTAATGTTTATGGAAATAATGTGTTATGAAAATTTAAATATATGTTCATGTCATATAAGTTAAAAAACATCATCCTTGTATATTTACCAAAAAAGTAAAAAGTACCATGTATTGGATAATGAAAAAATATTACTTTCATACCATTTTAAAAAATAACAATGCGTAAAATTTAATTTAAAAAATTTTATAATTATATAATTTATATTAGATATTTTTGGAAACATTAATATTTATGATAAATATACACCATTAAATACTTACCTTTAAATATTCTTGGATAATAATGAGATTGCGTAATTATCCCCTACATTTTGTCTGATTTTCTTTTTATTCATTTGGACTTCATGTATAACAATTTATATAATTTCAATGACTTATTTCAGAATAATATTTTTTATGAAATCATATATGATCATATTATCATCTATTTTTTAATTATAATTCTTCATTACTTGTTATTCGGTTATTAGCTGCTTCATTTGCTTACGCATGTTTTGTCGAATAAGTTTTAATTCTCATTTATAGGTCATATTTATGTCATTGAAAAATGATATTAACATTATATATATAATTTTTATTCTTTTAATACATTTATATAATGATATTTTAATGATGATCATGCACAATGAATCATATCTCATTGTAGAGACGGTAGACCGTACGTACACATGAGCGATGACATCATTCTCATAATTGATGAATGTTATTTAAGTGAATGGTTTATAATATTTATTAATAAATATAATGTTATAATAATAATATATAGTTATTATTTCCATCATTAAACCCATAAATGTAATGTGGTGGTGAAAAACAGTTTACCCCACAGCGTGGGGACGGTAAATCGTACGTAACCAGACGTGGTGTTTTCATTTTTCATAGGATGGATAGAAAATGGAATACTATTGTTAAATTATCATATTTACATATATGTATATTATTTATAGTAGATTTATTAATTTTTAATGAGAAAACTAAAGAATATGATGTAGAATAAGAAATAAGTTTGAAAGAATCGGGAGAGGAGATTACCTCTTCTCCATTGTGATTCCACTAAATCTCCACTTACTGCTCTAAAGTTGGTCTTTAAGAAGAAAAAAACTATATAATATGACTAGGGATGTTTATAAGGGAAAATAAAATGGGATTAATGAGCTTGAAGAATCAAAGTGAAGTGAAGGTGCCCTTTTAAATGTGAGGTGAGGTGAACTTTTGTGTTATCCAAAAAATTATAATTTAATATAAAATAAAACCTCATCCAAAAAACCTCCAAAATGACCCAATTTATATTATTATACACAATAAAGAAGAAATATATTAAAAAATAGTTTTTGACAATTTTTCTATTAATTTAAACATTTTAATTTTAATTAACACGTAGTTATTTTATTTACCTTTTAAAAAAGATAACATACAATTAAACATTAAAAGGGTGAAATATTTTCTTATTTGATGTCAATTATACCATAAATAAGTAACTTAGAACACTTTACACCATATACTAATTATCATATATATTTTTTAAAAAAATTATTATTTTTAAATAATTTAATAAAACATTACTTTGATAAACAATAAATTGTGTCGATTTTGACACAATTCAATCCAATGTTTTTTAAAAATATTAAGATAACAAGTTAACTTTGACCCAACTATTATTTTATATTATTAAGAGATCAAGTTAATGTATAAAATTTATTATACAAATTAATTACCAAATATTATTATTTAAATATTTTTAATAACATTTATTTTTTATCTCCATTAATAAAAAATACATCATCAATTTTGTTTAATTATTTAATAAAACTTTTTTTTGAATAAAAAAATAAAAATACTTTGATGAAGATAAATATAATATAATTCATAAGAATACTTTTAGTCAAATATTCTTCTGTAAAATTGATCATTTAAAATGTTATACTTAGTAAATTATGAATAAGACAACATTAACATCACTATATATAAAATAATAAATGTATGACAATATCTTCTATAAGGCTCCAAATGGTCTCTAACATGCCCTGTGGATGGTTATGGTTGATATATATCGAATAAATAACATTTCGTTAATTGATTGGGTCTTTTGATGTTTTTTATCATTTTAATGAAAAAATGTATTATTGATTTATCATTAATTAATTAATTTTTACATTATAAATGTATAAGTATTTAAGGTAAATATTTATTTTCAAAAAATTAAAAATAATTTACCATTATAAATAAAAATATTTATTATTTAAAATTAATATTTATAATTTAATTTCTCTTTTATATAACCTTATATAAAAATGAATTTGTTATTAAAATTTTGGTGAGAGATATTTAACTTTTCTTATAATAAAAATAAATGAAATGTCTTGATCACATCCCAATAGAATATAAAGGACACAATTTATACTCAGTGATGATTTAGGTTGAAACAAACTCATCTAATGATATTAATAAAAGTGTTAGAGTAATTTTATAATATTATTCTAAGATTTTGTTACACGTTTTACCCTTTTACCGTATTAATAAAAATTACCAAAGTAACTATTTTATAATTACCAAAAATAAAATAAATCTATTTTCATTATTTTTACCTATTGATTCAAAATATGGAATAAATTTTCATAAATAGAAAACAATGAAGTTGCAGTAATTATTTTAAAATTAATCATGTTTTCGGAAAGATAGAACGAGTTTTAATAGTTAAAACATTGCAAATGATTGAAATGTTTTTAAATGTTAATTAATTGTAAAATTAATGCTAATTGAATAAATTATATTGAATTGGTAAATATATTCTATTTTCTACTTTAAAAACATTCAGTATTATAGTTTAAGCATATAAATTATTTAAATATTCTAATTTAAGCATATATAACTATTTTATAATTTTCATAAATAATTGGTATCCAATGAATTCACCATAAATTTTTATGAGTTAGTTATATTTATTACCGCTATCCTCACAAATAGTTTAAATTGGTTATTTTATAATAAGGGTGTTTCACAGTTCATTTAAACTCACAATTGTGTGAAATGAAATCCATTAACAAATTAAAATTATTTGAATAAAATATTTCATAAAAAAATATGTGTGTTACATTCAACCACCTTAAAATGAATTTCACCACCAAAATTCATCACTTGGATTAAAAAATATAAATACATATATCCATCATTATATAATGATGTTTCCACATTGCTTCCTTAAATAAGTGGTTCCTCCATAAAACATTAACCATTATAGTAGTCTTCATTCCCTGAACATTCTCACTATGATCCAGAATCTCAATCGTTTTTTCTTTATAAAAATGATATTTCTATAGCATTATGACTTTTGAGTTTAGTAAATTTAATGGACAAAGTATGTAATTCTTTGTTGAGATTCCTAAAACACATCATGAACTAGAGAGGTATTAAGTTACAGTGCCAGTCATTAAGCAATGTTCCCAACATAATTCAAAATTTCCAATGGAACGATATACATAAGGCTTATCATGGCCTAATTTCCAAATCTCATTACTCTCTTTGAGAGATATATTCATAAAAACATCTCGTCAGCCACTTCAAATTCTCAGTCTACTCTTTGGTTATCAATGTATTTGTTTTGTTAACTCTGAGCTGTTATTATGAATTTTTTAATAGATATGACCTTTTCTACCATTTAATTGACAAGATTAGGTCTTAATAGTGTTATTTCCCCAAACTTATCCTATAAATTTAGAGTTATGCACTTTTTTACATACGGGGCTTCATAAGGAGGCATCTGAATACTGGATTAGAAGATATTGTTGTAAGAATATTCAACCAAAGGTATGTGTTGATCCCAAAAACCTCTTAAATCCATATAGAATGATCTAAACATGTCTTATAGAGTTAAAATTTTCCTCTAAAACTCACTATTTATTTGAGGATTATAATAAGTGTTGAAGCTTAACTCAGTATCCAAATCCTACTGAATACCTCACCAGAACATCTAAGTAAGCCTTTGATGCCAATCAAATACAATGGAATGTGGTACTCCATTTAATTTTACCACTTACTTTACAAATATCCTGGAAATATTTTCAATATATAAATCCTATCTAATATTAATAATGTGTTACGACATCAAAAGGAAGCCAACTATAACCCATATATCATTATGGCCTTTATATGTTTTTGGATGCCTGAAGACAAAGGGGATAGTGATGTTTTATCTTTTCCATTCTGGTATGGGTAATGGTTGTAACATCCCACGAGACTTATGTCTCTCAGCCATAACTTGATGTCTAACCATGCACTGAGAAAAATATTCAACAAAAACTCTTTGAATTCTATCACACTAGAAAAATACATTCATCTCCTTGTACATATTTTTTCTACTAGGGTGTATAAAGAATGAATAACTATTAACCTTATCCAAAATATCCCACTTTAATTATGGTATTAGAGAAATAAAACCCCGATTCTTGAACCTTATTGTTCCATCAAAATCAAGGTTTCCTTCAGGAACATTTATCACATTCTTTTGTAGCTCTACATATTTCTTCTACACCTCCTAAATCGTCACTTTTATAGACTATTGAGTATTCAATTGAGAAAGATAATATTTCTCCCCTTCCTTTATTATATCAAGTTCCATCCTAAAAAAATCAATAAATATTGGATCTTTTGTGATCCTCATCATGTATAGGCTTGCATTGTCCTTTCGAATCAAACCATTTTCCACATTGTTATCTTTTGTAGGGTGGAAATGTAATGAGTATTCATAATCGTTAATCAACTCCAACCATATTTTTGTATCATATTCATCTCATGTGTTTCAAAAATATACTTTAATCGTTATGATAATTGTAAATATTACCCCTTAGACCATAATGATAATTCCTACATATCTATTATGATAATATTACAATAGTTAAATCCAAATTATGTATTGGGTAAATTTTCTCTGGTATTTTCAATTTTCGTGAGGCATAAGATAACTCCATATCATTTTCCATGAGAACAAAACCCATTACCTTCTTGGATTAATCACTATATATCCAAAACCATACTCTACTATAAGGTAATGTGGGAATAAGTGAAATAACTAAACTTATTTTTAGCTCTTTGAAATTATCATAACATTCCTCCATCCACACGAACTTAACAAATTTCCATGTAAATATTGTGAGTGGATTAGATAATCTTGAAAAATCATTCCAAATTTTTTGATAATATCTAGAAAAAACATGAAAATTTCAAATCTATGTTGTAGTTTTTGGTCTATGAAAACATTCGATAAATTCTATTTTTTCTGGATCCATATATATCCCATATCTTGGGATTATGTGCCAAAAAATGATACTTTATAAACCCAAAATTTTCACCTAAAATTTGTGTCATAAATATTATCCTTTCTCAAGGTCTTCAGTATAATTATCATGTAATTTTCATGTTCTTCCTTACTCTTCAGATATACAAGAATATTATCTACAAATTCTACCATAATCTGATTAAGATAATCTCTAAAGACTCTATTAATTAGATCCATAACGATAGATTGGAAATTTGTAAGACTAAAATGCATAACTATGAATTCATAGTGTCGAAACCCTATACGGAATACCTTATTTGGTATATCATCCATCTTGACCCTTAGTTTATGACATCCTGAATTAAGATCAAAATTGAAAATGTATTCAACTTCCCATTTTTGGTCAAATAAATAATCAATATGGAGAAGAGAATATTTTTTCTTTAGAGTGATCATCTTATGTTCTCGATAATCAATGTATAATCTAATTAATCCATCTTTCTTTTTAAAAATATAAAAATTTCACCCTTAAGTGAGTTTCTCTCCACCAATTTTAGATATATAACCTTCTTATATAATAATTAATACCTATAATATTTATGAATGTTCTATTGGAAGGTAATATTCAACCTTTCATCGGTAGATGATCATATATTGATCCAAAATATGAAATATGACATCCCTTCATGGGTAATTGAAATGATATTCATATAGAGAAATCTTATCCATGCCTAGAATCACATCAAATTACACTATAAGAAGAATCACGAGATTTTTAGGGTGATATTTCCCACAAACGTCAACTAGAGAAGAATTATAAACTTTTTATTCAATTAGTGTGCCTTTAAGAGTTGTCACTGCTAACTAAAAATCTAATTGTTCTTGTTATATTGAAATACCATTAGAAAATTCTTCTCAAATAAAAGAGTTGGTGGATCTAGAATCAAATAAAACATCTTCTACATTAAAGTATATGGTAAGTGTACCTTTATCAACATATTTATCATACTCTACATCACCGATATTGATCACACATGACATGCCTTTGTCATTGTCCTTAAGAGTTTTCTGAAATAGATCATCATCAGTAACTCTTAGATCAGGGAATTGATTGGAATAATTCTTCTTTTCATTGGACATGTAACATTGAAGTGTAGGAGGTGAATTCTTTCTAGACTTTTCTCTTTTCGAATCATTATACATATTTTTCCCATCACACCAGTATTCAACTACTCAATGAAATTCTTTTCCACACTTAAAAATTTTACAAGTCCCTTTAAGTAAATTTCCTCTATGTTTTTTACACAATTTGGGTATAAGGAAAGAAGTAACATCTTTTTAGTGTTGTCCTTTTATTTTCCCTTGAATTCCAATTTTCTATTCTTATCCAACCCATAGGACTGAAGGGTTAATCCAATATCCATCTCAACAATGAGAGAACATCAACTGATTTATTCATATCTATTGAACTCACTGGTGGCAAATACCCTTTAAAGACTTTATTTTATGCCACTAAAGAATCGATCAATTTCATTTTGATGCTGGATAATAATTCTAGGTGTGTACCCTTAATGTATTGTAAAATTTATTCATTAGTACCAATGAATTCATCATTCTTTTGGTTCTGTTATAGGAACTAATTCTCCATATTTATTCAATGAATATGAGAAAAGTATTTATTAAAAAATAAAATCATTAACTTGTCTCATTCTATAGATGGAATTTGATATATTTTCCTAATATCCCTGATATGGTTTTACCATTAATCAGCTTCACCTTACAAATGATATATTCCTATAATGAATTTGTCATGTTATGAACATTGAATAACTGAAAATATATTTTCAATAGTATTGATACATTGTATATTTACTAATGGATCTGAAGACCCACTGAAGTAAGGCGGTCTCTACCTCATTAAAGACTCAACAAAAGTTTATTCCCTCCTTTGATGGTTTTGAAGTCCCCCACGATTCATAGCGTGAAAAAATTGTGTGAACATAGCTACAAGGTTTTTCATTCAATCCCCCATAACATTTGTTTTCTTAGGAGGAGTTTAACTTCTTTGCACATTGCATTTAGCATTAACGTGGTTCTTTAGGCTTCTAAATGTTAACATAAACCAAGAAGCATAGTGTGAGTATTACTAATCATTATGGAAAAACCACATAATTCATAACAAAATTTAAATTTATGAAACTTTAAGTTTTAATTTGGGCCATTCATGTTCATTTCTAAAACATTTGAATTGTATCTTATACTTTGACATATCCTTTTGGTTCTTACTAAGGTTATCTCATCCAAGATCCCAAAGTTTATCTATAACCTCCCTCTATTTCCAACTATAATGACCCATTCTTTATATACATTTATATTACTATAAAGTTGCATAATATTTATTATAAAATATAACAAAACCACGACATGACCATATAAGTATATTATCTTTAGAAACTAGTAAACAAGAACAATTTTTTCATAAGTCATGTTCATTTTCTCCCACTTATATTTTTTAACTAGACCTATTTTTGACATATCTTACTCAATAAAATTATTCACGACCTCGGGAAGTGAAAAACAATAATGGGTGAGATTAGATGCTTAGTATGTGTAAATAAGGGAGATATTAATCATATATTAATCATAAGACATAATAACATACCTTTTAAAAATAAATTACTTCATATGAAAGATCGTGATATCGTTCAATGGGATAACTAAATAATGTTGATAAAAATAAATGAACATAATCACAAAAGTTATAACATAATACAATATTGTTTGTGTTGCACAAATAAGAAAAGAATATATTTTTATATTAGTCAAGGCTCATTACCCAAACAATAATAGTGGAAAAAGTTCATTACTAAATCGATTTCACTTTTCATTCCAAACCTATATTACTGAACCAAGATCATTTTTTTATCTATGTCTATCTCTTGAGATATTAATCTTTACACAATTCATGAGAGGGAGATATAGTTCACACCCATTTTTAACACAAGAAAGTCCTGCGTGATTCAGCGGTTGAAAATTTTTTGTGAGCATAGATACAAGATTTTTCATTCCATATCCCATAACATTAGTCTACTCATGAGGAAAATCATTTCATCTACCACCACGTTCATCATTAAACACATTTCATTCAGGTTCTACCCATGGATTAAAACAAATATGCATAGTGTGAGAAACACTATTCATAATGGGAAGTCTACATAATCATGCAGAAATTTTCAATTGGATACACTTTTGATTTTATCTTTGGGTGTTCATGATCATTTATAAAACACTTGGATTGTAACTAGTACATCTACAAATTAATTTTGTTATTACCATGGGTTTCTGATCCTAGTCTCAAAAGGATAACTATACATTTCCACTAATTAAAACTATAATGAACCATAAATTATATAAATTGATATTTTTTGAATGTTGAATATTGATCATTATAATATATTACAAATCCATGAGAGAATCGTATAGGTGTAGTATCTTTAGAAACTAGGAAACATAAACTACTCATTCATAAGACATCTTCATTATCTCCCACTTATTGCATATAAACTAGACCACTTTTTGACATATCTTACCTAATAATCTTATTCATTAATTGTGGAAAAGAAAAATATGAAAGGGTGAGCATAGATTCTCAGAAATGGTAAACAGGGGAGATATGGATCATATCATAATCATAAGACATAAGAACAGAAAATTTGAAAATATTATCCAGAAAATGAATGATCATGATATCATGTGATGGGATAAATCATGAAGGTTCAAAAGAATCCAGGAATGTAATCCCAAAATTCATAAGATTATATATGAAGTTTTGTGGCATACACATAAGCAATGAAAATAATTTCATATTAGTCATGGATCATTTCCAAGACCATCATAACAGACAAAGTCCATTACTGAACCTAAATCATTTCTCATTCCATTCATATCTATCTGATGAGATATAAATCATTACCCAAATTCATTGGATGTAGATATATGTTCCACCAATATAATTTCTAATTAATTCTTATGTGTGCCACAATAACATAAAGCATTCATCATAACCGAAGAAATAAAATGGATATCTTTAAATATCATCCCACCATAACATAATCCATATAAAATAAATGAATTTAAAAAATATAATTCTATCATGAAAAAAATAAAATCATCGGAACAATAAGGATATAATTCTTAAAACATAACCCTATAAAATATTTCCATCTTAGCTAGAAAATATGTTTGATATAAAACATTAAATTATTTCTTGAGGAAAATATCTTTTTATCATCAAAAACATTTTCTTTTCAAAAAATGCCACACAATTATTAAAAAAAATATTTGAAAATAAAATTTAAATCATGTAGAGTAATATTCATGGAAATAAGGCATTATTAAAACATAAAAATCCATTCATGTTATGAATCTTAAAAAATAGTATCCTTGTACTTTTACTGGAAAATTCAAAAAGTACCTCGTATTGAATAACAGAAAAAATATTTCTTTCATAACAATAAATAAATATTCACAAGTGTTTAAAATTAAATTTAATAAATTATAGAAGTATAAAAGAAATATTACATATTTTGGAATCATGTATGTGGATGAAAAATATACCTCCGTAAATAGTTATGTATAAACAAACTCAGATAATAATGAGATAGAAAAATTATCCCTTACCTTACCACTAATTTTCTTTTATAAGTATCCAAACATCCTTTATAATGATGTAAATAATCACATTGCCTTATTTATGATTAGTATTATAATTTATGATATCATATATGACTATATTATCATACATATCTTAATAAAATATCATTATTACTAATTATTTGGGTATTAACTACCTTATTTTCTTATGCATGCTTTGTCGAATAATTTTAAGATATACTTCATTGTTTATAGTTATATCATTCCAAAATGATATTAATATTATTTATATCATATTTATTCAATTTAAATATTTATATAATAATTAATTAATGAATATCATATAGAATGAATCACATCTCATCATGGAGATGGTAGGTTTTACAGACGCACGAGTGATGATATCACTCCCATAATTATGGAATGGTATTGAATATAATAGTGTATAATATTTAAGAATCAATATTATGTTATAGTAATCATATATAGTTATTATTTCCATCACTATACCCATACAAGTATGGTGGTGGTGAGAACATATTACAGCATGACGGGGAGGTGGTAAGCCATACTTACGCACAAGTGGTGATTTCTTTTTTCCTATTATGGATATAAATTGGTATATAGTTGGTCCATAATCACAATAATAGATAATTATATAACTAATATAGGAGTTATTAATTTATAATGAATCAACTAATGAACAATTAATAGATGACGAATTAAGTATGAATGAATCGGTAGAGGAGATTACCTCTTCTTCGATGTGCTTCCTCTAATCCCCTCTTAGTGCACCTGAGTTGGTCCTTAAAGAAGACAAGAGCCTCTAAAATGTTACTAGGGAAGTTGAGAAGGAAAAATCGTAGGAGATGGAAGATATTTGAGAATTAATGTAAATTGAATAAGTGAGGGAATAGGTTCCCTTTTATAGTTGATGTGAGGTGCAATTTTGTGATCTCCAAATTATCTTAATTTAATATTAAATAAAACGCCATAAAAACCTCCAAAATGCCCAAATATATAATATCAGATGAGATAAGGTTAAAATGTCATCAAAAAATATATTTTTGATTATTTTATATTTTTTTAAGCATTATCATTTTAATTAACACGTCCCTATTATATTTAATTTTAATTAAGATGACAAATATTTCAATATTAAAATGGTGAAATATTTACTTTTTTATGTACATTAGACCATAAATAACTAACATTGAAATTTTTTGACAATATATTAATTATTATATGTTTTTATAAATAATTTATGATTTATAAATAATTCAGTAAAATAATATTTGAAAAAACCACCAATAGTGTCATGTTTTACACTATTCAATTCATTGATATTTAAAAATATTAAGATAAAAAGTTGACTTTGAGCCAAAAAATTTATTATTCTACTAAAAGGTAAAGGTAATATATTAAATTAATTATACATAATAATTATCCCAAATTATATTTATATTAATATTTTTAATAGTGTTTATATGTTATCCCCATTAATAAAATAAATAATACATCAATTTTTAATAAATATTTAATATATTATTTGTTAAAAAACCAAAAAAAAACTAGTTAGAATATAAATACAATATAATTTAGAAGAATAAATTTTGTTTAATTTATCTTCTATAAAATTCACTATTTAAAATATATACTTATTAAATTAAGAATGTGATAACTTTAACATCACTTGCCATAAAGTTATATAAGTGTTACAATATCTTCTATGAGGCTTTAGATAGTCCATAAATCAACCCTTAGATGATTTTGGTCTAGATATACTAGAGTAATAATATTTAGTAACGTTTTTGGTTTATTTTTTGGTTATTTTAATATTATTAAAAATTGTATTATTGATTAATCATCAATTAATAAATTTGTATATCATCAAATTATAAGTATTTAAAGAAATTATTTATTTCCTAAAAACTGTAAATAAATTTCCATGAAAAATAAAAACATTTTATATCTCAAATAAGTATTGGTAATTTAATTTCTCTTCTGTATAATCTTATATAAATAATGATTTATTTATTAAAATTTGAATGAGACATATTTAACTTTTCATTAAATTGAAATATATTAAATTCCATAATCTCATCCCAGTGGTTTCCAAATGAAACCATATAGACCCAATTATGATTTATGTTTAAAGATACTCATCCAATGATATTAAGACAAGTTTTAAGGTAATTTTATAATATTATTATTACACTTAATTACCCGGTTTTTATTTTCACACTATGAATAAAAAATACTAAGGTTACTATTCATAATGCCCAAAGATAAAATAAATCAACTTTTATAATTAGAACATAATGATTAAAAATATGGATTTCATTTATCAAAATTAAATGAATATAAGTTTTATTAATTAATATAAAATTAACCCCATTTTTTGAAAGAGAGAATGAGTTTTAAAACATAAAAGAATGCAAAAGATTGAAATACTTTCACATCAGAATTCAATGTAAAATTAATGAAAATGAAATAAATTATGTTAAATGATCAGAGTATATTATATATAAACTTTAAAAACATTTATTATTATAATTTATCCATATAAATTATTTTGATGAAAATTTTGTTTTCAATTAAAATTTAGTGTATTTTCACTATTCATTAAATTTAAAAAGTTGTTAGAAAAAAAATATTTCATTAAAAGAAAATTTTTATAACCCATTTTTGAAGAACATTTTTATTTTTTCAAATAAAAATTAATAATGTGAGAAAATATTAATTAAAAATAGGTTCACCATTAAAAGAAAATAAATTTAGCCTTTTGAGAAAATATAGGTTTGTATACATCCAACATAGTTTATTCATACCCTAGGAAAAAAATATCTTTCATATGAATATCAAAAAAACTTTTTATGTAGATAACATATATATTTTGTTATTTTTATTTATTTATAGTAATTCATAGTGTTTTTTAATAAAAAATAAATAATAGATTTATATTTTTCTTAAAAAATTAGTATCTAAGGAATTAACAAAACATTTTCATAACGTAGTTATATTTATTCCTACTAACCGAACAGATAGGTTAAAATTTTCATTTTATACTAAGGAAATCTTGTGGTTCATTTAAACTCATTATTGGGTGTAATGCAAGATATTAAAGAAATGAAATTGTTTAAATAGAATGTTTCATAAAAACATCTTGGTGTTACATGTAATGTCCAATGATCACATGAAAGTGAATGTTTAAAGAGAAAGGAAATAACTAAAAAATTAATAATAAAAGTGAATCAGAATAATTTCCCTTTCCAAACAAATCATAAAAAATCTATAGGAAGAATAAGGATGGAATCATTACAATATACCCCCAGTGGATTAAAAGTGAAAAAAAAGGTTTATCATCATTAATTAATAGAAGTGCCATAAAAATATCATAAAAAATATTGATGAAAAATATCATTTCACTTTGAAAAACACTTTTAAAACATAAAATTATACAAATATTTGGAAAAATAATTTCGCTAAAAATAACCTAGTAATATTTTATAGGATGAATAAATTTAATGAGAGGTCTTAACCATTAGAAAATTCTATTCATTGAAAGAATGTTAAAACAAATATTCCTATTACACTTTTGATCAAAATTAATAGTATGCCATGTTTAGAAAATGAAAAGTTGATTATTTCCAAAATCCATTTAATATAATTACAATTTCGTATAAATAACATTAATAAATAATTTTGGAATATTAAAAAAATATTTTAAGAAATTTTAACGAAAATATAAATATTGAAGATCAATAATTTTTTATTGAGGAGCTAAATAATTTAATCTTTTATTAAAAACTTTTCTCCAATGATTTTAATTAACCAAAAAATGAAAATGATTCAATTACATGAAAATTTAATGAATTAATAATGGATAATAAAATAGATCGTTTTAATTTTAAAATGATTAAATAATTTCCATTAATGGATATTCATGTATAATTAATCCTGGTTAAAATTATATTGACACACTAAATCTTATAGCTTTAGTAGCTTTTGAATCATGACCCCCATAAAGAAATAACTTTCAATGAATTTTTAAATTCCATGAATATAAATAGAATCATGACATATAATATCAATGGGGAAGTAGATACAATTCTTAAAAGAAGAAAGATGTATAACATAACATCTTTCTGAAAGAAGACTATTTCTATTGAGTAACCCTTAAAATGATTATAATATTGAAGTGAGAATTAATCAATAAAGTGATTACGTGTAAAAAAATTAATCCAAAAAAATTGTTTTCAATAAAACATAAAACAAAAAAAATCAATTTCATAATAATTTCACCTCAGCCTCCCTCTTCTCCCCAAGATAAAGTGTCCACCACGAATGCAATACTCCACGCATTTGGCTTATAGCCAGAGGAACCCAGTACTCCATTGGAGCACGGATTAAGCTGAAAGTGATCACCATCTCCTCTATCCAACTCTCTATCTCTATATCAGATATGATTCCCTCGTACTTCCCGTGGGTCTGCCGCTGAAAGGCACAAAGAGTCGTATACCACTGATCATCCTCCTCCTCTCAGTCAGCCCTTTGTCAGTCATCCAAGTCAATCTTCTGGGCCTCGATATCCCATAATACTCATGGTCGTCTCCCAGGTGCCATAGTTGCAAGGTAAACAAGGAATTCCTAGGCACGAGAGGTGTAGAATATTGTTCTTAAATTTTCTTAGACTTATTATTCATTTTAAATCCCCAAAATACCCATGAAACATAAGAACACAAGTCATTATGATGCATGCACCTTCCCTAGGGCCCCTACCCTATAATCAGTGCAGCCTCACTTGGTCGTTCAGCAGGCCCAGAGTCCTTGCATTGGATCACGAGGGGGCCTAAAATCCCATGTCTTAGCTGGTCTCCCCTAGCCTATTTCACACACCAAGATTGTCCAACACTGTTTCCCTACCATCCCATGTTATCCTCACTGTGCCTAATTCCAAACTCCATCTTATCTCTCAACCTCCCTCTGATACCATTCTTTCACGACCCGCCTTCACCAAGAGGAGAGAAGGTACAACAGATTTTCAGACCCTTCCTTCTTCAAGTTTAAGGAGAGATAATGACCCCTGAGACCCGCCTTCAATTGGTCCCGGAGTGGCGACTAGCACCAAGGGTATAGAATCACACACAAGATGGAAGGCGTTACCCTTTTTCTTTAATAGGGTCGGGTGATAAGATAGTAAATCCCAACAAAACCAAAATAGGGGGTAAAATGTAAGCCAAATAAAACCATTCACATATGCATGTTACAAAAGTAAATGCCACAAATTACAAGGAGACTACAAAAGTAAAGTACCAAGAATGAAGAGAAAATAAACAAAAATTGAAATTGTCCCAACATCCGAGCTAGTACGGCACTAGACGATCCCTAAAGTCCTCATAGAAACATGAAACCAGTTTTATATACATAGGGTGAGCATACACGTATAATCAGTGAGGAAAACCAAAGACTCTAGTGCACAAGTGGGGAGGTATTCTAATGCCCTGTGAGAAAATAGATAATCAAAGCACCTAGAAGGTAAAACAATCGACCCAAGCCTCACCAAGGCACACTCCCCAAATAACGTAAGTCATGTAATTTATAGTAATAGCACATCGATATTTTGGTACCCCGCGCCACTTTCCCACTGGTTATTGAAGACATCATATGCATCGAACCTCTCCTGCCATTCTCACTGCAGTCCCACTGCCACTCCCCGCCCACACACACCTGGGACATCACTACCACATATCCCACCCGCAAAGACTTGGGCCACAACAACAACCTATAACCATTACTGCAAACACCTGGGCTAGAACAACTACTGCCACGCCAACAGACACATGGGCCTCATCCCAATGACTCTTGGGGAACAACCTGCCCGCACACACCTGGGCCAACCACCACAACTACCCTGACCGAGGAATCTTGGGCTATAATGGATCTCAGGCTCTCACATCCCACCCGAAGAGTCTTGGGATATTTGGGAAAGGGAGAAAAAAAGAGCTAATAACCAGCCACACATAAGAGTGTTCGAAAAAACACCATCCCCCATGAAATTCGGGTGTTCGGCACTTAGTTCTCAACTTGGGTGTGGCACGAATAAGAAACATAAGAACTGCAATTATATGTATAGGTAACAAGAACTCATTCCAACCTAGGGTTTCCAAATCCAACCTGAGAACAAACACCCTCATTACTATTCATTCATAAAATAATGGCACATCACTCACGGACAAGTCACAACTCATTCCCAAAACCAATTCACTATTTAAAACATTCTTTCTTTCATGTTCAAGTGATCCCATTTAGGTAAATTCTGTACTACTGGTCAACTAACGGGAATAACCACAATCCAGAGAAAGGTAAACATCCAAACATTAATTTAAGAATTGACACCCGGTTCTCTTGAGAAGTCACAAAACCAAAGGAATAATCGAGATCCCTCAAAGTACCAGAACTAAACCACACCAAGAGATACATCCCCACACAGATTCAGATTCACAACCAACAACTATGCCACAATAGATGATCCCATCCTCATCCACATCACCCCATAAACATCAAACAGAACAACACACCTACTACCAAAACAGTGTAGGGAAACATCCAGGTTCAATCATCTCATTCATTAGGTTCTTCTTTCTGTTGGTTAATCGGGGTGACCACATAAGGATTAGTGTTCATTGGGTATCAATTTAAACTACCAATTTTAGGTGATTAACCAATTTTCATGTTACAGTTATTTAGTCTTCACAGAAGACAATGTTTTATTAGTGTGAAAGGAAAGACCACCAACGACCATGATTTTCAGTGAGCATAAGACCATAGAGTTCACAACATATACCAATTATAAAATACTACAGCAGAATTGTCAAATGCACCCCATCATTCGTTAACTATCTGTTTATTATCTTTGTTAAGGTTTGGTTTCATCTATTCCCATAGAAACAATATTGTACTCACCCCGCATGATACAAATTAAGGAGATATGATGGAAGAATCCATACTTGGTTGATCAAGGATCTAAGTTCTTCACCACGCGCCAAGAACGGGTGATGCGCGACTTACAGGGGAGGAACGTCAGGGACTCTATGGGTGAGCAGGAAGGCTCCGGCATAGGCGCACCACTTGCCTCGGGAAGGGGAACTCCGAACGCACAAGGAATAAAAAGAAGAGCAGTCACGATGAATAAGAAGAAGGAATTGTGTGCGATATAAGGATGAGATCTCGTTGTTACGGGATATGGAAATTTGAACAGCTTTAAAGTCAAATCGTGGTTCCCCATACTGTTGGGCAGTTACACATGATGAAATTAATTGTCATTTAATGATTCTCCTCAAAGGGGTGGTCAAAAGGGCTATGTGTTAAATAGTTTTCTTTAACCATAAGGAAATGTGTAACAAGGGAGGATCTAGAAGGTGCGGGGAAGGGTGTGGCACTTAGAAAAAACAACACGTTTTGGTATGTTAAGGGTTTCCTGACTCTTTGGTAGTTTAAGATATTAATTATGGGCTTTAAATGGCTTGAAAGAGGAAATTAAATCATCTTTACATCAAAAGATATGTTGTGGGAGTGGAAAGGTCAGAAACTAGAAAGTGAGGACACGGTACCACAATCACGGTGTCACCCCCACGATGCCACCGTCTTCTTGTCACCCTCACAGTGCCACCGTCACCGGTGCCACCATGACCAGTGTGTGACCATCATGGTGTCACTGTAACCAGTGCCACCGTCACGGTGCCACCATGACTGGTGCCACCATCACGGGGCCACCGTGACCAGTGTGAAACCGTGACCTATTCCATTGTTTTGGTGGAGCTGTGTTTTTTTAAAGTAATGGACCAGGTGGGTCCGGGACATTACATTTAGTTTGTTAATTTTATTATAAGTTTTTATCTTGAATACTCCATCATTAATATTTATAAATAATATAAAATCAATTCTTTGAAATAAAATACATATATTCTTTCTTTTATTATAATAATCTACCAAAAACATATCATCTTGTATATATGAATAACATAAAATAATGGTTTAACATAATGTGTTATATATCATTAATAGATGGTGAGTATGGTCGTAATGTAAAAGTAAATACAAAAAATCACTACTAACCACCATTTTGAAGTTACCTAAATATAAATATTGAAGGATTATGATTATAACAATATCAGAGGGTTTCCATTCCCATAATTAAAAAATTTTAGAGAATACTTTTTTCAAATTAAATGAAAAAGTTAGAGAAATAATAATTACATTTATTGACCTTCATAGAACGGGTTATTGTAAAAATAAATCCATCCAAAAACTAACATGAATCTACACATACAATCATTCTTCAACCACCCTAATATATTAAAATATAATTATATTATTCAAGAGTAGAATATCATTTAATAGGAAAGGTACAAGGAAATTAGATAATCAATGAAAGTAATATTGAACCAGAAATAGTTTAACCCATGAAATTTTCAACTATTAACATAGAAAAATTCTAAATAATATTTAAAGAGTGACAAATATAAAAAAAACATTAAAAACATTAAAATTCTATAATGGTCATAAAAAATATATTTATTCCCATTAAAAAAAGATATATGTAGTTGTTATTCATGAATATATGGAAAAAAATATTGATCATGAAATCGTTTAACTTGTGAAAGTTTCCACTATTGATACATAAAAAGCCTAAATAATATTTAAAGGGTTATAAATATAGAAACAACAATAAAAAATTTAATATTCTATAAAAGTTATAAAAAATATATTCATTCCCATTAAAAAAATTAATATCTAATTATTATTCATGAATACAATTAACCCTCATTTACTTAAAAAATCATTCTCTAATTTTTTAATTATATTTTCACTTTCTTGTATCTTATTAAATGAAATAGTAACATAAGAAATAAATCATGAGATATCAATAAGTAAAATTCTATACCCTGGATAGTAAGTAATATAATATAGTTTTCTCTAAAACACCTATCAAAATTGCGTGAAAAAATCCTTATACCAAAAAATAAATAATTTATAAAAAAATATAATGTGTTATTGAAAATGAAAAAATTAATTTTAATTATTGAAAAATATATATTAAATTTTAGAAAAAATAAATGAGTGTCTTATTGACTTGACTAATTGATAAAAATTTACACACTTATCCCATATGATAATAAGATTAAAAAATAATAATTTTCTGTTCTATTACTAAAAATATGAATAAATATATAATATAAAAGTATTTGTTTTTTGAATTCAAAACACATAAAATATAACATTAAATAAGTGATAAGTTCTATACGTATTTTTATGTAATATAAATAAATTAATCCCTATTGAGATAAAAATCATGTACCAGTGTTGGGAACATTATTATACCAATAACATCCATCAAATACTAACAATTTTCAAAGATTGGTTTGATCATATTGGATAATTGATTTCAAAACATGATTTTCATCCACCGCTATAAACTTACATTAATATAATCACGGAATAATATGAAATATAACCAATTCACACTACTAATTTGTCTAGACATGTGTAAATAGTGGGAAAATCACATTATGCATCAATTATATAATGAGATCCAAATAATTAATTTTTGTTGGGAAAAAGGCATAAAAGTTCATGTTAATGAAATAAATGTTGTTCAATATCTACCTACACATATATAATAATAGATAAATTTTATTTTATAAGGAATTTATTGGAATTGTATTTTTATAAATAGAAATAAATTCCCAGTTTCTGATGTAGGTGAATAAAATAAGAAGAAAGTAACATATAACACTTGAAACATACACTATTGTACGAACTTTAACTAGTTTTACAAACAAAATAAAATATAAGAGGAGGAGGAAATGATATCACTTGAGAAATAGTATAAGGGGTTATTTTACTAGAATTTATTGAATAAATTAGTGAAAAGTAATGGGACTATGTGTATCATAATGGTTGGGGTGGGTTTGAGTTAGAAATTGGGGCGGTGGGTGGCTGTGTTAGAGGGGAAGGATCTCAACAAGGTGGGGTGGCCAATCTAGATCCTTGTCGAGCTACTCTAGATGAGGAGTATCTTGGAGAGGTGGGGATGCCATATCAGAGTTGTATCAGTAGGGAGGTGGGGAGGTCGTCTAGAATCCATTTTATCAGGGAGGTGGGATGGATACATAATAGCTACATAAATAGAGGATGATTACCAAGAGTGGACTAATTGAGGTTACATATCAATATCAAATAAGGGAAACACTTGACAGGTGTAGGTCTGTAGAGGTAATCTTGATGATGAAGAGGTGATAGAGTGGGAGAGTATTATCATGAATAGGGGATAGAAATATTGGAAATGGATGGCCGAAATTTCAATAAACTATGGAATCAAATGACACATTTCCATGGTGTTAGTAAAATGGGGTAACTGGATAAGGAAAATAAGTATTTTTACAGATGTTAATCTAAATAAAATTTTAAACAATACAAAATTTAATTTTATATAAAAAAGTATTATTCATTAGAAATATATTTTTTAATTTTTTTCTTTTTACTAGTATGACTTATTTTTCATATTTAGTATATATTACCATTATGATGAGTGTTAATATGTTTATTTATTTTCCTAAACACAATTTTAAATTATTTTTTAAGAGATATTAATTTATTTTATTCGATAGAAGCAACACAATATTAATAAAGTAATTATTTTTAAATCAACATATTACTATTATCATTGTAATTCAATTTAATACTAGTCGTCTTATTATTATGACTAAAATGAAAATTACAATTTATATTTTAGGAAAATGGAGATATAAAATATGAAATCCATTTTTTATATACAATTCACACATTCGATGAAAACTAATTTTTAATATATGTGAATAAAATCTATTTCTTGAGTAAAATATTACTTATGTTTGTAAAAAAATAGAATTGGGTGTTATAAATACTAAAATATATCTTTAAATAAATATTTATACATTTTAAATGTTTTTTTCTTCAAATGAATATTTTCAAATTTTTTTATTTAATATTAGATTTCGGATAAGGTTATAACAATTAGAGTATAAGTAAAGATAATTTTTTTACTCTTCAAATAAAAATAAATTATTTTATAAAAATAAGGAGAATTAAACCTTAGAAAATATGAGAATGTTGAGTGAAAAATTAGATTTATTTTACTAAAAAAATCTAAAATGTATAAATTTTCCCTTTAAATAAATATACGTATATAAAGTAATATTTACTTTATTAAAAGAATTCCTTCTTAAAAATAATGTGCTCTCAATATAATATCATACTAATTTTTTACTAAAATAATATTTATATAATACTTCATATAAATACATATTATATAATATTATTATAATAATTTATAAGTGATTGATTTAAATTATTATTAATCCATGTAGTTAATTAATAATAGAGAATCATATTAATTATATTTTCTCTAGCAATAAGAATTGTGTATTGGTTAATACATATTTTTTATATTTGTATATGTTTTTTTATTAGTATATATATATATTATAATATTCATAAAATCAATCATGGATAGCAATAAGAATTGTGTATTGGTTAATACATATTTTTTATATTTGTATATGTTTTTTTATTAGTATATATATATATTATAATATTCATAAAATCAATCATGTAATTCCATGACAACTAATACTCGGAGATGGTTCATTATTGGTTAACATTGGCATGATTACAAAGAATCAAATCTGAAATAAAATATATGTTTAGCAGTCTTGAAAAGCCATATTACATTCCTGATACTTACCGTACATTGGTATATAGAAAATAAATATATTATACATACTAAAATGAAATAAAATTAACCCTTAAACGCTTATTCAAATAATTATTCTTCATAACATAGGTAAAAGAAACACAATAAGGGTGAGCTCAAATGCACAGTAAGGGTATGTAAAGAGAAATCAATAAGGATTCGATGATAATAAATTAGCATGGAAAGGTAAATAATTCATAATACAATCCATTCAAATAATTTTATAAGTAAATATCAATATATAAAGGTATGAAACTAAATCTCATGCCATCTAAATCAATAAACTGAGAATGAAATGTATCCATATATATGTTGATGATGAATATCATGGATGAAAAATAATTATAACTAGATGTTGGAAATGATTAATTACTGGATGCCATGTTTTCAAGGTACATGGTAAATTTACCATCAAAAAAATTCATAAGATAGTTTTTAACATATTGGGTAGAAACAAATCTAACTTGGAAAAATGATTCGTCTCATGATACAACCTATGAATAGAAAGGATATCTATAATAGGGCCTCACCCATGTCATACCAGTCCATAGAATTCATCATATTCATGTACAATGTGCCTTATTAAAATAATCTCATTGAAAAAAAGATCATGATTTATCAATAATTACATATTGGGGTCTATGTAAGAACATGTTTATTTGAGATTAATGAATGAAAATACCATTGAGTGAAATTAGCAACAATCTTGAGGGAAATGACATTTTAAATATTCCAATGTGTCCCACACCACATTAAAACATTTAAATAATAAAACCCCATGAAGGAATAATATAAAATTAAACACAGAATATAATGAGATTTAGTTTATTCATGATATAAATTTTAGTTATTGCACAAAAATAATAGAAAATTGGTTCGTAATAACAAATATGTTTTAATGGAATGTTAATTGTGAAAAAATCTTTTACCCTCACTATAATTTTGAGGTGTTTTCCTTATATTAATTTATATTGGTAAATATTATGCCAATAACTTCTTTCATAACAATACTATTTTTTTTAATATAACATATTAACTTTTTATGATATTTGTTTACCCTTTTTATAACAATCTTTCATTATTATTTTTTCAGCTGTTAGTTGCCTAATTTTTTCCAGTTTAATTTGACTTTTCCATATTTTTACTATTTCATAGGTCATGATTTAATCATATATTTAATTTTAAACATGAAATAATTAACAAATATATTTAGTACATATGTATTTATAATAGTCCATAATATTTGGAGATAAGAAATAAAGTGCACTGTTCATGGATGCGGTAGGTCGTACGTTTGGATGAACAATACGTTCATTTCATTATCATAATAAAAAAATGAAAAATTAATGACAAATATTTATATTATAATTATAGATTAATTTATATGTTTTATATGTTATATATATTTATAAAAAATATACTTAATATGTTTAATTTATAGTGTGAATTAATAACATCACTTCGAGGTGGCGGTATTCTACACTTACTCACACAATTTTATCTATTTAAGAAAAAAGGGAAGTATTAAAGATATGTTTTATAAAAGTATTTAATAAGTATAAAGAAATAATATATATAAAATATATAAAATATAAACAAATATTCCATCATAATGGACTCCATGATATGTGGTAAAGGAAAACAATGGACAGTCATCATTTCATGAGGTAATAGTTCGTCGTACATAGAAACAGTATGTTCCTTACCCATTAGATGGATGTGAGTGTGAGTGAGGGTATAAACAATTACATAAGAAAATTATAGTTTATTTTAGATACTGTAATTTTTATATAATATTTCAATAAAGATATCTGATGGGGTGGGAAATTAAAATGAAACTAGAGAGCTTGAGAGAAGACATTACCACTTAATTAGGTAACATCTTTCGGTTTTTACCAAAAGTATTACTTGGATGGATTTCATCAAAAGAAGGGAATTATATGAGGAAGTTAGGAATGTTTTGAAGTGTATTTGGTAGATATCTACTGAACCTATGTTTTTTTAAAGGAGTGAGGAAGTGGGAGAGTTTGTGACCTTTTATAGGGAATGAACTGGACTCACTAGATATTTTTTAATAGAAGTTAGGTGTGACCACGTTTTTACCTAAAAAGAGTATTCAAAAACAAAAATAAATAAATAATGAAAGTTTCATGGCCATATTATGTCTACTATATGGATGTTGGACAAGTTTATATGTCGTTTGGGCCGTTAATATAAAGGTTTAATCCATTATTCAAATACATTTTACCTTAATAATTGTAAATAATTTTAATTTCATTCACTAATATTTTTTGGAAGAAAAAAATTGGCCAAATTATAAATTATAAACTATTATTATTCCAAATATAGAATTCAATTTTCCCATTTCGAATAACAAAACTAGAGGAAATTAATTTTAGATGACAATGCTAGTTTTTATGATAAAAATGTCGAAATGTTTGTTATGTTTTTTGCAGTCAATTTGAATTTGAAATTTATTAATATGAAATAAACTCTATTTATTGAAAAAACATTATCTAATGAAACATTCAAACCAATTAAAATATAATCTATCTTTATAAATAAATTATATGAAAAAAATTGGAACTAAAATTCAAAAAAATTAACTATTCATTAA
Organism: Viscum album; assembly: GCA_963277665.1. Classification (NCBI taxonomy): domain Eukaryota; kingdom Viridiplantae; phylum Streptophyta; class Magnoliopsida; order Santalales; family Viscaceae; genus Viscum; species Viscum album. Next base: position 1,773,685,089 of record OY728142.1, on the reverse strand, counting down.
GAAAATTATATATTTCCAAAAACTATCAAATAATCAAGAAAAACTAATATTTATGATTTTATTTAAAATATTATGTTTTCTAACCTTTAAATAAATGAATGTGTAAATTTTAATATTTAAAATTGGTTCACCGTTAAATGTTGGTAAAATTTTCTTTAAAAAATCAAGGGTTTTAAGTGTAATATTTGATTTGTTCTTATCTCATGCTTATAAAATATATAGTATGAAATTAGAAAAAATACTATATTGAATATCTGATATATATATATATATATATATATATATATCATTAATATTTCCTAATAATTTTTATTAACGAAATCTATTAGGGTAAACCGATTTTTTAAAAATAATAATATTTTATTTTACATTAAATCACCTTTAATAATACTTTTTAATTAATTTATACCAATGAATTCTTTTTAAATATTTTTATACCATATATTTTCCAAAATTAGTTACCCCTTTTCATAACTACTAATTTAAAGTCCAGTTTATATCTTATTATATTCAATAATATATCATTATTCGATAAAACTCAATCTTGTTTGTAATGTAAGATTTTGAATAAATTTTCTCTTGCGTGTGATGTAAGGTAACTCTGTGTTGATTGAATTACCAAATATTGAATAAATAAAATCAATTCCAAATAGTAAATATATTTTGGTGTATTAGGATATTGTTTACCGTAATGTGCTTGGTGTCTCATTTCATGCAAAGTATCAAATATAAGTTTATTAATTTAGAATTTTATGGTGTTGCATATCATAGATTTTATATGTATAGGGATTCAAATGGAGAAAGATATTGAAAATATTTTTATTTTTGTGAAATAAATAATTTCCAAAAACTATTATTGTTACAATAAATATTAACCTTATATAGAGGGACATATGTAAAAGTATTAAATTTTTACTCTTATACCAGAAAACCAATGTAATGGAAACCAAATTTAACTGTACTCAAGTGACCCAACCCTGTGTATGGTTCATCCATAAGTTCAATATATTTTTTAAACGTTTTTCAAAAATGAGTTTATTTATTATGGTAAAAAATATTATGTGTAAAATGGGGTTTTAGGGAGAGTAATCTATTATTTATTCAATTTAAATTAATTTTTAAATAAATATAAAATAAATTATAAAATGAATTTAGAATTAAGTAATGTTATATAAATATAATTAAGGTCCCACATTGTTGGTTGGTGGCTATTTGGACTTACATGAGCTCGGATAAGGGTCTCTAAACAAACATTAAAAGAATTAAAAATATATGAGGTAAGTAGTCACATGAGAATCTCTTTTAATGTTTATAGATTTTATTTTGCATGTAATATGTTTTCTATCATCTTTTGTAAGATCGACCCTAAAATTAAATGTTTTTATATTGTAAATTTAATATTTTATAAATTAAAATAATTGTTTTATAAATTTGGATGAGATAAAAAATGTTTCAAGGTCCACAATGGACCCTTAAATAAAGTCTTTATTTCTTAGTCCTTAATGTTCTTGGACTTGTTTGAAAATTTTTGTTATGTGATAAATAGAACCAGGAGGTGTCTAATTAAATAAACTATTTTATTTAAATTTCCATGGGCATACCAAACATGGAAAGGAGATATGGATCCTTATACACTGGTTGGTTAATAATCAATTAAAAATTGAGTAATTTTTTATAAATGATTTTCAACTAATTAAACAACACATGAAGGGTTTAAATTTAATGAAATGAAATTATTAAGATAGAATACCGTGAGATAGGGGACCATATCTCCCTTCAAGTTGGGAAGTGTGAATAAATTGAGATTAATAAAAGAGGGATTGATTATAAAAAACCATAGAGTTTCTTACATCCTCCATGGTTGTGGAATAAAGATTAGGGAATATGTATTCTCTTATTTTATGTGACTATTGGGTGGTTATAAACTAGATTTAATATATAATTAATGATGAGTATGGGTGCAGTGAGAGTAATGACATTGAAATATCCTTGAAGTGATGAAATATCTGTTCATTTTCATAGTGTGATGACCAAGTTTAATATCTTACGAGGTATATGTGATCTTACATAAATCACGATGATGTCTAAAGGTAGTAAGACCCTTATAAAATAAGATTAGCTCATGAAATATGATTGAGATAGAGGTTTCTATGTAAGATGTCAAAATTATGATGAGACCTAAGGGAACACAATGGGTTCCCTATAGATATGTTGACCCTTGCTAGGGTTAGTGTAGGATAGTGTGTATTTTCAAATTTTGGGGTAACCTTAGATCCTAAAGGATAGTTGTGAGATCCAATGAAGCAATAGTTACTATGGTTTGCAATATTCCTTAGACATCATCCTTAATGTCATGTGATGTCCTTAAGAGTTATCCAACACGTATTTATTATTTATGCAGGAGATATCATATGTGATATGAACTTCCCTTAACTTTATATGAATTTTATTTCATTGATAGGTCCTAATATCTACGCATAGTAGATGATTTCTCTATATTTTCAAGGATTACATCATTGGAATCACTTTATGCCTCATGATATAATATTTCCTAGGATTACCAAATAGATATTAACTTTGATCCTGATGTTATTGGATATCCAATTACTAACTCCTAGTATTAAACTTTTAGATTTATGTAATTATATTTCTTTTCAGGAACTCAAATGAATGAAATTATCTGAAATTTTACTGGATTTTCTAGGATCCACTCTTATGAATCAGTTATTGTTCCTACTGTAATATTTTCATTATGGATATTTTTATGCTTCTAGACACATTTATTCATGATGAAGAATGTATAGTTGATCCCTAATGTCATCATAGACCCTAATGACCGACAATTGTTATTTCGTTATTCTTCAAAATTGAATTTATTATTTTGTTTGATCATATTATTGTGAAAACACTACATTATAGGTTATATTTGGGACCTCGTTGGTGGTTTCGTATTTATTTATTTGAATGATAATTTAATTATATTAATAGCACGATTAATTTTTTTAACAAACAAAGATACGGAGGAGAATGAGGTGAAAATTTTTAAAACTATTAAAACACAGTTTTAATGAAAAATACTTTACCTAGAATATGGACTTCCCCAAACATACTTAAAATATATTATAATGAAAATATATTAATTAGTTAAATTATTACTTCTTTTGTCATTTTATTAAGTTATTATTATCAATTTTATTTCATTTAATATTGTGTTATATATAGTTACGTAGTTTGTTAGGTTCATGTCAGCTGTTTTGAGGATGTTCAGTTTTTAATCTATAATAAAAATTGGTCGGTAGGATATGGTTTGGGGTGATTATTATTTTATCAATATAATATTTATAATTAAAGTATTATAATTTTTATAAATTGAATACAATTTTATAGTGAATCATTAATGAATGATATGAAAAACAAATCATATCACTTATGGGATGTGGTAATCCACACATATACACGGTCGACATTGTCATTTTCTAATGGATAGAAGGGTAACATGATATGTAATATATTTAATTCATAGAAATATAATTATTTAATTAATATCATATATCTCCCTTAATTCCATCATAATAATTATTCTTGTGGTGGGGGGATGTAAAAAAGAAACACATCGCTTCCTGGAGGTGTGCATAAGCGATGTTTTCATTTCCCCTGGGATGGAAAGTGAGATGAAAAATAGTTGTTCCATCAACATAATAAAATTTAATTATATTTAGTATTTTTATTTTTTCATATCAACAAGGTTATATAACAATTCATATAGGTGTAGGATGAAATAAATTTGAAAGCATTCTATTCAGAGTTTATATCTTCTTTGGAATTTATATTATGGATTACAATGTAAGCCCTCAATGTCATTATTTTGGTGAATATGGGACCTCTAAGAAGAGTATTGGGTTGTTGGGAATGAATTTTGGTAGGTATTTGTAGATTTAAATTTCTCAAATTATGTCATTAAGAGAGGATATAGGAGCCCTTTAATATTTGAGGGGAGTGGAACTCATATAAAGATTCAATGTTTTTAAAATAATATAAAGTATTATTCAAGTTAATGTAAAATCAAATTAATAAACTTATTAATATAAGATATAAATATTGAAATTATACCATATAATAAGATTTAAGTATATTTTATGTGGACATATCACTTAGTATATCTTTAATTGAAATTCTTTTTCCTTTATAGTTGTGAAATATTTTATCAATGGGTACAACTCATTATAAAAAAAGGAACATTTACTGATTAATAAATTTAAAACTATTGAATAATTACAATAAATTAAATTTTCATCATTAAATTTATAGGTTTATCATTTATTAAATTTAATATAATCATGTATAACACAATGTAAAAGAATGTTTTCAAAGAAATTGTTTTGAATCCTATTAATTAATTTTCCCCCAAAATTATAATTATGAATAATATGGATTGAAATTGATTATGTTTAGTAAAATAGGGACTATGGTTTCTTATTAAAATGAATATATAATTGTAATATTTACGTACATGAGTATAAATGATAGTTTTTATAAAATTAACATTTTTTTACAATTCACACAAAAATAATATTTTAATGAAAACAACCAAAAAATATTATATATAATTAATATGATAAAATAAAAATATTTAATCCATTTAATAAAATTAAATTCCCAAAATTTAGAAGTATATAATTTATATTTTAATTTATAATAGAGTTAATTACTTTAGCTACAATAAAACTATTCTTTCAATTTTAAAAAATCATATAAAATTATAGTAATGAATGTGAGTCCATAAAAACAAGTCATAAATATTAATAATAAATGAAATTTAATTACTACTAACATTGACTGGTCTTTCACATTCTTTCTTCTATAATGAAACTTTTTCGTCACAATTTTATTCAGGTTGTTATATTTTGTCCTCATAACCTTTTAGTTTTCTATATTTCTTACTCAATCATACGGTCCTTTAATTAAATTTTCACAAGGAATGTTTTCTTATTTCATAAAAATTTATCTCTATAATCTATAGTTTACACTGGTGTTTTCTTTTAGGAAGTATTATCTTCCAACTATAGAACCATAGGGCTTAATATATGAGATTCATGATGTACATATTTCTTTCAAAATGAAACACGAAACACATCATATACCTCTGGTAAAAATAGCGGAAAGTATACTCCATGAATAATAGATCCAACGTTTTTTAGAATTTTTTAAGGAAAAATGATCCATGGGATTAACCTTCCATTATTTTTTAAATATATAATAGTTTTCTAAGGGTTTATTTTTATGAATTAACTTTTTTCCAAACTCTAAAAATGATATTTCCTCTAGTTATCTACATAAATATTTTTTATCTCTTGGCCACACTAATGTGTTTCAATATTAACATTACTTTTCTAATAATTTACTCAGCATGATATATTTCTAAAATATTTATTTTAATGAATTCCTCTCAACATGTTGGGTTTTAACACCTATTTGAAAATAATGTATCAAACGTTTCATTTGTATTGTACAATGAAAACTATTATTATATAAAATCTTTGAAAAAGAAATATTTGGATATTATTTTCCTTGATAATCAAATGAGAATCCCTCATAACATATCCACAATGTTTGAAATTCAGAATCTGATTATCTACCACATTTTGGATAAAATTATGTTCTAAATTTTAATTAAACACCCAATGTCTTTTTAAGTACTTTTAAATAGTTAGAGTTAAATAATTGATCACAATAAGACACTATAGAGAGTTGTACTAAATGTAATATGATAATATATTCAAGTTAGAGTGCATAATTACGATCCAAATACATATTATATTGAATACGATGAAAATATTTAGATTTATTTAATCCTTGAATAATGACCCACATTATATTATTAAATTTATATTTCTTGGGTAATCCCATCAGGAAATCTATAGATATATTCACTCATTTCTATTCAAAAACATAAAATGTATGAAACACCCCCATTGATAGTTTTCACTCAGCATTAACATTTAGATAAGTAATAAATTTCATTGTAAAATTAAAAATATATAACTTCTTTGTTTATACTAATGATATTCCTGATGGTAACTATAAATTATAGTGTTCCTTAGAGAAATAGAAAATAGAGGCTAGGATCTTTACTCAATAATTCCTTCCTATGTTAGGGATGATTTATCACACACAACCTATTTAGAAAAAATAAAACACCCAATTTTTCGATATTAGATTTAAAATCTCTATGATTCATAACCAGCTACGTTATTCAATGGAATCTAAATATTCCTTCTGATACTTAGTAATTTTTTAAAAATGTGATGAAATCGCTAACACATGATGTAAAATAGATGGGTTTCCTGCATACCTATTTTCTAGGCCCATATTTATTAAATTATTATATAAAGTATCATATTCTAAACAAAGATTAACTAAAAATGAATTTTATTGTTTTCCAAAAAAAACTATGAAAAAATTTTTACATAAATTGTAGTGAATCGTGTAATAATAATCCATTATTAGTTCCAAACATCTTCTTTACCTCATGTTTGACTCCTTTTGAGGTAATATATAATTTAAACTTTTATGGTTAGAATGTATTTCGAATTTAACCATGTATAAAATATGTCTCTCTATTTTTTCAAAAAAAATATTCTATAGCGAGTTAAAGATCATATATTGGGTAATTTTTTTAATAGAGTTTTAGTTGGATAGATTCATTTATAAATACCCAATCATATTGCATCAATAAACAACCTTATCCTTTCAAAAATCATAAATATTACTGAAAATTATTATATCTAGAAATAAAGGGTAACATTGGAGAATTAAAAAAAATATTTTCTATTCTTGAGAACATTTATCACATTATTTTATTGGATGAACTGAAATCTTTTTTGAGTTAACATAATTAGTTGGATAGATAATCGAGTAATTTTTTAAATCATTTTCGAGTTAACTTAATTTGAGGTCTATATGACATTTAATTTTCATTTACAGTATTCCACCACAATATATTTGATAGGATCAAGAATGATTTCATCTTTAAATATAGTATTCCCATGGAAATAAATTTGTTGTAATAAAAAACACATTTTATAGTGTTTTCATGTCACTCACTAGGTGTGGTGTTCCCAGTTTTCTCAATTTTTTGTTCTCTCTTTTATCCATTATTTTCTATGTTCTTTTACCTTAATGTTATAGGAATTCGGGTAGGAAATGTTTTGTGAACAGTTATGGGACATTGTGCGATATCCCCCTATAAACATAGTAGGTGAGATTGTGGGTCTTCTCTAATTGCACACCTAGGTTCTAAACAGTGTGCCCCTCCTCTACAACTGCACAACATTATATAGCAGTGAATGCATAGTTCGATCATATTTGGAAAGACCATGCAATCAAACCACACGGTCTTCTAGGACTAAAAAATAAAATAAGAAAAAAATAATGTTTTTTTATTTTTAATGTTAGAAATAATTATAATAATTTTATAATAATAATAATTATTATCATAATAATCCTTCCACCCCTATCACTGTTGAATCGTACACCATCCATGGGGGTGGTTTCCATTCACATGATGGTATCCCCCTTTGCATGCTTTCCTCCTCTCCTAAACCATGGTTTTTGGGTGCTGTTGTCTTTGAATTCTTATTAAAATATCCTAGGGTAAGATTATCTTCATATCATCTTCCATATTATCTCCCTATTTATAGTTATTCTTTCATCTATAAGTTCTTCACATTCTCTAGGAAAACCCTAACTCCCTTGGGGGACTTCTTTTGGTCATTTCAGGATGTTTATGATTTGTGAGCCTCGATTAAGATGGTTTTAACCACAATCTATTATGAAAATTGTTTATCCATAAATTTTTATTTTTTTTCTTAAATTTATATTATTTGGTCTATTTTTAATTAATGGTTTTTTGGTTTATGGGTTCCTTATATTTTATTTAGTATACTTTGTTCCTCTTTGGGTTAGCTTTGGACAACTATTTGCAAAGGCCACTGGCACAAACAAACATTGATAAGGCATAATTATATATATCCTTTTTATAAAAATTCTCCCAAATTGAGTGGAATATCTACATTGAATCATGGGGTTATTATATATATATATGTGTGTGTATTTTTTTATTAGACTAGAAGAGGTTTTTTGCTTCCATAGAGGCATTCTTGTTCTCTATTGCTTCAGTGGGCTTAATCTATGTGGATTTAAGATACCGTTATCAGAGGAAAAGTATTTTGACTTAGGTTACCAATTCATAAGCCCTTAATTTTAAATCCATTATTGAATTATTATTTTAAAAAAAATTAATTATTATATATGATTTATATTCTATGAAAAGTGTTTTTTTATTCTTCAAAAATAAATTTATCTCTCATTTCATATTTTTTCTAAGATTCCAAAATGGGTATTCCTTGATAAAGTATTCTTTCTATCTTGTTTTTAAATGTAATGTATTTTAAATTTAAAATTTTTTTCTAAAATTATTTCTATTAATTAAAAGTGGTGATTTCTAAAGGTATTTTCAAAAAGGGAAATGTTTCTTTTTAAATACAGAGGCCATGTTGGAAATTTGTCTAATTTTTTAAAAGATGAGAACCCATATAAAGAAATTACCCTTGAATTATAAATATGTTTTATTTTCTAAATGATTGATTTGTGATTTGTTATTAGTCTATTTGACTTAGTAATGGGTTCCACATAAGGAGGGATGTCGGAGGTGAGATAATGAAAATTTGTTTTTTCTGAAAAAGAGTGATATCTATGTATATGATACTTAATCAGAGGTCAAATCCATTCAAATAATTCACTTGGGTACCCTAGGAACATAGTAAGATTGATGCAGATTAGTATACTGAAATAATTGATAGGGAGCTTACTCGGGCTCCCCGTCAAGATTATGTTAAGACATAAACAAAACAATATGATGATTTATTTGGGGACCTATAAATTTTTTTAATTAAAATATATATAATCTCATGAGTGTTAAATTATTATATGGTTCAAGCACCATGAGTGTGAGGATCATAGGGACCCATCTAACCAAGATTATATCTTATTTCCTCTATTTTTATGTTTTTTATAAAACAAAATATATTTTTTTCCATACTGAGACACATATTAAGAATATTTTTTTCTAAGGAATTAACTTAGATTGTTTTTATTCATTGAAAACAACTTTGAAAATAAAATGGAATGTTGTTTTACATAAAATGAAGTCTTTTTGTTTTTTTTTAATATTAGAAAATCCTATTTTTATATGTCTTATTTTCAATCATGTGTGATGTGGATATATATTTAAATGGAAAGACATTGGGAGTAGTTTACTTGTGCATGCCTACTTAGATTTAATACCCATGTATATACCTCTATTTTTTAGCTTAAGGTTAAATTCATGCTCGGTCACAATTTCCATGGTGCGATGTTATTTCTGCGGATGGTGGTGACCCATGGGGTCACAATGTAGTATGAATAGTGATTGAATTCATATGATGATTTTTAAATCACTTTTCCACTGAAACTGTTACTTTTTCTTATTCGTCATTAATTAAATATAGCTTTGTGGGATAAATTTTTCCCAATTGGGTAATGCTTGATGAACGACACTAGTTACCATGCTAAAATGATCGGGAACACCTATCAGGCTCTATTGTGGACTGTTTTGGGTGATCACATTTGGGTCAGCCTAGGTTGGTTCCCCTTTCTGAAAAAATAGCATCAAACAATCTATTTAATGCTCCTCGTATAATAATGAATCTATACCTTGATATTAAATATATTTCTATTTTTATTGATCATGTTTTGTTTGAGAATTTAGTGGATGATTGGTTTTTATCTGAGTTGGTTTCTTGAAATAAGCTTACGTTAATTAGCTTTAACAACCCTAAATTTGGTCAATGGAATTTCCCTTCAACTAATTATGTAATATAGTATAAATAAAAAACAACACATAGTGATACTCACAAAACATGGATCTCATAAATGAAGTATTATACCATAAACATCAAATAAACCAATAATAATTCCAATTATTTATGTGGGATAAGAAAAATAATATAAGAGAATAATAATTGGATAATTTGGATTTTCTCGATCCTCTAAAACGACTTTATTTAGAGAAATGATACAGAAATAAAACATAATGATAATAATAAAATATTTATTTTTAAGATAAAAGTAAGTACAAACTATGGATAATGTATAAGTAAATATTGAAATAATGGAATAAGTGGTATTTATTTGATGTAGGGAACCCATATTACCATTATAAATATGATCATTGGAATTGTAATCTAACAGTTAGAAAACAATCCAAGCCATTAGAATCGAAATCTGGCTGTTTTAATATAAACACACCTCTCAAATTGTAAAACATTATTAAGGTATCTTACCGAATGAAAATATGATATATTTATATCATGGTAAAAGTAAATATATATTTTTAAATTGATAAATTCAATACTATTATTTTTACACATAAATTTTTTATTTTCAATTTTATAATTAATATATTGATTTTAATAAAAATATACATTAATAAAATAGATTAAAAAAGTAATATTATTTTTTATCATGAAATTAATCACATTTATGAGAACATATGAAATTTTTATGAGGGTCATATAATATATTATTTTATTAAATTAAGTACTTTTTGAAAATAAGATGATTTTATTTGAAAATTAATATTCTCATTTTTAGAAAATTATTTTTATAAAATGGAATCTATTTTTGAAAACTATACATAAAAAATTTTTAGGACGACTAATTGATATCTTTATATTGTATTTGATTTTTTGTGAAAAGAAAAATACAATAATTTATAGTATTTATCATTATAATTAAATTAATAAATTTTTTAGTCAAGCATGATGAAAAAAATGTTAGTTCAAACTCACATGATCTAGATTCTAAATATAGTCATAGAAATAAAATCTATTTTAAATCTTGATCCAAAATAATAATGTAATGAATATAATAATCAAATCACCCCACTCCTCCCCTTATAAATACCTCCCATCCCAAACCCATTCCCCATAACTTCTTAGCCTTGATGATTTCCAAATCTCTTCCAAACCCAATCCTCCCTAATCTCACCATGTCTAAATTATATTTGTCTCAACAATAGACTAATTCAATGTTCTTTAAGGGGTCTTTAGAAATTCCATAGGGGGTCTTTCTAAGTTCCTTAAGGGGTCCTTTTCTAACCTTTCCCCACCTCATTCAACAATTATATAAAAATAAATCCAACATCATGTATATAATGGAATTTTATATCTCTAATAAAATATATCCTTTACACTTCTTTTATAATATTTTCTTAGTCAAGAAAACTAAACCACAGTCCAAATTATTATGGTTGACCATATCTGGGGATAATGATTTTTTCCATTATCATCTTCAATGTAGGTCATAAAATTATTATCATGGTTAAATATGATTTTAATCGGTATATTATATGTTATTTTATGTCCTTGAAAAAATACATAAACATAATATTAAATAAAATGATTATAGTTTGTGATGGTCTAAATAACCTCCAAAATAAACTAAACATATTTCATTAACAATTAATCAAGTTAATATTCATCATACGAAAAAGAAAAATTATATATGGATCAATATAAAAAAAATTTAAGGTTAATTTATAAAATTTAACTCCCCTTTCATACTAGTATTCCCATATGAAAAGAAAATCCATAAATATACAAATGTTAACTGAAAATGAATCCTGGAAATCAATGCTCCCAGAACTACATAATTAAACATTTTAACTCATTGAAATGGCCATAAATGAACTGAATTAAATTATAATAAATAAAATATATATTTATTTATTTATTTATTATGTAATTGATGAAATTAATTTGATTATCCATGACCTTAAGTGTAATTATAGAACAAATTCATACATGAGGAAAGGGATACCTCTAAACCTACATAGTTTCTTTGGGTCATATTTTCTCTCAATTTACCTAAATTTATCTATCCATTAAACTTATATAATTACCATATGTTACGTATAATCCTTACAAACTAGTATATTTATATCAATTCATCATTATTTCATGGGGAAATAATGTTATAAAATGTTCCCTTCTGAATTCTTCTCGATTAGAATACCCGATTAAAGGGGAATTCTCATTTTCTTATCCATTTTCAAGTACACTCCAAAAAATGTTTTAATCCATCCTTATTTTTTAAAATCACTAATTTTGTCAAGAAAAAATATTTTAGTTCATTTATTGTTTTATGTAAATCATTATTCTTTTATCCTCTTTAAGTAATCATTATTTTTTTACATAAAAATCACTATAGTGGCATATTTCTTAAGGAACATATACACTATTTTTCATAGTTTCACATTGGATATAAATTATTATCCATGATATATTTTTATTTTTAAATTTTCATTTCCCCATAATTATTTATTCCCTTCACTGATGGATAACAATAGGACACACCAGTTTGTAATGCGTTATGACATGATTATGAAATCCATTTCATTCCATGGCTAACCATTATATTTATTTGTTTTGTTTGATTAATTTATATTTCAAATATATTCATTTACATGGTTTGATGTGTGAGCCCAAAAATAATCAAATTAATTGCGTAATTCTTTTTATCATGAGACGTTATGTATAAGATTCGGGAGTAAACATAATTTGTTTTTGGACTTTTACCACCATGAGATATCATCTTGAGAGTTAGTCTTGATATATGTTTATGTTATGTTATGTGTTTCTTAAAAATCACTACATTTCCATGATCATATGATTCCATTTTCTCTTTTTCATATTGTTATACTGGTATTCATGGTCTATTCCTTTTATTTTATCTTGTTATTCCTTATAGATCCTACTATATTCCTTGTTTCTATGTTTATTACATTAATGGTATTTTTAACTCAACCATTTTTTATCTGAAATACCTATGATATCCTATAATATTTTAGAACTAATAGAGAGATATAAGATCAATATTAATATCCTTAAAACATATTTTTTTTATTTTTATTTTCACTATTTATGTACCTAGTCTTAAATGAAACTAGAACTTTTGATTCTTGATTTGTATTTGATGGATAATTTTGATTAAAATCCAGCATTTATATGTGTAAATGGATAAGGTCACTATAATTGGAATCTGAGGATGATATAGTTATTTTTTAATATTCGGACTAGAAAACTTTTGTATGATCTCTTTGGATAATTCCTTCACTATGGATAACCTATATTGAAACATGGGGAATCAAAATTTAGGATATGCATTTAGTTTATTATTTTATCCTTCCAAATATATAGTTTCATTTTAATATGCTCAATATATATATTCAATATCATATAAGTTTATTTTGATTTTTCTAGTTAATGGATTTAAATATGAGAACTCGTGCTAAAAACCAATGAGATCAGCAATGTGATGACTTCCTGAATGAGATGAAAAACCTGATACGAATGGTATATCATAAAATAATAATAGTACTTGATCAATTTTATCATGTTATGGGTCATGACTAGAATCATGTATAATAATCACATCCTCCTAATAAATAGGATGTTTTCATCAAATCCTTTAGGTGAAAAATCTCTCCTATCTTTAGTGGATATTCTGATCCTCTATTCATAGAATAATGGATTTCCTCTACTATGAAGATATTATCTATCCTCCTACACCTAAAATAAGATACGTTCATCATGATGGTCTATCATTTTGATGTCGAAGTTGATCAATGGAAGAAACTAGTCCAAAAAATATTTCTAAAGAGGAAATTGATTCCATCGTGTAGGAAGTATTCAATAAAATATTTTTCAATTAATATTTTACTAAAACATGTCTTATTAATGTAAATATGGAGTTAATAAAAATAAATAAAAAATAAAAATTCTATTAGGGCATAGACAGATAAATATATAAGGCTTCATTATAAAACTATTACTTTTTTCATGAACATTTATATCAAGGTGTTTCACTTCTGTTATGCATTAAAGTAGAGTCTTTGAAATGTCCTAGAAATTTTAGTCTTTTATAACTATTAGGGGATTATTATTTATTCACTTAAATTTTAGATGGAGATTGAAAAGTGTCAGTTGTCTTGTGGGGTGAGATATTAAAATAATTAAATGATGTTTTTATGGTCGGGTTAGTAGATAAATCCCCGAGAGGTAATAAAACCCAACATCCCTTGTGTCGAATGTTTGTGAAGAAGAATCCTAGTAACTATCTATATATAATTGTAAGATGTTTTAAATATGGTGATTAGGGTCATAATGAATGTTTTAATGGTATATGAAGAATGGTAAATGAATAAGAATATAGGATGATTTATTACAACACTCGGTTTATAGTATAATGTTTATACTATAAGGAACACATGAATTATGGGATCCAATGCCCTATGATAAGGGTTTTTTGAGATAATCAATGAAAAAAACCTCCATTTAAACATGGATGGGAAAATTATTTCACTACTACTTAGGTGGATACCAATAAATATGTGGTGATATATAAACTTGTTATTCATTGAATAATAGTGTATGTAATATTTGTTTCCAGTTCTACATGTTCATTCATATCATGAATGTTTAATAAAACTTTTCAAAAACCACCTAAAAATATAGATTTTGAGTTATATAAGAGGACATAAAATAGGTAATTTTTTCATCTAAATTATATCAATCCTTGATGATAATTTTTTGTTAACTGAAACTCTCTTTAAATATATACTTACTTATTTAAGTGTATTTAAATTCTATATTGGGAATAGATTATATTTATTTATATAAATCGTATACCAAATTTCAGTAATGCATGATCACTCTCCATATCCCAATATATCCTCTGATTCTATACAAATTTAAGGAGGAGAAGAAATACCCTTTGAATTATTCCTCTCTATAATGGACAATATTTCATTATGACAAAGAATATATAGTTCACATTATTGAGGAAAAGGAGAGAATCATTATTGAGGATACTCCCATTGTGAGGGACTACACTGATCTATTCACTGAAGAATTGTCAAGAATTTATCCAGACTGAGATGTTCTTTTTACAATTTAAGTCATACCACGATATCTTCCAATATCAATAAATCCATATAGTATAGACACTATTGAGTTGTAAGAAATAAATAAGTAGTTAAAATAGAATCATGAAATTGGTTTCATACGCCGTAGTGCTTCACCGTATTTTACACCATTCATCTTCATCAAGAAAAAGATGAATCAATGTGAATCCATATTAATTAGTGTGACATCAAGAAAAGCATGACAAATAAAACGTATCTACTTCCATGGATATATGACTTGTTCAATCAACTATTTTTGTCCAATTATCAATATATGTTTGACTTTTTGTAGGGATATCACTAGTTAAAAGAGATGAAAAAATTTATTCCCAATACTACATTTTCAATGAGGTATGTAGACTATGAATTTATCGTGATTCCCTTAAAAATAACTAATTCTCCCTTAATATTTTTAAAATTAAAGAATATATTTTTTGGATATTAGATGTAATTTTTTTATAGTCTTTATATATGATATTCTAATATACTCCAAGAAATAGAGGAGAATGAGGATCTTTTTAATGCTGTTCTAAAAACATTTCAAATAGAGAAAATATATGAAAAGTATAGAAAATGTAAATTTGGATGGAGGATGAATATTTTTTGAGTACGTTATCACTATAAAATGGGCATGTATGGACTCTTCTAAGAATATAACAATAAAGGAGTGGCCTCAAGCAACAATTTTAATAGAGATATGCAGTTTCCTTGGCTTAGCTAGGTATTACCAATGATTTGTGAGGAACTTCTCATGATTTTCAAACACATTAACCAAGATGACTCAAAATGATGTGAAGTTTCTTCAAACTAGTAAGTATGAATACTTATTCAAGAGTTGAAAAGAGTTTTATCCCTTCACTTATAAATACATTATCTATAATTGGGAACTATTTGTGGTATATAGAAATTATTTAAATAAAAAATTGGGATACTTTCTAATAAAAAAATAAATTGATAGCATATTACTTAAAGAAGATTAATATGAAATATAAAAAGTTTCATACACATGATTTGGAGATGTTGGGTATAGAGTTTTAATTGGAAAATATAATGGAATTATCTCTATGAGGTGAAGTGTCAAATATAGATAAATCATAAGAGACTCAAAATATATTCATAGAGAAGGGGCCTAATATGTTTTAGTCAAATGGTTAGAGATCATCATAGATTATGAATACCCAATCCACTTCATTTGTAAAATAAAATAAATCAGATGATTCTCTATGTATAATTGATGTAGAAAATTTATAATGGAAGATAATAGAGAAGGATCCAATCTTATTAGACTTAAAAGGATAGACTTAAGGATCATAAAGGAAATAAAATCATCATTACTTTAACAAATAATTACACAAAAAATATTTTGGAGGATATATTGGATGCTCAAAGATATTTTTTGTAAATATAAAAGAATGTGGAAGATATCAGAAGTAGGAAATCCACAATGTTCAAAATTTATGAGGAAGGAGTCCTAAGATTTGGGTTAGAACTATTTGTACCATCAAATCCTGATATCTAGGGGGAATATTTTAGTAATTAAAATATATAAACATTATAAATCCACCCAGTGAGCACAAATATGTATCTAGATCCCTGAGAGGACTATTGGTTGGACAACATGAAGAAGTAAATTTCTAATTATATATCAAATTTCCTAGCATGTAAATAAGTGAAGGCAAAAAGAAAATAGTCTGATGGGATGATGCAACCATTATGGATACATACATAGAAATGGGAAAACATATACGTGAACATTTTCATTATATATATAAAGAAATACATATGAAATAATTATATATTGGTTATTGTGGATCATATTATAAAGACTTATCAATTAATTTTAATTCTGGTTGATGTCTCACTCGATCATCATGCAGAGATATATGTCAGATAATTGGTGAGGCTGCATGGTAATTCATTATCAATTTTATCTAATCAACATCTTAGATTCACCTAAATGAATTATAATAGTCTCCAACAATCTCTAAACACGTATTTGAACATCAGTATGACTTATCATCCTGAACATGATGGAAAATCTGAGCAGAATATTCGAACCCTGGATGAAATGTTGAGAGTATACTTTATGGACATCAAATGAATACAGAGTTGTTATCTACCTCAGGTTTAATTATTATACAAAAACCATTTCCAATAAAAATCCAAATGTCTCCAAATGAATCCATTCATGAGAATATATGAAAAAAACCTTAATTTTGGGATAATGTTTCTGACATTTGTGTTGGGAGATAAAATAGTTGAGAAAATAGTACAAAAGGTTTTGACCATTCAAAAACACCTAAAGGATTCTCAAAGTAGACATAAGAGCTACATAGAAAATCATCGATGAGACCTGAAGTTTGAGGTCAGTGGTAAGGTATTCATCAACATATCTCCATGGAATGGATTCATGATATTTGGGAAGAATGTAAATCTAATTCATCGGTATATCAGCCCCTTGAGATTCTTATTCATGTTATAGATGTGTCTTATCAACTAACACATCCAAAAAATATATCTCAAATAAATGATGTATTACTTGTATTCTTATTAAGGATGTAAAAAAATGGATCACTCAAATATATTGAAATCAGAGGTAGTACAACTGGAAAATGAACTCTCTTGTGAGGTGCCTCTGGTAAACAACATGGACCATAGAGATAATTTTATATATAACAAGACCACTCACTTGGTTAAAGTAATATGGTGGAACCATAAATATGAAGAGGTTACCTGAGAACCTGAGGAAGTGACAAAGGATATGTTCCCTCACCTAATTTTACATTATTATGTGAAATGAAATTTTAGGGTGAAATTTAATCAAGGTGTAAGAATGTAATGACCCAAAATTATATCAATGGAATTTCCTTTATAATAATTATGTTTAATTGTACAAATCACATACATCACAGAGATAATACCAAAAAAATTATTATCATAAATTTATAATGAAACATTATTGAGAAAATAAACCTATAATAACAACAAATAGTAAATTGGGACAATAAATATAAAGTAAAATAATAAGAACTCGATAATGTGGTTATGCTTGATCCACTTGAGGAAACACGCTCACAAATAGATCTATAGAAATAAACCATAAATTTAACTAAAAATTATTCTTTTTGATGTTGATATCATATATATATAATATATAAGGTATAAGATAATGGATTTTGAATTGTATAAGAGCTTTTAATATGATGTAGGGAACCTATATATCAATTATGAATCTTAAATTGAGAATACTAATATAGCCATTGGAATAGAAAAACAACCATTAGAATTGTAATTTGACTATTTTAAGAGTAAAATAACCTATTGAAATGTAAAATAATATTAAAGTATCTTATAAAATAAAAATATGATGTATTTATATGATTTTACAATAAAATAATTGTTTTTAAAATGATAAATTAATTGTTGATTTCTTTGTAAAATGTAATTTTTTTATTTTTAATTTTATAATGAATGTATTTTTTTAAAAGAAAATTTAATTTACTAAAATGGGACATAAATTAAATTTTTGTTTCTTTATTGTGATCAGATAATTTTAGTATACCATATGTAATTTTGCAAAGGGTCATGAAATTTATTATATTATTAAAAATGATATTTTTTAAATAAATTATGATTTTATTTAAAAATTAAATTTCTCATAGATAAAAATTATTTTAATTAAAAGGATTCTATTTTTGAAATAATTTCATTGAAAAATGGATTCATTGAATTATTTGGATATTTATAAAATAACTTATTTATTTTCTGAATAGTGAAATACAATAATTTATTGTATTTAATATTATAAGCCAAATACCTGAATTTGAAAGTCATTAATGATGTAAAAACACATTATATCAAACTCTTATGAACTATTTTCTATATATATTAACAATAATTAATTAAAATTATATTATTGATCTATAATAATAAACTAGTGAATATAAAACTAAAAAAAACCTCACCACCACCTATGTATACTGCCTCTCACCACCCCATCACCTCACACCTACTAAACCTTAAAGAATAAAAAACCCATAAAAATATTTTTCTACCCCACACTCCATATTTTTTATTGATACTTGTTTGACCAGAATAACAATTTCATATTCCATAAGGGGACTTTCCAAAAAGTCATATTCAATATATAACTTTCTCAAGACACCTCTCTTAATTTCATATATTCTTCCAACTTCCCCTCACCAACTTCTTCCATAAAATTATTATAACTCTAGTTTTATTTATATAATATAATTCTATAATTAAATTTTTTGTATTCTATCTACCACTTTTCTCATCTCTTATTATTCAATGAAATGAATCCATTGTCTATGTTATTACATTTAACTATCCTTATAGATAATGATTCTTTTGTTTTCTATTACATCCATTAAGGTTGTTCATAAAAGTATTATTATTTTTAAATCACATTATAATTGATATTCTATATATTTTTTCACATTACATAATTAAGATATATAAATAATATTAAATAAATTTAAGCTTGTTTTTTATGGTTGGAAAACAATCAAAATAAACTAATCATTCATGATAAAGCTTTTATCAAATTAATCATCATACTACTAGAAATAAAAAATATATTTTTTTGGCCATTTAATCATATTAAAGTGCATTAATACCATAAAATTTTGGTTGTAGAGTTCCATTTCCATATAACACAAGAATCCACAAATATACAGTAGATAACCAACCATAAACCCTAGAAAGGAACTCTCCCAGAACAAAATAATTAAACTTTATCTCACAGATTTGGAAATTAATTAACATAATAAAATTATTAAAAATAATATATAGATTATAAAGGATCTTAATTAATTAATTTATTTTATTTTATTATCCAATACATTAAGTTCATGTGATGAACACATTTGGACATAACATAAGGGATCTCTCCAAACATCCACATTTAATAAGGGTTATGCTTTATCTCCCTTTACATCAAATTTTCTATCCATTAATATTATATAATTTTCCTATATTCTTTATAAATCTTCCATAAAAGTATATCCATCTCAATTATACTTTCCTTGATGGGGAAATACATTTTGAAAAAGGTTCCCTTCTCAATTTCCATCGATAAACAAAACTCAATTAAAGGGAACCTCTTATTTTCTTATCCTTTTTTGAGTACACTCCAAAAATGTTTTAATTATCCAATATTTTCAAAAATAACTCATTATATATTGAAAAAAATATTTTTTCATTTCTAGTTTTATGGAAATAATTATTCCTTTATCCTCTTTATGGAACATTAATATTTTCCCTTAAACGGAACTAAAGTTGAACAATTCTAATGTTACCTAACCACTATTTTCTATATTTTCAATTCCGTTAGACATCATTATTATTGATTTATTATTATTTATACATTATTATGTCAAAAAAATGATTTAGTACCTTCTTTCATAAATACCATTATGATACATACTTCTTTTATTCCTTACAACATGAGTATGAAACCCATTTATTTCCATATGTAACCCTTAAATTTATTCATTATGTTTGAAATAATTACATGGAACAAATATTCATTAACTTGTTATTGTGGGTGAATCCATATATTAGTCCATTAAATTTATAAATTTGTTACCTCATTATAAGTTATGTTTATAATTAATGAGTAATCCTATCCATTGTGGGACCTTTAACACCATGATATCATCGTGGAAGTTAGAATTGACTCAATTTTATGTTATGTTATGTGTTCTTCATCATTCATATATTTCTATGATCATACGATTCCATTTTATATATGTAATGTCTCTATATGTTTAATCATGATCCATGCCTTATATGTTATCATATTATGCCTTCAAAGTCATTATCTATGATTCTTTTCAATTTTTATTACCACAGTAGTATTTTTATCTCATACATTTTTTCATGTATCTGTATGATGTTAAAGGAATTCAAAGGGGTTTTAGAGATAATTATGGATATTAATAAATTCATATTTTTTTTTATTTTTTCATGTTTTCTAATTATGATACCAGACTCCAAAAGATACTTGAATTTTCAATCAATGGTTGGAATTTGAAGGATAAGTTTGCTTAAAATAATGTAATAATATGTGTTGAAGGATAGGGTAACTATATCTGGATCCTAGTATAATATGGTTCTTTTAAGGGTTCCTTATCTTGTGGCCAGTGTAAAATAGATAGAATTGTTTTAGGAAAACATTAATTGTTAATTATTTCTTCTTATTCATCATAACACTCACTTTTTTTAACTTCCAGTGTGGTTAGTTTGAGAATTATAATCTATCATTCTATAATCACTTGAAGGTAATATTGTATGTGTGGTAACTCATGATATTGGATGAGGAAGTTCCAACTCGTCATTATTATATGCTAAATGAGGCATAGAATACTCTTCAAGATATCAGGGCTCCAGCCATATACCTTTGAGTAAATATTTTCATACATTGGGTGAGCTACCAGTTTTGGGGGATGTACATACGTCATGTTTTCTTCAACATTATAGTAGAAGTAATTTTAGTTTTTCCATTCCATAGTTTTATGTATTGGGAAAACCTGACTATTTTGAAATCATGGTTTGTTATATTGGGATATTTTTTAGTTATCTCTTATGAATATCCTGGTTGTATCATTATACCCTAAGGGGATAATTTTGACTTATAATTCCCATACAAATTAAAAAAATATAATCACTATAATTTCTTCCTCATTCACTCTCTAATAATGAATTCCAAATATGAGATATCTCACTAAAAATTATTATGATGTCTAAATCCCATATAAAATTCATCTCTATGAGGAGAAATATAAATGTTCTTAACATTAATGTTATTTTATTCGATATAATTAAGGAAAAGACTAACATAAAAATATTTATATTTAATAAATATTATATGATAACCCACATTTTTTTACTAGGAGGAATAAAACCCTTGATAATAAAATCTTGTAGCTTATTTTATAATAATTAATCTAAAGGATCTATTTGATTATGGGTATTTAATAATGCTTTACCTGGTGAAACTAATTCAATAGTGATTTCAACCTACCAATAATGATAACCCCTAAAAAATTAGTCAGAAATACATTAAAATATTTTCATATTAATAAAACATCATTAATCCAAAAAAAACTTCTCCCTAATCAATAACATGAGAAATATAAATTTCAATGCCATATTTAATCACTTTCTTTTCTTTTTTATATTTTATTACAGGTATGATCGAATTTTCAAATAATAATTAAAGATCACATTGAAAATAAAATATAACATCGTTATATCTATAATATGATATAGAATGATAAAATAAAATTATAACCATAACCAAAATAACATAAAACTAAACTATAGATAATACAAGTATATTTAAATGGAAAACTACTTCATAGATAATAATAATAAGATCCCCATAATTCTTGTTTGGCTTAATACATAAAAAGGGGGTTTCATTAAAAGTTATTTTTCCCTTTCACAAATAAATAAATCTATTTTACTAGAAAACTCCCTATAAAAAGGAATGTGTAGACACTTAACAAAAAAAGACTTTATAATTAACTAAGTAAAAATTTAATGTCCCTATCATGACATTATTTGATAGTCCCTCTATATCAAAGGTATTCAAAAATTAAATTTCTGGTATCTTATACTTATATACTTTAGGATTACTACAATTCATTCTTTTAATAAATGAAAAATTAGTATGATAACATATCTGATAGAATTTAAAATATATAGTGACCATCTTATCATATTTGGTCTAACCATTTTTCTGATTATTTTATTTTAATTCATGATCAAATATTCTTACAATATAAAATCGATAACACTTTCCCTATTTAATAATTCAATACCCAAGATTATTCTTCCAAAAATTATCATGACAAGAAAACATAGATAACATACCTTTATATTTATTCAACGGATTATTTCTTCTTTCTTTTGATATATACCAACTCTTAAATTTTATTTTTTAAAATTTTTAATCTCCCATTTATTTTTAATTCTTTAGAGGTGAATGAGATTCAAAATTTTTTCAATATCATTTAAGACCAATTAATTTTAATATATTAGTAATAAAATTAATTGGGTGTATAACTGGGCAATATAATAAAATTGTTTTCATAGGTGGAAACAATTTCCTCCTACTCTTAATTAAAATCAAAAAATTATATTTCCATCCTAAGTCAACCAATCAAAGAAAAATACTTTTGAATGAAAATAAACTTCAATATCATCCACTCTATTAAATCAATGTCAATTTTTTTCATCAATATACTTAACCATTTTCCACCACAGATCCGATTCGACATCAAAATAATTAATGGAAATTATTAATTTATGATGTTGAAAAAAATTAAAAACAATTAAAAACCATGATTATATATTACATAGAACTAATTCACCCTTCAAATACAAATAGATCTACAGTACTACAAAATTTTGGAGGGTACTGTTTCATAAAATTCTCTAGTATAAACTTGTTCCTCTATGAAGAGTTCTGTTTCTAAATAACATGGGTTCCACCATTAATATCATACGTTAACTAGTTGAACATAATTACAAATTTTTCTATTCCAATACTAAATATTATTGGATTCGGATTCAGAATAATATTATCTTTTTGATGCCTTCCAACGTCATTCTATATTTTTCCTTTTGGTAAAAAAAATTCTGAAATAAGAAGAAATTAAATTGAAAATTATGTAAATTTAGTGTTTTCTTCTGATAAAGTATTCTATATATTAATATCCCTAAAATATGTTTTCTTCATAACATCTGAAAGTTTTTATTTATTATTAAACATTTATATGATAACAATAATGATCACTTATTTCTTAATTAATCACTAATTATGATTTTTATAATAATGTATGATTTTTTATAATTTCATGATCTGGTAAGTTAAGATTTTTATATAATATAAAAAAATATTAAATATTAACATTTAAAAAACAATGTGTATATATCAACTTTATGTATATATTTTCAGTAGAACATTATAATTAAATTTAAACTTATATTTTTTTCCAAATGTGTTCTCTTATCTTAAGAGGAATCCTCATTATTGAATTATAGAACTAAACATAGTTTATACTCATCCTTAGGACCTATGAAAAACATTCCAAAAGATTGGATGAGGGAAAAATCATATTAAATGATACAAAAAAATAAATAAACATGTTAATCTATTTTAAAGTTTATAAAGTCACATATAAAATAAATCTTTTATATATTTATTATTGAGCTCAAAAAAAATCATTTACTTACCCAATAAGTCAAATTTAGTTCTGAAGTATTAACATAAAATTTATTATAAGAAATAATAATGGAAAAATATAATCATGGTGGTTTCTCTTATAACATGGGTACACATGAAAATAATTTCTTCAATAACATACTTTTCAAAATTAAAAGTGTCATAATGTTTCTTTTAAACATAATTTCATTTAATTAAATTATGAAATAAAAAAATAAAACAATGAAAAAAAATTAAAGAATAAAATAGTCATGTAGGTACCTTGGGACATTATATTCATATCACCCTTAAAACCATTCATAAAATAACATATAAAAATGGAATATCCAACATGGTTAATTTCAACATATATTAATCAATGTAAAAAAATCATTTCCCAATACATTAGAGAGAATCATCAGGTGAACCTTTCAATACAAAAATTTAACAAGGATATTAATATACATAAAAATCATATAAAATTTAATTTTCACAAAAAAATGTAAACAATTCAATTAATCACACATACAAAATTATATTTGGACTTTCTTAAAAAACAAGGGTAAAAATACTTTTTTGCTTACAAAAATCTTAAATAAAAATTTCCCAGAAGAGTGATAAAATAATATTCATTTAAAATCAAAGAAATAATATAGTGGATTATTCTAAATGAAAAACTAGCATTATGCCATGAAATTCCTCTTAGACAGTACTTTCTAAATAAAATTCTTTTAGACATTTGAAAAAATATCAAAATGAAAATTTTGAGAAACATAAAAAAACATCCCATAAAACTATTTAAAGTAAATTAAAATATATTTTAAAATGGATTTAACTACAAATTTTAGTATATTAATAATATATTTGAACCAAATTAATGAAAATGGATATTGGGGAAAAGAAAAGGTTTTAAAAAAAATTATATAAGGGTTTAAAGAAAAATACCTTACCTCGAGTGTTAATCAACATGTATGTACTTTAAATCATCTATAATAAAATTATATTAGTTTTTTAAAGTCTTCAAATAAAATTTCTGGTTAATTAACTTATTATTAATAATTATATTTAAATTATTTTTATGTCTTGTACAGTTACGGAATCAATTATGTTCTTGTGGAATTTTTTTAGGATGTTTGGTTCATAATAATAAAACTACATAAATTATTTAACAAAAGTAAAATGGCTAATTTTCCCATAATAATTATAATATTAAAGATTTCCTAATTATCACTTTTTTAAATTAATAAAAAATTTGAAACATTCACGAATCTTGAACAAGAAAATAGAATAACATCAATCGTGGAGGTGGTGGTCCACATGTATTCTTGAGAGACATAACTATTTTTCAACAAATGGAATTTTATAAGGTAATTATTATATTATATTAAAAAATAAAAATTATGTGATGCAAATAATCTAGCATAATTATGAGCCTTTTGAGGTGGGAATGAAAAAACACATCACTTCTTATAGGTGGTAGTCCAGTAACAGACTTTATTGGCATCTTCATTTCCCATGGAATGGAAAAGAAGTTTAAAATGGGTTCATGATCAGAATTAGAATATTTAGTTTCATATAATATACAAATTGCATCTTATTATATATTTTTTACAATATTTTAAGGAGGTGAATGAAGTAATAATCATGAGAACACTCAGTTAGTAGTTATACCACTTCTTAGGGAAAACTATTTTGGAATATGCATTATGCCTTTTGGGTTTTTATATTGGTGAAACCAAAGGCTTTAGGATGAGGGGATTTATTTTGTAAAGGTATTTGATGATAATGAAGGCACAAATTCTGTGAATAATAATGTAGATGGTTTTTCCTTTTTTAAGTAAGTAGTGTGGCACTGTTTTAATTTTTCATTATTGTAAACGAACTGTTAAGTCTAAATTAATGGGAAAGTGACATTAAATGTATAACATATAGAATATAAATATATAAGGACATAAATAAACTCATAAATTAATATTTAGTAAGGTTTTTTTTACATTATGGATTAGTTTTAACCTTAATTAACATGTTTACCCATTAGAGTGTTGATTTTTTTACTATGGATAGTATTAATTATGACCAAAAAATAAAATTGCATTCATTAATAAATTTTAAAATATTTATTCAATATATAAAATATTTTTTAAAAAAATCCATTTTTATAAATTTTAGTAATTAATTTCAACATAATAACACAAAACACATCAAAATACAGTTTTATGGAAAAACGAATTTTAATCCTAAAATTGAATTTATACCAAAATAATGTTTATTGTCGATTCCTATAGAATAAATTAATTTTTTATTCTATAGGTCCAATTTTAATTTAAAATAAATCATAAATAAAAGGTTATTTTTTAATACATGAAAATATATGGTAGTAAATAATTCTTTTTTCCCAAATCAGCAAGAAATAAATTATTTTTAAAAAAAGAAAAAAATTCCATCTAAAATATATCTGATATGGTAATTTAAAAAATTAATCCCACGTTAACTAAATTAATTTCTAAAAATTTTAAATTTATTTTTTATATAAAACAATATAATACATGAAAACTACTTTAGATAGTTTAAAAATATATATTTTTTCTATTCCGAACAATCATATAAAATTAATATATTTAATAAGAATCCCAAAAATTTTAAAGTGGAGATTAATAAGATAATAAATTTATTTCTTATTAACATTATCTGGGTGTTCACATGTTTATCCTCCTACACATAAATCATTTATTTTATTTTTATAATTGATCAGCCCAAAGGGTGGTCAATAGATATACGTTGTAATGATTGGGTGTCTATATGACCATGCACTTCCATTTGTAATTTTTATAACATTATTTATTTTTATGTGTCCATGTTCAATTATTATATATGATTAATGATGTTGATTTATTTCTAGACCATTTTATATTGATTATATGTGTGTACTATTTTCCCAAGGTAACTCCCAAGGTTCTTACAACCAATAGGCATCATATGGCAAGGAGGGAGACCCGCCTGAGGTCATGTGATGCCATTGGTCCGGAAATTGTCATATTTTCTGGGCACAGAGTATTATAAAATCAATGGATAATAATGATCCCAAGAGTAAAAGGTTAATTCAATATTTAGAATGATTTTATTATTATGATTTCATTTTAATATTAAATCATAACTAATTGTAATTAATATAGAAAATTAAAATAAAGAAAACATCTATTGAATTATATTATAATGCTTTCACTTCAAGGATTATAAATCAATATATAATAAATAATACAATGGGTATTATATTATTTTATGAATAAAATTTATGTAAATTTTCTGTTAATATTAATTCAATAATCAATAATTCATTTAATAAATTTATATGTTAATGAATTAATCAAAAAATTAGGTGATACGAAACCATGTTAATACATAAATAATCAAAATAAAAATCAATGATGATAAAAAAAATTGGAACATTTAATTTAAATATTAATGTGTAATTTATAATTATAATGGAATTTATATTGTAAAATAGATATGTATTGTAAAAATTAAATTAAAAAATTAACATATATATTAAATATCATAAAAATTAATATTGAATTATAATGAATTAATACTACTTATAATATAATAATAACACAATAAAGAAAAATATTCTTCACATAGTGAATGTATATAATAATATAACATATAATTCAAAAATTATGTGAGATACTAATATTTTAACATTATACTATTTAGATAGGTCGAATCTAGACTAAATTATCCTCTAGTAAGTCTAAAAAATGTTATCAAAATCTGTTCTCATAAATATTTATATTTATATATGAATATATGAATATTATTTATTAAAAATTAGTATATTGATTAATAAAAGACATGGAATGGAATTAAAAAAACCATGATATTTATAAAAAATTTAATATTTATTATTTCCCTTGAACTATGAACCATAATGTCCATATATCCTTATTAAAATAGGTATTTTAAATATGTAGATGTTTAAATTTGGATATTTTGATGTGTGGAAAGTTGTGTTTTATTAATATTAGCATATCATAAAGTTATCAGTAATTCCACATAATTATTCATTGATTTTTCCTGTATTTGGGTATTTTATGTCTAGAGAAAAGTACAACATGACATTTTTTTCATTAAATTTGGAGTTAGGGGAAACTAATGGTTTTTAAAATGGTTATATTTCATGTTATAATTCTTATAATTAGTTACAAAAAACAAATAAATCCAAATATAATGTTATTTCACATACAATACCACACATCGGTGGATATTTTAAAGTGTGTCTTAATTATTCACAATAGAAACATTCATGATATGATATAGTTTCATAAAAAATGTCTTATATTGAATCCAGACAATCGTGGTTTTTAATACATTCCAAAACTTCTATAAATTATTTTAGAGTCACTTTTTTCACATTTTGACCTATAAAAAACACAAAATAATAAATTTATCTATAAATTATATATTAATACCGGTTAACAAAGGCCAAAAAACTCTAATAGAAATATGTATTAAAGTATAAATTTATTTTTTCTAGATATATTCGACTAGATATTCATCATATATTAGAATGAATAAATAATATATTTTTAAAAAAATACAAAAAAACTATAAAAATATACTATAATTCAAAAAGATGTAGATTTGAATTGGTTTACCCATTTCCCTATATTTAATGTGTAAAGACATGATGGTATATCGATATAACTATGAATCTGAAATCCATAGATATCTGGTAAAAAATGTATTCTAGTAATTCCATGAACAAATTTCTATTCCTCTCTATCAACTCAATGATTTGAGAAAATTATAAAAATTATAATTTTCACACCAACAACAAAGGGAAATAATATATAAAGATACACCAAACCAAAAATTGTTTCTTTTATCAGATTTTACATATCATCAATACTTTTTGAAAATTTCTGTAGAAATATTTTGACCCTTAATACAACCTTAACCAAATAATATTTCATTCTTATTCGTATCCTTATCTATCATGATGTTTTCGGTATTTTTCCACATTTTTCATCATTTATTTAATTAAAAATATAAATAATAAAGAGAAATAGCTTCATTAATATCATGTTGTATATTTTAGTAATTTATATATTATATGATATTAATTTTCTCAATGCAGATAAATACTATTTGAAGTTAAATATAACTTTACTTTGTCATTATATGTCCAAAATTATTTTTAGCTCAAAATTTAAAAAGTATCATTTATTTTTGTATAATGATTTTCGATATATTTAATCATTAAACTAACCTTAATAATTCTTGATATAATCAAATTAATGTTACAAAGTGAATAGTATGACACCACACAACTCTTTAAACAGATTGATGAATATCATAAAACCATTGAATCATATAATCCAATGACATTATATATTTATATTATCCTAAAAAAATCATTCTAGAGATTTATTTGCCAGCCAACCTTTAGATATATATTCTTAATTTAACAGCACATAATTTTCATGTGTTTTAATATTCTACAACTAGTTCTTTTCAGCTTTAAAAGTCATATAGACAAATTATTTCATAAAATACTCTTATAAAAAAATATAAAAATATAATTCAATATTGAATGGAAAATAATTTAGAAATTATTACAATAATATATTTAGAATACAATCAAAATGATAGGTCCCAAATAGAGATGGCCAAATGGTCTCATGGGGGGTGAATATACAATATTAAAAGTTTAATAATTATATTTTTTTTAATAAAAAAATATAGTAGGAATAAATAAAAAATAACACATATAATTTTTATAGTACTTAAATAATATTGATTATATATCTATAATTAAATTCTATTAAAGTAATATATAAATAAAACCCACTGAAATGGAATAACATGTTTCTTATTGTGAGTAAAAACCCTATACAAATTCATTTCTAAACTGGGAGGGACACCCCAAGACATCCTTATTTTACCCTTGATGAAAAATCCAACTAGTTTCCATTTATTGTGGTTAAATAAGATAATATTTCCTTTATTTGGAAAAATGGGAAAATGAAATCTGCATTCCTTTTTATATTTATAAAAGGAACCAAACAATCATTTTTCTAAAATGTCATAACCAAAAACCAGTTCCATTTAAAGGTAGAATATCCCAAATAATTACATATATAAAAAATAATAAAATGAATTATCTACAAAGAAATAACAAGAACAATTGAATTTGGAATGTCGATGTAGTATTTATTGTTAGAGGAGTAGAGTATTTCATGACGATGTTTATCCAAGGGATTTTTTGTTTGAGTAATATTGAAAAAAATGTGAACCTTTGAAGATTATTTATCTCAATCATTGACATATTCTAATAATATAGTCTTACACTATTTAAATAGGTATTTTGAACTGGGATAATTCTAATTGAAAATAAAAACATTTAATAGCAATTCAGTTTAACATTTATCAAACTTACATGATGAAAATAAAATCCAGTCAGAGGGAATAATTTTTTTATAAATTCATTTATATTAGAAATGAGTTTCAATACACTAAAAAACAAAATCATGTGATCCATGAACATATTAAATAGTCCAAAAATTATGGAATTTATGAAAAAACTAATACACTTAAATTAATTAAGTTTTAATTAATAAAGAAACACTCATACCTCCAACCATGACCAAGAACTACGACATGGATTAATGTTTTATCTATTTTTAAATTTTTATATAGACCACGGTCTTCACAATGAAAAAGTGAAATTGATTAGGAATTTTAAATAAATGACACATGGAACACAACTGAAACCTTACTATTAAAATCAAATAGGATATTTCGTTTTGGCCTTTTCAGTATGTCAAATTCTTGTATTCTTTCAACCGTAAGAATAAACTATAGAATATTGTTTGGGGTAAGTTAATGTTTTCCCTATTTTGAATATAAATTTTACCTATGGTCTATGTTCACATGTTCTATGAAAATAACATCTATATTTTTTCATTTTTATATTGAGTTTCCTAAGAAGAACCATATTTAATCCATAAAAATTTTGACATTTGAAATATTCATTTTTTAGTTTTATTTTTAACCTTTGTATATTATGAATGAAAAATTCTCATTACTATAATGTGATGACCTCTTGTTAGAATTTTTATATAAGAAAACATGATGCTTGAATACTAGAATCCAATTCCGCACATGTAAAGGTATCATTTAATATATTTAAAGGCTATGTATGGGTAATTCATATAATAAACATGATTTGTAATGGTATAACAATATTGATATTATTAGTTAAAGGTAATATGAAAACTCACACAATGTAATAGATTTAGAAACTCCATACATGTAAGAATATTTTTGTTTTTTAATGGTCTATAACTAAAACAACAACCTATTTAAAGGTGAATGTTTTCAATACTATATAAAGGTAAGTGAAAATTATAAATAAGGATTAAACACTTAGAAGAACTTATAATAGGTATCACATAAAATCTAATCAGAAAAATTATATGGAATGAAAACTGGAATAAAAAAACATTTAAGGAATAATATGAATAACAATTAAATAATTATTTGTGAATTAGTTTATCATTATTCTATAAGTATTGAAAATTAAAATCATAAATATGATAATACATGATAATGTGATGTGAATTTTTAATTTTTATATTTAAATATGATATTATGAATATGTTACAATTTTTAATATACTCATGTTAGAGGAAATAAAAAATTAATGTTTTGTAATTATGAAAACATAAATTGTCTTATGGATTTAGTCAAAATTATCCCCATTTTTTGTGATTTCAAAACAATTAAATAATTACCCAAAACACACTTCCTTGTTTTAATTTATCAAATAGAGTATGTTTTAATTGAACATTGTGTCCATATATTTCAATTCCAAAATATCTGTCATCAAATAAGAAAGAAACTAACTCTTCTAAATGTAACATAAAAAAATAATAAAACTCACCAAATGATAAATAATCATTACAATTAATGAAATTAAAACATCAAAAAATCATACACAACAAATATAATCTCTACTAAATATAATGAATTTTATAATTCTGGAAATAGATTATATGAATTGTAATACATTACAAAACATGTCTCAAAATTCCAAAAAAATGAAAGGTTCTATTTATAATTATATATTCTTAAAATATAAATTTAAAATTCAAACACCCTGTAAACACATTCCATATAAAAAAGGTAGACTTACATCATACCAAACCCAAATGTAATATTCTGAAGCTTTTCAAAATCCAATGTTTTTATCCAAAATATCTACATTTTGAGTTTCTGTAGAAATAGATTCCAAATTAATATTTAATTATTAAACATTATTTATATGAAGATTAAATAAAAAATTAATTTTTTTAGTTTCAGTGTGTTATAAAGGGGTTTTAAAAATATACTGTACATAGTTATTATCTAATGTTTTTGGTTCCCATCTAAATTAAATCCTAAATCTCTAAAAATATTCATAATCAAAAAATAATTTGAGAATTAAGTTATAACAACAAATTAAATTTAAATAGAATATAAAGCAAAAAAATTGAATTTTCTTGAAATCTAAGAAATAAAAAATTAAATAAATAAATTACACATTCTTATGGGGTTTTTTATTTATCTTTTATCAACTAAAATCAGAATTATAATATAAAATGAAATTAAAAAACATAATAGGGTAAAATTTAACATTATTTAAATAACCATTAAAAAATTACTTCCTTTATCATCTATTAATTTCATTATTTATTATCAATTTTTAACCTATCACACATGAAAACTCATAACATCAAATTAAGACATGTAACACTTAAATATAATAAGATTCAAATAATTCTTATAAAAATATTTACATCCAATCATATTACATATTCATTCAAATCCTTTTTATAAGATATAATCAAATAATTATTTGAAATTTTACACGAGTAGAATCCTAATGATTTAATAAATTACTCATCTTTCATAGACTAATTAAGAAAAATATGATCAACCCTTAAAAATTAACAAATAAAAACAAAACTATGATCTCCCATTGAACAAATATAAAATTTACTTTCCATCCAATATTGATATTACTTATACAATATAATATTTAAATATAGAAAAATTATATCATCAAAAAAATATACACAATCAAAATATACATGAGAATTTTGTCAATAAATAAAGTAGGATCAACTTTACAATTCCCAATATTGTTTTTCCAAATAAAATTTGATAACCTCTCATACCCTGAACTATGTGATTATTACAATCTATATATATATTCTATTTTTTTTAATGATTTGGAAAATTTCTATTAAAAAACATTAGTGGTTATCATATTTATAACTCTTTCAAATATATCCAATTAAAAAGTTATTTTAACATCCTTTTGAAACAATTTCAAAAAATGAATAATTTTATAACATATCAATATTTTAAAAATTCTAATCTATCTATGATTGAAAAATATTCTTCAAAATAAATACCTTTTACTTGTAGAATTCCTTAACTAACTATTCTAGAATTATTTTAAATTATTTGACCATATTTATCTTTTTTTTCTAGAAATTACTTTAGTTACCAAAATAAGAGAATCATTAGGTAGAAATACATGAGATTAAACAATATTTATATTAAATTAATTTAACTCATATTTCACAAAATATATCAAAATAGATTCATCTAAAGCTCTATAAACATTACTTGTAACAAATTCATAAATAATTGAATTATTAGAAGAGATGTTCATAAAAGAACTATTTATTTGATCATGTGATTCAATATTTCCATGGAAATTATTTATTTGATGATCATTATGTATTTTATAAAACTTATTATTATATTTATAGAGTAAATATTAATTCCACCCCATTAAAATGAGAATCAGTTATACTAAGATCAAATTATCATAAATTAAATTATCAAAATTCTACAAAACTTTCATCCAAATCAGCATAATTCTATCTTAAGAGACTTCATCAATCATAACATTAAAGGTTTCCTTGAAAACTAGGTATGATTTATTATATACCATATAACATTTATTTAGTTTTTAATATCTAAAATATATACCTTAATAATATTTTTCATGAAATTTCTCAAATGGGTTCTTAGTATGTAAATTGATAACATTACAACCAAATACTCTAAAATAACCAATTTTAGATTATCTTCCCTTATAGACCTCATGAGGAATTTTTTTCAATATATGTTTGAAAATATTATATTTGTTATATAACATGTAAAATATAAAAATTAACCCAAAATAATTTTAGTAAATTATATTCTTTTATCATGGTTTAATTTATTTATTGATGTGTTCAATTTTTCATCTCCACAACAACATTTTTAGGTGGCCTAGTTTCTGAGAAATTATGATTATATGAATATTTTTACAAGAATGAGTAAATTATTGAGTTGTTGACCCTCTACCAATATCAGATATGATAGATAGAATTGATTATCTCCATTAATTTAGAACCAATTATCAATAAGTAATATACTCAGAAAATGATTCATATTCATGAGATAAAAACTAAACACATGTAAATATTATTAAATAAAATTATATAGCTATAAAAAATTTCATTACACCAAAACTTGTAGGTTTAATGGGTTTAAAATGATCTAAATTAATATGTTAAAGAGGTCTTACTTCACTTATTCTTTGATATATTTGAAAGTAATTCGTTGTAGTTTACCTTTCAAACATGAGTCAAAAACACAAGTGATGTCCTATATAATTTCATCTAACTCTATAATTATTTTGTTCTTGGAATATATAAGAATAATATTTAAATTAACATCGAATAATCTTCTATGATATATAATTCTACCATCTTTTAGGTCATTTGAAAATCTAATTTTTGGATCATTCCATTAAAAAAATTAATTAAATATATATTTTATTTTATTTTTTATATAAATAGGTCAATTCATCCTTAAAAACAAAAAAATTATCATCAAACATTTAAACAACCATTTAATCATCAAATTCATTAGATACAATTACTAATATACTCATTACTCCTTTATGAAAAATAAAATTTGAAATAATTTCTAAATCTGAAATTCATTCCTCAACTGAACCTTTTACTTTATTTAGAATATTTAGTAAATGTAACATTACCACAATAACATTTATTGGAACATAGAACATTTGAGATATATACATTGTTTTTAATTAATATATATGATTCATGTGAAATAAATTTGATGAATCCTTCAGTACGCATGAAAATATGGGTCATATGGGATTATTATATGAATTATCATGAACCTATATTGGTGTCAAACATGTATTCACAGGTGATCTACAAGATAATGATTAATAAATAAAATTAATGCTACGAGAAATATTTTTAAAATATCATTGAACACTCATTTATAAAAAGACTATTAATTTGACATCTAAATAACATAATAGTTATTGTACTTTTATTATGACACTTTTAAAAGAAAATCATGTAAAATTTTGGTAAAAAATTAAGATATCAAAGACTAATATTACTTATAATTTTTTTTTATCCTTTCCATTTTATCATAATTATCACTTCCTTAAACAAGTTCGGATTGATTTAATATAAAATTTCAATTTTTCTTTTGAACATTTCATTCTCTTCCAAAACATGATGAACCTTCATTTCTTCTACCAAATATTTCTTAGTACTCAAAAAATCACTAATGTTCATTCTTCAATTTTTAATTGTTATTAAGAGGTTATTTTAGTTCAATGAGAGTAGAATTTAAATCTCTACTAGTAGATTATAATGAATATTTCATTTCCATAACATTAACTTAAATATATTCTAAATTATATTTCAATAGATTTTCCATTTTTATAGGAATGTATTTTTGTTTTCAATTATGGTTATTATACATTTCCATTACTTTTTTAATTTTATAATCAATCTTATTAATATATTTATATAATTAATCAATGGTGGTACTATATTTTAATTCAAATTAATTATAATCAAATTGAATTACTTGATTTGATGAAGCCATTAAAAATTGTTCACAAAAATAATTATCAGAACAACAATCAACTCTTGAATCAGAATCCTCCAAATAACTACATCCATCTCCAAAGACTTATTATATTTCTTATAAATAATTTTATTTTACTTATCATTATCGAGTCAAGGGAAATAAGGATTTATGTTTTATATTATTCATCCTTCATAACCAATTATTTTAATATATTTATTTTAAAAATTAATTCATTTTATCATCTTTTTAAAATAATCTATAGGGTTACCCTTTCTTATTGTCAAAAATATCCTTTATTATTTCTATCTCATAAATTTTCTGTATGAGTTTCACTATCTCCTTTTCTAGTTTATATCTCATATTCTGAAGATTAAGTAGTGAATATGATTAAAAATAAATTTATTTATTTTTTAAAATCCTTTATTGAGTATTATTTTTAACATATAACTCATTATATAATTTAGATATTATATGATCATCAAGATTATATTTAATTTTTTAAACATTCATTAATTTCAATCATCTTATCATTAATTTTGTTATGTAAATCTCAAAAAACACTTTAAACTAAAATATTATAATCTAAATATTCAATAAATTTTTTAATCCCCTTTAAAATGATTTTTAATTCATGAAACTTATTTTTTTTAATGATTATTTCCCCCAATAAAATCATTTATTATTCATGTAACATTCCAAAAATTGCTCAAATTTTCTTATAAGAAACCAAAATGAGGTGTCTTCAACATTCTTCACATGTCATGCAGTATTTATCTTGCTTAATTGTGTATGAATTCATTTTAGTAAATATATATGGAATAATGTTCATCAATATATAATTAAGAGAACATTTAAAAGAATCATCACCAGTGAGAGTATCATGATAATTCTCATGGAGTGCGTAAGGTTTTACCATGGACGTACAATGATCAATACTTATTTTATAGACATTCTTCCATTTAATCATGGAAAATGACTTAATCATTTCCTTAAATGAATTATGTTGTTTATAGAGATGAAACAATATTAACATTTTTCATACTATTCTAAATGGAACATTTCCTTAGACGGTTATATATAATTTATACATGTTAAAATATAGAATATATAAATAATAGAACTAATTAATCCCACCAAGGTCAAGCTCTGATAGAAATTGTTAAGTCTCAACCGGATATCGGGGATTTTTCAAGAGGGGGTGAAAATAACACATTAATGAAATTTATAATTTTATCAGTGATAATATATTTATATAGTAGAATAAATTAAAAGTATACAAAAATAACTTATAAATAAATTCATATCAAATTAATCATATATCTGTTATACACTTCTCCAAAAGGCATATAAAATCACACTCAATAAAATGGTATCTATAACATTGGATAGGGGATCACAAACTGAGAATACCCATGAACTACATATATATGTATTGCATCATTTCATATTAATTTTCGATACATGTAATAAAAATACATTCTCCTGATTTGTATAATTTTAGAGTATGTGGAGAAAAAATACATAGTTGTCTTATTTAATGGAATATCTAGAACATCTAAAAAAATTATCCTCACATATTACGTTTATTAAAAATGACGTACCTAATATCATACTTCATAACATGGAAAAAGGAAAAATAATAAATTGAATGATCAGATTATCAATAAGTGTAACCATTGGATATATCCCTCAAAAATCATTGATGATCATATGATAATCTCCATGATATGGTATCATCATCCTTTCTTATAATATTCATACAAAATATCTTAATTTTCATTAATCATGATCCATATATTAATGATTTATTATGAAAAAAGATATATTTCATAAGAGTGAAGAATCATTAATAATAAACCATTATCTATGAGAATATATAATTATCATAATACATAGTTTTGTAATGTGCACATAATAATTAAAAATAATTTCATTCATGAATTATCAAAACCAAAAATACCATTAGTGGATTGGTTTCAGTCTACATTTAGTAATTTATTTTGTCAAGGTTAACTCCCAAGACTATCATTGTTGATAGAATCCCTTAATAAACTAATATCACTCCCCATTTCAGTCCTTATTATCTCATTAGATATCATTACTTACCCAATTTTATTATAGGGCTATACACTTCTAGGCCCACATGTCACAATAAAAAAACCATACAAATATATTTCAAAATATTAAAATTATTCTTCAATTCATCATATCAGAAACAATAAAAATTAAAAGGTTTTCATTACATCGTTTCAT
Organism: Viscum album; assembly: GCA_963277665.1. Lineage (NCBI taxonomy): Eukaryota > Viridiplantae > Streptophyta > Magnoliopsida > Santalales > Viscaceae > Viscum > Viscum album. The sequence goes on along the minus strand of OY728142.1, from coordinate 1,773,646,570 downwards.
CATATAATTTAATTAGTAAAAGAAATGACTTCATAAATATTTTATTAGAATTTAATTAAATCATTTTATTGAAATATGTTTCCAATAATAACCGATAAAAACTATCATCATAACAAATTTAGATAATAAATGTGAATGGTATCATAAGATTACATCTCAATTGAAGATAACATTCCATAAAATGTGTATACATAGATGAAAAATTCCTTTATAATAAAATTAAAACATTTATATAAAAAAATTCCATTGGATTTAAATATTTTTAAAAACATTAATATCACACTATTGGGAAAATTCAATCATGTTGTAATCAATGAATCAATTATTACTTTCACGCATTTTTTAAAATGTTATAAATAAGTAGTTTAGAAAACATTATAAAATTACTTTTTAAACCATTGAAAAAAATTTATTGAATATGAACTTAAATAATACATGGATCATATTATATAACATTTTTTAAAAAATTTATAGATCATTGAAAGGTAAAAAAATAAAAAAAAAATAAAGATATATGTTTTTTTAACAAAATATTTTATCAGTCACATTCGAAAAAAATGAGAGGAAAATGTTATAATTGGTTAAAAAATAAAAAATAACTATTGGATAATAAAATAGTTTGGGTTTAAATTAAAATATCAATGAAACTTATCTTAAGGGAAATTTACCCTATACAATATAAAAAAATTATATATTAAAATTAATCACATACCTAAAGATTATTCTTTCATCATAAAATTAATGATTCCTATATATTAAATATATATTTACTATACATATAAACAAGAACCATATTAATAACTAACATAATTTTTATTATTCCAATATTGAGTAACCAAATTGGATCATTGGCGTTTGTGAGAGGGTAGAATGATAATTAATGATCCCTTTTTCAATTTCACTCCTAAGGAACAACCTTTTTCTACAATTAAAGAGACACTGCTTCATAGGTAAATAAACACAGCAGACCAACCAAACAAACCAAATCATTTACAAGGTTAAGTACTCAATATGATTATATAGTCCATAGAAGAGTCTCAAATTGTTCCAAACATCACAAACCACTAAAAATAAAACATTTAAGCATGGTGACATGAAATTTGATGCACACTTAGACTTATTATGTGCTTTCATCAATATACGGTTCAAGTTCTCCATACACAATTAAATGATGTAATAAAGGATTTCACAAAAATTGTAGAATCTTCACCAACAAAAATTAGTAATCTATAATTATTCTATTTAGATTTATTATAAATTTATTTATAATAATTTCCTCTATTATATCACATTCATGACTAATAGTATTCAAGAACTTCTTTTATGCTGGAAACTTCAAGAACATAATCAAACACATCTGTATTTGATTTTATTAATTAATATTCACTTCATATTATGTTTTGAATTTTCTAAATTGATTATGTATGTGTGAATGTGATTAATGATAAAATTTAAGCACTTAAAATTACATGTATTCTTGAACAAATTAATGCACTAACATAGCTTCCTTATTATTATAAGAATATTCACTATATCACTATGCCGATTTGTATACTATAAAAAAGGTCTTCATAAAATGTGTGGTCAATCATCATAAATTAAAAATACAATTCTCTATTATTTATCCGTAATTATGATGTGTATTATGATAAGGATTATGATATAAATATCTAATGCCTATATGAAATATATATATATATATACCATCAAAAAAGGGGGTCAAAATGAACCAAATTCTTTCATATAAGAGTTTGTTTCCCCATGTATGTTCCTCACACAACCCCGATGGGCTTGGAATAACTGGTTCTTAACATAATAATTTAAGTGTGAAAATAAATATAAAGGGCCATGGATATTATTATTTGGGAAATAAGAGTCTCACATCTCTTCATCATCGTGAAACAAACATTTGTGCTTCACTTTTATCTCTATGAAAATAATATATCTTCACAGTTGATCGAAATATTCTCTCGGTTGAGGGATATCTCCTTTCATAGGTAAGATAATCACCTTGCATTAAATCATACTCCAAATTTTAATGTCAACTTAATCATAAAATATATGAATCATAAAAATATTTTCCCAACAAGACGAATAAATCATCTTTTCAATTCATCAAATGAGAGAAACATAAATATTTTTTATTGAATATTATTAAGATTATGAATTATGGTCTCATCTTATCCTTTGTAAAAAAAACCATCCTTATTTGATTAAAACGTGTGATTCTATATTTATCATGTAGTGGAAAAATCCTCAAGACAATTATATATTAAATTATAATCTTTCATGCATTCATAATCAGTATGTGGTTTTATTAAAATCATTATCTCTCATTTCAATATCACCTTGATGATCTCCAAAGATTCTAAAAAATCTGATGAATCTATCAGTGAGGAAGCATTTTTGTTAAGGACATTTCTTGTGAAACAGCTCATCAGAGGTCGAAGAGGATAATGGTAAGGCTCTTGGATCATCAGATTTCATTAGTTCGATCAGAACCATTATATCCATAACATTTTAATACAAGTGAAAAGTGCATTGACGACTATTTCTGACATCATAACTTCACTTTAACTCCACAATTCTATATTATCTAAGAAGTTACCACTCATTGTTAGAGCTGGAGACTAGGGATCAACACTGATACACATCACGGACACTCCATGGGATTATGGACTAAATTATACATTCCTTCAAGATTGTGCTCTATGACCCTTATACAAAATCCAACTAAGGGCTTTATATATGTCCCTCTTTTCCTTTAATGCTATATTTGGTGGAAAAATCTTACCACCATGGGTGTGTTTGATCTTTATGTCCACATGTGAGCTTGTCGAGTTTTTATAAGCTACAAAGGATTGTTGGAAAAAATTTATTAATCCCCATAAAAATAAATAGTTAAAAAATTATTTAGTTAAACATCAAATGCATGTCCTCCTTTACACTATGAGATATAGGTATATAATTATTCATTCTATTCTAAAATCATATGCAAATATTCTAATTCTTCAATTCCACTTTTCCCATTGATATATTATGTAAAGACCTTGAAATTCCGTGGAAATGTTTTTCATAAATACATGGAAATTTTACGAGTCCTCAAAAACTGAATGTGCGTGATTCTGAGGCCTGGTGTGCCTGGAATGAATTTATGAAGTTTTGTTCGGGTACATTTCTTAAACGTATGAGTGGGTTTTTATAACTTTTGAACCGGTTCTTGGAATTGAAATCTGAGGGCACCGTTGAACTCGCAGTGTCGGTATTCAGAAAAGAAGACATTCAATTCAACGCAGTGGGTCGAGTTTAAATGATAGTTTTTGGGTTTTCGTGGAAAATAATAAAATAAAGAGAGCTTCACTTTTTTTATTTGGGCCGCCATGTGGGTGTTTTGTGCTTAAAACTGCCTCATGGAAGTTGGAGGTGGGACAACTACACCTTAACCTCCCATGGAAGTTTATGGTGGTGGGGCCCACCCGAACCTAACCTCCAATGAGAGGTTACAATGTGGGGACCACACTATGCTAAACCCCCTTTTGATGGAGGAGAGTAAAACCTCTAAACTCTCCATCATTAGTGAGGGAGATCATCTTGACCTCCCCGTTAATTAATTGGAGCCAACTCCCCTAATTAATTTGTGCCAACACTCATGAATTAATTAGGTGGGGCCAATTAAATTTAATTCACCAATTTTAATTTTGTGCCAACAATTAAAATAATAAACAATCTATAATATTTTGTTGGAATTTCTTATTTAATGGAGCTTGGGAAGAGAAGATCTTGGGAGAAAAGATTTTCCAACGAAGAATGCTCCACTGACAAAGAACGCCGACCTTCTTCGACTTTCTCCTTCGGATCCTACTGACGTGGGGGGTCTCCATCCGACCTACAATCCACATTGTTTTCATCGAGCCGACGCACCTCGGGATTGGGAGTGTGTGGCGGATGTGATGAATGACAAACTCCTTCGTCTTCTTCCCGTGACATCAATGTCAACGACCGACAATCAAAGGTAGGGGGATAATTTTTTGTAACTTTCCTTTTCCTTTTCTCTTCATTGGATTGGAAAAGAATCTTTCCGTGGTTGTAAAAAAATTTGTTCATATTTATTACTCTTTGATGAGCAAAGTGTTTCCAACCTAAACATGGAGGGTGCATGCCAAACTAACATGGCCTGACCCCTCCTTTGTTCTTGTTTGTATTGTTTCTCAGCATGGTGACGAAGCGGCATTGTAGGCGACGAAGGCTCTGGAAAAGGCTGCACTTCCCGTGGACTCTGTGAACCGCACTGCCCCCACGGCATTCTGGTGCCCCGACCAAGCCGGATCTACAGGTCGAACAACTGACTGCCTCCCGCGCACCTGGATGCACTGCCACTAGCCTCCCACGCACCCTAGACAATCCCCGCTGGCCCGCTCTGTCTTGAGCCGCACTAAACCACGTCCGCCCGAAATGCCCTAGCCCGGCCTTCCGGCCTCCCAGACGTGCGCTGGATAGGCCGCGCCTTGCCCATCCTCCCACCTGGCGCACTACCCGGCCGCCACCCAGCCTTGTCGCGCCCTCCCAGCTGCCTACCGACGTAGTCGCGCCCAGCCTAGTCGCCCGTCGGCCAGCCTGCACCCTTCCCGGCCGCCTGCCTAAAGTCCTGCCCGGCCACGTCCCAATCTGGCCATCACCCAGCCTGGTCGCGCCCTTCCAACCGCCTGCCGACGTTGCCGTACACTTCCCGGCCGACCGTCGCCCAGCCTAGCGCCCATCACGGCCGCCCGTCGGCCCACCTGGTGCCCTGCCCGGCCACCTCCTGGTCGCCCGGCCTCCCGAACCTTCCCATAGCCCCCCTCATAGCGTCCTGGCCGAACCGGCCCGACCGCACCCTCCGGGACTAGCCACTCCGGGCCGAATTGGCCCCGAGCATACGCCGAACCGCCGACGCGACATGCGGGGTTTGGCCCGGCAGGCCAGGCCGAACCTAACAGGCTTTCCCGCCCAGTGGGTCGGGCTAGACCCAATAGTTCTGAGCGGGTCGACCCAGACCGAGTCAGCCCAGACTGGGTTGGGCTGCATCGGTCCGACCGGGTCGAACCAGACCCGAGCCCACTACTGACCTTTTACTTTTTTTTTCCATATCCCTGGCATCGGATGACCGTTTAACAAACTGTCAGTAGCGGTGGTATTTTTCTTGGAGCGCGATGGTCCCTTTGAGTATATACCCCACTGGAGTTTGAGGAAATGTTGAGATACGGTCAGGTTGGATCGTACATGAATTTAACCGGGGCCCAGGACTAAAAGGCTAATAACTCACAGACCAGGCGTCCAATTGATGAACCATCTATTCCCTTGAGATCCCTATTACAAGGCGGATCTTTGAGATACTTCTACGAGAGACTTCGTGATAGTTGGAATATCGACTAGTAGTTCATGGAGCGGATCCTCTTGGACATGAGCGAGCATAGTGAGGAGACCTAGAAGTTGGCTGAGACCTGACGACTATTGACTGATTCGACCCAGAGTGATTCGACTAGCCCAATGGGGAGAACCTTGGTGTTGTGGAAGACCCACGGTGGAGAGCACCTCTGTGTGAGCGCGACAGAACCACAGTACTCGATTGGAGGAGTACTGATGTTATTAATATTTTCATGACTTATTATATACCCTTTTACTGATTTTATATGAAATGTACATAGTTTTTGTGAAATATTAATGTTTTAATACTAAGTATAATTTTTGAGTATTTTTAGAAGTAGTCCAATTGAGTCTGTTTGCTATTTTATTAATAACTCTCGCCCTACTTATTCAAATTGGGTGGTTCATGTTTTGTAGGATTTAATATGCAATTTCTCACATATCATTAGAAGGAATCAAGGGTCAATTCTTCCATGTGAAGGCTCATATAGTCAAAAAAATAAGACCCAAAGAATTTGTGATGAAACTGGACCATCAATGAGGATTGAGCTATTGGTCTAAATCTTGAAGCCCAAATTTTATGAAACTCGGCCATATGTTTTATATTATCAAAAGGAATCATGGATAAAAAAATTTAGGTCCAATTACAAGAAAAAAGGGCCCAAATAATGCCTTGAATCCCAGCCCACCATTCTAGATGAGAATTAAAATCCAAACACTATTCATAACATATCTCATGATGTAATCATTACATTGAGCATATATTTTGTAGTTAGAAAGAGCCCATATAGGCGGACGACTTTGTTGAAGAAATCATTCAGCTTTGAAGACATCGTCCTATTCAAAAACCCTTTCACATTTTGAACTTCAAAAACATTGGATTGAAATGGACAAATTAAAATTGTTTAATCAACCAGCCATAAATTTGGATCCATATGTCCAAATGCCTCCACATTTTGGGACTAGTCTTCCAACATTTTTTTCTATAACTTTGAAGAAGTAGATATCTCGATATTGTTCTGTTTGGATGTCCAAATCGTCGAGCCATATGGAGGGATAGATTGGGAATGCAAAAAGTCCACTTCCTTAGACTATAAATGCATCCCCCTCCTCTCCTTCAAAGGGGTTGGAATTTCAGAAGATAAGAGCACATAGTGGAACGTCCAAAGCCTTTCCAAAGGCTTGGGAGGACCTTCCATACTCATGTTTTCACTTGAGATACCCTTCCTCCTCTTTGATTCCTTTCACTTTAGTGTTGTTCTTCGTTTGTAATCTTGTAAGTTTGTGTTTTGTAATTATTTTTTAATGCAAGTTTCTTCTTCAATATCTCTTATTCTAATCCTCCTTATGTAGATTAATATTAATGTTTTTAAAATATTTTAAATACAGTTGAATCCCCTTCCCTTATTTTTCTTCCTCATTCAATCGAACGTCTGTTTTTTTAATTCTCAACATTGTTCGTGTGTGTGTGTTCGACGCATCACTCTTTTCTTATCCCTTTATTTTTCTTCTATTATTAATTTATCGTCATAATCATTATAAACAGATTATTAAACACCCAAAAGGATGTGTAAATATCTCATTGGTTGAGTTAAAATTTAGGGATGTTATGTGATTGAGAGTATTTTCTCGATGAGTATTTGTTAATTTAACATTGTGTATATTTGACTTAAAATGTCATGAATTAATGACATATTTTTTTTAATATGTCATTTCCGTGGATTATTGGAACCATAAATACAATACCATAAACAATTAATGGTAATTATTATAACCCTATGTTAAGTTAAGGCTTGAATTAAAGCCTCAACACTTTGGAATTCCAATCAAGGTTATCTTGTGAAGTGGGAGTTAATTTAAATGCAATATAAAGCAAAGCTCATGGATATCACAAGATTAACTCCCTAATGATGAACTCACCCCAATATTTATCAATTTATTAAATCAATTATAGTCAATCAATAATTTCAGTTAAGATCTGCAAACAAACCCCCTAATAAAAATAAAATCAACTAAAAACAAATGACTATTACAAAGTATCATCGCCGAGGATTCAACCTGAGTGCTGCTATACACATTATAAGAGCACTGGAACATTGACCTATCGATAGGTGACAATTCTTCCCATGTATTCCAAGTATCTCAAGCAGTTTTGTACCCAAAAGATTCAACTTAGGACCTCCGAAAAATTATCAACCCAAGAGTCCATACCCATTTAGTGCAAAGGTCCATGGAACTTTACGGTTCACTGCCAAATTGGAAGTTCCAGCTTTGATGATGAACTCATAGACCTAGGAGCCTAAATTAATGTCATTCCCAAATCCATATTATCCAACCTTGGTCTAGGTCCCTTACATCCAATGGGTGTTGTCATTCAATTGGCCAATTGAAGCACAGCCGGTCCTGAGGGAATAATTGAGGATGTCCTTGTCTGAGTCAATGATCTTATCTTCCCTACTGATTTCTATGTCCTTGACAGGGAAGGTGAGACGAACTCTTCTCGATCTCCCCTAATTCTAGGAATAACATTCCTCATGACTGTGAGAACCAAGATTGATGTCCATTTAGGAATCTTATCCATGGAATTCGGTGACCAACTGGCCAAGTTAAACATTTTCCAAGGTATGCGATACCCATCTGAGGATCACTCTGAATTGTCAATCCATGCTTCTAAGGACACTTATAAGAGTCAATTAAACCCCATTCCATCATGTTCATCCTATTATGATGATAAAGGATCTTGTGAAATATTCAACATGATTAACCAAGTCATAAATGGTGAAGTTGATGTGGACCTATCATTCATAGACTCCATCAATCTAGAGGAACTTGAAAACCCTCTTGAATCCCACATCAACTCTGATCTCTACTACTCCACCTCAGACAGTAATAAGGAAAATGAATCTGAAGCAACTGAAGTCCCTTCATCCATTCCTGAGATGTCTAACCCACAAATAAGAGATGATACTGATCTAATGCCTCTTCATGAACACCTGAAATAGGCATTCCTTTTCCGTGATCACTCTTATCCTGTCATTATCTCTTCTTCACTTACTGAAACTGAGGATTCCAAACTTGTTCAGGTGTTATAGGAAAAAAAGGTCATAGGTTAGACCCTATATGAAATACCATGAATCAAACCTTCCATTTTCATGCATCACATCAATCATGAGGAGTCATCAAAACCAATTAGACAACCACGAAGAAGAATCAATCCACTCATACTTGATGTAGTTAGGTTAGAGATCACCAAGCTTCTTCAAGCCAGTATTACCTACCAAATTTCTGATAGTGAATGGGTTAGTCCAATTCAAGTTGTACCTAAGAAGGGTGGGATTACTGTTGTCACAAGTGAACATGGAGAAGTAGTCACAACTCGAGTGAAGAACAAATGAAGTGTGTGCATCGACTATAGTAAATTGAATGTTGATACAAGAAAATATCACAACCCTCTTCTATTCCTTGATCAAATGATAGAAAGATCAGCCTAAAAGTCACACTATTGATTTCTTGATGGATACACCAGCTACTTCAAAATCCCAATCGCACCTCAGGACCACGAAAAGACTACTTTCACATTCCCCTTTAGAACATATGCATATAGAAGAATTCCTTTTTTCCTTTTAAATGCTATTGAAACATTATAGAGGTGTATGATGATTATCCTTTCCGAATTCATTGAACACGGCAAGGATGTCTTCATGGATGACTTCACCATTTATGGTGAGTCATTTGAATCTTGTTTGAATTCACTCTCTCTAGTCCTCAAAAAGAGTGTCACGTGTAACCTTGTGTTAAATTTTAAAAAATGTCACTTCATGGTTGAAAATGGGATTATTCTAGGGAAAATAGTTTCAAAAGATGGTATTGAAGTTGATCCTACCAAAATTGAAGTGATCCAATAACTTTCTCAACCCACTTCTATTCGAGACATCCATTAATTTCTCGGTCATGCTGGTTTCTATGAGAGATTCACCCATAACTTCAGAAGGATTTCCCTCCCACTCACTCAGTTCCTCCAAATGATGTAACCTTCCATTTTGATGAGGTTATCAAGATAGTCATTGTTGAACTCAAAACTGCTCTAACATCCGCCCCAATAATCCAACCCCCTATTGTTTATTACCCTTTGAGCTGATGTGTGATGCTTCTGGTAGAGGTTGTTCTTGGTCAAAGAAGAGAAAAGATTCCTCATCTCATCTATTATGCCTCAAAAACATTGGATAAAAATCAATCTCACTACACTGTCACTGGAAAGATACTTTTAGCAGTTGTTTTTTCCTTAGATAAATTCCAGCCCTATCTCTTAGGTGCCAAAATCATCATCTTCATGGACCATTATTCTATAAGTTTCTCACTCAGGAAAAGTGATTTCAAACCGAGGCTAATAAGATAGATCCTAATGCTCCAAGATTTTTACCTTGAAATCAAAGATATACTTGGAAAATAAAACCCTGTAGCTGATCACTTAAGTATAATTTCTAATTCTTCTCATTCTAAAATCATCGATCCCAAATTCCCCACTGAGCACCTTTCATCTCTCACTCCAAAAATACCATGGTATGCCCCAATTGTAAATTACATGGTTTCTGGTGTTTTTCCTGAAAATTTTTCAAAAGAAAAAAAATGAAGTTTAAAAGTGATTCAAAATACTATTTTTGGGAAGAAAATAATCTTATGAAAACTAGGGATGACATGGTAAAAAAATGATGTGTCGATGAAAATGAAAATTCTTCCATATTAGAATTCTATCACTCACTTCCCGGATGTGGAAACTTTGAACCACAAAGTACCTCTCGAAAGGTCCTAGACTCTGTATTCTTCTAGCCTTCACTTTTCAAGGACTCACATGAGTTCTATCAATCTTGTTCCACTTGCCAAAAGTTGGTCAAAATTTCAAAGAGAAATGAAATTCCCCAAAAGCCATAAATTTTCTGTGAGAACTTTGATGTTTGGGGTATCGATTTCATGGGACCATTCCCCCCTTCCAATGGATTCTCATACATTCTTCTTGAATTTGATTATGTTTCTTGGTTGGTAGAGGCCAAACCCACTAGAAAGGATGATTCACATACTGTTAGTGAGTTCCTAGAGACACACATATTCCACAGATTTGGCACGCCCCATGCCTTGATCAGTGACTTAAGAACCCATTTTTGTAATAAAACCATGGAATCTATTCTGAAAAATAATGGGGTTATACATACAACTTCAACTACATATCACCCCAAAAAATGTAATGGATTAAATTTCTAATAGAGAATTGAAAATAGTGCTTGAGAGAATTGTAAAACCCACCAGAAAAGACTGGCCTGAAAGACTTGGTGAAGCACTTTGGGCTTATCAAACTGCCTATAAAACACATATTGGGATGTCTCCGTTTAGGCTAGTTTTTGTTAATGCATGTCAATTGCAAGTTGAAATCCAAAATAAGTCATTTTGTGTAGTGAAAACATATAATTTTCATCTTTAAAAATCCAGTGAAGAAATATTGTTTCAACTGGATGAACTGGAGGAGCTTCGACTTGATTCCTATGAGAATTCTAATCTCTACAATGAAAATTCCAAGGCACTCCATGATAAACACATTCTGAGAATGGTATTTCATGAAGTTGAAAAGGTAATTCTCTTCAATTCCCAATTTTGGCTTCACCCAGGCAAGCAAATTCTCGTTGGGAAGGTCCTTTTTTTATTACTAATGTTTAGCCATTTGGTGTAGTGAAAGTGCAAGACCCCTCATCCAAAAGGACATTCATAGTTAATGGACATCGGTAAAATCATAACCATGAGAGGACGCATAATCTTGTATCAACATCGACTTCCACTAGATCCCCAACTTCTCCAGTTGACTTACCACTAGATGGAGATGGAAACCCGCCAAATCCAAACCAGGGGGAACCTCTTTGCCTTTAACAATATCTATCACTTCATCTCTCTCACTCTTTCTTGTTTTTTCTATATATTTCATTTTTTACCACTTTCTTCATCAAAAAAATTCTTTTTATCTTTCTCTTTTGTGTGGGTATGTATTTTAAAGAACACTAAAAAACTAAAAAAATGAAAAAAATGAAAAACAAATAGAGTCATACTTACTCACCTTCAATTTACAAATTTTTTCCAACCATTTTGGGGTGTAAAAACACATGGTTTCATCTCAAAAATTTAGTTTTTTCATCATATATTTGGATAAATAATTTTCTGTCAAGAATAATACATTTTTAACTCTCAATTATTGATTTGGAAAATGCTTTTCCCCAACCATGAGAACCAACATAATATTTTATGCCAGGGATACCTATGGCCTTCTTTTCAAAATGTGTGTTTTCACCCACATTTGTGAGTATTGAGTTTTTGAACCTTTGAGCTTAATTTTCTACTTTAGTGTGCATTAATATGATAGAGGCATTTTCTGAACCACATGAGAATCACAATAGCCAAATAGCCTCCCATTTCCCTTACATTAATCCTCCTTTTGAAATCCCATTCGAGCCTATGAAAACCTTTTCATTGATGGCCACATTACAAGCCCAATACATTTTCCTACCCAATATCAACATGGATTTTCCTTTCATAATTTTTCTTTCAAATTTATGTGTGGGGGGATGGATTTTATTTTGTGTACCCTTTGTTGATTTCACCATGATATAATATGCTTAAGGGTAAGCATTTATTTCAGTGTGGGGGAGAGGTTGTCTTTCAGTGTGTTTTGGGGAATGTAATGTACTTTTATTTATGTAATTTTGTAAATTTTATTGACAAGTGCTCAAAAAAAATTAAAAAAATTAAAAAAAAATCAAAAAATAATTGGTGGTTTCGTGGGTAGGTCAAAAATCACACTTACTAAACCTTTGATCTTGTCATAACTATTACAATTAGAGTCTTATGGAGATCAATCATGGGTTTGGATATGATAGTGAGATCTTTTCCAAGTTCAACATTCGAAAAAAGATAAAAAAAAATAAAAAAAGAACACATTAAATGTATTCTTATATAATTGGGATAAGTTTTGTGGTTTGTAAATATTTTATATTTTCATCCCCTTAAAATTATTATCCTCTATTGTTTCTTTCTTCACACAATCATTCCCTTGTAAAAAAAAAATTTATTTCCTTCCATGTTTTATTTCAAAAAAAAATGTGCGTTGCTTTTTCTATGTTGGTGTTTTACCCCTCTTCTTATCTTTCTTGGACAATATATTCCTACCATCCCATAGCCATAGAAAATCCTCTTAAAATATGTCTTTATTCTTGTGCACTTTGGATAGGGATTGGAACCTGAGAGCTCTTTCAAACTCTAAGATTTTCACTTTTGGTTGGTGAAAGAGTGAACCTCCACAAATGAATTTTATCATCTTGAGAGGTGTGAGTTTTGAGTGTCCACGTTTTCCATTTCTAAATTTGAGCATTAAAAAATGAATTAATTTTGGAACATTGTTTCTATAACCACTTGTGGTGGAATTCAAAATGGATGAGTGAAATAGTCTAAACCTCCCCTGATTCTAAAAAACAAAATTTTAATATATGTTGGTGACTGAAAATGATTTTGTTATGTTTTTATATTTTTTCCCATGAGGTCATGAAAAAAACTAAGTGTGGGAGATTTTATGTTATTAATATTTTCCTGACTTATTATATACCCCATTTACTGATTTTATATGAAATTTGCATCATTTGTGTGAAATATTAATGTTTTAATACTAAGTATAATTTTTGAGCATTTTTAGAAGTATCCCAATTGAGTCACTTTACTATTCTATTAATAACGGTCACCGTACTGACTAAAATTGTGTGGTTTGTGTTTTTTAGGATTCATTATGCAATTTCTCAAATATCAATAGAAGGAATCTTGGGCCAATTCTGCCATTCGGAGGCTCATATGGTCAACACAAGAAGACCCAAAGAGTTTGTGATGAAACTGGACCATCAATGATGTTTGAGTTTTTTGTCTAAATACTGAAAGCCAAATTTTATTAAACACCACCATATGTTCTATTTTATCCATAGTCATCAAGTATAAAAATTTTAAGGTCCATCTATAAGAACAAGGGTCCCAAATAATGCCTTGATATCCAGCCTACCATTCTGGATGAGAATTAAAATCTGTACACTATTCATGAAATATCTCTTGATGTAAGAGTTACATTGAGATGATATATTTTAGCTTGAAATAGGAGATATAGGAGGCTTACTTTTTTGATGAAATAATTTGGATTTGAAGGCATCATCTTATTCAAAAACCCTTTCACATTTTGTACTTCAAAAATATTTGATTCAAATGGACAAAGTACAATTGATTAATTAACCATCCATAACATTGGATACAAAGGTCTAAATCCCTCCCCATTTTGAGAGTAGTCGTCCATCATTATTTTATACAACTTTGAATAAAAAGATATCTTGATTTTTTGTTTTCTAGATGTCCAAATCTCCGAGCCATGTGGAGGGACAGATTGGGAATTCAAACAGTCCACTTCCTTGGGCTATAAATGCACCCCCCCCCCCCCTCTTCTCCTTCAAAGGGGTTGGAATTTCAGAAGAGAGGAGAACATATTGTCATGGTCAATTCCTTTACTAAGTCTTTTTAAATCTTTCCATACTCAATTTTTCACTTGAGATACCCTTCCTCCTATCTTTGTTTCCTTTCACTTTTGTGTTGTTCTTCGTTTGTAATCTTGTAATTTTGTGTTTTGTAATTCTGTTTTAATGCAAGTTTCTTCTTCAATATCTCTTATTCTAATACACCTTCTGTATATTAACATTAATTTTCTTAGAATAGTTTAAATTTCGTTTAATCCCCTTCCCTTCTTTTTCTTCCTCATTCAATCGAATGTCCGTTTTTTTAATTCTCATCATTGTTCGTGTGTGTGTGTGTTCGACACACCACTATTTTCTTATCCCTTTCTTTTTCTTCTATTCTTAATTTATTGTCATAATCATTATAACCATATTATTAAACACAAAAATGGATTATTAAATATCACATTGGGGTGAGTCAAAATTTAGGGATATTAAGTGATTGAGAGTATTTGCTCGATGAGTATTCGTTAATTTAACATTGTGTATGTTGGACTTAACATGTGATGAATTAATGACATATTTTGTTTAACATGAGGTTTATGTGGATTATTGGAACCATAAATACACTACCATAAACAAGTAATGGAAATTATTAGATCCCTAAGTTAAGTTAAAGCTTGGATTAAAGCCTTAACACTTAGGAATTTCAATCATTGTTATCTTGTGAAGTGGGTGTTAATTTAAATGCAATATAAAGCAAATCTCAATGATATCACAAGATTAACTCCCTAATGATGAACTCACCCAAATCATTATCAATTTTTTATAGTTAATAAATCATTTCAATTAATCTCTTCAAACAAACCCCCCTAATCAAAAAACAATCAACTAAAAACAAATGACTATTACAAAGTATCATCATCGAGGATTCGACCCGAGTGCTGCTATAAACATTAGAAAAGCACTGGAACATTGACCGGTCGATAGGTGAAAATCAGCCATGCATTTCAAGTACCTTAGTAGGCTATGAGGTAGAGAACCTCTGTGTGAGTGCGGCAGACCCATGGTTCTTAATAGGAGGAGTACCTCAGTAGTCCAAGTTTAGTGGGAAGCTCCTCTATGTGATGTGGCAGGCCCACTGTACTCGATAGAGGAGGAGTTCTCTAGCGGACGAGGTATCAAAAATGTGACTTGGGATGTTACTTGATACTAACTCTAGAATAAAATCTTGGTATGAGCTGATTCAGTAACTTTTGTGTTTACCTCATGATTGAAATGGATTACTTGATAACTTAGGCATATGTGTGGGAATATACCTAAGTGGGCTTATCTGTTGATTGCAAACATTGTGGGTTATCCTTGTTGGTTTTGTGATACCTTGAGGGTCTCAGGGTCCCTATTGAGAATCGTTATACTCACCTCTGCACATTCTATGCCCACACATCATTGTGTTGGATGAAGATGTTGGAAAACACTGACCGAGGATGAGTGTACTAGGATTAGACGGTACCCGGAGGTGGACCACACGGTCTGACGGTACATAGAGGAGACAGACAGAAGTGGAGTGTTGTGGAGGCTATCTGTACCTATGCTTCTGGTAGGATCCATGGTGGATGATCCAGGAGCTTCTCTTCACCTTCCAGTTGTTTTGTCTTTTTCAGTTGTACTTGTATTTTCTTATTGGGCTTGTATTCTGGCCCCTCTACTTTTAGCACTTTTTGTATACAATTTTACATAGTGTTTTTTTCTAGCTTGTACTATTTTGTGGGTGTTCATAGTTATAAAGTAAATTCCTTCTTTGTTTAGGGATTTATGCCTTTGGTGCTAGTCACCATCCCCGGGCCTATGGAAGGAGGGATTGGGGTAGTCACGGCAGGGGCCCTGGGGGACGGGTCGTGACAAATTGGTATCAAAGGATTCACTTCTACTGCAGAATGGAGGACTATTGTCATTATTTTATGTGAAGTGATAGTGTTAAGGGTACTGAGTGTGGTTCTCAGTTCAGGGAGTCCATTATTGGTGCGGTGGCTGACGTATCCATACACCAGGACCCTGACTTCTGATTTCCAACTCAGTGCATGATAAAACTGATTGCATGTGTGTTTTCAAAAGTTTCCTTTAAGTCATCTCAACTGGGTTATCTCACCAGGTATAATCTTTTGATCGTGTCACGTCTGTTTCTTTCAGGATGCCTCACCGCGGACGACCAGAGAGAGTCTCAAGAGTAATACATGCAGATAGCCCACCGAGTGATGAGGCCTTAGTACAGGGCCTTTGCTAGCAGAGGCACCAGCGGTACCACACCCCATTGGGCCACTGATGCCACCAGCCCCAGCAGCAGATGATGCATGCTGCTTGAGCATGTTGCATGGGTTTTAGTGTCAGAGGCCACCCATGTTCAGGGTTGAGACGGACCTGCAGGCAGCTGAGGATTGGATGGAGGCTGTGGTGAGAGTATTTCGACTGGTAGGGACACCAGCTGACTTCAAGGTGATTATTATTGCCATGCTTTTACATAATGTAGAGGTAAGATGGTGGAGATTAATTCTCCAGGTTTAGGATGAGATGAATCTTCTATGGGTATACTACGAGAGCTTGTTTCAGGTGGAGTTCATTCTAGTGATTCATTGCGCGGTGCGCATACAAGAGCTACTTCATTAACAGTAGGGTAGCATGACAGTGGCACATTACTCAGCGAGGTTCACTGAGCTCTCACGCTACTCCACCGATATGGTGCGAGACCCATTCTTCCGGGTCTGGACCATCGAGCTGGGGATCAGGTGAGAGATCGGGGCTTCGATGATCTCCCTCAACATCCCGACGTAGGAAGGGGTGTTGGAGTGAGGCCTCTTAGTGGATAGTTTCCTTGATGAGCGGTCTCTAGGAGTGAGACCCACCACAAGTCGACATACAGAAGAGTCTTATATAGTTGGCAGTTGATAGACGTCACAGAGGTCCGAGAGGGCCAGACCCATGGGTGGACAACCGCATGACTCAGGATCGGTTGTACGGGGCACCTGGGGAAGAGACACACAAGCCAAGAGTGGGCAGTGTTACTCATGTGGTGGGCATGGTCACATGGATCATGACAGTCTGACCCTCCATTCAGAAGATCAGTTGATGGTTGAAGGACCACCCATGCAGAGACAGAGATACAATTAAGGCGGTCCACAGGGAGTATGCAGACGTGGTAGAGGAGCTGGGATTGCAGCTGGTAGTGGGCGACTTTTCGAGGTTTTGCCGCGCCACCACCACAAGGAGGTCCAATCCGACCGCAGGGAGTAGGTGAACATGGGAGATCTCAGCTCCAGGCAATTGAGGATTATGATCATGGACCTCTAGAGATGATTTGAGGTATGATATGTGTCTACTTCACTATAGTGCAGTTTATATAGACATAGGTGCTAGTCACTCTTTCATTGCCACTGCCCTAGTTTGGATCTCGGAGATTCTGATAGAGCCGTTGGCTCGATCCTTACATCTAGATAATCATACGGGTGTAGAGTCGATGATTACGCACTGGTTCTGGTAGTGTGATATTTCTCTAGGAGGTGAGAGCTTTGGATGGGATCTCCTAGTATCAGCATCGAGGCCTTACGACGTCATCTTTGGTATGGACTGGTTATCTATAGTCCATGCACAGATCGACTATATTAGGTGCAAAGTGTAGTGTGTCTTCACGGATGGGACCAGGTTTACCTTCACCGGCGAGATGGAAGAAATTGCAGTACAAGTCAGACTTACTCAGAGAAGGGTGCATCAAATCACTCATCAGTTGGCCTGCCATACCCTCAGAGCAGTTGATGTGGAGAGTCCGAGCTGTCCTGTAGTGGTGGCCCAGTACGCGGATGTTTTCCCTAATGATGTAATAGGTCTACCTCTTCACAGAGAGGTGGACTTTAACATTTACATGTTCCCTGGGATGACACTGATATCTACACAAGCATATTGGATAACTCCCGCTGAGCTTCGTGAGAAGTGGGTACAGCTAGAGGACTTGTAGGAGAATGGATTCAACTGGCCCAGTGTTTCTCCCTGGGCATCCCCGATTCTGTTTTCTAAGAAGGTGGAAGGAATATTGAGTCTTTGTGTCGACTACCATCGCCTAAACTAGGTGATAGTGAAGAACAAGTACCCACTCATGAGGATTCACGACCTCTTTGATCAGTTGAAGGGAGCTCGATGGTTCTCAAAGATAGACCTACAATTAGGCTATCACCAGCTCAGAGTTCAAGACAAGGATGTGCAGAAGACAACATTCATATGTCGGTACATCCACTATGAGTTCTTGGTTATGCCATTCACCATTCTTAATGCTCCAAAAATTTTCATGGGACTCATGAATAGGATCTTCCAGCCATTCATCGATCTCTTTGTCTTAGTCTTCATCAACGACATTCTAATCTACTCGACTATTGAGGAGGATCACGCCTACCATTTGTAGGTAGTACTGGACACACTTCAAGAGCACCAAAATTATGGTAAGCTCTCGAAGTGCCAGTTTTGGATCCAGGAGGTCCACTTTTTGGGACATGTCATCTTGAAGGCTGGATTTGCAGTAGATACGGTGAAGATTGTGGTGGAACTTTCATGGGATCCACCCATAAGTGTGACGGAGGAACGGAGTTTCATGGGTTTGGCTAGATATTACCGGATATTCATTCCATACTTATCCAGAGTTTCAGAACCACTATCAGCCATGACAAAGAAGGTGAAACCCTTCGTGTGGTCAGAGATATGCCAGCAGAGCTTTCAGGAGATGATACAGAGGCTGACTTGTGCCCCCATCTTGAGACTTCTATAGGAAGCCGTAGTGTACGTAGTATTCTGCAACGCATCAGGTATCGGACTCAGGTGTGTCCTGATAGAGGAGTGAGCAGTGATCACATATGGTTTTCAACAGTTGAGACAACACGAGTAATACTATGCTACCCATGGCCTGGAGTTAGCAGCAGTGGTCTTCACCTTGAAGATGTGGCGACACTATCTAATGGGAAAACATTTTACCGTGTACTCTAATCACAAGAGTCTCAGGTATATCTTCTCGCAGAAGGACTTAAACCTGAGACAGCGACGATGGATTGAGTTCCTCCAAGACTATGACATTGTGATAGTATATAATCCTGGAAAGGTGAACGTTGTGGCAGATGCACTCAGCAAGAGATATGGTATACATCTTCTTGGAGAGGTGATAGAGCAGTTGGCTGCCTTACAGATATCCAATGTGGATAGAGATGGAGAAACATTTCTACAGTCTCTCATAGTCACTCCCTCACTTCTTTAGTGAGTCAAGGAGGCACAACATGGGGATGCTGACTGCAAGACATGATGTGCTCATATATCCATTGGGCAGGCACCTGATGGATTTTATGAAGGTGGGGAGCATGTCATCCTCTTTAGAGGATATACTATGGTACCAGTGTTACATTAGGATAAATTCTTGAGGGAGTTCCACACATCCCCTCTATCGGTACATCCAGGAGTGGCGAAGATGTACCTGAATCTTTGAAGACAGCACTGGTGTCCTGGAATGAAGAATGCAGTTGCAGAGTTTGTCTCTCAGCACCTCACTTGTCAGCAAGTGAAGGCAGAGCACTAGGTACCAGTAGGATTGGTATATCCTTTAGTGGTCCTAGAGTGGAAGTGGGATGGGATATACATGGACTTCGTGATGGGTCTTCCATTTACATCTAGAGTTCAAGACTCTATATGGATGATCATCGATCGACTTACCAAGTCGTACAACTATCTACCGATTAGAGAGCAGGGTTCACTAGAGAGCTTGGGATGCCTCTATGTGCAGAAGATTGTGTTGATACATGGAGTAACTTCTTCTATTGTCTCTGATCATGACACATGTTTTATTTTCTAGATATGGAAGGGGTTTCAGGAGGCTTTCAGGATGCAGGTTCATTTGAGCACTGCCTTCCATCCTCAGACGGATGGTCAGACTGAGCAGACCATTTAGACCCTGAAGACAAGTTGCATGCTTGTGTCCTTGAATTCAGTCACAGTTGGGTGGATCACTTACCCTTTGTGGAGTTTTCATACAACCACATCTATCACTCCACCATTGGGATGGCACCTTTTTTGGAATTATACGGACAGCTAGGAAGATCACCTTTGTGCTGGACTGACCCAGGGGAGTCAGCACTAGTGAGACCAGAGATGGTACGAGCTACCACGGAGAAGGTGCAGATCATCTAGGAGAAAATGAACACTGCATAGATAAGGCAGAAGTCGCATTCTGATAGGAGACGAAGACCTCTAGATTTCGAGGATGGTGACCACGTCTTCCTACGGGTCTCACCTCGATGAGGTTTATGAATATTTGTCCGAGACAGCAGGTTATCTTCGTGTTTCATCGGACCTTTCCAGGTCCTCAGCATAGTAGGAAAGGTGGCTTACCGCCTGGCTCTTCCACATCAGTTGCACCAGGTGCATGACGTCTTCCACGTATCCTAGCTGAGGAGATTCGTGCACGACCATTGTCACATAATCGACCATGGAGAGCTAGACGTCGATGATGGGCCGAATTTTACGGAGGTTCTTGTGGAGATTGAGGATCAACAGGAGTGGGTCCTATGTGGACATTTGATACCTCTAGTGCGTGTTTGCTGGAAGTACGGGAACTTCTAGGATTTCACATGGGAGAGGGAGGCTCATATGCATGCTCAGTACCCCCACTTGTTCACTTAGTTCGAGTTGTAGCTCATGGGGACATAAAGCCCGGATGTGGGGAGAATGTAAATACCCATAAATTCCATGGAAATTTTTTATTCTTAAATACAAGGGAATTTTAAAAGTATGCGAAAACTAATGGCACGTGATTCTGAGGCCCGGTGTGCCCAGAATAAAGTTTTGAAGTTTTGTTTGGGTATGTCCAGTAAACATACCAGTGGGCTTTTATAACTTTTGAACTGGTTCTTGGAATTGAAATCTGAGGGCACTATTGAACTCGAAGTGCTGGTATTCACTAAAGAATACTTTCACTTCGATAGCAGTAGATCGAGTTCAAAAGATAGTTTTTGGGTTTTGTGGAAAATAAAAAAATTAAAATGAGATTCACTTTTTTTATTTGAGCCTCTATGTGGGTGTTTAGTGGTTAAAACCTCCTCAAGGAAGTTAGAGGTGGGACCACCACACCTTAACCTTCCATGAGAGGTTATGGTGGTGGGGCCCAACTAAACCTAACCTCCCGCAAGAGGTTACGACGTCAGGACCACACAAGGCTAAACCCCCTCTTGATGGAGGAGAGTAAAACCTCTCATCTATCCCTAATTAATGATGTAGATCCTCTTGACCTCCCCTTTAATTAATTGGTGTCAACTCCCCTAATTAATTTTTTCTAACAACCATGCATTAATTAGGTGGGGGCAATTAAATTTAATTCACCAATTTGAATTTTGTGCCAAAAACTAAAATAATAGAAAATCTATTATTTTTGGTTGGCATTTCTCATTTTGTGGAGCTTGGGAAGAGAAGAGATTGGGAGAAAAACTCTACCAACGAAGAACGTTCCACCGATGAAGAATGCTCCACCGATGAAGAATGCTGACCTTCTTCAACTTCCTCCCTCAGATCCTACAGATGTGGGGCATCATAAACCGAACTTCCCTCCGCATCTTCGTCAATGATCCGATGAAACTTGGGATTGGGAGTGCATGGTGGACGTGATGAATGATGAACTCCCTCGTCTTCTTCCCGCGACATCAATGTCGATGACTGACAATCAAAGGTACGGGGTTTATTTTGTGTAACTTTACATTTATTTTTCTCTTCTTCGTATTGGAAAGGAATCGTTTCATGGTTGTAAAACAATTGTTGTTCATCTTTATTACTCTTTGATGAGCCATGTCTTTGCATCCTAAACACAGAGGGTGTGGGATAAACTTACATGGATCGACCCCCCCGTCATTCTTATTTGTGTTGTTTCTCGGCCAGGCGATGAAGCGACATTGAATCCGGCGAAGGCTCTGGCATAGGCCGCACTTCCTGTGGATCCCACAAACCGCGCCACCCCCGCAGCTTTCTAGTACCCCGACCGAGCCGGCCCTACGGGTTGCACCATCGTCGGCCTCCCGCGTGCCCGGGTGCACACCCACCGGCCTCCCACGCACCCGCCTGCACCGCCGTCGGCCTCCCGCGCACCCCAGGAGAACCTCGTCGGCTCGCGCCTACTCGTGGCGTGCCAAACCACGCCGGGCAGAGCCGCACCGGCCAGAGTCGTGTTGAACCACACCGGCTTGAACCATGTAGGCCCGACCTCCAAGCCTCTTGGCCGCCCGTCGGCCCACCTAGAACCCTTCCTGGATGCCTCCTAGCCTGGTCGCACCCTCCCGGACGCTCGGTGGATCAGATGCGCCCTGCTCTGCCGCCCGCCGGCCTGCCTGGCTCCCGGCCCGGCCTGGCCGCCCGCCGGCCCACCTGGCACCCTGCCCGCCTGCGTCCCCCCCAAGTCGTGCCCTGCTCGGCCGCCTCACGGCTGCCCGGCCTCCCGAACCAGACCCCCCCCCCCCCTCGCGGTGCCTTGGCCAAACTGGACCCGCCACGCACTCCGGGACAAGCCGAGCAGGGCCGCGCCCTCGTGACACTCCGGGCTGAGTTGGCCTCGAGCCTGGGTCGAACTGCCCCTACGGCCTACTAGGCCGGGCCCAGCTGGCCGGGCCGAACCTGACAGGTTGACCCACCCAATGGGCCAGGACATAACCAATAGGTCTGACCTAATCAACCTAGACTGGGTCAGTCCAGATGAGGTTGGGCGGAGTGAGTCCGACTGGGTCGGACCGGACCCGGGCCCACTACTGACCATTTACTTTCTTTTCCATATCTTTGACATCAGACGACCATTTGACGAACCGTCAGCGGCGCTGGTATTTTTCTTGGAGTGTGATGTTCCCTTTGAGTATACCCCACTGGAGTTCGGGGAAATGGTGACATATAGTCAGGTTAGATCGTACACAAATCGAACTGAGCACCCGGGACTAAAAGTCTAATAACTCACAGACCAGGCGTCTGATTGACGCGTCGTCTGTTGCGTTAAGACCCCTATGAACCTGCTAATCTTTGAGATACTTCTACGAGGTACTTATTGACAGCTGGAGTATCGACCTGTAATTCATGGAGCAGATCCTCCCAGAGATAAGTGAGCATAGTGCGGAGACCGAGTAGCAGGCTGAGACCAGATGACTTCTGACCGATTCGACTCGAAGTGATTCTACTAGCCTAGTGGGGCGTGCCTAAGTGTCACGGAAGACCCATGGAGGTGAGCGCCTCTGTGTGAGTGAGGTAGACCCACGTTATTAGACTGGAGGAGTACCTCAGCATGCTACTAGGGGGATCGACTCTCTGTTAGCGCGGAAGACCAACGGTAGGGAGCACCTCTTTGTGAGCACGGCAGACCCACGATACTCAACAGGAGGAGTACCTAAGCTGTCCAAGGTTAGTGGGAAGTGCCTATCTATGATAGGGAAGGCCCACTATACTCGATAGAGGAGGAGTTCTCCTGCAGCTGAGGTTTCGACAATGTGACTGGGGATTTTACTAGATACTACCCCTAGAATAAAATTTTAGTTTGAGATGAGTCAGTAACTTTTGTGTTTACCTCATGATTGAGATGGATTACTTGAAACTTAGGTATATGTATGGGCGTATATCTAAGTGGGTTTATATGTTTATTTCATACAATGATGTTTATCCTTGTTTGTTTTGGGAGACCTTAAGGGTCTCGGGGTCCCTACTGAGTATTGTTATACTCACCCCTAAATGAGATATGCCCAAACCTCATTCTGTTAGATGTAGACGACAGACAATGCTGACCGAGGCTGAGTGTGTGAAGACTAGACGGTACCCGGTGGTGGACCACTTGGTGTGACAGTACAAGGAGGATTTGGACAGATGTGGAGTATTGTGGAGGTTATCTATACCTACCCTTCAAGTATGATCCATGGTGGACAATCCAGGAGATTCTCTTCAACTTTCAGCTATTTTGTTCTTTTCAGTTGTACTTGTTTTCAGTTGTACTTGTTTTTAGTTGTACATGTATTTTCCTGTTGGGCTTGTATTCTCGCCTCTCTACTTTCATCACTCTTTGTATATAGTTTACGTAGTGTTTTTCCAGCTTGTACTCTCTTGTGTGTGTTTACAGTTATAAAGGCAATGCCTTCCCAATTTAGGGATTTATGCCTTTGGTTCTAGTCGACAGCCCCTAGCCTATAAAAGGCGGGCTTGGGGGAGTCATGGAACAGGCCTTGAGGGACAAGTCGTGACATATAAATTTTTAAGAACTTCTTCCTCATCCAAATAATCATTCTTTGTCGTAAAAAATGTATCACTATTGACACAATTTATTTGATTTTAGAACCATTTAAATAATCTTCAGAGATTGTAAATCTATTTATGTACCCAAAAAATAAAACCAATTATTATTGTTCAATAAAATACAACACCCCATGTATCTTAAAAAATATCAAACATACATGGTCATAACAATTCCCCCTTTCGATTTTTTTTCAAATATGTAATATTGATCACTAAAATTTTGAAACTCATCCAACGTATTATTTATCCAAAAATTTTATTTATATGTGAGAAAATAATTATAAGAAACATGAATCATCGTGAAATAATACCATGATTTATATAATTAATTATTTTCTAAACATTTTCATAATCTTCTTAAGAATCCTTTCTTCTCCACTTGATAAAAAACATCATAATGACAGAATTTTGTTTTCTATAACTACTTCTAAAGGATATTAAAATAGGTTACACCTGATAAAATCACAGATTAACCATTTTAGAAACACCCCCAAATTTAATTCATTCCTATTATAGGTAAGACACATACCACTGGATTGAGTTATCTAATAAATAGTGTTTCCATCTCTAAAGAAAACTATCCAAATAAATATGGGGAGGGGTCTAAAACACATACCTTATTATTAATGAAGGAGAGGTTATACACCCAAGTTAAATTTCAATTTATTAAATGTTTACTTTGATAAGGGATTAGTGAAAATATCAGAAACATGTCTATTATAGGAAAAAAATTCAAACATCATCTTCTTCTTATCAACATGCTCTTTCATGAAGTAATATTTTATATCAATATTCATGATATGAGAATGTTTCAGTTTTTTATAGTGCGATTTATAAATCTATGATTATATAATCCTAAGAAAATAGTAATCTTAAAATCAAGAAATAATACTTCCAACCAAGACTTCATCGATATGAGTTGTATTGCAACTTCAGTGTAAGACACATTCTTAACTTCTATTATACTGTGATCCACTAAATTCTATTTCATTATATAAAAATTAACAAATCTTTCTCCCAAGGAAAAATACCCAAGAAAATATGTATTTTTTGTCATCAACACATCCAGTATAATCTAAATATATATATCCAAATGAATACATATTTCATGTGCTTTTATATTTCGATCAATAATCAGTTCTACATTTGATATATTTGAGAATTATTTTCCCATCCTAATGTTGATATAATTATAGAGAAATTTTATACATGTAATAGATCATAGAAACATATACTATATTTGTTCTAAAAGTTACAAGATTTAATATAATTACAATAAATTTTCTAAACTAATTAAAATATATCTCATTTCATTCCCAATTTTTATAATTTTTTCCAACTAAAATAAGTTTGGAAATTGACTTCAAATCCCCCATGAAAATACTCATTAAAAGATTCAAAAAATAATTATATTGAGATAGGAAAATAAATTTCTTATTTATATTATTTTTAAGCCATGAAATATTTCATTTCACCTAGAATGGAATAACAACAAGATTATTCATCTCCTCCAGAAATTTCCCACAATTTTATTCATCATTTATGGAAAATATGATGTCGTCAAAGTAAACAATTACTGTGAGATAGACCTATTGATTTTATATATATAGATTTCTATCAATCCTTTATTTCTTGATGTTCATCTTCCTTAAAAGTGTATTTAATTTATAATATGAAGATATTGGATTGTATATCATCTAAAAACTCCTTCTTCAACATGGAAACATATCTTTAATCTTTTCCAGTCATGAATCCACATGGTTTTTTATCATAAAATGTTTTATCAAGCTATCAATTAAGGAACTGTTGTTTAAAATCCATCTTGAATTTTTTTATATTTTTTTAGTAGAAATAAATTGCAATATTTTGATTGTTTATAAACATTATATGGGTGAAAATGAATCATCAAAATAAATTCATTCAAATTGGGATTGAAAATTGTAGACAATTCATGCATTGTTTATTTTCACATCACATTCCCCAGTCTATATGTTTCAGAAATTCCAATTTATTCCAATAACATTCGTATTATTTGTATTGGGTATAAGTTCCCAAGTATCATTCTTTTAAATTTCATCATGATCTCCATTCAATTAATTATACCACTATTGATTCTCAAAATATTCATCATAACTATTTGGATCATCTTTTGAAGATAATAAAATATGTGAAACTAAACATGATATTCTTCTAGTTTGAACCTTTTGACATTGATCACCAATGATGTTTTGAACATCCACCAATTTATTTAGATTTGGATGATATGAATGATATTTTTCTTCATTAGTTGATATTTATGAGTTATAATTGTCAATTTTAACTATTTAAATAGTTTTTATATCATTAATATCCTTTTCCCATTACTCAACTCGAAACAAATCACCATCCCTTTATACCACATATGTCTCTATATAAGAATCTTTCTTATCTTCTTACTCAAGATTTTTCACATATTTAGAATCATAAATCCTTATTCTTTCTTTTTCATAACACCATTATCGTCTATCTTTTTTACAATAGCCTTTGAATATTTATTTAAGACCTATCTGATCAAACATTCAATGATTTTAATGCTTAACTATTATAATTCATGGACATCTAAATACCCTTATTAATTTTAAACATGCACTTTCCTTATAGTTCATTTATTATGGATTCATAGAAGAACCTGATGTGTAAATGCATCGATTTTGAATATATATTGATGTTCAAACAGCATGCGTCCAAAAAAGATGGATAAGTATAATTCTCAATTAACTTTGTTTGGGCCATATGTTCCAAAATTTTATTTATATTAGGAAAATATTTGTGTTGTGATGTGTATGGTACACTAAACTCTTGAAAAAATAAATTATTTTAAATATAATATCTTAATTATCCACTTTTATATTATCTATCAGTATTAGTTAAAATATTTCAATAGAGTATCCCCATTCATTTTCTATACTTCTCCTGCAACTCTTAAACATTTTGAGGGCCTATGATTTATGTTTTATGAAAATGATATATTTAATTTGAGTAAAGTTATAAATAATATAAATAAATTATTTATCAAATTTTTTTGACTACATAATCATCAGACCACACATGATATAGTGAATTACCTCCATGGGATGAGTTTTATGTATCACATCTTTTTTATTAATTGAGTTTCTTATCTTCACATTAATGCATATAGAAAGAACTCATCACTTCTATTTTCATTTTATTAATGTCAGAAATACTTTTAACCTTGTTATATTTATTGTATTACTCTAAAATATATTCCCCAACATGTTATACCACACATTATTTTCATCTATTATGAAAAGATAGCATGAACATTCTTAATCAACAACATGGAACTAGTTTCTTATTGATTATTGGCCTCTTTTAACAACATTTAAATCTCCAATACTCTTAAAAAATCATATTTACGGAAGAATTACTTTTTACCATCATGAAATGTTGTAGGAAACTGAAAAAATTATGTTCCAACCAATCAACAAAAAATGATCATTCATATTTTCTTTGTTTTTCACCGATCAAAACGAATTCAATGAATTTTATTCTATGTGAATTATAATTAAAAAAATCCATTGTACATTTTTTATACCTTTCTACATTTATTGAAATCTATTTTTATCTTCTCATATATGATGAACACCAATTATACAAAAGCCATAGACATTCCCCTTTTGATTCTTTGAGATCTATTTCAAAAAAAAATCTTTTTCCTTGATTTTTTCTTTGTTACCTATATATTTTAGGGATTAATTATATAACACTTCTTATATTAGTATCCTAAAAATACATAATTTTTCATGATTTCCAAGAGGATAACATATTTCATAAATTGGTTCCAATAGTTAGAATCAATTTTCAATCAACAGATTAACATTATCAATTTGTATCCTTTGAGTGGGTTGAATTCCCAAAATGCTTTTCCTTATACTTATCAGATATTATTTATAATGTTGATAATTTATCAAAAACATATATATTGTACACTGAAATACTACAAAATTATGATAGTAACCATAGGAAGTATTTTTCCCTATATATTATTAATACACTCTAGAGTTGTGAACTTATTTTTCATTAAATTTCTTATTTGTTACATTGGACCATTGTTGAACAGCATATTTTGGTCATCACCTGATATTTTTTTATTGAGTTTAGTTTTCATCTCAGTCCCAAATTTTTTTTACCAAATTATGATTTAGAAATCAAAACCCTAAAATCCTTTTGGTTATTCATATTTAGTGTATTTGGAAACAAACATGTTATTATTGTCCACATTTTTTTATGATCACTAAAATTATCATTAGGAGTACAATTATTTAAACATTCAAAAAAATTGTAATTGTGTTTTGGAGGTTTTTAATCCCTTTCTCATATTTAAAATGTTTATGTTGATAAATCTGTATCTCTTTCTTCATACCTTTCTACTTTTATTCAATATTCATATTTGAGTTATTATTATCAACAACCAACATTTTTAAACACCCAATATCTCTTATAAACATGATTTTTTTAATAAAATATTCTTTATTATTTTCTGAAATAATATCCATTTTAAGCTTTTGGATCTCCTGTTCTTGTACTATTATTTTTTAGACTTCTTTTCAACTCTTTTATCAATATATACTTCATATATGTCGATTCATCTTTCTAGGAGATACTTCTTTAATCCATAGTGAATTATTCATTAGAAAACATTTAAATTAGATGTTTTTTATAAGCATTATAACTATATTTTCCAGCTTCATCTTCACTATCATAATCTTCATCGCATTTAGATTGATAGTTTCTCCTTTTAAATTTAGATAAATCCATATTATTTCCCTCAGAATAAGATATTATTTCTAGCTTCTTTTTGGAAGATATTTTTTATTTATTTTAGTCTTTATTACATTATTCATATTAATTTTCTTGAGGAAAATTTTCACTAAAATTTCTTTAAGCTCCACAATAGATTAACTTAATAGGTAAATTTCTATTCAAATTTAATTTACCTATTTGAGAATTTTTTAAACAAAAACATAATTTCATAAAATTATACACAATATTCCGCTCCAATTAACATGTAAATGGATTCATCCTTGATAACATTATTAAACTTTATATTCATAGAATCTTTAAAAATAATTTGTTGATCAACCTATTATTTTTTCTTAATATTATTTTCTGTTATCATATCATATGTAGTGAAAATTCTAACCCGATCATCCAGATATAGTGTCTCACGTTCTAGAGCTTCTATTCATAAAACACTGGGAATAAATTTTCATGAATAATTCATTGAATCCTTTCAACAATGGTTGAATATTATATCTTTTTAATAAGGCAACTAATGGTGATCACAATGTTATAAACCCTTGTCAAGAATTCACCGACATATTCATAATCTCCCATCCTAAGGTCTTCATACATCCATATCATGATTTGTAACATTAAATTATTTATATTTTAATTTCCTTTCATATATGAACATCAATTTATCTCTGATTATTTTCTTCATTTAAATTTCTTTTACACTAATAAATTCAATTTTAGAGATTGAGGAAAGTATATAATTTCTTTCTCGGCCATGATTATACAAAATTTTCTTATCATCAGTTGTGAATGTAATTCCATAAATATGAGGAGGAAATCCCCATATAAAAACAAGAATAACTCCATAACCATTGGAAATAAGATAAATAATCCTTATATATTTCTAGATAGGATTGTTCATTCCATCAATGTAATGAATATAATTACTATTCATATAGTTATTAACATCCAGATCAGCTTCGTGTTCCAAAAAACATCACTTATGTTGAAAAGAATACAATCATCACATTGATACTACTTTAAAGGAGGAAATAGTATCTATGTGATCACTGAGAGGGGGAGGAGTTAAATATGTTATACCGTTTTAAATTTCCTTTCAATGAAACAACCTTTACCTCTTGTTAATGTGATATGACTTTGAGATTAAAAAAGAACACATGTACAATAACATGAACATAACCATTTACATGTTTCACTAATCAATAAGTGTATCTTGTCCATAGAATGGAATGAAAATAATCTAAACCATAAATCCCACTATAAATAAATAAATTCAGAGTGGTCAAGAAAATTAGGAAGTACCCTTACAATTATGATGCACTTTAAACAATAAATAGTGCATGTTTTCCGCACACAAGTAAATGATGTAACAAATATTTTCAAAAAAATTAGAATATTCACCAATATAATTTAGTAAGCAATCGTTGTGTTGTTTATATTTATTCACACATTTTTTCTATGAAAATACTTCTTTAATATTTCTCTTTCCTAACTAGTATTTTTTCAGAAGATCCTTTACACGGATAACTACATGAACCCAGACAAGGACACATGTATTGGATTTTATTATTTTATTTTAATGAAATATTATGTTAAATTTTTTATCAATTGATTATTTAGGTTTTCATGTGATTAATGGTCACATAAAAGTTCTTCAATCCTCATGTATGCATGCACACAAGCATACAGAAACTCGGTTGCCTTAATAGGACATGAATACGCATGATATAACTATTCCAACATATATATTGCATACAAAACAATATTAAATTATGTATGAAATTATCATGATCTACACAACCACTTTTACCTTAGTCATTTTTAAATAGGATTTTTATTCTATTTAGGGTCATGATATATCATTCTTGATGATTTTCGAAGGGTATTTTTATCATGAAAAAATATGCTCGCACTGAACCTAAGACCATAATTTTGGTTTTTTATCTACTTCATAAGAGTATCACACATTCCTTGAGGTCTTAAAATAGACAT
This sequence comes from Viscum album, assembly GCA_963277665.1. Taxonomy (NCBI): domain Eukaryota; kingdom Viridiplantae; phylum Streptophyta; class Magnoliopsida; order Santalales; family Viscaceae; genus Viscum; species Viscum album. The sequence goes on along the minus strand of OY728142.1, from coordinate 1,773,615,521 downwards.
TTCTTTGTGTACTACTTCATGTGAGAAACAAGGGTTTAAGGACTAAATATATTATTTTTCTATAACTATGATTGTTGTATATCTTCATCTATATAAAATAAACTTCCAAATTTCTCTATATTCTCTAATAAAATGATATATATTCATAGTTGATCTACAATTGAACTCAACCGAGGGATCACTCCTTTTATATAAAAGGAAAAATATCTTGAATTGATTCTTAATATTTCTTTCAAAGTCTTGTGAATTTTTTGAGAAAAAAAATGTGATAAGACTTCCTAAAAAATATGATGATTTCCGAATTTGAAATATTCAAACATGGGTATCTTAAATATTTAATGCTGAATATAACGACCTTTATTCTTCATGATATCAAAATATGCTTTGTGTAAATAAACCATCCATACATCCTTGATCATCGTGTGCATTTTTATCTTAATTGGATAGTGGAACATCCTTAGGAAAATGATGCATGAAAAACGAAGCTTGTATGTATGAATATTTGGTCATGGATTTCTTCGACATGATATCTACCATTTCAATATCAACATCATAATCACCGGTGATGCTCGAATATCTGACGAATATTGTAGTGGGAAACCAATGGAATCATTGATCTATCATGTGAATAAGTTGATAATAGGTTGATGGTGATGATGTTGAGGCTCTTGTATTTTTAGATCATGTTAGATAAAGAGGATGTGATATATCTATAACCTTTTAATATGGGATAATAGTGATCATGTGACCTTGTACCATGGTGTAAATTCACTCGAACACTCCTTGGCTTAATTATCTTGGATTTGAAAGGTCACCATTTTATCTAGAGACAAGGGATCATCACCGGTGCACATCAAACAAACTCCATGGTCATCTTTCACAAATTGTGTGTGCCATAGATAATTTGCACTGTTATCCTTATACAATATCATATTGAGGGATTTATACATGACCCTTCACTCCAATTACTCTATCCATGGTGGCATGAGATAACCTCATTTCGTGTGGTTGACCTTTAAATACCAAGTGTTCCCTTGTTGTTATTGGCTAGGACACTATGTGTTTTTTTCAAATTTATAATAAACCGCATGAAAATACTTAGTTAAAAATTTATATGGAATAGAACATCAAATTAATGGCCACCATTATACAAAGATCTCTAAGTATATAAAACTTGAATCAATTACCAAATAATCTTTATATAATATCCTTCATTAATTACTCTTTTCTTTTTGAAACATTAATTCCAAATAAAATCTTTATAATTCAAATCATCCACAATTTTTTTAAACAATGTGTCACTATTGAAATATTTTCTTTGTACATAGAACCAGTTTAATAATCATGTGATTTTGTAAAGTGTTTTAAGTACTCAACAAATAAAACCAAATATTTTTTATCAAAAAATTAAAACTCCCCAACCATCATCAAAATTATTCCATAAATAATGTTCCAAATAGTTTATAGAATTCAATATAATTTTTATTAATTATTTATACATTAAAATGAAAATATGTGTGAAAACCGGTCCATTTTCCATCCATGTTTTGGTTTAATGGTTTAGGTAATTTCACCATGGTCATGGTTTCATAAAAAATAAAATAATAATCTGGGCATAAATATCATATTCATTCATTATATACACTTTTATTACCAATAATATAATGGTGTGATGAAAAATCAATTACATCACTTTGTTGATTTGGACGTCCACACACACATGTGTGTGATGTTTTCATGATTTAGTGAATGGGGTGAAGGACATGTAAATTATAATTAAATATTAAATATTCACAAATATTTCAAAAACAAGATATATATTCATTAAATCTATCCTTATGAACATCCATGTAAAGAGGAAATTAAAAATGAATCACACTTCTTCATGGAGGTTGTAGTCCCCATATATGCATGAGAGATGTTATCATTTTTCAATTGTTAGAAATAGTTAGAAGATGTTTTTAAAATATAATTAATAAAATATAATTATATTTATGACATTGGACTCGTTATATTTGGATATGTTCAATATATTTTGAGGATGTAAATTAAAAATCATCATTCATAAGAGTCGAGTAAGATGATATCATTTTTATTTATGAGGCCTCATTTGGAACACGCATTATGCCTTCATAGGATGGTATTAGGAGAATAAAATAGGATATAGAATGTGGGTATGAAATCTAGGAAGTTATTTTTAGGCCTTAGTCAAGATAATTTTCTAAAGATGTGTGAAAAAGATAGGTGATGTGCTGCCCTTTTATAAGTAAGGCGTGTTCAAATTAGGTAATCAATAACATATTAAAGATAATATAATATAATATTCATGGAAAATCAGACCTAAAGAAAATATAATTTCATAGATTAGATGAGATAGGGTCTAATTAAATTATAAAAATAATATTTAGACATGTTAAAGAGATATTTTCATACCTAATTCAAAGATAAATCCCCTTTAAACCTAATTTTTACTCAATCATGGTATCCCAAATTTTTTCCCTGATTACATAATTATGTGAAAAAAATGGAATCATAACCAATTTTTGAAATACTAATTAAAAATTTTGAATATTTTTTATCATATACAAAATCCATTAGTGTAAAAAAATGTAACATAATTACACAAAACACATGTAATGTTGTTTTTAAGAAAATAACATATATAAGTGTAAAAATAATTTAACACTAAAATAAAGATAAAAATTAAATTATGTATTTTTTAAAAAAATATATAATATAAATTTTTTTATACTTTTGGATCATGAAAAATATAAAATTATCGTTGGAACAAAACAAATAAATGAAAAGACCCACAAATAGTCTCAAATCTGAATAAAAATATCTTATGTTTATAAAAGTAAAGTGTTGGAAAAGAAATTTAAAATATTGTTTTAAAATAAATTATTTTACTCAGGAAAAAAATTTGGATAAAAACCATTCATAAAATAGGAATAATGAAAGTGTTAGAGAGGTTTTGAAGCCTAAAAACCTAGTTTTAACCATGCTTTACCTTAGCCAAGGTGGATTTTTTACGCATTTTACTATTCATAATGGAAACAAATATATTGAACCTATTAAATTATAATAATTATTATGATTACAAATATGTAGTCAGTTTTTTTTAAATTATGTTCCTATAATTGGAATTAATTCATTTTAGAATAATTGGGCAAAATGAAACAATGTTTTTTTTTCAAAAATATATTTTTAAAAATAAAACATAGTATACCTTCATTCCAATCTAGGTATGAATTATTAATTGAATGTTGAAATAATTAATTGACTATATTATCTACATATTTAATTAAAGTATATAATCTATAGAAATTAATTAAATTTATTATGAAAAAAATAGATTCGGTGTATAAAACTATTTGTTTTTCAAAAACATGTCCTTTTAAATGCCAAATGATTTTATTTTAATTTATAACCAATATAAAAATAATGAATTAATTTTATACATATGTTTAAAATAATTTTTCATTAACTATTTAGTCCCATTATTATTTAATATCCAATGAATAGGCAATAATTCTCACATTGAGGAATATTTCAATTATATATAATGGTTTTTTAAAATATGGTGTTTTTTATAAAGAAATCTACCAGAGATATAAAACATATTTAAAAAGAAATATGTCATAAAATCTCAGGGTGTTACATTTCCCCCCATTATAATATTTTTTTCCTTTAAATACCATCAATATGGTACAAAAAAATGGGATATCTCTACCTCATTACATATTTGGGTTCCTGTAAAGCTTCCTAAAATTTTTGGGTTCCACAAATAACAATTATAATTTGAGTGGCCATGTCACTTATCACAAAGTCTATTCGATCCAAAATTTTATTCTATTTATTCCTCATAATGGAGATCATTATCCAATGGTTTGGGATCATATTTTAGAATATGTTAAGGATCGGGTTTTTTCTTCCACATGATAGATACATGGAACCCATATTAAAAATTAGAGAAATTTAATAGAAATACTATGTGATATATAACCTTACTGATACAATCAATTATTTCAAAGTGACTCATATATATAGTGATGTACATTTCTATCAGTCCTAATCTCATTACCTTCTTCAATGGAGGTATTTGAAGGAATTCTATTTCACTAAATTTGAACTATATAATTCACAAAACTATGTCACCATATAATTTTTTTCTGACCAACATCTTCCCTAATTTTAGAATGAAAATATATAAACCTATCCACTATTTACTCATCTATATAAAGTAAAAATAGATTTATTTGTCCAAAATTTCCCTTATCAATTTAGTCCTTCACTTAATTGTTATAGATGGATTCATAAGGAGCATCTAAACACTCGAGTGAATGGTATTGTTGTATGAAAGCTCAGATAGAGTAATACATTAATCCCAAAAACCTTTTAATTCCATTAAATAGTCTATTAACATAACATCAACTATTTTAATTGTCCATATAGTCTGGCCAAATAAATAAGGATGATATGATGTGCTAAATTTTAACTCTATATTCAACGATTGGTAAATACTTCTCAAAAACATAAAGGAAACCCTTTGATCCAAATTAGGTATAATTGAATGTGGTACTCCATAAACCCCTAAATATTAATTTTGATATATTATAGAATTATGATCTAGATATTTTATTGAAATAAATAAAATATGAATAATTCAAAAACTAATCAACTATAACCCAAATACCATTACAGCCATGTTATTTTTTGAGGATTATAATGAATAAATCCATAGCGATGTATTCCTATTTGTATTTTAGTGTAGGAAATTATCGTAACATCCCATTGGACTTCTCTCTCTCAACCATAACATTATGAAATATGAGAAATCAATATATTTAATTTTATATATCTCTATATATTTTTTCCAATAAGAAATAATCTTTCAAATCCCTATATATATTTTTATTTCCAGTATGAATATAAAATGAAGAACTATGAGCTTCATCCAACAACTCCTACATTAGATATAGTACCAAATAGACAAATACTAGAACCCTGAACCATATCATTACCTCAAAATATTTATTGAAATTAGTAATATTCCTCACAATATTTATAAATTAAACTTCTTTATTTTACTCTACTTTAATCCTCACATGGACAAATCGTGGAAAATACATTTAAAAAAGATATGATCTGTTTATATTCACCATGATTCCATGAAAAATATTTTACAAATCTATAAACATTGAATCTCTTTCAATATATATCATATAAATACAATCATGGTCTTTTCAACTCATGGGATTATGTACCTTGTCATTCTTATCAGGGTGGTAATGTATTGAGCAGTCGTAATCTATAATCATGTCTAACCATAAAATTAGATGCATTTAAAACTTTTTTTTGTGAATATATACATGAATATTTTTTGATCCATATATTTGTATCATCTTTAACCATAAATATAATATCTCAAAATTTACAATTTAAAAATTTCCTATGATTGCTCCAAATCATGAGTTAGATAATTTATCTTATGAATTTTTAATTTTCATAAGGCATAAGATATTACCATGTAATTCTGTATGAGGATGATTTGTAGTCATATTTATTATGAATCGCTATAGATAAAAAAACCTTCTCTATTTAAAGGTAGTGTGAGAACATATGGTATGTCCAATATTCTCTTAATCTTCTCCAAATGTTAATCAAATTCATCAATCAAAAGGAACATGGATCCAATTTGAGTCAACATTGTTACTATAATAGGTCACTATGGATAATGCATCAAAAATAATTGGTAGTATGCATCTAACAATATAAAACTATAGATCTTATCTATAGTGGTTAGTATGGGAAATTGTTAAATATTTTTTTTCTTGGATGGATGTATCAATATACCCTCGAGTGAGGTTATTGAACTATGAATAAGAATTTCTATAACAAAAAATTACACTAGATTAATTTGGACTAAAACTTCTCCATCATCAGGGTATTTTAAAAAAAATTAAATGAACTCTATGAATTTTCATAAAAGTTTAAAATATAAAAATATCATCTCTAATGAATTCCAATAATATATCACAATAATATATAAATAATTAATTCATTAGATCCATGAAGATAGAAGGGTAATTGGTAAGTTTAAATGGAATCCCATAAAATTTCTAATGATCATACATTGTAAAGATGAGTAGTTTGGGTATATTATATTTCGTGAACCTCAATTGATGATATCTAGAACAATGTTAAATCTGGGAAAAATATTTAAATCCTCATAATTGATTAAAAAATTCATTTATATATGTGGAGAAAACATTTTCTTCATACTGATCCTTTTAAGTTCTCGATAGTCAATTAAAATATGCATAAAACCATATTTTACCCTAAGAAAAAAAAGTAGTACACCCCATGGTGACACAATAAGGTGTATTAATCTCCTATTAATCTTATATTACAGATTATTATTTAATTAATGAATCTAAATTGTGGCCATTCAATTCAAGTTCCTTAAAATAGGTATAACACTTTGGAGGAGTTTTATTAAAACACAACATCCGTATTCTTGGGAAAATTATTAAATTCATCAATAAATACATCAAAATATTCATGAATGAAAGGAACATATTAAATTTTGTGTTTCTAACTAAATATATGAGATATATATCCTTCATGAAGAAGAATTAAGACCCATTCAATTAAATGAATTTACATTGGATGTTAATACTCATCCCTTCACAGAAAAACAATCCATGCATGGTTCAAAATATAAAATGTTACATCCCTTCCATGGAAAAAGATGTCAAATATATTTTAGGAAATAAACTCTATTACCAAATTGATATTAAACTCAACTAGTGGGATAATCGGATGATTTTCATGAAGTATATTAACATAAACTTCTTTTTAATAAGAGTCATACACTAGGTTTGTGATCATCAAATCATTAGTTTACATCTTACTCAACTTCTAATCATTGAGGTGGTGATTTGATACCCTTAAAAATTTATTATTCATAAAATAGTGTGTATATATAAAATAAAATTTTTCATATTTAATTATATAGTGGATTTTATGTGTACATCTAACCATTTCATTCTTATGACCCACATTAGTAGTTGTGATTTCATGGGATCTACCTTTGTCTCTTAGCTTTAGAGGTTTTTAAAATTGATTCCCAATATTAATGCCAAAATTCAGGCAATGGTTGGTGTTGTGTACATGATCCTTGTAATTATATTATTGGAGAGTGACTGACATATTTAAATGAGTTGTCTCACCATTCCATCCCTGAACTGACCTCTTCACACCACATCAAAATTCATTTACATGATGGTCTTATTTTACACTCTTAAAAAATTTTCCAAACACCATAATTAAATTTATAGTATTCATGTTTCAACATTTCTAGCATGAAGGAATATTAGTTTTCTTCCAATAATGGGTTTTATATTTATAATTCCCTTGAAATTCCATATTTCAATTCTTATTTCTAAAAACTTGAGAACAATGAGAATCTAATATCCACATTTAAAACTATAAATAATGTCAAACAAATATATAATTACTATCAAATATTCCAATAGAAAATCTATTTTGGAGACTTTATCTCAAGACACTAAATTATCTATAAATTTTCCTTTCAGATTCTATGATAAAATGCAAATAATATCACCAAATTATTCTAAATTTCCTTCATAGGTACTGATAGATTGATCATCCATCTTCTATAGTTATAGGAATTTCCTATAAATTTTAATGAGAATGGTTATAGGAAAAAACTTATTAAAAATGTATTATTTAAATATTACATTGTTATAAAGTCAATTTTCCTCTATAGAATTGTATTGTTGATAAGAGTCCACTATTTTATGGGTTATCCTTCTAAATTATTTACTATATGCACAACATTTTCATTTAAAGAAAACTAGATAATAAAAATAATCTTTTTAGTAGATCTAATCAATTTCACATTAGTATGTGTATCAATAGAACCACTAAAAGAAAGCAGATGTTTCCTCATGAAGGAATCAATTGTATATTGTTCCCTCCATTTCTTTTTTAGAATATTTTCCAAATTAATAGATTTAGGAATTTTTATTAGCACAAACACAAGATTTTTCATTCTATATCTTATAACATTTGGTTGATTAAAAGAATAATAAATTTTGTGTTCATCACATTCATCATTAACATAATTTATCAAGGTTTAATCGATTTACCAAATCCATAACTCACAGTGCGAGAAAAAATATTCCTTGTGAGTAGTCATGTAATCACAATAAATCAATCATACGATGAATAAATAATGAAACCATATTTAAAATGTATGGAAAAATAGGTTTCACATAGGTCATCAACGGTCTGTATCTGTTCAAATCATTTACAATAGTACATAATAAATATGTGTATTAATCCAAGAATATACCTCATGTTTGTTTATCATTTTATGTAGTATTAGTCCCAATCCTCATACACTCATGATTATGACATTAATTCCCAATCCACCATCTTCAAATGTGTCCCCCATAGGTGAATTCACAACCACATCAACTTTAATATCTCGATACTGGGATGTATTTTCATAGAGATACACTTAATCTCTAATTTACCAAATCATATGGATATTATCCTATACCTAGATTTATGACTAGGGTCTAGAAAAATGATCAATAATTATATTAAATAAATATATCAAAACCCAAATTTTATAACAATTGAGGTAACCCAAACATTAAGATAATAAACATTATGTCAATTAAGATGAATATTCAATACACCTCATAACAATACGTACTCGAAAACCAAAATGGTTTAGTTTCACTGGATAATTGATACATATTGAAATTATATGATGAAATATCACCAATATATCTCATAAATCTCTTCTCACAAATTAAAATTCTTATGAATACCCTATATAAAACCATTCTTCATAACCTAGGGAAGGGAAACATAAGAAAGGATGATCATTGATTCTATGTAACAGTAAACATAAGAGATATCAATAAACAATAATAAATGGTCCCAAGGTAATTAAATGGTATGATGACATGATCATAACTTAATAATTTCACAACTAATAATTGAAAGATCATTAATCATGATTCATGAAATAAATATTTTTCATAAAAAAAATTAATAAGTCATAATAGCATGGAATAATAAATAATCAATCGTGAACTACGAGAATATGTCATTATTATAATACATTGGTTGGTGTCCTATACATAAGCATTGAATATCATTTTATTAGTCAAGTATTAGTGTTGAGAATATCATTTTGGATTAGGTTCACTCTATATACCATAATTTAATTGTTCATGGATCACTCCCAAGGTGATCATAGTGGATATAAACCATTATTGAATTGGGATTACTCACTATTCTGGTTTTTATTATCACATGATATATCATTTTTTACACAATGAAGTGATGGGATACATAATTTAGCGACCACCCATAACATAATGATAAACATTCATATGTGTGACAAAATATCAAAAATAATTCATTAATTCATCATATTATAACCCGTTGAATTTAAATAGGTTTAATTACAATATTTCATCATTTTATAACATGTAGAAAAGAAACAAGATTCATAAATATTTCATTACAACATAGTTAACCCTGTATAAAAAACTAGTTTAATAGAATGATCCAAAAAATATTTCATAATATTACATACATGGAATTAAATTGGTGGACTCAAATAATGATACTCTAAGTGAAGTATAACATTCCTTAAAATATATAGACATAGATATAAAATTCCTTCAAGTGAATTTAAAATTTTCATTAAAAATAAAAAAATTTACCTTTTCTTTTGCTATAATTAAAATCAAAAAATTAACAAAATATTTATAAAATTATATACATTATAAATATACATGTTATCATGTAAAGGGATCTTCAAATAATGAATACCCATGACAATTGTAAAATTCATTGGTGTGGTAAACATTAACAAATATTTCATTCAATATTTTTGTTAAAATCATTAATAACACTGTATAAATTTTAAAAATATATATTTAGAATAATTTAAAACAATTTTAAACATAGTTAAAAATAAAATAAAAAATCGTTTAAACATATAAAAAACACTATTGAAATTATTTTAAATAATATTAACATGGAATATAACGTTTGTAAACCAAAGATAAAATCATGTTAATTTGTCTTAGAAACATTTTCTCTACCATATTTAACATAAAAGTGAGAAAAAATAATATATTAAATAGAAACTATAGGGGTAACTAGAGGGTGATAAAATAAATGGTGTTCAATGGGTAATATCTATATAATATTCATCAATGTAAATTTAGCTTAATCAATCCAAAATAAAAATGTCATTATAACACAAAACCCTTACCTAAGGTCTCATATTTCATAGTAAAAATTCAAAACCGTAGTATGATAGATATATATTTATTAAAAATATATTATAGAAAAATATTAATACCAAAAAAAATCATTACTTTATAATTACAAATTATTATTTTATTAATCATTTCATCATTAAAATGACCATTCATATGAAAACTTGTCAATTTTCCATGCACGTATATGTTTCATGGTTCCAATACTTCCACATTATTCACTGTTTCATCCTATATAGAATTATAATAATTAAATATATGTCATATTTATTATTTATATACACTTTTGTACCCATTCACAGAAATCAGTGGTGATAAATGAATTACATCACTTCATGGAGGTGGTAGTCAACATGTCTTCACAAGAGGTATATTCGCTTTTCTCTGGACGAAAAGTATACATGGTAAATAATTATTAAAAATAATAAAATATTATTTATTTAATATATATAATGTAAGTACACATTAAATATATCTATAGTATTTTTAATGTAAAGAGGAAATAAAAAACGAATCACATCGCTTCGTGAAGGTGGTAGTCCACACGTACACGTGAGTTTCGTCGTAATATTCTAATGAATGAGAATAATATTAGGAAATTATGTAACATAATTATAATAATATGTAATTATATTTATTAAAATATATTAATTATATTAGAATTTATAAATCAAATTAATAGAATTTTTTATGAAACATACATTGAAAGAATCATGTTAGATGATTACTTCTACTTTGAGAGGCCTCCTTTGGATTACACTTTAAGACTTACATGAATTTTTTTTATAGTTTAAATTAATCTCTAGGACATGGTTAATAATTATATAATTGAATATGGGTTGGGATTTATAAACATGATTTTCTCAATAGGTGTGAACAAGAGAGGTAATGGGGTTTTATTTTCTTAGTGAGTTGAGATTCACATTACTAATTTTTAAATGTTTTAAAATAATAAAATTTCTTATAAATGGTAAATTGGCTCCCAAGAAAACAAAATTTACTAAGAATCTATGATAGGGTCAAAATAACCTCATTCATAAACATTTAAAAAAATCAGAGGCTTAATATTCCTTAACAACTGTTTAAACACCCGTTTTCATCCCAATTAATCCATAATCATGATGATATAAAATATTAACTTGATAAATTAATTATAATCCCCAATAAATGGGACATCTAAAGGAATTGGGATATTATAACTAAATATTTTTTATTCTATTATATAAAATTCAAAATATATCGACCAAAAGTTTACAGTTTATATATGTACACAAAATGAATGATATATATTTTATATAAAATACCCAATTTTTGAGTATTAATCATTCCACCTTGAAATAAATTAATAATTTTATTTGAATGATTATTTTTGGGTTATATATTATAAATTAATGGTTTTTATACTTTCAAATCACTATAATATAGAATGTATCCTTCGAACCATACTATTAAATTCAAATATCCAAAAATAGTTTTTAATTTGAGTAAATTATAACATATGTTCATAAAAGTCCATAAAGGGATCTAAAATTCAAGAAATTATTTTAAAATATATTATTTCACTCCATATAAAATTTCCCATAAAACAATATTCATCCAATTTGATAATTTAATGTTATTTAGATATATTAAAACTTTACCCTATAGTGTAAACCCTATTTTATATGCCTTACTTTTATTATGGTTGGAAAATTTTACCAAGGTTACAATTCGAAATGACCAAAAAGATGGATGAATTTATTATATTATATTAATTATTCTGATTAATAATATGGAATCCATTTTAAAATATTTATATTTTATAAGTGTGATAAATTATTTTTAGATTTTGTGTGCAATTCTCAAATTATATTTTGGATTTACAGGGAACAATAGAGTGAAGGGGAAATAAATTAGTATCCACAATCATAAAAGAAAAACCATGACCAAAAGTTGATCACACTATGGGATTATTAAAATATAGACCACGTTATACATAAATAATAAAAACATCACGAAAAAAATATTAAAAATAAGAATAGGACATAATTAGAAGGACAAAGGAAAGATGTCACAATAGATTTCCAATGATCAACCTTTGAAATCGATAGATCAAAGAAGGATAAAAGTGGTAGGAAGATCCTCTAATTATTCCTTGGGTTTTTTGAAAAAAAAACAATTTGGAATGATAGATGATTGAGTGGGTTTTTTCAAGAATCATATTTATAAACAAGATGCAACTATCCTTGTTAACATAATGAACAACCTATTAGTTATGTGAATTATTGTTTGGCCTAAAAATTCAAGACATGAATGTAATTTAACCCATTAATTTCTTTAAAAATAAGTCCCAGAGAAAACTGATTGAAATTCATGGGTCCCCAACAAATTAAATTCATTTCATGCATTTTATTTCACATCGTGAAATCATTTCACACTGAATTCATCACCTGAACACAAGCCATGAACTGTGAGCTACATAATCTCTAAAACAAAAACTCCTTCCTCATTATGATTCAAGACATTAATGTAATTAATTTAATGAATTTTCCAACCTCTTTAAGATTCTCCTCGAGCCTCTTCTAAACAAATCAAACTCCACAGCTGGAAATTTAAATGGACGAGAATGCACGAACCATTACAATCACTCATAGATTCAATGCATAGTTTGGTAAAAAAATGATACAACATGGAAGTTGAAATTTTCTACAAATAATACCCCTATATTAATTCCCTTATTTAATCTCCATGTTTTGACAAACCAGGAGCTATTCATTCCAAATGGAACTCTTAAGAATAGTCATATGTCACAAAATTTCTCCTGGGACTCACACTATTAGAACCATAAAAATTTTATACCAATTCTCAATAATCTTTGAACGTTGAAAAGGAATAAGAAAGTAGATGTTTCATGAATGAATTTTTGGGTTATTCAATTGTTTCCCATACCATGCATGATAGATGTATGAAATAAAAAAAATTAAATACAAAAAAATTTCAAAAAATATCCTTGAAAACTTAAATTATCAAAAAATAAGAAAATATAAGATAAAGTAAAAAAGATATAATGACATGTGAATTTAACAATTATCCCCCCCATGAATCTTTTTAACCCCATTTTTTGAATTATAAGAGTATCAAAAAATGAAAAATAAAAACAAAACCACCTAAACATGTTATAGGATTTGAGGGAAAACTTGAAAGGGTTACCTGGCCAGGAAAACAACTCTTTCTCAATTCCTAAAAGAATTGGAATAAAAACCATAAAAAATCATTACTAACTCAAATAAAAACAAAAAAATTATAAAAAAACTCTAAGATATCATAAAATCAAGACCTTATAATGGTATCCCTACTATTGGGAACATTTATAAAATTATATAAACAAAAGAAAACCACAATAGTGATCGTCATCCATGAAAATATATTTTCAAAAATAATATGTAATGTAAAACACCAGAATACAACAATTATGATCACATATGATAAAAACATCTCTAATATATAATAAGATCCCAACTCAAAGAATTTTCAAAATAAATCTATGAAAAGATCACCCAAATCTCAATGGAAATAATAATAATCAAAACCTAATTAAAAACCCAACTTCTATCACTCCCCATATAATAAAAATAGAAACTGATACCTTAACTAGAATTAATCCATATCAAGAAACAATAGGGGTTTTGTGTTTGGGATGTAAATACGAATGGAAGGAATGATACAAGACCTCATACCGATGATTTTATCCCATCATGAAGCCAACAAGATAAAAATAGTAACTACCAATTGAATAATCCCAACTGATGACATGCCCACCCTAGTCACCAAAAAAATCCACCATAGAAACTCCTATTTACAATTCAATAAACATCCAAATGAGTTAAGAATCATGGAAAACCTCCAAAGACCAAAAACAAACATAAAGGAATATGAACAACCACAATCAGCAACTCACATAAGTGGAACCATAAAAAACAGAAGGGAAGAAGCATCGAACCTAATGTATCATAAATTATAAAACATAAAAGAACATGGAACACATCTAGATATAAATTTAGAAGAAAACCACAAACATTTATAAGAATGACAAACACAAATTCCATGAGAGGAAACCAATTTTAAAATACTTTAGAATTTATAACTTATTAGATTATTAATGATGATCAAACCACATCAAAACCAAAAATTAACTTGACTACAATGAAAGAAATGATAGTGACTCAAGTGGACCTATTCAATAAATGATTCTAGCTCTGAAACTCCCTAATTTATATAGGAAATTGTGATAATAAAAATAGACACAAATACTATATAAGAATATTCACCTAAATGATCCCACTCATAATAAAATATCTACAATATCTAAAGGCCTTAATGGAAGGAATAATCCAGAAACCTGAAACATGGTCATAATCTATTCAAATTTCCCAACTAAACAAAATGGGTCTCAATTCACCCTTAAGGGACCAATTTAAATACAAAATCCACTGGGTAGAAACCCATGAAACAACTATTTAAATTTTTTTACCCTTTTAAAATAACTTCCATCTCTATATTGGTGGAATTATATATCAATCATAATAAATGAACACTAAAATTATAATTAAAATAATATTGAAATCCATTATATTCAATTTATAAGAAAAGGGAAACAAAATATAAAAGTTGTAGGGGAATATAACTACCCATGTTTTTATAGATAAATTTTTCCAATTATGTGCCAACCACGTGAAATTTTATTGTGATCGACACAGAAATATCCACATAGGATTCATATGGTTTTCTAGATTCTACATACTAACCATAAATGAGATACTTCAGACTTACTCTCAAAGATCCAATTCCATAAACAAGTAAATTATATATTAAATTTGATACCAATTGTTAAATACTAGATGTTACCATCCTTAATTATAAAATTTGTTCTGATTATTTAAACAATTACATATAAAGGATATTTTTAGGATTATTTATTTATAGAATTAATAGAATTAATAAAATTTTAAATCCAATTTTCTTTTAATCAAGATGAATTCTGTTTCCCTTATATAATAAATTAATTAATTTAAAATAATTCTTCCGTATATCCAAGTAATTATTCCACACAAGGTTCCCCTGTTAAACGTTTCCATTCCCTATGTTTATTTATATGAATGGGAAATGGAAACATAATAAGGGGTTATCTCAAATCCCTAGGAAGGAAAAAAATTATTGATGAAATTTTTGTGTAAAAAATATAAAAATTTTATTTCAAGAATAGTTAAATAAAATGAATTCATAATCACCATAAAACTGGGATCATTATATATCAATGATAATAATATAAATATTAGATGTCCTTAATATGGATCTTATGCTAATGAAATACATAATTTCATGCCTCCAAATCATTCATTCATTCTGTCATTATTTTACACATTAATTTTCATCTAGACCAGAGTTATTATAATGATATAAATTGGGTATCCATACACCAAATACAAAAACCTTTTTTTATTATGAGACATGCCGAGGCATCTAGGGGATATATGATTTTGGGTTCCACACAACACCTGATTATTACTACGGCATTCACTATAAGAGTTACAAAAACATTTTATACCATTCTATCGTGATACTAGTACTAAATAAATCATGAATAATCATTTAAAGAGGTATATTAATGTCAAACACATAATAAAAATCTGTTAGGAGTAAATAATCTTTGTAAATGTCAAAAAAATTCCAAATATCAATACAATATATTAAATGACCATATACCGTAATATAAGAAAGTTGTATGGTCAAAAATTATATACTAAACTAGCTAATAATAATCCATATTGGAATAATATTTTACAATATTCAAGATTTTTTCCCCATTTAAATAAATGGGATAATATATTCATAACTAATATTGAGATATAATTTTGATGGTCAAACAATACGTGATCAAATTTACAATAATTTCATTTATTGGAATAATAATATATTTTATTCCAATAATTATTCCAATGTTTATTAAAGGACAACATGATGATAAAGCATGCTCAAAAAGAAGGGGGATTTTCAAAAAATGCATTGTGAACTTTCCAATAATTTTCTGTATGTGAATTACAATATAAAGAGAAATATTAATTTCACCCATTTTAATAAAAGGTATAAAATGATCATAACCCGTCATGAGAAATATGGTGGATGGTAAAACAATAAATGGTCATCTTGACAATAATTTTCTATATTTAAATAATAACATATAAAACACCAATAATTTCCCCAAGTTAGTGGAATAAAATTATTTTTAGGTGAACATAATCAAATATGAATTTTATAAAATTAGATTTTAATTTAATATTGATAAATGAGTATTGTAGATGTTAATTATAAAATACATATATACACACTTACTTTGAAATAAACATTATGTATTCAATAGTTTTCTTTAGATGAAACCCCAAGTCTAAATGAGAAGCGATATAGTAAAATATTTTATATTATCCATTAATGGTATTAATAATTATAATAATAACATTATATATATAGTTTAAATAATTAATTTTTATTTTCTAAATCCTAATAAATAAGTAGTCATATTTCAAGAAATATATTTATGATTAAAATATATATTATCATTAATTATTATTTTTTATTTCAATTTCCATGTGGAAATTATAAATAATTTCTACCATTTTTTTATATTTTATTTGAATAATTTGATATAATGGTTTAAATTATCATGTCACTATTAGATTAGTACCATATTTTGAAAGTTCTTTAAAAAATATTTATTTTTAGGCGAATAGTAAAAAATACCATTTTTACAAATAAAAATGACAGTATGATATCATTAGTATATTAATATGAATTCGAAAATCATGAAATTATATTATAATAGAACTTTTTTTATATATGTGGATTTATATTTTTCAAAATATTATTTTTAATTCATAAACTCATGTTATGATTTTTAGTAATTATGTAATAATTTTGAGAAAAATATTTTAATACAATATTTGTTTAGTATTACAAAAAATATAATCACTTTTCAAACATTAATTAAAATGAATATATTTCAATTTTGGAGTAATTAGTTCCTTATTATATAACCATAAACATTTTATTGTTGGTCTTAATGGATAAATTGTCTTTGGAGAAAATAGTTACCATTGTGAAAACCAAAATAAAAAAACTAAGTAAAATTATAGGTAAAGGGCCTAAGATGTATAAAACATATTTATAATTGAATGGTGATTGTTTTGATAAAACTATTAATATCCACACTCCATTATTTTATAAATTATATTGTCATTTTCCTTGATAGTGACTTTCCAATATTTAATATTTATTGGAATTTATAAAAATGTCACTCATTTTCAATTGTAAAAGGGGCACTCCTCTTCTCAAATTACCTCACACAAAAACCACTTAATTTAGGAAAAAATATAGTAAATCAAATCGTAAATACCACTATATATACTAATAATGTTTCAATATTCATAAAATACACTTTATGATACGATTAACCCCCTTCAAAAACAAGATAATCCATGAAGCCTGGTTAATGTTCTCTACCACTAATTACTTATTTTTCCATTTCATTATGCACTTTTTTCATCCTTAGATTTCAATTAACCCTATTAAAATGAACACATTGGTGTTATTATTAAATTTTTATATTATTATCATTATGGTAAAATCATTAACCACCCTTTCATTTTCCTTGAAGAGAAAAAACATGAATTGTGTGTTGTGCAGACTCCATACTCCAAGAATAAATGATTCAATTTCCTTCAATTAAAATAATTATGGAATGTATTGATTGGTTTATTTTTTGTATGTTATATTGTTGATATATTAATTTTTTTCATTTGAATTAATAATTACCTCTCTTTTATTCTATCTATCAAAAAATGGAAACATTACTCATACCGACATATAGACTACCATCTCCAAGTAGTGTTGTGATTCATTTTTCATTAACGTTTTATAAAAGGGATAATAAATTTTAGTAGGAACAAAATATATTCATTTTTAACCTTAATAAACTTTATATAGATAATATTACCCTGATCATAGTGTAAGTACCATAACTAACTACTCAAAATATAATGAAAAAAGGAGCAGTTAACACCCAAAATAATGATGATAATGAAATATTTCTATTGAATGGGTGACAAGATGCTATAAGTAATAAATTTACAATATTATAGGTATTATATGTTTTTCTAAGAACAAAAAATTTAAATTTATTATACACATGTTACATTTCTTACGAGTAAAGACTTACCTTATATTAGGGTTTCTATGTTAAAACTATATTTTTATATGGATTTTTTATTCTTAAATTTATGGTGATAAAAATATATGTTATATCTTAACAAAGTATTATTTCTACTATTATACACTTTTTAATTTATAGGATTACATTCTTTACAAAAAATTTCTACACATTATGTACTTAGTATATAGAAAGTATATTTTTTGGAAAACTGACATTATTTCTATCTTTAGAAATAAAACAATTTTCTCCCATATCCATGTTTTCCTAAATATTTTTTCAATTATAAAAATATTAAGTAAATTATTTTTAAACCATTGATTTCATTCTTTTTATTTTTTCTAAATAAATACTCTCACCATTTTTTGAAGGTTCTTTTGACTTACTATTGAAAATGTATATAGAATTTTTGGTTAAACATACATTAAATAAACAGGTTTTTTCACCTTCATTATATCTATTTACATTAAATCTTTATTTTAATTATATTTTTAATATTTTAAACATAATATTTTCTTCAATATTTTGTAAATTTTATAATTTTAAATTAGTGTTTTTAAAATCAAAAAGGGGTTTTGAACAAGAAATATTATAATTATCTTTTAAAGGTTTATTAAAAAATAACAAAATGTTTTTTTTATTTCTACAATTTACTATGTTTTTAATAAAGTTTTTTAAATATTTATTCTTTCAATATATGGTTTATTATTATCATGAATAAATTATTTATAATAATTCTTTTCATTTCTAAAGGCTAAGATTTTTTTTAATGATTAATGTTTTCATGGACTTTTTGATGTCATATTAGTGGATTTGGATTATGTGGGTTGTGGAACCATTATTTACAAAGGATGTGTGGCTATGTTATAAAAAAGGATGACTGGTAACATTTTAAACCAAGTATGTGTGGGTCCATTATATCCCTCAAATTCCTTGTGTAATGATGATGGACTTGAGAAACTTCTAATAGATAAGAGAGTTAACAAAATCCTATGAGAAAATAGAGTTATATAGGTGGAAGTTATAACTAATTGAATGTTATACATTATTGGAAAGTCATTTACTTTAAGAGACATTATCAAGAATGATATTTTTAGGAGTTAACCTTTAATAAAGATTTAATTTTATATTCTTATGTGAACAGAAAAAACATATTTCACATGATTATGTATTGTTCCCTTAGATTATAATTAAATATTTATGATTCCAAACACTTATTTGTTATCTAATTTGGTTGATAAAAATTATTTAAGGTTTCAGGATTATCATCTATAAATTTATGTTTACGATTAAAAAATATTAAGATCGTTTTTTAATGACATTATACCAATGATATGATAAGATATGATCATTGAATGATATATAACTTATTTACCATTATTGATCATTTGAGATCAACCTTTCTTATATTACATTTTACCTTTAATATAATGAATGATTTTATGTATTTTTTATCAATGAATGGTACTAGTAATGAATAAATTAGTATGATATGGTGTAGATTTTTTTGTGTACCTGTTGTGTAACTATTAATATTTCAAAAATCACAAAACCATTGTTTTTCTGGAATAGAACAGATTGTTATATAAGGAATATTACACAAATAATATGAACTATGTATGTTTGATAATCATTGGTTTTTAAATGAATATTGATAATTCAATACATGAGTAAAATTTTCTTAATAAATCCCTATGAATAATTTTTATGGGTTTTAAAGAACGTTTCCCTTTTTTAAATATGTAATCTTAAAAGGATATTCACATATATGAAAAATTACTTTTCAAAATAATGCCGCAATAATACCACTAAAGAATGGATTATGAATTTTTTTGATTGGTATCATGAGTTCATTCCATATATATATATATATATGAGTATGGATACATTAATAAGAACTATATTAGTCTAAATCATTTATAAAATGAAAACGGAAAAGAAATTCATAACATTAAAGAGCTTCTAGAAAAAAAAATTAACACTAAAATAAAAGAGGAAGTTATGAGTAAATTACAAGGGTAAATTGTAAAAATATGATGCAAAAAGTAAATGAAAAAATTTTAATTTTAAAAAATTTCAGAATAATGGAGCATTGAGAATTAAATAATTTTTATTGGAAATACAGACTAAAAAAAGATTATGAAATGGTTATTTTTTTTAAATTATCTTTGTTAAAAACCCAAATAATAAAAAGGGTAATAAAACCATATTTTATAAAAAAATTATTTTCAAAAGGTTGATTATAAAATTCCATATAATTAATTATTCACTTTGGTGAACACTATAATGTGAGAAAAATGTCTGAGATAAAACATTATACCTCAAAAAAGGATATTTTAGTTACCAATATCTCTTAAAAGGAACATATATCATGAATTGAGAAATAAATATCAAAGGTTTAATGTGGTAAAATTTTATATACCTATGGAAAGTTAGAGAATTACATATATTATTATCAAATGGAAAACTACACCCAAATTATATAAAACAACGTAAAATAATGATCATAACTCGATGAAAAAATGAGTTACTAAAAAAGCATACTACTATGTAAAAAATAGAATAAATAGAAACATGAATATGGTAACACAATTTGGATAAAAATCCCAAAATATAAGAGTATTATTATACTGTATATCCATGGATAGTTGATACATCATTCAAAGGAAACATGGTGCACCAAAGGTATTATGTCTCAATGAACCAGAACAGAGACTAAGAAAACCCTTGAAACATGAGTAACACATTAATGAAAACCCATTGAAATAGAAAGGATATAATTTATATTAAAATACCATAATTAAGTATAATGATTGATATGATAACTAAAATATCTAGTATATACACCATAAAATATTAAATTAGGTGTATGATACAAAATATTTTTCAAAGAGAGGTATTTCGGATGAAAACCCTTTGTAATTTTTCTAAATTCCATGAACATGTGTTAAACACCTAAATAAAACACGTATATATTAATAATATAACTAAAAAACATACCCATACATATTTTAATTCACAATCCTTATAAATATTCATTATATACATGAATTATAATGATTTTCCAAATTGGGTATTTAAAATATCGATCGTTTTACTAGTTTCATAATAGAGGTATACATATTCATTGTTGTTAAACATTCATCATTAATATATTATTATAAAATATATCAAGGATTATTAATAATTATTTAATATGATTAAAAATACATTCCCAAGTGTCTTTGATGATGAAATCGATAATAATCTTCTTTTAGTGATTTTGGATGATTGAAGTGTGTTTTTTTAATTAATGAAATAAATATTTATATAAAATATCGAGTGAAAAAATAATTTCATTGTTTAAAAATCCATATCATATTATATTACTTATTTATTGGATCAAAATTATATTGATTGTAGTATCAAAATAATGATGTATACGCTCAATACACAAGAGAGGGGTGAATTGTATACTTTAGAAAATTCCTCCAGAACTTTTAAAGATGGTAATGTTTAACAAAGTTAAACAAGGTAAATTCACAAGTCCTCTTAGTTCTACAATGTTTTTTGATTACAGATATATGGTTCTAAAAATGAAACTTAAGATAAGTTTACAAAGATAAATATTCTACCATAAAGTGTGAAGAATATTACTAGTCAGAGTAAAAGTATAAGAAAGTATAAGATAGTTATACTTTCCTCAACAACCAAAATGCAGCGGAAAACATGAAACAAAACAAGTAACAAGTAGTAAATATTTAATTCCAAAGAGAAGGGTATCCAACATCCTTGGATAAAGGTTCCATGATTTATACTTTCAAGAAAGTCTATCTTACCCACTCCAGGGTAAGCCCTCAATAAGAATATCAGAATCTTTCCTGCTATCCCCGCAAGCCCTCAAACTTATAGGTAGTCGAAACCTCTGTCTTCTTATCCCTGGAAGCCCTTGAATATAATAAGAAACATTTAGAGTTGCAAAAAAAATTCTAAAAAAGGTTTTTAGTATGCTCTAAGCATAAAAATCTCTCTATAGAAATAACTTCATAGCATGTAATCTCTAGAGTCATAGAACTATTCATAAAAGTTTTGAGCACTTTCAAATGAGATCTTATTTATAGGAATATCTTCAACGGTCGGCTCCCTCCTTAAAAAGTCATATTTTCATTAAATTTTTGAGGGACATGTACACGTGTCACTCAAACAGCAGTTGGTTAGAAACAAAAAGCACATCATCATTTTATAAATATAACAAGAGTAGGCAAAAATATTGTTGCTTAACCAAATTCATTTTTTGGAGTGTAAGGAAATATAAAAGTTTGGATTCTAACCAAAAAACCATTCTGTGTCTAGAATACATGAATATTAAAATTCTATATTCAAAAGAATTATGAACCAGAATTATATAGAATTCTGGAGTCTGAATTTCAAGGAAATTCAGAGACTAAATTCATAAGAATTCAGAGTCTGAACTCAGAAAGTTCAGAGTCTGAATTTAGTGAATTTGGAGTCTGAACTCAGAAAGTTCGGAGTCTCAATTCAGAGAATTCGAGTTCTGAATTCAGATATTAAAAATATAATACTCTATATCTATGTATTTATGAGATTCCAAGGTTTTAGTTACAAAATAGAATTTTATACTTAGAAGTAAAATGAGTTAAATTATAATATGAACAATGAAAATATGGTAAGGATAAATTTCCTTGGGGAAGAAAAATTTTCTTATGAATGTAAAACATAATAAAAAATATATTTTCCATAATATAGAGTGTTTGTGATTTTCAAAACAAGAAGGAATGTAAAATCTATAAGGAAACCTTGTTTACTCAACATAATTATGTTCCCATAATCATCTATGATACAAATCCATTGTATAGTTTAATTATGTGGAAAAACTGACCCAAACATGAACATAATTTGACTTAATGAATGGTTATAGGGTGGTTTTGTTACAATTTTTTTATAACATAAGAATAATTAAATATTTTAGTTTTTATTTGTGAGATAATTCAGAGTTTTGAGGAATTATAATGTTAATTAATGGTTATAAAAACATTACACAATTATAATAAAATTATATCCTCATAGTACAAAAATTTTATATGTTAAGATTAACAATGATAATTTGATGACCAAATAACTATTAGGATCTATAATTTACCATAAAACCTTATTATATAATTAAAATAATATTTATACTTTAATTACATCCTTAAATATTACCTTATAAGGAAGTGAAGGTAAGAAAAACAAGTTGTGTCGGGGAGGATGTATTCTGCACGACACATGAATGCTGATTTTGTTTTTTTAATGGATGTTGTATATGTATAAAAGAGATAATCAAATTAGTATAGAAAAATTTTATTATATATATTATATGTATATAATTTTTTTATTTCTTCTATGTTAACTTTTAAAAATTATAATTATTAATAAAAACTAAGTTGTTGACAATACTCCCATCGGGGAGATGGATTTTCCTTGGGAGTATCCTTTGGAATGAGGTCTTTATGCTGAAGAATGGTGACCAAACGTTTTTATAAATGGGTGAGGGTCATATGAAAATAAAATTGGTAGGTTTTATATAGGAATAATAATTATAGGTGATTCTTAAACTAGTTAAGATGTTGTCATTCTATTAGTGTGGGGAATGGTAGTTTGGGGAGGAAACCTTATATTTTCAATAATTTGAGGATAATAATCAAGTCAAAAAGAAATCTTTTTGGAAAAGTATGTGATTAAAATGTATGTGGGTTTAATATCCCCTCAAAACCTCCATTTTTATAAAACTTTTAGTGTTTTGAGGCATTTTATATTAACTTTTTATATTTCCCCCCAATTTCATTTTACCCTGTTAATTTATTTTTATCCCTATTAATAAATTTTAATAAAAAAAATTAAAGGTAGATCCTATTAGTTAATCATATATATATATATATATAATTTCAAATTTAAATATAATATTATCATGTAAACATTTTAATGGTTTCACGGTTGATTTTAAAATAATCACACAAATCACGTAACAATAGTTTCAAGAAATATATTATTTTTAATATTTTAAATTATATTTAAGATAAGTTTATCTTCGATTAAAAATATAATTAAAAAATTTTGTTTATAATGAATTAAATAAAAATTTTGATTCCCTAAAAGAAATATAAAACTAATTATCCCTTAAAAATGCTTAATCAAATAAAATAATGAAAAGAGTTTACTTATTGATATAACATTTTTATTTATTCCAAAAACATTATAAATAAGATTTATAAGTTAAATAATATTTTAAAAATCATATTGATGTTCCATAAATTCATATTTTAAAACATATATGATTTTATAAAATTATATTTCATTCTTATATAAATTTAATGTTATTCAAATTACATGCTTTTTGAAAATTGTATTTTTTGACTAAAACACAACCATTTTAGAAAATGCTCAAAAATACATACCATGTCATTATTGATATGAAGAAATAACAAGTGATGTTCATTTCAATTAATTTAAAACTCAAAAATCTATAAATTCTATTTTATAATATGATTATAAAATACAATAAAAAAATTTCATTGAAAAATATAATTTTCAAATGTTAACAATTTTTATTCTTATTTAATATCATTTCATGAAACAAAAAATGTTAAATAGCTATTAATATCAATAATAATGTATCATTAATCATATTTTTTGGAAATATAACTTTTTATTTAATAAATTACATTTTTTTTTGAAAAATACATTTTTGAAGATAAAATTAAATTTTATTAATCTTAGTTAAACTAATTGAGTTTAATTAATATTAAAAAAGTTTTTAATATAGTTATACATATATTTTGTGATGAAGTTCAAAATATTAATGCCTGAAAATTTAATGGGTTGCTTTTAATGGGTATACAAAAAAATTTAATTTTTTTCTAAATATATCATGATTTCATTAATGTATGGTGTTGCATATAGATCATGCTCTAAACCATATTAAAATATTTAATGGAAATCATATATTAAGATATTTTTGAGTTACATTCAACAAACTATAATAAACTATGTCCTCACACTTTTAATTATTACTTACGAATAAAATTATTCAGGGGTATATAAATGGTATATAAAAATAATGATATGTTTTGAATGAGGTTTCTTTTGCAATATCCTAGTTTTGACTAAGAAACACATTTTTTCAACCATCCTATTTTCTAAATTTCTAGTTTCACTATTTCCAACGTTTACTCACACAAAACAACATCAGGTTAATTTAGGATTTTTTTCATAGGTGTTTCATTCCAAATTTTTGATATAAAGGGGATTGAATCGTAATTGCATCATCATAATATTCAAATGAATTTTTATGAGCTTTCATCCTTCTAATGTTTGGTATTTCGGGGGTTTGAAATATGTTTACAATTATAATTATAATTCTTGATATCTGGTTTTCCATTCTCACGATATTTATCACCAAAAATCTTATCTCTTTAGGATGTTTACTAGGATTGTTTCCTTATTTTCCATGAAATTTATTATCAACATGGTTCTTTTGGGTTCCATCCTTTTGTAAATCTGAAAGAGTTGACCAAAGGGGAGAAACATTATCATTTTTGGGGGAATTTTATTAATCAATAACATAAAGTGTATACAATATTAAAACCTCGTACCCTTATCATCTTGTTATACTATAATTATTTTTTCCAAACTACATCAATCATAGTTTAAACAACATAATTCTTGGTTTGACCATGGTAACTTGGATCTGGTTGATCTTAGATATCCAAACCTAATCCTAAAAAGGCCGATCACTAATTACCATCAACATTTTTCAAATATACTAAACCAAAAAAAATTAAATAAAACATCTGAAAATAAAACTTATTCTTTGTAAAATAATATTTCTCATTCCTAAAATCGTATACCCATGTTTGGATGTACCATAATTTTTTACACTCATTAATAATAATTTACCAAAATAAAGAAAGTATAACTTAATAAACCACAATGAAGTTATACATTCTTACAAAAAATCACTCTACTTTTGACCCTCAAATTGTATTAACCACTATTTCATGAATTAAAAAACATTTCATCAAATATAATTATCTAAAAAATTAGATAAACATCACAAAAAATATGATGGATTGCTTTTTTTAAATCAATAATCAATTCCAAGGTTTTAAACTCTACCTAACTCAGTTTTATAAAAATCAATCATCACATTATTTTTTCAACATAAAGCATATTTTTATCCTATGATATATCGATAATCCAATTATGTGGTCTTCTATAATTTTAGTAAATATTATAAAAATTTCGTAGTATCACTTTTCAATGTTATTTATACCTTTTAAATAATGTTTTTTACATTAATAGTAAAACTTCTGTAGTAAAATCCTTATTTTTCGCATAATCTTAAATAAAATTAATAATATACCAAAATGTCCTGAAAAATATCACATAACTAATTAAAATAACAATAAGTATTATGTATTAATTTTTATTATGATATATAGCTCACTACCATAGGTAAGATTAGGAAACTCTCATTTTCCATTATAATTGTCATGTATTAAAATTCATGACCATAAATGGATTCATGCATATTTGGTTATTAGACATAGTGGGTTTTAGCTACACAAATTTATCATCTATATCATCGTGATACTATTTCAAAAAAATAGCAAATCAAAAATTATTTTGATAATATCTAAAATATGAATATGAAACATTAATCCAAATATTTATTCCCTTCTGAAATTGTTTTTTTTTTAATATGATACTCTTATACAAAAATATGATACTCCAAGATCAACATATGAATCTATTTGTTCAATCCGTGGTTATATATTTTTATTTCTTTATTAGGTTGCCTAATCAAAATTTTTTAACATCATTCATAAATCCACAATAATTTTATTTAAATAGAAACTGATTGACTAAATAATATATCATCTGATTTTCTATCCAAATTCATTGTCTTAGGTCTACCCATTGTGTATCATAGTAATGATTGATTCTTTCTATAACCTAGTCATTTTTAGGGTGATTATGCCTGGGTGAATTTTTTCTACAACCACATTCAGATACCAGTGTGTATACATGGATGTATTTCATTGGAAAACCACATTCTTTGGAAATTAATAAAATACTTGGATTTCATCTTATTGATAGACATATTCTAATGATTTTCACTTATTTTCTCTTATACTAATCCCTAAATAAAAATAGAATTATTACCATAAAATTAAATCATATAATATCTCAATGGATTATCTATACCTTTTATGTTATAATTAAACATAAAAATTATTCCCTTAAATTACCCTTAGATAACATCAAATATAATAATGTTATCTAAATATTTTATTTAATACTAACTTTGACTTCATAGACCCACACTACTAAATATGGTGGTCAATAATAAATATTTTACACACATTCTTTTATATTAGAAGTGTACTCCTATATATAATCATCATTAATTAAAAAATCAATATTGATTATGGAACTTATTACCTTTGAAGAATATTCATTGGTTTAGATCTTTATGTAATTAAACACCTCATAAACTGATAAATCCAATATTCCTTGTAACAAAGAGATATTTTTTTACTATATAAGAAATATAATAATCTATAATGAGTATTAAACATCTTCTATAGATTCTTATACATGTGGTACACTTATAAACAAGTAACATGTACTACTTATCATTAAATCTTTGGAAAATGTAATCATATGAATGGAAGATCTCATATGATCAATTAGGAAATATATAAATAAAGAAATCATGTTATGAACATGAAATAAATATTATGGGTGGAATAATTAAAAAAAATAGATCTGCATCCGATAGAATACTATTTGTGTGATATATCCATGATAACAAATACAAACATGGATTTCAATAACATCGATCACATACTGATGGAATGCATAATAGTGGTCATCAAAAAACAACTTCCCTGGCCTTATTCAATGACACATTACTTTTCTTAGAGACTATAGTCAAGACATATTATTGTATTAGGAATTCATACTAAAAATACATAAACTTGTATCATCTTGTGAGAAATATCGATGCATGTAGGGGATATATAATTCAAAGGTCAACCCCTCATTGGATTATGACTGATGTATTCACTACTAGATTCATCAATAACATTCATAACATTTCCCTAGGGAATCAGAACAAATGGATTCGATTGATGGAGAATAAGAGAATGAATATCTTTCTCATATCTAAGCACTTCAAAAACAATGGATTCGTTCGATCTAGAATGAGAGATGGCATACGCCCAGTCAAAGGGAGATGAGGCTCGTGGACCTTCTATTCCCCAAAAATAAATCTCTTTTGTAGATGTTATTGTGGCACCCTATGCATCTGTCTATGGAAAATATCCCGTTCTCATACGTCTAGGGGATGGATCAATTATGGCGGCGGTAGATCTGGAGGTGCATAAAAAACGACTGGATCATTGTAAATTATCTGTTTCAGGTCAAACCTCTTATGAGAGTGGTATGAAATCCTGCACTAACTCAGATCTGAAAAGTTGGATTTTGAAATTCTGGAGTTCAGAAATTAGAGACTTTTCCCAATTTGAAAAGGGAGCTTTCAGGTTATTTTAAAAAGAATGGTTGATCTAGATACTATCTGAATAATTGACAGAAATAACCTTAACCCCAGTTTCTTCCAAATATCATAATGGGACCCCAACTTCAACCCTTTCAAGAAACAAATTTCCATGTCATAGGTGTGGACAAGAATCCATGGTCTTCCCTGGGTATACTGGCATCCCATGATTTTAAGTGACATTGCCTCTGGGCTGGGCACACCTTTGAAAGTTGAATAGCGATCCAATAATGGTGATCTATGTTTGTATGCACGAGTCCATATTGTGAATAACATGGACTTATAACCTCATTATCAAATTTTTCTTTCTACGGATGATCATCAACTAGAGGTTTCGTATGATTTTGGAAATCATCCCGAATTCTGTGATCACTATAAAATGGTTGGGAATATGACTAAAAATTGACACGTTTCACAAAAACTGGTAAACCATCACCCTCTGCCTTGGCTTGAAGAGTGGTATCCCATGGAAAAGAAGGTGATAAAACATGAAAGGGGAGGTATCATGAATCTGCTATGAGCAAGGGGGTCCATCAAGAAATACCTCATCATGGGCTAATTTAGCTGAGGAAGAAGATCAGAATCGTAAACATCTAGGGAGCAAGGAGGGTATGAGTGATGAATTTCTAGAGTTGTAGGGGGATTAATCTCCCGAATTCATCTCTATTTCTCATTACATTCAGGTTGAAATATGTAACGACCCGAAATTTTGAATAAATATTTTTTCCTAATTTCATGTGCTATTTTATTTTTTATACTCAACAAAAATGTTTTATTTGATAACATGAGTATAATTAAAATGAGACAGTTGGGTTTAGACGGTTATATGACCATTGGTCAATATGACCGCTGAAAACTAAACATTTTGATTATTGCCTCTAAATACAAGTAATTTTGGTTAATATTTATAGAAAGAAGATTCGATGGCCTCACCCAGTAGTCTTGGACCGATCGAAGCTCATCTAACAGAACTTGGGAAGGAGGTAGCACCACTGGGCTTTGCTCTGGACCAAACCCAAGCTGAACTTCATCGTGCGAAGCTAGAACGGAATCGCCTTTGTGAGAAGTTCAAACTAATAGAAATTACTACTCGTGCGATGTTAGCCAAGCCTCCCTCATATTCTCTCACCTTAGCACACCTTACACTTAGGTCATATGCTGGTGTGATAAGGGGCTATGTAAGGAGATCGTAACTGCCTTGTGTAATCCTTTGTTTTAAATAAAAATTGGGATTTCTTCTTATGATGATGTTTATGAATTTTCAAATGACTAGATAAATATATTATGCATATTTTTGATGAATTTTAGAAAAAGTATATTTTAAAAATGGTTGTGTAAACCTTAAATAATTAAAAATGTGTAATGATTTTTGAAAAATGGTCGTCTAAAATTATGTTTAGTACGAAATTTAGAGTCTAATAAGATCAACTTAATTTTTGATGAATAGTAAATTATGAATAGTGATTTTATGATTAGGATTAGTAATGTGTCCAAATGTATTAGTAATCTCACTTAAAGAAAGTATTAATATAATTTAGGCACCTTGATTAAGTAATGTGATTCAATAAAATGGTTAAATAACGGTTTCATAAATTATTATTCAAGTATTAGTTTTTTCGGGTTAATAGTGTTTTTTAATTAAAAATTTAATTAAAAATATTCAGAAAATTATTTTTACAAAACGGATTTCATTTTTTAACTCAGAGCATCAATATTATGCTATGGTAATTTTTGGGGTTTTTTCTGAAAAAAATGAATTTTCGGTGAATAGTGTTTTTATTTAAAAATTAAATTAAAAATATTTAGAAAATTATTTTTATAAAATGTAGTTCATATTTTTAATCAGAGCGTTGATATTTGGTTAAGATGAAATTTTGGGATTATTCTAAGAAAGTTGAATTTTCGAGGAATATTGAAAATACAGTTTTTAAGTTACGGGTGTTTAATGACATCATTAAATGATGTATTAAGTTTGTAATCAATATGTTCGAATTATTAATAGTGAGATAAGGTATGAGGTGTCCCAAGTGGCCAATACCATGGGCAAGCCCATGGTTTTTCCAAAACCACTAATGAGGTGACCCTTTGCCATTAATGCCTTGTCCCTTCACTTTCTCTATAAATACCAAGCCATCCTCTCATCCATTCGACTCCCCACTCTCCCCCAACGAAGTTCTGGTCTCATTACCTCCCACGGGGTCCTCCCATGGTGCCCCCAAGCCCTCAAGTTCCAAACCTTTGAGTTTTAAGAGTTATGTTTTAAGGTAAGGGATCCGATCTCTCTCTTTCTTTTCAAGAAATCTCTTTTATGTAATTTATTTTATGCTCAATGTTATTATGTTAAAGGGTGTTCTTGTATACTCCTCTTACTGAACTTTTCATGTTCACATAGTGAGAGATCCCCTCTTACTCTCATTATTTCGTTTTATGATGTTTTAAGTGGCGCCGTTAGGCTGCCGAAATTTTTGTAACAGATTCTTTCTCCCTTCTCATTTTTCAAGATCTATTATTATGTAAAGTATTTCAAGTTCCTTTTTATTATGTTGGGGTATGATCTCTAAATTTATCATACTGATCTTTTATGATCATATGATGAGAGACCCCATTTTATCTCTTCAATTCAGTATTTTGATGTTTTAAGTGGCGTCGTTAGGCAGCCGAATTTTTAAGTGGTTCTTCACCCTTCTCGTTTTGAAGTTCTACTTTCATGTCAATTATTTCAAGTTCCTTTTTGTTATGTTGGGGTATGATCTCTATATCTATAATAATGGACTCTTATGTTCATATGATGAGATACCCCATTTTATCTCTTCAAATTAGTTTTTTTGAAGTTTTAAGTGGCGTCGTTAGGCTGCCGAAATTTTAAGGGATTCTTTCATCCTTCTCCTTTTCAAAGTTCTAATTCTATGTCAAGTCTTGCAAGTTCCTTTTTGTTATGTTGGGGTATGATCTCTATATCTATCATACTGGACTCTTATGTTCATATTATTAGAGACCCCATTTTATCTCTTCAAATCAGTATTTTGAAGTTTTAAGTGGTGTCGTTAGGCTGCAGAAATTTTAAGGGATTCTTTCACCCTTCTCCTTTTCAAAGTTCTAATTCTCTGTCAAGTCTTGAAAGTTCTTTTTTATTATGTTGGGGTATGATATCTATATCTATCATACTGATCTTTTATGTTCATATGATGAGAGACCCTATTTTATCTCTTCAATTCAGTTTTTTGAAGTTTTAAGTGGCGTTGTTAGGCTGCCGAATTTTTAAGTGGTTCTTCACCCTTCTCGTTTTGAAGTTCTACTTTCATGTAAATTCTTTCAAGTTCCTTTTTGTTATGTTGGGTTATGATCTCTATATCTATCATACTGGACTCTTATGTTCATATTATGAGAGACCCTATTTGATCTCATCAATTCATTTTTGTTGAAGTTTAAGTGATGCCGTTAAGCTGCCAAATTTTTAAGGGATTCTTTCACCCTTCTCTTTTTCAATGTTCTAATTCCATGTAAAGTCTTGAAAGTTCCTTTTTATTATGTTGGGGTATGATCTCTATATCTATCATACTGATCTTTTATGTTCATATGATGAGAGACCCTATTTGACATCATCAATTCATTTTTGGTTGAAGTTTATGTAACGTTGTTAGGATGCCGAATTTTCATAAGAGAAATCTTATTTTTGTCTTCCTTTCATGTTCTTCATTTCTTATGGTATATTTTAAAATTTAATTACCATGTTCTTAGATCCCTTATATTATGGCCCTCTACTGTTTTATGGTCATTTATCATTGTTTGACCCATGTCCCCTCTCTTTTCAACGTTTTTTAAAACCTTGTAACGTAGCGGTTGTGCTGCAGAATTTTGGCCTCAAAATGCCTCTATCTTTTTCTCAAAATTACTTCATGTTATTAAGTGAATACTCAAGGATCTTATTTATACAGTGTTATTCACATATATACAAAAATGTTCTATTTTAAATTCTGGGATTTACATACATGACACCCGCTTCCCCTTTCCGTGGGTTTAAAGTAACGTAAAGATCATGTCTTTAAAGCAGTTTTTAAAACGTTATGATTATGAAATGAAACCCATTTATTTTATGCTATATGGGTTATTTATGAAATTTTTGATGATGATATATGTGTCTCACATGATAATAAAGGAAAATTTAAGGGTGCTCCCTGATAGCGCTCTAATGCATTGGGTAAAGACTTAATCTCTAGAGATGACCATTTTTAATGACGCCTTGGTGAATAACCTTGGTAATTTTTAACCACACCTTGGGGATGGACCTTGGTGAAACGAAACGATTGTCAATATTAAATTTTGTAGCCACATCTTCAAGTTATGAAAATTTTATTTTTATTATGATATGCCTCATGATTTCATTCTCATGCCTTAAAGTTCTTTTCATGACCTTATTGAAGTATCTCAATTTCACATGTAAAATGTTTATCTTGTTTCCCTTACTGGGCTTTTTGCTCACCCTTTCTTTTGATGTATGCTCCCATGTTATGTGATGCAGTAATGAACCTAGGATGAACATGAGGAGAAGCCTTTCAAGTGTTTTAGAAAAATGTTTTATGTTTTCATGTTTAAAGTTCCTGGTTTCCAAGACACTAAACCTTAAAGATCCTCGGTTTTGTAAAATGTAATGAAAGTTTATGTGATAAAGAGGCGGGATGCTATAGTTGGTATCAAATGATGGTTTAGTTATTTGTGGAAATTATGATATGAAAAATCTAGGAAGAACCCTATAGAAAAGTTTAAATATAGGAAATCTTCCTGGTATTTTGGTGAGTATTGAGTAAGGGGTTTCCAAGCAAATACATCCCTATCTGGATACGAGCAGGTAGAGGTGGCTCTGGCACAGATGTACACAGTGGTAAAACCTGAAAACACCGCTTTGAGCTAGACTCGAACGGGAACTAGTACACGACAACGGGCTTTGCTGCACTCTTGGTTACGACACTCCCGGGGGATATGCTTTGGTAAATTCATAAGCTTAGTATGAACCATTATTAAAGGAACAAGGATAAAACAAAATAAAGATTCACATAAGAATATATGATCATGGATAACCTAGATTGGAACCTAGGGGATCACAAGTTAGGATATACTTTTATTCTACATGTTTATCCTTTTATGCTTAAAGTTTCCTTTTCATGATTATTAGCTAAGTAAATAGGACCCTAATTATAGTTTCTTTTCTTGGTTAATGGCAGGAAATGGAAGAACATGTCCCAAAAACCAATGTGATAGGAAATGCGACGATTGCCGTATTAATATGATAGAGATGATTAGGGGGTTAAAAAATTATTATTATTTTGGAATATGTTCACTATTTTGGGGACCCTATATGATCGAGGTAAATAGATTACTACGGTATTTTCATTGAGGAGTAAGTTTGAATTATATTTTGAAGAATCGATGAATTTATGGTGGACTTATAGTAATTTAGGTTACTTATGGGAATGATTAACCTATCTTGGGTAAAATATGTTTAGTTTAGATAATTTTGTTATAAGATGTTTGGAGTGGTTGATGTTGTTTGGAGATGAACAATGAAGTTTATTTTGGAAGACTATGTTATCAAATCCTTCTTGTATTTGGGTTTCAATCTTAGTTTGGTTTATTTTGAGGAATTTTAAGGACCGTTATTTATGGGATGGTCTATGATGAACTTTGGTTATTACCATATTGAAGATTTAAAATTAGTTTCCATTCCTATGGGATTCTTCCTTTTTGAAGAGTTGTTTAACCTTACCCTTTCTGTTTTTGGGATAATGTTTAAAGATAGAAGAAATAGATAGTTAATCTTTTGTGGATTATGTGATTCTCTAGAAGATGATTCTTGTGTTTTGATGAGACCAAGTAGTTTTGAATGCTCATCGTTTGGGAGAAAATATTAGTTTTGGTAGAAACTTATTAAAGGGTGAAACTATACATGAAGGTAGATATATTTCTTTATGTTTTTGTTCTATGTTGTAAATGAATTCCTCAAAATTATGAAAAGGAACGTAAAACAAAAATGTTGTTGGTTTACGTTTCCTACTAGGTAATCAAAGATCGTTTACACACATCATAAGTTTGGGATTTTCTTATGGTTAACTTTCTCTTAATCATATTTTCTATCACTCTCCTTTAGAACGTGACCCTTTGTTTTCTCCTTCATGTCCATGTTTCCTACATGGAATCCTAGTATGAGTAAACTCGGGTGGCATTTGTACTTCTTTTTCTTTCTTTTAAAGTAATAGTGTTACTGACTCTTTTTCTGATGTGGGACTTTCAATGAAATTTCAAAACCCAATTTTTAAAAATTGCGAGGATGCAATTTCTTAAGGGGGGAAGATTGTAACGACCCGAAATTTTGAATAAATCTTGTTTCCTAATTTCATGTGTTATTTTATTTTTTATACTCAACAAAAATGTTTTATTTGATAACATGAGTATAATTAAAATGAGACAGTTGGGTTTAGACGGTTCTATGACCATTGGTCAATATGACCACTGGAAACTAAACGTTTTGATTATTGCCTATAAATACAAGTAATCTTGGTTAATATTTATAGAAATAAGATTTTATGGCCTCACCCAGTAGTCTTGGACCGATCGAAGCTCATCTAATAGAACTTGGGAAGGAGGTAGCACCACTGGGCTTTGCTCTGGACCAAACCCAAGCTGAACTTCATCGTGAGAAGCTAGAACGGAATCGCCTTTACGAGAAGTTCAAACTAATAGAAATTACTACTCGTGTTATGTTAGCCGAGCCTCCCTCAGATTAGGTCACCTTAGCACACCTTACACTTAGGTCATATGCTGGTGTGATAAGGGGCTATGTAAGGAGACCGTAACTGCCTTGTGTAATCCTTTGTTTTAAATAAAAATTGGGATTTCTTCTTATGATGAAGTTTATGAATTTTCAAATGACCGGATAAATATAGTATGCATATTTTCGATGAATTTTAGAAAAAGGATATTTTAAAAATGGTTGTGTAAACCTTAAATAATTAAAAATGTGTAATGATTTTCAAAAAATGGTCTTCAATAATTATGTTCAGTACGAAATTTAGAGTCTAATAAGATCAACTTAATCTTTGATGAATAGTAAATTATGAATAGTGATTTTATGATTAGGATTAGTAATGTGTCCAAATGGATTAGTAATCTCACTTAAAGAAAGTATTAATATAATCTAGGCACCTTGATTAAGCAATGTGATTCAATAAAATGGTTAAATAACGGTTTCATAAATTATTATTCAAGTATTAGTTTTTTCAGGTGAATAGTGTTTTTTAATTAAAAATTTAATTAAAAATATTTTGAAAATTATTTTTATAAAACAGATTTCATTTTTCAACTCAGAGCACCGATATTATGCTATGGTAATTTTTGGGGTTTTTTCTGAAAAAAATGAATTTTCAGTGAATATTGTTTTTATTTAAAAATTAAATTAAAAATTATTTAGAAAATTATTTTTATAAAATGGAGTTCATATTTTTAATCATAGCGTTGATATTTGGTTAAGGTGAAATTTTGGGATTATTCTGAGAAAATTGAATTTTCGATAAATATTGAAAATACAGTTTTTAAGTTACGGGTGTTTAATGACATCATTAAATGATGTATTAAGTTTGTAATCAATATGTTCGAATTATGAATAGTGAGATAAGTTATGAGGTGTCCAAAGTGGACAATACCATGGGCAAATACCATGGGCAATC
This sequence comes from Viscum album, assembly GCA_963277665.1. Taxonomy (NCBI): domain Eukaryota; kingdom Viridiplantae; phylum Streptophyta; class Magnoliopsida; order Santalales; family Viscaceae; genus Viscum; species Viscum album. The sequence goes on along the minus strand of OY728142.1, from coordinate 1,773,578,624 downwards.
CCATGGTTTTGCCAAAACCACTAATGAGGTGTCCCTTCGCCATTAATGCCTTGTCCCTTCACTTTCCCTATAAATACCAAGCCATCCTCTCATCCATTCGACTCCCCACTCTCCCCCAACGAAGTTCTGGTCTCATTACCTCCCAAGGAGTCCTCCCATGGTGCCCCCAAGCCCTAAAGGTCCCAACCTTTGAGTTTTAAGAGTTATGTTTTAAGGTAAGGGATCTGATCTCTCTGTTTCTTTTCAAGAAATCTCTTTTATATAATTTCTTTTATGCTCAATGTTCTTATGTTAAAGGGTGTTCTTGTATACTCCTCTTACTTCCCTTTTCATGTTCACATAATTAGAGATCCCCTCTTACTCTCATTATTTCGTTTTATGATGTTTTAAGTGACGCCGTTAGGCTGCCGAAATTTTTGTAACTGATTCTTTCTCCCTTCTCATTTTTCAAGATCTATTATCATGTAAAGTATTTCAAGTTCCTTTTTATTATGTTGGGGTATTATCTCTAAATTTATTATACTGATATTTTATGATCATATTATGAGATACCCCATTTGATCTCTTCAATTCAGTATTTTGATGTTTTAAGTGGCGTCGTTAGGCTGCCGAATTTTTAAGTGGTTCTTCACCCTTCTCGTTTTGAAGTTCTACTTTCATGTCAATTCATTCAAGTTCCTTTTTGTTATGTTGGAGTATGATCTCTATATCTATAATACTAGACTCTTATTTTCATATGATGAGATAACCCATTTTATCTCTTCAAATCAGTTTTTTTTTTGAAGTTTTAAGTGGTGCCGTTTGGCTGCCGAAATTTTAAGGGATTCTTTCACCCTTCTCCTTTTCAAAGTTCTAATTCTATGTCAAGTCTTGCAAGTTGCTTTTGGTTATGTTGGGGTATGATCTCTATATCTATCATACTGGAATCTTATGTTCATATGATGAAATACCCCATTTGATCACTTCAAATCAGTATTTTGAAGTTTTAAGTGGCGCTGTTAGGCTGCCGAAATTTTAAGGGATTCTTTCGCCCTTCTCCTTTTCAAAGTTGTAATTCTATGTCATGTCTTGAAAGTTCCTTTTTATTATGTTGGGGTATGATATCTATATCTATCATACTGATATTTTATGTTCATATGATGAGAGACCCTATTTTATCTCTTCAATTCAGTTTTTTTGAAGTTTTAAGTGGCGTCGTTAGGCTGCCGAATTTTTAAGTGGTTCTTCACCCTTCTCGTTTTGAAGTTCTACTTTCATGTCAATTTTTGCAAGTTCTTTTTTGTTATGTTGGGTTATGATCTCTATATCTATCATATTGGACTCTTATGTTCATATGATGAGAGACCCTATTTGATCTCATCAATTCATTTTTGTTGAAGTTATTGTGACGCCGTTAAGCTGCCAAATGTTTAAGGGAGTCTTTCACCCTTCTCCTTTTCAAAGTTCTAATTCCATGTAAAGTCTTGCAAGTTCCTTTTTATTATGTTGGGTTATGATCTCTATATCTATCATACTGATCTTTTATGTTCATATGATGAGAGACCCTATTTGACATCATCAATTCATTTTTGGTTGAATTTTATGTAATGTTGTTAGGCTGCCGAATTTTCATAAAAGAAATCTTATTTTTGTCTTCCTTTCATGTTCTTAATTTCATATGGTATATTTTAAAATTTCATTACCATGTTCTTAAATCCATTATATTTTGTCCCTCTACTGTTTTATGGGTCATTTATCATTGTTTGACCCATGTCCCCTCTCTTTTCAACGTTTTCTAAAACCTTGTAACGTAGCTGTTGTGCTGCAGAATTTTGGTCTCAAAATGCCTCTCTCTTTTTCTCAAAATTACTTCATGTTATTAAGTGAATACTCAAAGATCTTATTTATACAGAGTTATTCACATATATACAAAAATGTTCTATTTTAAATTCTGGGATTTACATACATGACACCCACTTTCCCTTTCCGTGGGGTTAAAGTAACGTAAAGATCATGTCTTTAAAGCAGTTTTTAAAACATTATGATTATGAAATGAAACCCATTTATTTTATGCTATATGGGTTATTTATGAAATGTTTGATGATGATATATGTGGCTCACATGATAATAAAGTAAAATTTAAGGGTTCTCCCTGATAGCACTCCAATGCATTGGGTAAAGACTTAATCTCTAGAGAGGACCATTTTTAACGACGCCTTGGTGAATAACCTTGGCAATTTTTAACGACACCTTAGGGATGGACCTTGGTGAAACGAAACGATTATCAATATTAAATGTTTTAGCCACATCTTCAAGTTATGAAAATGTTATTTTTATTATGATATGCCTCATGATTTCATTCTCATGCCTTAAAGTTCTTTTCATGACCTTATTGAAGTATCTCATGTTCACATGTAAAATGTTTCTCTTGTTTCCCTTACTGGGCTTTTTGCTCACCCTTTCTTTTGATGTATGCTCCCAGGTTATGTGATGCAGTAATGAACCTAGGATGAACATGAGGAGAATCCTTTCAAGTGTTTTAGAATAATTTTTTATGTTTTCATGTTTAAAGTTCCTGGTTTCTAAGACACTAAACCTTAAAGATCCTCAGTTTTGTAAAATGTAATGAAAGTTTATGTGATAAAGAGGCGGGATGCTATAAAATATATATCATGGAGCTCATCATTGGCGACTTATAGGAATTGATGGAGTTGGAAAAACCAGATTTGAAACCTGTTAATGCATTTGGATTAGGGGACATAGAACTTGATATGGTGCATCCCCAATATTATTTCCACAATACAGACATCCAAAACCAAGTTATCTTTTCTCTAATGTATCCTAATTTAGGGTATGGGGTCATTTAACTTGCCACGGATTTATATAATCAAGCATTGGATTCATTTGAGATAAAAGTATCTAATGAAGTTGTCCATAATTTTGAGGAAAATACTGAAATGGTCTTTGCATATAAGCATGCCTTGGATATAATCGAAGAGTCAAAACATGGGGGACCTTCCATTTCTACAAGATCTGCTCAAAAGATACCACACTTGGATTCCAAAGTAAAGGGGGGGTGTTACATCTATGTCAAACATAAATGAGGACCCTTTTTTGGAACTTCCAGGGGCAGACCAAACCTGGCACAATGGGTTCCATTTGGATCATTTCCGGCAAATATAGTCATGAAATCTTAGAAATTTCTAACCATAAGACTTCCTATCTCAAGCAGGGAAATTTATTAAGCAAAGAAGGCTACTCCCATATATGTTGCATCAGGTCAACATAATATCAAGATAGAGCCTTTCTGTTTGTTAATAAAGGAGTAGATAATCCAACTATTGCTGATGAGAATGAGCATATTCTCACTGACAATTTCATGGAGGCTGGTCAAAGGATGTGATGATGGGTTATTAATGGTTATAACCCATACATTGAAAGGAGATCATTGTGGATACAAATCCAAAATCTGGAATCTTCAATTCTAGATCCACGGATTGTAATAGGGGACATTAACTACATTTATCATGAGGAGGATAAGAATGGTCCCGTGCTCGGTACTACCTCGTTGGTTGAATTACATGACTGTATTCAGATGGCCAGCTTGAAAGAATTTAATCTTGTTGGAGACAAGTTCACATGGTATATAAGACATCTTAATGGAATGAGAGCTAGTATAATTGAAAGAGATTTTGTAAATGAGGCCTCCCTTATTTGATGGAGTTCTATCTCTTGCATCACCATGTCCAATCATAATTCATATCATCATTTTATTCTGTTAAGTCCACTGAATATTGAATGGAGAAAACCAATGTCATTCAGATTTAATAATTCTTGGGCTTCCCTAATAGAGTGCTCATGGATTTTGCAAGACACTTGGGGCCCAAGGGTTTGTGGTATTCACCATTGGGTCTGTATCTCTAAACCCAAGCTTGTTAAAATAATGCGAAAAAATTGAATTAAAAAAAAGTTCAGAACATTGGATGAAACAATTGATGGGTTGGAGTGTCTTCTATATATCTCACAAGAGTCCCTTCCAAAATGTCACTTTAGTGGGGACCTGAGATAGAAAGATGAAATTTCATCCAAGATTGGGAGTCTGATCATGCTTCGAGATAACATTCTAAATTATATCCTTAAAATTAGGTGTTATTCAAAGGGTGATAAAAACAAAAAAAAATACCCTTTATAGGGTGTGAAGGGATAACAGTCCCCTGGCTTTTCTAAATGATGGGGATAATATATTCAAAGATATATTGGAACTCTCATCACATATAGTCTCTTAATTTAGGAGTCTATTCAATATCCCCTCTAAGGAGGAACTGATAAGGGAAACATCATTCCAAATCATGATACATAGGAAGAGAAGAAATTCCCTACCTTAATCTTAATGGATTTTGAAATCTAAGATGTTGTGTTTGGTCTCAAGAAGGTAATACTCCATGACATGATAGGTTTACTAATCAATTATTTCATACATATTGGGAAATCATCCAAGAATATGTTTTCCAACTTGTTAATAATTTTATTAAGGATAGAATTTTCCCTAGGGAATTAATGCTTAGTTTATCACTCTTATACAAAAGGTTGAGAATGAGAGTGAGATAAGTCATTTCAGTGTGGTTTCTCTAATCAATACCATATATTAGGTGATTACTAAAATTCTCAAAAGAATTCATGCTCATTTCTCTGAGAAGATTATATCTTGGAATCAATTTGGATTTGTGAAAGGCAGGAACATTCAGGATTTCATACTCACTACCTCAGAGTGTGTAAATATTCTGTGAAAAGCTACAAGTGGGGGAAATATAGCAATTATATTGGACATCACCAAATATTATGATAAAATGGAATGAGGTTTCATTAGAGGTGTTTGGAACTACTTTGCATTTAGTGGGAAATTCATTCTTTGGATTAGGACCCTTTTTAAGTCAGCCTACTTCTATATTCATATAATTGGGTCTCTAGAAGGATATTTTAATATCTCTTGTGGGTGCGAAAGGGGGATCCCCTCTAAGCTATTATTTTTTCTATAGTATATGATTAACTTAGTATAATTTTATTTGATATGGTTATTAAGGGTGAATTATCCACAATCAGGGCAGGGTGAGGTAAATCCACTCCCATTTGCATATTATTTTCTGATGATATTTTCATTTTTACACAGTGGGAAAAACATAAAAAATATAAAAAAGGCACTCTGAAAATAAAAGAATGTTTATGGTCAAGTCATCATCTATAAAAAATCTTTCATATACTTTAGCAATAACATTTTAGCCTCAAGAAACACCTGTCTCACCTATGACTTAGGAATAAAGGAGGGTGCTCTGCCTTTTTTCTACATGTGTGTCCCAAAGTTCTAGGGGAAACCCTAACAATCCAATTTTTCAAATGTCTTATACCAAATGAGGATAACCCACTCCTCTTGGAATGTAATGTCTCTATCAATGGTCGGATGAATTTTCCTTGTTAATCATATGATTATCTCAAACATTTTTTACTCATTAATGATGTATCTCTGGACAATATATATCATTAAAAAACTCAACATGATTATGAAAAACATTGTATGGAGTGTAAATATTGTAGAAAAAAAGGTAATTACTACCCCATGGAAGAAAGGTTGTTAGACCAACAATATAGGATTTCTTGAAATAAAGAATATGGAGGCCTTTAATCAATATCTTCAAGCCTTGTTTGTTTAGAAACCCATCAATAACATATATGAGGCCCTTGACTTCTTATAGAATCAGTTTATGGAATGACTTATTAAAGTAATAGCCATTTATATAGAGTCCTCCATCTAGACTAGAATTAAATCAATTTTATAGAAAATTTTCAATCACTAAAGATGGATGGTGAACAAAGATTCTTAACTATGATTTTGGTGTGATAGATGGACTAGTGATCCCCTCATTAATCATGTTAACTTAGAGTATACTCACATTGACTATAGAATCACAATTAGGGAGCAACTGGAAAACATTGAAATGGATCTGGATGATATTGAACAGATGATCAATGGCTATAACCTCATTATTTAGATGGATGCTCTAGTCTGGGAGGGATCATCAAATGGTTGGTTTGATTCAAAAAGATTTTAAAAACATATGATAAACTGTGAGAATAAGTGTATTATAATTTGAACAAAAAATGGATGAAGCCCTCCGTAAGAACCCGGACCATATTTTCTGGTATGTTTTTCCTTTTTTTGGAGTTTTTTAGGAAAGTTGAGTTTCTAGAAATTTTTGAAGTACACGTCATGTACTTCGATGCCACATGAGTCCATGTGCTGGACATATCCGGGCTACACACATGATCATGTGGGGTGATGTGGAGGCTGCTGTTAGCGCCAAAATATTGCACGCCGCTGCCTCGCAAAGCCCCAACGCGAAGCACCCCAAGCATCGCGGTCTCACGAAGCTCCGGAGGCGGTAACTCTCCGAGAACTCCTATGACGTTCGTGAGCCCGCCGCGAAGCTCGGGGGGCGGTAACTCTCCGCGAACGAGTTTGACGTTCGCGACCTGCCGCGAAGCTCAGGAGGCGGTAACTCTCCGCGAGCGATTTTGACGTTCGCGAGTGCGCCGTGAAGCACCTGAGGCGCCGCACGAGTTCTGCTTCACGGCTCCACTTCCCTATAAATACTGGACTCCCCCTAAGTCCCAAAAGACATACAATCCGACCTTTCGGCTTCTCCTCTCCTGAATCGTGAAGAACTCTTTTCCCATGGGAATTATGAGCTCCACGAGGTACTTCTACTTCACGTGACGCCTTCACTATGACTCATTTTGAGCCCCTCTTCTGAGAGGGATGCCCTTCGCTAAGTTAAAGGGTATTCGCGAAGGAAGGGGATTCCCAAGGGAACCCGGGCAGCCGTGGAGCGTTTATGCTTCGCGAAACACCCAACATGTACTAGTGATCCCTATGCCAAGGTAGGATCACTACACATCGCGAAGCACACTGCTTCGCAGCACCCTGCTTTGCGAGGAACCTCTTCTTCGCGAGGCAGTGCTCCGTGAATACTGTTCCACTTCACGAAGCACCCTCCACTCAAACCTATGCCCTATTCTAAGGCTAAGGCACCCCGCTTCGCGAAGTACACTCCTTTGCTTGGCAATTCCTCTTCCTGTGCGACCCTCCAGGTATGCACGATGTGATTTCAAAGTCCCACAGACAATACTACTCGTAGCGTTGCTTTGCCTAATGCTTCTTCGCATAGGCACGCTAACGGCTATTTCTTCTTCGCATAGCCACGCTAATATGGGCCCCTTAATGGTTAGCTCCACAACCCCCATTGACCATGGCCTTACTGGTACCTTCCCTCCCCCAAGGACCAGAGGGTACCAGTTATGTAAGTCTTAGGGGTGTGGAGTGAACCCACCTCGTCCGAGCTACAGGTCGTTAAACTGCCAAGCACCATGTCCTCAACACATGACGTTAAACTATGACCCGACCTCATGCATCTCACGAAGGGTCCCCCCAGCTCGAACATTTTTTACGCCACTCATCTCCATAGGAGTGGAATCACCCATTCACAAGGGATGATATCCTCCTTATTGGAGTGGCGTATGTTCTCAGGAGAAGGGTGACCCTAGTCCCCCAACGGATGGCTGCACCCCTACATCTCCGTACTTCCCCACTACCAAGGTCAGTGGAGGGAGTGATATGGAATGAGGCACCTCCCATCATTGGTCCCAAATCCCTCTTTCGTTGCGCTTTGTCGCACTCCGGGCTTCCATCCTGGAGTAAGTCCCAGCACCATGGGCCGCCTAATGCGTAAGCCCCTCTTCGCTTCTCACAGACGCACCCTTCGCGTCGTGATCACCAGGTCCTTGTTTTCTCTTGTTTCTCACACCGAGCACGACTCACGTGGGCTTAGAGTTGGAATTGGCCATGACAATACCTCATCCAGCATGACGTTAAACTGCATGCCCTCGTCCAGCATGACGTTAAACTGTATGCCCTCATCCAGCATGACGTTAAACTACATGCCCTCGTCCAGCATGACGTTAAACTGCATGCCCTCGTCCAGCATGACGTTAAACTACACACCCATTTGAACTACGAGGTCTTTGATCCATGTCAAGGCATGATACGTAGGAAGCCTCCACGAGGTTCAAGCCCACCCGTCACCAAATTCACGTCGAGTCCTACCTGCGTCCAGCACGACATTAAACTGCATTCCAATCCGACGGCAAGCCGTTGTCACAACCCGAACTACGGAGAATTTGATCCATGTCAAGACATGGTACGTAGGAAGCCTCCCTGAGGTTCAAGCCCAACAATCATTGTCCCAAACCATCTCCTTGTCGGTGTTCCAAGCCCCCATTTTCAATCTGAACTATGAGGACTTTGATCCATGTCAAGGCATGGTACGTATAAAGCCTCCCAGAGGTTCAAGCCCATCTTCTATTGGACCAAGGTCCCTCATTTACGTCGGTTCGCCGACACCCAATGCTTGTCGTTTGTTCACGTCAGGCTTCACTACCGTCCCGCATGGCGTTAAACGGTATTCCATCAATCCTTTGAACTACGAGGTCTTTGATCCATGTCAAGTCATGGTACCTAGAGAACCTTCCCAAGGTTCAAGCCCCCCACTAGTTGACCCCTGGGTCTACTTTCACGTTGGTTCGCTGACGAATTCCATCATTCGAACTACGAGATTTTTGATCCATGTCACGACATGGTACGTAGGAAGCCTCCCTGAGGTACAAGACCACCACCATTAGGACCCTCCTGGTCCTCCCCATTCACGTCAGTTCGCTGATGATGCCCATCGAACCAAGGTCCACCCTTATGCCGGTTCACCGGCACCATCCCGAACTACGCGGACTTTGATTCCCTACTACGGGGATACGTAAGAAGCCCCTTCAAGGCTCAATCCCAACTTCACTGTTTCCCTTGCAACGGTTCCTTGCCATTCCCCCCTCCACTTCATTCGTCTATCCATCATTCACCCTGATTCTTGCCTGGACCATCATATCCCAGTGAGACCATGTCGGTATGCTCCTCTTCACAGACGCCCATGGGCTGGTCCCAGTATCGGCACCCCTTCAAGGGAAATCCCTCAATCTGATCCATTCTAGCTAATGCTCTGATCGGGATGATCCGTCTCCGCTGGATGTTAAACATGCGGCATACCCTGTGTTAAACACATAAAGCTGAGGAAAACCTCAAATATGTGTCTATGGCATATAATTCCCCATGCTCGATGTGGGATGCCTCGGGCTTCTACGCCCTCGAGAAGCCCTATGACCAGGGATAATAGACAGACACGCCGGTTCCCCAGCATCCAGACATGCTACTGATGTCTCAACGTGACTACTCCCCCGACTGAAGGTTGCTTCCCTGACCGGACCCTTTGGAATGTCCCGATAAAAGCAGTGTAATTAACCGGTGTCCATGGAAACATGGCACTGGGAAGAGTTTCACGAACAACGTATTAAATCCATGAGGGAGACCCGGACTAGGTGACGAGTTCGAAGGAGGAATCCACAGAAGGAAGAACTGACATCCCATCATCCCGTTTTGATCAAGGAGCAGACATCCCTGAATAAGGAGCGAATGTCGCCCACCTTTTGAAATCGAGAACGCGGGGCAACAGCGCAGCGCGTCCTCCTCCACGGACGGACGGATGCGCGTGCCCTAGCGAAATCGTCAGAAACAGAAATGGTAAACCTGACGTGAAATTCTTCTCCTCGATGTGGAGATTAGTAGCATTCGAGACACCAGTAGATTGACGTGTCACCGGATCCGGATATCCGGCGCCAGTTCCCGCCAAGAAAATAGCGGGCCTGTCGTGAAACTCACCGGAAGTCGGGGTAGTAGAACGTGGGGCACTCCATTCTGCAGTGTGTTGGCGTGGATCCTTCTTACAGACGTGGAGAACGGAAGGACACTGGGGCACTGGTTGTCAATCCTTTTCCTCGCAGTGCTGATGAGTTGATCCCTTAGTTTCTCAGGAACCAGGTTGTTGTTACATAGATAAGATCACCGCCTGCTCACCTACGCAGGGGCAGGGGAAACACCGCCACAGCCACCCCGCATGGCGCCATTACCGCCACGACGGCCGCCACATCGCGGAATATGGGGCTCCCACGTCCCCTATCCCCATTAGAGGTAATCCAAAGAAGTTTGATCAACAACCTCGTACGCAGGTATGAGGAGAAAGGGGTCATCCCAACACGGGATATGGCCCACCTAGACCTGGAGGCATCCAGGCCCCGCCGTCAACGCCACCCTAACAGGCCACGTAGGGAGCCCCTGCTCCCCACCCCAATGTTCAACCATTTCGGGAGCCTGTCCCCGGAACGCCTCGATGACTCCTCGCCTTACGCTGATGAGGCGGGCGTCGTTCGGCTCGGCCCGCTCAGGGTCCTAACCCAAGGGCTCCAGGTGAGGGCTCCCGTTCGGCCATGTCAGCACCGCCGTCCGAATCCGTAGGAAGAGAAGGCAGGCCATGCCCCTACACCACCTGCGCCAACTCGTCTGACCCGACGTCAGCACCGGGCCCGGGTTGAGGACGCTCGCCCAGATGCGTCAACATCAACAGCTACAGGGGCCTGAGCCACCGCCGAAGTGTATCATGGAGTCCCTGCATATGCTGAGCAGGGGCACTCCTTCACCCAACTAGGATCGAGACCCCAACCGCCCCACGGGCAGGCTGGGTTGACTCTCTGGTTTGCAGGCCCGAGTGGTGACTGCCGCGAACTAACCCGCGGTAATGTTCCCCCGTACGGAGGCCCTCCCCATACCATTACTCCACAGATCATGGGCCTTCCCCGCTCTGAAGCTCTTCATGGTGGAATGCCTCGTGCTACCCCCATCCCGAAGGAAGACCTGCCCAGCGGCAGTGACGCTCCGCACGGAAACCTTTCCCGCACCCACTATACAGGGTATGGAGTCCATCCTCCTACCCCTGACCGCCGATCTGAAGGAACTGTCCATCCGGTCCTTCTCCAGCGTGGGGGCACTCCCTACGTCCTCTCTGCAATGGGCGAAGGTCCTCCTCACCCCAGCAACTCGAGGAGTGAAGGTCAGCCTCGCTTCGCCCGCATCGACCATGGAGGTCCTCCCCATGCTCCTGCCGATTCCAACAGAGGCTCCACCCACATGGGTGTTGTCCATAGACGTCCTCCCCATGTACCCTTCTACATTTTCCCAGGTGCCCCTCACACCTCGGCTATCTCGAGCGGGGGCCCTCTCTGCCACGGTGCCTGCGCCGCCCCGAGGCTACCTATTAGGGATCAACCCTTTCCTGAAGAGCCACCCCGGGGCAGGAGAGCGGGTCATCACCGCCACAATAAGAGTCTTGGGAAGGCTCGGGTGGAGATCAAACCGGCTCGTTTCTCGGATTCTGAAGCGGAATGTGACTCAGCAATGGAACCATCTCCCCGCTCCTCCGTATCAAGGACTGGGGTAAAAACCAGGCGCGTTAGCCTCATTCTCCCAGAATGCGAGGTCCACCAGATTCCCATCTCCCTCCGAAGGTACATCTAGGAGGAAGAAATCGTGGAAATTCCGCAGGTCTGGACCGTGCAATCACCACCATTGTCACCAGAAGCGCCCTCTACCTCTACCAGAGGTCACGGAGAGCTATTTTGGGGGCCAACGGTGGTAGAGTGACGACATGACCTATCGCCGGCAGCCGCGACTCCTGTGCCGGAAGCTATGGCTATCAGCCCATCGTATCGTGACATCGTGGCCAGGTCACCTCACTCTTCAGAGGATGGCCCAGAATTCAGCGGCCAGTCAGCTCATTCACCGTATTCTCCTCCACTGAGCTTACTATCCCAGAGGTCCGCCTCGGTACCTCTACCGGTCCCTCAGCCGCCCCCGATTGACGAGTGGGGCAATACAGGGCCAGACCCCGAGTCCGAACCCAGGATCTTCTGGAGTATTCTCACAGCGGATCACTTCCCGGAGAAATTCTGGCCGACGACGGTGCTGAACTTTTGCGCACTAAAGTTCCTTACCCCTGAAGAAGTGGGGTGCTTTTGTCGAACCCTATGGGTGACACACTTCCTCCTTGGTTATGTGCGGGTGGTGTACCCCATAAGTCGAGAGCACTTCGAAGAAATCGGCAAGCAATGCCTCCTGATCGATTTGGCCGCACTCCTTGTGGCCCAGCACCCTGAGTCGCCAGGCCGTCAGAGCACCCTTCAACGGAAATGTGTTCAGAGTTTCAAAGTACTCCGCAGAGTCATCAGGGATGCTACCCCCCATGTGCAAGTATGTGGTTGGGGACATTATGCCGCTCTCCTCTTCGACCCTATCCGACGGTAGCCCGATTCGTTATGAGACATTGAGAACATGCCCTCGAGAGGGGTAGCGATCCACATGGCTGACATAGTGGACAAGGAAGACGATCTTGAATTCCTTGATGGAGACTTACACCCCGAGGGCGTACTGCCACTACTGGACCCATCAGGGAGGGTTACCCGTCAGCAGAGGAACCTGCTAGGCCTCCCCGTACCCACTGAGTCACTGGTACTCGGTCGGAATACCGGAAAGGGTAAGGAGCATGTCGGAACTGTCAAGCACTCCGACCCGTCTGCCTCTGTGCAGAAAACGGACGAAGATCCCGAGAAGGACACGTTACGCCAGTAGCTTGCTGAGCAGAAGAGGCTGTTTGACGAACTCTTGGCTGAGCGCGCCGCAGAGCGGCGACCCGACTATGGTAATCCCAGGCCGGGGCAGCAGGGGCAGGAACAATTTCCCCCAGGTGAGATGCCTCTGGACAACCCTAATCACGCTACTTCCGTAGACAGGGCAGAAGCCGGAGCTTATGGTAAGAGGGCGCGATAAGTCTCTCCAACCCCCCCCCCCCCCGAACGACGGGGAAATCTGAAGAATCCAGTCCGAGTTCCCCCAGTCGCCCCACAGGTTTTTCCGCCAGTCGATCCACGAGCTGCTGAAGCCATCTACCGTGTTGAAGAACCTGGCAATGCACTTGTGGTTAGGGATCCCCGTCAAGATAGGGACCCCCACCCGGATGATCTTATAGCGGCACTCACAGCCCGCCTCGAAGCGTTGGAAACGCGGCAGGTGGCGGTCCCACCGGATGGCAAGCTGTATCCTGCGTGGGTGGATGATATGCCAGCGCCCCTGGGTTTTGGGAACCCCACTTTCTCGCCCTTCAACGAGACAGGGGACCCGCCGCAGCACTTGGCTCATTTTTCTTCCAGGTGTGGCCCCATGCTGGGGACCCCGGCTCAGCAAGAAGCCGCCAAGCTCTGATGTGTCGTGCAGACATTGGAAGGTCCAGCATTCGTCTGGTACAGCCAGCTCTTTATCGGATCGGTGACCAGTTGGGAGGATCTCCGCCGGAAGTTCCTATACCAGTTCAGCTCCACCACACAAAATACCAGCATTGCAGACCTCTTCAAGTGCGAGCAAAGGCCTGATGAGCAAGTCGCAGACTTCATCGCCCGGTGGAAGGGACTTACGTATTCCCTCGATATTCCACTAACTCAGTAGAAATTACTGACGATGTGTATGGGGAACGTAAAAACGGAGCTGGTTCCCTCCCTGATTACCCAGAACTACCCTGGAGAATTCAAATATTTCTCAGATAAGGCTCAGCTCCTTGAGGAGGATCTGTAACAGGCTAGTCAGGTACGTTCGTTTCCCCCTATGATCCCAGCCAGGAGGACCTCCAGAGCCAAAGCCACCGCGGTGGCCCAAATAGAAGCCCCTAGGCAGCTGGAATTACTGCCAGCGGCACCATCCCCGCAACCCCGCAGAGGTCCCCCGCCTCAAGCACGTGCTCCTGCCCAGCAGTGACCGCCTCAGAATCGACAGGTTCCCCCGCGCAATGCGCCACCTCCACCTAGGTGAGACAATCAGGCGCCGCCTCCTCGGCAGGCCCCCAGGGCCCCCTATCTGGAAAGAAGGCACCAGACTTATTCGTTCAATGAAAATCAGGTCCCTGGATACTTCCGAAGTGCTCTAGAGCAAGGGATTGTGTGCCTGCCCGAGTGCAGAAGGCCGGTACAGGTGAATCTCACTGATCACCCCAACTATTGTCCTTATCATCGGATTCTGGGGAACACCCTCAAGAAATGCTATGTGTTTAAAGACTGTCTTCAAGACCAGGTCAGCAACAACATAGTCAAGTTGGGCCCGACACCAGCACAAGTGGCGGGTGTCTTTGCAGGGTCAGAGATCGGTAGCGACAACGAAGGCGAGTGGCAGCAAGTTCCCAGCCGCGGATCCCGGAAATACGACGACTGGATGGCTCGAAAAAACCGTCGTTCATGCCCATGGTATCATCCGGGCGCACCTGAAGTAGCCGGAACCTTCAGAAGAAGTAGCCAGTACCTCTGCATTGCCTTCACAGTCGACCTCTTCTCAAAAGGTCAAGCAGTAGTGACGCAAGAAGAAGCAACGCGCTCCACCGGTGTCATCGTCATCCCACACTCTCGGCAACTTTATGCCCCATGAAATGGGAATTCCTCCCAGAATCCGCCTGGTGGTGGATGACTCCTCGAGCGACAGCCAGGGGTATGCTTCGGTTAACACCGTGGAGCTGGTAAAGTCCTATATGACACCTGATGAGGGAGAACGCCAGGTGAACCTCCCCAACGTTTCCAGCCGACGTCAACGTCAATGGAATCGCAACTATGCCGGTCATCGAGGTACGTCAGCGGGCACTTTCAGCCAAGTCGGGGACGCTACTGAGACCAGACAGCAGGCTCACCGCAGAGCTTAGCACGCGCAACCCCATCTAACGCCCTCAGCTCTACCTCCACTTCCATTTGTGCTACTAGATCAGAAAGAGATGCCTCGTTCGTATCACAGTCAGTCTCGCCCGGCTATAGGCCAGCCTCCGATGTCAGATCCTAGTCCGGCGACTACTCTTCAGGCTTCAACTAGTAGGCAGCAAGATGTACCCAGTACTAGCTGATCACCGGTTCAACTGGCAGGACCCGCTATGCCTCCAAATGTCGAACGACCTCTTGTAGGCAGAGGTTCACATTTGGCACGAAAGTATGATGTCCTGAAGCACCTGGCCGGCATTCCGGAATGGATTTCTATCCTTGAGGCCCTTCTCCTTTCATCCGAAATGCGCGAGGCACTTGCCGAGGCCCTAAGAAGCCCCCTCCAGTTTGAGACGGAGGTAGCAGCTGTAGAAGCCTTCCATACTGAGACAATTGAGAACGCCGAATGTTAGGTGGTTATCTCGTTCTCCGGTGAAGATGAGGACCCTCCTATACAGGGGCATATTCGCCCGCTGTACATCACTGGCCACTTCAATGGTGTAGAATTCCGCCGCTGCCTCATTGACATGGGTTCCGGAATCAACCTAATCCCGACTCATACATTGCGAAAGCAGGGTCTGTCTGAAGGCGATTTAACTCCCTCTGACTTCAGAATCCAGGGGTACGACAGGACCGAGCAAACCCCAGTCGGCAAGATCTTCCTGAAGACTCAGTTCGGTGGCTTAATTTCCAGCACTGAGTTCATGGTCGTCTCTCAGGACACTGCCTACAACGCGTTGATGGGTAGGTCATGGCTCCATCTGCATGCAGCGGTCCCTTCATCGTATCACCAGTGTCTCAAATACTCACTTAACGGTCAATTATGCGTGCTCCAAGGAGATGCGTCTCCTTTCACTTCTTGTGAGGCCCGCTATCTGGATGCTGGTTATTACAAAAGTAAGGATAAGCAAATCCTAGTAAGTGAGGATGAACCCGCCCCGGTCACAAGTGATCCCTGGGCAAGCATGGATGACGCCTACATCCTCCCGATCCACCGATTGGAGGCCACGACCCCCAACATGGGGCAATGTTTTGTTGTTTCCAGTACACAAGGAAGGCATGTTCCCGCGTCCAAGCGACGGCTGAAAATCACCTCGTACTCCTACATCAACCAGGCTCAGGTGATCCCGGAACCTCCTACCCCTGTACGGTACCGGAATGTCAAGCTTATGACAATGGCGGTACGCCATACGTGTCTCTTCCGCTGGGTTGTAATCCACCGACTCAGGTTGACACGTCACCACTGCTTTGATATCATCAAATGTGGCCCCTTAGGCCGAAGGCCAGATGGGATAGGGTCGACTGCCTTCATTGTTATGGTCTCAATGGCGAGTGAGTCTCCTGATATGATGACCACTGCCGCCCAAGCCAGAACCAGCTGCCCCTCAAGTTTTGATAGCCCAGAAGTATCTCCCGTCACGGTAAATCCCCCTACGGGTGGGGAGGAAGACATGGAGGATTCTCCCCCTACCTATGAGGAAGGCGTCTCTACCACGGTTGATGAACTAGTACACGTGAACCTTGTTAGCGAGGCAGATCTGAAACCCACATTGATCAGTGCATCCATGTCCCCCGAGGAGCGGCAGCAGTACGTAGACTTCCTCAAACAACACCATGACGTGTTTTCCTGGAGTTACAACGTGATGCCAGGACTAGATCCCCAGGTAGAAGTTCACCGTCTGGGCCTCCCGACAAAACATCGTGGGTTTATGTAGCCTCCCAGGAAGATGCACCCTTCTCATGGTGCTATGGTTGAGGCCGAAGCTGCCAATCTTATCAAAGCCAACATCGTTAAGGAAGTCCAGTACCCCAAGTGGATTGCCAACATTGTGCCAGTAAGAAAGAATAATGGGCAGATCAGAGTCTGCATCGACTTCTGCGATCATAATCGCCACTACCCAAAGGATGACTTCCCACTCCCGGTGACGGAGTTGTTGATTTATGCCACGGCTGGGTTCCAAGCTCCCACTTTCATGGATGGGTATTCCGGGTACAACCAGATCCAGTTTTCCCCTGAGGACGAGGAGTCCACTTCTTTCAGGGCTCCCCAAGGTACCTTTTGCTACCAGGTTATGCCATTCGGCTTAAAAAATGCAGGTGCCACTTATCAGAGGGACATGCATCGCATATTCAAGCCGATTCTCGGAACATTGGTGGAATGCTATGTAGATGACCTAGTGGTAAAATCATGTCAGCGCCATGACCATCTCAAAGACCTTGAGAAGGTGTTTGGTTTCCTCAGTTCCCGTCACCTGAAGATGAACCCGTTGAAGTGTGCCTTTGGGGTCACCTCTGGGAAGTTTCTGGGCTTTGTTGTTAGATACCGAGGTATTGAGATCGACCTAGATAAGGTCAAGGCCATCATCCAGATGCCTCCCCCGAGCAACATTCGGGAGATTCGAGGCCTCCAAGGCCACTTAGCCTACATACGCCAATTCATCGCGAATTGGGCTGGAAAGTGTAAGCCCTTTTCATGGCTCATGAAGAAGGGCGCCGCCTACGAATGGGATGGGGAGTGTCAGACCGCCTTCGAGGAAATCAAGCAGTATCTGCTCCAACCTCTGGTTTTGATGCCACCCATCTCCGGAAAGCCGTTGGTCCTTTACGTGACCGCCTTGGAAAGATCCCTCGGTGCATTGCTCGCCCAGAAGAATAACGAGGGTATTGAGAACAGTCTCTACTATCTCATCCGCATGCTTAAAGATACGGAGGTCATATACTCACCTATAGAAAAGAGCTACCGTGTGCTCGTCTTCGCCGTGCAGAAGTTGCGACATTACCTGCATCACCATGAGGTGCAATTGGTCTCCCGGGTAGACCCACTGAAGTACATCCAGAACCGCCCCATGCTGACTGGCCGACTAGCACGGTGGGCGGTAATTCTCCAGCTGTTTGATATCAGGTTCGTACCTTAGAAGGCCATTAAGGGACAGGTGCTGGCAGACATTTTAGCTGCCCATCCAACCTCCGCGGATCAATCCCTAGACCTGGATTTTCCTGATGAGGAGATCCTCTCAGTCGATCATGCCATCCCGTGTTGGCAAATGCATTTTGATGGTGCCTCCCTGAGCCCTACCGGTAGGCAGCTCAACGATCTTAAGCTCAACAGAGTGGTCCTGGGTATTTTCTTCATTACCCCGGTGCAAGCCATCCTTCCATACTTGTTCCTGTTGTCAGAAGGCTGTACGAACAACGAGGCAGAGTACCAGGCTCTCATCACCGGTCTCGAGTTGGCCCTTGAGATTTATGTGCCCCATCTACATGTGAAGGGAGATTCCGAGCTGGTAATCAAACAGGTTAATGGTGACTATGTCATCAGGAAGTCGGAGCTTGTACCATTGCTGGAGTACACCCTCCGCCTAATGGCCCAGTTCCCTTCTCAACCAGAGATTACCCATGTCCCACGGTCACAGAACGGTCAAGCAGACGCCTTGGCTGGCTTGGTCGCGTCCCTCGCAGAACCCGAGCAAGATGATTTGATCATACATGTGGCACACCGGAGAGTCATTGCCCCCGTCACCCAAGAGGACAATGATGGCCTGTGGGTAAGTCATCTCACTACGGGACCCTCTACGTCAGGGGTCCCGGGTTCGTCAGACACAGTGGTCGAAGCCACTCCCAACTGGAGGGCACCTTTTGTCAAGTATCTCCAAAATGGTCGCCTCCCGGACAACCGGGCCGAGCGCGAGTGAATCTGATGCCGCATGCTGCAATTTACCCTCCAGAGCTGCCCCAGTCTTGAACAGATCCTTTATAATCAGAGCTTCGATGGCATCCTCCTCCGTTGCATTCAAGGAGTAGAGATTCCTCAAGTTATGCAAGAGGTTCACGCCAGTTCCTGTGGCGCCCATCAAGCTAGGTCAAAGCTGTGCCATCAAATCTGGAGGTTGGGGTACTTATGGCCCTCTATGATCCACGATTGTATTGGGTATGCCAAGAGATTCCACGCGTGCCAAGTTCACACCAACTTCCTGCATCAGCCGCTGGAGCCCCTCCACCCCACCAAGTACTCTTGGCCATTTGAGGTATGGGGACTTGATGTAGTGGGACCATATCCACCAGCAACAGCCCGCCAGTGTAGGTTCATCCTGACTACTACAGATTTCTTATCTAAGTGGGCAGAGGCAGTTCCACTCAAAGAGGTCAAGGCTTGTTCCATCATTGACTTTGTGAGCTCCAATATTATCCACCGGTTTGGGGTCCCTCACGCCGTCCTCACCGATAACGGCACCAACTTCCGAGCGGCTGAACTGAAGAAATTGTATGCCAAGTACGACATCCGTTCGAACCATACCTCCTGCTACCACGCGCAGGAAAACGGACAGATCGAGGCATTCAACAAAACCCTCTCTAACATTCTACAGAAGATGGTTGGTCAGAAAAAGAAGAGTTGGCCGGACAATCTCCCCAACGCCCTCTGGGCTTATCAGACGACGACTCGAAACTCTACCCAGGTGACCCCATATTCCCTGGTGTATGGAGCTGGGGCCGTCCTACCCATTGAGATCCAGCTGCCATCGTTACGCACTGCAGTCTATGATCACCAGACATCAGATGAGGTAGCCGAAATCCGTCTAGCTGAATTAGAAGCACTGGACGAGAACTGGCTTCGTGCACTGCACAATTTGGAAAAGCATTAGGATAAGATAGCGAGGGCCTTCAACAAGAAGGTTCGTCTCCGCTCTTTTCTACAGGGTGACCTAGTACTGGCCCTTCGAGCACCAATGATCCCCAGTAGGAAACCACCCAAGTTAGAACCCAAATGGGAAGGGCCTTATATCATCCATAAGTTTTACCCCAATGGAGCATACTCCTTGGTGACCACGGATGGAGAATGCATAACCCCTCCCACCAATGCCAGGTTCCTCAAGCGGTACATCGCCTGATCCAAAATGGTCCTACACAACCTTAAAGTGCATCTTCGTCCTGCAAGATGATAAACTACAAAAGGGTCATGCACGACCTTAAACTGCATCTTCGTCCTGCAAGACGATAAACTGCAAAATGGTCCCGCATGACCTTAAACTGTACATTATGGTCCAACACAACCTTAAACTGTAAGGTCCTGCACGACCTTAACCTGCATCTTCGTCCTGCAAGACGATAAACTATAGAATGGTCCGAGATCTATGACCTTAAACTAAGATCTCCTCCCGTCTTCACTGCGAGACGTTAAACCGCAAGCCAGTTAGGCCTTCCTGACTGAGGCTCAGCCTCGGGCCCCATGGCCTCCTCGGGCCAACGGCCCCCATCCTTACTGCAAGATGATAAACTGCAAGCCAGTCAGGCCATCCTGACCGAGGCTCAGCCTCAGGCCCCTTGGCCTCCTCGGGCCCACGGCCCCCGTCTTCACTGCGAGACGTTAAAACCACAAGCTGGTCAGGTCTCCCTGACCGCGGTCCGGCCTCAGGCCCCTTGGTTTTCCCCGACATACCCTCTTGCGGGATTGTACGGTATGTGGTGGGACTATGTCCTCATTCACATCGGATTACTTGTCGTACCTTACATATCCCCAAATGAGATGCATCCTCATCCCGCATGACGTTAAACTGCATCTCAAGAACTACGTGTGGCTTGATTCACATCTTAATGGGATATGTAAGAACGCCCGAACGCCTCGTCTCGAGCCCAGCCCCAAGCTTTTCTCTTCCACTATTCCCCCCTGGGAATAGTTTCCTTGGAGGATCTTTGTGTAGCGGGGAGTAGGATTTCTTAACCCCCTCACACAAGGATTGTCGGGGTTGCACCATGTGCCCATTCTTGTTCTTCTATCTGCCCATGTCCTCACAACATGACGCTAAACTGCATGGCCTTCAAGAACTATGTATGGATTGATTACCATACTAATGGGATACGTAGGAATGCCTGGAAATTTTGTCTGTCGGCCCAGCTCAAAGGCCAAAATCTTCCCCTTGGGTCAAGACATATGGCAGGGTGCACACTTTTTCCCCCACTCACATTGAGCAAGCCTCAACCCGGCTGCACATCCCCCTGGAGATGTTAGCCTCTTTTGTGGATGGATACAGCTATGCTTAACCCACTCCTTGATTGGGATTCCATCATTTTTCACACCTAGAGTGACCCCCAAGAACGGCATGGATACTATGCCCAAGGGTTCTCCTACTGATATGGGCCAACGCCCCCGAGGGATTTCAAGAAAAAAGCCGATACAAGTCCCGCATTGCGAATTTGGTCAAAGGTCGATGCTCATTTGTTGCTCCCATATCAGGTCACCCTAGGAACACTGTGTTTCGAACATGGTCAACAGTGTCCTGGATCTTCGGGTCCACCCCAAGATGTCCCAGACATCGAGTGCAGTGATTCATTCTACCCCATCCCGAAGTGACAAACTTCCCCCCGGGAGGTGCTAGCAGTCGGGCCAATATAAGGTGTGATGTGGGACTACGTCCTCATTCACGTCGGGATCATGTACCATGTTGTACGCCTTCCCTTACGAGGCCCAGCCTCAGGCCCCTTGGCCTTCTCGGGTCCCCGACCCCCATCCTCATGTAAGACGTTAAACTGCAAACCCGTCAGGCCTTTCCTGACTAATGCCTGACCCTAGGCCCCTTGGCCTTCTCGGGCCCCTCCGCCCAACGTCTTACCCAGGGTGTATGGTGTGGTGTGGGACTATGTCCTCATTTACGTAGGGATCAGGTACCATGTCGTACGCCTTCCCTTACAAGGCCCAACCTCAGGCCCCTTGGCCTCCTCGGGTCCTCGGCCCTCATCCTCACTGCAAGACGTTAAACTGCAAGAAGGTCAGGCCTTCCTGGCCAATGCCTAAACATCAGGCCCGTTGGCCTTTTCGGGCCCTGGCCCAGGTCCTCTCTTATAGGAGTGTATGGTGTGGTGTGGGATTATGTCCTCATTCACGTCGGTTTATTCGTCGTACAGTACACCTCCCTTGTTTGGGGGTATATTACTCCCCCCCTCGTCCTGTATGACATTAAACTACATTTAGAGAACTACGTGTGGCTTGATTCCCATCCTCATGGGATACGTAGGACCACCTGAATGTCTAGGATTCGGGTCCATCCCCATCTCTCGGGAATCTTCATCCCATCTTGGCCCTCTGGCCTACCCTTCCTTCATGAGAGGATTATATGGTGTGGTGTGGGATTATGTCCTCATTCACGTCGATCTCGTAATGACCATTCCATGTACCTCTACCTCCTGAGTTGTTTCATCGATCCCTTTTCGGTGGTTCACCAATGTGCCTAAGAGTACTCTGGTTCATTACCTGGAATTCCAAGCTTTACTCGGACACGTTCGCACCCGCTTTCTAGGATTTGTGTATCCCTGCATCAGGGCTTCCATCATCTTTCACACCCGTAGGGGCCCCCAGGAATGACCTGGATACTACGCCCAAGGGCTCTCCTACCGTTACAGGCCAACGCCCTCGAGGGTTTTGGACAACAAATCGATAAAATCCCGCGTTGCGAATATGGTCAGCGGTCGATGCTCGTTTTTTGTTCCCACCTCAGGCTAACGCGATATAGACGTTGCGTTTCCACCATGGTTAACAGTTTTCCACTATCTCCACGCCAATCCATTAAGCCCAAAATGTCAGGTACACAATTCACACCCTTCATCACTTCACTGTGTCCAAGTAGAGTCTCGGAACTCTTGGTACTTTTCCTCTGTGCACGTCTGCGTGTTGGGGAAACAAGCCGCGTCAAAGGTGTCCTTCGAGGCTCTTTTCTGACTCCCCCCTAATGGACGCCCCCAGTATTGCGATAAGGATCTCCCCCCCTTGTTTCCCACACCGAGTTTAACTCATGTGGGCTTAGGGATCAGGATGATGTCTGCGCTAACTTGGGAGGTTGTTACCATTCATGGTCCGAGCCCTAATACTATAAACTAAGATCCATCCGGAACTACGTTCAGCTTGATTCCCATCCTCATGGGATACGTAGGACCGCCCGGACACCTTTTCTTCGGGTTCAGCCCATTTAGGGAGCTAGTCTCTCCCCCCTGTTTCACCTCCTACCTCTATATAGGCCCCTCGGCCTAAGGTCTCCCTCTTCGAGTGGCGTACAATGTGATGTGGGATCATGTATCCATCAATTGTGTTTTATAACACTACGCACATTCCCCTCCTAGAATCATCTCTGCTACATCTGCACTGCATGACGATAAAATGCATGCTTGTTCCTATCATATGACCCTAAACTGTGACACTATCGTCCTGGCCGCACGATGAAAAATGACACTACATTGTGGTGACCTCGTTTTAGAGGAAATCATGTTGGGTATTGGTCACGTGCCATGCCATTTTTCAACACCCATCACGGCTTGATCCTTGTGGCGACACCACGGCCTACTACTCTAGGCCTATCGCTTCACAAAAAAACACTCACCTTAAAGGACAAACAAGATTTATCAAATTCCGCTTCTTTTAGTGCAAGGGCCACGACCGCACTCCCCTTTTCCCCTGGCACTGGTATCTTACCATGTCACCTTTAAGAACTATGTGTGGCTTGATTATCATCCTTATGAGATACGTAGGAGCACCCGGGCACTTCCCCACAGGCCCAGCCTAACCTTTGTGTTCGGTCCCTCGACTCGAGCATTTCCCCAGAGAACGCATGGTAAGTAGGGCTTAGGTCCTCCTTCACATCAGGGTTTGTTTCCATGTGTCCCCTACTACCTTTACCCATTTATTGTCTAAGGTCCATCAAGAACTACGTGAGGCTTGATTCTCATCCTTATGAGATACGTAGGAGCGCCCAGGCACTTCCCCACGGGCCCAGCCTAACATTCGCTTTTGGTCCCTTGACCTAAAACCTCTCCCAAGGGGGTCGTGCGGTGTGATATGGGATTACGTCCTCATTCACCTCAGGTTGTTCACCACACTATACACACCCCCTATTCCCATTCACGCCAGGTGTTTGAGTTACTCCACCATGTGCCTCTTATGTCTCCTCCCATTCATGGTCCGAATTCTACGACCCTAAACTAAGATCTCCCTATGGGAAAGGAATCTTCTCCCTCTATCTAATACATATCGTTGTCGTATTCAGATGTGTTTTGACAAAGAGCCCGAAGTGTGGTATTTTCATAGGGACATCCTCCTCATCCCATGACCATGCTTCGTGAGCTCGCTATTTGGATCCTCATCCTCTTCCACATTCAAAAGGACCCTCGAACGACATGGATAATAGGCTTAAGGGGTCTCCATGAATGCTGGACCTAAGGGCCCTCCAACCATTTCGGGCCAACGTCCCTACGGATATCTGACAACATTTGTGACATGGTCCCGTGTTTCGAACATGGTTAACGGTCAACCCTCATTTGTTTGTCCCCATTCTAGTCCAACACAATATGGATGCTGGGTTTCTGCCACGGTAAACAGTTATCCTCCATCGTCACGCTGCCATCATCTTGATCTGAATCTCGAGCGCCATGATTCACACATTTTCACTTCTTCATGTTCAAGTGGAATTCCAGCATACTTTGCTCTTTCTCTTCATGCATCTAGGAGCGCTAAATGATCATGTTAGTGTCATTGGGCCGGTATTCATCGAGCTTCCCTTTTCCCTAACCTGCCCCTTTTTTTGTCGGGAAATTCCCACCACTACTGCTTGTTTCCCACACCAAGCACGACTCATGTGGGCTTAGTAGTTTTGGCGGGATGTGTACCAACACAACCAGGCTTCTCATCGTCCCGCATGACATTAAATTGTGCTTCCAAAACTACGTATGGCTTGATTACCATCCTCATGGGGTACGTAGGAACTCTCGACCACTCTGCTTCGGGCCCAGCCTAATCCTCACTCTTGGTCCCTCAACCTGGAGAGTTTCCTCCGAGGGTACATGGTGTGATTTGGACTCCAAGTCCTCATTCACGTTGGTTTCATATCTACCACGCCACATGCTCCCAGGGATCTTCCCTTTTATTCCACATCATATCATGTGACGTTAAACTACCAGAGTCCATGTGTCCTCAACGCATGACACTAAACTGCGGTTCTACCCTGAACAAGTTCAGGATGCCCCATGTTAATCATGGGATGCACCAGAGCCTCTGCCAGAGAGGATTTCACTTGTCAGTGTTGTTCTATGACTACATTGTGCTTCCAGAACTACGTACGGCTTGATTCCCATCCTCATGGGATATGTAGAGACACCCAGGCATTTCACCTAGGGTCTAGCCCCAGGAGTCGCAAAATCCTATTCCTCCCCATTTCCGGCCCTCTAGCCTGACCCCTCAGGGGGAACTATGTAGTTGCAATTTTTCCCTGAACAAGTTCAGGATGCCCCAAGATCCCATTGGGAAGTGACAGACCCCTTTTCCGGAGAGGCCCTGTCCCAAAGAAGGAATGATCCATGATCAAACCGATGTGCCCATCTGGTGTACTCCCACCACGGTGGTGTAACTACCTAAGTGTTGGATTCTGTTTGGACAAACCATCACTCCATATTCAATGCTTTGTGTGCCCCTTATTCGGACCCTCGTCCCCTTTCATGTCTCATGGGACCCCCTAACGGCCTGGTCTCATGCCGCATCGGCTCACCTACCATCCTGGGCCAACGTTCCGGAAGACTGGTCATGTTTGGAAGGACCCCCTAACAGTATGGATGTTTGACCTATGGTCCGCCAACTGTCCTGGTTCAATGTCCCGGAAGATTGACCGACAATATTTGTGGCATGGTCCCATGTTTCGAACATGGTCAACAGTTGACCCTCATTTTTTTCCCCATTACAGGCTAACATAGTAAGGATACCGCTTCTCCACCATGGTTAACGGTTGTCCTTTATTGTTATGCCATCCCCACAGTGCTCTGAATCTTGGGATTCATAATTCACGCTTCCCGTTTCCGTCTGTTCGGACTAATTCTAGTATCCCTGGTGTTGTACCGTTCGTGCATGAGGGCACGCTGAAGAAACGGTAATTCGGCTATCCTGAAAAGTTCATTTCCGGTCAGTCCCCACCCATCTTTCAGAAATCTGGACTAGTAATCCAAATCCCGGATGCCCGGAGCATGGTCTCCACTCCTATGTTAGGTGGGATGAGAAGGTAACTGTCTCTTGTTTCTCACATCGGGCTCGACCCACGTGGGCTTGGGGAATTATCGACGAACGTCCCATAAACATTGTACGGATGTAACGAGGCGATTCAAACAGTGGAAATCGTGCGCGCTACGACATTCAAAACAAAGAAAAAATAAATTGAAGCACAAAAGTACCAATAAAAGGTTTTTGGTTTGTTACAATACCCGGGGTCGACTCCCCCCATGGACGGGTTGACCCCGTCAAAAGAGCATTGCAGCTCCGCCACCCGTTGGCTTGTGGCATCCAAGGCTTGATGTCGCTGACTCAGCTCCCGCTTCTCCTTAGCAGCGGCGGGGCACAGTTCGTCAGCCTTGGCTTTGGCCCTCTCTACGCCAGCTTGAACAGCAGCCATCATTCCAGAGGCCTGCCTCATATTCTCTTCTGCCTCTGCCAGCTGGGCCTTCAACCATGAGATCATCTCAGATTGTGCATTAAGTGAGGCTGAAAGCTCATCTGCCCGGGTCTACATCTGTTGGACCTCACTTGCAGCCTCCTGGAGCTTCTTGATGTTGGTCGCCTTCCTCCACTGCCAGCCCACACTGATCCCACGATCATGCTCCCGGATCTTCTCAGCCATAAGATATCGGATGAGTGCGTGAGGATGTTGGGCATCCACTCCCCCAGTGCACAATTCGTGCAACCGCGAGCGGAGTCTGTCCATTTCAGCCAGCCATTGCGCTTGGGGGGTGTCCTTGATGAAGCGCGTGATTAGCTTCCACGACCGGCAGTAGACTATGTTGTTGTCTTCCTCATAGGAGGCCATTTCGTCCCAATCTTCATGATTGGCAGGCTCGTACGCGGGATACGCCCACAAGAAATCCTCATCAGGATCTACATTTGTTGTTGAATCCAGTACGACATCTGACGCCGAAGCAGGCGTGATAGGACTGCGACCGACCGGTTGATCCTCTTCATTAGAGTCCACCTCAATGACTTCGGGCACGACCCTGCTGGTGGTCCCGCCAGTGATGATGTGTGTTGCAGCTCGAGGAGATGGGGGGAATATTGCCACCATCATCGGCATGCCCCTAGGAGGGACGCCAACAGACATCCCGACTAGTCTTGCCGCAGCAGCCCATGCCAGTCGGAGAACTGTACAATAGAGAGGAACATAAACATTAGTTGGCATAGTCTACATATGACAACAAGGAAACCGGTAGAGGAAACTTACGGAGATCGACCTCCTGGCGCTGCTCTTGAGCCGGTACTGATGGGACCCCAAGGCGAGGCCCTCCGTATACTGTTGGAAGGTCTGGAGATTCTAGAGGAGCCACCTCGGGTGCTCTGGTCCCACCAGACGTGGAACTGGACGCAGCCATAGGCGCGGGTTCTTAAGGTCCTGCATCATCACCCGCCGAGTGGCGAGAACGAGGCCTGCGAACAAGTTCCTCCTGCATGGCTCAAACATCGGTGAGAAGTCCATAGTGGCCCGAGAATGGACAATAAGGAAAGATGTTTGGAATGCTACCTCGAGAGCCTCTACGAAATCTTCGGAATCTGATCCTTGATTTCCGACCTCGCCCTCCTCTAACAGGCGCCTTCCTCCAGCCTCATCCTCCTAAGAAGAGTCCTCTGATTCTTCCGGTAGGGGGAAGCGCTCCCTCAGGTCGGAAGCCGATAACTATGGGGGGACAGTTTGATTCAACAATACCCTCACCCGGTATGTCATTGGGTGAGGGACACCACTGGAGTGGACGTAATCCTCCAGCTCATCCAAGTATTGCTCTGCCTCCACCGGAGATGCCATGAATCCATCCCAGACTGGGCCTATGCCCGGTAATTCCATCCCGAGGTGATTCAGGTGGGCCCATATCTCGGATGGGATGAGGAATTTCCGGTTGACATCCCAAATGTCCCAGGATTCTGGGAAGACGGCATCCTCTGCCATGTCGATATGACGCAGGCGCTTCCCCGGAGCCTGAGTGGATATACTACGAAATCCCCTTGGTGGCTGCTCCTCCGGATGGCCCTGCTCTTCCGAAATCACCGGATCCACCGCTACTTCCATACCCTCAGCCGGTGCGGGTCTCGCCGCCATGGCAGCCCCACCACCGCGAGAGGCCCTAGCTACCCTCTGACCCCGACCTCGAGATAGAGGAGGCTCGTTGTCACTGACCCGAATAGTCGGTTGCTTCAGCATCTCCCCTGGGTAAGCAGCCTCCCAACTAATGGCATACTCCCTCACAAATCCAAAAGCGGTGGTGGATGGAGGCAATGGAATTCGCATCTTCACATCTTCTTGTGTGAACATGAGCCACAACTGCCTCATCACACACGGGTGCTCCTCGTGATGCACCTCCCAGTAGACCTGCAGGGTCAGCCGTTGGAGGCACCAAAACTACCTCGCAAACCGATGCGGGGTGTACAGTTCGCAGAGTGGCTCACGATCTACTCGTGCCACCAAAACTCCACCACGAAAGGCCAGGAGGTAAGCATGATGTTCTTCCGTTCCCCACCCACCGTCATTAAGTATCCCCGTCGGCATTGGGAAGGGGTGGAAAATAAACTCATCTGCCCTCCACATGCAATTCAACACCATCGACACGACTAGTTTGAACGGGAAGCTCCCGACCGCAATCAGGATAGAGGGGCGGAAATTTGATCCCGGCGGCGAAATAGGGTTTGGATACTCATAAATCTCCCTAATGTGCGCTGTGATCCACCCATACAGGAGGTGGAAGGGCTCGCATATCCTTGGCGGCTTCTTGCCCTCGCTAATGTACCGCAGCATTCTGTACAGTTTGGCGAGCATTGGAATCCCCAGATTGATCCGCTGCCCCATGGACAACATGGACGCCATAATAAATGAGTTGGGCCACACCCCCATGCTTGTATCCCTCACTGGTAGAATCCAACCGTAGATGAGAGCCACGATGAACGCCGCCAGCCTGACTATCGGCTTTTGTTCAGTGCTAACACTAAAACCCCAAGTCTTCCATTGGCTGTCCTCCAAGACCCGCCAATACAAGTTCCCCTTACCCCATTGGGCCGCCCTCAGACAAGTTCAAGGCCTCGGAGGGAACTCTCGATTCTCTAGGAAATTCAGGAATCACTTGAACCATATCCTAAAGTGGACATCCCTCACTGCCTCCTTGTCCTCTCTACGGACGAGTGCCATCAGCGCTGACGCCAGTCGCGGCATTTTCTCTGTGTCCACCCACGTGCTCATGATGGGGAGGAACTCATCATACATGGCCCCCAAGATCGGAACCCCAAAAATCTGGTGGACATCCCACAGGCTGATGCCCACCTCCTTGTGATGCAGGTGAAAGGTATTGGTCCTAGATGACCATCTGCTCAGCAATTCTGGCATCAGTTGTTTCGGTTGGTAAATGTGGAATTGGGAGGCTCATGCTGCCTCATATAACCCCACTCTCCTCAGCTCAGCCCCAAACTCCTCGCATGAGGCGCCTACCCAGTAGGCCGAGGCCCAGTCATCAGTGAAGTTGCTGCCTTGGCGGAGGTCCCACTCATCAGACCATCCTTTCTTCGAATCCTGCGAAGCCGCCTTCAGCATGGTGCGGTAGAGAGGATGGGACGTCTCCGGTTGCAGTGGCCTCCTGTCAATATCATTAACATGGTTGTAGAGACAGTCAGTGGTGATGGGTGTGAAGTCCTCATGCGCATGACCATCGGCCGCCCTGAACCATTGGTGCTGACGTGGTGTGCTCCTGAACCAGCAAGCTGGTTCGTCCCTACTCGCCTCAGGGAGGAAGACATCATCCCTCAACCTGAAGCCATACAATGGCAGCTTCTTACACTGCGGATAATTCTTCTGACCCTCCAATAACAGATCTGTCAAAGAAGCATGGTCTGAATGGCTTCGGACCATCTCCCCAAGGCCTGGACAGTTGGCCATCTCATCTCGATGGGCGGCATCTGCAAGCACCCCCAATACAGATTCTTGATATGCCATTTCAATTACGGCACTCAGAAAAGAATTTTTTCAGAACAGATCGTGAAGCCGGATCGTGAAGCCGAATCGCGAAGGTCGGTCGCGAGACCAAGCCGCGAAATCTGGCCTAGGCCAGCAAATAGAAGTTCGCTTGGCGCGGTCACGGAGTCAGAGACCCACGGTTCGCCGCGAAGCTCGATTCACGGAGAGCAGGCGCGGAGTACGCGGAGCTTCGCGAAATCGAGCACACAAGAAGACAAAGAAATCGCGTAAAGACAAAAGAGGTCGACCCACTATTTATAGGCGGCGACCTCGGAGCATCGCGGTGCGCCTCACCTGCACGGAGCATCGCGGTGCGTCCGGATCCGTGGCCCCGGTCAGCACCGCGGGCCCTCTTCGCGAAGCCGCTTCGCAAAACCACCGACAATTTTGGCGATTTTCCGTCAGACTTCGACCCTTCACCCTCCGCGGCTCCAGGTCTGAGGGGGGGCATTTGTTGGCGCCAAAATATTGCATGAAAGGAAGGGAAAAAAAAATAAGGTCGGCCCCCTGCCTCGCGAAGCCCCGACATGAAGTACCCCGATCATAGCGGTCTCGCGAAGCTCCGTAGGCGGTAACTCTCCGCGAACGAGTTTGACGTTCGCGAGCGCGCCGCGAAGCACCTGAGGCGACGCGCGAGTTCTGCTTCGTGTTTCCCCTTCCCTATAAATACTGGACTCCCCCTGAGTCCCAGAAGATGGACAATCCGACCTTTCAGCTTCTCCTCTCCTGAATCGCGAAGCACTCCTTGCCCCTGGGAATTATGAGCTCTGTGAGGTACTTCTACTTCTCGTGACGCCTTTGCTTTTACTCGTTTTGAGCCCCTCTTCCGAGAGGGATGCCCTTCGCGAAGCTCAAGGGAATTCGCGAAGGAAGGGGATTCCCAAGGGAACCTAGGCAGCCGTGGAGTGTTTATGATTCGCGAAACACCCAACCTGTACTAGTGATCCCTATGCCAAGGCAGGATCGCTACACATCGCGAAGCACACTACTTTACAGCACCCTGCATCGTGAGGAACCTCTTCTTCGCGAGGCAGTGCTCCACGAATACTGTTCCACTTCGCGAAGCACCCTCCACTCACACCTATGCCATATGCTAAGGCTAAGGCACTCCTCTTCACAAAGCACACTCCTTTGCTTGGCAATTTCTCTTCCCGTGTGACCCTCCAGGTATGCACGAAGTGATTTCAATGTCCCACGGACAATACTACTTGTAGCATTGCTTCGCCTAATGCTTCTTCGCATAGGCATGCTAATGGATATTGCTTCTTCGGATAGCCATGCTAACGTGGACCCCTTGATGGTTCTCTCCACAACCACCCTTGACCATGGCCTTACTGGTACCTTCCTCCCCCATGGACCAGAGGGTACCGGTTATGTAAGTCCTAGGGGTGTGGAGTGAACCCACCTCGTCCGAGCTGCAGGACGTTAAACTGCCAAGCACCGCGTCCTCAACACATGATGTTAAACTGTGACCTGACCTCGTGCCTCTCACGAAGGGTCCCCCCAGCTCAAACATTTTTTATGCCACTCGTCTCCATAGGAGTGGAATCACCCATTCACAAGGGATGATATCCTCCTTATTGGAGTGGCATATGTTCTCAGGAGAAGGGTGACCCTAGTCCCCCAACATATGGCTGCACCCCTGCATCTCAGTACTTCCCCACTACCAAGGTCAGTGGAGGGTGTGATAGGGAATGAGGCCCCTCCCATAATTGGTCCCAAATCCCTCTTTCGATGCGCTTTGTCGCACTCCGAGCTTCCATCCTAGAGTAAGTCCCAGAACCATGGGCCGCCTAATGCGTAAGCCCCTCTTCGCTTCTCACGGACGCAACCTCCGCGTCGTGATCGTCAGGTCCTTGCTGTCTCTTATTTCTCACACCGAGCACGACTCACGTGGTCTTAGAGTTGGCATTGGCCATGACAATACCTCATCCAGCATGACGTTAAACTGCATGCCCTCATCCAGCATGATGTTAAACTGTATGCCCTCATCCAACATGATGTTAAACTACATGCCCTCGTCCAGCATGACGTTAAACTGCATGCCCTCGTCCAGCATGACGTTAAACTGAACACCCATTTGAACTATGAGGTCTTTGATCCATGTCAAGGCATGGTACGTAGGAATCCTTCACGAGGTTCAAGCCCACCTGTCACCAAATTCACGTCGAGTCCTACCTACGTCCAGCACGACATTAAACTGCATTCCAGCCCGATGGCAAGCCGTTGTCACAACCCGAACTACGGGGACTTTGATCCATGTCAAGGCATGGTACGTAGGAAGCCTCCCTAAGGTTCAAGCCCAACAATCATTGGCCCAAACTGTCTCCTTGTCGGTGTTCTAAGCCCCCATTTTCAATCCGAACTACGAGGACTTTGATCCATGTCAAGGCATGGTACGTAGGAAGCCTCCCAGAGGTTCAAGCCCATCTCCCATTGGACCAAGGTCCCTCATTTATGTTGGTTCGCCGACACCCAACGCCCGTCGTTTATTCACGTTAGGGTACACCACCGTCCTGCATGACGTTAAACTGTATTCCATCAATCCTTTGAACTACGAGGTCTTTGATCCATGTCAAGGCACGGTATGTAGGAAACCTTCCCAAGGTTCAAGCCCACCACTAGTGGACCCCTAGGTCTACTTTCACATCGGTTTTCTGACGAATTCCATCATCCTAACTATGAGATCTTTGATCCATGTCAGGACATGGTACGTAGGAAGCCTCCCTGAGGTCCAAGCCCACCACCATTAGGACCCTCCTGGTCCTCCTCATTCACGTCAGTTAGCTGATGATGCCCATCGGACCAAGGTCAACCCTTATGCTGGTTCACCGGCACCATCCCGAACTACGCAGACTTTTATTCTCTACTACGGGGATATGTAGGAAGCCCCTTCAAGGCTCAAGCCCAAATTCACCGTTGCCCTTGTGACGGTTCCTTGCCATTCCCCCCTCCACTTCATTCGTCTATCCATCATCCACCCTGATTCTCACCCGGACCGTCATATCCCGGTGAGACCATGTCGGTACGCTCCTCTTCACAGCCGCCCATGGGCTGGTCCTGGTATCGACACCCCTTCAAGGGAAATCCCTCAATCCGATCCATTCTAGCTAATGATCTGATCGGGCTGATCCGTCTCCGCTGGACGTTAAACTCACGGCATACCTTGTGTTAAACACAGGAAGCTGAGGAAAACCTCAGATATGTGTCTATGGCATATAATTCCCCGCGCTCGATGTGGGATGCCTCGGGCTTCCACGCCCTTAAGAAGCCCTATGACCAGGGATAATAGACAGACACACCGGTTCCCCAGCATCCAGACATGCTACTGATGTCTCAACGTGACTACTCCCCTGACTGAAGGTTGCTGCCCTGACCGAACCCTTTGGAATGTCCCGACAGAAGCAGTGTAATTAACTGGTGTCTATGGAAACATGGCACTGGGAAGAGTTTCACGAACAACGTATTAAATCTATGAGGGAGACCCGGACTAGGTGATGAGTTATGAGGAGGAATCCACAGAAGGAAGAACCGACATCCCATCATCCTGTTTCGATCAAGGAGTAGATGTCCCTGAATAAGGAGCGCATGCCTCCTGCCTTTGGAAAGCGGGAACGCGGGGCAATAGCGCAGCGCGTCCTCCTCCGCGGATAGACAGATGCACGTGCCGCGGTGAAAGCGTCGGAAATAGCTGCTTAAAGTAGAGTATGGAAAAGACTAGTACATGTCGTGTACTCCAAAAGTACACGCTATGTACTTTATTTATTTCATTAAACAGAACGAGGTCACGTATAATCGCCAGAACATGCTGCTTCTCCATCTTCTTCGACCGAGAGCGTCCCGTATAGCCGAGAATCTCCTCTGATCCCCCAATCCTTCGTTGGATCTTCGAATCAACCATCGTCGATTGCATTGTAACCACAGTGGTAAGCTCTTCCTTCTTCTAGAGCATCGTTTTCCAATTCCTCCTCATTTTCAAGTTATTGTGGGTTGAACGTTTTGTTCGTTTTTATAGATCTACTATTTTTTAAGGATATTCAAGCCTCTCTGTTCATGTATATTTATCTCCTAGAATCAAGGTAGGTGTTTTGTGCCTTTCTGTTCGAATTCTTTGAGTTTTATGTGCAATTTCCACCAATCCCCTTGAACGGGGTATTGCGTGTTTACTATTTTTCCCCTGTTGTTTCTTTTCCTTGCTTGTATGCTTGTGTAGAGTTAATTTCGCTATATATGTGAATAATTTCTATGCTTGGATGTTTTTACCATGTCATGTTCTGTTTACGACCGTTTGGCCTTTGGCCGTTATTTCTGTTTTCCATGCCTTGTGACCGAATGATGGAGTGTTGTTTCCTGACATGCTTGTTATGTTGTAGACTGGTTAGACATGTATCTCTATAGGTTTACTTTGGCTTTATAGAATTATTATGCACTGGCTGACATGGGGCCGTGAGAACCTGGTGCTACAAACTATAAGGGGATAGACAGAGTGAGCTTCCTCAGAGAGTCTTGGACATTATAGACTATAGGGGATAGACCGAGTGAGCTTCCCAGAGAGTCTTGGATATTATAGACTATAGGAGGGTAGACTGAGTGACTTTCCTTAGAGAGTCTTGAGGTTTATAGACTATATGAGGGTAGACCAGTCAAGCTTCCTCATAGTGTCTTTTTTTGTTAGAATTTCCTTAAACCACTCCAGGCTATAGAAGGAATTGACAGAGTGTGCTTCCTCAGAGAGTCTGTGATAGACCTGAGGCTATAGGAGGAATTGACCAAGTGATATTCCTTAGAGATTCTCTAGACCATGGGGCTATAAGGGAATTTGACTGTGAGATCATCCTCAGAGAGTCCCTAACTACCTTAGACTATAAGGGGTATTGACTGAGCATTCTTCCTCAGAGAGTCTTCTAATTCATATGACCAAACAAGAGGGGTTAGGCTGAGTGTACTGCCTAGAGGGTTGTTGGTATATCTTGGATAGGACAAGAGGGGATGATTGTGAGTACTTCCCAGAGGGACTTTTTGTTTGTGGTTAGTTGTTTGCTTCATTGCTTCTTGTTGATCTGTGGATTGTTTGTTGTTGTGTATCATCCTATTTGTTGTTTACTGTTTACTGTTTAATGCTTACTGTACTGTTACCTTCCATATGCTCACTGACTATTAGGCACATATATTTGGGTGGTTTCATGCTGGGATTTAGTCTCACACCCTGTTTGGGTCATTCTTTTGGGCCCAAATAGATCATATTGTTGCAGGTGTAGACAAGGGAAAGCATCGTTTGATTTCAGGTACATGATTACTTGGGAACAAGAGAGCATGGAACCAAGCAGAGGCTTGCGATGTTGAGGAGTATCTTATCTGTTTTACTTTTGTACTTTTTTTAGTATTGTATTAATCATTGTAACTTGATTGGATAATTTTCTATACATATGTCTCATGCATCATATATATACAAGTGCTCTTGCTGTTTATCATATTTAGTCTTTTGTTGTTCACTTTTGTATGGATTGTTTTCTTCTTCTGCTATTGTTTATTAGTTTCTCTTCCGATGTGTACTCTTCCAATGAGGGAATAGTTTCCCCACTATCACACCCAAGTCCCTCACTGCTAGTCGGCAGCCTCTGGCATTTGGGGAAATGCGCTTGAGGCCATGTGACCCACCGGGTATGGGGCGCCTCTGGGTGGGTTTTGGAACCGAGACATTACAAAGTGGTATCAGAGTAATTCTTTTCTCTTGACTTACGGTTTGGAGCCTATAGCTAGGGATAGGATGGAATAGGTACTTGGTAATAAGTTGTGTTCGGGTGTAGCTAACCCATGTAAAGGGAAAATCCATACTACCTCGTTTATTGCAGTTTTTATTAATTTTCACTTTTACAGTTGATTTGATTTCACCATTGGGTGATTCACGTGCTTCGTGCTATTACCATTTTCATTATTGCGGTTCTATTTCTGTCGCAACTCGATGATATGAGGGTATGCCATCTCATGCATCATATAGGAACTTGTTAGAAATCACATTCCATGCATTCTTTCCATGCCATCTAGGATGCATTAGCGATTGCATGTTGTTGTGATAGACATTGTGTAGATTATTCATGTTGTTTTGATAGATGCTTGGAAAGAATCTCTGAAATTTGATAGGGTATTGTTTGTGTAGAGATTTAATAGAATTAGCGCAAAATTTTGATTTGTGAGGTGTTATAGACCCACATGAATCTGAACCTGGTGGATCATGGACTTCTTTCCCTTGAATAAGATATGTAGAAGATTCCAAGCTTTGATTCGCAGAGAGTATGGGCCCTCACGGATCAAATTTGGGCACCTTCATGCTTGTTTTTCTGTGTTTTTGGGGCTCCGAAGCAATTTATGAGCTACTGCCCAGAAAAACCCAAAATACACGGCGTTTACTTTATGAATACACACCATGTAGTTTTTAAACTATGTTACTGACTATGTGGGTAGAAACATGGGGTTAAGAAAAATCTTCAGAAACATGCTGTGTACAGTGAGTACTCGCTATGTTGTATTGACCGTGTGTCTACCCGTGTGACTAACGACACAGATGGATGAAACTTTGACTTTACACATCATTCCCTATTATCACACGTTGTGCCACGTAACCTAAGTACTCAGTCGTGTCACGGATAACACGGTTTGGGGAAAACCTTCAAGTATGCATCATGCTCTAATGGAGCACGCCGTGTAGAGTGAGTCGTGTAGCAGACCATGTAACTAATAACACAGGTCATTAAAACCTTATGTATTACACATTGTGTCCTTTGTGAACACACCGTGTAGTCTAGGATTAAGAGGACCATGTGGGTTAGCCATTTATGGAGGCTCGGTTAGGGGAATGGAGTTCGAATACACGCCGTGTGTGGGGACAACACGACCTGTAGTTGGGGCGTTACATGAAAAATTGTGGCAGAAGTACACACCCATGTGAATGGTGTAAAATAACACACCATTTAGTTTTTATACACACTGTGTAGTCATTTTTTGCAAAACATGAATGTTTCTTTCTCCTGTTCCCATCTTGTACTCTTGTGTTCCCAGTCATTGATAATCCTGATCTAAGGTGTGCTTTTATCCTTTCAGAGCTATTCCACAGAGACGTCCTATGGTTGTACGTCAGCTGCCAAATGGTGATCAGACTCCGTATATGGCCAACCAGGGACCTCCTGCAGATCCTCCTGTTGTGCCAACATTGCCACCAGTAGTTATACCAGTTGCAGGCGTCGATGCACAGTTTAGGGAAGAATTTCTGAGGATGATGCATGCCTTCCAGGTAGCGCCGCCTCCTTCCCTGTCGATGGCAGAGTTGACGTGGGTTTTCCAGTAGCAGAATCCTCCAATATTCTCAGGGTATGGAGGACCTCATGCTGCATTGTCTTGGATAGAGGCCATACTGAATATTTTTGAGCATTTAGAGATACCTCCAGATTAGATGGTGAAGCTTGCTACCTATATGCTCTGAGACTCCACCAAGAGGTGGTGGGAGGTGATCTCGCAGTCAGGACGCAAGATGAGTATGACTTATGATGAGTTTCATTGCATCTTCAACGATTAATTCTACCCAGAGACCTTGAGGGACGATCGAGCCTGAGATTTTATGAGTCCAGAGCAGGGTACCCTTTCTGTTATGGAGTACTCATCTCGCTTTACTTAGTTGTAGTGTTTCACACCGATTCCAAGAGGCCATGAGTAGTTCCTTGCGCAAAATATCGAGGATGGTCTGAGGCATGAAATCCACTCACAGGTGAGCATCTTCATGTTGACTTTGATATCCTTTATCGTCATCCAGGTGGTCATCACAGAGCGCAGTCTAAGGGATTCTGGAGTAGTGAGCCCGGGCGGTCCGACATCCAAAGTCAGTTTTCTTCTTACTGATAGCAGGAAGCGCCGTAGGGATCTTCTCGAGGAGATCAGAGTAGGTAGAATGTATCTTCGGGTAGCCATGTGGTATGAAAATAATGCGGGAGGATCAGGCATACTAGGCCTCAGTTCTAGAGAGACCCGATGGAGTGCCGATCTTGCAGCATGATGGTCCATCTTCAGCATTTTTATCAGATCTTCTCACCTACAGCTGGTGGTAGGGGTTCTTCTATGACCTCATGTTCAGGGGATGCATCGCAATTTTCTCACCAGTCTGGGAACTGGGTTTATTTAGACCGTTCGGGTCGAGGTGGAGTTCACGGCTGTGGTGGTTAGTCACTACGTTACTAGCGACAGTAGAGTGGATCAGCTCAGAGTGGTCAGCCAGGGTCATAGGGCCACGATACAAGCCAGACTTCTACTATGGAACTGACCCATCAGGAGAAAGATCCCAGACCTTCCACAGTTCGAGGTACGATCTTATTAGCCTCAGTTTTATCTTCAACTCTTTTTGATACTGGGGCTACGCATAGCTTTATCTCTGTTGCTGTTTTGGAGATCCTTGGGCTCTGCATTCTTTCCTCTGTCGATAATTTAACTCTAGACTCACCATTGGGGACTAGATCAGTTGGTGTAAGTAAGTGCATAGAGTTCCCTCTTTAGGTTGCATGGTGTCACTTCTTATGGGACCTCTATGTCATATAGATGACGAGCTATGATTTCATTTTCGGAATGGTCTGGTTAGTTCCCTTTCAGGAAATCATTGAATGTTATCATCGTAGGGTTAGTTTCATATCACCAGAGGGCATATCTTTTATTTATAGAGTTGAGTGGGGTGTCCAGATGAGTCAAGCAGGAATCAAGCATCATGGTCTAGGAGGAGTTATTTCCCAGATTTCTAGTCTTTTTTTGGATGACAAATGGACTTCACAATTAGACTTTCCTCCAGTGGTGCATTGTTTCAGGGATGTCTTTCCAGAAGACTTTTCAGGTTTGCCTCTAGAGCTTGAGGTAGACTTTTCTATTGATCTTGTTCCATGAGCAGCAACAGTGTCCATTCCTCCTTATAGGATGGCTACACCTGAGTTACAGGAGCTCAAGAAGCAGTTAGAGGAGTTGCAGGAAAAGGGTTTCCTCTGACCCAGTACTTCTCCTTGGGGTTCACCTGTCCTGTTTGAGAAGAAGGAAGATAGTACCCTTAGGATTAGTGTGGACTATCAGAAGTTGAACCAGTTGACGGTAAAGAACCAATATCCCTTGCCAAGGATCAATGATCTCTTTGATCATCTTCTAGGATCCCGAGTGTTCTCGAATATTGACTTGAGATTCGGTTATTAGCAGCTGCGCGTTAGACCATATAATATACCTCTTACAGCATTCCGAAGCTGGTATGGTCTATAATAGTATATGGTTATGTTGTTTGGTCTCATTAACGCGCCTGCAGTTTTCATGGCACTAATGAACCTAGTGTTCCATACATACTTGGATTCCATTGTGGTGGTTTTCGTGGACGACATCTTGGTGTACTCTCACACTTGACATGACCATGCTACCCATCTTGAGATCATTCTAAGTACACTGAGAGAGAATCAGTTATATGATAAGATCTTGAAATTCCACTTTTGGATGGACAAGATTCACTTCTTGGGTCATGTTATCTCAGAGGAAGTAATATCAGTAGACCCAGAGAAAGTGAGAGCAGTAGTTTTATGGGAGTAGCTGAAGAATTTCTTTACGGTGCAGAGTTTTCTAGGGCTGGCTGGATACTACTGGAATTTATTACAAGACTTTTCAGACTTAGAAACACCACTGACAGGTCTGAACAAGAATGGTGAGAAGTTCTTATGGTAAGATTCTTGTGAGTCAGCCTTTCAGGAGATGAAAGGGAGGTTGACATCAGCATTGACACTTTCCTTTACAGAGCCAGGAAAGAGCTATACTATTTACTGTGATGCTTCAAGTATCATTTTGGGAGCTGTGCTTATGTAGGGATATGGAGTCAATGCGTACGGGTCTCGGTAGTTGAGGCCACATGAGTGGAACTACCCGACGCATGATCTAGAGTTGGCAGTCGTTGTTCAGGCCTTACGCTATTGGAGACATTATCTTCTGGGAGAGCACTTTGTGTTGTTTACCAACCACAAAAGTCTCAATAACATCTTCACTCAACGTGATCTGAATCTGAGACAGTGCAGGTGGGTCGAGTATCTTTAGTCCTTTGACTTTGACCATGCCTATATACCAGGAAAGGGCAACGTATTGGCTGACGAGTTGAGCAGGAGAACTCAAATATAGTCGGTTAAGGAGGCCAGTAGTGAGTGGAATCTTATGGATATATTCTCTGACATGTATTTGGAGGTGAACGACAGACAGGGGAATACTTTTCTATCTTCTATAGATGTTACCTCTACACTTCTTGATCGGTTATGGATGAGGCAGCTATCAGACTCAGAAGGCCTAGTCCTGTGGGAGAGTGTGTTAGGAGAGGACCCTCTTCCTAGATGAACAGTGGGCGAGGATGATATATTGTGTTTCCAGGGATGTTTATGGGTGCCAACAGACATACGCAAGGAGCTGATGTGGGATTTTCATTCCTTAGTTTGGGCAGTTCATCCTAGCGGCACCAAGATGTATCGTGATCTACACCACAAGTATTGGTGGCTAGGTATGAAGAGAGATTTTGCTAGTTTTGTCTTGAGGTGTTCCACTTGTCAGCAGGTGAAAGAATAGATTCAGCGACCAGCATGTCTTTTACAGTAGTTACCCATTCCAGAGTGGAAGTGGAACAATTTCGTGATGGACTTTGTGACCGGTTTTCCAAGTTCAACTCAAGGGAATGATGTAGTTTGGGTTTTAATCGATAGGCTTACGAAGGTTTCTCACCTCTTGTCGATCAAGGAGACCTTCTGCATTGATGAGCTGGGATGGTTGTACATTTGAGAGATTGTACATCTACATGGAGTTCCACACTCCATTGTTTTAGACAGAGATGTGTGATTTACTTATTGATTCTGGCAGGGGCTTAAGAATGCTTTGGGTACACAGGTACTTTTGAGTACATCATACCATCCCCAAACAGATAGCCAGTCTGAGTGTATGATTCAGGTGCTTGAGGATATGCTCCGAGCTTCCATTATAGACTATGGAGGTTCTTGGGAGAAGCATATTCCTCTTGTGGAGTTCACCTACAACAACAGTTTTCAGACGAATATTCAGATGGTACCTTACGAGGCTTTGTACGGTAGGCCCTGCTGATCACCTTTATGCTAGCTGGAGGTAGGAGAGGTATCTTTGCTGGGACCTCGCCTTGTTCAGGAGACCTCCGAGTATATAGAGTTGATTCTGGAGAGGATGGTTATGTAATAGTCTCTATAGAATTCTTATGTTGATCAGCGGAGACGACCTCTGGTGTTCGAGGTCGGGGATCAGGTTTTCCTACATGTCACACCATGGTTGGGACACAATAGGATTCGGAGACAGTGTAAACTTTTGCCATGGTTTTTCAAGCCGTTTGAGGTGTTGTAAAGAGTTGGGACAGTTGCCTATCGGTTGCAGTTACCTCAGAGGTATCGGGATATGCATGACATCTTCCACGTTTCTCATCTCCGATGTTACTTTTTAGACCTGTCTCATGTATTTCAACCTGAGGAGGTTGAACTTGAAGCAGATTCATCATTTGAGGATAATCCTATATGGATTGTCTATCACAGTTCAAAGGTTCTCCTTGGTCATTCTGTTCCTCTGGTACGGGTGTTATGGCAGCACCGGTGAGTACAAGACGAGACTTGGGAGAGGGAGGTCGATGTACGATCGCAGTGGCCAGAGCTGTTTGGGGTTTCTTTATCTACGCCTCGCTAGGGAAATTCAAGGAAGAATTTATTTAAGGGGGAAATTTTGTAAGAACCTGGACCTTTTTTCTGGTATGTTTTTCCTTTTTCTAGAGATTTTGAGAAAAGTGGAGTTTCAGGAAATTTTTGATGTACACGCTGTGTACTTTATAAGTACACGCCATGTACTTTGAGGTTGTGCGAGGCTGTGTGTTGGCCATGTCCGGGCCACAAACACAGTCATGTGGGGTGATGTGGAGGCCGCTTAAAGCAGAGTATGGAAAAGCATTAAACACACCATGTACTCCAAAATTACACACCTTGTACTTTCTTTTTTTCATTAAACGGAATGGGTCCACGTCTAATCACCAGAACACGCCTCTTCTCCAGCTTCTTCGACCAAGAGCATCTCGTATGATCGCGAATCTCCTCCTAGCCTCCGAGCCTCCATCGGTACTCCGAATTAACCGGCATTGATTAATTTGTAACCGCAACGGTAAGCTCTTCCTTCTTCTAGAAAATCATTTTCCAAGTCCTTCTCTTTTTCAACTTATCATCAGTTGACCATTTTTTGCATTTTCGTATATCTACAACATTATAAAGAGTTTCAAGCCTCCGAAATCAAGTATATTGATCTCCTAGAATAAAGGTAGGTGGTTTGTGCCTTTCCGTTCGAAGTCTTTCAGTTTTATGTGGAATTTCCACTAATACCCTTGAATGGGGTATTGCGTGTTTACTATTTTTCCCCTCTTGTTTTCCTGCCTTTATTGTGTTCTTGTGTAGAGGTAATTTGGTTATGTATGAGGATAATTTCTATGCTTGGATGTTTTTTCCATGCCTTGTTCTGTTTATGAATTTTGGCCTTTGGTCGTTATACCTATTCTTCATGCCTTGTGACCCTAGGAAGGAGTGTTGTTTCCTGACATACTTGTTATTCTATAGATTGGTTAGCCAAGTATCTCTATAGGTTTACTTTGGCCTTATATCATTATTATGCACTGACTGTCATGGGGTGTGAGAACCTAGTGCTATAGACTATAAGGGGATAGACCGAGTGAGCTTCTTCAGAGAGTCTTGGACATTATAGACTATAGGGGATATACCAAGTGAGATTCCCAGAGAGTATTGGATATTATAGACTATAGGAGGGTATACTGAGTGAGCTTACTCAGATAGTCTTGATCTTTATAGACTATTCATGGGTACACCGAGTGATCTTTCTCAGAGAGTCTTTGTTTTGTTTGAATTTCCTTAAACCACTCCAGGCTGTTGGGGGAATTGACTGAGTGAGCTTCCTTAGAGAGTCTGTGATAAACCTGAGGCTATATGAGGAATTGACCGAGAGAGATTCCTTAAAGAGTCTCTAGGCCTTGGGGCTATAAGGGGAATTGACCTCGTGATCATCCTCATAGAGTTCTTGACTACCTTATACTATAAGGGGAATTGACTGAGCGTTCTTCCTCAGAGAGTCTTATAATTCGTATGATCAAACCAGAGGGGTTAGGCTGAGTGTACTGCTCAGAGGGTTTTTGGTACTTCTTGGATAGGACCAGAGGGGGTGGATATGAGTAATTCCCAGATGGATTTCTTGTCTGTGCTTAGATTTTTGCTTCACTTCTGATTCTTGATCTTTGGATCTTTTTCTATTGTGTATCATCATGTTTGTTGTTTACTATTTACTGTTTACTGGTTACTGTACTATTACCTGCCCTATGGTCACTGACTATTAGGCACATATCATCGAGTGGTTTCCTACTGGTATTTAGTCTCACACCCTATTTGGGTCATGATTTTGGGGCCAAACTGATTATATTGTTGCAGGTGTAGACAAGGCCAAGAACCCTTTGATTTCTGGTACTTGATTGCTTCGGAGCATTAGAGCGTGGGACCAAGCTGAGGCTTGAGATGCTAAGGAGTTGCTTATATATTTTTCTTTTGTACTTTGGTTTAGTATTTTATTCATCATTGTGACTTGTATGGATTCTTTCCTAGACATATATATCATGCATCCTATATATATATGTGCTCCTGCTATTTATCATATTTAGTCTTCCTCTGTTCACTTGTGTATGGATTGTTTACTGCTTCTTCTATTGTTTTTTGTTTTCTCCTCCGTTGTGTACTTTTCCAATGAGGGAATAGTTTCCACACTATCACACCCAAGGCCCTCGCTACTAGTGTCCAGCCTCTGGCTTTTGGGGAAATTCGCTTGAGGCTATGTGACTAACTGGGTATGGGGCACTGCTCGGTGGCTTTCGAAACCGAGACGTTAAACCCTCACGGTTCACTATCTTATGAAGGATGACGCTCATCAAGATGATAGTGGATGACAATATTCAAAGGGTTGGTGTTTCCTTGTTCTCTCAATGTTCTCTTTTCATTAAACATAGGGAATATATAGACCATTTATTAACTAGTTGTAAAGAAACATCCTCTCTTTGGATGGTAGTAAATCATATTTTCGGAATTCATATCACATACACTACTTATGTCCACACCTTCCTCAAGGAGCTCTTTAACATCACTATTTCCAAGAAGATTAAGGTGTTCTTTCAAGTGGATTGTACTGAGAAATTTCACTGTATTTGGAGCAGTAGAAATGTAGTTGTCC
The DNA here is from genome assembly GCA_963277665.1 of Viscum album. Lineage (NCBI taxonomy): Eukaryota > Viridiplantae > Streptophyta > Magnoliopsida > Santalales > Viscaceae > Viscum > Viscum album. The sequence goes on along the minus strand of OY728142.1, from coordinate 1,773,534,573 downwards.
ACAACAGATATTGGTTCAATGCAGACTGTATGCTAGAGTAAATACTCGTTGTAGTGCATGATGCCAACTTCCGTCACTCAGAAACATGCAGTAATTTGATTGATGATTGGGTGGTACTTTGGCGGATGAACATTTCTAGAAATTTCCCATCCCCTTGGAAGACTATGGATGTTTTCTAGACCCCACCACCTAAAAGATGGGTCAAGTGCAGCACAGATGGAGCTTAAAGGAGTAATCTGGGCTCCTCGGGTTTTGGAACCATCTTGAGGGATGTAAATAGGTACGTCATTGAATGATTCTATGGAAAATTTGGAAGTGTCACTATACATGAATAAGATATTATGGGATTTATTATGGCAGTTGATATTGTTATCCAAATAAATTGGAATAATTTCTGGTTGGAATGTGACTATACCACTCTAGTGTGAGAAATTAGAATGGGATAGAGGCATCTGTCATAGAGGTTGGTTACCAAATGGGGGAACTATCTTGATAATAACTCCTCTTTGAACTACTTTATCACCCATTCTTTTTGGGAGGCTAACTATATTGTGGATGTGCTGGAAAATAATGGGCTAAGCACAGAAGAGTGTCATCAGGTGACCTTTTTTCCTGATAACATGGTTCCTATTTTAATCTAGGATAAATGTTGAATTCCTTCATTTCACCTTTTTTAACTCTTATATTTTCATTTAATACAAGGGCATCAACACTCACTTTTCTCAAAAAAAACATTCCCCAAGGGCCCTTTTACTAAATTAAATATTATTATCCATAGAAAGAGAAATATTAAAATCAAACGTGTTAGTAGTAAATCAAAATCGTTTTATTCAATGAATTTTCCCATGTCAATAAAATTTATAACATGGTTATAACCCGTCATGAGAAATAATTTGGATGGTGAAACAATACATAGTCAATTACACATTAATATACCATATTATAATAATAATATACAATATGATAATACTTTTCCCCATGTCAATAATGGGGATAACATTATCATAAGACATCCTGAGAAATAAAGTTGATATTAAAACAATCCACGGTTAAGGTTCCAATAATTCTTCATACTAGAATAATAATATATTGTATACTAATACATTTAACCATGTTAATAAAAGGGATAACATGATTATAATCCATCTTCAGAAAGAAGGAAAATGGAAAAACAATATATGGTCAAGTTTCCAATAATATTCCATATTTGAATAATAATATATGGAATTCAAATATTATTACCCATGTAATAAAAAGGGAAAAAAGTTCTTAACCCATAGAAATTAATAATCATCTGTATTGGAATAACTAGACAAGAATCTCCAATACATTCCCCTTAGGTCAATAGAATTGTATTTTTTGTTGGTGAACATCATCCAATATGAATTATGTAAAACATAATGTTAAAACCATATAGATATATGAATATATAACTATGTCAATACTTGAATAACATAGTAAAAATCCATCCATATAAATAAGGTGTATGGTTTGAAATGAAAATATCCCTAGTTTAATAAAGGTAATATTGAATGATTTTTTCATATATAAAAAAATCAATACAATATAATGCTTAAGTGCTACTAACCAATAGTGCATCATGATTTGTATTGTTTGGAATCAGGAGTTTATTCCCCCAAAACTCACACACACACACACATATATCTATAATAGAGTATTAATATTTAAATATAAAACCTATTTGTGAAAAAAAATTAATATCGAAAGGGAAATGTAATTGAAAACATAAATAACTTTTAGAAATCATTTTTAACATTGATGTAATAATTTAATTAATAAGTCACATTCACGTTTAATTTTCAAAAGGTGAAATGAAATGTCAAGGAAATGTTTTAATATTAATAGAATCTAAATTATTTGATCCTTGAAAATGAAATAATGGTTTCTATAAAAAATTTAGATGAAAAAATATTGATTATTAGGGAGATATTTTTAATACATAAATTTACCTTTGTAGAAAACACATATTATAAAAAGAGAAATAAAATATTCTGTGTATTAAAACACCTATTTTTAAAATAAATATTACATAATATAATATATTAAAATATTTGGGTGGGATAATGTAATCATAGGAGTATAATTTTCTGGATAAAAATTTCTAACCTAATGTAGTAGATTTGAGTTACCAATATCCCTTACGTTCAACCCATCTCAAAAATTTAGAAATACATTTCAAAGGGTTTATATTGTTAGAATTTATATTCCAGTAAAACAATAGGGAATATCAGACAATATAATAAAATGGTATAATGTAACCAAATTCTATAAAATTTGTTGAAAGAATGATCATAACTGAATGAATAAAAATTGAGATGCTAAAAATCATTACTAATGGGGAATCAATTGAATAAATAGACACTTTAATAAGGTAACATGATATGGATAGTAAATACCATGAAATTGAAAGTTTATATTAAAAATATATCGATTTGAATTAAATATACCTTATAAAGGAAAATGATGCATAAAATATATTATGTTTCTTTGAATCGGGATTGAGACCATGAAAAAACATGTGACTTCAGAAACACCTTAATCAAAACCCCATAAAATAGAGGATTAACATTGAACTAAATATAACATTTTATAATATAGTTCATTATATTATATCTCATATAGTTCATATATACCACCATAAAAAATGATATTTAGTGCATAATTCAAAATATTCCTAATGAATAGGAATATGAGACAAAAAACCATACCTATTATGATAGATTTTATGATTTTATATTAAAATAATTTATAAAATAACCTCCAACTTAATTAGATAATTCATAACCTTATCCATATCCATTTCTAATCATAAATATTAAAATTATTTGTTCTTTACATGAATTATTTTGATTTTTTACATCTGGTGTTTATAGTTTTAACAATTTGTATAAGATTCATAATAGAGATGTCTATATTCATTATTAATAAAAACTTATCAATAATAGACCATTAAACTTTATATTATATAATATTTATAATTATTTTTTATTTTTCAATCCCTTTTTAAGAATTTATTAGTCTTTATCCTTAAAGATGAAATATGTAACAAGCATGTTAAGGTTATTCATGGGGATCTAATTGTTTCTTCTTAATTAATGAATTAAATGTGGACATTATATATCCATAAAAAATATTATTTACATATTTATATCATATTATATTAGTATTTCACTTCCTTCAGTCATTCATGATATAAATTCATTGAACTGTATAATTATTTTATTAAAATGACCCAAAATATGTACATACAAAGATTCAATGAATGATTATAAAATGGTTTTGTTATAAAATAATTATAGAAAAAAATTAATTTAGAGTTTATTAGTTTTATTTTTTTAACAATTGTAAAAAAGTAAAATAATATATAATTTATGTGAAAATAAAAATCAATTTTAATAAATGGTCATCCTTTTTTGTATAAATATTTTAAATGATCAAATTAATGTTGATATTTTATTTCCAATATTATTAATATGTTCTCTAAATGATCATATATAATCTATAATGATTTCATTAAAATTATATTTTCCCAATAATTAAATCCTTATATCCAACTGTATAAAGCACTGATGGAATTTTAAACATGTTCAGTCTTGGATGTGGTAGTCTGCAGAATGCACAAATGATGATTTTGTTTTTCCAAATAGAATTGTTATATGAATAAAAAATTATAACAACATTGATATATGGATGTTAAAATATATAAATTATAATAATATGAATGCATTAGTGTGTATAGATTAATTTCTGAAGAATATAATTATGAATAGGAACTTTTAAGTTGATAATACTCATATGGAAGACATGAATTTTCCATAGATATTTCCTTCGGAATGAGGTGCATATGAAAACTATTGGTGAAAATAATATTTTTAATGTGGTAGAGGGTTATTAAAGGAGAAATGATTCATATTATGAAAGAGGAAAATAAAATACTTGGTGGTTCTTAGGGTGGGGATGGTGTTACCCTTTCGAATGATAATGCAACATCATTTTTGGGACTATCCAAGTAAAAAGGCCACAAAATAGAAATATCATAGAGTAAAATGTTTATGCGTAAAAAATCACTAAAACCTATCCTTTTGAGATAATTTTGAGTGTTTAAAAGATTTTTCTTTTAAATTTTTAACATTTCCCCAATTTACATTTATGTTTACAATTAATTACTAATACTATAATTAATTTTATTAAAAATGATTAAGGTTGATCCTTTTACCTAATTTGATAATTGTGATTTAAAATTTGAAATTAATTCAATTATATAATTATTTTAATGTTTAGTATAGTTAATTTTAAAAAATCACAATTAATCACATAAAATAGTTTTCATAAAATTGTTATTTCTATAACACCCCATGTTTCTATGAACCTTTTTCTGAATAAATTATGTTTATTTTTTTCTTTCATTTCACCATAAAATAAGTCAAACATTCAATATATTTTATACTATGTTTTGTTTTAACTACATGAAACATCGGATTAGCATGCACTATATGCCACACTATGATTCTATGAAAAAGCCTTTTTTATTTTTGCTATTTAAGAATAATAGTTATAACATAGCCATTAAACATAGTCATAAAAATAAAAATAACTAAATTTTAGATAGGATTTTTATTTTTTTCATTTAAATAAAACTTACTGAAAATGAAATATGTAATTTTTTTAACGTCTATATGTTGTGAAAAATACTATTTTTTCAAAAGGACTACTTATTTGTCCTAGTTTGAAATATAAAAAAATTATTTTTATAAAAAAAATTAAATTTAATATGTTAAAATAAAATTATTTTTTTGTATTCATACTATAAATATTATATTTAGTTGAATTTTGGGGATATTTGGGAAATAATTTATTTTTGGATGAAGGGTAAAAAATAATAAATTTTAATTGAAAACAGTTTTTCATCAAATTTATGTATATAATTAAATTAAATATTAATTTGTTTTTATATTATAATTAGATAAATTCAAAATTAATAAATCCATTTTTGTCATTGGATTAAATTTCACACTGGAAGTGAACATAATAACATTTCTAAATTTTGAACAATTTCACTTAAAACCCCCATTGGTTTGTCCCAAATGAGAGATTGATTTAAAATTGATTTCTAAAACATCTATAATTATAATATTAAAAATGGATTCAATATTTATAATCAACATAATTTATAATTTCTATTAAGGTCAACATAGTTTTTACCACAAATTTTAGTAAAATTAATTATAATTAATCATAGTGATTGATGAAAAATGATTTTACATGGTGGGTAAAACATAATCGTAAAAGGTCAAATGAAATATATATTTTTTTCAAAAATCCTATGGATAGACATATATAGTCCATATATTCCCTTTTCTCTAATATGGACTGTTATTGGAGGTACATGATTTTAGGGATACCTCTCAATAGTGTTTTCATTTTATATATTTTCAAGAACACCACTAATCTTCCACTATAAATGTTCACGCACCCCCTGACTTCATCAAACAACTCAAGACCCTTGACCTAGAAATATACTGACCAAACATCCTCTAAAATTATATCACTTCATCGTAGAATCCACCTTTTGGTATAAATCCAACCATGGAATCCCATTCGTACAAAAAAACGATTTACCAAAAAAATAGTAAACATACTTAAACAAAAATAATTTTTTATTTTTCCACACAATAAATTCTTCTTATATTAATCTTATATAATAACAACAGTATCCTAATTATAAAGAAAAGTTTTTATACTATGGATTTTCTTATCTAACATTTTTTATGTGAGATATATTCTAAATTAAAGCCTTATTATTATTGTTTATTGTACATACTACCCTATGAATTGTTTTATCATGAATTTACATTCTTTCATGAATTTAAAATTTTCAATATATGTTATTATTTAACGAAGATAATGATTATAATATTTATCATTTAGTAAGGGTATATCTAGTCTTAGATTTATTTTTGTGAGAGTTATTCCATATTAACCACTCGTTTCTTTTTAGTGATATATATTCTTCCCATGAATTTAATCTATGATTATTAACCATAAATTGATATGTATTTACATTTCCATTTGATGATCCCTCTTTCAAGCAGTTTATAGTTCAAAAGTTACGTAATATGAATTGTATTTCTGTCTTAATTTTCCTTCTTTAGGATACATGTTATGTTATGCACCTAAATTCTTTTATGAGGTGTATATACTTCCCTTTGACACGTAATATCTTGAATCTCTTAGTTTCCAAGATATTTTAATCTTCATAAAATGACATTACCTCATGGTTATTATGATTTAATGTTACCAAAGCAGTAATAGGCTATTACTACTATCTTATCGTTTATCAGGATTGTTTATGATATTTTTTCCACTGATGGAATCTCATGATCAGCCTCTTGAGAGCACTCATGAAATTTCAAATCCTCAGGTTATTCATGATATCTTTAGGTAATGAAACCATTTTCCACTCTTTGGAACTTATTATAATTAATATTGTTTTTAATAAAATCCATATTTATTTCTATCTTCGTTCAAAATTTTTTTTTTCCAAAATCCTTATTTTCAAAAAAAAAAGTTATTTTTTAAATAAAATTTTAAGAATATTTTCAACGAAAATGATATAAATGATTTTTCAATCTTAATTTATATGTTACCAAGTTTATTCATAAATAATAAGGGTTTGAAAATGTTTTATGAATTGAAAATCATTTTTTAAAATGAAAATGGTATTTTACACAACAACATTTTTTAATGATTTTTGAAGATTACTTTATATTATTTTAATGTTTTCTTTATATGATAGTATTTTTTAAAATGTGGTATATTTTAAATAGTTATTTACAAAGCAAGGTTATTTTCTTTAATAAATTCACCAATTGATATTTCAATATTTTTATCTATGTTAGATAGAAACATTTGATATAATATTTCTTTATTGGGTATATGATCCAAGGACACCATTATTATCTATTATTTGAATGGTTTATATTGAAGATGACAAGTTGTTTATGAATCCCTTTTCTCTTCCATGTGTTATACTATGATAAAACACTTATGAAACCCTTATATTTTTATGGGTCATGATATAATGAATATTTTAATATATTTTGGTATATGTATGCATGATTTTATTATGTGATGAGTGGGACCTATAAATAACAACAATTCATTGGGTAATGATTTATACTTATGAGATAGACCTAGATTGAATGGGGAGTGAACTCGTTTTAGTAAAAGACATTATCCACTACAATGGTCTTGGGAGTGAACCTAAAGTACTAAGATGGTCAAGTGAGTGAACCATGACTAACAATATATTTTTGGGAGTGAACTCGTTCTACTAATATAGACATGGAATTAAGCCTTAGATATATGAAAATCCTTTAATATGCTTATCTATATTCTAAAAAGTATATATCTTTTTTCTATGTTATGATTTGATAGATTATTATCATGATTAATTTATGGTTCATGTCTTATTAACTGCCAATATTTTTTCCATGATTCTATATTAAGTTCTTTGATATGAATGGTATGATCTTTTAATGTTATGATCATGTTTTCATACCCATATTCTCAGGATTATTCTTTTATATCTCACTTGGTTACCCTTACTTAGCATCTGATATGACCCTTTTTTGTTTCCTTTATACTAGTTATAATGATTTGTATTATTTATGATGAGTATAAGAAGTTTTGCAGTCATGGAGAACATAGTTCCACATAATTTAGCTCAGTAATGTACCGGTGTTTATGTTTCCATGTTTCCGAAGGAACTAATCTAATATGATCTTTGGGTGTCTCTATATGTAATGTATTAAATGTTATGAAAAGGTGATATAATTTCTATGTATGAGAAGTGATGGATGATTTTGTTTTTATAAAGGAAAAACATTAGTGACCATTTATAAAATAGGAAGAGAAAACCTTAGTGAGAACCCTAGGGGTATGTATGAGGATAAATATAAGGAAGATGAAATGTATAGGAAACTTTTCTATAATTTTTTTAATTGATAGAGTGAGTTTTTTACTTGAAATACACTCATGAATGGATGTAAAAATTGGATGTGGATTTGGAATATATGCACATATGGGTAACAGCCACAAAAACACCATATTGATCTAGAATCTATTGATAAATGTGAAAAACAATAGGCCATGCTGCACACCTGGTTTGACACTCCATCTTTATATACTTTTGGAATTCACAATATATTCACAAAACATCATGAAGGATTAAAATTAAAGTGGTTATTATTACTATAGTATAAATATAAGTTGTCATATTTTAAATAAGTTATTGTAATTTAGGTATCCAATATGTGATTTTCTGGATTATGTGGTTTTTAACTATGATGATTTTTTCATACTCTATTGTTTTTGGTTTTCTTCCAAGGATAAAACCTGAAGGAACCGTGTTAATGCTATGTGTGATGGAAAATGAAATGATTATTCTCATGAAAATCCAAATTCTCTAGGATCTAAACTAAAAAAGCTCATTTTTATGCCCACACAACTTTCTCAAGCTACTAATCATACTGAGCTTCCAAACAAGAAAAGGAGGGAACAACATTATGTTGAGAACATAATGAGGAAAAATCAACCTTGTTTCAATGTGTATTTGTATCCACATATTGCGAAAGAATGGATCAAATACATTGATAATAAATTTCCTGTTCTCTAATACTTTGAAGACTAAAATTTATTTCGGTCTATTTATAATTTAGAAGGTGAAGCAAAGTAGTGGTGGACTCTAATAAATTATACATAGAAAGAATATGAAATTGAATCCATAGATTAGAAAATTTTCAAGAACATATTCTTAAATATGTACTTTCATCATGTTCTTCATGTGAAAATAGAGAAATTATTCATTGAGTTAAATAAAATTGGTAATAAATCTATTGGTACCTATGATCCTAGTTTTAGAAGACTTGTGAGGTACACTTCGGGAGTTATCATCCAACCTAAATTTAAGGTTGGCCAATTAGTTGATGGATTAAAACAAAGACATGAAGTTGAATTAGATGTAATAGGAATAAGTATCTATGAAGAGATTTTTTTGTGTAATCAAGTATGAAATGTAGGTAGGAGTTACGTATCAATTTCATCAGTTTGATTAGAAAAGGAAGTTGGTGTTCAAAGGAAAATATATAAACCATGGAGAGAATAATATGATCATTAATTTATTCTCTATGTGTTGTAATAATCATGGAGGAAAATGTGTAAAGGTGTCTAATAAATTTTTTAATCACATAAGGGAACTTTATAAAAAATTTCATTGTTTAAGTGATGGGATGGATTTATCTTATAATGATAATGGAGAGAAATATGTATAGAATGTATCTCCCAGACCTTAGTGATTAAATTGTAAATATAATGGGAATTATACTAACTGATTCTCAAACAAGAAGGATAATGGTGAATATTGAAATAAAAAACCTTTTAAGATGAGGGAAAAGTGGTAATCTCATGCAGTCACTATTTCTGATTAGCGTTTTGATATTGATGTGGTGAAAAGAACACATTCCTTAAACTCTATAAATGGTAATTTCTGATTTTATTCTATATCCCCCCAAAATTTAATATCTAAATAATTCTATATGGGTATAAAGATTAATCCCAAACAATTAGATGTATAATTAGTAGTGAAAACCCATAATGGTATGATGATTGAATCTCAAGTATATGATTCCTCTCTAGTTTATATTTGAGGGAATGTTCTTCTTACAAATTATAACATTCTTTTTCTAGTGGAATATGATTTCATCTTAGAAGGGATTGTATTTCTCTATATAAATCCCACATAAATATTTTGGAGGGAAGTTATGTTTGATATTTCCAACCAAACTATGATTGGTACCAATTTGATGACAAATATGAACTTTCTATGAAGATTACATCCATTGGATGGGTCATAATTCCCATTCATAAGGTCTTTTTTTCTCCAATGGCTGAATAGAAACATGAAATATATGGTACAAATATTGTTTATGATTTTCTGGTACTCCCTCCGGAGGAGTTACCTAGACTTCCACAAAAACATGAAGTTGAGATCTGAATAAAAATAAAGCCTAGTTCTACACCAATTTGAAATACATCATATATAATGGACCTAGTTGAGTTACATGAATTGATGAATAAACTCCAATAAAACATTAACATATAATTAATTTGCCCCTTTGTATCTTCTTAGGGTGTAACTATTATTTTTCTGAAAAAAGAATGATTGATCTGTGTGAATCTATGTTGATTATCCGTAGTTGAACACGATCACGATCAATAAAAATTATCATCTTTCCACTATTAATGACTTATTTGATCGACTATATAGAGTTAAATACTTTTAAAAGACTACCATTTGTTCTGGATAACATCCATTAAGGGTCAAGATGGAGGATATACCCAAGATTACTTCATATAAAGGGTATGGCTACTATAAATTATTGTGACTCCTTTCTGTCATACTAATTCCCCTTTTAGCTTAATATATTTTTTGAATAGAGTATTTAGAGATTACCTATACAATTATTTTCACGACCCATCCTTGGGGCCCATTCCGTGACTACCCCAAGCCTATATTCCATAGGCTAGGGGTTGGCAACTAGCACCAAAGGCGTAACTCCCTAAAAACTGGGAAGGCATTGCCTTTATAAAACGTAAACACACACAACCAGAGTATAATCGGAATCAAACACTAAGTAAATTAGTATAAAAAGTGTGATTAAAGTACAAAGGGCTGTAAATACAAGACCAACAGAAAGGTACAACTACAACTGAATGAAAGTACAACTGAAAAGACAAACAACTGGAAGATGGAAGCAGCTTGTGGATCGTCCTCAAGGTTCCTACCTGAAGGGTAGGTACAGATGTCCTCCTCAGCACTCCGTGTCTAACGGTCCGCTCCGTGTGCCGTCACACCGAGTGTCAACCTCCGGGTACCGTCCAGTCCTCGTACACTCTATCTCGGTCAGCGTTGTCTGTCGTCTGCATCCAACACAACGAGGTGTGATCACACCAATAGTTGTGGTTTCGATAATGAAAATCCTAGTTTGAGCTCATTCAATGACCTTTGTGTTTTCCTCATGATTGAGATGGGTTACTTGATAACTTAGGTATATGTACGGGCATATAGCTAAGTAAAGGTAATCTATTGAGATCTTTATTTGTGGTTTATCTTTGTTGGATTTAGTGTGACCTTTAGGGTCTCGGGGATCCTACTGAGTATTGTTATACTCACCCCTACTCACGACCCGTCCTCGGGGCCCGTGCTGTGAGTACCCCAAGACCGCCTTCCAGAGGCCATGGGCTGGAGACTAGAACAAACTGTGTAAATCCCTAAGATGGGAAGGCATTGCCTTTATAAAAGTAAAAAAACACAACAGAGTACGCAACAGGGAGTAAATAGTAAGTAAAACTGAATACAAAAGAGTCTGATGGAAATTAAATAGGCCAGTATACAAACCCAACTGAACAACAAGTACAAGTAAAAAAGGGACAAATATCTTAAAGTAAAGAGAAGCTCTTGGATCGTCCTATGGGGTTCCTACCTAAAGGGTAGGTACAGATGGCCACCTCAGCACTCACGTCCGTCAGTCTTCTCCGTGTGCCGACTCACCGCAAGGTCCACTTCTGGGTATCATACAGTCATGGCTCTCTCAGCCTCCATCAACGCTCTCTGTCGGCTGCATACAACACAACAAGGTGTGGTCATAGCCCGTGCAGGGGTGAGTATAATGATACTGAGTAGGGACCTCGAGACCCGCATGGTCTCACAATATCTGCTAAGGATAAACAAAAGTATAAAGATACAATCATGAAGTATCAAACAACTCTACTTAGGTATATGCCTATACATATACCTAAGTTACCAATCTCAGTCTGGCTCCAACTCTTGAGCCCAATCACAAACCAATTCCAAAAAGGAAGTAAATTCAATCACCACAATGATAATGTTTGAAATACATGACTCATCTCACACAGGTATGCCACAATAGTACAGAGATATAGATGATCAGATGTAGCCACTGGATCACCTAAGATGTCGTACCCACACAGAATACAGGACCAGCTAAGATGTCGGACCCACACAAGATACAGGCCAACTATCTTGTCTAAGTTGTCAGACCCACATAGGATACAAGCCAGCTATCTCGTCTAAGATGTCGGACCCACACAGGATACAGGCCAGCTATCTCGGCTAAGCTTTCCGACCCATACATGATACATTCCAACTATTATAGAGTAATAGAGATGATTAGATGTAGTCACTAATTCTTCTAAGATGTCGGAACCATATAGGATATAGGACCAGCTACTCTGTCAGAACTGTCAAACCCACACAAGATTCTAGTACAATAGTTGTTGTCGTCGAACCCACGGAGGATTCTAGTACATTAGTCGTTGCAGTCATAACCAGCTCTAGGGTTCCCGCACAAAGCATGATCAATTCCGGGAGGGTCCACTCCTTGATCAAAGGGTTAGATACATAAACTATCAAAAATTCCTACGTTTATGTATCTTGAAGTTCCTTCTCATCAATAGAAACCCAATGCGACAGACAGTGCGTCAATCAGATGCACGGTCTGAGAGTTATTGACATTTCTGTTCCATGGGCCCAGTTGGTTTTACGCTCATTCCAAACCCGACCATTTTCCAAAATTGTCCAAAACTCACTAAGATTATCGAAAAAGGACCATCTCATCATGAGGATCCCATTGTCGTAGACGGCGCGTCGTTTGGATGTGCGGTCTTGAAGATACCTACGGTCGGTCGTGGCTCGGCCAGGCTGATCAAGTGGGGGGGGGGGGGGGGCAGCCCCTCGAACAGCTAGAGCGGCATTAAGTCACGTATCCTCCTTTTTTGAACCGCTCCACCATTCCTGTTACACCTGCCATAGAGGATCAGCCATGGTGGCCTGTTCTGGCGGTGCGCCACCGCCGCTGGACGCAGGTTCCGCCTTTCCGGCGTGGCGCGCCACCGCCGCTTTCCGCGGACCACCGGACACGCTCTGGTGGACCGTTTTGCCCACCGACTGTGTCTAAGATCTTCTCAGGACCTAAAATCCACTGTGAAATCTCTAAATCGTCGTTGCGGTCCCGTTTTGTCGTCACCCGTCAATTTGCGCACAAATGAACAACCAGTGGATGTTTCGGGCTTGTTCTTCGGCCCGATCCCTTCACATTAAATGTTTTCAATCAAGATTAAAGTACTCAAACTAAAAACAAACCTGAACATAACCCCGCATCAGATTTGAATCCAAATCTGCATGAACGATTGATGTGAATATCAACCGGGCATAGGTTGGTCCGCGATCATTGTTCTTCCCTCAAAAAGTAAAGGATAAATTCAAACAATTCCCCTACCTCGAAAAGATGTCGCACGTTGTCGAACCGTGGAAGATGAACGTTGCGGTGGTCTGGCGTCGTAGAAGAACGATGTCGCTCTTTCAACGTCATAGGAAGAGACGTCATCATTGGAAACGTTCCCCACGACAGTGTCTCCTCCCTTGACATGAATGAAGAATAATTTTGAAGAAGTTGTGTCATTTCCTTCGGGTCATGGAGCATTCTTCATGTCGTGGAGTGTTCTCCGCTGAAATAGGATGATGTTCTTCGTAGAAGAATGAAGCTTCTATAATTCTCCAATGATTCCTCCCAAAATATTTCTAAGCCAAATATAATGAATGACTTATCCAATTTTAATGAATCTCCAAGAAATTCAAATTAATTCAAAGGATATGTGTCAAATTAATTAATATGGTTATTAATTACATTAGTTGGCATCATTAAAGTTTGGGAGGTTGAGAGATCAAAAACTAATTAAGGGGAGAGATGGAGAGTTATAAGGAGGAGTTGAAGGGAAAGGGGTTTGTGCAGGCCCCACCACCCAAGTCATATCCTCCCATGGGAAGTTAGGTGGGGTGTGGGCCCCACCTCCAACTTCCCTTTAGAGGAATTAACTTCCACTTAAAATTAAATTGTAACACAACAATTTATTCAAGTCTTAAAGAATCCCAAAATTTTAACTACCTCATTCGACAAAACGCAACTACGATAAGGGTTCCCTTAAGCGAAAACTGGCACTGTGAGTTCATTGGTGTCCTCGGATTTCAATTTCGAGCACCGGTTCAAAAGATTTAAAAACTCGCACGTACGTTTACTAAACGTACCCGAACAAAACTTCAGAAATTGATTCCGGGCACACCAGGCCTCAGAATCATGCGCTGTCAGAAATTGCGGACTCGTAAAATTCCAAAGAAATTAAGAAAGAAATTTCCTTGAGATTTAATAGTTTTTACATTACCCTCACCTCAGGGATTTACATCCCCGTAAAGCTACAACACACACTAGGGAAAACATAGGTGGGTTCTGTGCACACATTTTGAGCCTCCCTGTCCCATGTGCTCTTCTAGCAGCTGAAAACCAGACCTCCTGTTGAGCGCATCCGCAACAATGTTCCCCTTCCCATGAGTATAGACTATCTCGAAGACATAGTCCCAGAGGAACTCAAGTCAATGACACCGTCTCAGGTCCAGGTCCTTCTACGAGAAGACACAACTGAGACTTTCGAGATTAGAGTAAACTGTAATCCGTTCGCTCAACAAACTATGGGTGTGACTAGCCATTTTTAAAGTACTTGACAACACCCTTTTTTGCTTACGTCCTACAAGAGCTACTAAGATTTCTCCCTTGCCGAAAAGGGAAATCCGGTCTCATCACCGGGATGAAACACGTTCTTTGCCTAATAAAATCAATCCTGACATAAACGGTACTATTTCAAACCATGGATGACATCGTAAGGCCTCGACGCTACTACCAAGAGATCCAACTGTTACTCTCGCCTCCAGGGGTCGAGTCACACTGTCGACAATAGTATGTGGTCATTGGGTCTCCTCTACTAGGAATCCCAAAAGTAAGGGTCAAGTCAATGGTTTTAACCAGAACCTCTCAGTATTAACCGTAAAAAAGGACAGGGAAGCAAACATCACAAGGAAAAGTGTATTTTGTTACTGCAGCTCAAAATACAAAGACACAAAAATCCAAAAACAACGACATCAACGAATCTAGTCCCGCTCCTATCCATTTGCTGCTCGATCACCTCCTATGCCACGTCTGCCCGCTCCCGGTGGACCACCATGGTCGAACCTCTGCATCTTCCTGGTTGGTTCCTCTACTGCCAGCTGCTCATCTGCTGGACGGGTCGGGCAGTCTCAAGCCATGTAACCTAGCCTGTTGCATGCATAGCACTTCGTGCTCCTCGAATATCTGGCTCTCTTTCAGGTGCCCCACACGACCGAACCTGTATCCTAAGTTTTCCCACCTGTCGGCCTAGTCCGCATGGAATTCTATGTCATCTGTCTACTGCCGGCTGTAGAAGACTATGCTACGGTCGGAAAGCCCTGCGGAAAGAGCAGTAGTTCTTAATCCCTCACAAAGCATAGAGTTGCTGGTACAAAATCTTCCTTAAAAAGTCCCTTGAAGTCTCCCCAGGTGAGGTTCACCTCATTGTAAAACTAGAGCATTAGGATCCACCACCTCTCAGCTTCTCCCGGAAAGAGACTAACAGTAAGGTACACCATCAAGTTAGCGAGTGTCCCAACTGTGTGGAAAACTCGTGCTACAACCTCCAGCCAGTACCCAACTATCTGAAATTCTATCTCACCTCAAAAACTCGGAGGCCTCTATCGCAGGAACCCATGCAATGTGATCAAGTGGCGTGCACCCTATGCTACTAGGGCAGGTGGTATCGGTGGCCCTGTGGGTAGTGGTACCACTGGTGCCTCCGTTTTGATGGGGCCCTGCACCATGGCCTCACTGCTCGGTGGGCTACCATCACGATCTCCACTAGAAACCCGCGTTGACTGACTGGGTGAAGACATCCTGAAAAAGAAATAGGTGTTCTGTGATCAAAAGATTATACCTGGTTATCTGACCTAATTTGAGATGACTTAAAGGAAAACTTTTGATACACACACGCAATCAGTGTTTTTGTGCACTAAGTCGGAAATCAGTAGTCATGGTCCTGGAGTATGGATACGTCGGCCGCCACACCAATACTGGACTCCCTGAACTGAAAACCACACTCGGTAATCTTTACACTATTTCTCCACAGAAAGAAAGATCAGAGCCAAGAGTTCTGTGGTAGAACCAACACCTCTGATACCAATTTTTCACGACCCATCCTCGGGGCTCGTGTCATGACTACCCCAAGCCCACCTTCCATAGGCCAGGGGCATGCGACTAGCACCAAAGGCGTAACTCCCTAAAAACTGGGAAGGAATTGACTTTATAAAATGTAAACATAGACAACTAGAGTATAAGTGGAATAAAACACTATGTAATGTAGTATAACAACTGTTCTGAATGTATAAAGTGCCGAAAATACAATCCCAATAGAAAGGTACAACTACAACTGAAAGAAAGTACAACTAAAAAGACAAACAGCTAGAAGATAGAAGGATATCCTAGATCATCCTCTGGGTTTCTACCTGAAGGGTAGGTACAAATGTCATCCTCAGCACTACACATCTAACAGTCTGCTCCATGTTCCATCATGTCGAGTGTCCACCTCTAGGCACCATCCAGTCCTCACACACTCCACCTCGATCAGTGTTGTCTGTCGTCTGCATCCAACACAATGAGGTTCGGGCATAGCCAGTGCTGAGGTGAGTATAACGATACTCTGTAGGGACCCCGAGACCCTCAAGTTCTCACTAAATCCAACAAGGATAAACCACAAAGAAATATCTCAACAGATAACCTTTACTTAGGTATATGCCCATACATATACCTAAGTTATCAAATAACCCATCTCAATCATGAGGAAAATATAAAGGTCATTGACTCAGCTCAAACCAGGATTTTCATTATCGAAACCATAACTTCTAGAGAAATTCTCCTCTGTTGAGTATAGTGGCCATGTCGCGACTCTGAGGTGATACTCATTAACTTTAGACTGCTGAGGTACTACTCCTGTCAAGTACTGTGGGTCTGCTGCTAAACCGGGCGCTCCTCCTCTGTGGGTCTACCGCCAAACCGGGTGCTCCCCCTAATAGCCTTCAGAGGTACTCCTTCTGTCGAGTACTGCGGGTCTTCTGCCAAATTAGGTGCTCCGTCTACCATGGGTCTGCTCCCAAAATGTGTGCTTCGTCCACTGGGCTAGTTGAATCAATCCGAGTCGAATAGGTTAAGCAGTCGTCAGGTCTACAGCTACTAGGTCTCTACACTTTGTCTGCTCGTCTCCAGGAGGATCTTCTCCACGAGCTACTGGTCGATTCTCCATGTGTCACGAAGTCTTAGGTGGAAGTATCTCAAAGGACCGCCTCGTCATAGGGGTCTCAATGCGATAGACGTCGCGTCAATCGGACGCCCGGTCTGTGAGTTATTATCCTTTTTATCCTGGGGGACCGGTTGGTTTTGTGTACGAACCAACCCGAACGTATCTCAACTGTACCCCAAACCCCCATTGGGTATACTCAAAGGAACCATTTCTCAAAAAGATTACCAAAGCCATTGATGGTTTGTCAAACGGACATCTGGTCTGAGAGTTAATGGATTTTCTGTTCCAGGGGCCCGGTTGGTTTTTAAGATAAAACCAACCCGACCATAGTCAAACTATGTCCAAACCTCATGTCGTGTATGCTAGAAGAACCGTCTCATCAAAAGGAACCCAACGCGACAGATGGCGCATCAATCGTGTAACATCCCCAAATGATAAAGGGTTAAACGGCTAAATGATATGACTCATTTCAACAAGATGCACCTTCCTTTTCAGAAGCCTGTTTGATTAGAACTCCATAGTTAAGAGTGCTTGGTCGGGAGTACTGATCAGGATGGGTGACCTTCTGTGAAGTTTCTCAGGGTGTGTGTGAGTGAGGACAAAGCACACAGGAAAGGACATGTGTTGGCCTATGGGGATAGTCCTTAGTCAGATGATGCGTTCGAGCATGTGGGTGGATCCTGGAGTGGGGCCCACGTGTCTGTGGGGAAAACTGGTGGTACCTGGTAGGCCAGGACCCGACGACCTTGTTAAGGTGGGGTGTATGTGCTGTCATTGGGGCCCGATTGTCACATTTGATATCAGAGGAGGAACCCAGCCTTAAGTGCGGTGCACTGCCTGGGTTGAGATGTAGGGCCCACAACGAGGATGTTGTTCTCTAAAGGGGGGGTGATTGTAACATCCCCAAATGATAAAGGGTTAAATGGATAAATGATATGACTCATTTCAACAAGGTGAACCTTCCTTTTCAGGAGCCTGTCTAATTACAACTCCATAGTTAAGCGTGTTTGGCATGGAGTAGTGATCAGGATGGGTGATCTTCTGGGAAGTTTCCCAGGGTGTGTGTGAGTGATGACAAATCACACTAGAAAGGAAATGTGTTGGCTTGTGCGGATAGTCATTAGTCAGATGACCTATTCGGGCATGTTGGTGGACCCTGGGGTGGGGCCCACATTTCTGCGGGGGCAACTGGTGGTACCTGGTAGGCCAGGACCCGACGGCCTTGTTAAGGCGGGGTGTTTGTGCTATCACTGGGGCCCGGTTGTCACAATTTGTTGTAGTTTATAGATGATATTCTTATCTATGCCAAGGGAAATGAAGATCACAGAGGCCACTGGATAATTTTACATCAGATCTGAAGGAAAAAATGTATGAAAAATATACAAAGTGTGAATGTTTTCTAAAAAAAATCATTTTTGGGTATTATAATGTCATGAGAGGGTACAGTAGTAGAACAATAAATTAATAAAACTATTTAATATTTGACTAGAGGAACTATGATGGTAATGATCCGTAGTTTTATTTTCCTAGATAGATATTATTGATGGTTTTTGGGAAATTTTCGTGACTATCCAATTATGTGACCAATTGAACAGGAAAGGGTGTGAAGTTCATCTGGACAAATGAGTGTGAAGAAGATTTCAAGGATCGAAATAGAATGGTAGTTAGTGCAAACGTTCTTACATTAACATATATGGGGAAATGGTTTTTAATCTTTAAATATTGTTGACACTTAATTTTCTCAAAATGATGAAATGGTGTAAAATAAAAATCCCCTTAGGAGAAAAGATAAAGAGAAGTGAATAAAGACAAGGATCAAAACCCACACTAAAGGAACTTTCTACAGGTACCCCAAAATAGTGTCAACAAGCAGGGTGCCTGCACATGAGCATGCACACCAGCCGATAAATCTTCCACAACAATAGAAGTACCCAACAACCTATATGATGGACCAACAAAGTAGGATAGGTGACGTACCTGTGCGACCCATCCCCTTCTATTAGGGTCCCATATTTTCCAATAAATAAGACCTTGGGGAAGATCATTTGTATGTATGGAAATTCCCAAATAAATCATGAAGTTTTTCTCTCCCTTGTCCTTTACCCATAACCTTAGAAACCATCCATATAGCCCTCCAAAACATGAAGAATAGAGACTTAAGGGGGGAGCAGTGTATCTAATATTCTCACCTGGTTTAAAATAAATAAAACATGTTGAAGGAACCCTTTCCCATTGGATTAAGAAAACTGGATCGGGGTGTCTGTGCTATCACTGGGGCCTGGTTGTTACAATATGTTGTAGTTTATAGATGATATTCTTATCTATGCCAAGGGAAATGAAGATAACAGAGACCACTGGATAATTATATATCACATATGAAGGCAAAAATGTATGAAAATTTTACAAAGTGTAAATTTTTTCTAAAAAATGATTCATTTTTGGGTATTATAATGTCATCAGAGGGTAAATTTGTAGATCTATCAATTAATAAAACTATTAAATATTGGACTAGATCAACCATGATAGTAATGATCCGTAGTTTTCTTTTCCTATATAGATATTATTGATGGTTTTTTGGGAAATGTTCAAGACTATCCAATTCTCTGACCAAGTGAATAAGAAAGAGTGTAAAGTTCATCTGGACAAATGAGTGTGAGGAAGATTTCAAGGATCCAAATAGAATGGTAGTTAGTGCACACTTTCTTGCATTACCATATATTGGAAAATGGTTTTGAATCTTTAAAGATTTTTGACACTTCATTTTCTCACAATGATGAAAAGGTGTAAAATAAAAATCCCCTAAAGAGAAAAGTTAAAGAGAAGTGAAGAAGGAAAATGATCAAAACCCACACTAAAGTAACTTTCTACAGGTACTCCAAAATAGTGTCAACAAGTAGGGTTCCTACACATGAGCATGCACACCAGCCCATAAATCTTCCACGACAATAGAATTACCCAACAACCTATATAATGGACCAACAAAGTAGGATGGGTGACGTACCTGTGTGATCCATCACCTTCTATTAGTGTCCAATATTTTCCAATAAATAGGACCCTGGGGAAGATCAATTTTATGTATGGAAATTCCCAAATAAATCATGAAGATTTTCTCTCACTATTCCTTTACCCATACGCTTATAAATCATCCATATAGCCCTCCAAAACATGAAGAAGAGGGACTTAAGGGGGGGAGTGTAACTCATATCCTCACGTGGTTTAAAATAAATAAAACATGTTGAAGGAACCCTTTCCCCTTAGATGAATAAAACTGGATCGAGGCATGATTCCATAACTAGGGACTAATGTGAGAGACATTCGGGAACATCTGTGGAGAACCTCAAAGGCCTGATATAATCATCACCGATGGGTTTTTAACCATGTGTTATGTCGACAAAAGTACCTTTAGATCGTGTAGGCCTATCTGGGACAAGAAATTTAATTAGAATAGAAATAACATGATTGATCCTATTTTGAATTTACCAAGCCTACTTGTGGGAGCCACCGTTGGCTCTCCCAAATATTCACCTGACATGAACTAATTTTTAGGCCCTATTCCAAGACATCAATGGATGAGACTCTCTTCTTTTAGATACATTGTATGAGTAGGACCAAATTAAAAACTCCATTGAGTCCTTCAAACTTGAAAACAAATGGAAATAGAAACACCAGTGTTTCTCCCATTTGGGTATACATTTCTTCTATCCTAGTATTCCAATAATTTTCATAATAGATGGGTATGGTAGTTAGAGTCTATGTGAGGATGTTTTCCCATGATCAGGAGGACACCAATTATATGGGAAGTGTCGAGGAACTCCTAGTATTGGGGACTAAGATTAAGACAATGTGGTTCCCTATTAATCTATATGAACTGGAACCTCTAGTTCTAGATGGGTACGGTGAGGATCATCTTTTCCATTCCATTCAATATGGAATGAGATACCCCTATAGAATTAGTTTTATATAATCCTCCTTAGGAGTGAGACCCATTCCTTTTTTATAGGTTGTTTCACTATTTCTCCTCTTATCCTCGTGATTCATTCCCATATTGGAAGTCTAATGTGACTATCCTACATAAAAAACAAGATAGGGTAACAGACACATCAAATTCTTTTCTTCTACTCTTGTATCCCATTCCTCTTCCATTTTCGAAAGAAGGATCATGTGGTTCCCCATATCTATCGCTTACCCTTATTTCTCACACTAAGGATGAATCACATTTGCTTAGATGTTATAAGTGGCTATAGAATATATTTAAACTCCAACCAATGGGTATCATTCCAAGTGTAATCCCTAATTTTTAATGGGCATCTTAATTGGTATTAGTCACAATCACATCACACAGAAATTATTATCATTGTCCTCATTCCAAGTTTAATCCGCAGCCAATCAAGGGAATCCCACTCTGTAATAATCCCCAAATACAACCATTGGGGAACCTCTAAAGGAATAATCCCCACCCATTCATGGTCCACATACTCAGTATAATCCCTATCCACATCACCATGCTCATCTAAAGGCCCTCTCTTTAGGGGAAAGCCCTCAAAATCATCCTAATCACTATAAATCCATAAATCGCTCATGACCCATTTCACTAGTAATTATCCTCAGGAATTAGACCTAATATAATAATCTCAAAGGACCATAATCACTTATACGACAATTCATTAAAGTCCCTCCATTGGCATGGGTCCTCACAACTGAACTACATGAGATTTTATTCTTTTTCAAATGAGATATGTAGAAGCCTCTCGGAGGTTGAAACCCAACCCCCCAAATCAACCCTAATTATCTCTAGTCTACATTCCTAGTTGAGACTTATTAAACATGAGAATCCATATTCCTTCTAGTTGTTTTGGGAAACTTCTGCATAAGTACCACACCAAATGTAGAATAGGACCCTTCCAAATAAACTTTGTTACTACATGACATTAAACTGTAGGTTTGGTGCTTATCACATGAAATTAAATAGTATCATGTTCCCCATTAAGTGGGACCAAACTATATGGTTATTTATTATATTCACAAGGATATGTAGGAATCCCAATCATGGATTTGATCCCAACATTTACAAATTTTTCATCCCCCGTGGTGATGGTGCATTATAGAGAACCCCACTAAGTGAAAAAAAAACAGAATCCTTGTAATAACAACCAAATGATGTATAATAAGTACAAGAGAGGATACCATTGATGGAAAACCTTAGATACATATTGATATCTCCATTAACAAAGATCCTCACATACATTGAGATAATTCTAAGGTGTATACAAGAAAACAATTTATTGTTAATTCAAGGGTGATGCATGTTATAATTAGTAATTATTGAAGGATTAAAGAACATATTATAAATCTATAAGAGAGTCATAAAGTGGAAAATAATTCCCCCAAAAATGGTGTGATGAGTCTGACCTCCCATTAATCTTGAACAATGTGAGTTCTTAAGTACCATTGGACAAACTAACCAAAAATCACCTTTCTTTTGGGAAAAAGATCCCTTGTGAATATAAAACCATTGAGTGTTTTTTTCATGAATAAAACCCAATCAAAACCACTTGAAAGGGACAGAGATGTTTTTTTGATGTAATGGTTTCTCCAAAAAAACAAAAAAAAATGATATTCCAACCCCACATGGTGAATTTGCGGATGAGAATATGGGGAACATGAAGTGAATCCTTAAACAATATGATGTTCTCACCCACATATCAGGCCCATATCTCTTTCAAAACAATAGAGGGATAGAAAAGACAATCATTCATGCATGTGTTCATTTAATGATATGCTTCTTGGATGGGGTCTTCTTATTTTTATGTGTCATCTATTCGAGGAAATTTCTCTTATAACTCCCTTTAATCCAATGGTGTCCTTATAGCTTCTCAAATGTAAGACATTTCTACTATCCATGATAGCTATTCATTGATGAAAAATATTTCTTGACTAACCCATATTCTTTAGTGTTGGTTCTAAAATTAATTAGTTTGTGAGTATCTCTAGAATGTTATAATCCTAAACAAGAAGATATATCGACATGCCCTCCATCTGACAAAGACCAACTGATCTTCAAGATAGTTATAACTCAGGGTCCAGAATCCATAGGCACATATCATCATATTCAACTATTTTTAGAGTTTATCCCCATAAAGAAATAACTAATTACCCTCCATTTATCTTAGGAATATAGATCAATATTCCACTTATATCCCCTTCTAAAAGGCTCATGGGTCCTTCAAATGGGATCCTACCAATAGTCCACATAGACAACACTACACAGTATTCAATGATAATCACGATGAGGGTTCAATAAATGGAATTTCAACCATGGTTATCCAGACATTGGGGTGAAATACCACTCTCCAAGGGTAGAAACTGACCAATAGGGAGTATGTAAACATCTATTTCCCCTCAAGAGAATCCCACCAATCATATTTTTTTGAAAACTGCAATAGTCCCACACGCTTGCCTTCCCAAATTTAACAACACAACATAATCACCTTGAAACATCCACAGAATCCCAATCATTGAATCTAATGACACATTATAAGTAGGAACACACACCCTTCCCCACTCACCAATCCTTCCAATAGGCAGGCCAGGAAGCACTCAATGAATCCCACAGTCAAAATACAACATCACACAACAAGTATTCCCAAAAACTGTCCAATATATATCAAGATTTATAGTAGACTTTTTTGGTAATGATGAAATAATACAACCTCTAGGTTTTTTAAAAACTACAAAAAGGTTCAAATACCTTCCTGTATTCATCAATCTATCTTACAGTGTCTTCTAGAAGCACTTGAAGAAGTCATTAAGAATGTCCTGATAAAAAAAAGTGGATAACTAAACTCTCTAACCCCACACATGAGTACATTAATTATCAACTAGCTAGAATGAGAGGATAGGGGCTGGAATATTATGTTAATCAAGGTACTAAATATTGATATATCATTATTCGAGTCACTGATGTCCCCAAGAATATCCTGGCACTGGTGAAAGGGAAGATGATAATGCCTTCCCACATCATATAGACTAGCTAGGATATCATAATCATGACAAGAATAGTGTTAGTGGGATGAAAACATAGATCCAACACCACAAATGAGAAGGCTCATCGTTAGGTCACCCCATAGTAGACACACACCTCAACTTCTATCTATGAGGGAAATGGTGAATACTACCCCATGATATATGAATAACTAGATTGGAAATAAAAACTCATTTAAATCGGAGGTAATCAGACTATCCCAATATCCACTCTAAGGATCGAAAAAATCCATACACATGAAAACCACTTTCTGCAAAAGTGTCCCCAATTATCGAAATAAGGAATCCAAAAAGAATCCAGAATATTGACTACTGGAAAATAAAGATATGATTTAAGACTCCAGTCTACATAATTTTGGAGCTCTTAAATATATTACAAGTGTATCTATAGAAGCTCAAAATCATAATATTTTAATACTAAATTACGATATTTGTAGTTGTAATTCAGAATGTCCTCATTTGAAATTTAACCATGATGCCTTTCTTCATGACCATAATCTAATCGAACTCAAGAGCCTATATACAGATGATAGTAATGGAATCCCTCATAAAGTCTAGAAGGTCAAGGTGAATGGGGGTGTTTCCATTTATATAATACACCATGGTAGTCCTCCCTATAATGATGTTCACTACAATAGTCCTATATTCTGTTGTATTTCACTTAATCAGTGGGGTCTACAATTTGCGATGTAGTGAAGAGAAATCCCTTCTACTATGAAAAACATAAAAAATAAGGCAAGTCATGTCATATACTTTATCATTAACAGGTTAAATTCACTCTCATCTATAATACTTTCCAAGGATATGGTCATTCTGGGAACCCCATTTGGATTTCCTAACATTCAATATAATAGAGGAATCTCTACCGATAGTTTTTTATGGTAAATTTTGTAGAAAAAAACAACTTCGGTTGAACTAGGTTGAGGAAACTATAGAAAAAGAATAATTTTACATACTAAACATGAGGAAATGGATAGATAAATATGAAATTTCAGTCATGTTTTTATTCTATCAATACCTTATTTCAGTATTCCATAACTGTTTCTGGAATTTTGTGTGCATTAAATCCACCAAAATAGATTGAAAAATCATTATTACATGAGGGAATTGGTTTTTCTCAATAATGAGTATCAAATAACATCAAGGTAATAGAATGGATGAAATGACCAATTGGATCGATATCCCTCTTTGCTAAAATACAGTGGATGTTCAAGAAATTGAAAAGTTCCCATTAAGTCATATCCCTTAGCAAATTAGAAAGATTGTGATAGTTTATCACTAATGACCCATATTGTGTTCATATCAGAGGATGTGGTGGTCTTGGAAAATTACATCACTCCACACTCCCCAACTAGAAAATCCCACTAAAAGTGGTACCATGAAATGTCATATCTTCTGGCCAACTTAAAAAAATAAAATATGTTCATATATGATGATGTGATAAAGAAAATAGGCCCTGGTCCACTCACGCAAACATCGAGAAATAAAAGAGTAGGCTATTGAGATACATCTATGTTAGTCATATGAAAATATTGATCAAGCCTCCTTATTAGGGGATGTTAGATGCCAGATAGGGAAATGAATTAAATAGCACAATCATCTTTTGATCTGGGTGATTCATGTGAATACCAAATTATTCTCCCATCAAATGTTTGAAGAAACTCAATCAAATCCAAAAGGATTCCACAAAAATAGTATCCATGATAGTTTAAGAGAAACCCTAGCCTACATAGTTGGGGGAAACCCTGCATATATAAAATCATCCTTTTTATCCCCTTAACATGACTCAGTACTCTCATTAGGGACATGTAAGACCAAACTATTTAGAGATTAGATTCAGATTATTATCCACTAACAGCTCCAAGAGAACAAGAAAAAGGTGAATTCAAAGACTCATGGTAGGCATATGAAAAATATAAATCATAAAAACACTTATGAAAGTCCAATAATTTTTTACAAATCGGTGAACTTACTCAAAGACACCCCTGTATATCTTATTGAATAAACAAAAATTTAAAGAAGAAGTTGGAGGGATAAGTTTTAGTTCAATATATGGTACACACTGAAATCATAGATGGTGGTGTGTTCCCCTAGAACCAGAGGCATTCCTTGAATTTTGGAATTCTACTAAAAAATCCATCATTATCTCTTGAAATTTAATTCATCAAAGAAAAGGGAATATGTAATTTTGTGCCTCACCTACGCCCTGAAATTTTTGGACCCCCACCCCCTAGTACATAAGGAATTTTTTTTAAACAAGAGGAAGACATGAACGTATTGATAAGAATCCATGATGAAATACTCTTAAGAATCCATCATGATGGATATGTTCTGCAAGAATATCCTCAACTCACACTCCCAACCAGTGTACCTATGTAATGTGGGTTTCTCACAATGACTGAAGTTGATCTGGAACATACACTCAAATGGGTGACCCCAACCATCAATATAACATGATACCATATAAGAATATCACTAATTCCACCCGTTGGTTGCAAAACTAGCACACAGTTAGACACATCATTACATGATTCCCCCTATAGGTTACCCATGATTGATACCATCTGTTACTCAATAAAGTGACCCATCATCCAATGAACATATTCAAGATCTAGATATTCCAAATAATACTCAAGGACACATTAATATTGTTTCTTTAGTAAGGGATTGATTGGAAGTTATGGATGAACAACAGCTGATGTCACAATTGTAAAAGAAGCCTTACCCAGAATTAGTAGATCTGAATCCTTCCCCAATGAACATTTGGAACCCTACATTTTCAGTTATTAATATCTCAGGTGACCTAGAGGATAATTTTTTTCATTTTTTCTCACAATGTGATCCCATTTTGGGGACCCATGAATAATAAGAGACGTTAAAACGCAGGTGCATTGTTCAATCATTATAGGTACCATCTTTTGCATGGTATACTAGCTGGCTCGTTCGGTTGATTACGTGGTGGGAAGATCTACTTCAGAAGTTCCTCTTCCAGTGTATCTAATTTCTATAAAATAACACTACCCTTGAACACTAAAACTGAAAATAGTGGGTTAAGGAATGTGTCTCAAATTTCATCACATAGAAAAATGGAATAACATATTCCTTAAAATTTCTGCTTACTCAAGAAGACTTATTTCCCATCTGTATAAGGAATCATCACGATGAGTTGATCATGTATCTCATCCATGTAAAATACATGAGAGGGGTTTGGGACCTTTTCATTTTCACTCAAAGAGTTGTATAATTCCTTGCATTGTCCACAGGTAAGTTCCAAGTAATTCTATCTTCTCAAGGAATGATTATAGGGAAATTAAAGGATATCACTACCACACTTAAGCAAACCCTTGCACCTATTTCAGCTCCCAATCCTACACTATACAATGGGGATCTACCTCCAGAGCATCAAAAAAAATTTCTTCCTCTTCAGGATGATCAAAAATAGAAACGGTGAATCTAATTTTAGGACATATAAAAGAGGGTTTATTAATTTTGAAGTGACCATTTCCCTCGATTCTTCATCACAACAATGGATAACAACATGATCATGTTTCCTAATCCAAGAAATCCTAATAGGGATAGTGACTAAGATCTCCACAACTATTGACCCATCCACTAAGTTTTTGTGTAAAACATCCCGGAGTGTTTTTTTTCAATGAAATCCTACAAAAAAACGTTGAATAATATCATGTGATGCTGGGAAGAATACCTTCTCATGTAAGATGTGATTCTCCCACTAATCTAGAGTAAGGGAATGAATGGAAGGAAGATAACATAAATGTTTCATATAATTTTAGAAACATGATGGTAATAAAAATGATTAACATAACTCTTAATATCATAATTACATAGTTTAAAGAACCATCATTTTCATCAAACACATCTTCTACAACACAACCTACTCCATTGGATACTCGGTCCTCAAAAATATATTATTCAAATAAGTTAAATTGATAGAAGATAATGAATAAGTAATCAATTAAGAGACAGTTTCAAGGATAGATATTTTGTTAACATTAATAGAATTAATTTAAAATGTCCTAGAATAACAAGAATAACCATTATAATTGGTTGAAAATGAGTCAAAATGGTAGATAGAATCTTCATCAGATGAGAAATTGATCTTTGGAATAATTAATATTATTCACTTAATGGATACATTCTAACATGATGAGTTTGACTATGAATCTGAATTCCTTACACATGATTGGGGATCATGGTGAATAGGCTATCAGGCTCAAGGATACTAGGGAAGACACAATTGTGGCATGATTCACTACCTTAACCACATCCTTACTCGAACTATCCAGATGGAAAAAACTCATGGTAGGGTTATTGAGTTAGATCAACACGAGCATGGAGGTTTACCCACACATAAAAGGGTTTTCTTTGATATGATAATCTTGAAAGATCGGCTGGAGAATACATCATTTCATAGTCACCTCGACGTGCAGGCTGACCAATTCATCCTAAACCACCGAGAGTAGAAACAAAATTAGCATATATTCAAAGGTATGGTCTTTCCAAATCAAGTACATCATCTCTTAAAGTAGCTGCAAAAGAGCATCCCCTTTCTAGTAAGTGTAGAAAATTACACTATATGTATAATTTTATTTGTCAATTAGGAAAAATTATATCCATGTTTTCTATCCTATATACTTTGATTCTATCAAAAGGCTTATGGGAAGCACTCATAGAGGCATTGTCAAAACCAAATGAATTTGAAGTTGATGTTGATACTAACGAAGTATATTTTGTAGAGGACGATTCTCTAAAATTACAATTGGTCATCTCATTCATAGACTGGGAAAATGATTCTATAATACATGGACACATTAGAACCTTGTATATATCAAGTAGGTTAAATGAAATTGATATCTGAAGAGCCTACATTTACAATGACATAAGAGTCAACCTCATTCAAATCTGAAAAATTCATCAACTAGGTTTTACTGAATCTCATTTTTCCTCCTCCAATTTAATGATACAGGGTGATGAAAATAATGATAAAAATAATCTTAGAGAAATAAAACTCATATATTATTTCAAAAACATTGTATCTGGCTAAGAATTCATGGTTGTTAGGCATGATATGACATTCAATATTGTACTGGGAAGACCTTGGCAACATCAACATGAAAATATTCCTTCATCACACCACCAATGCCTCAAATATTGTATCAATGGTTAATTGGGACATTGAATGGTGACAAGTACCCATTAAAATCATGTGGGTCACAATACATTGAAGCGAGATTCTTCTAGAGGGAAGGTAAATAGTTTGTAACTGAATATGTCACTAGAATAAATTCCCCAAATGGTATTGAGATGATTCAAGATAACCCTTTCAGCCAACATTGTTCAAAATATTTTCTTACTATCAACCAAATAAATGATATGGGTTTAAATTTTAGAAAAAATATATTCACTTTTGTGATGTCAGTCATGAAAACTAAGCCTGATAGCACTGGTGAAGTTGTCAATTATTCGAATAGTAATGCAATCTCTGATGAAAATGTATTTATTATGTATCTTGAGATTTAACAAATACATGTCCAATTATTTTTTCTAGAAGATGTTATCATGGAAATAGAATAAAATAAAGATGAACTATATAATTCATTCTACTTCCTTCCAGAGCTTAAAAAAATTCTCATGCCATCAATTGAGTCTGAAATTATTACTTCATCATATGAATATATAAATTTAAAATCCTCCCCAAAAATTGAGAAAATTTATTCATCACCCACATATTATGTAGAGACCTATGAGGTAAATCATGTAGAATAGTAAGCGAGGAAGACCTATGGGATTCCCCTCCAGTATTTGAGGAAGGTGTTTCCACCAATTTTGAGGAACTACAGGAAACAAATCTTTGTATGAATTAAGATCCAAGAGAAACTGAGATAATTGTGGATAGGAATTCTAATTAAAAATATGTGTATAATTCATGAATAATAACAAGGATTTATTTTACAAGAATCACAATGTGATTCAATGCCTCGATCTTGATGTACCCACGCATCACCTGGGTCTTCTAGAAGACTATCAAGGGTATAAAAAAGAAGAAATACGGACACACCCAACTCACACATATAAAATTGAAACCGAAGGGTATAATCTCAACAAGGATGAGTTTATTATATAGTTATAGTTTCCAAATTTTATACCCATCATTTTCCCTCTTAAGAGGAAGAATTGCTAGATCATATTTTTCTTCAAATTTGGAGATCTCAACGATCACTGTTTCAAAGTTGACATCCTAGTTCCAATCAAATATCATCTAATTTATTTGAAGAATTATTATCCATCCCTCAACTTTAGGGATGAATATTCATAATACAAAAAAATTCATATGGACCTAGAATATTAATTGGCCACAACCTTTACTTCCCCACAGAGATTATTATGCTTCCGGGTAATTCCATTTGGCATGATGAACATAGACGCCACATACAAACATGTTGGGCATTGCATATTCAAACCATTCATATGGATGTTTGTTTAATAAAACACTGATCATCTAGTTTTTATGTCCTGACAAAATTATAAACACCAGGAAGACAAGGAGGCCATCATAATCATGTTAAGAAAACACTCCCTGAAGAAAAACCCCATAAAATGTGATTTCAGTGTAACCTCAAGAATGATTCCCTATTTCATCCTATTCCATCATGATATTTAACATTCCCTTGATAGAAAATAATCTATCATTGACATGTCATATCTTCACATCTGGAAAGAGTTTAGAGGACTTCAAGGACACTTGTCCAAAAATCTGTGCTTCAGGGACAATCTCGTAGGAAAGTGTGTCCCCTACACCAAACGGATGAAGAAGGGGATCACATATGAGTGGGATAGTGACTGTTAGGTAGAATTTTAAATCATTAAGAAATACCAATTAATCATATCATAATTAATGCACCATGTTGAGGAAAATTCACTCATTCTATGTGTGACGGACCTAGAGGGATCACTTTGTACCATCCTTAAATAAAAGAATGATACTGCGAATGAAAAAAAAACATTATTTTATCATTAACTCCATGATAGATGCTAAGACTAATTATTTAGATATCCAAAATATGTTACCATAATTAATCATTATAGTTGATAGACAATGGAACTACCTACAGCACTATGAGGTGTATTTGGTGTCTCGTAATAACCTCCTCAAAAATATCCTAAACTGTTTTGTGTTAATGGTATTTATGGATTGGTGGGTAGTTATTGTAAAATATTTTTATATACAATTTGTGCCCCCAAAATTAGAGAATTTCCAGGTGTTCGAATATTTCCTTATAAAACACCCACTGCTAGAAACGACATCATTGATTAAAAAATTCATAGATGAGGAGATCTTTTCTATTCAAGAATTCCACTAAAATGGGAAGTGTTTTTTTATGGTTAATCCAAGAGCCCAACATGGAGGATAATGAGAAAAACTAAGGTCAGCAAAGTGGAGTTAGTTAACATGGTCATTTTTCCAATGAAGGTAGTTATACTTGCTTCTTATTATTATGATAAGTTTACACTAAAAATGAGGTAGAATTTTAATCCCTCATTATAGACCTTGAACTAGAACTCCAAATATTGGTGGACCAGTTAGAAGTGAAAGGCGATTCAGAGTTAGTAATAAAACATATCATCATGTATGATTCTATTATAAAAAAGAACTAATTTTTATACATGACTATGTATGACAGTTGATGGAAGAGTTTCTCTCAGAGCCAACATTCAATCACATCCCACGATCATAGAATTCCCATGAAGATAATCTTAAAAATGAATCTACAACTTTGGAAGATCCAAACTAGGATGAAACATTTATTAGAATTGTGCATCAATGAAATATATCATATTTTTTTAGGTCAAAGTAGTAGAGAACCATGAATTCGTTATTATACCTAATCCATATGGTTTAACCATTGGATGGGTGATTCCCATCCAAAAATACCTTTAAAAATGAGTACTCTCATCAGATTGAGATGGGAAAGAGAAACTCTAATGGTGAGAAGCCAACATCACTCTTTAAGATTGACCAAACTACAAGAATATTCAAGATAAATGAGGATTTGATTGAATCCATCTCAAATTTATTGATGGAGAAGAGACCACTAATGTCATTAATGAGGCACATTTTGGAGATTGTAGTGCACACAAGTCAGGGATCAATATTTCCCATCATTTCTAAAGGATTTGGTGCTACTGGAAAACCGGGTCACATTACAGCCAAAAATTATCCATTTATCATTCCTTCACAATGTATTCAAACTTCATCCATCAAACCCAGGAGTTTCTATATACAATCAAGTACTGCGAGACATTTTTCATATGTATAATGGATGTTGGGGGAGATATCCTTATCTAAAGCTAAGAAGATCACATAAATCTTTTATAGTGCTGATTTATTCTGCAAATGGGATGATGAAATACCCCTCTGAGATTTGGGGGATAAAAGAATGTTCAAATTCATGAATGCCAGCGTCAATACTAGATTCATTTTCCTGGATAAAAAACTAATGGAAAATGGCACCAATTTCTATTTCAATATGGTGGAAAATCTATATCTGGAATACAATATCAAATCAAACCATTCATCCAACTATCATGCAGCAGCTATTGTATAGATTTTGTACATCCATATGATCCTATAAAACATAATTCAAAAAATGGTGGGTAAAGATAAAAAGTCTTAGCCTGAAATTATCATTCATTCTTTATGGGTTTATTAATCTAAAACATGTACTATCACATGGGTGACCTTATACTCACTGGTATATTAAACTAAAGCATTCATTCACATTGAGGATCAATTTCCATCACACCATATTTTCATCATTGACCATCTATCCATAGATAGACAATCCATGAAATAATAGGATTAATTAGAATAGGTTGATGAGAAAATATTGAACACCATCCATCACTTCATGGTTTATCAAAATCATATAGCATGGTATTTTGACAAGAATGTATTTCTCTATTCATTCCACCATGGAGGATTGGTACTAGTCCATACGATTTCCATGATACCATGAAATAATCCTCCAAAGAATGAAACAATGTGGGATAGACCTTACTCTATACATAAGGTTCAATATAAGAGATCACATTCCTTAATCTCAATTAATAGAGAACTCAAGTAAACCCCAACCAATGATATATTCCTAATGAAATATTTCATTTCATCACATGATGAATGTATCAACATCAAGATGGTAAATTGTGTAGTTAATCAATGAAACGTGAACTTAAATGACATGAAACAAATCTCAACTATAGGAAGTTAAACTGCATAGCACAGTTAAGTCAAATCTATAATACTCTTCACCACATAGCATGTCATCCTGACTAAATGATGTTAAACAGCATGGTTCCCATATTATTTGCAAGAACTAAAATGGTGAACATTTATGATATTTGTTTGATTTAATAAAAATCATTGGTTATGGTATTTCACCACACTTTTATTCAATAACTATGTGTGTCTTGATTCTCATTCCAATGAGATATGTAGTGATAATCGAATCTACAATCTTGGGTCCAGTCTCCATAAAGAAAAAAACACCACTCTTTTTTAATGAATTAGAGCTATATAGGGAACCATTCAAGAACAGCATGTGGCTTGATTCTCATTCTAATGATATATATAGTGATTCCTGGACTACTCATTCTAGCTCTATCCATGAGACAAAATCATTTACTTATTTGTATGAGTAAGGTAAGTGTATGACACCATTCAATAACTACATGCGTATCAATTCCTACCATCATAGGATACATAGTGAAAATATGGATTTTATTCCTAGGCCAAGCTAAAAATATTTCTATCAGTCACATCGGGTCATATTTATCCACATATCATGACATTAAACTGAATGGGATTCAAGAACTACATGTGGCTTGATTCTCATCTCGAAGAGATACATTGTGGCACCCTGACCTCATGTCGTGGGCACATCCATAATTATGAAAAATATCAAATCCTACCATTCCCAACATAAAAAACCGACTAGTATGGGGAACTATTTTAAAAAACACTAAATTATTCTTCATTATTTCTCCAAAATGATACATAGTGATGGTTGGGTCATATTCCTCAGTCCATCTGTAATATTATTTCCCACTTCAGGTTACCAATGTCAATAATGTTGGGCATTAAACTACATGACTATTGTCCCCATTTCATGATGATAAATTTCACTACCATTCTAATAACTACATCTGGAATGCTTCTTATGTCAATGATATACATAATTATGCCATGATTTATAGGCCTAGGTCCAGCTGCAACAAGAAACAAAAATTCCCCACTCCATGTGTATGAGTCAAACCGACACAAAGTATCTTTAAAGATATATTTGTGGTTTGAATCTTTATCCATAAATATATGTAATTATTAACATCTCTCCAAACCTTGTACCATGAGAAGAAAAAGAAAATTTTGATCTCCCCGTGCATGGTTCAGACCTGCATAGTGAATCTATCAATAACCATGTGTGGCTTGATTCTCATTCCAATGAAATACATAGAAATTCCTAGATCACACCTCATATTCCAACCACCAAAAAAATATAATGGAATATATCCTTCACTTTATTTCCCAATGTGTTATAGAAAAATATTTTACCACTCTTTATTTATCAAATCATGTGTAGCTCTGATGGTCTTAGGAGTTTTGGTGATGTGGTTCCCAACATAAGTAAGGAATATAAACTTGTACTGGGGTTATCATGGTCGTTGATACATGACCTTAAAAGAAACAATATACATCCTCATCACATGACAATATAGAAAACTATTACCTTATGAACAACATGTGGATTGATTCTTAGTCTAATGAGATGAGTAGAAATGTTTGGGTCTTAAAACATGGACCCAGATGCAACATAATATGATAAATTCCCCCACTCCCCTCTATATGAGCCATATCTATATGAGAGGATTCAATATGGTGTCTCACCCCATGCGTGAGCTCATATTCAAAACACCGCTATTTCTACACACATGAATTCAATCAGTGTAAGGAGCCAATTCCAAAAATATGTGTGTCTTTATTATTTCTCAAACATGATACAAATTGAAGAAAAATTCTTATACCCTAGTCTAAAAATGAAATTAACTCTTCACATAAATTCACCTTTGACCTTACCACACAAAAATAATCTATTTGGATAACATATTTGCCGCACTATGTTAAACTGTATGGATAAAATCATTACCGTATGACTTTAAACTACAAGGATAATGTCCTTGCAGGATTAATTTAAACATTATGGTACCTCAAGAAATTAGTGTGTGTTGATTATAATTATAGTGAGATATGTAGTGACACCTGGGACTCATTTTATAGTTTCAACCACAGGGTAATAAAAAATATACCATCTCTTATAGAAAATCAAATATCTTTATATGAGAATTTAATTTGGGTCCCCTTATTAGGGTGTCCACCAAGGAAAAAATTACTTACCTTCTTCATATGAGGTAGATATATGAAAGGTAGTTTATTCTTTTTGAATAATATCGTTCCAAATACATCCTTTATTAATGTACAGATCAATTTCACACATCATACTCCTAATCATGGACCCTTTTGAATCATCATAATCTTTCTCCAACATTGTGAGATATAAATGTATGATACATAATAACCCCTTTTCATGACAATGTTGTAACACAACCTAGTTGTACATACATAAATTCACCCAAAAAATGGTGTTTTCATCAAAAGTATTATACTATGTGTCTATGTAGTAACATGCACTAGTGGGCTTCGCATAAAGTATCCAAGAAAATGGGGTTTTTAAACCAGGAGTAACTTCACCCTCAGGAGAAGTCTCTTCTATACTTGTATTCTATGGAGATATAATGTTGGAACCCACAATAAAAATTCAATTTAAGTTCATCCATAAAATATTTTTCCCAAATCATTTCTCATAATATGAGATCCCCCAAAAGCATGGTTTACAATTTCCTCCCTCATATCTGATCTATGCTAAAATAATATTTTTCTGGTAGGCCACATAACACTTATCATTTCAATAATGTTGTGGTCATAGTAATATGACACAAAAACTATGACCAATATATTTCATTTTTTTGGGTAAGTCCTACATAGGGAATTTATTCCACCAATTATTGGGCAATATTGGCTTGGAATTCCCCTTCTATATTCTGTAACTTCACATCCACCATTCCATAATCTATGTCTAGAGAAATTTTTATCTCCATAAAATTTATTCTCCTTTGAGAAATAGAATTTTAAAATTCATGAGAACTCCATTTCTTGAATATGTTGTAACATGCAATAGACGTATTTTCAGAACTCACAAAAAAATATCAGGTCTTTTAAACCAAATTATTCCACTATTTGACAATGAAGTAACACACTAATTTGGAGTATGGTTTCATCCTCCCCTAGATCTCCCCATCCCCCTCTCTCTTCCCAGGGTTTCATCTTGAAAACTTACTATTTAGATACGCCAGTGCATCGGTCTGACATTCCCTCTCATACCCTTCCTATATTCCTTTCCACTTTTAGTTGCATTGATATCTGTTATCAGGTGGTGTGGCTTTTGGTTTTTTTCAAAGGGGAGATGATGGTTTCGGAAGGCCCCAAACACTTCTTCCCCTCTATAAACTTTTGTTCCTTTGTGCCTCTCCAGGTCATATCTAGAGAGATGGATAACATGTGGTTTTGGGATATCTGGGTTGGTGGTCGAGGATTTTCAAGCGCTCCTAACTAAACATGTTCTCAGTTTGGATTCAGGGTTTGAGATGCCATTTTAGAGGCATCGACTGATCTTCTCCCTGTCATGACCCTGAGACCATATTCTCCTCTCTGAGTTGGTTCAAGAGTAGTGTTTTTTCAACATTTTTTGGAGGTGGAATTTGGCGGCACAAAATGTATATTGAGCGACATGATTTGGATCTGAATGAGGTTTTTATGGTGAAGATTTTGATCTATTCTACGGTATGGTGTTTTTCTAGTTTTCTTATGTTGGTGGTCATCATCTATTCTTGATGGTGCTATTTATATTAGGTTGGTCTTCAAAAGTATTGGGAGACCATAGTGGTGCTATTTCAGTGACGTTGTCTGATTATGAAAATGATATTGATACTGATATTTATTGATCTAATGACACGTATCGAGGCTCAGATAAAGTAGTTGTTTATGATGGTGATGAGATCCTCCAATGGAAGGGCTCACCAAAAATGTGGAAAGGGATCAGTATGGATGATGATGCGGACTCTTGGGACAAGGAAGTGAATATTCTAGTGGGTCTCTTCAGTGTTGAAATAATGGGGTGGCGTAAGTTCAGGGTGCCATTATTGGTGTGAAACTCGAGGCAGATGCTTGAATCGAGATGACAGATGAGAGATGATGACTTTTGAATTTTGAAGTTTGAATAATGTGGACGCGCCATTTTTTGTTCAGTCCTTTTAAAATTTTTGGTAAACAATATCCCTTAATGATTCTATTTATAAAATGAAAAAATGGATTTGTAGTAACACACCCCAGTTGAATTTTTGAAATGTATCCCATAAAATTGGGTTTCCATCTAGTGGTAACTTCTTCCTTAGGAGAGACCTCATCTATCTCTATATGTTCTTTTCCCTATACAACTATTTGGATTTGGAGTTCCCCATGTAAAATATTACAACATTCCCCATTATACCTAATTGTGATGGCTCATTCTCAGATAGATTTATTTGAAAAGAGAGAATTATTAACCATTTAATCTATACTAAATACCATAAACTATAGATCCCATAAATTCCTTAATGTAAGAGTTTAAAATGGATAACATAATGTCACAAATTTATGAAATTATACTATATATCATAATGTTCTAGTCACAAGTAGTAAATTAGTACAACAACATCCTTCTCATAAGATACTAAACTACATGCTTAATATTCTAGCCGCATGACACCAAACTGCATGATAATTAAACCCTGTCTAGAGAGGGTCCTTCCCAGTCTCTAACATCATTCATTAGAGAAAATGAGCCCTCCTTCACACAATCCAAATGCATGTAGAAGAGGGTTCCCATTTATGTCCAATGATAATAGATATTCTCTCTTCATTCAAAGACATCTTCAACTACCAAAACCACCCATCACGATCTTTAGAAATCTGAATTGTCATAAACTCCTTTCGTCCATAAGAAATAGAATTTTAGATTTACTAATATCTATTTTTATTAACTATGTGGTAATATACCCTAGTTGGATTTTCATAATTCACCCACAAAATTTCAGGTCCAATAAACCAATGGATGGAACTATCTGACTATATAGTGACACACCCAATTTATCATTGCATTAATCATCCCACAAAATAGGGTTTCAACCTATTTTAACTTCATCCTTAGAAGAGACCCCCCATATTTTTGAATATCAGGTTTTAGATTCAGAAACATGAAAATCATGTCTCATAATTCCAAATTGAGTATTAGAAGATTTTTTGAAGATTTGTTTCCAAAATTTCATGTGTGGGCCATCAAAAAAAAATTGGTTAAAGAAATTTTACCTTAAAACCCATCCTTACTTGTTCATACTACAATACATTAAACTACCCCCAAAAAATGCATAATACTTGATAGATTGAAAATCTTCAACGAGAACTCTAGGTGAGTGTTAAGTCACATCTTGCTACACCTATGCTCAACATAGTTTATGAAAGAACTTAGCAATGAATGTAAAGAGCCATAAATATTAAAAAGATGAAACCCTGACTGAGGCGGCATAAGAAAACTCGAAGAAATTCCAACTATATCTTCCTTATATTGGAATTAAGAATAAATTATGGTGATGATAGAAAATAAACAAGGTTTTAATCTTGTTCATATAACCTTTGTAGTATTCAAATCATGCTCTCTAGGCCCCATTAATTAGAGGGAAAAATTAATTTTCACCTTCACCCATGTTATTGAAATTATAAAATGATGAAATTCAATCAAATGAGCCAATTTTATTATTTTTGTACAATTATGAGGATGAAATCAAGAACAAGTGATTGTAAACAAAAATCATTCTCATTTATGTTCTTGTGCATATAGAAACTTCCACATACTAGAGCCTCTCTATCAATTTTTTATTTTTTTCCTCAACATAGGATTTGATAACACGGGTTTTAGCTCGAGAATTATTCACTACTTTCCACAGCATAGAATATTGTGTATTCATATCCTCCTCAGTATCATGAAACTTATTCATCTCTGAAATAACAACATCCTTTCATTTTAGCAAATCTCCAGCTAAGGATCTGTGGATTTAGACTACCTCTTCCTTTATGCAATTCATTTCTTCCCAAAAGAATTCCATTTTGAGAGATTTCATTTCGATTCAATATTTAAACTTCTCTAGCTTCTTGGTGTGACTCATCTCATCATGGATTATGAAAACTCCTAGTTTCAAAAATTGGTCTACCAACTATTCTTCGGCTTACTGCGATCTTCTCTCATATTCCCATTGTTGAATGACTGGATTCAATACATCTTGTATCATATTGTAACCAAATACTGTATATCCTATCATTTAATGCATTTAAAGAAGTTGGTAAAGTCACTATTGAATGTTCTAAAGAGGAATTCCCCTAATAATATTCAAAATAAAATACCATAAAAAGTATCATGCAGTGTGAAAAGCCACTTACACCTCCACATTGGACTCAAAGATTATCTCATAGATAGAGACATAATCTAAGATTATGGAACTCGATTGTTCTCCTCGTTTTCTCCCTCCAAAATAGTCTCAGTATCACGTACCAATATTGATGGAACTAGAATTGAATCCCCCACTCAGGCCCAATCAATGAAGACGATGGACCCAAATAGCATGTGGCACCTTTCATTAAGATCGGGTGGCTGGAAAAAACAAAGACTATGAAGTAACCAAAACTATTAATAACACGCCTTTTGTTGGGTCGATTGTTTCTTGGTTACCAATTTAACTGCACCATCGAGCACCGGTAATTTATTATTGTTAGAAACATCTTCATCACGCCATGTTGTGTTAGGGTCATCATCAATAGCTTTATTGAGGCATATAAAATCCATGTCATCCCGTTTAAGAGTTTCAATTTGGTAAAATTGAATACTATGGGGTACCCTTTTATGGGAAATAGATTTTAAATATAACAAGTAATAAAGGTTAGCTATCAGAATATGAATCCTTGTTGAGAACATTTGAAATTTTAGTAATATTCTTCTCCTTATAGAATGTAAGGATTAGTGATAGTAGAAGATAAAGTATCATAAACCCTCAATAATTCTTCTATCCAAAAACCCAAATAACCTGCATGAAACTATGCTTGGTCTGGAAGATCGTTTTTAGTTGTTGGAGGCACGTTTCCAAGCCCCTTGACAAATGAATGGGTAGGAGATTCTATATCCACAAACAAGGATAGAATTTTTTTTAAGATAAGGAGAAGATTAATGATACTGTAGAGACTTAATAACATTCACGAGGTGCCTAGATAATGATTTTATTATCCACTTTTCTTTATTTTTTTGTGGAATATGGCTACCGACAGCCTCCTCAATTATAGGTATTGATGGGGGAAGTAAATTTTTCACTCTATGTAAACCTCATTTTTTCATTGTCCTAGGTATATCTCTCCTAATTTAGTTAATGATTCATTCTTTTAGAGTAGGGTTCTATTCGTGACATATTTCATTGATCGATTCTCATCTAATAACTACTGGTCCACTACAAATCGAAATGGTATTCTCCTCAGCAACATTTATTTATTCAATATAAAATAAATGATGAAGAAAAGAGGATACAAGAAGAGGATAAATTACATCATATATATCAACATAATCAATCTTTCCACCATATGGAGGGTGTTCAAACCCTTTAGCAACACCCTATCTTGACATGTCCTCAACCTATCTTTTGGTATTGATATGATTGTTAGATTCATTAATAAGCATCTCTATTTCTGGAATATAAATCACCACCATAGTGGAATTGTCCTAAAAAATACTATTTTGGGCATAAACATATCCTTTTTATGGAATCCAAAGCCTAACATAATGAAGTCAACATACAACTTCATCATCAGAAGACATGTCATTCAAAAATCAAACTACCCATGGTCACAAGTAATCAACGCTTATCCAGAACTGCAGCGAAGATGATCTAATGACCTTTATCTTCACATTCTTACCGACTCTCTCTGTTTTTTAAGAATGATTAAAATAACTTAGGTCTCCTCCTGATGATGGTGGCCAAACCATCTAAGACAAATATTATCTATCATCGCCCTTTCGACCATAACTAGTGAAATGGATTGGGCATTAGGTCATTTGGGACAACTCATGTACTCATCATCCACACCCTCTGAATGGAATGAATCATTATATGGGGTAGAATAAACACCATCCATTGGGGGATGATCATTTCTAACTATCTTTCTACACCCACCAGTTGTTGCAATTTTTAACCAAATGAAAACTTATGATAACACTCTTTTGGGATATAAGTAAATATTGGCCTCAACATACAATGAGGTGAATCCAACAGATTCACCCACTGGAGGGATGTTAATTACATCTTTTTTTATCACCATCATTGTAATAATCCACAATTTTTAGGATATAATTTGATGATTATATGATCTTTCATGCACAAGATGAGATATAGTTTTTTTAAAGTAACATGAATTGGAAAAGAAACCTATATGATGCACATGCCTCACATATAATCTCACCATCAATATGGGTCGCTAGAACACTACCCCTAATGAAAATAATGTATGATCTTAGTTCATCACCAACCTTCTCATCATCAGTAAATCTATTTGTATGTCGATCTCCATAGGGGAAGAAATTTAACTCCTTGAATTGGACCCTGGTAATATCAACCCCACTTAATACAACATAGGACCTAAAGTGGGATGAAATCATCCCCATAATACCTGGAATGTCCCTGAAATTCTAAAATTATCCTTCCTTATATGTATCTACAACATGAATCATTGAATCATTTCCAATATATAAATCACTAACCCAACATGCTTATTCTCTTCTATATTAGTCTCAATATCTATTTTTCCTAGCCTCAGGTCACTGTTGGAGTCATAGAAATGAATCAAATAAATTCTTATCCCCGTGGAAAAAAATCCTTCAAGACGTGTCTTCACAGGTACTCTAGTCATGGGGTTGTACACCAATTATTTATACTCCCCCTTTTGAAAACATGCCTAGAATTTACCAAGAGTTATCCACTTCTCCATCTTGGGACACCCTGTAGGATGTTTTCAACTATTTATTTTTCCCTTCGGCTTACAAAAAGAACTCATACATTATTTAAGATGGATACCCCCTATGGCGGGGGTCTTCCTTCTTAATGTCCCATGCTATTTTCAATAGATCATGTGATAGAAGTTGAATCCACTCAGTGTCATCCCAAGGAACTCTCCTAAGAATGAACTAGTCAAACATATCCCTGTGTATTAGAGATGCTTAGATCTTAGGGACATCCCCCAAGCAGATACCATCTTATACATGAATGAGTTGGAAATAGATCATATTTTGAATACATCATCTTAGCACATAATAGATGAATTCATAGTTCTTATATACATATGTATGGGCCACCCCAATGACATAATAGATTACCACTACTTTCAACTCAACTAAAAATATACCAAC
Organism: Viscum album; assembly: GCA_963277665.1. Taxonomy (NCBI): domain Eukaryota; kingdom Viridiplantae; phylum Streptophyta; class Magnoliopsida; order Santalales; family Viscaceae; genus Viscum; species Viscum album. Next base: position 1,773,491,572 of record OY728142.1, on the reverse strand, counting down.
TATTTGGTGCACCCAATACACAAGCATCCACTCGGGGCTAACACCCCTCCTAGGTATAAATCCAATTCTTTGCACCAACCATTCATCTAGTTTTTCTTGGAATCATGGAAAATAGATGGGTGAGAGTGGGGCTTTAATTCATGTTTTCACATCTTCAAATATGATTCACAATGGCTATGATTCATGAAATAGGTCTTGGATGATTTCAACCCTTAACGTATGCACCCATGCATGAAATGGGGGAATTAGTGAATTTCATGTAAACTTGAAACCAGGAAAGAGGAGTGTAGTTCTTACAATCCATTATGAATACCTATATTAGATATCATGGCCATAAATATATAAATAATTACTTATATTGTAGTCATAATGATACCTCTTCATATTTTCCAATGAATCTAATAGATTCATATTGTGAACATCCTATTAGTTAGGCACTATATCTTTTAGTGTATCATCAAATAAGATTTCAAGCATGTTTATAAGAAACAATAGTCTTTAGAGATTCCAATTAATATATAATAAAGCACCAATATTTTCATTAAAAATATGTTTTCATTTTGAAAAATTTTCATACATGTGGAAATTCATAAAATGAATGAGATCATGCACGGTATACGTGCAAGTTCCTTATGCAGGTCCCCCACCCAGGAGGACTTGCATAGGTCACTCACCCAAACATACGTATCACATAGGTAGGTGAATACATTGTTTCTGAAAATGTATATTTTGAAAAGAATATTAAGAAGATGGTTTGTGTGGAAAACTAGCACAATGAGACTGAGGATACTGAGGACTGATGACCATATTTCGAAACTTCAGCCTTACTTATAGATGGGGGAGCCCTACGTGAGGCCAACATTAATTTCAGGCATATGTGAATTTCTATAGTGGATGATATATGTGGGATACATGTGATAATGACATCCACAATTCACATTAATTTTTTATCCCATTACCTCATGATCGAGCACATATTTTTCATCAGATCCAATACTGTGGCGGGGGGGATTTTGTTGACACTTCATTTTCTCAAGGACATAAAATTTGTTTAAAGAAAAATACATTAAGGTTAGGTGAAAAAGTACATGGATCATAACCTCCACCAATGTCCCTTATTGTAGGTACCCCAAAATAATGTTGGTGTGCAGGGTACCTATGCATGAGCCATCATACTGACCCTACACATCAGCTTGTACAATGAACCTATAAATCAGACTCTGTGAAAAAACTTCATGTCCATCCACACAATATACTTAATAGAACAATCCCCCTTTCATAGAGTTACATATTTATCTATAAATAGGACCCATAGGGCACTTCATTTTGATGTATGAAAATTCATTTAGAACTCCCGAGACTCGGAACACCCTTATAGTTCACCATGCCCTTAGATACCCTCCAGGTATCCCTTAAAAACCTATTAAAGAAGGAATTATGGTGGGGGTATAAGGGAAGAAAATTCCTCCCAGGGTTTATAATGAACAAGACCTACAAGAGAAACTCTATACCCTATGGTTCAAGAATAGTAGCATGATGTCCTCTTCCCCAACTAGAGACCTACACAAGAGACTTCTAGGAACACCTATGGAGACACTGAAAGGCTTGAGAAAACCCTCACCCTAGTGTTGTTTCCTAGGTGGTCTGTCTCCCCATTTTACTTCATCTTACATAGTCCAATCTATGAAAAGAAATCCCATTTACATAAGAATACCAATAATGATCCTCACTTAGCTCACCCAAACCATTCTATGTGAGTGTACCTTGGATAACCAAAGAATATGCCCTATGTGAGCCACTTCTCAGCCATCTCCCAACCCATAAATGGAATTTATATCTTCCTTTACGTATGTATTTTTTTGGAGAGAGGTTTTCTAGACCTATCCAACAAGATGGGTAGTTTCCTCGGGGTGCATGTGGCTATGCATTTTTCATGACCTAACCCAAGCTGGGGCTCAATCTATAACTACCCCAACCCACCTCCATAATCAAAGGGATGGAGAAAAACAATAAAAGCATAAATAAACTCAGGTATTCCTATTCCTAAACACATGTATGAACACAGATATCCATATCAATAAAAAAAATATAAATTAAAAGAGGAAAAGATTAAACATATCTAGAAGTTAATCAAAGAATGCCTAAACCTCTAGTAAGTACAAATGTATAGTGGTGTAACTAAAATTTAATGGGAAAAATAAATTTCCAACCCAAAATATCTATCTCCCTAACAAAACTGCTAATGTAAATAAATGAAAGAGATCCCATATCATGAATTCCATGCTAGGACCACCGTATTCGGTAAAAGAAACTAGTATCCATAAGCTCCCCTAAAGTCATGGTCAACCTATTTGTTATCTTCATAGGTAATGATAAGTGGAGGAAAGTCCCATGCATGGCTGACTATATACATACCTAGTTGAACACCCTAAAATCTTAAGGGGAGTAGTAAAATAAAAAATTTATGAATTACAATTGATGCATGACACAATCAAGGAGAACAAGTTTACCTAAACCAAGAATGAATGTATGATCCTCCAAAAACAAGGGGATAAACATAGTGAGTAGTTGAATTTCCCATCTATTCTCCTCTAGATATATAATAAGAGTATCCTCACATAACTAAAAGAAAATATACATGAAAGTTGAATGGCATACCCCACCCATCTTCCCCACTCCTAGAATAAGAGTTACCAAATTCATTGTGTGGTTATAGAAGGATATATATATGATAATTAATAAAGAATACAAAAAAGAGATTAAGGTGATCTACATATCACTAATCATCCTAAGAAGAATATAATCCAACAGTTCCAAAATTCCATCAACAATTAGCGCCATGGGACATGTCTTCCCATAAGTATCCATCTGAATCAAGCCATGTCTCTTCACTATGTCTCGGATTTTAGTGGGCATAATCATGAAGTACTAGTTTTTCATCTTAGTGCATCTATGTGGGGGGGGGTCCACTCTTTATTTATCCATAGAGGACACACAGCCAAGATGAAGGGGGGGGGGGGGTTCCAATATGGTGTCATGAGGACCAACACCCTATGCTGATAGGTGGATTCCACTAGGCAAGGGAGAGGACCTGTGCCCATACCGATGGGGTGTTCCACTCTAAAGGTTGAGGAAATGTTCCCTAGTGTGACATGGGGTTCCACTATAGGTTATCTAGGATCTACTCTGTATCTGATATCAGGTTTCCACTCAAAAGTTTAGGACTCACACCCAAGTACCATTGGGGGGTTTCACTTTAGTCATTGATGACCCATGCCCTAATGCATCAGGGTGGTTCCACTCAAAAGGTTATTTTAGAGGACCCATGATTATGCTAATGGGGGTCCCAATATAATCATTGAGTACCCACTCCCTATCTGATAGGGGGTTTCACATGGAAGAATCCTCTTGTGATTTTTCTTAATCACTTCTATCATTATGTGTCACCTTAGTAACTTCCAGGAGTAGAACATTCCACATCATATCTCAAAAACTATAAATTAGGGAACCATCACATTATACTTGAAAAAAATATCAATATTGGATACTCATAGTCTTATATAAAATTTCAAATGAAGAACATACATATGATTGAAGTAACCTAAAAAGATATCTAGGGGTACATGGTGTGTGAGGGGACCCAAACGACGTTTGGTCCAGGTAGACCTCTGGGTCATGACCCATGATGGATTATAGATTCAACTCATGTAGTAGTATATTCCATCTAGGTGGACGTCACAACATGTCCAGGATAATGGGGATCAGGCCATTTCTTTATGGTCATGTCCATGTACTCAAGTACATGACCAATTACATGGTCATTTACATCAACACAACATCCCACTTCTGTGATCCTTCACATGGGTTGTCCAACTAGGTAAGGGGTACACTGTATATTGGAGGAATAAAAATCATGTCATCCAAAAAATTTTCTACATCCAAGTAATTTTTGTTGAAGGAGAAACACATAGTGTGTTCATCCTTGTTCACGGTGTGTTGTCGTTATTTTTTTAAAAAAACCTAGATCTAATTCTCACACATTAATTTTATCAGTCCTTCATAGATTTATCCTTCAATCATCCCTAAACTCATGGATCAAGATGAATATAATGTTCTTCAACTATCAGTCACTAAAAATTAGATCTATTAGTCCAAGGGAGTTTCGTCTTTCATTCCACACACTATCAAAGCTTCTATGCTCAATCCCCTGATAAACAACATTAAGATGATAATCATTTATCTACTAGATTCCAAGATGTAGTCTTAGATAAATGATCTGTTTTTTATTTATCTATTTTGTATGGTTATGGGGGTTTGATCAGGTGCTATACCACCCAAAAATTATGGAGTGAATCTATTTCATTTATCAAGTCCTAATCTGATCGGAACTGGTGTTTCGTCATCCACTAATGAGATTCACCAACTGGGGAGGGAAGAAGAGATATACATTTATCTCATGGTTTAATTTGATAATCAGATATAAATAATCCTAAAAATAAATCTATGGATCATTTATCTTCATTAAAAAAGAATTAATATATTTAATAATTAATCAACTCTCTGAATGTACCACCAATGGGTGATGAGTCATAACACCATGTGCCGACCAATTTTTTGAAATTAATAGGTTAAAAAATGAATACTGGAATCAGATGGTGTCTTAGGTTTCTTATCCAATATATTGTTTAATTTTTAACTTATTTTCATTAATATGATGAACATGTGTAATATAAAATATATTTAATTTTTTTTAGAATTAATTCTGGGAACACTATGTCAAATAATTGCACATCTTCTAAGTTCCTAGCTCTAAAAATATATATAGATAGTTTTCAAATTCATAAAATGAAAACATCATGTCTCTACATCATTACCTCCTTCAATATTTTCCTTCCTGAAATGAAAAAACTAAGAAACATAATTTGGATACTGATCTTAAACTTGGGAATCCCACTCCACGGAACACACCGGCATGTTCTCATGATGCCACAATATGTTAACCAATGGGACAGTTCATTAATGCATGGTCCTCTCCGGAAAATCCATGATCACCACCATGTGATACATAATGGTTTATCCATACTTGATGTTAGATCACCCTAGTATATGAATTGTGTGGTGTTATCCACGTACCACCTATGTTTCAAAATGTGGAATACATCGTGAACTGGGTCTAGTTGTGGCGGTAGGGGAAGGAAGTAACCACCTTACCAACCCTATTCATGATCCCGAATGACCTAACGAACCTCAGGGATATCTTACATCCCCAACCAAAACATCACAATCATTATCTTGGGGAAAATCTCAAGAAAACATTGTCCCCCTACTCGAACTCCAAGGGCCAATGGTGATGATTCATGTAAGATTTCTATCTGCTCTAGTTCATTCTCTTATACTCATGGATGAACTATACCTTCTTTATCATCCCCTTCACAATCATTAGGCCCAAAAGAGATGTCTCACCAATCTCTTTCTAGCACAAGGGTAACTTGTAGGGTCTCTTGAATAGTGACCACATGGATTTCATATTAATAGTATTGTGGTAGCTATTGTTGTATAAAAACTCTATGAAGGACATGTGATCCTCTTATCTATGGAAAAATTATAACAATCAATCCATCAACATATCCTTCAACACCTAGACATTGTGATCTATCCACCCATCAGTATGGAGGTGAATGGTTGTACACTTCCTTATTTGGGCCCCAAATGACTTCTGACAACCTCCCCACAATCATGAAATAATCCACATGTCACGATTAGAGATAATCCTTGAGGGACACCCATTATGTAGAATGATATCATGTACATAACACATCCCAAAACTCACTATCGAACCCATCTCTGGGATATCAAGGAAGTGCATTGACTTATTGATTCGTTCAACCATTAGAAAAATGGAATCATGGTTCTTCACAGTGTAAAATATCCATGGGGAAAACCTAGTTATTTGCCATCCCATTTCCACTCTAGGACCTCAAGGGGATGAAACAAACATTCCAGAACATAGTGCTCATTCTTCACCTACTGGTAGGTGAGGTATCTAGAGATGAACTTAGATAAACTTTATCTTATGTTGGACTACCAAAACTAAAATTGATGGTCATTGTAAATATTCACCACATCAGGTTGAATTATTAGTGGACAAGTGTGGCACTCTCATATCACAACCTCCAACAACATGAGTGGAACCACTGTCCTGTCCTAAAACAATATGATGTGATTATATCATTTAGAATATCCATATGATCAGGTTCTTTGTGGATATCTAATCATTTAAAGACTCATTATTGATGTATCCCAGCCGGGACTCCATCACATTATTGAAAATAGGATTAAACATCATATACTAATGAAAAGTTTTACCCCACTTATTCCCTAGAGTAAGATGCATGGTTTCCAAATTCACCAAAGCCTTCTATAATAAGTGATCCTAGAACATCCCAATACGGGAATCTGGCACCATGATTTCCTTCCCTAGAGTGTAGACAATCTCTCTGTCATAGACCTATAAGAACTCTAACCAGCACTGATATATTAAGTTCATGTGTCTCTATGTAAAGATTTACATGGGACACTAAGGGTCTAAGTAAACAAAAATGTACTTACCTAGAAGGTAGTGTCTCTATTTCCTTAGGAAAAATACTACTTCTACTTGCTCTAGGTTATGATTCGTGTAGTTTTACACATAGGGCATCAACTGGATAAAATCATACAGGATAAATTTCTATCTCTACATCAACATACAACTAATCCTATATTATGAGAAATTCCCATACAATATTAAATCCCTTCTTTCTTATGGTATTCTCAACACTGGATCACTCATCATCATCTACATCCACTCCTCAATGGACCTCTACCACTAATGATTCCAAGTAAACATATTCTTTTATCATGCTAGGGAAATCAAAGGGGCTACGATTATAGAGAATTACGCCACACGCCTATTGTATTAACTCACATAACCAAGGATTATATATACCTATGTTAATATCATCGTTGGATCCTAAGAAATCACCACCACAAACATGGCTGGTTCCATAGATAAACTAAGTTCAGAAATGAAATGCCACAGAAATTGAACCTCATGAATCATTAACTGGAACAAAGAGAGTTTCCCATAAAGTTATTACTCTCGATGAAAATATATGACCATCCTCATGTGATCTATGTGTTCCTCATTTGGTGGAGATTAGACAAGTTTTTTGTTGAAGAATATAACAAAATACTAGTCCATGTATTGCGTAAAAACCTAGTTTATCAAATCCCAAAAACATGGTGGTGGAATTCATCACACCAAAGTGAATAACTTGGAACTCATAGTTTATATAGAGACATCCAAATGTGAAAATTGGAATGTCATCCTCATGAACCCTAAACTGGTTGTAGTCAGAGTTGAGATCGTTCTTCAAGAACCATGTTTTGACTCACAACTGGTCAAAAAAGTTTTAAATCCTAGGAAATGTGTACCTTTTCATCATCATGTCTTGGATCCAGTGATGATAATCCACACAAAGCTATAATCTCTGGTAGAATCTTTTCAATAACATCACCAAATATGACTAGGGGGACACATAGGTTCCGATGAATCCTTTCTCTTAATGGTCCTCCAAATAAAATTGCAACTCCTGATGCTCGGTTGGGGACATCCAATATGTGGAAGAAGATATCATAGCATTCCATGGATGAAATTCGATGAAAAATTATATCTTCTCCCATAGAGGTAGTCCCAAAATGTACTTTGGGAAGACATATATATAATCCTCTACAACAAAAAGAACCTAGATTCCTGGAGATCCTACTGCACAAAGGGATATACTCACTAACTAATTTGTGATGGGTTTCCACTTCCTACTCAAAGAAACCAAATTCTATGCAAAGAGATATTTCTATACAAAATGGAACATCTAATCTCATCAGCACATTAGCATCTATCTTTTTTGGGATGATAGTGAGTTTGGATTTAAACTACGAAAAACCAATCTATAACCAAAATGGAATCATATGTTTCTATCGAGAAGACCAAATGGTCCCACATGAATCTCTTTCCACCAAGAGATGTCTCACATTTCTGGTAGATAAAAGATATATAGGAAGCATTCCCTTCAAGAAACTCATGACGAAGCTTCAGGGATAAATCATCAGTTTGGAGATCTAGCTATCACACTAGGGGTATATGGATAATATAATGAATAGAAATTGTATCTACTAATACTAAATAATTAGTAGAAAACACACAGATCATACCTCTTATCGTCCTATGTGTTGCATAAATATAAACCTCTAAAGCCTGCAATTGTCCTCAGCCTTGGATGCCAGTTCCCTGAAGCCTAATGTGGTTCACCCAATGGTGGTGGGGGAAGGATCTCGTAGCGAAATCTACCACTCATAGCTCTTCTTTATCCTATTCTATCTCTGCCTCCAAAGGGACCACCCTATCCTTTCCAGGGACAAACCTGATTGCAGTATTTCCACTAACTTGGTAGTCCATCAGCTATCTGTATGTATCATTCCGCAATTATGGTCAAACAATATCATTCATTATAACCTAGAATATCACAAGAAATGTGCCTCCCCTCACTGGGCTGCCATGTTCCACTGCATTGTCCCTGACCCTGTGTGTAAGCCTAATCATAGGAAGGTCTCTTACACCAAGATCAATTTTCCTGGCTTATAGTAACATCAACAGATGACTCAACTCTATGGAACCCACTACCAACTCCCTCTATCTTGCATCCCTTTGATATAATGTTCTATGTTACTAGTTCCCTCCCTAGCACCCTAAAATAGTTGGGGATTCAAAAGTGTAAAAGGTTGTCTCAAATATCTCAACAGAGATCATTGACAAACATTTGTGCTCAGAAGTATCCATACCAAATCATTTCAATGTAGTATTTCATAAGGTATTTTAACCTCATCTCATACAAATCCACCATCATCCCTCCCTAATGCAGGTCCATAAGAAAATGAATCTATTCTAAGAAAAAGCAGGATGAGTTTTACTCCTCACCAAAAAACTTTTGGAAGTCGTTCCATGAGAGTGCCAACATATCATTAATCTACATAACAAGACTCCACTAGTTCCCAGATGCTCCTTGGAAAAGGATAGCTTCCAGTTCAACCATACGATCTATCAGGGTCTAAACAAACATGGAGATAAAGACCACCAAATTTTGGCAATCCTATCCTTCTGGAGGATTTGTCTCACCATGAACACTAAGTGGCCTATGAAAATTGAACATTTAGAGTGCACTAATCCTATGCACATCCTCAGCCAGCTTAGCAGGAATGATCTGCTTCTAAAATTGTGGAGGTTCTTATTATTTACCACCATGAAGAAGGGGGTTTCAGGATGGACCCTAAACTTAACTCATTGGTTCTTCATTATGAACCAGAGTAGTTATCATGGATATCTACCATCACGGAGGAATCCCGAGATTTATCAAGACATATCACAGTTATATGAGAATGTGTGTATATATATATATATATTGGGTATTTTATCCATGAAGGATAGTAAAACACTCAATACTATATGATTTACATACCATTTTATCGTACAACCAATGTCTCGTCATTCCGAGTTGTCAAGAAGGTAGTCAAGGTCCTAGTGAATGGAAATTTCGGATGCTACACCATCCCTGGATTACCTAGACTAAGAGTCCAATTTGATACACTTCGACATTGTTTCATTAAAACACAACCAAATCCTATTAAAGGGGAATGTCTAAACAATGTGTCAAGGAATGAACATTCTCTGATACAAATCATTCATGGCCTAACCCAATTGGGGCTCGAACAACAACTACCCCAATATCGTCTCCATAGGCCTGGGGTGGCAAAAAGAACTGAAGTCATAACAAAACTCAGGGATGCCTTTACCTAAGTACCTGTATCAATGAATTTATCCTTCTTGATGAAAATGTTCACAGTGAAAGGGGAAAAGATGAAACAACACTATAATGTAAACTAGGCATGCATAAACATCTATAAATTAATGAATTATTTTAGTGTAACTAAAAAGTAAATGGAAAAAATTCATGAAAAACCAGAAATATGTCCCACCCTATAAAATTGAAAATAAGACTATTAAAAGAGACCCCTACTCTTCAATACCATGCTATGACTATCGTACGTGGTCCAAACACCCAATATCCCAAATATTCACTATAAGGTACATAGATCCATCCAAATTAGTAGTACACACAGTGCGGGTGGAGTACACAACATTTCTAGAATAACAGTGGTTGGGATTTGTCCTTCGGTTTTTGTCCATGTACTTGAGTATGTGACCATGTACATCCACCTAGCTTCCACTAGTGTGATGCATCACAAAATAATTCCAAATGTGGAAGGTTTACTTGTCATGTTGGAGGACTGTATCATGTGTCATCCTTATCTTTTTCAAAACCCTAAATACCAACACTAAGGTGGATAATTTCCATGTGTTCATCCTTGTACACAATGTGTAGTAAATATTTTACTAGAAATCCGAATTTCAATCCCCATGCTTGAATATTCTACTTCCACTATAGGTTTTCTCCTGCATTATCCAAAAACATGTAGATCATTCCTTGAATCATGGTCTTCGGTCATTAATCATTGGAAATCAGCTCTATTGGTCCAGGGGAGTTCTATTGTCCATTACACTCACCACCAACACTTCAACATTCAATTGATTGATCCCAAAACATAGAAAAGATAATACTTGCCTCAAAATATTCCTAGATATGGTCTTATATCATGGATATATTCTTTATTTCCTGATCCTTCATGGTTTTAAGTGTTTGATCAGGCTCGTTACCACCTGATAATGTCGAATTGGGACCACGGGGTCCTACAAGTGATGAATGCAAAGAAGAAAGGGGAAAATGTACCAAAAAAATTTTAAATGATCAATTTTAGGAATTCTTGGACAATTGATCTAGAATGAGGAACCTAGTTTTAGAAAATAATGAAAATTATTATGTTTTTTACCTAGGAGCATGCAATTGGCCAATAATTGGGAAATATTCAAGAACATAGATAGATCTACTCAACAATTTAAAGAATGGGATTAAACTACCAATTGATGAGTCCTACATCATTTATTCATTGATAAATGATGGATAAGGTGCATGATAATGATCACGATAAGAAATTTTGTTTGTTGCGTCCTGATATGGTCTTATACAGTGTTTCATCATCACCTAATACGATTCACCAATGGAGGAGGGAGGGAGATATCTATATTTATCTCATCATAAAATGTTTCTAACCCCAGAGAAATCAGCTTGGAAATGATCTTATATATAATTTCACTGAATAAAATCAATTTAATTAATTAATTTAATAAATAGTTATCTCAATAAGCATACCTCTAATGAATGAGGAGTCTAAATTCCCACACTAACCCAATTTATATTGCACATGTAGTAAACATTTCATTCTGGAAACAACTCTGGTCTCAGATTTCTAATCCACGGTACCTATTAAGTGTTATCAAATTTTATTTATAATGTTTTTCTTCTATGATATAAATATATTTACTTTTTTAACAAAATAAATTTTAGGCACGCAGGGGCTCAAAATCGTACCTCATATCAACACAATTCTCTAAAAATATGTATAAAATTATTTCAAAGTATTACATTGAAAATAATGGGTCTATAAAAACTTTCTATGATCCTGAGGACCCTGACCATGGGGTTATTGTTCAGGAACTCACATTCTCGGGTACTTCGTTTTTGACCATGTTCTTCCCTAGTAATCTCTAGGACCCAGAGCCTCTATTTCTATGTGGGGAGGGTGGGGATCACACTTTTATTTAAATTCGACATTGATTGAGATCCTCCCAAGGAACAAATTTTAGGGAATCATGTTTAGGAGTAAGCCACTATCCTCACATGAAGGAGACATCATTGTTATACTTTTTTCCTTCTAGGTCATACCCAGATGGGATGTCTGACATGAAATTCATATATATAAAATAAGAGAGTGGAATTGTAACATCATGTACCATTATTAATTTCCTATATCCATTTACTCTTCTACTAGTGGTAGAAAGGTCATGTGGTTCCCCATATCTACCACTTCATCTTATTTCTCACCTCGACCATTAATCACTTGAGTTTAGAGTTTAGTGGTGACTGTTGAAACCATATGACATCTAACCAATGAAAACCATTCAAAGGGTGATTGTAGCCCATTATGGGCCTGCTACCTGGGATAAATCCAAATCATGTCACCATGAAATCTCTTTAATGGGCCTTATTCTATGTTTAAAACCCAACTGATCAAGGGTATAACTTTTAAGAATAGACCATGAAATCAAATGATTTGGTATCCAACTAAATAATAATCCCCAACCAATCATAGGACCCCGACTCTATATAATCCCTAATCACATCACCATACTAATCCATGGGACTCCTCATTATGTGTAATCCCTTAAAATACCTCCAAATGACTATGAGTCTAGTAATCCATCATAACCCCTTTCATAGGGCATCCTCCTCAGGAATAATCCCGATCTTAATCCACTCAAAGGGTCACACTACCTGACATGAAAAACATTAAAAGGGACAACATAGGTGTGGGTCCCCACAACCAAACTACATGGTATTTGTCTCTCATCCAAATAGGATTCATTAGAAGCCTCCCTGAGGTCCAAACACACCACCAAAAATCACCCCTAATTATCTATAAGTAACATTTCTATTATATTTTAATTTAATTTGGGAATCCATATCATGTCTAGGTTTATTGGGGCACGTCAACATAAGTCAGGAAAAAAATATAGATAGGCACCGTTCGCCTAAATATCATTGTTGCATGACATTAAACTGCATGGTTATGTCTTTATCACATGATATTAAATGGTAGGATGGGACCCATTAAGTGTCATAGAACTACATGAGTTCTGATTCCTTTCACAAGGATATGCAAGAAGCCCATTCATGGGTGTGATCCTAACATCAAAACAACTCATGTATCCCTAGATGAAGAAACACTCTAGAGTACCCAACTGTGTGGATGAAAACCACAATCATCATAATGAGGTCCAAAGAATCATTAATAAATACTTGAGAGGATATTATTTATGGAGAACCTCTTAAAATATAAATATATCTATTGATGAACCATGGATACATACAGATGATTCAAAGATCCATATATGTTAATAATTTGTTGTTAATTCATGGGTCACCCACATTTTACTTGGGTATTAATGAAGTATTCATGGACAAAAATTAAATATATAAGTGTCCCAAATTTATGAAATAATTCCCCCCAAAATGGGTGTGATGATCTTGACTTCACATCCTCTAGACCAATGTGAGATCTTAAGTACCATTTTCCAAAATTCCAAATGAGAACATACCTTTTGAAATAAGTCCCCTCATGGATATAGAACTATTGGATTTTTTTGGTTCCATAAATATAACCTATTGAAAAATACATAGATGTGATGTGGATATGTGTTTGACTTAAATGTTGTATCATAAAACCCACAAAATTCCATTCCAAACTCACATTTCATATCTGGGAATGAAATTATGATGCTTCCAAGAATGGATTGGGAGGTTTTATTTTAAAGAATAAAATGGTTATCTATTTAACCACATGAAAATAGAGGATTCATTAGAAAAATTACCCATCTATTGATTTGGAGTTAGATCTGGTAATTTTTTTATTCAATATATTTATGCAGTATCATTTTGGAGAAAAGTGTTATATATACAAAGATTATAAAATTTTTTCAATATATATTCACACAAAAGGAGTTTAACATGAACCAAATAAGATGGTTTGATATTATATTGGTTTATTATTGATAAATACATTACCTCCCTAAGAAATTGAATAATATGGATGATTTTTTAAGAAGGATTTGATAGAGGATGAGCACATTTCATCATTATATATTCATCCTACAATTATGGAGGTGTATAGTGACATAATAGAATACTTCTGGTTGGATGTAATGAAGATAGATATCACATAGTTTGTATCTCAGTTCTTTGTATGCCAGTATGTTTAGGCTGAAATAAAAATGCCTAAGGGGATGTCACAAACATTACCCATACCAGAATAGAAAATGGGGGAACGTCACTATGAATTTTTTCATTGGAATCCCCAGAACCATTTAATGGAATATTTTTTTATCGGTGGTAGTCAATCACCTTACTATGCCAACACACCTTATCTCTATTAGATAACAATTCTCTATAAATTATTTTTCAAGGATATATATTAAGGAATTTATATTTCTTTATAGAGTAAAAAAATTCCAATTAGATTTTTCTGATATCATAGGTTTATGTCACTATTCTGTTGTAGTCTTTAGAAATCCCTTGACAAATATTTGATTTCAAATACAGCATTTCATCCTTATATGGATGGAATGTATGAATGGCCAATTCAAACTCTAGATGATATACTGATATCCTATTCTATAGATTTCAATGTTTGTTTGGATCAAAAATCTACTCTTGGTCAGTTCTCTTGAAAAATTTTAATTTCACTCATGATTTAAAATAAGTCCATATGGATCCCTCTATAGAAAGAAATGTACAGATTCACCAAGATAGAATGAATTTGTAGAAAGAGAGTAATTGGGACCGGAGATAGCTGGCGAAATTTACAAGAAGGTTAAAACCATTCATCAGTATATCCAGAAAGCTAAAAGATTGAAGAAAAGTTCTACAGATTACTGTCAGCATGATATAGAATTTTTTGTTGATGAAAAGACGTTTCTATGAATCTATTCCATAAAAAAGGTTATGAAATTTTGGAAGAAAGGGAAACTAGGACTTAGGGATATTGTTCCCTTTGATATTATTGATCATATTGGTGTGGTAACCTATTGAATAGATGTTCCCACAAAAAAATCCCAACTCCAAAATGTGTTCCATGTACATCTACTGAGAAAGTACAAACCTGAACATTCAAATGTACTGAACTAAGTGGTCATACCGCCAGTGAAGGATCCTTCTTATATGGAATGATGAGTTGAAATTTTAGATCATTCAAAGAATGTTCTTAT
Organism: Viscum album; assembly: GCA_963277665.1. Classification (NCBI taxonomy): domain Eukaryota; kingdom Viridiplantae; phylum Streptophyta; class Magnoliopsida; order Santalales; family Viscaceae; genus Viscum; species Viscum album. The sequence goes on along the minus strand of OY728142.1, from coordinate 1,773,476,541 downwards.
AAACAAGACCACTCACCCTTTCCATTTTTTTGGGGAAGTCACCTATTATGGTATTCTATATGGGAACTCACAGAGATGATATGATAGATGTATCCTCATTTTTGTGGATGAGAATGATGAATTTCTTGATAGAAATTCATTTTATGGGGGGTATAGTGTAACACGTAGAGTTTTTTTGAACTATTTTTCAGAAAAATCCATTTTTTATGTCTTTTGATTCCCAATACACTAATAAAAACTATCATTATATGCCACACAAAGTTAATCTTGTACAATACACAACACCTAATTTCCTTGAATGACACACAAAAGTTAGTTTCTATGAATGAAAATTTTATTATTAATATTACTTAAATGAGATAGTTATAACCTAGAAATTAAATACAATAATATGAATAGTAATAACTATTTTTTATATATTAATTATAATTTTTTCATATAAATTAATCATATTTATAATGAAGTTTATAATTTTAAATAAATTCTATATGTTTTGAAAAATACTAGTTTATTAAAAGAATATCTTTTTATGTCATACTTTGATCAACAATAAATTACACTTAAAAACATATAGATATTTAATTTTAAAAAATAATCTTCGTTATCAATTAATAATTTTAAAATTTTATTAGGTTTATTTTTTGGCTTTTTTTAGAGAAATATTATTTTTGGATGAATAATGAGAAATACTGAATTACAATTGAAAGCTTTCCATCTAATTTATTTTAATTGTTAAATTAAATTTTAATTTTGTTTTAAAATATAATTAGATAAAAAACATCAATTAATCTAATTTAATTAATTCGAACGAATTTAATATTATATTGGACGTAATAACATTTAAATCATTTGAACATTTTCGACTTAAAAAATTGTTGTTTCGTCCCGTCTGTAGGATTGATTTTAGATTAATTTATACAACATCTATGATAAATATTTGAAAAAAGGATTCCTTATTTGGAATCTACATGAAATATAATTTTTTTTATTTCATCTTAGTTTTATACAAAAATTATTAGTGAAAACAATTACAATTATTTATAGTTATTAAGGAAAAAATGAGTCACACTATTGAAAAAAATTAATATTAAAAGGATAAATTTCCTAGAATGTTGCCTGAAAACTATTGTATTACCATATATTGATTATATCCTCCCTTATCTGGAATATTTACCATTATTGGAGGCACATTATATAAGGGATCCCTCTCAATAATGATTTCCTTGTTATATTTACAATAATGAAACTCCTAATCCAATCTAAAAGGGAAATCACCCTTTCAGTTATTCGGACCTCTAAAAATCCTTTTTTTGGCCTACCCTTGAAGAAATCACCTCCCAAATCTCCTAACTTCATCATAGAATCTTATGTATGGGAAGAAATCCAACTAGGAATCCCTTTGGTGCAAACCAAATGAAGTTATCCAAAGAAAAGGAAACATCCTTACACAAGAACTTTTTTTTTCTTTATCCACCTCATAATTTTTTATTATATGAAGATTATATAATAACTTTAGTATCTTCAATAAACTATGATGTTTTTATGTTAACATTTTTCTCATCTCACTTTTATTTATAAGATATATAAGCTATATTCAACACTTATTCTTTTTGTGTGTTGTATATACTGACCTATAACTTTTTTTATCATGAATTTAATTTATTTCAGGACATTAAAATATTCAATTGATATCATTATTTCACAGATATATATATATACATATGTTACTCAGGTAGTAAGGGTATTTCTAGTGCTACTTTTATTTCAATGAGAGTTATTCTATTTTCACCACTCATTTCTTTTGGGTGGAATATATAATTACCATGAATGTATTCTATGATTGTTATCATTATATTTATGTTCATTTACATATCCAATTGATGGTATCTCTTTAATGGGTTTTTTTGATCAAAAGTTACCAAATCAGTAAAATAATTTTGTCGCAATTTTCCTTTTTCTAGTACATGTGATGTTGTGCACCAACATTGGTTTATGAGGTTTATATACTGCCCTTTAACATGTTATACCATGAATATCATTATTTTACTAATATTTTTATATTCAGGTAATGTTATTATATCATGTGGATTATAATTCAATGATACCGAAGTAGTAAGAGTCTATTGACACAATCTCACTGTTTATTAGGATTGATTACGATTATGCTTTGACTGACTAAATATCATGATCCACATCTCAAAATCTCCGATGAATTTTCTTTTTCTCAATTTATTCATTATATATTCATGTAATGGTACCATTTACACTCTTCGGTACATAAGTTAATTTTAAAAATATTTTTACGAAAATAAAACATTAGTTTTCTTTTCGTCTTGAAATTTTTTTCCTCCCAAAACCTGGTTTTTTAAAATGATTTCAAAAATTTATTTAATTGATATTATAACATATTTTCAAATAAAATTATTTCAATGATTTTCAAATATTTTTTAAAAAGTTTTCAATGTAATTTTCTTAGAAAAATGTTTTCAAAATTTTAATGGTTTTAGAAAACATTTTTTATAGTAGAAAAGTTGTTTTTCTCAATAATAGTTTAATTCTATTTTTTTAAGATTACTATATGTGTTTTAAAAAAAATTAATGAAAAAAATTTCTCAAATTTTTTTATGTATTAAATAGTGAAATATAAAAAAGTTTATTTTCTTTAAGAGATGTACCAAGTGATCATTAGAGAACCTTCTCTATCTAAGATGGAATCCATTGATATAGTTTATTCATTATTTAGTGTATAATCCAAGGACAAATTTTTTGTGATGTCATTGAATGGTTTATATTTAAGATGAATTTCATTAGGAAACTCATTTCATATCCATGGGTTATACAATGATACAACGTTGATTAAACCCATTTATTTTAATAGGTCATGATAGGAACAATTTTTCATTATCTTTTTGCCTAAATATAAATTATTTTATTAGGTTATGGATGGTACCTATTTATCCCTCTAAATAATTGAGTAATGATTTATATCTCTTGATATAGACATGTCTAGAATGAGAAGTGAACTTGGTTCAGTAAAGTTCTTCGTCATCTAAGATGGTCTTGAAATTGAACCATAACAACTCAGATTGTCATGGGAGTAAACCATGACAACCTTGATGGCTTGGTGAGTGAACCCATTCCACTAAGATGTATTTCTCATTAATCCTTGAAAACTATTGAAATAATTTTATAATTTCATGTGTCTTCAATAACTCCATATATTCTTAATATGTTATTCTTTCTTGGCTTATGCCCTTGATTCCCTTATGATTTATATCTCACGAATGTCTAATATTTATGCAACGACTCTTGATTAAGATCATTGATAATAATTTTATGATCTTATAATGTTTTGATAATGCTATCATACCCCTAATATTATGATTATTCTTAAATATGTCCCTTGTTAATGCTTACAAAGCATTTGATCTCACCCCTTTTTCATGTTTTATTTTCCCTATGTTATGATGATCTGCGTTGTGTATTGTTTGTATAAGAAGGGTTATAGTCATGAATAACCTAGTGTGTGATAATGTATCTCACTTATATAAAAAATTTTATGTTTCCATGATTCCAAAGGAACTAAACCAATACAGTCACTGGGTGACTGTTTGTGTAAAGTCAGTGTATGAAAAGTGAGAGTCACTATAATTTTTGGGAATTAATTCTATACATAAAAAGTTATTATATTGGATTATAATTGTAATTATATTAATTTATTTGTTATGAAATAAAAAATTATATGATTCATTCACATAATTCAAAAAAATCACCCTTGAAAATATTTTATTCAAAGTAAAGAATAAAAATAGATTTTTATGTAACATTTAAATTAGGTATATAAACATTGGAAAATGGATTTATATGTTTAATGAATATTTTAATATGTATATTTTTTTATTTATATATATATATATATTAAAAAAATTATTTCAAAACACCTAAGTTATTCTTATTTAATGACAATGTCATGTAAATAATTAATTTTGGGAAAACCTTATATTTTAAAAAATAACAATCCTTTTTAGAAAAATATCCGAAATTATTACTAAGTCAATTTTTATATGAGGAATTAAAAAATAAATTTATTATTTTTTAGTTTCATATTATAAAAATCAAAAATTCTGTTTTTGAATAAGATCATAAATTATAATAAAAACAATTTTTATTAGAAATTGAAATTTTCAAGTGTGAAAAATTATTATTATTATTATTTCACGTCATATTTCTGATAAACTAGTGTTAAAAAAATTTAATATCAAAAATAATTTACCATTAATCATATTTTTCTTCAAATAGGAATATTTACTCCATAAATTTTTTTTAGAAAAATTCTTTTCCTAATGGATAATGATTTTATTATTCAATTTATTTAAACTAGTATAATTTCATTCATGATAAAAGTAAAATATATTTAATTTATAATTATATATCATAAATAGGTAAAACATATTTATTTTAAAAAAATTATTTGCGTGGTTTTATTGGTCATTATCAAATATTATGTTTTATTTAAATATTTGGGGGTCTCACTTATGTCTACAATTGGTTTTGGAGAATTCTATCAAAAAAAATTAATTTTTTAGTGGTAATAATATAATAAGATCTTAGGGGTTTATATTAAACCATTGATTTCCACCCAATTTCACTCCAAAAGACTCAATCTAAAAACCCATCTATAGTAATTATAAACAAAATTTGTCAAAATATAAAAACCTGATCCTTTTATGGTACCTCAATGATAATGATTAGAAAGAGCTTATTTATTTCTCCATTAACCAAATTCTGAAGTACAAAAACATTACTAATTTTTAATTCTACCATTAAATAATAAAAATAATAAGAAGTATCATTCATGAAGAAATTACATTACAACATTTTTTCTTTGGTTCCATTTTGTAATGAACCACTATAGGGTGACATAGCACATCAACTAACCTGGTTCCACATAGAGCTTGAAGGGAATTCTTGATTTTCAGGGGATGAAAAATAGGTCTTTGGAAACCAGAAAAAAAATCCATTGGAATTATTTCACCTAATGAAAAAAATTAACTAATCTGGGATTCCACTGCATAAATGTTGCATGACCCATTTAGATAATGGATATCCATGAATGGAAACTGATACAAAATAAAAAGGAAGTGATGAAATCAACATAACTAACATAAAATATAATATCTAAAAATTCATTGCAAAAATAAAAACATTTAACAAAAGAATCCATATATATATTTCATAAACCAAAATAATTTTCGAAAAACTAAAAGATTAATTCATTAGTGGTCCCAAAATTAAAAAAGTGACATCCAAGAATCGTCATGTGACCTAAAATAAATTTCCAATATACAAATAGACCATTAAATTAAAACACAAAAAATCTCTCACAAATTGAAATACATAGATAGGGTGCCGAAGAAGAAACTAGTCGCATACACTGATTGGTGTATGCGTGATGTAAGAAAAACATACAACATATGATTTTAATAAGGAGTTCATCTCATTTCCATACAAAATATAACATCGTTACTACAAGTTAAAAAAACATTTAAAATTTTGTTTCTATATACATATTTTATAAAACTAAATATCATGCAATAATTTATTAAATAAAATATATACCATCATTAAAAGAGAAAATAAAGGCTGTAAAAAGGTATTTCATCCAAAACTAGTGTAAAAATTTTGGAAATCAAATGAGTCACATACATCCCAAAAGAAAAGTTTTCTTCTTAATCTATAAACCATGGTTATAAATTTAATCTCCATTAATCATAGAAAATTAAAAGATTAAAAATAATACCTAAACATAAAATTTTATATTCAATTCCAAAAACAAATATAAAAATATTTCATTCGAAAAGAACAACACTATTTATTTTGAAAAACCACACATTCGAAAACCTATCAAAAATCAATTTGAAAATTATACCTGTAATATAAAAATATATAATAATAAAAGTAGGAACCTTAATATTAAAATACATGAGAATGTATCTAATTATTACACATAAGGAAATAAATAATTAATAATTATGTAATTCAGTTGAAGCCTAAAAAATGATTAATTCATCCTAAAATTGAACAAAGTATCATGATAATCATCCTAAGATTCAGGTATCAAAATACAAAACTAGCGACGAGTAACAAAGGATATAACTATTGAACATGTCATATGCTAATAGTCTTATAGGAAAAACAATGATCCATGAAGATCATGAGTCATAATTAAATCCTTGGGACCTTATGAAATTTCACGGGTCCATGAGAAACTTTCTATTAGCATACTAAAATAAACCAGTGTAACAACCCGGTTTTGGGTGCTGCCCAAAGATTCTCGGTAGTCGGTTGGTCGTATGGCCTCTAGTTCATTTTCATGAGAACTTGAGACTGCTGACTAGAAATGAGGGACTTGGGTGTGATAGTGGGGAAAATATGCCCTCAATGGTAGAGTAACCCAATAAAAACAAATATTAAATAGTAGTGGAATTTTTAATTCCATACAAAATAATTAAACGGTGAAATACTGATAGTATAAAATACTATAGCATTTGTAAATAAATGATGCAGGTCAAATTTATCAAGGAAAGAATCCAAAAAAGTCACAAGGCTGGAAATACAATACTAAAACCAAAGTAAAAAAATAGTAAACTCTAAAAGCATCGCAATCCTTAGCTTTGTCTTGTGCTCTCCATATCCAACAATTATCATGTACATGATGAAGAAGGGTGATTTCCCTTATCTACACCTTCAACTATATAATCAGTTTGGGCCCAAACGCATGACCCAAACATGGTGTCAGAGGAATCCCAGTAGTCAACCACCAAAATATATGTGCCTAACATTCATTGAATATATATATATAGTAGGAAATATGCCAAAATGAAGTAATAAACAAGGAAGTACTCAAAATTAAACAAACCTACAGTTTCCAATTACATTCATTTTCATGTATTAATTATTCAAACCGTTGAATAATAATTTCTATGATCTAGCATAAACTCTTTATCCCTCTATGTAATAGTAACAAACTATGTCTCAAAAGAACATCTAATAATCAAGTAAGACTGATTCCAAGATTGAGCTTTACCTTGGAAGACTCATCACAATCATTCAATAATTTAAAAGAAACCCTCTCGGAATGTTATCACTTCCTGACCACTATGGTTAAACATATCATCAATTCCATAATTAATGACCCTCTGGGAAATCCCACACATTCTAACCCCTTTTGTTCCCACATAGAAATAATCAGTTAAAAATGACCACCTGGGTAACTCTCACGGTCAGTACCACCTCAATATTCAAAGAAAAAATAAATTATAATGACCCATGGAAGCTCCCACAGTCAATTCCCTATCGTCAAATATTCATTAAATAATGACCATATGGGTAGCTCCCACGGTCTAACCCCTTTGGTCAATGACCAATGGGTAGCTCTCATAGTCAATACCTCTGGGTGAACACATCAACAATTATACATAACTGACCCTACATCAAGAAGCTGTCATAGTCAATTCCCCTTGGTCATACATTCATAATGTGAAATCACATGCATATCAGGTATTTAGTAACTCCATCCTAACAACACGATGCATGGAAAAAATCAAGCCTAACAAGCATTCTAGACCAAACAGCCATAATCAGTCAAACAAGGGAAAAACACCCTCAATCAAGGTACAAAACCTTAATCATAAGTAATAAACCATTCTCAAACAAACAAACCATATAAATCATTAAATTGGTTTAATATTAAAAATTTGAAATACCCTAAATATGGTTATTCAGAACATTGTGCACATATAATACAAATACAATTAAAGAATGGCACAAACACCCTTCCTTGATGTTTTGCGATGAATACTTTTGAACGATGGCCCTTGAATCATCCTAAATCCAAAAAAAATATAAAAAAGGATAAAAAATTTCAACCTCAAAATACTCACAAGAGATGATAAATCAGGAGGAAGGGCTCAAGGAAGAGAGATAACTCATCGGTGGGAATACAACGCACTAGGAAGTGTCTCAATAAGAGTTCATATGAAGAAAGAGGGAGGAGATAAAAGTTCTTTGGTTGTTCATTTCTCTCCTATATGAATCACGGGAGGGGGGTCATTATAAAGATGAGATGGGACACTACTCTAATTAATCATATAAATAGAAAAGTACACGGCATGTTCCTTTAATGTACACGCCATGTACTAGCCTCAACCGGCCCCCTCTTTTGGTGGTCTTCCGTGTCAGTGACACGACCATGTACCCGGCCGTTACATATCTAGGACACGGGCACATGTAGAAACTGGGTACACAACATGTACTCAAAAGTACACGGCATGTACTTAGGAAATTTTTGATTCTTACTTTTTGATCAAAAATAGCTTAAAAAAAGATCCATTCCTTAAATGAAGATCCAGGTTATTTCAACCAGGCACCTTACCGTAGGCAAAAAATTCTCTACACTAAGTATTTCACCTATCAATATCCCAACTGGTCTACTAGTACATCTCATAAAAATCATAATCTATTTTTGATAAATTTATAATTAGATAAAATGACTATAATAAATTTTAAAATTACCCACACCACACCACCTACAACCTTATAAGAAAAAATCTAATTTTCATTAATTTAAATAAGAATGAGTAAAAATAAATCTATATAAAATTCTCCACAGGTTATCCTATCATCTAAATAAATAAAGTTAAAATGGAAAATTTTAAGTACACATATACTTTGGAAAAAATATTAATTTTATAAAAAAGCTTTTTAAATAATATTCATGGGTTTCAAATCCATCTTCACCGCATATAAAAACAATTTTTAAATATCACTTCACAATTAATTTAAAACAAATAATTTCAAACACATTGAAAATAGTTTTTTAAACCAAGAACTTCCATGAAAATAAAACTTGGAAACCAATAAATAATCTAATCCAATGCCATAAATTAATAATTAATGATTTAAAAAACCATCCATTCACTTAATCTTAGACCCAAATGGGGTCAAAATACTTATAATCATTTAAAAACATATTATATAATCAATATATAATTTCCAAAACAATAAGTATCAAAATCACATTATAAAACCAAACAAAATCATTTCAAATTCATTAGAACAAGTTAATGAAGAGTTGAAATATTAATAAAAATCATAACCTATATCACTATACTAATCATTTAGAAAAAAAATTATCATACAAACCAAGAATAGAATTATATGACTTTTAATGTAAATTCACCAAAATTACTATATTTAACTAAGAAGAATAATTATAAAATCATTATGAAAATCACTTCCTGTAGAAAAGAATTTGAAACCATTAAAGAACATACATTATGTATTCCCTTCCATCTAAAACCACACATTTAAACCCACTATGCAGGAAAAACATATCCAAACATACAATGAGTTTGTTTGGATAGGTACAAGCCAAGATAAAGTAGATTAATATTTAATGGAAATGAATAAGGAGATAAAGAGAGGGCTTACCTGAGAAGAACTAACATGAAACTAATGAAGGGTGGAAACAATTTGAAGTAGGGAGGGGGATTGAATTTTTTTTCATGTGTTTGGTTCTTCCTAGCAAGGAGGAGGGAGGAGGGGTAGAAGGACCTAAAAATAAAAGGGAAATTTTCTATTTTAACTAATTAAATTTAATCTATGTATCATAATTTGTTTGGAATACGATTTGGTACATAAGGAACCAATAGTATTTAAGTAATTTCCACTGAAAATTTTATCACAGGACTTCCCCTGGAGACTCCACATGGTATTAATAACTATTCCAAATACTAACTTCAACAACTGCATCACCAAAAACTGTTTATTTAAGGAATCACATGATTCTAACACTAACTTTGCAGTACCCAGGAATAATAAATTATGAACCTTCAAAATTAACTACCATGGAGACTATTCAAGAATAAATGCAAGTATTATCAAATTAGTTACCCTAACTATGAAAGATAGCTATGAAAAAAAAAGAAAAAATCCTGAAAAATAAAATTTTCAATTAAAATTCAAAAACATTATATTTCCCCAAAATAGGATAAAAATAATTTACCAAAGAATGATATCGTGACAAAAAAATGTCACATAAATAGAATTCCAAATTTAGTGTAGTGTTTTTCTTTAGAGATAACTGTGTGACATGGAATAATAAGAAGAAAAACTCAGTATCTTTTAGTAAATAGAAACCTAATATGATGCTTCCATTTAATAAACAAATTAATTTAGGTTGTTGAAGACACAACCTAATGACCCCACTATTGTTTTGATTTCACCATTATTGGTCTAATATAACAATCAATATGTTATTAATCTTGTTATAAATCAAGATATGTATTCTTGATCGAAGCAAATTGCTATAATGTATCACATTATAATGAAAAATGTAGAATAAAAAGTCTTATAATTGATATTTTTGTTTATATTGATCTATATGGAGGATTATTTTAATAATTCATTTTTTAAGGATTAATTTCCTAATTTGTGTTTTATAATGGTATTTGAATCTAAACATTTTCAAGGATATGGTATAATGTATAGATCCTCTACATTTATTATTCATTAGATTATTTTTATCAAAGGTGGTGAAAAGGAATAAAAATTTTAACATATATTTATTTCTAATAGATAATAAATATCTTTTTATGTGGGATCATATATTTTATATAATTTATTAAATGTGGAAATACATGAGTTCAAAAAACAAATAGGGGTGTGCGTGATTTCAATGTGTTATTTTAGCATGTGTATATGGTTGGTTTGGGATTATTTTATTATTTTTTATTTACTATTCATGTGTAATATTATCATTATTAGTAAATGATTCATTGATATGTTTGAATGTGATGGTTGTTTGTTTTCTTGAAAACTATATCTAAAGGGGAGATTTTTGAGACACAAAAATATTTAAACAGACAACTGTAATTAGGAAAATGGGGATACTTTTGATCTAACGAGATAAAATGGTTATGACTAATTTTTTGGTGTTTTTTGTTATCAACACATAAATAATATTCAATATTAATAAGAAGTTTTTTTTCAAAGGTTTTAATGATTATATAATGAATTTTCAACTAATAGTTAAATTTATGAAAGAATATATTAGTGAAGTTTGATCATTAAATATATTTTAAGTGTAGTTAAACAAAACACAATATTGTGTTTAGATTTCCATATTTAGGTTCATTACATAAGAAATTATAATGGACTATTTTATGAAAATTTTATGAGTTCTGGTTGTATTTTGAAGATAATATTTCAACAATGCATTAATTACATGGGGAGTTGAACCACATAATGTTGTGATATTTATAGTTGTGTTTAGTTAGGGAAATGATTGTGGTTAAAGGGTAAAATATAACATAATGTAAGACATTGAACATAAGTTGTAAGTTATCATTATTTCATGATGAAGAACAAAATATGGATAGATTACAACAACATGATTTATTAATTAGGGTTATGATTTTTCTAGTGAATGCTACAATATTTTATATTTTTAAAGTTTGTTACTTAGTAGTAGTTTATAAATCCAAAACATAATAAATCCATGGTTATTAAACTTTTTTATTTAGTTTTTTTAATTATACTAAAAATGAAAAAAAAATTGATTCCTCCCTCCTCATGATCCCTCGCCCCCTAAATCCCACTTCACCCTGAAGTATCATCCCCACTTCTGATATCATTTGAGGTGGTGATGAATTTTAATACCCCTTATAGTAAATAATGTGTTAACTCCCTATGGGAAATTTTCCATCCTAATAATAAATGATCCTTTTGAAAAAAATTGATCTTCTATAAGTGCATGTTGTATATTGAGAGAAATATACATAATTTTTAAATTAACTACACATGATGATTGATTATATTTTGAAATAATTTTATTTTATTTCTCTTTTGAAAATATATATAAATATATATGTGTGTGTGTGTGTGTGTGTAACATCCCGACCTAACTTACCATTCGACCCGATAGCCGGACCGGTCACCACATGGCCTCAAGCGCATATCCCCAAATGCCAAAGGATGCCAACCAGCAGTGAGGGCCTAGGTGAGTCCATGGGGAGACTATTCCCTCATTACCGAAGTATCACAGTGGAATTACAAACATACAATAGTGGAAGAAGGTAACCAGTAGACAACACGTAGAGAGCAGCAATAGATAACAATAGAAGGATCTGATATATATGGAATGGTGCAAGTCAATACAATACAGTACAAGTATACAAAATCCAAAAAAAGAAACAAAAATTTATCCCCTGTCACATCACAACCCTCAGCTTGGTCTCGTGCACTCCCACTCTGAGAAGCAAGTCAAGTACCTGTATAAGGGTCTTTTTCGTTCTCATTACCTGCAACCATATAAGCTGCTTGGGTCCTAAAACATGACCCAAACAGTGTGTGAGATTGAATCCCTATAGGCAACCACCAAAGATCCATACTAATATTTTAGGGAATATATAAAACATGCAGTTTAATATGGAAAGCAGTAAATAAGGAAAACTATCAAGACCAACCCAAGCTTTTATTTGGCTTGGAGTCTCTTCAAGTAACCATTCCATTCATTAATCACTTCATTCATGTGTTCAACCATTCCTTGAGCCCATTCCTGGAATACTCAATCGGAAACTAGGCATCGCTCAGGGAGAAAATCCACCAACACCCTACAAGCCCGTTCTGGCGAACCTCTAGGACCCTGGAATCGCTCTACAAGCCCGTTCTGGTGACCCTCCTAGGTACCTAGCCTCGCTCTAGGTGTGGTATAGTCTGTCATCTGAGCCCGTCCACGGGATCCTATAAATAAGATCCGGGTATCTCCCATGACATATCATAACCTATTGAGTCTATCCATGGCATCTCACGTGGGATCCATGATTCACTCAGCACTTTAGTGACAAGTCTCGTAATGAGTCTGTCCATGGAAACTCACATTGGTTCCATGGTCCACCCATGACTTGGTTTCACATTTATAACAGTTCAAAATCATTTAAATCGCGTGGGCTAGAAATTCATGAATTTGCATACAAGTGTCAAGGGGAAAAACTCCATCCCATACCTGAAACCATTTCAATTACAATTTCATCTGATTGCAATTCCATTCATATTCAATTTCCATTTTTAACAACCCACAAGGGAAAGGAAAAACATTCCTCAAAGGCATCCTGGGTCAAAATCCATAAAAGATTCATTCAAGGCAACACACCCAAGGGGTGGTTCTTATCCAAGGTACACAACCTAACTCATGCACATACCATCCTAATTAGATTACCAACAAAATGCTAGGTAATAATAAGGTTAAATTTTAGGTTCAAGTGACACCCCAAAAGTGGGCGCGCGACACTCTAGCATATATAAATAGCTTGCCAATCAGAAAAAAGCACGAGACCACCTACCTTAGGCTCATACTAGATAGATTGTCCAGTATCAGACTCTGATTCATCCCGGTTTGGGAGAAATCTGAATAACAGACGAAGAATGAGAAATTTGGGCATATGATCTTTAATCCAATCTACGTTCATTGTAACCAGAAGAATCGAGAGGGATTAAAAAGGAATCAAGGACTTACCGTTGCGGATATAACAAGATGAACGACACTCGAATCGGAGTTCGGAAAGATGAGTGGCCGCAAAATCTTACAAATCTTCCTTGAGAGCTTCTCCCCTGCTGTCTAGTTGAATAAGAAGATAATTAGTATAGATTTTATAACTTTTAATTAATTTAATTAAAAATTAATTAAAAATTAAAACATAGCAGGTCGCACGGTTTACCTGCAGGGCCTAACAAATCGTGTGGAGACCGTGCAGACCTTCCTAGAATGAAAGGGGCAACCGCATGGCCACCCCACATGGTTTCCTCAAACCGTGCATAGGTTGTGTACAGCCTCTTCCAAGCCTGCACCAAGTCTCACAGTTTACCCAGGTCATGCGCAGGTCGTGTGCAAACTATGTGTCAGGCCATCTTCTACCTAAAACTTGGTTCCGGTCTCCGAACAAGCCCCAGACACCTCCATAACTCCCTCATCCAAGTTACGCATCCACATTAGGCCTCAACAAAATAGTTAAACTAAAAAGAAAAGGATCATTACCTCGTACTAAAACCTGAGTTCTTACAATATTCCCCTCTTATATCAATTCGTCCCCGAATTTCTCTATGAAGGGTTGTCAAGATTCATCTGTGAACAGCTCCGGCCATTGAGCACGTACGTCGGCCTCCCGCTCCCAAGTTTTGTCCTATAAACGGTCGTGCTTCCATAGCACTAGTACTAGAAGAAATAACCGGCATCATATAACCTTTGTGCTCCTATCAACAATACGAATCGGATGCTCCTCAAAGGATGAATCTACCTGAAGCTCGACCTCCTTAGGCTGGAAGGTATGAGACATGTCTGAATAGTATCTCCATAGCTGAGAAACATGGAACATGTCATGCATGGTTCAGTACCTCTGAGGTAACTGCAACTGATAGGCTACCGGCCCAACCCTATCCAGAATCTCAAAAGGCCCAACATATCTCGGCGATAGCTTACCCTGTGTTCTGATACGCCTGTGTCCCAGCCTAGGTGAAACACGCAAGAAAACCTGATCCCTAACCTCAAACTCTAGGGGTCAACTGCGGCGATCAGCATATGACTTCTAATGAGACTGTTCGGTATCCATCCACTTTTGTATCAACTTGACCTGCTCAGAAGTCTCCTAAACAAGACGCAGTCCCAATAAAGCTTCCTCACCAACCTCTAACCAGTATATGGGTGATCAGCATGGCCTACCATATAGATCCTCATATGGTGCCATCTGTATAGTCTCCTGATAAATGTTGTTATAGGAAAACTCAACTAGGGTAATATTCTTCTCCCATGAGCCCCCAAAATATAGGACTCATGCTCTCATTATGTCCTCTAGCACTTGTATCGTGCGCACTGACTGGCCATCAGTCTGAGGGTGGTATGTTGTGCTCAAGAGAACCTGTGTACCCAGTGCCCTCTGAAGACTCTGCTAGAAACATGATGTAAAACGAGCATCCCTATTTGAAACGATGGTGCACGGGACCCCGTGGAGTCATACTATCTCACAGATACACAACCTTCCCAAATCATCCACACTAAAGGTCTCCTTGATCGGTAAGAAATGATAAACCTTCGTGAGCCTATCCACCACAACCCACACAACATCGTTACCTTGAGGTGACCTCGGAAACCCAGTCACGAAGTCCATCAAAGCATCATCCCTTTCCCACTCCGGAATAGGTAACTGCTGTAAAATCCCAGTTGGCCGTTGGTGTTCTGCCTTCACCTGATGACAGGTGGAACATCTTGTGATAAAACTAGCTACATCCCCCTTCATACCTAGCCACCAGTACTGCCGGCGCAAGTCACGATACATCATAGTGACTCCATGATGAACTGCCCAAATCAAAGCATGAAACTCCCACATCAACTCCTCTCTAATATCCACAGGAACCCATACACATCCATGGATACGAAGAACTTCATCCTCTCCAATCTTTCAACCAGGAAGAGGGTCCTCACCTAACACAGCTTCCCATAGAACTAGGCCTTCTGAATCTGATAGCTATATCATCCTTACTCTATCTAGGAGGGTAGAATTCACAGCTAAGGACGATAGTAAAGACTACCCTTGGCTATTCTGAACATCAAGATGCATCTAAGAGAAAAAGGACATATGCTTAAATTCATTGCTAGCCTGCTGCACTGCCTGTATTTGAGTCCTCCTTCTCAATGCATCTGCCACAACATTTCCCTTACCAGACGTATAAGCTAGATCGAAATCAAAGGACTGTAGGTACTCCACCCACCGTCGCTGCCTAAGATTAAGATCACACTGAGTAAAGATATATTTGAGGCTCTTTTGGTATGTGTACACCACAAAACACTTTCCCAATAAATAATGTCTCTAACAGCGCATCACATAAACAAATACTACTAAATCAAGATCGTGTGTCAGATAATTCCTCCTGTGTGGCCTTAGCTGCCGAGATCCATACGCCACGACTCTGTCTCCCTGCATCAACACTGCACCCAGTCTAATGCTTGATGCGTCACAATAGACCGTGTAACTCTTGCCCTATTCTGGTAGTATCAGTTGTGGTGCTGATTTCAACCTTCCTTTTAGCTCCTGAAAGGCTACTTCACAAGCATTTTCCCATACAAATTTCCAGCCCTTCTTAGTCAGGCCTATCAACGGCGCCGCTAAGCGTGAAAAATCCTGTATAAAATGATTATAATAACCACCAAGCCCTAAGAAACTCTGTATGTCAAAGGAATTCTTGGGTTGTTCCCAAGAAACCAAAGCTCTAACCTTTTCTGGGTCTAAAGACACTCATGTCTCATAGATAACGTGGCCCAAGAAGTGAATCTAATCCATCCAAAAGTGGCACTTAGTAATCTTTGAATATATCTGATGCTCTTTTAGTGTATTCAGGAAGATCTCAAGATGATTTTCATGGTCATTTTTATTCCTAGAATACACCAAAATATCATCCACGAAAACCATGATGAATGAGTCCAAGTAAGGATGGAACACATGATTCATCAAAGCCATGAAAACTACTGGTGCATTCGTGAGACCGAACGGCATAACCAGATACTCATATAAATCATACCTGCTACGAAAATATGTATGAGGTATGTCTGCAGGTCGAACACACACCTGGTGATATCGTAACCTCAAATCAATTTTCAAGAACACCCTAGCTCCTAGAAGCTGGTCAAACAGGTCATCTATCCGCGGCAAGGGATATCGATTTTTAACCGTCAGTTGGTTCAGTTTCCGATAGTCCACACATATCCTAAGAGTTCTGTCCTCCTTTTTCACAAAAAGGACCGTAGAAACCCACTGAGAAGTATTGGGTTGAATAAACCCCTTTGCCTCTAAATCCTCAAGCTATTTCTTAAGCTCTTTCAACTCCCTCGTAGCCATCCTGTAAGGAGGAATGGATACTGGTGAAGCTCCTGGCACTATCTCAATGAAGAATTCCACCTCTCTCTTAGGAGGTAAACCTGAAAAGTCATCAGAAAAAACATCCATGAAGCGCTCAAATACAGAAGGAAGGTCCATATGACTCACTCCCTGGTCATCCAGAAACAAACTAGCGATCTGGGTTGTCATCCCGCACGGCCCACGATGCTCTGGTCCATCTCGGCTTTCCTGGAGATCCCACTCTCCCTTAAGAGTAAACATCTCACCCTCTGGTGATGTGAAAATCACCCTCCGGCAGTAACAATCAACATAGTCTCGGTAAGATACTAGACAGTCCATACCGATGATGACATCAAAACCTGTCATCTCGAGAACATAAAGATCACAGACGAAGTGACACCCTCCAACCTCAAGGGGGAACCCTCTGCACTTACATACTACCTATTCCCTAACTCCTAGTGGTGTGTCTAACATCAAGATGCCATCAGAAGACAACACAACTAGCACATGTAATTTCACTATAGGCGCAGATATAAAACTGTGTGATGCACCTGTATCAAAGAGGGAAGATGAAATAATAGATGCTACTAAGATCATACCTCTCACCGTAGACGGTCCAACTCCCTGGTCATCAGAATTAGGCTGCACTGCATACATCTGGTTTGAACCACGGCCCTGTGATACAACCTCACTACCCAGTGTTGGACCAATCTAATGTCTCGGTGTACCCTCTGCCTGGCTACCTCTTCTATGTCCACTACCTCGGCCTGATTGTCCAGTCGCACTCCAACTCCCTATCTGATGAGAAGCTGTCGACCCTGCTCCTGCATATGGAGTCAGTGTGGACCCTCTATCACTGGATACTAGTGGAAACATTCTGCAGAAGCGTTGAAGATGACCCATATTGCTACATGATCGACACTCGACCGGGTCCCTCGGACACTGCGGCTTCATGTGTCCAAACCTACCGCACTGGTAGAACCACAGATTGCTAACCGAAGATAGGTTCTGACTGTTAGAATCACCATGTGGAAGCTCCAGACGACGCTTCTTACTAATAGTTGCTGCAGTATCTGATCTTTATGTCGAACCGCTCTGGCTCGCACCTCCATCCTCTCTCAGGTTACGTTCTGTGATTAGCGCCTAGATCACAAATCCATAAACGGTAGTCAACCTGAAGATATTTACCTGAGATCAGATGTCATATCGCAGACCATCCTCAAAACGCCTGGACCTCGACAACTCATCACCCATTAGGATAGGTGTGAAGTGCTGAAGCTCAGTAAAATGGGTCGAGTATTCCATCATTGATAACACGCTCTGTTCCAGATGCAAGAACTCACGTGCTCGATCGGCCCTCAAAGATTCAGGATAAAAGAAATCATAGAAGGTCGTATGAAACTCTATCCAAGCCATCTCCCAATGATGATCCAACTGGGTGATCACGCCCCACCACCTCTTGGCGGAATCACACAGCATGTACGTAGAAAGCGTTAACCTCCTCTCTAGAGGCGTCTCCAAATGCTCAAAGATAACTAGTATCACCTCTAACTAGGACTCTTCAGCCTGCGGTCCGCCATCCCTTGAAAACGTAGGTAGATTATACTGTTGGAACTCACGCGTCAAATCTTCCATAGTCGGGGAAGGTCGCAGTGCTCCCTGAACGGTATACATAAAATGCAACAAGCTCTCACAGAACTGTGCCTCATCACCTGTGTCTGGCAGAACCGCTGGTGTCACAGCTAGCAGACCTAGAGTTTCCTCTAGTAGCCCATGGTCGACCATCTCCGGAACGTGGTATTCACCGCTCTCCCAACGTACGACTGGAGGTCGTCATGGTGGCATGACTCTGCATTGCCAAATACACACCTCAGTTCGAGATTTTCAACGAGATTTGAAACTCACGAGCACAAGAACCAGGACAGGACATGTCAAGACCTTCCTAAAAACCACGTCACCCCATAGCCTGCTTCTAGAGTCAGGAATGTATAAGGAACAACCACCAAAACCCACTAGAGTCATTAACTCTTTCCCACTCAGAAGCCGGGTCTAGGTCAGGCTCTATTTTTCAACATTCATTCTTTTAACATACCTTTGTTCAAAAGCTTCAACCAATGGTCCACAAAGTTCTGATCCCTGATGGCCCATAACACCTCATGAATCAAAATTTGATGCCCATATAACCATGAAATTCAATTTTATTTAGCATTTACATCCCATTGGTGCGTCATTTCCCAATCCATAAGGGCCCATACACCTTATGAATTTAAATATGACGTCACTCTTCATTCATTGCACCCAATCTAAAACAACAGTAGGAACACCATCAATCAACTATCAAAACAGCATGCAACAGCTATCACTACATTTATCAAAACAACATGCAATATCAAATGCATCCTTGATAGCATGGAATAATGCATGACATTTGATTCCTAACAAGGTTCCTGTATGATGCATGAGATGACAAACCCTCATCTCATCGGGTTGAAACGAGATAAAACCCACAATAATATCAATAGTATCAGCAAAACCCATGTACGTCACCCAATGATGAAATCAGAAAAACTTTAATAGCCAAAACAAGAAACACAATTCCATACGAGGCAACCTGGATTTTCCCTGTACGCGAGTTTGCAACTCCCGGGCACAGTTTATTACCAAAGTCCCTTCCCTTCCTACTCCTGTCTATAGTCACCAAACATTAAGTCAAATCAGAAAAAGAAAATCCCTCTGATACCACTTTGTAACGTCTCGACCCGACTTACCATTCAACCCGGTAGCTAGACTGGTCACCACATGGCCTCAAGCGCATCTCCCCAAACGCCAGAGGCTGCCGACTAGAGGTGAGGGCCTAGGTGAGTTTGTGGGGAGACTATTCCCTCATTACCAAAGTATGAATTACAAACATACAATAGTGGAAGAAGGTAACCAGTAGACAACACGTAGACAGAAGCAATAGATAAAAATAGAAGGATCTGATATATATGGAATGCAGAAATTCAATACAATACAGTACAAGTATACAAAATCCCAAAAAAAGAAACCAAAATGTATCCCTTGTTGCATCACAAGCCTCAGCATGGTCATGTGCACTCCCACTCCGAGCAGCACGTCAAGTACCTATACAAGGGCCTTTTCCCTTCTATTTACCTGCAACCATATAATCTTCTTGGGTCTAAAAACATAACCCAAATAGGGTGTGAGATTGAATCCTAGTAGGCAACCACCAAATATCCATGCTAATCTATCAGTGAATATATAAAACAGGCAGTGTAATATGGAAACCAGTAAACAAGGAAAACTGGAAAGACCGACCCAAGCTTGTTCTTTGGCTTGGTGTCACTTCAATTATCCATTCCATTCATTAATTCCTTCATTCATGTGTTCAACCATTCCTTGAGCCTGTTCCTGGAATACTCAATCAGAAACCAGGCATCGCTCAGGGAGAAAATCCACCAACACCCTACAAGCCCGTTCCAGCGAAGCTCTAGGACCCCGGCATCGCTCTACAAGCCCGTTCCGGCAAACCTCCTAGGTACCCAGCCTCGCTCTAGGTGGGGTATAGTCCTTCATCTTAACCCATCCCCAGGATCCTATAAATAAGATCCGGGTATCGCCCATGACATATCGTAGCCTATTGAGTCCGTCCATGGAATCTCATGTGGGATCCATGATTCACTCGGCACTTCAGTAACAAGTCTCGTATGAGTCCATCCATGGCAACTCACATTGGTTCCATAGTCCACCCATAACTTGGTTTCACATTTAAAACAGTTCAAAAGCATTTAACTCACGTGGGCTAGCAAATCAAGAATTTTCATACAAGGGTCAAAAGGAAAAACTCAATCCCATACATTAAACCATTTCAATTACAATTTAATCTGATTGAAATTCCATTCATATTCAATTTCCATTTCTAACAACCAACAATGGAAAGGAAAAACATGCCTAAAAGGCATCCTGGGTCAAAATCCATAAAAGAGTAATTCAAGGTAATGCACCCAAGGGGTGGTTCCTATCCAAGGTACACAACCTAACTCATGCACATACCATTCTAATTAGATTACCTGCAATATGCTAGGTAATAACAGGGTTAAATTTCAGGTTCAAGTGACACCCCAAAAGTGGATGTGTGGCACTCTGGTATATATAAATAGCTTGACAATCAGCAAAAAGCACGAGACCACCTACATTAGTCTCGTACTAGATAGCTCGTCCAATATCAGGCTCTGATTCATCCCGGTTTGGGAGAAATCTGAAGAATAGACAAAGAACAAGAAATTAGGTCATATGAGCCTCAATCCAATCTATGTTCGTTGTAACCAGAAGAATTTAGAAGGATTAAAAAGGAATCGATTACTTACCATTGCGGATCTAACAAGACGAACGACGCTCGAATCGGAGTTCGAAATGGAGGAGCGGACTCAAAATCTTCCAAAGAATCCTTCAGAGCTTCCCCCCTACTGTCTAATTGAAGAAGAAGAGAATTAGGTTAGATTTTATAAATTTAAATTAATTTAATTAAAAATTAATTAAAAATCAAAACACAGCAGGTCGCACGGTTTACCCACACGGCCTAACAAACCGTGCGAAGACTGTGCAGACCTTCCTAGAAGGCAAGGGGCAACCGCACGGCCACCCCGCATGGTTTCCTCAAACCGTGCGTAGGTCATGAACAACCTCTGCCAAGCCTGCACCAAGGCCCACGGTTTACCCATGCCATGCGCAGGCCGTGCGCAAACCGTGTGCCAGGCTATTTTCCACCTAAAACTTGTTTCCGGCCTTCGAACAAGCCCTGGACACCTCTGTAACTCCCTTGGATAAGTTATGCATCCACATTAGGCCTCAACAGAATAGTTAAATTGAAAAGAAAAGGACCCATACCTCATAAGAAAACCTAGGTTCTTACAATATATATTATTTTTATGTAATAAAATTGATAAATAATATTTATCCCATATAATATTTATAACTTGTTATTTTTTTCATATTTCTATATTTTCCTAATAGATGGTAGTGTTTTCATGTATAAATTATGTATTTCTATAGAATCATTTAATTAAATATTTCCCTTAGTGAATGAATTATTTTTATAGTATGATTTCATTTTCTCTTTTTTTAAAAATTTTTTTATATTTCATAATAATTTATATCTAGGTTTTTTATTAGACATATTATTTCATAAGTATTAAAACCTTATAAATTTTAAAAAAACCATATCTATAACTATTTAAACATTTATCAAGGTTAAATACCTTCTCATTTGTGTGATATAAAAAATAAATTTTATATAATCGGGTGATAAGAAAAAAATTAACTTGGATTTTCTTATCAAGTAGCTCTAAATAATGTAAAATTTGTTTATTTATTCATATTAAGGGGTTATGTTAGTAATTTTTGTATGTATATAGTTTAAAACTAATATAAATGTTATATAGTTCGATTAATTGCATGAAAATTTAATTTTTATAGTGACTAATTTTCATTTACTCTAAATCGATGAAGTGATTTTATTTTATTTGAATTAAAAAAATTAATTTCTTATCACATTATTATTGAATATGTACTAGTTGATCCTTTAAAGGGTTACTTGAAATCTATAATTAATGGTTAATAAGCTAATTTATTGATATATATTTCTTCGTATAATATAAATAATGTGACGGAATATAGTTTTTTTCCTTTGGGTTAAATGAATAATGATTAAAACATATGTTTTCTTCCATGGATTTACTAATTATTGTGATATGTGATTAGTTTTTTCTTGAATGATGTGGTCAGATATTTTTAGAATATAATTTTACCCCTATAAAAAATCATCATTGGACATGATTTTTGATCTCTTCCACAAAATAATTACAAAATAGGGCTTTTAGGTCAGAGTATGGTAAAATGGAAAGTGGGGGTGTTAATTTAACTTTCTAAAATTTGAAGGAAAAAACATAAATTCTAAACAAAAATCCGTTTTCAATACAAAATTCAATATAAATTTTAAATTGATAAAAAAATTAAATATTTAAAATCACAACATAATTAAATAGAAAAACATAAGAAGAAGAATAATATAAATAGTGATTCAATAATTACTCAATTAAGTGCATTTGATAGATTAAAAATTGAACAAATAAATGGTGTAATGTAATTGATAAATAAATTTTCAGAATTTAAATAAGACTCAATATTTGTAAAGGATTTTTGAAAATATCTCAAAAATTGGAACTATGTCTTTCAACCCAATATCTTGAGGATTTAATGTGTTATTCCTTTTAAGTTAATGATATAAAATATTGACATAATTTCACATGAATTATAGGAAATTACATGAAGTTATATGTAAAAGAGAAATTATATATTTAATGGGAAAGAAAAAAACCCCAAGAATAATACTCCCTTTTATTTTTAATAGAAATGACAATAAAACTAATCTGCATAACATTAATAGTAGATAGAAAAAAATTACGAGTAGGAAACAGATTACACTGATAGGAACTAATCACTTTTTTTATTGGTGTCAATTTTCTCAATGAATATGAATAAAACTATGAGATAATGATAATAATATAATACATGAAAGGATAATAAAATTTTGAACACATTGCATAATAGAAGAAATAGATTTTTAAAATTGTGAACACTAATAGAAATTGATGACCATTGATCATTGGTGTTGAATATTTGAGGATTAAGTAAGTTTCGAAGGCCAAAATCAATATTTATAGGATCTGAAACCATTGATAGTGTTATATAATTCATTGATATTATTTTACTTATTGAATAATTTTTATGATGTATTTTGATATTAAAAAATTCTAGGATCATATTTGTTGTTCTAACCCCACCGATTACCCGGTAAACTCTACTGATATCCAACAAACTACTTGTTGCTACATTGATTCTATCGTATACAATTGGTTGGCTAGTGAACCTCCACTGATTTTTCAGTAGACATATTCTTGGTGTATTGGTTCTATCCATTATCACCAGTTATCCTATACACCCAGACTAAGTCATGATTTGTTGGGAAGCTAATGGGCATGCCATTGGTAGGTAGGTGAATCCTGCTTCCATGGGCTTCAAAAATTGGCTACTGTTGTTTGATCAAATTTTTTTGAAATGATATCTAATATTTACTAAATAAATTTAATAAATCCATTAATAATTATCTAAGTATCCATAATTATTTCCAACAAGATGTAATCTATGATAACAACCCATTGATTAAATAAAGAATATTTTACACTTTTAAAATTTTTATTTATAATTAAAATAACTGAATGAATAGAATATCAACAGTATCCACATTTTTTATGTTCTTAAAAACATTAATAATATATATAAACACAAACCATAATATAACCTAAAAGATAATAACCCTTTTACTTTACCAATATATCACGATTATATTTAAAAAATAAAATAAAAAATTACAAACATTTTTTCCTCAATATAACATTTTTGCTAACATAAGAAATTCCAACATAAAACAAGATATTTCTACCCCATAAAGCTAAATATTCATTGTAAAACCTCAAGCTTTCATGGCATGTTTACCTTTGAATAATACAATATCTTGTGTTGCATGCAACTTCGAGTTCAAACACCCCACAAACAATCAAACTAGCTATTATGAATAGTAATACCCACATTTTGAAATTTATTAAATTTTATCTGTCAAAATGGAATTCATTTTTGGATTCGAAATATCGAAATTAGCTTAGTGTAAATGTTTTCAATTTTTCTGAAAACTTTCAACTTTTGATGAATAGTGAAAAACACAAAGTTATTGTTTAAAATCAAATTTTTATTTAAATAATTATTTATTTTATTTAAATTTATTTTAATTCAAAATAGATACATAATTCCTATATATTTTCAATTTAATACATTGGAGTCAGTTTATAATAATTTTGGATATATTAAAATTTTATCTAACTTTTTACCGTCTTTTACCCAGCTTCTAGGAGCATTTTTAAATTTGTATAAAACTTAATTTTACCGCTTCATTGAATTGAATTTCAAAAATATGAGAGACACGGTTGATATCAGTATGTAAAATGTGGTTCAATGAGATGAAAATAATTTTTTCTGAATAGTAACTTTTGACTTTTATTTACCACGGTTAAAAGAAAAAATATAATTAATGGTAAAAATGATATTATTATTACCATAACACATGTATTAATTCTATTTGATAAGTATAATTAGACCAGAAACAACCTTTGGAATAAAATATGACCCTTTAGGTCAACTTTTATTAGATTATGATATTTATTATTATTTAATTCAAAGAAGAGTTAAAAGTGTTTAATTCAATGTTTAATAACTAAACCATTTTTAATATGGGGTTAAACATAAGATAAATTCGACTATAAATATTCATTAGAAAGATAAAAATCTTTCCTATGTAATGGTATTTTATTTTTAATTTTTAGACATTAAATAATTTAATTTATTTATGACACAATGATAATGCAGTAATTACCATATTAATTAAATATTAAAATAATTGATATTATAAATATTCAAATAAATGCACTTTGAGACTTTTTATGAATTAAAATAATTTTATAGGTTAATATGACATGTTAGGGTAGATTAAATTAATTTTTTTTTGAAGTAATAATGTTGTAATAAATTAAGAAAAAACAAAATACCAAATACTTTCAAATTGACATAAAAGTGTTTTAAAAATAAATATTATATAATTAATTGATATAATATTTTTAAAAATACAAGTATCGGAAAAATGACTTAAATATGGTTATATATATTAATAATGAACCACTTGGGGTTCTTTTGTCTTGTTATAGTATGTTTATTAACCATATAACAGAAAAATACAAAGAGATATGGTAAATGTCAAACTAATTAACTAAGAGTTATATCTAAAATATATGGTTAATATAGTGACAAAAACCTATATAAAACCTATTGTTTGAGATTATTTCGACCCATACCCACCTTATCCTAGAAATAAACCATTTTTTATCCATTATAAACTGAATAAGAATTTATTATAAAATAATATTTCAATCTTTTCATAAGGTGACCCTCACTCCTCTTATAAAATGGCACTCCCCTTTCTATCAAATTTACACCACAAATCCCTTTGGATAAGCCAAACCCTTCCCAAATATCCTATCAACTGTCCTCCCTTCATCCTATAGGCTTTACTTCAGTCAGAAATCCAACCTAGGGATCCCTTTTGATCAAATCAACAGGAAGAACTCGAAGAGAGGTAAATATTCCATCACCACTTTCAAGTTCTTTTCTTCTTCCACTTCTTCTTTCCTTGTTGTTTATATTCTAAAATAATAACTATAGTATCTTCTATATACTATTATGTTATTATATATGGTACAACCATATTCATTATTTTATCCATCCTATGAATGACACATCACCATACATGCGTACGTATGGCTTACCGTCTCCACGTCGTGTTGTAGTTTTTATTCAATACATTATTATTTGGATGGGTATAATAATGATGTATAATTGATGTAAATAATAAATATAACATGTTAATGATTATTTATATATGATATAACACCTATTTACATATGATTTAAAATCAAAAGAATGATATTGTCACTCGTGTGTACGTACGGATTACCGTCTCCATGAACGCGATGAGCTTCATTTCTCCATCATAATCATTAAATAATAATTTTCATTTTATTATTAAAAATAATTTTTAAGAACTCAATATCATTTTGGATATTAATCAAATACATCTTATCCATAACAAACACATCTTATGTAACAAAACATATAAAAGAAAACAAATCAGTTAACACCCAAAACGACGATAATACTAAAATATTCTTAACAAATCAATATTAGAATATCATATATGATTTCATATTTATGTATATGGTTCTTGAATAATTTAATAACAATTATTTATTTATTATTCAGTATTTTAATGTACCCTTGACCAAGTAAAAGTACAACATAAGGGTTAATTGTACAATCTCTTTATTATCTGAGGTTGTTTTTACATAAGTATCTACTAGGACCTCTTTATAATCCACATCCATGTTTCTTAAAAATTTATTTCAAAACATTTTTACTATTTACTAAAATGGGTTAAAGTCATTTACACCATTATTTTAACTTATATGTTTTGAAAAGAATCTTTCAGTCGTTTTCCAAACACGGTACTTTACGACCTTATTGACAAAATTATATTAAGAATGTCTTTTTTAACTTACACGATAGGTGCAGTTATTCTCCGCCGTTATAACATCGTAAAAGCTTCCCTTAAAATATTATAAGAATATTTTCAAAATAAATGTTTTTTTAAATTATGTCACTTTAAATGATTTAAAAAATTAAAGATATATTTCTCTCAAATAGTTTTGATTTCATCTATGTCAACATCCTTTGATGAATTTTATACTAGTTTGAAGTCTATTCATTATGATACAAATATTCCATATTTTATTGAAGGTTTTGTGATATGTTTTATTGTGGATTTGTTATTTTTATACCATTCAGGTTATATGGTTAATGTATTTACATTTCGTATGCTAGTTTTCATACGAATGTTTATGTTATATTTCAACTTTTTCATATGAGGAATGTATTGGAATTAGTAAGTGACAGGTGGAGCCTGCTATAGTTCCTCTATGCATCGGTAGGTCTCATGAGAAAACTAGACATGGAATTGGTCGAGGCATTTCCCAATTTGATATATGGTTTTGGCCGAGGCCTTAATCATTTTTAGACGTCTTAGATGAGGCCTTTAAAAAATGTTTTAGAATGTCCGAAATTATACATTCCCTCATTATGAAAATAATATTGATGGTTCATGTGGTCATTCGACTAGTAGAATACCCATAATTATGTTTTATTATGGCATTATTTACTCTGCTCATATTCTTGCCATAAAAGTGTTCATGTTTATTATTTTTAGAGGAATGTTTTTTCAATTATTCACGATGGTTAATATTTATATAATCTTCTACTGTATTGCATACCCTTACTGAGCATTTGAGCTAACCCCTTTCTTATGTTTCATTTTCCCAAGATATGAAAAAGTCAGTTATGAGTGACTTGAAGGAATAATCTAGGAGGCTTGGATGTTCGTAATGGAATAAATTAGTGTTGTAGTTATTTCCAAGTTGTAAAGTTGAACTTATGTATAAATATTGTTTCCAATAATGCTAAATTGATTGGTCTTTCGGGACATGATTTCCTTGTGATCAATCTAATGTTAAGTAATAATGCACTGACTCTAGGTAACTGGGGTCAGGGATCTACAGTTGGAATCAGAGGAAGTTTAGTAAAAACCATGGAAACTATATTTAGATAAACTCTGATTAGAGAACATTATCCTAAGATAGACTCTGATGATTAGTATAAAATAAATTCCTAGAATTTTGGTATTTTAAGATTTTGTGAGTTTTCCAAGAAATAAATCCATGTGTGGATATGATCATGTAGTGTCGGATCTGGCACAGATGTACATAGGGGTAAAATAAAAAAACACCACTTTGAGCTAGACTTGAATGGGAACT
This sequence comes from Viscum album, assembly GCA_963277665.1. Lineage (NCBI taxonomy): Eukaryota > Viridiplantae > Streptophyta > Magnoliopsida > Santalales > Viscaceae > Viscum > Viscum album. The sequence continues at coordinate 1,773,448,067 of OY728142.1, read as the reverse complement.
ACTGCACGACAACTGGCCTTGCTGCACTCTTGGTTACGACACTCCAAGGGGATATGCTTAGGAGAATTCTCATTTTCATTAAAAACCATTATGAAGGGTTTATGAGTATATACTTCCTCAAAGAAAACATTATTATGATTATGGATTATATCCATAAACTGTTCAATTTATTTTAAGTGTTATACAAGTAAGGAATTATGTATTTCGATTTATAAACTAATCTAGTTTATGAAATTGTATAGAAATAGAACATATTGGAAGGAATGGAAACTGTATCAATACACTTAATCCATGTAGGGATTTCCCTTCTACTGAAGATAATTATAGTGGAGCTGATGATGTAACTATTTTTGATCATCTTATCACCATACTAAGATAACTCACTCAGGTTATGAATAATAACCTTACCCGTATGGTGGTCCCTGATTCACAGCGCGGAGGATCAATGTTATACCGCTTCATGAGGCACCAACCACCAACATTTAATGGGAGTAAAATATATATTAGTGGCTGAACAATGGATAAATTCCTTAGAGAAAATATTTCACACTTTGGGTGTAGCGAAAGGGAAAAAGTTGTCATTGTAGTTTATCGCCTCACTGGAGATGCTGATCATTGGTGGCCATTGATTCAAAACACAAAGGAAGATGAAGAAGTTTACAATATGTAATGAAGGGAGTTTAAAGAACTTTTTTTAGAAAAATATTTTCCTCGTGACCATCGAGTGGATATGGAAAGGCAATTTCAGAGTCTGAGGAAAAAGGAGGATGAGAATGTTGCAAAATATGAGGCTAACATTATAAGATTATCAAGGCATGTTATAGATTATATAAGCAATCCAAGAAGTAATATTTAACATTTTTTGATGGGTTAAAACCATTTCTTCGTCAAGCATTAGTATCACAATCCTTCTCATTGTACGAAGATATTGTCTCATGTGCTATCAAGACAGAAATGGAATTCTCTAAGTCTTATGACTTTTTAGCAAAGCAAGAGAAGAAGAGATATGTTGAACACTATGGGAATGGAAATAAGGAAACATGGAAGAAGGGATGAATTGAATTTCCACCCTGTGATAATTGTAGATGGAAGCACCCTAGTGCCTGTCTAAGAGGAAAAGGAGTACGCTATAAATGTGGATATAAAGGCCATCGTGATGTTGATTGTAAGGGAAAGAAAGATGCTACCAATGTAAAATGCTACAATTGTAGTGAAATGGGACATTATGCAAATTAATTTCCTAAGTGTCAAGGAAAATTACCTTAGAAAGGGCCTATGGATGAAGGTTAAGTTTATGCGATAACTACTGCTGAGGTTGAAGCTCTAAAAGACATGGTGGTAGGTAATTTAATGGCTTCCTCAAGTTTAGACAATGCTTTATTTGATTCTTGATCATAAAATTGTTTCATATCTTCTCAGTTTGCTAAAACAATTAAATATTTTCAATTTGACTTAATAATGGAGTTGTCAGTCAAAACACCTAAGGGAAGTATCATTGGAACAATGTTTTTTGAATCAGTTCCCATTAGGTAATATAAATGTTCTTTATCTGCTGATCTCATCGTCATACCCATGATTTATTTTGATATAATCCTTGGTATGGATTGTATTTCAGACCATGATGCAAAAATTTATTGTAAGAATAAATAGTTTACAAATTTGGATGATGATAAAGAGTTCCTTATCTTTAGAGCAGAAATGTCACCACTTGATTCTTATCTAGATCCACCCCCATCAGCTCAACAAAATTCAATTATTGGGGAGGAAGATAATGAAATAAATATGGGTGAGGAAAGTAATATTCAAATAGTGGACGCACCTATTCTGTAAGAATATGATGGTGTGTTTCTAAAATATTTACATGGACATCCTCCAGAATGAGAATTTGAGTTTTCCATTGATTTAATTCCTGGTTCAAGGCCCATATTGAAGACCCCTTATAGAATGCCCACTATGAAATTTGTGGAACTAAAGAAACAACTAGAGGAATTTAGTAATAAGGGATTTATTCACCCCTAGTGTTTCTCTATGTGGATCCACTGTTATTTTTCTTAAGAAGAAATAAGGATCTATGAGGTTGTGCATTGACTACAAGGAGATCAATGCTATAATAATAAAGAACAAGTATCCCCTACCTCGCATTGATGATTTATTCGACCAACTTCATTGAGCATAATATTTTTCAAAGATTGACCTTCGATATGGATATCATTAGTTGTGTGTGAAAAATAAAGACATTCTGAAAACAACATTTCAAACCAGGTATGGTCATTACGAGTTTAAAGTAATGCCTTTTGGATTGACTAATGCACCCTCTATCTTCATGGATCTAATGAATAGAGTTTTCAAGGAATATATTGATGACTTTTTAGTGGTATTTAATGATTAAACTATGGTATACTCCAAAATCTACTAAGATCATGAAAATCACTTGCGCATTATTCTAAAGACCCTCAGAAGAAATGAATCATACAGGAAGTTTAGCATGTTTAAATTCTGGCTTCCAGATATTTTTTTCTAGGATATATATTCTCTAAGGATGGAATCTCTATTTATCCTTCAATGACAAGAGTAGTCCATGAATGGCCAACACCAAAGAGTATAACCGAGGTATGTAGTTTTATTGGTTTAGCAGGTTATTATAGATATTTCGTCCAGAATGTTTCTCATTTAGTTAACCCATTAACAAATCTCACACGTAAAGGGGTAAAATTTGTTTTAAAAAAATATTGTGAAGAATGTTTTGAATAAATCAAGATAATATTAGTCAATTCTTCTATCTATACTCTACCATTGGGGAATGATGGGTTTTTTATTTATAGTGATGCTTCAAACAACGGACTTGGTTGTGTACCTATGTAGAATGATAGAGTTATTTCCTATGTATCACAGAAGCTAACAATTCATGAGAAAAACTATGCTACTCATGATCTTGAGTTAGCAGCTGTAATATTTTCTTTGAAGATATGGAAACATTATATCAATTGTAAAAAATGTGAGATATATACCAATCACAATAGTTTGAAGTATATTTTCTCAAATAAAGAACTCAACATGAGGAAAAGGAGATGGCTTTAACTACTCAAGGATTATGATTTCACAATACACTACCACCCGGGGAAGGAATATAAGGTGTAAGATACTTTGAGGAGAAAGGATCATGGAGTTTTGAACAATATGATATTTGAAACGGATCCTATTTTAATGGTTCGAGTGGAAATTGATATGGGAACAGTTGTGGAAGGTGAAACATCAATATTTTTTCAAATGGTTTCCAAACCATATTTAATAGAAAGGATAAAAAGTTCTTAGGATAATGATGAGAAGTTTCAAAAGAAAATTAATGATGTGAATGATGGGAGATTGAGTTACTTGATATTTAAAGATAGAATTTTGAAATTTGGGAAGATACTATGTGTTCCTAACATACCTGATCTAGAAAGGGAATTGTCAAATGATGATCATAACTCCAATTTCTCTATACAACCTGGTAGCACTAAGATGTATAGAGTTTTGAAGGAACATTTTTGGTGGGAAAACATAAAGATGGATATTGCAGATTTTGTTTCAAAATGTATAGTTTGTCAACAAGTAAAAGCTGGAAGAAAACAACCTAGAAGAGTCATGAAACATATTCCCATACCTGAGTGGAAATGGGATAATATAACGATGGACTTTCTCATTGGACTACCAAAGACTCCTAGAAGAAACGATGCAATATGGGTCATTTTTTATCATCTTATCAAGTCAGTACATTTTCATGCTATAAGAGAAGATTTAACACTGGAATGCTTATAAATAATATATATTAATGAAGTTGTTAGACTTCATGGAGTACCCCTATAGATTGTTTCTGATCATGATCCTCATTTTACATCAAGATTCTGGAAAAGTATTCAGAAATCCCTAGATACTGAACTTCATTTCAGAACTGCCTACAACACTCAAACTAATAGACAATCAGAATAGACTATTCAACCCTTAAGAGACATGTTGAGATCATGCTCACTTGACTTTCAAGGTATGTGAGATCAATATTTACCTCTGGTAGAACATTACTATAACAATATCTTTTATTCAAGTATTCAGATGGCACCATGTGAAGCGTTATATGGAAAGAGATGTTGCACACCAACCTGTTGGGATGATGTTGGTGAAAGAAAACTCATAGTCCCATAACTTGTTGATGAAATGATGGAAAATGGGTAGGTTATCCAAACCCACATCAAAGTAGCATAATGTAGGAAGAAGAGCTATGTCGATAACTGAAGGAAGGATTTGGAATTTCAGGTAGAAGACCATATTTTCTTGAAGGTATCTCTATGTAAGGGAGTTATACTATTTGGTAAGAAAAGAAAACTTAGTCCCACGTACATCAGACCTTTTGAAATTCTAGAACGAATTGGGGTTGTAGCTTACCATTTGGAAATGCCACCAAGTCTCTCCAATGTTCATGATGTGTTCTACATATCACTGTTGAGAAAATACATGCCTGACTCAATGCATGTACTCACCTATGAGGAATTAGAACTGGAACTCGATCTGTCATATTACGAAGAGTCTGCTAAGATACTTGATACAAGAGAACAGTTGTTGAGAAACCAGATGACTCCTCTGGTAAAAGTTCTAAGGAGAAACCATAAGATGGAAGATGTAACGTGGGATTCCGAGGAATTTATGATAAAGAACCACCCGAATCTTTCTATGCAGTAATATTCTAGAAATTTAGGGGACGAAATTATTTGAATGAGGGGAGAATGTAACACCCCAAACTTCCAATATACGTTTCCCTTTGAATAATACAGTATCTTTTCTTGTACGCAAATTCGAGTTCAAACACACCACAACCAATCAAACTAGCCATCATGAATAGTAATACCCACTTTTTGAATGTTTATAAATTTTATCATTAAAAATGGACTTCATTTTTGGATTCATAATATCAAAATTATCTTAGGGTGAATTTTTGGTATTTTTCTGAAAACATTAAATTTTTTATGAATAGTGAAAAACACTGAGTCATTGTTTAAAACCGAATTTTTATTTAAATTATTATTCATTTTATTTAAATTTATTTTATGTCATAATAGATACATAATACCTATATAAGTTCAATGTAATTCAATGGAGTCAGTTTATAATAATTTTATATATATAAAAATTTTATTGAACTTTTTACCATCTTTTACCCACCTCATAGGAGCATTTTAAAATTTGCATAAAACATAATTTTAGCACTTTTTTGAATTGAATTTAAAAAATCAAAGAGACATGGTTGATATCAGTAAGTAAAATGTGGTTCAATGAGATAAAAATAATTTCCGGTGAGTAGTAACTTTTGACTTTTATTTACCACGGTTAAAAGTAAGTAAGATAATTAACTGTAAAAATGATATTATTATTACCCTAACACATATCCTAATTCTATTGGATAAGTGTAGTTCGACCAAAAAAAACCTTAGAAATAAAATATGATCCTTTAGGTCCACTTGGTTAAGATTAAGACATTTATTATAAGTTAATTCAAAGAATAGTTAAAAGTGTTAAATAAAATGTTTAATAACTAAACCTTTTTAATATACAGTTACACATAAGATAAATTCAACTATAAATATTCATTTGAAAGATAAAAATATTTTTCTACATAATTTTATTTTTTTTTATTTTTTAGATATTAAATAGTTTAATTTATTTATGACAAATGATGATGCAGTCATTACATTATTAATGAAATATTAAAATAATTATTATTATAAATATCCAAATAAATGTTACTTGAGACATTTTATGAATTCCACTAATTTTCTAGGTTAATATTAAATTTTAATGTTCAATAAATAAATATTTTTTGAAGTAATAATGCTTTTATAATTTTAGAAAAAACAAAATACCAAATATTGTCAAATTGGCATAAATGAATTTTTAAAACAAATATTGTATTATTAATTGATATAATATTCCTAAAAATATAAAGTTCATCCAAATGACATATATAATGTTATATATATTAATTATTAACCACTTGGGGTTCTCCTGACTTGTTATTGTAAGTTTATTAACCATATAATATAAAAATAGAAAGAGACATGGTAAATGTCAAACTAATTAACTAAGAGTTAAATCTAAAGGATAAGGTTAATATATTGACCCAAAACTATCTAAAACCAATTGGATGAGAGAATTTTGACCCATCCCCACATTAACTTCTAAATCAATCATTTTGGAGTCATTATAAATTGAATATGAATTTATTATAAAATAATATTTCAATCTTTTCTTAAGGTGACCCTCACTCCTCTTATAAAAGGGCACTCCCCCTTATCTCAAATTAACACCTCTAAATCATTTTGGATCTACCAAACCATTCCCATATATCCTCTAAACTTTCCTCCATTTATCCTAGAGGCCTTCCTTCAGTCAAAAATCCATCCCAAAGATCCCTTTTGATCAAATCAAAAATAATAACCCAAAAAATAGGTAAATATTTCATCACCACTTTCAAGTTCTTTTCTTCTTCCACTTCTTAATTCCATGTTTTTTCCATTATAAAATAATAACTACAGTATATTCTAAATAATTTGAAGTTATTATAAATATTTTACAATGATATTTATTATTTTATCCATCCTATTAATGATATATCACCATACGTGCGTACGTAGGGCTTACCGTCTCCACGTCATGGTGTAGTTGTTATTCAATACATTATTATTTAGATGGGTATAATAATGATTTATAATTGATGTAAATAATAAATATAACATGTTAATGATTAGGTATATCTGATATACCATCTATTTACATTGGATTTTAAATCAAAATTATGATATTGTCGCACGTGCGTACAAACGGATTGTCGTCTCCACGAACACGATGAGATTCATTTCTCCATCGTAATCATTAAAGAATAATTTTTATTTTATGATTAAAAATAATTTTTAAGAACTCAATATCATTCTGGATATGATTCAAATACATTATATCCATAAAAAAAATGTCTTATGTAACAAAAAATATATAGGAAAACAAATCAGTTAACACCCAAAACGATGATAATACTAAAATTTTATTAACAAAGAAATAATAGAAGATCATATATGATATAATATTTATGTATACAGTTCTTTTATAATTTAATAAAAATTATTTAACTATTATATATGAGTTTAACATACACTTAACCAAGGAAAAGTAATGTGTAAGGGTTAATTCTACAATCTTTTTATTATTCGAGGTTGTTTTTACCTAAGTATCTACTGAGACCTCTTTATCATCCACATCCATGTTTATTAAAAAGTTATTTCAAAACTTTTTTACTATTTAATAGAAAATGGGTTAAATTAATTTATACCCTTATTTGAACTTATATGTTTTGAAAGTAATCTTTCAGTCGTTTTCGAAACAAGGTAATTTAGAACCTTTTTAACAAAAATTAAGGTAAGAATGTATTTTTTAACTTATACGACGGGTGCAGTTATTCTTCACCACTATAACATTGTCAAAGCTTCTCTTACAAGATTATAATAATATTTTCAAAATAAATGTTTTGTTATAATTATGTGACTTTAAATGATTTCCAAAAAATAAAGAGATATTTCTTTAAAATTGTTTTGATTTCAACTATATCAACATCCTTTGATGGATTTTATACTTGTTTGAATTTGATTCATTATAATACAAATAATCCAAATTTAATTGAAGGTTTTGTGATATGTTTGACTGTGGATGTGTTATTTTTATACCATTCAGGGTTTATGGTTAATGTATTGACATTTCGTATGAAAGTTTTAATATGAATGTTTATGTTATATTTCAAACTTTTCATATGAGGAATGTATTGGACTTAGTGAGTGACGGGTGGAGCCCTCTATAGCTCCTCGATGCATTAGTAGGTCTCATGAGACAACTAGACGTGGAATTGGTTGAGGCCTTTCCAAATTTGATATATGGTTTTGGATGAGGCCTTAATCATGTTTAGACATCTTAGTAGAGGCCTTGAGAAAATGTTTCAGAATGTCCAGCTTTATACATTACCTCATTATGAAAATATTATTGGTGGTTCATGTGGTCATTAGACTAGTATTATACCCATGATTATGTTTTATTATTGAATTATTTACTAAAATCATATTCCTTCCATAAAAGTGTTCATGTTTATTATTTGTAAAGGCATGTGTTTTCAATAGTTCAACATGATTAATATTTATGTTATCTTTCATTGTATTGCTTACCCTTACTGAGTGTTTTGAGCTCACCCCTTTCTTATGTTTCATTTTCCCAGGATATGAAGAAGTTAGTTATGAGTGACTTTAAGGTATAATATTGGAGGCTTTGAAGTTTATAATGGAATAAATTAGTGTTGTATTTCTTTTCATGTCGTAAATTTGAACTTATGTTTGAATCTTGTTTCCAATAATACTAAACTGATCTGTCTTTTGGGACATGATTTCCTTGTGACCATGCCAATGTAAGTTAATAATGCACCCACTCTGGGTAACTGGGGTCGGGGAGTTATATTCATCCCATTTTGATATTAAAAAATCAAATAATTGACATGGTTATATAGTAAAGTGAGATTAATTATGTATTACATTTATCAACATTAGTGACCTATCGAGAGAGATGACAAGGAAATATTGAATTTTTTTGAAGTAATAAATTAATATTTTAAATATATATATTTTCAATAGTTATTAATAGAAAAAAATTGAAAGGCATTATATATATTTTTTTTTGAAAAACTACTAAAATAAAATTTTGATTTTTTTAAAGGTGTTTCTTTTCGGATCATTTTGACATTAAAAAGATTTTATCTCACTAAAATAATCTATAATACACAATATAGAGATCATATAAACTAAGTAAAAAAATAATATTGGAAACATTTGAAAATCTATTATGTGACTATGGCTTAGCCAGGATATTTTTAATAAATCATAAAAAATTACCTATAAGTGTCAAAACCTAGTATACAGTAATTGTTCACTCAACATACCAAATATGGAGAAAATGTTGAAGAAAAAAAACTCAATTAATTATAACCCTAAGGATTATCCAAACCAAAATTAATTATCTTGTTTGTATCGATAAAATATTTTTTTTCTTGGAGTATCAAACTGACGTTACATTTCCTAAATTATGAAATATTTTGGAAAATATATTTTTGAAATACATTTAAATAAAATTAAAAAATGTATAAAAAATTATGAATCATGAAATTGATTAAGTGATTTAAATATTAAGTTAATCATAACTACATTTCATTTTATAATGTCAAATTGAATAAGAGGAACTGGTTCTGTGAAGATATAATTATGTTTAAGGTTGATATAAAAATATTTTCAAGAATAATATCACCTTTTTTAAAGTGATATCATATAAAATGATTTCTAAAGTAAAGTTTCTTAGTGTAATATTATAGAATATGACTTTTAGTTATACAAAATATGATAGTGTTGTTACACTAGATAGGGATAAGAGAATATGTTATCCAAAAGTCAATTAATGTATGTTTCATTTATAAAAAATGAGCTAAATAACTCATGGTGGATATGTATTCTGCTTCTGTTATAGAATGTGAAATAGAGTTGTGAATATTTATACTCCATTAGATGAGTTATTTTCCTATTATATGAATAGTTTGATGAATAATTTCCTATATAATTGGAATCTAATAATATAGGCATCAGAAAAAAAAAGTATGTTCAAATAAATTTCCCAAAGAAAAACTAGTAAATGATTTTTAGTTCTATTGAAATAATGAAAATTTCATTTAAGTTGTTCCAAATTTGATACCTTTGTATTTGATTTAAAGTGATCACAAAGTAATACAATGAATATGATATATAAATGGGTCATAGTATGATAATATAGGCTTTTAATCATACTGTAATGAAACTCATTTTCAACTGAATGACCAGATTTACCGAACATCATCATACATGTTTTCCTCATGGGTGATCTAATTTTTGTATCAATATCCATGAAATAATTATTTATAATTTATATATTTTATTTACTTTTGATTAAATATGCTTCATTGAAATATTTGTAAAATTTTGAAATAAAGTATGTTTTTGAGTTGTCCCACAAATATAATTTCAAAATAGTTAATTATTATAATGTATTACTTATTTAATTTTGTCTAATTAGGTAATTATAAAGTTTCACCATCAACATAATTTTGATGGATTATTTAATTATTTAAAAAGGATTTGTGAACTTGAGTGAAAAAACATATCCCATTTTGAAATAATTTGATAAAATAAAATTATCTAACCTCTCATAGAAAACCAGTGTCGATGGTTTTAAATAGTAAAGTTATTTGGATGAATTGAAAACATGAATTAATAAAATATGAATTTCAATTATATGTTCTCTCTCCAAAAAAATATAAATAAATAAAATTAATATCCAATTTTTACATCCATTTGAAAAATATTTAAATTAAATTGGGTGGTGAATGATAATATGATTATAATGGATTTGAGTTGAGAAATGGGTATACGGAAATCAACATATTCAATAGTGACTTCTTGATTACATAATTTGGCATAAATATTATCCTTGATATAAATTTTAATTCTTTTATCATCATGTTTTTTTCAAATAAGAATCTTGGTGCTGATACTTTGATGATTATCCAAATATTCCATGAGATTCAAAAAACAATTTGTTTGAAATTGGTTATACTCCCCATTCATGGTGAGTATCCAATTTTAATCATCAATAGAATAATAAAGATAATAGGGTTCAAGGTGAGAGATTAATTATTGATGTTTAATATCATTTAAGAACAATTTTCTAATATGAGTTCCAGATTGTAATTCAATTGTAATATTCTCATGATTATGATATATGGACTGAATCCTAGTATTGGGTTAAGGAGTAGACTAGGGTTTCAGGATTTCATCAATATCATTAGAATATTGGGGCTTATTAAGGTTCAAATTATTCTTTTCAACATCATCATCACATTAGTGAAGTGATTTAGAAACATTCTAATTGATTTTGATGTGAATAGGCAGTTATAAGGTCTGGGAAATATTATTTAAGACGTATAATGCTTTATAAGAGTTTTGGTTCCCAAATAAAATACCTCGTTCAAATTTTAAAAAATATTCCTATAATATCCATCATTTCAAGGATAAATAATTTACATGAATGACATTAAAAATGATATCATTTGGTAATTTTTTCATTCCAAATATCATAAGGGGTTTTTATAATGATGTTTATTGTGAGGACATGAGTAAGGATACATCATTTAGTATTGAAATCCTAGTAAAAATAAATATTTCAATGATATAAAAATTTAAGATGGTCCCAGAAATTTCATGGAGGGTCCAATTTCATATTTCATCAACAAGATTTTTTAAGGTGTTTAAGGATCAAAGAAAGAGTTATAATCACCTTTAGAATCACAAGACTCAAGATATTATTTGTTATCAAATTATATTAAATGTTCAATTCTATTATGAATGTGTTTTTATAGATATAAATTTTTTAACATACTTGAAAATTTTTTAAAGACATTACAAGAATAATATTTATAAGCTAAAATAAAATCCAAGTTAATCTAGTAAATTAATCAATAAGTATGAATGTGTTATTTTTACCTCCCCTAATAGAAACATGAGATGCTCCAAAATTGTCAAGGTGAACTATTTATAGGTCTGTAAAAGAGGAGACATGTTTTTTTGTTTTAAGTGTGACTTTTATTTCTTCCATATTTTCAATGGTGTAAAAAAAATTATCATTAAAAGAAAATTTCAGTAATTATATTACTATTATAATATTATTGATTTTGAAAGTAGATTTAATATTAGATTAATATAGTAATTGATTCCAAATCCAAGAATAATTATGTTTTGAATATAATCACTTAACATTCTTAAATTAATGAGATTTTACATCTAAAATATTGAAATTTTGTAAATAGGATAAAGTAACGAAAATTTTTCTATTAGCATTAAAATGATCAAAAAAATTAAATTTAAATTTAAAACCAATATCACATACCTTACTAATACCTTGTAAATTATGCTCCTATACTTAACAAATAAAATATCATTAATTATAGAAGAGATAGATGAACCAATCTTATTTTTTCTAATAATAATTCATTATGAATTGTCCCTAAAAGAGACGTTTCCCCCCTTATTGTTTTTGAGATTATTGAATTTAGATAGATCAACACACAAATTCATTGAGTGCCTGCTATACATTACCATAGATATTCCATTATATATTTGTTTCTTTAAAAAATATTAAGAAACTATAACTTTTGGTAACCATATCATGGGTCCCTATAAATTATTAAATATATGTTTTGGGATCCAAACATGTTTTGGTAAAGTTTTTCCAATATATGTATGAGAAGGTAGATGAATGGATTTTAGTATACCGTATCTAGTTTTTTTTTAAAACTCATTCATAAATCAAATGACTAACTTTCTTTCGATTTACAACAAAATTATATACAGAAATAACATTTTAAAAATAAACCATTTTTTATAATTTTTAGGAAAGCAAGATTATTTTGAAAAATGAAAATGATAGATTTTTAGAATAGCTTTTTGAGAAACCAATAATTTTTTTAGGTATTTACCTTTGGAAAAAATGATAAATTTTAATTTTATGATTTTTAATTTGAAATTCCAAACTTTTATCATTTTATTATTCTATGTAATTTAAAATCAAATCCCATTTTTTTAAAATGTTGACGTTCTATAGAAGAAAAAAATATTAGGTACTATTTTAGGATCTTTTAATTTTAAAATAAGATCATAAAAACCATTTTGATGTTAAATTTTATCATGAATAATATCATTATGATTTTTTTACCAAAAGGAAGTAGAATGAATAACCATAATGGTGGTGAATTAGAATTTTTAGATAAATTCAATTATTATTTTAAATAATTAAAGTTAATTTAGAAGAAATAAAATAAATTGGAATCATATATTTTTATAGTAGTTCAGATAAAAATGATCATACTTTTCTATTCACCGCATTTATGAACTGAAGGTATTTTCACTCACAATAAAGGGATTTCTGACTTTTGGAGTGAGATCACAAGCCCTAAAAAACATCAATTTTTTAAACCATGTACGAACAACCCAAGATAATAGATTTTTTTACACCTGTGGATTAACCCATTCACTATATTGTTTTCACACATGTAGGAACAACCCAGACTATGCCTTTCAAAAGGGTGAAATAAATAAATCCAATATTTTAAACCATCCATGGATCATCGAAATCCCCAACCTTTTAGTAGTTATACAAGAACTTGAATTACCTTGACTTTTTTCCATGTTGAGGCACAACATAAAGCCTAAATTTTGTTTGGGTGACAAAACCCACTATCCTACTGATTAATTTGTACAAAAACCCCTTAAAATTATGCACATGGAAAATGATAGGAATAATTAAAACCATAGAACCAGATGAAACATTTATTGTCTAAATGATGAGGAAGGAAAGAAATCCCTATTAGAAATGTCAGAATAATTATAGTTCAGCTAAGAATAAATGTTTAATTCTAATTTATATCCTATCTATACAGTTAATGAAAATCCTCAACTTCCTTATTTTTATGGTTTCATTCAAACAAATATAAAGTGTTTCTTCATGAACAAAATATTTTAAATTTGAAGACAATTATATGTTATGTTTTCTTTTTGTAATATTTTTTCACGTAAAACCAATAAACTAATTAATATTTTTCCAAGATTATTTCCCAAATAAAATTCTCCATTTAAATGTCTCATAAATTAAATAATAGATTCATATATGTCCACCTTGATATTTTAAAGAAAAATCATCCTATACATTGGGATACATTAGAAAAATTATTATGTCTATATATAGTGATTCCTAATATGCCTAGAAAACCCCTAATAAAATAAGATTCTAGAACTTCATATTTTATCTATGTTATATTTTAAGATCTCATGTTTCAAAATTTTCATCAAAAATATATATACACAATTTTTCTAATGTAAATATTACATAATAAATCAAAATACGATTTAAAACATGTTCTAATTGATTTTGGAAAATTATTGTGTAATTATAGAATTAATAAATCAATAATAATATTTATAATAAATTTTAGTATATAGAAATAAATAATAAATTAAAAAGGTATAAATCCATGTTTAGAATAACCAATATAATCTTACATAATAATATAGGAATATTTTTCTATGTACAATAATTTCATGTATGGAAATTTATATTGGAAAATAAATACATGTGCCCCTTTTCAGAAGAATTTTTCATGTTGGAAAGGATATTCATGTAAAAACACTACTAGGTGGGATTTTGTTTTCTACCCTTATGGGAAACATACCATATGGGAAATGGTAACACACTTTTACCCATACACGGCTTATTACACTTACAAAAGTATTCACAAAACATCCTTTTATTAACGTGAGACTATGTTTACTGATATGTGGGAAATAAAAATGTTCATATACCCTTAAAATGTATTTTAAATTCACTAGTACACTTAAATTATTACAGAAAATTAGTTTTTACCATTACATAGGTTAGGTTTACTTTTATATGAGAAATGAGGTAGCCTTTTGTGAGATAAACCGAATTTTTTACCTTTTCATGAGTAGGGGGTCCCACTCATGAGGTTCAGGCTAACATTAAGTGAGCATGATAACACTCATGTTACCCTTATGAAGCTATATAATTATTATTATTTATAATTTTGGATAAACGAGTTTCCCATAAACAACTCTAGAAAAAAACTATACTCTAACATAACGCATATAAACCTGGTGTTACATTTAGGAAACACCGTAATAATTTATATACCATTTAGTAACTCCTAAAATCAATACATTCCCCAAAAAACACTATAGTCCCATTTATAGATGATAGATAAGTTTCTTATATGAGATTTTAAGGCCATAACCCTTCATGAATCTTGTTGAACATGCTATAAACAATCAAAACATAAAACCTAAAAATAAATTAATAACTGAACTAAAATATAAAACCATATTTAATTATACATTAATTAGAAATATAAGATAACATAATATTGATATAACTCAATTTAAAGAAACATAATATAGTATTTTGTAATTTTCAAAATAATATTATTGAATTTGATCCAAGTATCCACTTCAACATTCTCCCATTTCTTAATAATTAAAAACCCAATTACAATTTTAAAAAATAGTCCCTTTTTTAGATTTTAAAAAAGATGGTAATTTTTTACTTTTATATTTGAGTATGTATTCTCAAGGAGTACAATATGTTTAAATAAAGATCACACCTTTTAAAAACATTCATAAACATCCAAATTTTAAAATATATATCCATGAGTCACTAAAAATCATTACGTTTTTAGAACATTGAGTTGTTTAAAATGATTAGATTATAAATTTGTTTATGACAAATATTGGGAAAACCTTCATGAAACCATTATTTATATTAATTGGGAAATAGATACCATATTTATACAAATCTAAAAATTTCTAAAAAAAACAAACTCAAACTCACGCTAAATTCTTGCTGAATTTTTTTAATTTCCATCATACTAATTTCACAATTGATTTTCTATATGATAGAGAAATATTGGGGTTTGTTAGGTATATAAGAGAATTTATTTTCTATAGATCTAAACTTAAAATTTATATTAACATCTTGAACATAATGATGAGAAAATTAAATTTGACCGAAATTTCTTTAGTCTTAGAGTATTGTTAGTGATTTTTAGAATTATAAATAACAGAATTATTTTCAAAGATTATTGGAATATTATAAAAAACTATAAAAAAATCATAATGTGTTTTATTAATCTTTATTTATTGATAACAAAAAGATAAAATGGGTATGAATTATTATTTAGCAATTAATAGAGAAAAAATGTTTCTTTGAATACAAATATAATTAATATATTCCATGTTAATGAGAGACACCCAAACTTATTAATCTATCTATTTTAAATCTCTCCAATATTGAATTATAATATTAATCCAAATTATAATTTGATATAGAAGGTTAATATAATTCAATATTCAAATATATTTTAACATATCTAATAATCATATAGATAAATTTAATGTGAATTTTGTTTAGGGTCACCTTGAAATCTAGAACATTTGAAAAAAAATGTTTAGGACTAGAAGTATTTAAACATAAAAACATCTAACTATGACTCTATAATTTTTAATAGTAAATGATTTTCCATATTTATATAAAATATAATTCAAAAATAGTACTCAAGGGAGTATTTAAACTTTTAAATGAATCTAAAATAAATCTTCTATATAACTTATTATCTTAATTCAGTTGATCTATAAAAATAACATCATTTAATTGAAATATTTTGTAGACCGAGAATGAATTTAAATTATCGCAACATATTCATATAAAATTTAGATTTCACCAATTCTGAAAATTCATTAAAAATTAATTGTGAATAAATCTCCAAAAAAAATGTGAATAGCATAAAATTAAATAATAAAGATATTATTATAGTTATTATTAATAAATAAATTAGGATCAACCTTTAACTTTTCAAATTATTTTTCAAAAGAAGACTAGTTAGCATTTCATAAAAATCATGAAGTGATTATTCCAAATGCTATAAATCCTTGAATTGTTTCAAAACACGATCAAGATACCTTTCAATTTCCAAAACATGTAACTATATAACATTTACTTTATTAGAAATATAACTTTGTATAGAATCTATTTTTATATCCATATGATATAAATTAAATACATGAAGAGAAACAAAGGCTAATAATATTCTTATTCATTCTAATCTTGAAATATTTGTAAAATATTCAATAAAATCAATTTTTTCTTCTTTAGATTATCATTGAGAAACTAATATAGATTTATTTTTAAAAATATTTCTGAATTAATAAATTTTGTTTCAAAAGATACACTTTTTCATTTACATTATAATGATTTATAGTAACTACTAAAGTACACACATTATTTCATGAAAACCGATTTAATTCATCTTCCATATATATTATCAAATTTAAAATAAATAAATTATTTATCAATATTTTTAGTTAAAAATAGATATGATATCATGATATACAAAAATATTAATAAAATAATTTCTATTTTGAATATTTGACTCAATATTTCCAATTAAACTATCATTAGGATGATCTGTACATGTCTTCTAATATTTCTCATAAATTAGTTCTTATTAAGAAGATATATTATTACCCGCAATATGTGCATAATTATCATGTGGTTCTAATTCAGAAAAATTAAAACCTTTTTCTTAATCCTCATGTCGATCAATGTTAAAATCCCAAATTTTAATATATTTTTAAGGAAACATAACATAAAAATATTATTCAATAATAATGATAATTTTATTGAAAATTCTATCTGAATTACTATTATTAAAATATATTAAGCATTCAAATTCATAATATTTTTTAAAAAAATTATATCTAAATAATCGTTTTTATTGAAAATGAAAAATTTAATCCCAATGATTGTAAAATAGCTAATTTTATGTTTTATACACTTCAATAACTCAGAAGGTGTATTTTCAGCAATGTTTTGAAGATAATTATTTTGGTAACATAATAAGATATATAAATTTATTCTACACAAGATAATTTAGGTATATTAGCCTCAATTTATATTTTACTTTACATTTAATAAAGAGTTTTATTTTTAATTTTTAATACTCCATTTATTTGTGGGGTTATATGGGATAATAAATTTTGAAAATACATATTTTATTTAGAAAACATGATAAATTCCATATTTGGGAATTCAATACTTTGAACTGTTCTAATTATTTTAACAATGTGTTCTTTTTAATTTAGAATGTAATTACAAAATATGACAGACCTATATAAGGAATCATATTTTAGTGTAGGAAAATAAAGTAACGTGTATCTAGTGAATCATCAATAAAATATATATATATTCCCCCACAAACTAGTATGTTTGATAGGTACATATAAATAAAAATTAGTGAGAACAAGAGGCATATTAGTTTATAATTATTTCATTAACATTAAAAAAATTCTGTGTTGTTTACCTTTCAAGAAGGTTTCATAAAATAATTATTGGATGCTTTAAGATTAATTAAATTCTAAATTTTTTATTCTTGTAAGGCTTGTGAATCAACCTAATATAAGTGTTTCATAACCTCATATTCCCCATCATCATATCATGTTGTATAGTATTTATATATTCAGAATTTTGATTATCTAATTCATCAAAATAAATTAAATAAATTTTTTCATTTTTGTTTTCATTAAACAAAACAGAGTTATTTTTTAAATACAATGCATTTATCATTTTAAAATTAAAAAAAAAAATCTCGTCATAAAGTTGTTTTGAAATTGTTATTAAATTATTTTTCAAGCATTTAACATTTAAAAAAGTAGAAATAATTATATAATTTTTAATATTATATTCAAAAAACTTTTTATCTTCTTTTTAATTATCACTAAATGTAAAATTCACTACATCACATTTATTAAATGATAAAAAATTTCATATATCACTAGTATTATGACTTTATATTCCTCTATACATTATCCAAACATGTCTCAATCCCTCTCTCCAAATATTCTCCCCATGTGCTAGAAATGAATAATGTGTGATAATGACCCATGATTCTGGCATCCAATGGGCCCATTATTGGAGACTAGAACCAAGGATATTCAAATCTCACAAAATGGGTGGCATTTCCCTTTATAGGAGACAAAATCGAAAGATAATAATGTTCATACCCAAAACAACTCCAAGATCTATATATAAAATAAATCCAAAAAATGCCACAAAAATCATTCATAAAGTAGAAATGCTACATGTAAAAAAGTCTTCATGTAAATACCAAAATTTAATCTATGTAGAAACACATCAACTATCCCATGCCTTAACTTTTAAGGTCCATCATGGTCCATGAAATCATCATGGAAACCTGAAAATAGTTTTCTATACATTGGTTGAGAATACATTTATACCCAGTAAAAAAACAGAAGTCTCTCATGTAGATGTGAAGGAAGCATAAAAATTCCCCTATGGGAAAACAACAGAACCAAACAACACTAGACAGGTATACTAAACATTCTAGCCTCACAAAAGTACACTCATTAAATAATGAAATTCAAGTAGTGTAATATAATTCACATCAATGAAACGGTACCCCACTCTACTTCCCAGTGGTTTTCCACTCTTGCCTAATAGAAAACCTTTGTGTGCTCCACCTATTCCGAAAATACCACGTCACAACCAGGACTCAAACAATTGGGCCCCAAAAAACATCTTATATCTCCCGTAGACACTTGGGCCAAAAACTACATCATATCCTCCAATAGAATCCTGGGGCACAAAAAAATCACATTCCTCCCATAGACACCAAGACAATAAACCACATACCATCCTGAAGACACCTGGGAAATCAAAACACATATTAACCCAAAGACACCTATGAAAGAACAGAACTTCTCACCCTAAAGACACTTGGGAAAGAACAAATATCCCACAGAAACCTATGAATCAAAAACCATACCCTTCCCAAGGAGTATTGGAAAGTCATCCCTTGGAGGGAATATAAGGACCCGGCCATAAACCTTACATAATATTTAATTAAATGAGTAATTCACGTTGAGGATCTTTTCAGGTTTAGAGTTATAGAGAATTAGGACATAACTATTACATCTCAAAAGATTACAACGTACACATGTCTACATAGTTTCCATTATTTTTCATAAAATAAAAACTCTTAAAAAAAGAGTCATCTCTAGTTCCATGTTTTAGACAGCATGACTTTTCCTTGATCCCATCCTTGACCTTATTCATCTTTATGTCCTGTGAAAACATTTCAAAACTTAGGATGAGAAAAAAAAGCTCAGAAAAGGTTATAAAAAAAAGAATGTAAACATTTGTTCATAAATACATACAAAACATGAACTATTTTACTTACCTCATGATATAATAAGATTTATGAAAGACACATAGAAATCATTGATCATAAAGGTAACTTGTGGCATCCATATCATACTTACATTGTAACTATCACAGCTACATAGGGAGTTACTTTGGAATACCCATCACATTATATTCCCTAAATATCTTAGGAGAAACATTAACTTTTACCTCTGTCATGTTACCCAATGCATTGGATAGCTATCTCGGGCTCACCTTCCCAAGGTTTATCATGGAACCACCCGTATATATAAATAATGCCCAAAAACCAAAACATGATCATAACATATAACATAAGAATAAAGGAAAGATAAAATTTCCACATAGAAATAATAAAATATCATTTCAAGATATTGAGATAATAAATCCATTTCCAAAATCATTTTCAACACCAAAATACATAAAAAGAGTATATGGTATTTATTTTTCCTTTTAAAAACATTACGGCTTGTTAAGGAAGCCAAAGATCAAATAATACTCGCAGCGGCGGAAAGGTCGTTGTCACCGCTTACATTAAAAGAAACATTCATTTTTGTCATTTAGTAAAATGATTCCTAGAGAACATATTCCTTTTGAATAAAATTAAAATTCAAAGGGTTTTATACATCGTATAAAATAAAGTCATGTATAAAACAAAAAATGCCTCAATGAAAGGAGATTGAGACGAAGTCCCTTACCTCATGTCCGACTTGACCCGTTTGTTCTTTAATCTCCTGAATAATAAACTAGAGTTAATTTCTAATTGCTTAAGAACCTTTTTCAAGTTTATTATTCCTTTTATATCACTTATTACCATGTTATAAACATTATTCAATCATTTAAGTTAATAACGTTCATTTTGTCAACATTTGGTACTTGAGTAGAAATGAACACCTTATATTTACAAGTTGTCCAGGTGGTCAAATGTTCATTATATACATAATGATATTCATGATTTTTATATCATATATATCATATATATTCAGTATATACATGTTTTTATAATAGTACATAACATTTAGAGGTAAGAAATGAAATGCATCGTTCATGGAGACGATAAGCCGTACGTACGCATGAACGCTACTTTCATTTCTATTTCTTATTTTAATGGAAATAAAACATAATGATACATAGTTAAATTATAATTCCAGTATAATATCAAATATTATATCATTAAATATATCCTTTATATATCCCATATAGGGCATTAACAAGTCACATAACTTTGAGGGGGTGGTAGTCCGCACTTCCTCAAATGAGATTATCGTATTTACCCACTATGGAAAACATAATGGCTTGATATAAATGGGAAGTACATAAGCATAAGGAAGTAATAAACATAATATATATCATATATAAATACATTTCCATCATATTGGCCACCATGAGAGGCGGTAAGATGTAATTGAACCATCATCGTTTCGTGAGGCGTTAGTTTTCCATCCACAGAAACATTATTTTCTTCATCCATTAGATGGAGGTGTGTGTAAGTGTAGTTCGAATACTTATCATAAAAAAATACAATTATATTTAGGATACTGGTGTTGTTACAAAATAAAATAAATAAAAAGATTTTAGGGGTTGGAGAAGCAAAATAAAAGAAAACAATTTAAGAGAAACTGTTACCTTTAATTTGGGTAACTCACTTTGGTTATAACCAAAGGACTTCTTAAGTGACTTCTGCCTAAGGTAAGGCTTCTAGGAGGAGGAGAGGTATTTAGGGAGATTAATTGGGTAGATTTTTGATGATCCAAATGGCTTTAGAGGTGTGAGAAATTGCACAGAAGTGGTCTCTTTTTGTAAGGAAGAGGAGGGGCTCTTTAGGAAAGAGTGAAAATATTATTTTATAATATAATGATATTCGGTTTCTAATGGTCCAAAAATCATTGAGGTCAAAGGTAAGATGACTCATATTAGAAATAAAATCATCCAATAAGAATTGTACATGTTTTGGATAATATTGTATTCATTATAATCCTATTTATTTAAATCATTTATTAATGAGGTAAATATTGCACCATTATTGTGTCATATATAATTTAATTTATTTGATGTATAAAAATTATAAAAAAACTACCATGACATATTAAATATTTTTATCTTTCCAATGAATATTTATAGTTGAAAATAGGATTTATATAACACCATATAAAAATTAATTACTAAACGATTTTTGTTAATGTCACTTTTGTCTTCACATTAAATTAATTAATCTAAATTGTCATTATCACTCCCAAGTGGCTCAATGGAGTCCCAAAATCGACCCAATGATTCCCATGGTCGGACATGACTCATCCAATAGTATTAGGACACATTTAAGGGTAATTTTTTATTATTATAATATTATTTTTTACCCTTATTTACCTGCTTTACCCTTTAATCACAGTAAATAAAATATTTACTGAAGTAAATATTTAAAATGTCTAAAAATAAAAGTTATCTATTTACACAATTTGGGAATCCTGATTCCAAATATGGAATCCATTTTTCCAAAATCAAAACAAAGAAGTGGCAGAAATTAATTTAAAATTAATTCCCGCTGTCAAAACAAAGAGTGTGTTTTTAAGAATTAAAAACTATCAAAAGATTGATACTTATTTATGTCCAATTTCAAAGTGAAATTAATTCGAATGACCAACATTAGATGAAATGATAAAAATATATTTCAATTTAACTTTAAAACCAATTAAACAGATAATCTAATAATATAAATAAATTATATTAACACATAGTTTTGAATTAAAATACAATATTTTCACTATTCCTTAAAAAATGAACTTTATCAGAAAAATACCAAAAAATTACCTAAAGTAAATTCTGATATCCTCATTCTAAGGAAGGATTTTACTTGGTCATATATAACGTACTAAAGTGACCAAAACTAGATTTAAAAAGGGTTCTCCATTAAAAGGTGGTAAATCGACCTTTTAATATAAATTATGCTTAAAATTAGATTCATTCATATTTTAAGCCTTTAACTTTTATTGGATAAATATAAATACATGTACAATCATAATATAGTTAGTTTTGTTCATTCTCGCCAATACAATAGCTAGGAGTTAACTACTATTTAAAATAATAATATTATATTATTAGTGTGCAACGTAAGATTCCAAAGAAACCCGTTGTTGTGTATTGGGTACGCTATCGAACTTAGAAACCCCTTTAAGATAAAATTAATATTTAATTCACAAATATTAATAAATATGAAAATCTATTATTCTTCATTTACCTGGGATGTTACATCCTTCCCCCCTTTTGGAAATTTTTTCCTCACAATTTTTATCCACTTATCAAAATAAGTGGGGGTATTTATCTCTCATAGCATTTTCAGATTCCCATGTTACCTCTCCAACCATATGGTTTTTCCACAAAACCTTTACATAGTGAATTACCTTATTTCGAAACACTTTCTATCTACGGTCAACAATCTGGACTGGTTGTTCTTCATAAGAGAGATTCTCTTCCAACTGAACTACCTCTGGGCTCAAAACATGCGAGGGATCTGGCATATACTTTCTCAACATCAAAACATGAAAAACATTGTGTACCTGAGATAAACTTGGAGGTAAATCCACTCTATATGCAACTGATCCAAATTTCTCCAGAATTTCATAAGGTCCAATGAACCTCGGGCTCAACTTTCCCTTCTTACCAAAACGCATCACACTTTTACATGGAGAAACTTTGAGAAAGACATGGTCACCTACCTCAAAAGAAAGATCCTTCCTCTGGTTATCTGCATAACTTTTATGTCTGCTCTAAGCTGTTCTCATGTGCTTCTGAATCAATTAAACTTTCTCTACCATATCTTCTACCAATTCTGGTCCCATCATCTTCCTTTCACCTACTTCATCCCAAAAAGCTGTAGTTCGACAACGCTTTCCATATAATTCCTCAAATGGAGCCATCTGTATACTGGAATGAAAAATGTTATTATAAGAAAATTCAACCAAAGAAATATGTTGGTCCCATCTTCCCTGGTAGTCCATCGAGTAATCACGTAACATATCCTCTAAGGCCTAAATTGTTCATTCTGACTGCCCATTTGATTGAAGATTAAAAGTTGTACTAAAATTTAATTCAGTACCTAATGACTTCTGAAGGCCTTTCCAAAGGTTAGAAGTGAACCTGGGATCACGATCAGATACAATGGAGAGGGGAACTCCATGCAACCTGACTATCTCTTTAACATACAACCGATCAAGTTGATCTAGAGACAAATTATCTGAAATAGGAAGGAAATGAGCAGATTTAGTCAATCGGTCAACTATAACCCAGATTGCATTATTACCTCGAGATGTCTTTGGTAATCCCACAACAAAGTCCATGGATATATTTTCCCATTTCCACTCTGGCACCGGTAGAGGATGAATCTTTCCTTTCGGTAACTGTCGCTCTGCTTTAACCTGATGACAAGTCAAACACTTCATAGTAAAATCAGCAATATCTTCTTTCATTCCATCCCACCAGTAATACTTACTAAGATCTCCGTACATCTTAGTACTACTAGGATGAACTGAAAACGGAGAACTATGAGCTTCACATAACAACTCATTCTTCAACTGTGAATCACAAGGAACACATAATCTCTTTCCAAACCTTAAAACACAATCATTATCAATGTTAAATTTAGGCAACTTACCCTTATGAACCAACTCTACATTAATCTGCAACTCACTGTCTTCCTTCTGCGCTTTATTTATTCAGTCTGATAGAGATGATCTCATTGACACCTGAAACAAAACAGAAGAATTTCCTACACCAACAACTTCTATTCCAAATTTCATCAAATCAAAAACAAAAGGATCTTGTTCCAAACATAGCATGGCTAATGAGACATTACATTTCCGACTCAAAGCATCGGCCACTTTATTTTCTTTTCTTGGATGGTAATGGATCGTGAAATCATAATCCTTGATTGATTCTAGCCATCTCCTCTGTCTCATGTTCAATTATTTCTGAGTGAATATATACATTAAACGTTTGTGATCAGTATATATTTCACACTTCACTCCATACAAATGATGCCTCCAAATTTTTAAAGAAAAAACAACAGCAGCTAATTCCAAATCATGTGTAGGGTAATTTAACTTATGTGGTTTCAACTGACATGAATCATAAGCAATTACCTGATCATTTTGCAACGCAACCCAGACCTTTCAATGAAGCATCACTGTAGATAACAAACTCACCATTTCTGGAAGGCAGTGCCAAAATTGGAGCATTCACCAATCTTCTTTTCAATTCTTGAAATTAATCATCACATTATTTTTTCCACATGAACTTAACACCTTTTCGAGTTAACTTAGTCATTGGACTAGATAATCGTGCAAAATTTTCAACAAACCTCCAGTAATAACCTGCCAAACCAAGAAAACTACGAATCTCGGTTATATTTGTGGGTCTTGTCCATTCTTCAACAACTTTTGTTTTTTAAGGATCAACAGTTATGCCATTTTTTTAAATAATGTGACCAATGAAAGAAATTTGTTGTAACCAAAACTCACACTTACTGAATTTCTCAAACATCTTCTTTTATTTTAAGGTTTTAAAGACAGCCCTTAAATGAATTTCCTACTCCTCTTTACTTTTTGAATAAACCAAAATATCATCAATGAAAGCAACCACAAACTTATCCAATAACTCATGGAAAATTCTATTCATAAGATCCATGAATACAGAAGGTTCATTGGTTAACCCAAAAGGCATAACTACAAATTAATAATGGCCATATCTAGTATGAAACGTGGTCTTCGGAATGTCTTCTTCCTTTACTTTCAACTGATTGTACCCCAACCTCAAGTCAATCTTCAAAAAATACTGAGCTCCCTAGAGCTGATCAAACAAATCATCGATATGAGGCAAATGATAATTATTCTTAACAATGATGTTATTCAATGCTCTATAATCAATGAAAAGTCTCATTGAACCATCTTTCTTTTTAACAAAAAAGACAAGAGCACGCCATGGTGATGTGCTAGGTCGAATGAAACCATTATCTAATAACTCTTGCAATTGCTTATTTAACTCTAAAAGTTCAATTTGATCCATTCGATAAGGGGGTTTTGAAATTGGATTAGCATTAGGAACTAAGTCAATCGTAAATTCAACTTCCCGGTCAGGTATAATACCAGGAAACTCATCAGGAAAAACATCAAGGTACTCATTTACCACTGGCACATCATTAATCTGAATAGTTCCTTTATTTTCAACAATATGTGCAAGGTAACATTCATTTCCATATTTTACCAGTTTTTCGACTTCCTGCTATGTTATCAAAATCAAGGGTTCATTCTTGTACACAAACTGAAAATAATTCTGAAAAGAAACCTCTTTAGCTCTGCAGTCAATCTTAGCATGATAAACAGAAAGCCAATCCATGCCCAATATAACATCAAACACTACTAGAGGAAAGACAATAAGGTTTTCAGGTAGATTCTTTTCGCACACAAGGACAGGAATGTTCTTATGTTTTCTTTTTGTCTCAACATTTCCTCCAGGTGTTTTTACCGTAAGTTCAGTATTCATATCATGAGGTGGAATTCCCAATTTACTAAAAATCTTTTCAGAAATTAATGAATGTGTAGACCCTGAATCAAACAACACATTGGCATAATCTGAACAAACAAACAATGTACCTGATACTACTTCGTTTGATGGCCCAACATCTGTTGAAGTAGTTGCAAAGGATTTTGCCACCCCTTTCTGCTTGAAGTCTGACTGCTTCCCATCACTCGAGCTCCTTTTCAAACACTCATTTTCATAATAACCCATTTCATTTCACTTAAAACATTTTACTGATTGTAAATCAGATTTTCTCTTACCATTACCCTGATCTTTTTCAGTGTAATTACGAGCCCTATGTCCCATTTTACCACATCGGCAGCACTTACCAGAATTCAAAAGACATTACCCAGTATGCTTTTTACCACAATTTTCACAAACTGTAAACTTATGTTTCTTACCATCAGACTTTTTTGAAGAGTTCTTCCCTTTCACCAGCCACCTCGACCTCTTATTTTGTTGTTTGTCAAAGAAAACCTGATCATCGGCAAACTCTATTTCCACCTTCTCCGCACAACGAACAATCTTTTCATAACTTTTGAACTCACGAGAATCTAAAGCCCTTCGATACTTTGGATTTAATCCTAAGTAAAAAACGGTTGATTTTACTATCAAGATATCGTATGAAATTTGGAGCATACCTTGCCAGTCGAGTTAATTTTTCTTCATAAGTTGCCACTGAGTCATCCTCCTGCCTCAATTCCAGGAATTGTTTTTCCATCCTAAGACGAACCACCTTAGAAAAATATTTCTCTAGAAACATACCTTTGAATTCATCCCAATCAAGAGCATCAATCTCCTCACTATCCCTGATATTTTTCGCCGTCGACCACCACTGATCACCTTCACCTTCAAAATGGTAAACAGCGAGACTAACCTTTTTATGTTCTGAACAACCCATGACATCAAAAATCTTTTCCAGTGCTTTAATCCACCCTTCAACTAGCACCAGATCAGATGATCCTCTGAATGATGGGGGATATTGCCTCATGAAATGCTCCACTACTGACATGTTCCTCTGTTGTTGATCTGGCTGATCTCGTACATGGATACCACCACTATTTATAGCCTGAGTCAACTGCTCCATAACTGCAACAAACTGTTCAGTTGTGATTCCGACCATCTCAGGTTCCTGATTTGGAAGGTTGTCTTCCTCATGATGTCATCCCAACATAGCTGCCATGTTTCCTCTGCGGAAAACCATTCTAAACAAAGAAATATCTTAGGCGAAGCAAACTGGTAATATTTAAATGCTATGTGATATCAATATTAACATAAATTACTTTATGGATATTAATTTAACAATATCTTAACTCCTAAAGTTATCTAAACCGACCTCTGATACCAACTATAAGGACATGACCTTAAACCTTACATAATATTGAATTAAATGAGTAATTCATGTTGAGGATCTTTTTTTTGGTTTAGAGTTTTATAGAATTAGGATATAACTATTACATCCCAAAAAATTACAAGGTAGACATGTCTACATAGTTTCCATTATTTTTCATAAAATAAAAAATCTTTAAAAAAAGAGTCATGTCTAGTTCCATGTTTTAGACAGCATGACTTTTCCTTGATCCCAACCTTGACCTTATTCATCTTTAAGTACTGTGAAAACATTTCAAAACTTGGGATGAGCATAAAAAAGATCAGTAAGGGTTATAAAACAAATAATGAAAACATTTGTTCATAAATACATACAAAACATGAACTCTTTTACTTAACTCATGAAATCATAAGATTTATGAAAGACACATATAAATAATTAATCATAAAGGTAACATGTGGCATCCATATCATACTTACATTGTAGCTATCATAGCTACATAGGGAGTTACATTGGAATACCCATCACAGTATATTCCCTAAATCTCTTAGGAGAAAAATTCATGTTTACCTCCGTCATGTTACCCAATGCATTGGAGAGTTATCTTAGGCTCACCCGCCCTAGGTTTATCACGGAACCACCCGTATACGTAAATAATGCCCAAAAACCATAACATGATCATAACATATAACATAAGCATAAAGGAACGATAAAATTTCCACATTGCAATAATAAAATATCATTTCAAGATATTGAAATAATAAATCCATTGTCAAAATAATTTTCAATACCAAAATACATAAAAAGAGTATATGGTATTTATTTTTCCTTTTAAAAACATTCCGGCTTATTAAGGAATCCAAAGATCAAATAATACTCGCGGTGGCGGAAAGGTCATTGTCACCGCTTACGTTAAAAGAAACATTCCTTTTTGTCCTTTAGTAAAACAGTTCGTAGATAAAATATTCCTTTTGAATAAAAGTAAAATTCAAAGGGTTTTATACATCGTATAAAAGAAAGTCATGTATAAAACTAAAAATGCCTCAATGAAAGGAGATTGAGACGAAGTCCCTTACCTCATGTCTAACTTGAACCGTTCGTTCTTTAATATCCTGAATAAAAAAGTAAAGTTAATTTTTACTTGCTTAAGAACCTTTTTCAAGTTTATTATTCCTTTTATATCACTTATTACCATGTTATAAACATTATGCAATCATTTAAGTTAATAACGTTCATTTTGTCAATATTTGGTACTTGAGTAAAAATAAACACCTTATATTTACATGTTGTCCTTGTGGTCAAAAGTTCATTATATCCAGAATGATATTCATGATTTCGATATCATATACATCATATATATTCTGTATATACATGTTTTTATAATAGTACATAACATTTAGAGGTAAGAAATGAAATGCACCGTTCATGGAGATGGTAAGTCGTACGTACGCATGAACGCTACTTTCATTTCTATTTATTATTTTAATGGAAATAAAACATAATTATACATAGTTATATTATAATTCTAGTATAATATCATATATAATATCATTAACTCTATCCTTTATACATCCCACATAGGGCATTAACGAGTCACATCACTTTGAGGGGGCAGTAGTCCGCACTTCCTCAAATTAGATTATCGTATTTACCCACTATGGAAAAAATAAAGGATTGATATAAATGGGAAGTACAGAAGCATAAGGAAATCATAAAAATAATATATATCATATATAAATATAGTTCCATCATAATGGCCACCATGAGAGGCGGTAAGATGTAATTGAAAAATCATCGTTTCGTGAGGCGTTAGTTTGTCATCCACAGAAACATTATGTTCTTCATACATTAGATGGAGGTGTGTGTAAGCGTAGTTCGAATACTTATCATAACAACATTCTAGTATATTGAGGATACTGCTGTTGATACAAAAGAAAATAAATTAAAAGAGGTTATGGGCTGGAGAAGCAAAATAAAAGAAAACAATTTAAGAGAAATTGTTACCTTTAATTTGGGTAACTCACTTTGGTTTGAACCAAAGGACTTCTTAAGTGCCTTCTGCCTACGGTAAGGCTTCTAGAAGGAGGATAGGGATATAGGAAGATTAATTGGGAAGAGTTTGGACGAGCCAAATGGCTTGATAGGTGTGAGGAATTTCATAGAAGTGTTCTCTTTTTATAAGGGAGGGGAGGGGCACTTTAGGAAAGAGTGAAAATATTATTTTATAATATAATGATATTCGGTTTATTATGGTCCAAAAATAATTGAGGTCGAAGATAAGATGACTCATATTCAAAATAAAATCATCCAATCATAATTGGACATGTTTTGGATAATATTTTAATCATTATAATATTATTTATTTAAATCATTTATTAATGAGGTAAATACTGCATCATTATTGTGTCATAAATAATTTAATTTATTTGATGTCTAAAAATTATAAAAAAAAATACCATGATGTAGGAAATATTTTTATATTTCCGATGAATATTTATAGTCGAAAATAGGACTTATATAACACCATATAAAAATAAATTACTAAACAGTTTTTGTTAATGTCACTTTTGTCTTCACATTAAATTAATTAATCTAAATTGTCATTATCACTCCCAAGTGGCTCAATGGGGTCCCAAAATCGACCCAAAGATTCCCACGGTCGGACATGACTCATAAAATAGGATTAAGACATGTTTATGGGTAATTTTATATTATTATAATATTATTTTTTACCCTTATTTACCTGATTTACCCTTTAACCACGGTAAATAAAATATTTACTGAAGTAAATATTTAAAATGTCTAAAAATAAAAGTTACCTATTTACACAATTTGGGCCTCCTGATTCCAAATATGGAATCCATTTTTCCAAAATCAAAACACACAAGTGTCATAAATTAATTTAAAATTAATTCCCGCTGTCAAAACAAAGAGCGTGTTTTTAAAAATTAAAAACTATCAAAAGATTGATACTTATTTAAGTCCAATTTCAAAGTGAAATTAATTCCAATGACCAAAATTGGATTAAATGGTAAAAATATAATTCAATTTCACTTTAAAACCAATTAAAAAGATAATATAAACATATAACTAAATTAGATTAAAACATAGTTTTGAATTAAAATACAATATTTTCACTATTCCTTAAAAAAATGAACTTTATCAGAAAAATACCAAAAAATTACCCAAAGTAAATTCTGATGTACTAATTCTAAAGAAGGATTTTATTTGGTCATATAGAATGTATTAAAGTGACCAAAACTAGATTTAAAAAGGGTTCACCATTAAAAGACGGTAAATCGGCCCTTTAATGTAAATTATGCTTAAAATTAGATTCATTCATATTTTAAGCCTTTAACTTTTATTGGATAAATATAAATACATGTATAATCATAATATAGTTAGTTTTGTTCATTACCACCAATACAACAGCTAGGATTTAACTACCATTTAAAATAATAATATTATATTATTAGTGTGCAAAGTAAGATTCCAAAGAAACTCGTTGTTGTGTATCGGTTACGCTATCGAACATAGAAACCACTTTAAGCTAAAATTAATATTTAATTCACAAATATTAATAAATATGAAAATATATTATTCTTCATTTACCTAGGATGTTACAGGGGGTAAGGAAGGGTCGGTGGACCTCCATCCATCATCCCACTATGTTGTTTGAGAAACATACCCCCCCATGATGATGGGTGTGTTCAAAACATAGTTCTCTACTGGGGTGGGGTGAATATAGAAATCACAAGTAAAATACAAGTATATAAAAATATGATACCAACCACTCATACCCATTCTATGGGTTCTCAAATAAACAACCAACTTGTAACACTACCAACTTCGATGCTACCTCTTAATGTAACCACACCACACAATAGTCCCCAAGACCAATCCAAATTCCAAATCAATTTAGTTAACCATTTATATCATATTATTCAAAACACAAAAATACATTACAGGCTTTATTAGTCACCCATTTATTTAGTGCATCACTAAATGGGAAACAACTCAACACAACAAACCATAGGTAACACAGTAACATTCATTTTGAAAATGGGAAGATATTGATAACTTTTAGGTGAATCCACATTAAAGAATACTCATTCCACATTCTCCATGTTTAATATCCATTCATGGTATGACATATATCCATATATATATATATATGGGGAGAAGCTTTATGCATGTTAAGGATGGAGAAACTCTAGGCTAATTATCTATACCAATTAGTTCCATCCTTCTTTAAACTCACCCCGTATAGTTTACGTAAAAAAAACCAACCCCTAACTCACAATCCCAACTGATAACACATTACTTCGCAATCAATTTCACAACCCTACTAAAAAAACTTTGCATCCATTCCACAATCTATCAGTCTCTTAACCTAACATTCCATTACACAACCTAATCCATCCCAAGGCACACAACTATTCTCACAACCCGACTATAACATAAACTAGAAAAAACCCACACATCACATCACCCCATGCACCATGTAAATAAAAAGTTACATATTTGATAAGTAATACCTTATTTAATTCATCATATTTAATTGATGGGATATCATAGAACTATATGATCCTAGGGAATCCATTCATTATCCAGATATATGTGATTTACAAATTTCCATTTTTTGGTGATACCAAACAATCATGACCAAGAAACATCCACAACACACAGACTTAGTGCAAGAAAATCCACTAATGACCAGAATTTTAAGTGGGGCATTTATCTCGTATAATCAAAATACCAAAAAAAATCTGGTTGTTAAAGAATGTGAAAACCAATATATCTAACCCTTAATTTCAATTTTCCTATAAATTATCTTCAATTATATTAGATCTATCATGACCCACATGTAAAAAATGTAGATGCCTCCCACATTATTCACTAAATAAAAGAGAAAATGGAAATACTACCTCGATTGTGTATCAACAAACATAAAACAATAATGGGACACACAAAAAATATTTAATAACCTATCCCACAAGATCATCATCCACCTGAGGATTGTACAGCACCACCGCATTGACAGCAACTAAATAGAACCTTATTAGAACTATAAGAGAAGATTCGCCATCCCATGGAAAGAAGAAATTGGCGGGGATGGAGACCAAACTGGATAAAAAAAATAATGGAGGAAAAAACAACTTAGATCAAATATGGATTGATATATATTGAAGGATGAAATATTGGAGTCAATCCTTGGTGTATAAATCTTCAAAACACTGATGTTGGGTCTCTAGTTTTCTTGGGGTCAACGAAGTGTCACTAAATACATTGGTTTTGAAAACCTAAGTGGTTATAAATAAACATAATACATACAATGTTGGGTTATTAAATTATGTGTAATACCCTTTCACCCTAAGTAATGACTCGAAATTTACTATCGTCGAATAATCCATCTCCTTTATAAATTTTTTATTTTTCATACTCCAAAGAATTTAACGTCATCATCTGACCTTATTCATGTTGTGATATTGACATTAATATTGTGTAATACTTTTAAATGATGTGTAACTCTTGATGTATCTTTGATTCACCATCATCTCCTACGAATACTCTTGGAAACTCCTTTGAACACGTATAATTACCAGAAAAAATAAAAGTAATAGACTAGAAAGGCACATATTGTTACATCAGATAACTGTCAAATGATTATCATACTCAAGAATCCAAAACCAATCCTTTACAAAAAGGGTCTGAACAACCAAACTACATGTTACCTCCCATGGATCTCATCATACCTAATATTATATGCCTGACTAAACACACAAAAATAGATAACCACAACAACACTACAAAACCTTCCCACCACAACCATAAGCATATCCACTTTCAAAAACACACTGCTACACAATACCCAAATAACTATCTCAACCTATAGACATCCCATACCAACAAATACAACAAAAAATGAACATAACTATTCAGAACAAATGAACAAGGGAATTATATTCTCCATGTCAAGATACTATTTGCTCTAGGAGGCACTGACTCACCTTCACGAGTTTAATCTTATCACAGTTAATGCGTCTCAATTAGTAATTTGGTCCTCAATTATTTCTATGACTTGAATTTATCACATTCCACAATACACACACCTCAATCCAAAGGTAAACATCTCATATTATAAAACAATGTTAAAACACTACATTTCAAACAAAATAGATAAAGACAAAACTCAAAACAACTCCAGATACAATGAATGCATCTGCGTTTCATAATCCCAAGTACTCTCCTCTCGACCACATTTCCTCCACAATACTAAAACCAAGGTAATGGTCCTCCAATGCAGCACCTACTCTTGATGATCCTAGATTTCTACTAGCCACTCCACAAATGTCACGTCATCCTCGATATCTATCTCTCCCAATTCATGGTCAAGGGAGCTATCCTGTAGACACTAACGATGGTGAGAGATGTGGAAGACTTCATGGATCCTCTATTACTATGGTTGTATCGGCAATTGGTATTCCACCTCAAGAACTCCCCCCAACACCTCCTATAGTATAACACACGTGGGATAAATCTTACTCCCTCTTCCAAACCACCGCTACCCACGTAAAGGGGTAACCTTGAAGAACATGTGGTCCTCAACCTCAAACTCCAAGGGCCTACTCTTATTATCAGAATATGTAATTTTCTAGTCCTTCATTGGATTAATCTTCCCATGTATAAACTGAACCTTCTCCATCAGGTTCTACATTACCATGGGATAAAGAACAATTGTCTCTCCAACTTCTATCAAGCATAATGGGAAAAGACATAATATTCTATAAAAATATTCAAATGAATCTGTGCCAATGGAAGAGTGATTCCTATCATTATAAGAAAAGTATATGAAGTGTAGGTGTTAAACCCAATATCTTCTAAAATACTAGATGAATGATCTCAACATATCCTCCAACATTTGGATAGTCTGTTCTATCTTCCCTTTTATCTGGGGGTGGAAAGAAATGTTAAAGTGTAACATGGTGCCAAAAGCATGTTGCCTTCCTTTCTCGAATCGTGAAGTAAAAAATCAATCCCAAACTATGACAATGGATCTCATAAATCAATGTTCGCACACCACCTAATTGAAATAACATTTTTCCAAGGCAACCAAAGTGCCTGACTCCTTGATATCTATATTGGGATCTGATTTCATCAGATGATCTACTAATAACCTGATTTCATCAAATCCTCCATATTCTCTAGGCAGGCCTGTAATGAAATCCATTGATATGTCATCCCACTTCTACTATAGAACATACAAGGGATCTAGAAACCCACCAAGAAAATGGTTCTCAACCATTACCAATTGTAAAACCTGGAATCTTCCCACAAACTCCGCCAATTCCCACTTCATCCTAGCCTAAAAAACCGCATCCTCAAACTAAAGTACATCATATAAAATCACAATTGTACAACTAATTGTGAGATATAAAACTCAGGAATGGATCCCTCATGCATCGCCACAGAAACAAATAACTTCCCACGTAACAACAACTGATTCTAACTATCCTCCAACTATCGCTATAGATTATCACCATGGCCATCATGATCATAAAACACCACTTCCTCAGAGTCCCCCACTAAGACTCATCCAACTACTACATCAGAGAATACTACAATATAATATTAAATTAATATCCCCTACCATCATCCACTCGTTCATCGATATGAATTGATGTCCACTCATCCACCGCTCTCCATGTATCTGCAGATTCCCAAACAAACTCCGTTTATGCGATCATACATATAAAATTAGCCAAAGAATTTTCCTTTCATGAAGTGTTGGAGATATCACAATAGTTGTCATGAATAAAATCCATCTTCCTCCACTTTCATATGTTTAGATATTTATGGAAAAATATGTTTCTCAATGTCTTGTTATCCATGAAGACCACAATGATCTCCCCAATGAGGTAGTTCCACCACAACATCAGTGAAAAGATGATCAATGATAGTTTTAGATTGTGGGTGGAATAGTTAAACTTATGGGGACATAATTTACTACACCCTTAAGAGATCACTACTCACAGATACATCAAGATACATCCCAATACCTGTTTGGAAGTATCACAGAACTCCTCAAATGTCACCCCTTCCTTAGGATACCAGAGCACTAGATCACTAACCAACAATCACTTCAGGTAGTTGTATAATTACTACCATAGCTTACTCCACAAGAGACTTGTTACTTCTAGGTTAAAGCTATCAATAGGGCTTAAAATCGAGTGAAATTAGGCACAAACAATTCATAATATCCTATGAGATAACGAAAATTGCGAGCCTATGCCACATTCTTGGGTGTTTCACAAGAAACGACTACTTCATCCATCAATGGATATACTGATAAAATATGTTGAGACACCACATGCCCATGAAAATTAACCATTATTGTCCAGAACATACAATTGGACAACATTCCATAATGTTGGTGGTGCGGAAGAAAGTAAAATATAGTTATGAGATACATGGTGTTATCTTCCTATGAATTCAAGTATATTAATATATAATCAACATATATACTGATTAATGGATCTAGGAACTCATGGAAAAAAAATTCATAAGTCCCATGAACACAGCTGGTGTTTTTGTAAAACTGAATGACGAGTCTACAAACTCTAAGCTCCCAAACCAGCACGTAAAGGTAGTCTTTGAGATATCTCTATCCTTCACCCTCAACTGGTGATTTCCAAATTGCATATCAAACTTGGAAAACTAACCCACACAATTAAGATGGTCAAAAAAGATCTTTTATTATAAGGCCCCAGCCTTAAACCTTACTTATTATTGAATTAAATGAATAATTCACATTGAGGATCTTTTCAGGTTTAGAGTTTTAGAGAATTAGAACATTACTATTACATCTTAAAAGATTACAAAGTAGACACTTCTACTAAGTCTCCATAAAATAAAAACTCTTAAAAAAAAGATGTCTAGATTCCATGTTTTAGATAGCATGAAATTCCCTTGATCCCATCCTTGACCTTATTCCACTTTAATTCCTGTGAAAAACATTTCGAAAAACTTGGGGTGAGCATAAAAAGCTCAGTAAGGGATACAAAGAGAATGAAAACTATTAGTTTTTCAAACATCAAGTAAACCATGTATACTATATCAAAGTAATACCTTCACCTTCATGAAGTAGTAAAAAAAATCTTCACTGAATAAAGTATCATTACTTACCTTTTTGTAACCAAAGGAATTACCATAAAACCCATATAAAGAACACATAGAATATATAAAGGTAACTTGGGACATAAACATACTTAAGTGGAATAACCATACAGTTGACTTCCACACATATCACTTAATGGAATAGCCATACGGCCAATTTCCATACATACTTAATGGAATAGCCATACGGCCGACTTCCATACCCAATGCATTGGAGGTTATAACGTAACCACCCGTCCTGGTATTCACGGCACCACCCGTCATATGGTTTATAACGTAACCACCCGTTAAAATGTCCAAGTACCAATGTAAAATCATAAAGCATAAAACCAATATAAAGGAAAGATAACATTTCCACATTTCAATCACAATATATCATAAATATATTGACATAATAGAATCCTTTATCAAACCCATTTTCAATACCAAAATACATAAAAGAGTATATGGTATTTATTTTATTTTAAAAATATTACGGCTTGTTGAGGAAGCCAAAGACCAAAATAATACTCGCGGCGGCGGAAAAGGTCGTTGTCACCGCGTACGTTAAAAAAACATTCCTTTTTGTCGTTTAGTAAAACGCTTCGTAGAAAAAGATTCCTTTTGTATAAAAGTAAAATTCAAAGGAGTTTATACACCGTATAAAAGAGAGTTGTGTATAAAACGAAATATGCCTCAATGAAAGGAGATTGAGACGAAGTCCCTTACCTTGGGTCCGACTTGACTTGATCGTTCTTTAACGTCCTGAATAATAAACTTGAGTTATTTTATACTTGATTAAGAACCTTTTTAAAGTTCATTATTCTTTTCATATCACTTATTTCCATGTTATAAACATTATGTAACCATTTAAGTTAATAATGTTTGTTTTGTCAATATTTGGTTCTTAAGTCGAAAGTTGACTTCTTACAATTACATGTTGTTCATGTGGTCAAAAGTTCTTTATATCCAGAATGAAATTCCCAATTTGGATATAATATGTATCATATATATCCAGCATATACATGTATTTATAATATTACATAATCATTTAGAGGTAAGAAATGAAATGCACCGTTCATGGAGACGGTAAGCCGTACGTACGCATGAACGCTACTTTCATTTCTTTGTCATATTAGTGGAATTAAAACTAAATGAGAGGTATGTATATTTTAATTCCAGAATTATATTCATCATTTAGATATATCATTAATTATATATATACATTATATACATGTAATTTTAATAGTACATTACATTTGGGGATAATAAATGAAATGCACCGTTCATGGAGACGGTAAGTCGTACGTACGCATGAACGCTACTTTCATTTCTATCTCATACTTTAATGGAAAGAAATAATAATGATATAGAGGTATATTATAATTCAAGTATAACATCATATATAATAACTCTAAATCCATCCTTTACACGTCCCACATATGGCATTAACGAATCACATCACTTTTAGGGGGCGGTAGTCCGCACTTCCTTAAATGAAGATATCGTGTTTACCCATAATGGAAACCATAAAGGTATGCCAAAAATGAAAAATACAGAAGCTTAAAGAAAACATAAACATATTATATATCATATATAAAAATAGTGACATCATAATGGCCACCCTTGAAGGTGTTAAATGAGTATTGAACAATCATCGTTTCGGGAGGCAGAATTTCGCCATCCACGGAAACCGTATGTTCTTTAACCATTTGATGTAGTTGTGTGAGAGTGTAGCTCAAATAAATATTATAACAACATCCTAGTATATTGAAGATACTTGTGTTGTTACAAAAGAAGTAAATAAAAAGAGTTTAGAGGGTTGGAGAAGCAAAATAAAACAAATGAACAAAAGAGAATGAATTACCTTTAA
Source organism: Viscum album (assembly GCA_963277665.1). Lineage (NCBI taxonomy): Eukaryota > Viridiplantae > Streptophyta > Magnoliopsida > Santalales > Viscaceae > Viscum > Viscum album. The sequence goes on along the minus strand of OY728142.1, from coordinate 1,773,409,206 downwards.
AAGTGTAACTCCCTTTTGATTTGAGCCTAAAGGCTTCCTTTGAAAGGATTATTCCAAAAGGGAATCCTCTAGGATGAGGAGAGAGATTTGGAGAGAGTAATTGGGTAGGGTTTGGCCGAGCCAAAGGCTTGAGAAGTGTGTGAAATGGGGTAGAGGTGGGGGCCTTTTATAAGAGGAGAGGAGGGGCACTTTTGGAAAGTAAAGAAATATTACTTTATTTGAAAATGTGTTTCGGTTTTAAAAGGTCCCACATTGATATAATTCGTGGATAAGGTGATAAGGGTTCGAAATCCACTCATACAATTGGTTTTGTCCATGTGTAGGTTTTAGAGTTTTCATTATCTTTCCCTTTTATTTAAATCGTCAAATAATGATGTCATCGCTGCATCATTATTATGTTATATATAATTTACTTTATTTAATGTCTAAAAATTATAAACAAAATACTATGATGTAGGAAATATTTTCAGATTTCCAATGACTATTTATAATCAAAATTTGGACTTGTATAACCCCACTTAAAAATTATTTTAGTAAACCAATTTATGTTAGTGTCATTTTCACTTTAACATTAAATAAAAATATATTAATGTCATTTTCCAACTAAAGTGGATACATGGGGTCCCCAAGTTGGCCCATGGCTTGTCTTGGTCGTCCATGACTCACCCAATAGGTGTAGGACAAGTGTCATGGTGTTTTCACATTCTTATAATACCATTTTTACCTTAAACTACACTAATTACCTCTAATCGCGATTAATGAAAAAAAATTACTATTCACCAAAAAATTATTTTAATCTCATTGAACCACATTTTACTTCTTAATGACAACCATGTATGTCGGATTTTCAAAATTAAATACACATTAGTGGTAAACTTTCATTTAACTGAAAAATCAGTTTGCTTGATTACCACTTAGTGGTTTCACTATTCATCAAAAATTGAAGTTTTTCAGAAAATTACCAAAAATTCACCCTAATCTATATTTGATATTCCGAATTCAAAAATGAAGTCCATTTTACAAAATTCAAAACATATAAGTCAAATTAATTAATTTAATAATTAATTCCTGCTGTCTTGACAAATAGCGTGTTTTTGTGAAACAACAATTATCAAAAGATTAAAACTAGTTTAAGTCCGATTTCAAAGTGAAATTGATTCCAATGACCACCATTGGATTAACTGGTAAAAATATTTTCTAATTTCACTTTAAAACTAATTAAAATAATAATATAATCATATAAATAATTTATATTAAAAAGAGGTTTTGAATTAAAATACAACATTTTACACTATTCGTAAAAAAATGAACTTTATCAGAAAGGTACCAAAAATTTACACAAAGTAAATTTTGATGTCCCGATTCTAAAGAAGAGTTATATTTGGTCCAAAATAAAGTATAAGAGTGATCAAAACTATATTTAATGACGGTTCACCATTAAAAGGTGATAAATGAACCTTTAGTGAAAATTAGAGTATATATTCCCTAAAATTGAACTCTTTCCGTATTTTAAGCCTTTATCTTTTATTGGGTAAATGTATAAACATTAAAAACATATATAATCATATTTTAGTTATTTCTATCCATTCCTGCCAGTACAACGGCTACTTGTTAACTAACATTTAAAATAATATTATTTTATTACTAGTGTGCTACGTAAGTTTCAAAGAAACTCATCGTTGCGTATCGGGTACGCTATCGAACATAGCAACCCCTTTAAAATAAAATTAATATTTAATTCGTAAATATTAATAAATATGAAAATTCTTTATTCTTTATTTACCTGGGATGTTACATCCTTCCCCCCTTTTGGGAATTGCGTCCTCGCAATTTTATTCACTTATCAAAATAAGTGGGGGTATTTATCCCTCATAGCATTTTTAGATTCCCACGTTGCCTCTTAAATCACATGGGTTTTCCACAAAACCTTTACCTGATGAATCACCTTATTCCGTAACACTTGCTCCCTGTGGTCAAGAATCTGGACCGGTTGTTCCTCATAAGATAGGTTCTCTTCCAGCTGAACTACCACTGGACTCAAAACATGAGATGGATCTGGCATATACTTTCTCAACATTGAAACGTGAAAAACATTGTGTACCTGAGATAAACTCGGAGGTAAAGCCACCCGGTATGCAACTGATCCAACTCTCTCCAGAATTCCATATGGTCCAATAAACCTTGGACTCAGGTTTCCTTTCTTACCAAATCTCATTACACTTTTCCAAGGAGAAACTTTGAGAAAACATGATCACTTACCTCGAAAGATAGATCCTTTCTCTGGTTATCCGCATAACTCTTCTGCCTGCTCTGAGCTGTTCTCATGTGTTTTCTGAATCAACTGAACTTTTTCTGCCATCTCTTCTACCAATTCTGGTCCCATCAGCTTCCTTTCACCCACTTCATTCCAAAATGCTGGAGTTCGACACCGCTTCCCATATAATGCCTCAAATATTTCCATCTGTATACTGGAATGAAAGCTGTTATTATAAGAAAATTCAACCAAAGAAAGATGTTGGTCCCAACTTCCCTGATAATCCATCAAACAAGCTCGTAGCATATCCTCCAATGTCTGAATTGTTCGTTCTGACTGCCCATCTGATTGAGGATGAAAAGTTGTACTAAAATTTTAATTCAGTACCCAACGACTTCTGAAGGCCTTTCCAAAAGTTAGAAGTAAACCTGGGTTCACGATCCAATACAATGGAGAGAGGAACTCCATGTAACCTGACTATCTCTTTAAGATACAAACGGGAAAGTTGATCTAGAGAGAAATTATCTCGTATAGAAAGGAAATGAGCAGATTTGGTCAAGCGATCAACAATAACCCAGATTGCATTATTACCTCGAGATGTCCTCGGTAATCCCACAACAAAGTCCATGGATATGTTTTCCCACTTCCACTCTGGCACTGGTAAAGGCAGAAGCATCCCTTTCGGTAACTGCTGCTCTGCTTTAACCTGTTAACATGTCAAACACTTCACAGTAAAATCAGCAATGTCTCTTTTCATTCCATCCCACCAGTAATACTCCCGCAGACCTCTGTACATCTTACTACTGCCAGGATGAAAAAACAACTCATTCTTCAACTGTGAATCACAAGGCACACATAACCTCTTCACAAACCTCAAAACACAAACACAAACTTATCCAAGAACTCATGGAAAAGTTTATTCATAAGGTCCATGAATACAGCAGGTTCATTGGTTAACCCAAAAGGCATAACTACAAATTCAGAATGGTCATATCTAGTATGGAACGCAGTCTTCGGAACGTCTGCTTCTTTTACTTTCAACTGATGGTACCCCGACCTCAAATCAATCTTCGAAAAATACTGAGCTCCCTGGAGCTGATACCACTTCATTCGATGGCCCAACATCTGCTGAAGTTGTTGCAAAGGATTTCACCACCCCTTTCTGCTTGTAGTCTGGCTTCATTCCCCCAGTTGAGTTCTTCGTTGGACACTCATTTTCATAATGAGCCATTTCATTACACTTAAAACATCTTACCGTTGGCTTTTCATTTCTTGCTTGATCATCTTCCTTACAGTTACGAGCAATATGACCAGACTTACCACACCGAAAGCACTTACTAGACTTGGATAAACATTCTCCAGGATTCATTTTACCACACTTCTCACAGGATGGATATTTGGTTTTCTTACCTCCTTGCTTCTTTGATGAATTCTTCCCCTTTTCCTGCCAACTAGACCTCTTATTCTGTTGTTTGTCATAGATCACTTGATCATCGGAAAACTCCATTTCTACCTTCTCCGCACATCGAACAAGTTTTTCTTAACTTTTGAACTCACGAGAAGCTAAATACCTTCAATACTTTGGCTTTAACCCTGAGTAAAAACGGTTTATTTTACTATCAAGATCTCGTATGAAGTTTGGAGCATACCTTGCCAATCGAGTGAACTTTTCTTCATAAGTAGCCACTGAATCATCCTCCTGCCTCAATTCTAGGAACTTTTTTTCCATCCTAAGACGAACCACCTTAGGAAAATATTTCTCAAGAAACATACCTTTGAATTCGTCCCAGTGAAGATCCTCAATCTCATCACTATCCCTTATATTTTTCACCATCGACCACCACTGATCAGCTTCACCTTCAAAACGGTAAACAGCAAGACTAACCTTTTGATGTTCTGAACACCCCTTGACATCAAAAATCTTCTCCAGTGCTTTAATCCACCCTTCAGCTTGCACAGGGTCAGATGATCCTCTGAATGATGGGGGATGTTGCCTCATGAAATGTTCCACCACTGACATGTTCCTCTGCGGTTGATCTGGCTGATCTCGTGCATGGATACCACCACCATTTATAGCCTGAGTCAACTGTGTCATCATTGCAACAAACTGTTCAGTTCCAATTCCGACCATCTCAGGTTGCTGATTTGGAAGGTTATCTTCCTCCTGATGTCGTCCCAACATAGCTGCTTTGTTTCCTCTGCGGAAAACCATTCTGAACACAGAAATATCTTAGGCGAAGCAACATGGTAATCTGTAAATGCTATATTATTTCAATCATATCATAACTTAACTTATAACTTAACAATTTTCTAACTCCTAAAGTTGTCTAAACCGACCTCTGATACCAACTATAAGGCCCCAGCCTTAAACCTTATTTAATATTGAATTAAATGAATAATTCACATTGAGGATCTTTTCAGGTTTAGAGTTTTAGAGAATTAGAACATAACTATTACATCTTAAAAGATTACAAAGTAGACACTTCTACTAAGTCTCCATAAAATAAAAACTCTTAAAAAGAAAGATGTCTAGATTCCATGTTTTAGATAGCATGAAATTCCCTTGATCCCATCCTTGACCTTATTCCACTTTAAGTCCTGTGAAAAACATTTTGAAAAACTTGGGGTGAGCATAAAAAGATCAGTAAGGGATACAAAGAGAATGAAAACTATTAGTTTTTCAAACATCAAGTAAACCATGTATACTATATCAAAGTAATACCTTCACCTTCATGAAGTAGTAAAAAAAATCTTCACTGAATAAAGTATCATTACTTACCTTTTTGTAACCAAAGGAATTACCATAAAACCCATATATAGAACACATAGAATATATAAAGGTAACTTGGGAAATAAACATACTTAAGTGGAATAACCATACGGTTGACTTCCACACATATCACTTAATGGAATAGCCATACGGCCAATTTCCATACATACTTAATGGAATATCCATACGGCCGACTTCCATACCCAATGCATTGGAGGTTATGACGTAACCACCCGTCCTAGTATTCACGGCACCTCCCGTCATATGGTTTATAACGTAACCACCCGTAAAAATGTCCAAGTACCAATGTAAAATCCTAAAACATAAAACCAATATAAAGGAAAGATAACATTTCCACATTTCAATCACAATATATCATAAATATATTGACATAATAGAATCCTTTATCAAAACAATTTTCAATACCAAAATACATAAAAGAGTATATGGTATTTATTTTATTTTAAAAACATTACGGCTTGTTGAGGAAGCCAAAGACCAAAATAATACTCACGGCGGCGGAAAAGGTCGTTGTCACCGCGTACGTTAAAAAAAACATTCCTTTTTGTCGTTTAGTAAAACGCTTCGTAGAAAAAGATTCCTTTTGTATAAAAGTAAAATTCAAAAGAATTTATACACCGTATAAAAGAAAGTTGTGTATAAAACGAAATATGCCTCAATGAAAGGAGATTGAGACGAAGTCCCTTACCTTGGGTCCGACTTGACTCGATCGTTCTTTAACGTCCTGAATAATAAACTTGAGTTAATTTATACTTGATTAAGAACCTTTTTAAAGTTCATTATTCTTTTTATATCACTTATTTCCATGTTATAAATATTATGTAACCATTTAAGTTAATAATGTTTGTTTTGTCAATATTTGGTTCTTAAGTCGAAAGTTGACTTCTTACAATTACATGTTGTTCATGTGGTCAAAAGTTCTTTATATCCAGAATGAAATTCCCAATTTGGATATAATATGTATCATATATATCCATCATATACATGTATTTATAATATTACATAATCATTTAGAGGTAAGAAATGAAATGCACCGTTCATGGAGACGGTAAGTCGTACGTACGCATGAACGCTACTTTAATTTCTTTGTCATATTAGTGGAATTAAAACTAAATGAGAGGTATGTATATTTTAATTCCAGAATTATATTAATCATTTAGATATATCATTAATTATGTATATACATTATATACATGTAATTTTAATAGTACATTACATTTGGGGATAATAAATGAAATGCACCGTTCATGGAGACGGTAAGTCGTACGTACGCATGAACGCTACTTTCATTTCTATCTCATACTTTAATGGAAAGAAATAATAATGATATAGAGGTATATTATAATTCAAGTATAAAATCATATATAATAACTTTAAATCCATCCTTTACACGTCCCACATATGGCATTAACGAATCACATCACCTTTAGGGGGCGGTAGTCCGCACTTCCTTAAATGAAGATATCGTGTTTACCCATAATGGAAACCATAAAGGTATGCCAAAAATGAAAAATACAGATGCTTAAAGAAAACATAAACATATTATATATCATATATAAAAATAGTGACATCATAATGGCCACCCTTGATGGTGTTAAATGAGTATTGAACAATCATCATTTCGGGAGGCAGAATTTCGCCATCCACGGAAACCGTATGTTCTTTAACCATTTGATGTAGTTGTGTGAGAGTGTAGCTCAAATAAATATTATAACAACATCCTAGTATATTGAAGATACTTGTGTTGTTACAAAAGAAGTAAATAAAAAGAGTTTAGAGGGTTGGAGAAGCAAAATAAAACAAATGAACAAGAGAGAATGAATTACCTTTAAAAGTGTAACTCCCTTTTGATTTGAGCCTAAAGGCTTCCTTTGAAAGTATTCTGCCCAAAGGGAATCCTATAGGATGAGTAGAGGGATGTGGAGAGAGTAATTGGGGAGGGTTTGGCCGAGCCAAAGGCTTGAGAAATTTTTGAAATGGGGTAGAGGTGGGGGCCTTTTATAAGAGGAGAGGAGGGTCACTTTTGGAAAGTAAAGAAATATTACTTTATTTGAAAATGTGTTTCGGTTTTAAAAGGTCACACATTGATATAATTCGTGGATAAGGTGATAAGGGTTCTAAATACACTCATCCAATTGGTTTTGGCCATGTTTAGGTTTTAGATTTTTCATTATCTTTCCATTTTATTTAAATCGTCAAATAATGATGTCATCGCTGCATCATTATTATGTCATATATAATTTAATTTATTTAATGTCTAAAAATTATTAAAAAAATACTATGATGTAGGAAATCTTTTTAGCTTTCCAATTCCTATTTATAATCAAAATTTGGACTTGTATAACCCCACTTAAAAATTATTTTATTAAACCAATTTATGTTAGTGTCATTTTCACTTTAACATTAAATAAAAATATATTAATGTCATTTTCCAACTAAAGTGGCTCCATGGGGTCCCCAAGTTGTCCCATGGCTTGTCTTGGTCGGCCATGACTCACCCAATAGGTGTAGGACAAGTGTCATGGTGTTTTCACATTCTTATAATACCATTTTTACCTTAAACTACACTAATTACCTCTAATCGCGATTAATGAAAAAAAATTACTATTCACCAAAAAATTATTTTAATCTCATTGAACCACATTTTACCTTAATTCTCCTCGCTCTGCCTCGGATCTGCTTCGAATCGCCTTCTTGTCGCTCCTTCTCGGCACCATCGTGTCGGTGATCTCAGAGACGGAGTTGTCTTCGAGGATGCGGTCGGCGTGACACTTTCGCTGGGTAGGGTATCATCTGGCGGCGCGGCGAATTCGGCAGCCGTTGTTCCATCTTCTCCTAGAAGTGGGTCGGCGCGTGATTCTGTGTCGGCTGGTAGCGTACGCGGTGGTTCGAGGTGGTATTCGGGTAAGTAGGTGAAGGCGGCGATGGGATCTCGTTCTGGTTTTCGGCAAGGTCTGGCGGCTGTCTTCGGGATTCTGTGATTTGTTGTTGTCTTTCAGATTTTTTGTTCTAGTTTTGCTGTTCGTGATGGATTATGGTGCTTGATTGCAAGTTTTGCTTGATTTGTTTTATGCGGATGCTTTTGCTGCTGCCAAGGTGTTCTGGTTTTGGTCCGGTGACATCGTCGGTGTTGCAGCGGCTGTGTGGACGAGTTTCTTCGGGAATTGTTCAGGGCTTTGGTGAATCTGGGTGAATGAGAATTTGAAGCCGCAATGGAACAGGCGGTGTCTTCGGTTTTGGCGGTGGTTTGATTTCCGACGGTCCTGCTGTTTTTTTGGTGATTTGCCGGTATGACGATGAGTTGTGATGAGGGTTCCTCCCTCATTGAAATCGGTGGTTGTGTTGTTGCGTTGTTGAAGTCTTGACGGCGCTGGTTGAGGGTTTTCGCCAACGTCTTTGGCTGCGGCAGCGATGAACGCTGCAGGGGTATGGCTCGAGGTGACGTTCTTCCCGAGACGCCTCGATTTGTTTTGATGTTTTTGTTTGATGAAGATGATGAACTGCTGGTTGAAGTGTTGAATCATCTGTATGGGTCTTTGGTTTTGGGTGTAATGGTTTGGTTTGTAATTGGCTATGTTTGGTGGGGACTTCTCATTGGGTTTGGGCAAGATGTTGGCCCTCATCCATCTCCTTATTTACTGCACTTTTTATTTCTTTTAATAAATGGTCAGAGGTTATTCCTCTGACTGAACTTCCTGGTAAGTTTTTCAGAAAATTACCAAAAATTCACCCTAAGCTATATTTCATATTCCGAATTCAAAAATGAAGTCCATTTTACAAAATTCAAAACATATAAGTCAAATTAATTAATTTAATAATTAATTCCCGCTGTCATGACAAATAGCGTGTTTTTGTGAAACAACAAGTATCAAAAGATTGACACTAGTTTAAGTCCGATTTCAAAGTGAAATTGATTCCAATGACCACCATTGGATTAAATGGTAAAAATATTTTCTAATTTCACTTTAAAACCAATTAAAATAATAATCTAATCATATAAATAATTTAGATTAAAAAGAGGTTTTGAATTAAAATACAACATTTTACACTATTCGTAAAAAAATGAACTTTATCAGAAAGGTACCAAAAATTTACACAAAGTAAATTTTGATGTCCCGATTCTAAAGAAGAGTTATATTTGGTCCAAAATAAAGTATAAGAGTGATCAAAACTATATTTAATGACGGTTCACCATTAAAAGGTGATAAGTGAACCTTTAGTGAAAATTAGAGTATATATGCCCTAAAATTGAACTCTTTCCGTATTTTAAGCCTTTATCTTTTATTGGGTAAATGTATAAACATTAAAAACATATCTAATCATATTTTAGTTATTTCTATCCATTCCCTCCAGTACAACAGCTACTTGTTAACTAATATTTAAAATAATATTATTTTATTATAGTGTGCTACGTAAGTTTCAAAGAAACTCATCGTTGCGTATCGGGTACGCTATCGAACATAGCAACCCCTTTAAAATAAAATTAATATTTAATTCGTAAATATTAATAAATATGAAAATTATTTATTCTTTATTTACCTGGGATGTTACATTTATCATTGGAAGAGGGTAACTATTCTTGGTCGTTACCAGATTTATCCTTCAGTAGTCTATACATAGACTTATACTACTATCTTCCTTCTTGGTGAAAAACAAAGAAGAAACCCACGTCGAACAATGGGCTGGATAAAACACTTCTTAATCAAATCTACTATATTGATCCTCAACTCACTCATCTCAAAAAGTTGTCATCCGATAAGGATTAATCAAAATATTAGAAGCACCAGGCTATAAATATATCCTAAACTCAACATCACATCATGGTGGAAGCATCACAAACTCCTCGAGGATAAAGTCCTAGAACTCCTAAAATTATCCGGGGGTACCTATACCATCATATAATCCATCAGTTACATTAAAATATCATCCAAAAATTAATGAAGAGGATCCAAATGTTGACTGGCCACCCCACAACTCCGTTTTCTAACAAAAACAACATGGTTTCCATCTATATCCAAAATCATGACTCTCCTCTAGAAATATTTGATAACGACGTACACTGAATACAAACAAACATTTTCATGGATGAGATCATGTGGTTTCATCTGATTAATAAGATATCCACACAAGAATAATGTGTTCCCATCATCATTCAACATCCTCAGAACAAATCAAACAAACTATTCTAGCCTTCGACTGGAATAGTCAACACTAGAAGAATAGGATGCCTCTTTATGTCTAGTCCCATACCATGATCTAGAATGGTTCCAACAAAGAAATATGAAGCTAGTGATTCAAAAAAATCATAATAAAGGGTAATAAAGAAACTAATCAAACCTTTGATGTTTTCTGGCTTTTCTGGTACTACTGCCTCTATTGCGAAAAACTGACCACATCCAATTCCTCTGCCTCTTTGTTGATGACCATATCCATAACCATTCTCGGGTAAAGTTTCCTTAAAATGAGGAAAATCCTAGGGTCAGTCTCTACCTGATCCATCTCCCCTTGGAAGATCAAGAACATAATTTCTTTGCTAGTGAAACAGTCTCACCATAAATAACTACCGAGGATGGAGCTGAACGAAAACACCTCCACCATACTAAGATCAAATATCTTTTGGAAAATGGTTTTTAATATGGACATGAAATCCATATAAGAAACACCTCATCCAAAATCCCATAGTATGGGCATGAGGACCAAAATATTGAAAATGTAATTGATTAGGTCAACTCTTTCTTAGTCGAAACCTTGTAGGTCCTAGAACCTGAGACCTACCTCCATTAATCATGTATCTTGGAGAAAATTATTGGATCCCCCAAAAGATAGAACCCCTCATAATTTTATCTAATCGGTCACCTATTAATTTTTATAAACTTATAAGTATGTTGGAAGCATAAAATGAGTAATCATTTACTGGATAAAAGGATGGAGTGCCTCCTGCTGGAGTCTTGTACGAGACTCCAAATCTCAAAATATATAAAGGGAAAACGAATTAGTTCCTTAAACATGATCCCATGATCTCACATTTACATGATCCCCCACTATAGGTATAATGGATACTACTTCTTCTCATCCTTTATGGTCGATGAAAGGAACTATTTTTGAAATTAATTCTAAATTTTGACCCAAAATAATTATTCTTCCTTCATCTCCTCCAGATAAATTGTCCACCACTAACCTACAGCTCTTCGCATATTGAAGATAGCCAAAGGAACTCAGTACACCATCAGGTCCGAGATGAAATAGAAGGTGATCTCATGCTCCTCAAGATAGATTTCCATACCGTATCAGAAACACTACGCTCTCACTTTCCCAAAGCCTTCCACTGGTCATCCTCCTCAACAAGCTCAACCGTCTATCTATAAACCAAATCGTATTGCTAATCCTCAACTACTTGATCCACATGTGGATGATTACCAGGATCCATTGATGAAAAGTAATGAAAAATTCATCATCCGGACTCTTACAGAATTTTACATAATATTCACTTTATCTAATTTAAATAATTTTTTGATTCATTTCGACATTCCCAAAACATCCAAATTCAAACAAGAACAAAAGTCATTATGATTCATGTAACTTTCCAAGGGTCTTTATACTGCTAATGGAGTATCCTCACATTGTATTTTGGTAGTCCTATAATCCTTTCATCAGAACATAGGGACCCTAAAATCCAATTTCCTAACTATTCTTCCCCGACTTAGGTCACCAACCAAAATCACCTAACACTACTTTCCTGCCAACCAATGAAATACTCGTTGTTCTTAACCCCAAAATTCATCTTATCTATCAACCATCACCTCTAATATAATTCTTTCATGACCCCCCCCCCCCTAATGATTCCCCCCCTTTTCCGATAATGAATAAATAGAGATAATGACCCCTAGTCCTACCTCTAGTAGGCCCTGGGTTGGAGACTAGAACCAAGGGTATAAAAATCTCACATAATGGGCAGAATTACCCTTTCTAGGAAATAATACAAGGATATAAGGATGTTTATCCACAATAAATACAAGATATATATATAATAATGAAAAAAAATTCCAAAAAAAATTCATTGAGTAGAATTCCTACAACTACCAACATCTCTAAGTAAATACCAAATGTAATGCTAACTAGTGGCACATAAACTATCCCAATCCTGAACTAGTAAGGTCTATCACGATCAGTAAAATCCTCTAAGAAACCTAAAAAATGATTGATATATATAGGGTGAGCATACACGTATACACGTTAGGAAATCCAATGTATCTCGTAAAAATGTGAAGGAAGAATACTAATTCACATATGGAAAACCAACCAAACCAAATGATACTTAAATGGCATTCTAACCATCCCAACATCACCAAGTAACACTCACTAAATAATGAAATTCAAGTAATGTAATGTAATTCACACTTATAATAGGGTACCACAAACAAATTTATGTGGGTTATCCACTCTTGCCTATTAGAAAACGTCTTCACACTGCCACCTCTTCGAAAAGTACAACGTCACAACCATCCCGCACAAACCTTGGCCACAAACCACATCACATCCTACCCAGAAGACACATGGGAAACAAACCACATCACATCCCACCCATATAAACCTCGGACACAAAACCCCATCACATCCTTCCCACAGATACCTAAGACACAAACCACATCGCATCCTGCCTGCAGACACCAGGGACACAAACAGAATCCCATTATAAAGACACCTTGGAAACAACAAAACATCTCAGCCTGAAGAAACTTGTGAAATCACAACTCACCCACACACACAAGGGCCTCACAATATACAACATTTTCAAGGTATCGTGGGCCATCACTTTGTGGGAGAGGGTGCATGGAAGAGAGGGTGGCCTACCAACCATCCTCCCACCAAGAAGTTTAAGAAAGACACCCTCCCCAAGGAAGACGGGGGTGTTCAGTAGATAGTTCTCAACTAGGGTGTGGTGTATATATAAATCCCAAGGAAAATACATGTATATACATATATGATATCATCCAATCATTCCCAACCGATGGATTCTCAAAAAAACAACCAACTCAAAACCTGGAAAAATTTACTAATACCTCTAAATTTACAACACCACACTACATGACCCAAGACCCATTCACATTCCCAACCAATTTAGTTAACAATTTACATCTTGTTATCTAAACCAACCTAATCCATTTTAGAGTTCATTAATCAACCATTTACATAGTCCATCACTAAAAGGAAATCCACTATGAAAAACACACCATAGAAAAAAGAGAAACAATAATTTCATAAGGTAAAGAGACTAATAAAATATAGGTTACTCCGCATTAAAGACAAATCGTTCCATGTTCTCCACATTTAATAACCATTAATAGTATAACATATATCTATATATAGATACAGGGTGAATATTTCTTCATGTTACTCATTGAGAAACAGTTGGAAAATTAACCATACCAATCACTACCATAATTCTTAAAACTCAACCTGTTATGGTCACCTACCAACATAACTAAACCCCAACTTACATCCCCAATCAATAACACAATTCTGTAAAAAATATTCACAACCCAACTAAAAACACTTCTCATGCACTCCATAATCAGTCAATATCTCAATCTGTTATTCCAGTACACCACCTAAGCCATAAAAAATCTCACAACCATGATAAAAATCCCAAATAGAGCACAAACTAGAGAAAAACCATACATCACATCACCATATGTACCATGTAAAAACACAATTTCTAAATTGTACATGGTATGCCTTATTTAATTCCACATGTTTAATTTAGGGGTTATCATTGAACTATATGATCTTAAGGCTTCCATTCATTATTCGAAAATATGTGGTTAACCAATTTCCATTTTTTATTTGATACTAAACAATAACGACCAAGAAAAAACCAGAACATAGATAATCATATAAGGAAGATCTATAGACAGCCAAAATTTTATGTGGGTCATTTATCCAGTATAATCTTAATATCACAATCAACATCCAGTTGTTAAAGCATGATAAACTGAATCCCTCTACCCCTTGAATATGGATTTATATGGATCATTTGAAAGAAGATAGGAATAAATCCTTGGTGTAGGAATCCTAAAAAATGAAGAGGGATCACTGCGTCACCAGAGTTTGAGGATGGGTCGCTACAGCCACAGGGTTTCACAACCCAAGTGTTTTTAAAAAAATCTTAAATATAACTGCATCAGGGTATTAAATGACATGTAATACCCTTTCACACCATGTAATTTCCTATGGTCGACTTCTGTATAAAAACACATTGACTTTTGATTAATCATATTCTATATGCCTTGAAGCATTTAACTCCATGAACTATCCTTGGACAAGTTGTGACACCGACATTAACGACGTGTAATATGGTTACATAATGTGTGTGTCCTAAAGCGTATTTGTTGCACCCCCATCTCTTCCAAAAACTCCCAGAACCTCCTCTGAACAACTCTGATGAAAAAAAATTGATAATTTAATGGACCAGGAAGGAACGGACCATAAAAAAAATATTTTTAATTCTTCTTAAAAACATTTCCTAAAAGACACTCTTTAGGAATGTTTTGTTACCCATAAAAATTTGGGTCCAATGGGATTAGAATATAAATTATTTGGAATCCATGTTGACATGGAAACAATATATGAAAAGTAATATAAATGTTAAATATTTATAAATAAAATATTTATAATGTACAAGATATTTTTTATATATCAAAGAGGTCCCATTTTCATAATGATGTTTAATTTTATATCTAAAGCATGTAGCAATATATGAAAATCCATTAGTTATATTTATAAATAAATTATTATATATATTGTTTAAATAGATATTATAACCAAGACTATATCTCATGTTGTTTATTTTATTAAATTTTATCATTTTACCAATGTTCTCTCTACCTAGAACAAAAATGGTCATATTTTACTTTAAAAATGCAACATTATTTCTGAGATGTTTTTTCTACTTAAGAACAACATCAAAATTATTCTCTTTAGCATCATAAAAATTTGACTTTAAAGTAGTTTCACTCTTTAATATTTTTTTTCAATAATAGTTTTTTTAGTTTCTTTTAGTAGATTCATTATTTTTATTGGAGGATTTTAGTTATTACTAGAATGTTTTAAATAAATATCCACTTTCCATAAGAAGACTATTCTATTGACTATTATGTTTCCTTTAAAAACAATAATATCTTAAACATTATGATGTAGTATTTCAACATCATTAAAAAATTCCATTACTATTGGGTTTTTGAAATTAGATTCAGAAAATGAATAATATATAGAGCCACTTACTTGATTTGATAAATCGATTAAAAAAATTACACTTCTTTTATTTAACTAGATTATTCATCAAAACATGAATAAACAATGAAAATCCATTCAACTTCCATTTTATTATTTCCTTTAATAAATCACTTCCTATTATTTTTTCACATTATTTAATCTTGGGAAATCAGATTTTTTGTTCCCCCTTTTTATTCAAACTTAATAGATTATACCTTGAGAATTATTAGAAATAAAACATCCTTTTATATTCTATTAAAAATCATCATTGGGGTGGATGTTTCAAAATGTACTTGAATAAATAATCATTCCTCTATATCCTCCCCTTATGGAAAATGATATTTCATTCATTTCACTGTATTCTGGCTCAAAATAAGAAGAGTAACTTAAAAAATTTAATCTAAAATCAATTTAAGTCTTATTTATATTATTTTCTTTGACATGATTTTAATGATCTAAATCATATTTTAATCTATAGAATCATTTATGATCTAACTTTTTTGGAATTTATCTAATCAATTTTTCATAAAGAATATGATTTTCCATGTTTTCTACTAAATAACTCTTATAATTTAGAATTATTCAAAATATATGGTACATTTTAATAAAAATTCCTTATTAAACCATTTAAAATTAATTATTTTCATCCATTAACATGCATAACATTGTTTTAATTAGAATATCCTATAGAAGATGTGTAATTTAAAAAAATTCATAATTCTCATTTGTATTTTTACATGCATATACATTGCTACACATATATCTATTTATTGTGATATATAAATTATTTATCACCTTTTAATTAAGCACAAACTTTATCTCATTTGTTCATCCAATGATCAAGATTCATCTTGAGGCTGTTTGTATGTTTTTTTCATGATTTTCTCGTGATTAATGATATTTCATTATAAAAATGATTCCATCTAGAATTACCATAATTTACATTCGGTAGAATAAAAATGAGGTAGTCTTTGAATTTTCCATCCATATTTCAAACTTTTTCCTGCCATCTAATAAAGATCATTCCCCACATAAGATTATGTTAGGAAATTGTTAGAATATATATATATATATATATATATTGAAATATTGATCAATAACTAATACCAATTTTTAGTCTCAAATGGAGATTAGGTAGAATTACCAAGATGGGGTGAAATATCATTTTAAAATAAATTTAATGATTTTATTAGATTTTTAACATTTATGTATGGGAAATTAAAGAAATATGCATAAGGGAAATTTATAGTAGTTCAGATCTAAATGATCATAATATACTCCTCACCACTTTCACTACATGAAAGAGATGAAACTCACTCTAATAGTCTTTTTTAATTTTGAAGGGCTATAAAAACCCTTTTAAAACATTATTTTTTATACCCAAGAGGTACAACCCATGCTGACAGCTTTTTTCTAACCTGATGGCTTAACCCAATCTAGCCAGCCCATTCACACATGGGGGAAAACATAGAAGCTAACATTTTATTTCTTTTTATAAATAAAACCCACCTTTTAACTAGTAAAAGTAATATATAAATCCCTATAAATTATATATATATATATATAAGAAAATTAATTATGAAACCTTTTTCTCATTTAGAGGCAGAACCCAAATTTCAAATTTTTTGGGAGTTACAAACTACTATCCTACCATTTAATGGGTAGTATTACCCATATCAATTATACACACATAAAAGAATTAAAATATTTAAAACCAAATAAAAATATGAATACTACAAGGATGAAATTTCATGGTGGAAAAGAACTCACCTGAGAAAAAGAATCAAATTATTATAGTTTGGATAATTATAGTAGTTGATCTCTAATGTATATTACACTAGTATAGTTCAAGAATATCAACATAATTTTTATTTTTCACTTCCTCTAAAAAAACTACACATTGTGTTTCTTCTCACACAACGTATTTCAAATTTTAATACAATTACATATTAAATTATTTAGAAGCATGAGTTGTGCATGTGAAACCAATAAATAACTTCATATTTATCCAGGCTTATTTTCCATATAATGAACCCCTTTTAAATCATTCATAAATGATATAAAATATTCACATGAGTCCTCCAAAATAAAATTTAAAATAATTATCAACCTTAAAATTAGAATACATTAGAACAATTCATATAGATTTAAATTATACATATTAATATCTTAGAAATCTATATGATAATACATGGTAAAAACTCTTTGTATTTCCATGGGTGAGAATTTGAATATTTTAATATTTAAAAATTTCATTATTAATATCATTACATAATTTATAACAAGTAAATATCATTTAATTCATCATAAAAAATTGAAAATGTTTTATTGAATTCTAGTTAATTATTGGTAAAATTTAGAACAAATAAAACACTAATAATATTCATTCTAAATAATATGTAAATTGAAATAATAAATTATATAAAAAAATAGTGTATAATTATTGGTTTATAATAACATGTCATAAAATGAATAATCCCAAATTCAAATTTATATGTATAGAAAAATTTCACACAAGAAAATTAATTTATGAAAATCTATTCACATAACTGATTTTCAGGAATTATTTTTCATATATAAGCTTTCGTATAAGAAAATCAGTTCATGCACCTAAATTTACCAAATATGTGATTTTTTCTCTACCCATAAATGAAACATACCCACTATGTAAGGGTAGTATAATTTAACATTATATCAATTAGTAAACTTCTGTAAGTATTACAGAACCACGCCTACCCTTATGGGGGACTCAGGTTCCCTTATATGGGGATTAGAAATGTGTTTATTCCCTTATGTAGGTTTTTTAAATGAAAATTTACCATTATGAAAGTATTTGAAATGTGTTGGTACCCTTACCCTATTTTGGCTGACCCTTAATTGAACAAGGATATAGACTTATGTGAGACAACATAAAAGTATTATTGTTACCAATTTTGGGAATAAACTTTCCAGAGGTTCATGTTCCCATTATGAGAGAATTAGAACCTTCAAATTACCCTTATACAACTATATATATACCTTTACATATTGTTTTAGACAAATAGGTTACCCTTAAAATCTCTCTAAAAATTAGTTAACTCTTATGTTACTTTGGTAAACCTAGTGTTACCTTTATGTGACATAGTAAATAATTCTCTATCGTACATTAATCTTGAAATAAATATTTTCCCATAAATAATAGTACAAAACCATTTATAAAAGGATATTTAGATATCCTAAATGACATCTTAAACCTAGTAACTCCTCGTGAAACTAGTATAATGGGTTATAAAAATTAAATATATGATATTTGAAGATAAATTATGTGACGAATATGAGGATATGTTGATGTTTAAGAAAAATATTTGTTAACACGTAAGATAAAAAACAAAATATAACACATAGTATAATTAAAAACAATATATTTTTTGGTAATTATAATAAAATAATTAATAAATTCAATACAATGATCCAATTCCACACATACTATTTCTAAGAAGTTGAATAATTAGATGAGTAAGAAGAGGAATGCAATGGAGAGTGAGTAATTTTATCAGTCCCCGCAGTTCCTTCCTCATCATGTTTCATGAGACACTTAGGAACTGTTTTATTGATATATTTTAATCGAGTCGTCTATGGTACTCAAAGTTGAAAACATTAAGTATTTTATACCATTGAAATTATATTTTTATCTTTTTCTTATTCAAGTGAAAATCCAATTTATTATAGCCCTTATTTTTTAATACAACTATATTATCCATCAATTCTTGTTTTTTTATGTGTTGAGAGGATCTCTTATTTTTCTTATACTTGTACATCAACATGATACAATGGAAACCATCACTACCACTCCTTCATGAGTTGTCATTTTTCCCTAGAATGTAATTTTTCATTTATTTTCCTTGACCTACTTATCCATGGTTTTCTCATATGCCATGTTAAAACCCATGAATTACTAAATCTTCATATTTTTTACATCTTTATCCTATTCCATCATGGTGACTTCTTATGAAAAAATTCTTGGTAAAACACAAAGGAATTTTATGGATAATGTTTCTATAGATATAGAGTCACCATAATCATTTTGGAAATTACAAATATCAATAACAATTGTTAACATAACATTGAAAGACTCATTAGGATGCATAGAGGCACTCTCAATGTCATTTCCAATCTACATATCCTTAACATTATTTGTAACTTCATGAATAAACATATACCCATTTATATATTTTTTATGTTTTAAATTATTAAATTATATTGAACTCCTTAACATCTAAACCATTATTTAATGAGTTCATTTCATTACCCTAGTTCTCAAAATTAGAAATATTAATCAGGTTCAATTTTTATTATTTTTTATATGAATGAGTATAGTTTTCCTGACCCAACCCTTGAAGGGGTTCGAGCCAAAACTACCCCAAGACTGCCTCCATAGGCCAGGGGTGGCAAAAATCATAGAATCCATAAATATCATTGAAAGGATGTTTCCTAAGAACTTGTAAAACAGCACACAACCAACATAGTGTTAAAGTGTAGTGGGAATGTAGAAAAGATGAAACACTTTTATGAAAATAGACTATGCGTGCATGAAACTCAGACAGTACAAGAGTATGGTATTGTAATATAAATGTAAAGGAGGAAAATTCATTCAGAACGAAAAATATTTCCCAACATGAAAAAACTGGAAATGACTTAATAGATGATAGAGCCTAGCTCTTATATCCCAATATATGACAACCATTCACTGTCTTAACAATTATGAACCTATATGCTTCTATGAAGTAATGTTCTATCTACCGGTCATCTATAAAAGACACAACACATGTGGGTGACACCCATTTAGGGGTGAGTATATACATAACTAGTAAAATTCACAATAAGTGTTGAAGGGGGAGCCGTATGATTTAAAAATATATAGGAGAGCATTATATGAAACTGGGTGTAGTGAAAGGGTAAAACATAACCCCACAAGAGAGTGAATGTAAGATCATCCAAGCACTAGGTGATAAACACAGTGAGTATATGTACTGCCCATCGAGCCTTATCCTCTTATATATAGAGAGTAAAGTCATCCAACCATGAGAAACATGACAAAGAAAGCATGGGACAAACCCTATGCTTCTTCACCTCTCCCTGAAAGAGAGTACCCAAATCATAGGGTTGAATCAAAAATAAATATTATATATTTACATATATATATATATATATATTCTTAGTCAAAGAATCTAAATCGAGAGAGTATGGGGATATCCATCTCATAGCACAATCCATTTAAAAGAGTAGCGAACCTTTCCAAAAGTCCACCAATAATGCCCAATATCATGTGTGTCTACCCTATACATCCAAGGATAAGAAAATTAGTCAACACACATTGATAATATCATCATTAGTTGGAATTGAATCACTAACATAGTTTTAGGTCATTTTATAAAAATGTGTCCCGGTGGGGAATGTTAACCCCATCCTCGTGAGACCAAATCCACAATAAAAAACGTCTCATCATTGTGATAAATATAATAGGGACCAAAAAATATTTGTAAGGATCCCATGTAGTGGTTCAATAGGTGGGGACCTCTCTAATAGTCATCTAGGAACTCCATTTCCCAACCCAACTAGTGGGTAACGCTTAAGAGATGTAATCAAGAAACTCCACTACCCTACCCTGGTGGAGGGTAATGCTCAGAAGAATCCATTAGGGAACTCTAATGCCCATACCTATTGGTGGGTAACACCCAAAAACATTTCATCATGGAACTCCACTATCCATTCCAATAAGAGGGTAACTACGAATGATCATTAGGGAAATCCACTACCCATCCATATGGGAGGGTAATTCCCTGGGCTTCGTGGAACTCTACTTCCCAACACTGTAGGTGGGTAACTAAAAATTATTATAAGAGAATTCAACTTCTAATTAGTACCAGACAACCACACCAAGAATTTTCTAGTGATCCTGTATGATAACTTCTGTCATCAAGTGTTAAATCAGTAGGTTTCATGCCCATAACATTTCACATAATATTTTGAATTCCCCTTACGAGGGCACCATTCCATTCTAAGTGAAAGAAAACTCATGATAGACTTATCATGGGATAAAATACAATTTAAAAAAAGTAGATAAGGACAATAGAAGTTTCCATCATGGGGGATAATTGGTACATGGTATGTAAGGGGAACCACACAACATGTGGTCCCACTCCACAACATTCTCATGTCCCAGGCCAATACCAGGCTCCTAGCTGTGTAGGTGTGCACACCGTGTAGGTTGACTATATGGTGTGTCCAACCTATCATGGTACTAGAACATGTGATACTGGTACTATCAATCTACTCATAAATCTTGTTCATATATGTTATTACACAACATGTTGGGATGCATGGGATGTTTCCCATGTAGTCTGGAAATATTCTTCAACTCGGCACATGGAGTATACCTAGCAATGAAATACATTACATGACTCACTCAGATGGAAAATTTGGTATAGTATGTGTTGAGAGTAGTACAAGTCATTCCATCTTTATGGGTTTCCAAAACCCTAGTTTCACCATTGGAAGGAGATACATGTCGTTTGTTCTTCATTGAACTTGAAATGTAGTCATGATTTTTCTTGAAACACTAGAGTAGACATGTCAGTCCAAATTTTCTCTAATGACTATGGATTTTTTCACATATCTACTTGAAAATAATGGATCTGAATATGGATTTAGGATCTCTTGCATGAATCTCCATGAATTGGCTATGATCATTGATGATGTATTGGCCGATTGTTCTATATTCCAACACTCATTTTTCGATCAAGTTATTATTCTAAAACTAATAGATATAACAAACTTGAACCTAGGAGATTCAAAATTTAGGATTATTCACATAACTATGGTCATTTAGTTGATATACTGTGAATCATGGTACCCTATTTAGATAAGGTTGTCTAGAAATTTTTAAACCGAGACCTTGGGGATAAAACATGTTAATAACATGACGAATCGAGGTAGAAAAGAAACAAAGTATATTTCTGTAGATATCACAGGATAAGGTTTCGTGCCCATTGATCCAAAATAGTGTATCATGGTTAGATAAATAATAATCAAATAAGATAAATCTGGTACAAAGGCTCATATTGAGGCCTTAAGAGACGCCAATCCAATAATGAGAGTGGATCTTCTCAATTATTTGATCCAAAGGAATAAAAAAACCAATAGTTTAGACCTAGTAATGTTTTGGATCGATAGTTGATGAAAAACATAATGTCATAATGATTGGATGAATATGTTTCATTCATCGTGCTTCAATTCGCATTGATCAATTGATTCTTCATCATTTGGAAACGGTATAAGGGATTATATATCACCAATAGATTCTAGAAAATGTGTGGATAACCCTGAAAATTTTACTTTAATGGATTATTTATAGACATATAATTCAGGATAAATTAACTATTTAATTAATTAAATAATTAAATAAATCCACTGAGTGCACCTCCAATGGGAGAGGGGTTCGAACATTCTGCGTCGACTCACATTATGTCACTCCTAGGGACAACAAAACATTACGAACTCAACTATGGTGTTAGATTTTTGATCCTATCAACCACTTAAGATTTGTCTAGTTATCATTGAGGTACCATGCACACACAATATAAAATATACTTAATATTTTTATAAAATTATTTCCCAAAACAATGATCATCAAAATCATATGATGTCTCAGTGCATAGCTCTTGAAATATATATATATATTGAAATATTTTAATGTCTTAAAAGGAAAAATGGGCCTCTACATCATTCCCTCCATAAATATTTTCATACATGAAAATAAAAACATGGAAAAGCATAGGATACTAAGCCCAAACATGGATTTACCACTCTCAGAAATTCTCCCTCTTGTTTCCATACTTCCACAGCATGAGAACCAAATGGGTGGATTATACATCTAGGATACTCTCCTTCATATCATCAATCTCTATTGGGAATTTTTTCAATGGTGGATTCTTCTTGAATATCCATCTTTCACTAGTTGATGACATGCGTAGGGTCATGCACGTATCTCCTCAGCTACGACACATGGAAGAAATCGTGCACCCACTCTAGATATGTCTATAGGTCGAGGCTATAGGAAACCTCACAAATCTCTTCATGATCTTGAACAGCCCGATGAACATCAGGGATAGCCTACCTCCCAAAAAACCCATCTCGATAATCATCATGGGAAGACTCATAAGCAATTTTTATATCCCTACTTGAACTCCAAGTGCCAAAAATGGTGGTCTGTGATTGCTTTTATATGCCCTAGTCCATCCTCATCTACTCATGGATGACCTTCAAATTCTTTGTTGTTTCCTGCACTATCTCTGGGAACATAAGAGTTGACTCCACAATCTCTATCAAGCACAAGGGTGACCTTTAGGGTCTCCCATAGATTCCTAAAAAGGGTCCATGATGATGGTATAGTGGTATAAATTTCTGTACAAAATTCTACCAAGGATAGATGATCCTCCAAGCTATTGTAGAATTCCAACATTCAAGTCCTCAATATATCCACTAGCACCAAGACTGTGTGCTTGATCTTCCCATCGGTCTGGGTGTGAATGGATGTACTAATCTGCATATGGGTCCCAAAAATCTCTTACTAGCCTCTCTATAATCATTATGTAAACCATGAATCAAGATTTAAGATAATCGTTGAGGGTCCCCTATAAAGGTGAATGATGAACCATATGTAAAACTTCACAAAACTCCCCATCGAACACTGCTCCCTAACATGAATGTAGTGATCCAACAATTATTGTTAGTCAAAGATCACCCAAATGGAACCATGGTCCTTCCCTATGCGTAGAATCCCTATGATTAAGTCCATGGATATTTCATCCACTTCAACTCAAGGATCTCAAAAGGTTGCAACAAATCTGCTGGATCTTGGAGTTGAACCTTTACCTAATGATAGGTGAGGAACTGACAGAAAAACTCAGATACACTTCATCACCAACAAGACCACAAAAACTAATGATTAAGGTCACAATACATCATCCCCACACTGAGATGAATATCTTGGGTAGAGGTGTGGAACTCTTGTGGCACCTCTTCCCACATTGTGATCAGAACCACTTTTCTCCACAGAAATATGACGACATGATTCCCAACATCAGAATATCGATCGAGTGAGTCTGTTATAGATATCTAATCATTAATGACCTCAAAAAATATTTCTACTAGTTGAGACTCGTTCAGACACTTGTGGAGTTAAGTATTCAACACAATCAACTGATAAAAAAATTTACCACCCTACTCCACCAGGGTGAGCTAGAGGGAAGCTAACAGCTCCGAAGCTTCCTACACTAGGCGAGCCTGGGACTTCCTAAAAAGGGAATATGCTAAATTGTTTCCCATTACTAATGTAAAAACTATCTCAAATTCATATTCCTACAGGAACTCAAACCATCATAGTCAACTTAGGTTCATGTATCTCTGGGTGGAAAAATACCTGAGACTCTGGTGGTTTGAGTAAACCATGAAGCACTCTCCCAAAATGCATTTCTTATGCATCCTCAAGTCATAGACAACAAATGCCAAATCTATTCTATGATTCGTTTATTTTTTCATGTGGGGTCTCAACTTCATCGCCTATATGAATTAACTACATATAGTTGCATCAGAATGCAACTGAGCCCAGCTCTAGAGGCATACCAATACACTATAAACTCCACGCATGCACCTAGTAGTCTTAATATTGGAACACTAGTTATCCTCTACCTAAACTCCTCAAAATACCTCTAGAAATGTTCATACCTAGTAAAAGACTTCCCTTTCCATATATAGGTGGTCCATGGAGCTGTGATTATGGAGAATTCATACAAAAATCCCTTATAATACACCACCCAGCCAAGGATGATCCATACCTCTGACACATTCATTAATGGATCCAAAGAAAGCACTACCTCAATATTTGATGGATCCATGGATAATTTTTTTAATAAATTATATACCCTAAAAGTGGACCTCATGAATCCATAACTCATTCTTTGAGTTCTTTTCATAATGTTTGTTTTATTGAAGAACATCTAGGACCATCCCCAAGTGCTCTTCATGCTCCTCCTATGTTGCAAAGTAGACAAGATTGGAATCAATGAAGACAATGATGAAATGATCCATGTAAATATGGAAGACCTCTTTCATCAAATCCATAAACATAGTTGGTTAATTTTTGGACATCACTAGAAACTTATAGTGTCTGTAGTGACATTAAAATGAAAAAAAGAGGAATATCAGCTTTAGGAACACTCAACTAGTGGTAACTGGATCAAAGATCGAAATTTGGGAACCATATCATGCCTCACAACTGGTTAAAGAGTTCATGAAACCTCATATAGGGTTTTTTATCACGGCCTAGTTCAAGTGAAATAAATCCATAAAAAGTAGCTATCCACCATCCGCCTTTTTCAAAGTCAATACTAGAGATACCCAGGGGACACACTAGGTATGATTAAAACATTCTCCTGATAGACCTTCGACTAAATTTGTAGATGTAGGAGCTTGGTAGACTCTATCCGATATGCTACAGAATATATGAGGGATATCCGTGGATGAACGTAAATTCAAAACTCTATCTCCCACCTTAGAAGTAGTCCAAAAACATCTTCTAAAAAGATATCTATATAATTCTTTATAATTGATGTAACCAGAATCATAAAGATTCTTATTCACCATGGGATACACTTTAAAATAGATGGGTGAAGGGAAGAAGCATCCTAGTGGCTGAACAACTATCCCTACAATGAGATCTCTCTCACAAAAAAAACCATATTTTCATCCCATTAGCACATATGCATCTGAGTAGTCTTAAGTGACAGTTAATCTAGGATCCGTCTAGGGAAAAAAATCCATAACTATTTTTACATAATTGGGTCCCATCATTGTGACCAAAATATCTCACATGAACCTCTCTCCACCAAGTGATAGCTCACACTGCTGGAAGATGAATGATAAAAAAGAAGTGTTCCCTGTATGAATCTCTAGGTAGAGATATAGTGCTTGGGCTTCAAACATGAGATCTATATCTCCCACCATGACTAGAGATATGAAAGAATAAATAAAACCTATGACTATTAGTATTGAAGCAATAGTATATTAAACACACATTGTACCTTGAATCATATCTCATGTTGTGAGATTATAGTCATCGAGACTATAAATATGTCTACGACCCTGGTCGGCAGATCCCTGATCCTAATGTGGTTATTATATTGTTGGTGGTGGAATGATCTCATAGAACTATCCTCCCACTATAGATCCCCCATCTCTTCTTCTATATCCACCTCCCTAAGGATCGCCATGTCCCCACCTTGGAGATCCCTCATCACGGTGCTAGCCCTTATGTGGAATTCTATCAACTATCTGCACAGTCTGCTCAACATGTATTGTTAGGATGTCACAAACCATGTGACCCAAATCATCATAAGTAATGTACATCCCCACTATGAGATTTTGTTGTTTTCCCTACTACCTCAACCCCATACAATAAGTTTTCTAAGCCAACTCATGAAATGCTCTCTTCTATAGACATATCACAGACTATCGCAATCTATCTGTTCCAAATGACTTAAATATAGACCACCCATTTCCAACTCTAACAGCCTGGAATCCCTCTAGAAAAGATCTCTATATCACTAGTTCCAACTCTAAGACCCCATCATAGGTGGGAATACAGAAGGGTGGTATGCAAGAATGGATCTCTCTATGGATCCCCAGCTCAATAATCTATGCTAGGAAGCATCCATCATGGATCATGTTAAGGGAGTAGTGTGTAACTTATTTGAACCTTCCTTCATACTCATCCGCCTTTATCCCCCCCAATTGAAGCTCTAGAAGCTCTTAGATCTAGAATAAGCATAATTAGGAGGGGTATTACATTTCATGGAATAGATTCTGAATTTTTTCCTAGTATAGTGTTGAATTAGCATGCATCAACATAAAAATTCTCCACCGACACCCATATGATCTATGTAAAGGGTTTAATAAGACTGAAAACCCTGGTCCATTCATTTCTAGGTAATACTGAAGTTGCAGACCACTAACTCTAGCCAATCCTCTTGTACATGAGGATTAGGCTCACTTAATAACATTAGCAACCTATGATGCTAGAAATCATGGAGTGCACTCAACCTGTAGAGGTTCTAAGCCAACTCTACTGGGATGATCTGTTGCTCGATAGGTGTAGGTGATACCACCTACACACCTAGAGGAAATGGATTTTGGGATGGACCCTAATATCAGGCCTCATCGCTCATAGGGTCGTCGTTATGAAAAAGAGTTGGAATCCTTCATTCCTATCATTGTTGAGGCATCATAAAAGTTATCAAGGAATACCACTATCAGATGGGAGTATATATATATATATATATCAACAAAAATGTAAATATGACTCAAGAAGGAAAATCAAATGCATAGTTTTATATTATTCATGTATCGTTGATCCAAAAAAAATATCTAGGTATGCCGAGTTGACAAGTAGGTAGTCAGGGTCCTGGGGAATAGATACATCAGCCGCCTATACCACCACTGGACTCCCTGGCTAGAGAGGCGCACTTGAGACACTTTGACACCGTCTCCCTAAATACCAAACAAACATCTCAAAGGGATACATATGAACAATATCCCAATGAATGAACTTTCTTTGATACCAATCTATCATGGCCCGAACCAAGTTAGGGATCAAGACTTAACTACTCAAGCCCGCCTTCATAGTCCAAGAGGTGTAGACAAGGGCCTAAAGCATAACTAACATGGGAGGGCCTTTTCCAAAGAACATGTACACACATAAACCACAATTTCTATGAAAATGTGTAGAGGTAATGTAGAAAATAAATAAAACTTCTATAAAAATAAATTAAGAATGCATGAACCACTATATAGTACAAGGGAGTGGTAGTGTAATATGAAATTAATAGGAAAATACACACCAAACAAAAAATATATACTAACATGAAAAAACTAAAATATAGTAACCAGTTGAGAGTTCCGAGCTATTTTATCCCAAGCAACAATAATTGTATGTTGTCTAAGAACCCAGTTCTTCTATGCTCCTCTGAAGTCACGGTCGACCTGTTCGGTGTCTGCAAGGGACACGACATGTGTGGTTGAAGGCCATGTTGGGTGAGTATATACATACCTAATATAACTCCATGAATGGTTTGAAGGGGGATCATTAAGAGAATCAACTAAATAGGAAAGTATTATATAGAATAAGGTACAGTGAAAGAGTACAGCTAAACCCAACAAGATAGTGAAAGTATGAATGTTCAAGAACAAGGGGATTAACATAATGAGTAGATATACTACCCATCTATCTTTCTACACCTTTATCTAGAGTGTAGACTCGTCCAACTATGAGAAACAAGAAACATAATGTTCGTGGCTTACTTCACATGTCTTCACCTCTCCTGGAAGGTGATGACACTAATACATGGGATGAGTCCAGAATAAAGAATATATATATATGATAAGACAATGAATCCTTAATGAGAGAGTATAGGAATCTTCATCTCATAAGTCATACCAAGAAAAAAAGAATAAAAAATACCAAAATTCTATCACTGATTCCCTACATCCCATACATATACCATAAAAACACAAGTTTAAGAATCTAAATCATTGCAACTTGATATTATCCGCTTTGGGAGGCACTTACTCACCCGCACGGTTTTACGTCGCTTAAAATATTGTGTTTATATGGTGTGAAGCATCCCTATTCCCTGAGAGTATAATGTCACATTATACCATGCCTCTTCACTATGCCACAAAGTCAAGGGGCCATAAAATATTTGAAAGGATCCCATTCCCTAGTACGATAGGAGGGTTCCACTCTGATAGTCATTGAGGAACTCCACTAACCATCCCCACTAGATGGTAACACTTAGGAGAGGTCATCAGGGAACTCCACTTCCCATCCATGATGGAGGATAATTCCTAAAATAATCCATCATGGAACTACACTACCCCTCCCTCCTTGAGGGTAATTCTTCGAAAATGGCCATTAGGTACCCTACTACACATCCCTACTGTAGAGTGACACCCA
The DNA here is from genome assembly GCA_963277665.1 of Viscum album. NCBI lineage: Eukaryota > Viridiplantae > Streptophyta > Magnoliopsida > Santalales > Viscaceae > Viscum > Viscum album. The sequence goes on along the minus strand of OY728142.1, from coordinate 1,773,379,839 downwards.
GAACATTGGGAAAATATATTTCACAGCCTCTCTATAGGGTAACTCGAAATGATCATCAGAGAACTCCACTTCCCATCATAGCTGGAGGGTAATGCTAGGAACATCGAGGAACTCCACCTCCAATATCTATAAAATTTTGACTTATAAAGATCATCGATGAACTCCAATACTAATCCCTACTCGTGGGTAATGCCCTGAAAGTTTTGGTGATACTAAATGATCACTTTCATCATCATGTGTCCCCTATGAAGGTGTCGTTCCCAGATCATTCCACATCATATATTAGAATCCACTATCCAGGGATCCATCATGTTTACATGGAAATATATTTAGGATAGGATGATCACCGGAAAAAATATATGTTATGTTTAATAGAAATAAGAAAAATTGTAGTTTCCCATATGGGGAATAAGGGGTACACAACATGAGAGGGCACCCACACTACTTTAGGTCTCACTTCACAACTTCTACGTGTACTTATCAATCACACGACTCCCAACGATGTAGGTGTACATGAATTTTAGGTGGACAGCACGGTCTGTCCATCCAATCTAGGGATTGGATCATGTGTTTCTATTCGTGTCAATGTACATGCACCACATGTCCATGTATTATATTAAACCATGTGTTGGGCCACATGTGATGTGGATCATGTATTAGGGTTGTGTTCAAGTACATAGAGAATATCCTATTCCTAGCCATGTAATGTGTTACATCGATCACTAACATGAAAATGGAAGTAAGCTGTGTGTTGAGAGAATTTCATGTCGTTTCATCCTAATGGGTTTCCAAATCCCTATCACAACCTCTAGATGGAGCTACATGCCATGTGTTCTTCATTAAACATGATGTATACTCATGATTCTTTTCAAAATATCAAGAAATATTATACATCTCCAAATATACTCCAACCACAATGAATTATACCTCAAATACGCTTAAAAATAGTGGATCTGGCTGTGGATTTTGGATCTCAAATGTTGCTCACCGCGAATCATATTTGCTTATCGATGAGTTTTTGGAAGATCATTCCACACGCTGTGGATAATTCATTGATCGAGTTATTTATCTCAAACATATATATCAAGCATCCTTGAACCATGAAAATTCCATATCTAGGATTTTATCACAAAACCTTCATAATTTCATTAGTCATTTGTGAATATGGGTGCCCGGTTGAGTTCGGGTCACCCGGTAATTGTAAAACTGGAACTTTGGGAATCTAATAGATAAATAATAATGGGAGAAAAGCAACATAGAACAATGTCTTAAACATCAATTACCAAGTGTTAGTGGCTGGTGATCATGATCTGGTCATCAAGGTTAGAAAAATAATTTAAAAATAACATAAATCGGGTATATAGGCTCATGATAAACCCACAAGTGACACAGATCTAATAATGATAGTGGATATGCTAAATCATTTAATCTGAAGCCATAAAAACACTAAAAGACAAGACATACCTCTTTTTTGAGCCAATAATTTGTAATTAATGAGCACATAGAATGATTAGATGAAGTTTTTGCATTTTTCGTGCTTCGATCCTTCTTGATCCAGAGATTTGTAATCATATATCAAGGTGATGAGGGAGGATATCTCCATAGTGGATTCAAAAATCATAAGGCAAACCCTAGAAAATTTTCATTAATGAAATATTTATAGGCATGTCATTGAGGTTAAAAAAATTATATAATTAATTAAATAATTAAATAAAACACTTAATGCACAAAAAAAATACTGCGGGGTATGAGTGTCCCATGATTATTCAATTTTTTTGCACCTAGGGTAAACACCACATTCCAAACTCAACTTTGGTCTTAAATTTTTGATCTAATGAAACTATTTCAATTTATTCCAAATTTATTTAGGTAAAATTCACATACAATATAAAATATATTTAATATTTTAATAAATTTAATTTTGGGAATACCGGGCATTAGAATTGCACTCTGTCTCATCACCTAGTCTAGAAATATATACAAATATATTTTAGAGCCATAAAATTCAAACACTGGGTCTCTATAATATTCATGCATCACAATACTGTAAACATAACATATAGTAGATCAAATAAATGAAGACATTATCTATTTTTGGTATGCATAATTAGTTTCATAAAAAAATATAGCATGACCTAAGGATTTTCCTTTGAGACCACCTTGGGTGTTTCAAAAATCTATTTAAAAAATTATTATTATTTTTTGTATAAACAAAGAAATATTTTGTGTTAGAAAAAAATATGTATTAATTTGAAAAAAAATAAAATTATAAAATTCAACATGATTTGGAAACTAAATGTTGGTCGGTGTAGAGTAAATTGAAATGAGGGGGGGGGGCTAAATTTCACTTCTGTTATACAAGAGGAAGACCCCAAATATTAAGAAACTACTTTATAAAATATTAATGAAAATAAAAAATTTCAATAAGAAAAAAAAAGAATCATATATTTGAAGCCCAATACAAATTAATTATAATACTATAAGAATAAGAATAAAACAATTGTGATTAAATAATGAATCGATTTAGCATGTTTAATGGATTAAACATTGAATAAATGAATGGCTAAAAGAAATAACAAAATTTAATTAGGGATGGTAAATAAGAAAAAATATTTGGGTGGATGTTTGTTAATAGTTTTAATAGATACACTATGTCTACCATCCCACTGTTAGATATAAAATGTGGTCATTGTGACTCAAAGTTTGTGTTTTCTATATAAATGATTCATTTTAGTTTAAAATGGGTGTCACAAAGCCAAAAAATGAGTAAACAAGCTCATATTGTTTTTAAAATTTTGGATGATGATCCATAATTCATTTGAGACCTATATGATTTGACTACATGTCAATTTGAATCAGGGTCTAGTTAGTATGACTCAAAGTGTGTGTCATTTTTAATAAAAACATGCGTCACATAGCCAAAAATGGGCAAACGAGTTCAGATTGTTTTCAAACATTAGGACAATGATACATAATTTATTTCTGGTGTTTAGGAATTGACCTTATGTCAATCTAACGCATGATGTGGCTGGTGAGACTCAATGTGTGTTTTTTCAATATAAAAGTGGCATTTTATTTTAAAACGTGTGTTTTATAGACAAAACTTAGAAAATGAGCTCAATTTGTTTTCAAACCTTAGGAAAATAATCAATAAATAATTTATGACATGTAGGAATCTGCCGCACCTCAACTAGACACATGATGTGGATGGTATGATTCCAAGTGTGTATTTATAATATAAAATGTCATTTTAGTATAAAATGTGACTCATATAGCCAAAACCAAGAAACCGAGCTCAGATTATTTTCAAACTTTAGGAAAACAATCCATAATTCATTTGTGCCATATGGGAATTGATTGCATGTCATTCTGACATACAATGTGGTAAATATGATTTAAGGTGTGAGTTTTCAATATAAAAGTTTCATTTTAGTTTAAAATGCGTATGACATAGTGAAAATCGAGAAAACGACCTCAACCTGTTTTCAAACATTAGGACAACGACCCATAATTCATTTGGGATACATAGGAATCAACCAAACATCAATCTGACATACGATGTGGTGTGTATGACTCAAAGTACTTGTTTTCAATATAAACGTGTCATTTTAGTTTAAAACAGGTATCACATTGTCAAAATTAAGTAAACAAGCTTTGATTATTTTCAAGCTTCGGGAAAAAGATTTATAATTCATTTTTGATGTGTAGGAATTGACTGCAAGTCAATCTGATACATGATGTATCCGATATAACTCAAAGTGTGTGTTTTCAATATAAAAGTGTCATTTCAGTTTAAAATGCGTGTTACATTGTCAAAACTGAGTAAATGAGCTCAGATTGTTTTTAAACATCAGGACAACGATCTAGAATTCATTTGTGACGTGCAGGAATCGACTGCAAGTCAATCTAATACACAATGTATCCGATATAACTCAAAGTGCGTGATTTCAATATAAAAATGTCATTTTAGTTTAGTGATAGAATTATTAACAATTTTTTAAGTAATTAAGATATTTAATAACTAATAATATCATTAATTTATTAAGTAATTAACAATATAATTTATATTGATTATTAATTAACAATTAATGTAATTTTAATTCATAATATAACTATTAATTAATAGTACAATTAATAATTAATAATATATAAAAAATCAATATAATCATTAACAATATAATTAATAGTATAACTGATAATATCATTAATATATTCAGTAGTTGACAATATACTTCATCATATATATATTACATAACATTAAAATTCTAATTTGTTAATTTTTTATGTAATATTCATAAAACAAACATTTGTTTTATTGCAGGGACAATCTTTTGTGTAAAGGTTGATTCTTGGAGAAAGATTACTATAAAAGTTTTGATTTTGTATATTGGGTTGTAATTGTTTTTTATTAATAATAAATACCACATCAATATAAGTATTTTGTACGCCACTTTTGAATTGAAATGATAGTCTAATATAGGTATTCCAATTTGATTATATTTTTCTAATATGGTTCTGTTATAGAGCTGCATGTTCGTGGCCTTTATCAGCGCTTATTGAGGCTAAACCCTTTTATGAGAGCTCAGCATATCACCACTTTTAAACGCTGATAAAGACAGGTTTTGTAATAGTGTGTCATCCACGTGTGGATGATCTAGAAAGATCCCGGGTAGTAGGATTGTTCGATCAATAGTGATTTAGTGGACACCCAGATTGGGCCGTCCATCAAGGTAAATATAAACGTCACGACCCTCACTTAATAATGTTTACACACCACTCTTTAAAACATAAAATTACACACATATATACATGTTTGAATTGACAGGATCCAAACGAACCACCCCGTCACTTCACGACAGAGGAGTGGGTGCATTATTTATGAACTGCTCACCCCTTATTCTCACATCATCGATCATATATATTAGACGGCACGACAAAGACAGACACCGGCGAACATGGCGGGGCGCCGGCGGCGAGACGGCTAGCAGGAGGAAGGGATGGATACATGGCACTTGGAGAGAATCTTCTTGGCGTTGGGCGAGTTCACGTACTGCCCAAACGCGGGGTTCTTGGCGTAGCTGCACAGGCAGGACTGCTGTGCCATCAGCTCGTCGCAGCACGTCTTCGACGGCGGCGCCGAATTGGTAAAGGCTGTGTAGCAAGGGATCAGCGCCATGGGGTTGCAAGTCGCCGCCAACGCACCCTCCTGCACGCTTGCGTCCACCGCCGCCGCCGCCAGCGCCGCCGCCGCCAGCGCCGCCGCCAGCACCGCCCAAGCCAGCACCGAAGAGCTCTTCATCTTTCCCACACCGACAACAATTCCTCGATCTGAGTGGGAGAGAAGCGGGGTGGAGTTTAGTGGATTCCCTTAAGTCGAATTTATAGATGGTATTAGAAGTGGGGTTGGTGAGCACTCAACACTATGTGGCTCCAACAAGGGTATCACCTTGCCACATGCCCTTAAAAATCAGGAGCCCTAGCACCCAATATCACACACCCCGGTTATAAATTTATAATAAATACATTTATTTGTATATATTTATATAATTATAAATATAATATAGATATTTATTATAATTTTATAATTATTTAAATAGTTATATATTTATTCATGATTGTAATTATAAATTTATAAATTTACGTTTATAATAAATAAATAAATAAATATATATTATATTTATAATTATATAAATATATATAATTAATACATTTTTGTATATAATTAAAAATATAATAAATATATTTAATATAATTTTGTTTTTTTTAAATAAATATATATTTATTAACATTAGATCTTTATCAACGCTAAAAAAACTGATAAAGGTAGATTTTATCAGTGCTTTCTATTTTATTGCTGATAAAACACACCTTTATCACCACTTTCTAACAAGCGCTGAAAAACCCCTTATTTTATTACAAAAGAAACCCTATCAGTACCCTACCGTCGCTATCACAGAACCAGACCTCTACCCCTGCTTCCTCCTTCCGCCGCTTCCTCCTTCCGTCGTTGCCTCTGCTCCCTCTGGTGCCGCCACCACCGTCGTCGCGGATCCAACTCTGTTGCTGCCCTCTGTAGCCTCTACCGCCACCAAGTCTAAGGTATCAATACCTTAAAATGGGGTAAGGGAAGTGCATCGTTTTATCTATACTAAGCAGAAAGCGCTGATAAAGGAGAGATTTTTATTAGCACTAGTTAAAAGCAATGATAAATCAACCCTTTATAAACACTAACAAAAGCACTGATAAAGGCACACCCTTTATCAGTGCTTTTTTTAGCGTTGATAAATGGTAGATTTATCAGCACTAGTCTTAGCGCTGATAAAAGTTTTTAATAATAATTTATATACAATTATTGCATTTATATTAAAAAAATGTTTATTTGTCTGTATTAAATAAAAAACGCATGTTAATAATTAATATATTTTTTTAATAATTCAAAAATATATATATAATGTTTTAAAAAATGTATAAGATTATAATTAAATATATATGTGTTTCTAATGAATTTGGTCAATTAATATATTGTTCATGCATTCATATATGTTATATATCATCATGAATGTTTATTTATACATTACACTCTTCTTATTATTCATGTTGTCCATTGATGACTTGTTTTTTTTTTGTTATTTATATTTTACTATAGGTGTATATGATTAATTCACGTTACCCATATACTATATCATGTTCTCAATACTTATAAAATTACATTAAATATATTTAAAAAATAAATATATTTATTATATTTATAATTATTTAATTTTAAGTATATATAAATACTTTTTAAATATATTTATTGGTAATTATAATTATAACTGTATATATATATATATATATATTTAAATAATTATAATTATAAAATTACAATAAATGCATATGTTATAATTATATATATACAAAAATTTATAAATATATTTATTTATAGTTATAATTATAACAATAAATATATATATATATATGTAAAAAATTATAAAATTATAATAAATATATTTATTATACTACTTATAAAGTTATAAATATAAATAAATATATTTATAAATATATCCAAATATTTATAAATAAATAAAAATATTTATAATTATAATTCTTAAATAAATATATATTTATTTAAATAATTAAAAAATTATATTAATTATATATATTTATATACAAATATCCATAAATAAATACAAATAATTATATATATAATGCTAAATAAATGTAGATGCATTTAAATAATAACAAAATTATAATAAATATAATAAATATATATATTTATAAAATTATAAATATATTTGTTATAATTTTATAATTATATATATATATATATTTTATAATTACAACTATAAATAATTTATTTATTATAATTTGTAATTACAAATAAATAAATATATATTTATTAGTTATAAATATAAATAAATATATATTTATTTAAATAATTATTATTTCATAAAATATATATTTATTATTTTCATATATATTGTTATATATAATTAAATAAATATATAGAAATATTGAGAAATAAATACAAATATTTATAGTTATAGTTATAAATAAATACATATATATTTCAATAATTATAAAATTATAAAAAATATATTAAATACAAATATTATTAAAATTATAATTATTAGAAATATTAATTTGTTATAATTTTATAATTATTTAAATAAATATATATTCATATAAATAATTATAAAATTAGAAGAAATATAGTTATATACATCTATAATCTTATAAATATATATAATTAATATATTTATTATATATATTTCTAAGATTATCAATATAATAAGTATATTTCTTATAATTTATAATTATTTAATTAATATAAATAAATCATTAACATTATATCTTTATCAGTGTTTTTTTTTGCGTTGATGGAGGCATGTTTTATCAGCGCTTTCTATTTTAACGCTGATAAAACGTACCTTTATTAGCGCTTTTTAGCAAGCGCTGATAAAAGGTTCACCGGGTTTTATAAAGAAACCATAATTTTTTCCTCATTCCTCGCACCCCCTCAAACTCTTGTGGAAGCTGATCATTACCGCTAATGCCTCCTCCTCCTCCCCCTCCTCTCCCGACGACTCCTCTACCACAAACAGACCCTCGTCACGCGCCTCTCCTCTGTTGTGCCCCATTTCTCATCTGTCACGATTCCCTCAGCCGCGCGCCTCTCCACCGCCGCTGCGATTCCCTCTGCCGTACGCGTGTCCTTTGTCGCGCGATTCTCCTCTGTCGTCGACTGCTTTGTCGTGCACCTCTCCTTCATCGGAGGACTCCTTCGCCGCACGCCTCTCCTCCGCTGCGAACGCACCTCTGTCGCATGCTGAACAACTCCTCTGCGGTGAGTTTTCTCCTCTTTCTCATATGTTTCGCATGTTATTACAGCTTGATATTGATGGTGATGTTGTGAATTGTACGAGCTAAACGCCCCGTTGAAAATCATGGTCGTTGGTGGTCCCTATTTGCGCACTAAATGAATTACATGTTGGTTGTCCTTGTTTCTTGATGTTTTTAGTACATTAATGAACTTCCCATTTTCAAAATTTTGACTTATCTAGATTCTTCCTTTGTATTTTCATCTATTTTTCTACGAATTCCTACAAAGTGTCCCTTTACATGAAGTACACAAAAACATTATAAATCAGGAAAGAAAAGAAATCTTTAATAATATGATCAATGAATGAAATATAAAATATTTAATGCATGAATTATAGCTATTATATCCCCCAAAGCTTATAACATTGCTTGTCCCGAAGCGCAAAATCTCAACTCATTAAAAAAAGAACAACCATCATACAATTATTATAATTCTATTATAAATAATATAAAACAATTATCAGTGAGATAATAAATTTTCTTATATCATATAAAAGATTTCTCTTTAAATCCTCACTTTTCAATGAAACTAAATTCAACAAATATTTAACATTTCCCATTATGAAAATGGTGGAACTAATCATAATTTCTATTTACATATATTAATTCACTCATTCAATATTATATTTTTATTCAAAAACCTTGGATGTTATGGGGTGTGTGTGGTGGAGGCCTAGGGAATCACCACTTATGATGAGGTAACAGTCATATGGAAATGAACTAGTACTTTGCTAATGAATGATAATTTCACTCAACATCCCTCTCCTTGTTAAGATGTATATCATGAAATCCCCCCCTCCATGTGTGATGAACTATGATTCACTAATCAATGATTATCCTACACATCTTGATGCATTATACAAGATCCCATAGGGTGAAAGATTTCCCTCGATGGAAGCCAACCAGAATAGTGGATTTAGACTCCACTATAGAATTCTCGATATTGTAAATCCGAAAAAACATGACATAACTAAACATCACCTTTTTCTATAGCCTAATAGCAATTCCTTGTCCATTGTAAGATTAGAATCCAAAGATCACCTAGCCCCTGTCATCCAACACAAAGACCACCATCATTCAAAGCATAAAAGATCCTTCCACATTCAGTTTCAGTCCTATACTAGGTGTCCTATATCTAACCCGTCACCCTTGGTTAGGCTTACCTCCTCCCTAAGGGTCATGTTCAATCCTCAAGAGCATCCTCTTAAATGAGGCTGATGACACCCTTCCTGGGGTGACAACACCATGGTTCACCATAATTGATTTCAGGAAAACCTGAATATGTGTTTGAGAGATAGGACTTCATTCTCTCACATTGTTCCTTTCCTCCCAAAAAACCCAACACACCATAGCATAAACCTTGTTTTATATTTTTATCTTAGTACCATGCTTCTCGACACTTCCCATAAAGGTACTCTCCCATTATACTTTAATGTGGAGATTCCAAGATGATTTATATCATGGTATGTAAGAATACATACAACGTAACACCTGAAAAATACCCCTCTTCTAAACATTCTCATATGTTTGGTATCACCATGTTCCTTAACCACCAATCCAACAAGTTCTTCTCCTTATGTATATATTTTCATCATATATTTCACATCCACTCATCAGATTCATGGTTAAAATGAATCATAAACTAGTAATCCTTCCCACTAAAGCGTTTGGGTAATGAATCAAACAAATAGGTTTCATGCACATCCACTTTGCTGATATTCTAATGATGGATCTTATCCTATTACCTAAGTGTTGTGTTTATGAATCTGGGATGCATGCTGGGTTTTATGAAGGAGATATTATTAACCTGAAACCATAAAAATGAGAGGTCATCAATTTTATAACTTCCCATTCTAACCTCACATGCATTCTCTTCATGTCTTAAAAAACACTCATTTAACTAATACCCCTTCCTTTATCACATTCATCATTCTCTTCGAAGAATCTGAAGGTTCCGGGTGCAGCAGAAGCATGGTTGGGATGATACCCAATTTTGATTATTACAATGATCAATGATTATTCCGGGATCAATACGACGATGAACGCCAGTCTCCATGAAATATAATAAAATATTTAGATAAAGAGGAAAGAGGCCTGAAACCTTTAGAGAGGATCTTTCACATCATGTTTATAATTAATTTAATTAATTTCATAAAGAAAAATAATACCTATGTCTTTGCTATTTTTCTTCGTTGATGATGTTGATCGTCCGGATTAACCCTTCTGGATTATCTCATTGCGCTTGTAAGGATCCAAACTAGAATCCCTCTAGCGGTGATCCACTTGTGCTCCGATGGCCTCTGATCGACACTGCTCGTTATTTGGGTGCTAGCGCGGCAAAGCGACTGCCTTGTGTCAGTCATTCTTGATCGCTTGTTCTTCGGCCTTGAAGAACATCTCTCATTCTTGAGAGGGGAGATAAGAGGATTCCGGAGAGAAATTGTTTGGCTCAACAATTCCCAATTCACCAGGCGTGTGATGTGGTGTATGGCACAATAGGGGTACAAGCCTATTTATATACATGGAATTTTAGTTACATTATTTAACTACATATAAACAATTAAATACATTCATGAACTTAGAGAAAACAAATGCATTTAATAATAATACCGCGTCATTATTTATAGTGCGCCAACTTGCACAAAATGAAATTATAAATAAAATTCTGTGTCACAAAATAATAGCAGCCTTATTTTAATATGTGCCAACTAGTTAAATGATTATTTACTATCTTGCAAATAATTATTTTACTACCGGACTGACCTTGGCCCGCTCGAACTGCACTTCCATTTATTGAACACCTGAATAAATGAATAAATAATTTATTCTCTTAAAAAAATATTTTATTTACAAACTAGTAAATAAATATTTATTAAATGTTCAATAAAATAAATAAATAAATTTTATTTAATTTATGCGATCATTTTAACTTGAATAAAATTATTCCACGGTCTTGAGAATAATATTTATTTCATTAATTAAATTCAAATATAATTTAACCGAGACCACCAAAACACTTAGAGTGTGACCCTCTAGGATTTTTTTTCGTTGGCATTATGCTGGCTTTCCTAAAGTCCAAGAGTATTGTATAGCAATGGGTCAAGGAACCCAAGGGGAAGAATGTAATGTCACAACAATGACATCCACATATGAATTCTCACTGTGTAATATAATCCCTTTGTCACAATATCTCATCATTAAGGTTTCATGATTGTGTCATGAAATTTTATGCTTGATACATCGTTCTTTGACTACCTGAAATAAACTTGTCGTTACACCATGACCATAGAATTTCACGTGACGGTTCTATTTAAATAAAAGGGCTAAGATATCAGCTTCCATAAATGGAAGGGACAAATCCTTCCTCGACTTATCCATTAATAACATGCCACTCATGACGCACCCAACATACCCTACTTCCCGCCAATTGTCTGCGTGACAGTTTTCATCAGTAAATCAAAGTGCGTAAGTCATGACATGTATTAATGATAATCTTAAAGTCTAAGTATCATTACACACACTTGCAGATAGAAATATTTAATGACACCAAAACATGTAGAATTCCTACTAGCAGGGCTGTTCTCATAATCTCTTATCTTGGAGATTACCAAGTGCGAACTTCATGAGAGGAAGTCTCATCTGCTTATGAGTACTCGCACCTGATGATCTACATGCTATGTGTACCATCATAGCATTTCATCCAACTCTAGAACTATATTTAAGAATATTGTTATAGCATTTCAAGGTTCTCATCATGGCGGAGAACTTCCATGACCTTATCAATGCAACAAATACTCTAGGACATTATTACATCATAGTCATGCATAACAGTGAAAAATATGTAATAATACATTAAATATCCATGTAATCAAAGTAAAAACAGTTGGTTTTAGGACACCAACTCTTACAAACTCCCACTTGGACTAAATACAACTGCCTATGACTTTCAGTCTGCTAAACCTCACATGATGATCATGTTTCTACTGAGTCAATGCTTTAGTCAGGGGGACCGCCACATTGTCTTCCGTGGAAATACTGCTCACAACAACTTCACATCTCTGAGAAAAATCCCTCAAGAGATAATACTTCTGAATTATGTGCTTCGTCCGCTGATGGGACCTTGGCTCTTTTGCGAGAGCCACCGCTGTAGTATTATCACAGTACAATGTGATGGAATCTTTACTACTAGGTATCACATCTAGCTCCTAGATGAAGCGTTACATCCAAAATGCTTCTTTAGCTACCTTAGAAGCTACGATATACTCAGACTCTACTATAGAATCTGTGACCACACTCTACTTTGAGCTCTTCCAGCTCACTGCACCTCCATTCAAAGTGAAAATGTATCCCGTTTGCGACTTCATGTCATCTTGATCAGTCTGAAAACTATCATATTCATATCCTATGATGACTAGTTCCTCATCTCCTTCATAAACCAGGAACATATCCTTAGTATGCCTCAGATACTTTAGGATAGTCTTGACTGCCATCCAATGGCGGTCACCTGGGTTAGCTTGATATCTGCCTACCAAACTCAATGCATAGGCGACATCCAGCCTAGTACATAGCATGAAATACATGACTGACCCAATCACTGATGCATATGGAGTCCTTTCCATTATCTTTCTTTCCTCATGTGTCTGAGGACATATTTTCTTGGAAAGATTAATGTCATGTGACACTGGCAACAATTCCCTCTTGGATTGTTCCATACTAAATATCTTCAGTATCTTATCAATGTATGTACTTTGACTTAGGCCCAGAAATCTCTTGGATCTATCACGATGTATCTTTATCCCAAGAATATACACTACCTCTCCCAATTATTTCATGTGGAAGCATTGATTCATACATGGCTTAATATACTGCAAGACTGGTATCTCGTTTCCAATGAGTAATATGTCATCAACATATACTATTAGGAAAACGACTGCACTCCCACTAAACCATTTTTAGGCACAAGGATCACATTCATTTTTGATAAAATCAAATTCTTTTATGGATTCATCAAAACAAAGGTTCCATGACCTGGATTATTGCTTTAATCCATAAATGGATTTCTGCAACTTGCATACTTTATTGGCATCCTTTGGAGTCACAAACCCTTCAAGTTGTGTCCTGTAGACACCTTCTTGAAGGTTCCCGTTAAAGAATGTTGTTTTTACATCCATTTTTCAAATCTCATATTCATGGTAAGCTGCAATAGCAAGTATAATTCTGATGGATTTCAGCATTGCAACTGGTGAGAAGGTTTCATCATAGTCAATTCATTGACATTGTTTAAAACCTTTTGCAACTAGTAATGCCTTATAGGTAATAACTTGTCCTTCCATATCCATTTTATTCTTGAATACCCATTTGCAACCAAAAGGCTTTACATCAACTGGAGGATCTATAAAAATCCAGACTTTGTTTTGGTACATGGAATCCATTTCATAATTCTTGGATTTTTTTTACTTGGCAATGTCTGTGCCACTTACTGCTTCCTTGTAGGTTAGAGGATCATTATTATCAACTAATAAGGAGTCACCATCCTCAGTAACTAGAAAACCATACCATTCTGGTTCTCTAACCTCTCTTGTACTCTTACACAATACTTGTGTCTCTGGAACAAATTCTTCTTCCATGAGGCTTTGTCAAATCTGTTCCTGTGCCAACTCTTGTGCACCTTGAGCCTCGACTTCATCAAAGTCTATCTCTCTCCCACTATCTCTTTTGGATATTTTCTCCCTCTCAAGGAATATGGAATTTATTACAACTATAACATTTTTGTCTAAGGGGTTTTATAGGTAATTTCACCTTGTTTCCTTGGGGTATCCTACAAAGGTACACTTTGTGCCTCGGGGTGTGAGTTTATTACCTGAAGAGGCCTTAAAAAATGATTCGCTACCCCACACATGTAAATTTGTTAACATGTATTTTCTTCCACTCCAAAACTCGTATGGAATACCATTTATCTATTTAGTTGGTACTTGGTTTATTATGCATTCCGCTGTTTGTAATGCATATCCCCAAAAGGATAATGGAAGACTTGCATGACTCATCATTGATCACACCATGTCTAACAAGGTGCAGTTCCTCCTTTGACTTACACCATTCCATTGAGGTGTGTAAGGAGGAGTGAGTTGGTATACGATCCCAAAATCTCATAAGTAATCAATGAAGTCCTGATTAAGATATTCCCCACCTCGGTCTGAGTGGAGTTTCTTAATATTCTTACCAAGACAGGTTTAAACTTCATTCTTGTATTCCTTGAACTTATCAAAGGAATCTAACTTATAACTCATTAAGTAGATATATCCATATCTACTAAAATCCTCAGTAAAAGTTATAATGTATGAGTACCCACCACTTGATTCAACTAGAAATGGTCTACACACATCGGTATGAACCAATTAAAGAATCTCTTCAGACCTTTCACCTTTCCCACCAAATTGGGATTTGGTCATTTTTCCTTGTAAACATGCACGACCTACACCAAATAGTTTTAGTTCAAAAGAATCTAAATATCCATATTGATGTAACTTTGTCAAGAATTTCTCATTTACATAACCTAGTCAGTGATTCCAAAGTTGGGTGTGGTATTATTCATGTGAAGTATCTTTGTCATCTATTTCCATTACTTGATTTGTGTAATCCAACACATAAATATCGTTTTATAAATGTTCCCTACCAAAACAAATTCTATATTTATAAAAGAAGAAACATTCATTTCCAAAATTGAAAAAAAATCCATCTATATCTAGTCTGGATATAGAAATTATGTTTTTAGTTACAGAAGTCACATTAAAACAACCCTTTAATAGCAAGATCATCCCAGTTGGCAACGTGAGGTGGTAGTCCCCGACAGCTACAACAGCAAGTCCGACTCTGTTGACTGCTCGTAGATCTACCTCCCCTTGATCAATCTTCTTGAATCTACTTGGTTCCTGTATTTGGATACGTATGTGAGAACCAAAAGCTGTATCTAATACCCAATTTTTAGAAACAAATAGACTGCATTCGATATCAAACACACCTGAATCTTCCCCTTGCTTCTTAGTTTGGGTGCAGTTCTTCTTAAAGTGGCCCTTCTTTCCACATGTGAAACAAACAACCTCATGTTCCCTCGCCTCCCCTTTGATATTCCTTTTATTGGAAAGTAATGAAGAAGCTTTGGTCCTAAAGATCTCCTCCTTCCCTTTCTTATTATTCACAATAAGGACAGAAGGATTTTCTCTCTTCACATCTTTGTCCACTTGGCTAATGAGGATAAGAAGATCAGATAGAGACTTTTCAATGTTGTTCATATTGAAATTGACAACAAATTTAGAGAAGATATGAGGGAGTGATGCGATAATGAGATCAGTTCCCAGTTCTTCGGGGAGTTTAAGCCCTAGAACCTCCAGAAGCTCAATGTAGCCAATGAGCATGACTACATGAGGCCGAGCTGGGGAACCTTCTCAAAGCTTACTCTGAAAGAGTGCCTTAGAGATCTTAAACTTTTCTTGTCTTTCTCTCTCCCGGTGAAGACCACGGAGGTGCTCGAGCATGATATAAGCATTCATGTTTTTATGAGACTTCATGATCTTACTAGAAATTGATGATAACATCAAACATTGAACGTCAATTGTGTCGTTCATATGTTTCTAATTGACCAATAAATCCTCATCACTCACCTCCTTGGCAGGCAGATCAGCCAAAGCTAACTTCAGTACATAAGACTTCCGTTCATGGCATAGGATAACCCGAAGGCATCTAAACCAATTTTGGAATTTACTGCCAGTGAGGATGTTGTCTTTATCCAAAATTGATCGTAGGGATACTGTGGTTGATGAGCTTGTCATTTTAATTCTACAATTAAAACAACATATCATTAGTACTTTCTTGATTACATTTTATGATAAATAATAAATTTTATTAAGTATACCACTATTTTATCAAGTCCCAATGACCCTCACCATTGAACTTGGAATGTCTAGTTACCATGATATTCTAGTGGAAAGGATCCATATTCCCCTTTGCATAACCCCAACAAGGGTTGGTCAAGCTATTAGAAGGTATTCAGGTAGGCATGTCTTTGTAAACTACGGGCTTGAAGCTTCTGTATATGTTGAGTGGACTCCCCAATCCTGAAATCATGACTTCGTATTTCCTCAAATATTTCCTACAATATTACACCAATTCTAGCAAGGGCTACTCCTCTTGATGCACTATGGTTAAGTAAACCCGAAACCTTTCATAAGGAATTCCTGTATAAAAGTATGTTTCTCAACAAGGGTTGTTCAAACATATAGTTTTATTGAGTTTTACCTTTTAATAATGTAACGGAAATCTTGTTCTGAATTAATATTTTATTTGAGGGATTTTTATCTCTTATGCGTGAATTTCTTATTATAATTATCAAATTCTTGTTAATATTAAGTGGAACTTACTTAAGTGATTAACCATGTCTTGATAGTATTTACACATAAGTCTGGTTTATTTTAGTTTCATCTTGTATGCTTGTTTAATTCATTAATTATGTGATCGTTACAACACATCCATAATGATAAACCATGCAACTGATAGAAATAAAATAAAGTAAATGGCATGATCACGAGCTTTTATAATGGTTAGTTTATCTAGAGGTTGATAAACTAACCCTGACCTAGGGGATAAAGAACATGACCCTTTTGGGTTTGTGTTTGCAGCTTCCACCTGTCCACCTCTGTATCTCCTGCGATTGGTTTCGTCTCAGATCCAACTTGAACCACATCCACTAGTTTGGTAGTTCCATCCATTACATATGCCTATTTTAACTCACATGTAGGTGAGGGTAAAAGGGGGTTTTATATAAAAGAAACCTTGGGCATATAGGCCCTACATATTAATGAGGAGAAGGCTCGCATGCCAAAAAAAAATTAATTTAAATAAATTAATTAAAAGAAACCATCCACATAAAATGGTCTTGGTCTAGCTCATGACCATCCATACATGCAACGATGTTTATTCATAAATAAAACTATCATTAAATTATTTAATCGTTCTTGTTTAAGATAAATCACGCTCGAATCAATTAATTATCATATTTAATTAATCAATCCTTTTAACTTAAATCCTTTTCTGAATTTCCTTGAGATTCTCATCCATCATAATTTTAAACAAATAAATTCATTTAAAATTACCTTTGTACGTAACTTGTACCTTGGAGGAAACACGATGAATTTCTATTCATAACTACCCAATGGGTAGAAATGAACATTACACAAATGTTAAATTAAACACACATATATAAAACACCTATCACGTGTTGTGCCTAAGCTTTACGCTTACATGATGGTACACGTCTCAAGGGTTTGTATAATATAATAATAAATTTTAATAAATTTGCGTAATTTGGATAATTACACGACATGTAGTTCCAACTACACGCCGTGTACTGTTTTTCACCATATATCCGAAGTACACTCCCGGGGAAATGACATGTGGGTGTAATTCAGAAATCTTCAGAGTACACGGCATGTACAGTGGGACACATGCCGTATAGTTCCTCGTTACACGGTCTATGGCCGAGCAATCCATGTACGGGGTACATGGTCCAACCCTAACCTGAAGGGACTACACACTGTGTCCATTGGGCCACACGGTGTGTAATCCAGAAATTGTGCACCACCTCTTCCTGGTCAACACACAGATTCATTTAAGACTAAGAAAAACTCCAACACACGACTTGGTTTGGCGGACCGGTCCGATGCATTGATTCTTGACTACACAGTGTGTATTGCCGAATACACACCATGTGTTCTGTGTTGTATGGTCAGGAATCTTTGGCACATCCGAATGAGATCCACTATTTTATTTTAAAAAAAATTAAAAGAAAATATCATTTCTATAAGGTGAACGAGAAATGAAAGAGGAGGAATATATCTCGAGATTCATATTTGCAGAATGATTAACTTGAATTGAAACAACTAAATTATTAAATGTGTAATTTATCAACGAACTATTTAAATAATTATAAACTATGATGTAATCGCTTTGATACCACTTGACGGTTCCAGGTGTAGCGGAAGCATGGTTGAGACGACACCCAATTTGGATTTTAACCATGATCAATGATTATTCCAGGATCAATATGATGATGAACGCTATTCTCCATGGAATATAATCAAAGATTTATATAAAGAAGAAAGAGGCCCAAAACCTTTAGAGAGGATCTTACAAATCATGTTTGTAATTAATTTAATTAATTTCATAAAGAAAAATAATACATGTGTCTTTGGTATTTTTCTTCTTTGATGATGTTGATCATCTGGATTGACCCTTCCAGATTATCTTATTGTGCTTGTAAGGATCCAAACTATAATCCCTCTAGCGGTGATCCACATGTGCTCTGATGGAATCTGATCGACACCGCTCTTTCTCTGAGTGCTAGCGCAGTGAAGCGAGTGTCTTGTGTCAGTCGTTCTTGATCTCTTGTTCTTCAACCATGAATAACAACTCTCATTCTTGAGAAGAGAGAGAAGAGGATTTGAGAGAGAAATAGTTTGGATCAACAATTCTCAATTCACCAGGCGTGTGGTGTGGTGTATGGAAAAATAGGGGTACACGCCTATTTATATACATGGAATTTCAGTTACAATATTTAATTGCATAGAAAAAATTAAATACATTCATGAACATAGAGAAAACTAATTCATTTAATAATAATACCGCGTTATTATTTATAGTGAGCCAACTTGTGCAAAACGGAATTATAAATAGAATTTTACGTCATAAAACAATAGAAGTGATATATTAATTTGTACCAACTAGTTAAATAATTATTTACCATCTTGAAAATAATTATTTTACTACCAGACCGACCTTGGTCTACTCGAACTCCACTTCCATTTATTGAACACCAGAATAAATGAATAAGTAATTTATTCTCTTAAATAAATATTTTATTTACAAACTAGTAAATAAATATTTATTAATTGTTTGCTAAAATAAATAAAAAAAATTCATTTAATTTATGCGATCATTTTAACTTGAATAAAATTATTCCACAGTCTTGAGAATAATATTTATTTCATTAATTAAATTAAAATATAATTTAACTGAGACCACAAAAAACACTTAGTGTGTGACCCTCTAGGATTCTTTCTCATTGGAATTAGGCGGGTTTGCCTAAATTCTAAGAGCACTGTCTAGCAATGGGTCAAGGAACCTAATATAACGAACGTAATGTCGCAACAATGACATACACATATGAATGCTCACTATGTAATATAATCCCTTCGTTGCAATATCTCATCAAGTAGGTTTCATGATTGTGTCGTCAACTTTTATGCTTGATATGTCATTCTTTGAGTACCTTAAATAAACTCGTCGTTACACCATGGCCATGGAATTTCACGCGACGGTTCTATTTCAATCAATGGGATGAGATATCAACTTCTATAAATGGAAGGGACTAATCCTTCCTCAACTTATCCATTAATAACATGCCACTCATGACGCACCCAACGTACCCTACTTCCCGCCAACTGTTTGCGTGACGTTTTTCATCAGTAAATCAAAGTGCATAAGTCGTGACACGTATTAATGATAATATTAAAGTCTAAGGATCATTACACATGCTCATAGATAGAAATATCCGATGACACCAAAACATGCAGAATTCCTACTAGTGGGTTTGTTCTCATAATCTCTTATCTTGGAGATTACCAAGTGTGAACTTCTTGAGAGGAAGTCTCATCTGCTTACGAGTACTCGCACCTGATGGTATGCATGCTATTTGTCCCATAACAACATTTCATCTAACCACAAAACTATATTTAAGAATATTGTTATATCATTTCAAGGTTCTCATCATGGAGGGGAACTGCCTTGACCTTATCAATGCAACAAAAACTCTAGGACATTATTACATCATAGCCATGCAGAACAATGAACAATATGTAATAATACATTAAATATACATGAAATAAAAGTAAAACCAGTTGGTTCTAGGACACCAACTCTTATAGAATCATAGTGGAATCTCCCCCAATTAGCATCCTAGATGAATGCCTTTATATTTTTTTTCAATATCATTCATGGTTCCCCTAGGTTTGTAGATTACTGAGAGCCACCAATTTCCCTATAACCCCTCTGGGGTTATATTAAATAATAATATTGAATGATATTTAAATGGGGATAGATATATGAGATCATGATGTGGATCTCATATATCTGCTGGAGATAAATTCCTCATGACATAACCTTGACTTATCACAATATAACGCCTTTAAATCCCAGTTCAATTATTAACTCAAGATCCAATATGAATCCTTCATTATTCCTTCATTTCCTCCAATCCATTGGTGATATTGTCTTCATATTCTAAGACCCTTCATCCCTTATTTTTTCGATTTATCTATGGGCATCAAGAGATCAATGAATTGTGATCCATGACAAGTTTATCTTATTTTATCCTTGGATTCTTCTATATTAAATCAAAGCCAATGACATTGGTTGGTTCAGGGAATATTGAGAGGAGTGGTTGATAGAAATTTTGGGGTTCTAGGTTGTTGAGGATTCTCTTACATGATCTTGGATTAGGGATTATCTATTTCATTGTACTTGCACAACGGTTGATAAAATATTCTATTGAGTTAGGGGTTTAGAAAATTTTATTTATTTTGTGTAAATTGTGGAAGTTTCATGTTTTTTCTCGATTTTGTAGGATATTAAGGATTAAGTTACCCATAACGCCTCCACTCAAACCATCGGGTTAGATATAAATATTCATAAGACCTTATGTGCACCTCCACATCAATGGATTAATGTTATATCATCAATGGATTAAGGTTATATCATCAATCCTCAAATGATAAAAGGTGTAGTAAGATAATTCAATAACACATACCCATTGAATGCTCATTGTTAATGGTAGATCCCTATTTGGTTAAGAAATTATAACATGCTAGATTATCTACTGATCTATAAATAAAGAAGTAATTCGTCATCAGATCAACAAGGAAAACATAGATTCAATATATATCTATACTAATTTAACAAAGAATAAGAGACAAGTGGCATAGATCTAAGAAGAACTTACTACTCAAATGTCACCAGATCGATCAAAGGTTAATAGATCAAGGGTAGACGGTTATGAGAGCATTAAAGAATAGGAGGGAGATATATAATTTTAAATAGTCACATGGGGGTCATATTTGGGTCTAGGAGGTGAAAAAACACGTATAATTAAAACAAAAAATGTTTATTAATTGCACCCCTGGAAAGGGTGCACTGATCAGTCTGTAATAGGAGGCTTCAATTTCGAAACAAGAAAAAGTTGCTTCCTCTAGTGATGAGTGACATAGGGAAATTATTTTTGTGAAAGGAATGATTAATATTGTTGGGTCATGAAGCTGATTTAAGTGTTTTTGAACATTCCTATGTGACTTTTGAAAATGATTCAAATGTTTAGAAATATTTCTTAGAGGTTTGTCTCTCATTTTGAATGATTATGATTGTTGGGTCATGAAGCTTCCATGAATGTTAAAAAAAAGGAATTGTGGTTTTGTGAAAGAGTTTTTGGAATATATTTATTTACATTAAAAGGGGAGTGTTATTTTAAGGAGGAATTTGTATAAATGGTTGGGTTTTTAATGGGATTTCAAGTGTAATTTTTTAAATAGTTTTCAAAGGAAATTTGAACTATAGTTTTTTCATAATATTTTATGTTTATATTTTTATGGAATTAGGAAAACCATTAATTTATGTCAATATTTTTTTATTTCTTTTGTTAAATACTAATATCACCGAATCAAATATGATGGATATGAATAATGAATGGATGGATTCCAATTTTTTTAAAAGAGAGTATGAAGATAGAGTGAAAGAGTTCATTAAGTTTGAAAAAGATCATGTATATGATCCTTCTCAAATCCTTTGTCTATGTTTATTCTATTGTTATTCAAGACAAGTTATCCAAAATGAGTTGGAAGAACGCTTGATCTTTCATGGAATAGATCAATGTTATAAATGTTGGATTAAACATCTGAAAGATAATGTAGCTAGTGGATGGGATAACAATGCATTTTATGGATCATCTGATATGATTACTAGTGTGGAAAATGAAGAAGACTGTATCAAGGATGTGATTAAAGATGTGAATGATGATAAAGATCACATTGAGGAAAGAATAAGGACAATTGAAGATGAACTTTCTGATTTCCCAAAATTGTTTGACCAATTAAAGAGTTGTGCAAAGATTCCTTTGTATGGTGGTTGCAATAAATATACAGCATTGTTAGTCGTACAAAAGCTGTATAATTTAAAAGAAAGAAATAGATGGAGTGAGTCTCGTTTTAAAAAATTACTTACTTTCTTGAATGACATGCTCTCAAAAGATAATGAGCTCTCAAGCCTAATATATGACTCCAAACAAATGATACGTTCGACGGGTATGATATTTGAATGAATACACGCATGACCAAATGACTGTATACTATTTCTAAATGACCACAAATCACATAGAGAATGACCAAAGTGTGGTGATTCTCGATAAAAGAAAGATGAATCTGGTCCTAAAAAAGTTGTTTAGTACTTTTCAATAATTCTAAGGTTTAGGTGCCTATATAGAAGTGATGAGGCTGTAGGGAAATTGACGTGGCATGTATACAAAATAAATAAATATGGGAAACTACATCACCTGAAAGAATATCCTCAGTGGAATAGAATCGATCATGAGTATCCTGATTTTGGAAATGAGCCGATAAACCTTTGTCTAGCGTTATCTATAGACGAAGTGAATCCTTTTGGTTTTCAAAGCATCACTCGCAGTACATGGTTGGTTATGTTGCTAAATTATAACTTTCCATCGTGGTTATGCATGAAATGAAAACACATCATGCTATCTATGATTATATTAGGACCAAAACAACCAGGTAATGATATTTATGTTTATTTGGCTCCATTGATCAAGGATTTGAGATTATTTTGGAATTCAGGTGTTATGTTGTATGATGCTTATAGAAATGAATATTTCACATTGAGAGACATGTTTTATGGGATGATAAATGACTTTCCTGTTTATGGAAATTTTTTAGGATATAACATTAAAGGAAGTCATGGGTATCCCGTCTATGAACAAGGTACACAATAAATTAGGTTGAAATATTCATAAAAAACCATGTTTCTAGGACATCTCAGATTTATACCCCTACAACTTATGAACCGATCTTGGACGACATCATTCGACGGAAGTTCAGAAGAATGTAAAATAACATCTCCACTAACAAGTGATAAATTGTTTGAGAAAGTAAAATATATGGACACTGCTTTTGGTAAACCATTTTTGAAAAACCATATGAAAACCAGTAGGAAGAAGATATCAGTTTTTTTGGAATTACCATACTAAAATTGTCTGTATGTTAGACACTTTCTTGATGTTATCTATGTTGAAAAAAAATATGTTACAATGTTATTATCACATTTCTAAATACACCCGACAAAATAAAGGATGGAGTTAAGGCTAGGTTGGACATGGTTGACATGGGAATATGAGAAGAGTTGGTTCTAGCAAAGGGTGAAAAACAAAATTTTCTTCCTCCAGCTGCTTAAACTCTTTCCAAAGATAAGATATATTGGTTTTTAAACTTCTTGGTTAATTTAAAGGTTCAAGAGGGGTATTCATCAAATATTAATAACATCGTATCAATGACCGATTTAAAGTTAAAGGGTCTGAAATCAAATGAATTCCATGTTTTGTTGTAAGATCTAATTCCTATAGCTTTACGTTTCATTTTTCCCAAGAATTTATGTTATACATTAATAAGGCTCTTTTTCTTCTTCAAAGCTATATACAACAAAGTTATAGAACCTAAGAAATTTCTGAGTATGGAAAGAGAAATGTCTATTATATTATGTGAAATGGAAATGTTCTCACCACCAAAATTCTTTGATATGATGGTTCACTTGGTCAAGGATATTTGACTATATGGTCTTGTACACTATAGATGGATGCGCCCCATTGAATGATATATGAAGATTTTGAATGGGTATGTCAAAAATAAAAGTCGGATATAAAGTTGTATTGTGAAGTGATATATTGTTAAAGAAGTCATTGGATTTTATAGAGAATACCTGTATGGTGGGGAGAGCATTCGTCTACCTAAATATCATCACACTGGGTGGCTTTTGGGTGAAGTAATTTCTAGAAGAGAAGTTTTCACAATCAATATTATAGATCGGAATTAGGCCCACCTTTACTTTTTTCATAACAGTTTTTAGGTTGACCCATATGTTGAAACCCACAAAGAAATTCTTATGAATTTGAATCCATAAAAGAATAAAAAAAGGATATCAAATAAACATAATCGACAGTTTATAGGATGGTTTTGGGAAAATATATTTAACAAGTTAGATGAATATCCAGATTCAATTTCATAATGATTTCAATGGATAGTCAGAGGACTAAGTGTGTATGTATTATATTATAATGCTTATGTAATTAATGGTTATACATTATATACTAATGAACATGATGAAGATAGTACCATGTAGAACAGTGGAGTTACAACTGTGGCAGAAGCGATGTAAGTTTCTGGTGCTAAGGACATAAATCCAATTTATGCAAATAAGTCATACTTTGGCATCATCAAAAAAATATGAGAGTTGGATTATACGAACTTCCAAGTGCCAATTTTTCAATGCATGCAGGTTGATAATAAAAGTTCTGTTAAAATATATGAGTTGGGATTTTTGAAAGTTGATTAAAGTAAGGAAGGGTACAAAGATGAACTGTTTATAATGTAATCAATGGAATTACAAGTATTTTATGTTCTAGATCCTACAAAATGAAACTGGTTAATTGTTCTGCTATCGACCAAAACCACTGAAGGGGAAGATGAAAATTCAATAAATGCTGACCCTTTCATTAGGATGTCAAAATCATTTAACAGAAGTCCCAATATAGATGGAATTATTTATCCCAGATAAGACCACGATGAAGGGATTTGTATAGTCGATAGAGGGGTCAAATCCCTTCAGCCTTTAAAAAAAGAGTTCAATAATCAGGTTATTTTTTTTTGTAATATACATCGTGTTACCTTATGTTTTTGTCTGTTCTTTTATTATTTTATGTAATCTAAATTGAATTTTAAACCAATTCTTTAGATAATGAATTATACATGTGATGATGTTTCTAATCTCGAGGCACAATAGGTCTCTCAACCTACTGATCCTCACAGTGTAGAGGACCAACAGGTTTCTCAACCTGTTGTTGATGTTTCTCCTAGTGCAGAGGTACAACCACCATCTGCACAAAACTGATTCTAGTACTGCAGAGGAACATATTGATGATGTTGAAACCAAGGAAATGGTAGGCAAAAAAACACTAGTGGCACAGAAAAAATAGGAGTTTCATATTTTGATGGTGTTAGAAAAAATCCTTAAGGAAAAAGTGAAAGGCATCAAATATGAGGTCAGATGGAATAAGCAGGTCCAACATGTTAACCCCAACAAGGCTATATTCAGAAGGAACATTGGAATCATCACTCAGCAACGCATGCTGATTGATGTATAGTCGTGGAACCATGTTGTCACTGGGATTATGTCACTTATGTGGGGAGATATTATGGTAACATTATGATATCATTTCTTTAATTTATAAAAAATAAAATAACGAAACATTGACTTTATCTTCATCATCCCTTATAAGGTGTATTTATAGTGTATTACTCACACAAGGACTATGTATTAAGGTTATTTTGAAAGATTCATAAAGGATTTCACACAATTTTAATGAAATTTTATCTTAAAGATGATGAAGGGAAAACAAACCCCCACCCACCTCTTATTTATGCACACCTGATAACCCATGATGCATGGGATAAATTTACTAGCCATTGTGCAAAGTAGTATTTTCATGTAAATTTTGTTTAATAATATGTTTTTTTGATGATACGTGTATTCATCACTTTGATTAACAGTTTTTTTATTTATGAAACAATAACTAAGTGCTAAAAATAAGGAACGAGCAGCAAAACCAGCATACCCCTACCGTAAAGAAAAAATGGGGTATGCATAACTTGAAAAGAAATTGGTATGTATTTTTAATCTACCGTAATACTTTTATGTGACATAAAACAAAACCATAACTATGTTCCTCTATTTATATGCATATTGATGGATCTAAATCCAAAGTCACTTCCATCCCACGCCATGTGCTATAGAATAAGGCACATGTAAATAAAGATGAGATACTAATAGATAAAAACACATAATAAGTTTAGGAAACATGTGTAAGTATGACATAATAAATATTTAATTTTATTTAAATCGATATTATATAATAATGATTACTTATTTTCCTATATTTTATATCTCACATAGTCACAAGAATGAGCAACATCCAAAACAGATGCAGACATACATTCAGTGGCCTTGATGAAGACAAAAAAGTATGGCCACGTCTGAGGTGCAGGTTTTGGGGTGACACCCCAAACATTTTTTGAGAAAAAAACAAGAGAATAAAAGTGAAGAAATAAAATTACGAGAGAAAGAATAGCTATCCTTAAAGAAGATATGCAATTTTAGAGAGATTTTAAGGAAAACATGACGGAAGGGGGGAAAAGAGAAGAAAAAACTCAAGAACAACCAGCATGTGAAGATCCCTCCCCACCCCCACTAGCTTAGAGGAAATCCATTCCTCTCAAAAACCTATCTTAGATAAGGTAATAAATGTTTTAATAATTTTTTATATGAATTGAAAATCAGATAGAAACTAATACCTTTCCTGTACTGATATTGTACAGGGTGAAAATGACTATGATATATATCTATCAACACTCTCCCATCACCTTGTAGCGAGGGCTACAGTGTTCAATATCCATAACACCATGCTACACAATAGACCACTTCCAACCGGTCAAGTCAAAGTATTGATTAATGTAGACCATGAGCCGAGTGCTGAGCTACCTATTCCAATTGATGATGAAGATATTCACAAGGTCGAACAAGCTCTTTGAACATTCATCGCATGGTCATCATAGCTGGTAAAAAAGCATGTCGACAATGACGTAATCATTTACAATTTATTTTTTAAGATAAACCTTTAAAATTTAATGGAAAAGGTCTGAACTGATGAATGTTATCCCAGACAGATACAGGGAAAGGGGTGAAATGAAATAATGGCTCAAATCCAACTCAAGGATCAACCAACCGATCGAAATGATCAACTGAAAACACCTTACACACACCCATTTATATCTACATTTGTTATCATTTCAGGATCATGTGAATATGAAGTTGAAAGATGGTGGGGTTCACACAATTCTCTTTGATGAAAATATATACAATAAGGAAGATCCATATTTCATTAGTGTTGATAATGCAAGTGAAATCTTGAAGCATGGTTGTCTAGGCGACTCAGTTGTAAATGTATACATGAGATATGTTTTCATGATTTGATTTTCCAAAATCTAATATACTATAATAATTATGGCTAAATACATTTCATATTTTTTGCAGTTTTATATATGAAAAGCAATTGAATGGATTTCCCCATGAACAAAAATTTGGACTCATTATTCCCCACATCACCTCTATAAAACAAACAAATATAGAATCCAAGAAAGACGGTGAAATAGTGGTAGGCCTGCTCAAATCATTTAACAACAAAATTATGGATGATAGATTCTTCTTAATAGCAATGATGCAGGGGTAAAACTATACAATTTAATCATATCAAATATATTTTAATTTCTTTCATTACTTATTCCTTTTTTGTATTTAGGCAGCATTGAATGCTCTTTGCAGTCAATTTGGATACTCTGAAGATTTATTTCTTGGATTAAATGCCTGGATATCTAACAAAACAACCACAAAGAATGGATTTTTTCAATTTTTAATGCACTACATCCAAAATTTTATAACTAAACATATAGTTATATAATTTATATTACCTTTTAATGAGGTTTCTGTTATGATAGGGTGGTGTGTGAATATCATCTACATTATAGATTGAGTCCAAGGGAAAATGAAGAAACATCCCAAGTACTACGACTAGATAAAAATCAGGGTATATATAATAAGATTTTAATATCCAAACACATATAAAAAATTACTAATTTTTCTCAACATTTATATAGTTTCAAAAAAACAAATGATAAAGGTTATGGTTATTATGTTTGAAAATTTATAAAAGTGATTGTATTCCATGAACAAACCAGCATCCCTGAAGAGGTGTTTTCAAAGATAATTACTATTTAATTTAAAACATTTATTAATCCTTTCTGTATTTATATTTTTTCAGTGTTACCATGATTTTCGAAAATACTTCTATTCACAAGATGAGATTGAGTTGTTTAGAAATGAATGAGCAGCATGCCTGATGGAAGAATGTATATAAATATCATGAATATGTGACAAATATGACTTGAAGTGTCTATTTTTATTTAAAATTGTCAGCATTTTTAGTAAAAAGAAAAAGTTCCATACTGAAAACTAAGTGAACATATTAGGATTGTTTTTATACTTTAGAAAAATGATCCATAATTCATTTGTGACATATAGGAATCGATCTCACCTAAATGTGACACATGGTGTGCCCATTATTACATTATGTGTCTATTTTTATAATAAATTAAAAATTAATTTAGGATAAAGAATAAGTGACATATTGAAAACTAAGAAAATGAATTCGTATTGTTTTGATAATTTAGGAAAATGATTCATCAGTCATTTGTGATGTATAAGAATCAACCACACCTCAATCTGACAAATGGTGTGACCGATATGACTAAAAGTGTCCATTATCAATTTAAAATTGATATTTTAGCTCAAAACATTTCACTCACTAAAAATTAAGCAAACTCACTCTGATTTTATTCATAATTTAGCAAAATGATTAATAAGTTCTTTGTCACATGTATGAAGTAGTCTCATGTAAAACCAATTCACGATGTGATGGGTATGACTCAGAATTCATGTTTCTAGTTTGGAATGATATTTTAGTAAAAAAAACACAACTTGCATATTAAAAAAATGAGGAAACACATTTGGATTATTTTGATACTTTAGTAAAATGATATATAAGTCATTTTTTATGTGTAGGAATCAACCACACCTCAATCCGATGCATGGTGTGACCGGTATAACTCAAAGTGTCTCTTTTTATTTAAAATTCACTTTAATTTTAGCAAAAAAACACAACTGGCATAATGAAAACTGATAAAATGCATTCGTATTGTTTTTATAATTTAGGAAAACAATTCACGAGTCATTTATGATGTGTATGAATAAAACCCACCTCAATTAAACTCATGATGTGACTAGTATAAATCCAAATGTGTCTTTTTATTTAAAATTGACATTAATTTAAGTAAAAAAGAACAATTGACATACTAAAAGGACAATGATACATGAGTTATTTATAATGTTTAGGAATAAAAAACACCTCAATCTGATGCACAATGTGACTGGTATGACTAAAAGTGTCTGTTATCAGTTTAAAATTTACATTTTAGCTCAAAATGTGTCAGTCACTAAAAACCAAGAAAACTCTTTCTGATTGTATTCATAATTTAGGATAGAGATTCTTAAGTCATTTCTGATGCGTATGAAGTAATCTCACATAAATCGGCATACGATGTGATCAGTATGAATCAAAAATCATGATTCTTTTTTGAAATGATATTTCAGTAAAAAAACACAATTGATATATTAAAAACTAAGCAAACACATTTGTATTTTTTTGATACCTTATAATAATGATCTATGAGTCATTTGAGAGTGTAGGTATCAAATACACCTCAATCCGATGAACGATGTTATCGATATAAATCCAAATTTGTTTTTATTTAAAATTGAAATTAATTTAAGTAAAAAGAACAATTGACATACCGAAAACTGGGAAAAATTATTTGGATTGTTTTGATACTTTATGAAAATTATTCATGAGTAATTTTTGATGTGTAGGAATCAACCTCACCTCAATCTGACACACAGTGTGACCAGTATTACTAAAAGTGGCTGTTATCAGTTTAAAATTGAAATTTTAGCTCAAAACATTTCACTCACTAAAAACCAAGAAAATCCCTCTGATTGTCTTTATAATTTAGGAGGGTGATTATAAAGTCCTTTGTGACGTGTATGAAGTAGTCTCACCTCAAACTAATGCGTGATGCGACCATTATGACCCAAAATGTGTGTTTCCAGTCTGAAATGACATTTTAGTAAAAAAACACAATTTTCATACTGAAAATTGAGAAAAAACCATTCATATTGTTTTGATACTTTAGAACAACGATCCATGAGTCATTTGTTTTATTTTTGATGTGTAGAAATCAACCAAACCTCAATCCAATGAACGATGTGACCGGTATAAATACAAATATGTCATTTAAATTTGACATCGATTTCAGTAAAAAAACAAGGGACATACTTAAAACATAGAAAACCCATTCATATTGTTTTTATATTTTAGGACAACAATCTATACCTCATTTTTGACGTGTTGGAATCAAACCACCTCAATACGATGCACAATGTGACATGTATAACACTAAATGTTCCTTTTATTAAAAATTAACATTTTATTAATGTATTCTTTCATATTAATGATTAATTTATTTCTGTGTAGTATTACTAACATAATATTTGTTTTCTTATATAGGTGGAACCTTTTTTCTTGAGTTAAGATGATTTTTACGGTAACTAATACCATGGGAATTTTTTTTGAGAGGGTATCACGGATGTCAAAGGATAAAACATTAATGTTTTTAACTTTTTGTTGGATAATTGTAAATTTAATTATATAAAATATTGTTTGAAATGTATATAGCATTGTTTTCCAAACCCTTGTGTGCACTATTTTGTTCTTGTGGGCATTGTTGTGTGCATTGATTTGTTCTTGTGTGCACTGTGCATGTGTTGTTTTGTATAGGTAATGTGTGTGTGCTGTGTAGGTGCTACTAGTGGGTGTGCTATTTATATATGCAGGTTCTATTGGTGGGTGTGTTTCTATATAAACATCACATCACAAGTATCTAGGACCTTATCAGTGCTATTTCAAGCGATGATAAAGGCCCCCTTTATCAGCACTACTTTAAGCACAGATAAAGGCACCCTTTATTAATGCTATTTATAGCCCTGATAAAGGCACCCTTTATCAACACTAATTAAAGCACTGATAAAGTGGTCTTTTATCAGCACTAAAAATATCACTAATAAAAATATCTTTTATCCGCACTAAAATAGCACAGATAAAGGGGGTTATTTATCAACGCTTTTTTTATCACAGATAAAGGGAACCCTTTATCAGTGCTCTTTTAGCGCTGTTAAAGGGGACCCCTATCTTCATTGAGATTAACAATGCTTTTCTATCACAGTTAAAGCATTTTCTATTGATGATAAAACAACTATCTATAGTAGTGTATGTTCTTATTTTCACTTTCTTATTTCCTCTTTCTTATTTATATTTCTCTAAATGGTCATGAAATTCAAATAAATGATTAATTGTTTTCTAATACATATATTTTTGGTGTCTTGGGTGTATACAGTCCCTATCTATCCTTATCTACTTTCATTTGAAGGAGGTGTTTTAATTCAACTTGTCCAATATTTGTGATTCTATACTCTTTCATCTATTTGACATAATCTGGGGTGGTTAATTGTTTTAAATTCATCAGTAAATAATTAGACTTTTATAGACGGTACAGTTTATTATTGATTTTAAAATAAATCATGGTTTAATTTCTTTTTTCAGAACATACTAACTTGTTTCGATTGAATTCAAAATGTCATTATTTTATTTACATCTTATTTTTCATGCACTTCTTTATTTCTAATATATATTTGAAATTTTATCATCTCTAATTATGGGTGTCAGTGTGTAACTTGATGCTTCAATGGATGTTATACCATGTTCACATGATAGTTTTATAAATGTGTTTCATCAAATATTAGTGTTGAGATTTTATAAAAACATCGTGCTAATATTTTTAGTAGAGATGTGGGAATTCTAGAGACACGAGTTATAATATTATGGTCACATATTTATAGTACCCCTATCATAGGTCTCACATTAGTTATTGGAATTACTTTCTCGATGAGGCCATTAATGGTGAGTTGATTGTCTTTCATTTGTATTGCAATAATATTATAGTGCAATTATTCCCTTAATTTTTCAACTTAGATATCTCCTTAGGCCTTTAGTAGGTACCCCTTAATGGTTGATGCTTGATATTTTATTACTATTTTATCTTAGGGTTGTATCTTTGTAAAATATATTTTCTTTAAAATAAAAATATATTCTTTGTTAGTTTTATTTACTCAACCCTACGTAATAAAATTATTATCATCATTTTCACTAAAACTAGAATTTTTTGTTTGTCTTAAAAAATGAATGGTGTAAAATATTTGACGATATACTACGTGGATCTTTACTCACATCATGCATATACACATTGGTGCATATATAGACTTAGTTGCATGTAATATAGGTAAAAGGAAAAGTTCACACTTTTATAGAGGTGTTTCATAGTCACTTGTTAAAGATATAATTATAATGGGATGTAGAGACCACTATAGTGAATAAAGAGATAATATTAACTTTTTTATTATAAAATATTTACTATAAAGTGTCTGTCTTGAAAAAAAAATTATTTTTGGTTTACCTTTATTTTTTGAATCATGTTTAATCTTTTTATAGCTTCATATTTTATAAAATATTCGTTATTTTTTATTCATGTATCTTTTATAAAGTACCTCTCATGGAAATAATTGGTTTATTTAAAAAATCGTATTTTATTTTTAAGAGGAATTTGGGTAAATTATTGGTTTTTTAATGGGATTTTAAGTGTTATTTTATTAATAATTTTTTAAGGACATCTGAAATGTAGTTTTTCCATAATATTTTAAGTTTATATTTTTATATAATTAGTGAAAGCATTACATTATATAGGTAAGACAAGTAGATTGATAACAACACCATGGTAAGGGCATGTCACTAACTCTATCCAACCCATAGGATATCCATCATGACCTCACTCCATCAAAAGGTGAATTAATGCTTAATCAGCAACTTGATGTTTTAAAAATCATTCTTGTATTAATTAGATTTCAAACCAAGAGTTTGGGTGATTTGAAAGTGATAAAAATGTTGTAAAATGTTTTTTTATTTTTATAGCAGTGAGTTAACCCTTGTGTTCTATATTTAAACCCACTTTTTTATCTATGGTTAATTTTTATATCAATGTTTAGGGGTGTTTAAAGCTTTTAATATTTCCAAATGAGATGGATTATTTCAAAATTTGGTGTTTATAAAATAGTGTGAAGTTAGATTTTAAAAAGGTTATTTGACCAAGAGGTATTGGCTGAGGAAAAATGTTTTCCTAGTGTTTGTTTTCACTTAATTAAAATCTCAGGAAAATAGTTTTAACACACTTTTATGTGTTATTACTTATTTGGTAAAAATTTATAGAATTTATTTTTGTAAAGTATTTCAAACTAGATTTTTAGGACGTAATACAAAAGTGATCTCTTATATTTAGTAGGTTGTGGTGACCTATGAAAATTTTAGATCACGCATCTATTTGATAGGTTTAGGTTTGTTCTGGCTTGTTTTTCGTCCTTTGGATCTTCTGAGAGTGATATATGGATGGATGGTGACCCTAGGTTGGACATGGTTGACATGAGAATATGAAAAGAGCTACCACCAGTGAATGGTGAAAAATAAACTTTTCTTCCTCCAACTGCTTATACTCTTTCCAAGTATGATAGATATTGGTTTTTCAACCTCTTGAATGATGTAAAACTTCTAGAGGGGTTTTCATCAAATATCAAGAATATTGTGTCAATGAAAAATTTAAAGCTAAAGGATCTAAAATCACATGACTTCCATGTTTTGATGCAAGATCTAATTCTTATATCTTTATGTCGCATTTTTTCCATGAATGTCCATCATACATTAACCAAGATTTGTTTCTTTTTACAAATTTATATGCAGCAATGTTATAAACCCGATAAAATTGCTGAATATGGAAAGATAAATTTCCATAATATTATATGAATTGGAAATTTTCTTCTTACCAAAATTCTTTGATATGATGTTTCATTTGATGGTTTACTTGATGAGAGGGATTCGACTATGTGGTTCTATACACTATAGATTGATGTACCCCATTGAATGGTATATGATGA
The DNA here is from genome assembly GCA_963277665.1 of Viscum album. NCBI lineage: Eukaryota > Viridiplantae > Streptophyta > Magnoliopsida > Santalales > Viscaceae > Viscum > Viscum album. The sequence goes on along the minus strand of OY728142.1, from coordinate 1,773,345,339 downwards.
TTTTGAAAGGGTATTTAAAAAATCAAAGTCATCCAGAGGGTTTTATTATAGATCTATATATTTTTGATGATGCCATTGAATTATGTACTGAATAACTATCCAGTGTGGAAAGAATTGGTCTACCGAAATCTCATCACACTAAGTGGCTTGCGGGTTAAGGAATTTATGTAAGAGATGTTGTCACAATCAATATTACAGATTGGTAGTAGGCCCACCTTTATCTTTTTCACAATAGTTTAGATGTTTTCCCATATGTTCAAATCCAAAAATAAATTCTTAGGTATTTGAATCCATCAAGGCCTGAAAGATGGATATCAAATACACATAATCAATAGTTTATGGGATGGTTTTAGGACTATATTTTAATGAAGTTAAATGAAAATCCATATTCAATTTCATATCAACTTCAATGGATAGCCGAAGGACCAAGTGTGTTTGTATTATCTTATAATGGTTATGTAATTAATGGTTATACACTATATACAAATGAATATGATGAAGATAATACCATGAAAAATATTTGAGTTACACTTATGGTTGAGGTGATGCATGATTCTGGTACGAAGGAAACAAATCCAATTTACACGAATATGTCATACTTAGGGATCATCAAACAAATTAGTAGTTGGATTATACAACATTAAATGTTCCAATTTTCAATGAAATTGGGTTAATAACAAGAGTGCGGTTAAAGTAGATGAATTGGGATTTGGGAAAGTTGATTTTATTAAGTATGGGTACAAAGACAAACCATTTCTAATGACATCATAGGCAGTGCAATTATTATATGTTCTAGATCCCACAAATCGAAAGTATCCAATTGTTCTATTATTTACCAAAACCCCTAAACGGCCATATAAAAATTAAACTGGGGATGGACCTTTCATTGGGATTTTATAATCATTTCACAGTGGTCCCAATATAGATGGTGTTTCGTATGTCAGAGGAGACCACAATGAAGGTATTTGTAAAGTCAATAGAGGGGTCAAATCCCTTCACCCTTTAAAAAAATAGATTTCAATAATCTGGTTATATTTTTTAATATATATCATGTTACCTCATGTTAATATCTGTTCGCTGATGTATTTATGTATTCTAAATTAAATTTTAATCCACTTATACAGAAAATGGTTTCTGCACGTGTTTGTGCTCCCAATCCCCAGGAACAATAGGTCTCTCAACCTGTTACTACTCACAGTGAAGAGGAAAAATGAAGTTCTATATGCGTTGGTGCTCTCATTCCTAAGGAATAGGATTCTCAACATGTAGCTACTCCCAGTGCGAAGAAACAATGACCTTCTGCACATGTTGGTGCTCCCAATCCTGAGGAACAACAGGTTTCTCAGCCTATTTTTTCTCCCAATGTAGAGGTACAATATCCATCTTCACATGTAACACCCCAAGAATTTACAAATATATTTATTATAGAATGCATAGATCACTAAGTTTCTACAAACACCACGTTGTTATAACCTACCCAAGCAAACATAATTTTGTCACATTAATAATTTGAATTTAGAAAAATAGTCATCTAGAGTTGTGATCAATAAGTCATTTGGAGTCTGATAGAACAAACATGATTTTTGGTGAATAGTAACATACCCGTATGAATAGTAACATCAATAGTAATATGACCCTTATGAATAGTAAATAATAATATTATTTTATTTTATTAAGGAAAGAAGATAATGAGATCTTAATTAGTTTTTCAATAAGAAATAAAACTAATTGCACCTTTAAGATTGTTATTTTTCCAATTACCTATGCCTTTATTTAAAAATTAAATTAATAATATTTAGAAAATTATTTTTGAAAAATGGATTTCACTTTTGAATTCGACACATCAAAAAATGGTAGAGGGGATTTTTTGGGATTTTTCAGAAATTCTTGAATTTTTTGATGAATAGTGAAATACGATAAAATACCGTATATACAAATTATCAGTTAAATACACAATTTATGACACAACAAGTGATGCAAGGACACTTGGTTCGAACTCACATGAACTTATTACTATTAGGGGTCACATGAAACCATACTATTGGTGGTCTTGAGGGAAATAATAAAATAATGAATTAAATATTCAAAATTTACTCCTCTCCTCCACTATAAAACCCCCTCACCAATCCCTCTTCTCTTCACTCCTCTAAGCCTTGAAGCTCCTCAAAGTTCTACTCAATTACCCTTCCCTAGTCTCTCCCCATTTCCAAGAAGCTTTTGGTCTTTCTAAAATACCAAATCCCCTTCCCTTAAGGAGTTTTTCAAGGAGGTTATTTCAAGAGGTAAAGCACCCTTCTTTTTCAATTGGTTTCATTTCAATTTATCTTATTTTACTATCCTCTCGTCACCTACTCTATCCAAATGATCTTTATAAATCCATTAACATCTATATATTGGATTTATATCATTTGAATGGAAGAACCATCATAAATATTCTTACTTCACCCCTTTTATTTTTATAAACGAAATCGACGTCCATGAGGTTCTGATTTATAACATTCATGGACGAAGAAGTTTCGTTCTTCAATCATTATTTCATTACTGGTCATGAAACCATATTTATAGCTGAACCAGACTATAATATATGTATTAAAACCTAATTAATATTCATGAACCGGTATACGTACATATTATTAATTTATATGACAAAACTAGTTCATAATAATCCAAATACCTCCAAATAATCGAAGTGATTGTCATCTAATGATTCAAACTCATTCCATGTAACCAAATGATAGAAATGGACATTAACAAATCTGGATGTTCATAAATAATATTTAATTTCAATTCTGGATATTTACATCCATTCCACTTTTTGGTCAGAGTGGATACTCAAGAGGGGGGTGAATTGAGTTCCAATTAAAATTTCTGTTAAAAACTTTTAGGATTAAAGTCTCCCAAATTAAAACAGCCCAGTCAATTAAGGAAGTAGAGATATAAGTGACTTATTGTTCAACATGTTTCTTAAAGGTTCATTACTCCTCAGTTGAATTAGTATGTGAACTAATTTCACTTTTGAAACATGTTTACCAAACAAATCACATATACACACTAACCAGAACTAACTATCAGAGTGAATGTAAAAACAAATTTCTTTTTTTGCTAAAATAAGCACAGCAGATATGTATAAAACAGAGTAAGTGAAAGATGAACACAACAAATTTAAACAAGAGGTTTAGTCTTAAGTTAAGACTTAGTCCTCTCCACTTGGTGATCACCTGCCACCAAGAAATTATATTAAAAAGTGATACAAAGCCTTTATCGGGATTTTACAGCAGTTTTCACAAACTATCTAGGTTTTACAACCTCTACCACATTTATTCGTGGGAAAAATTAAACTACCAAGCCACACTAGGATTCTTCCACAGTTATACGTGGGAAACAAATGTAAAGAGAGTTTGGTATGGGGATTTTTATTATCCCTTAGTTCAAGCACAAGAGTCAGTGTATGTAACAAAGATACACTACTCACAAATGTAAAATACTTAAACACAATAGAGCTAAAGATAGTAGGGATAAGTTTAAAATTCTATGTTGTGTTGAAAGATCAGCTCTGGACTTGTTGGAATGAAGGAAATGAAGTTTTGGTCCTTCTCTACAAGTTTCCTCCAAAACAGAGTGTCGCAACTTCTAGGTTCTAACTTCCAGATGTAGAGATGATCAACTTCTTGGGTTTAAATCTCTTTGTATCACACCAATATAGCTTGAAAAAGGTTCTTCCAAAAGATATTCGTGAAGCTCTGTGTTATTCAGAATGAGTGATTGAGTGTTCTTCTTCAGATGATGCATGTTTCTCTCTTATGTGTTCGTATTAAATATGTCCACCACTTTTCTCTGTTGTCTCTCACTAATCATGTATATATATATATATACTTTTCCAGTTCATATTTTCTCATTTGGTTTAATAGGGGCCGACAAGAGAAATGTTTCAACCACGTGTGGTCTTCCTCATACATCGTACTATTTCATGATATGCTTGCAAGTATCATCAAATAATGTAAGATGCATTAATTTTTCCAGACATGACCATTATGATAGTATTAATAAAATTGGTAAAGAAAAGAATAGAATATCATTAGACTGGTAGTAGATGCATGTCACACGGTAGACTTCAACAGTAGTCTTTCCAACAATGAACTTCATCGGTAGGCTATTCAACTGTGAGCTTCATCAGTAGGCTTGATTAGTGGTAGACTTCAACAGTAAGATTCTAACAATAGCTTTATAACATCAGACTACTTCAACAGCAACCTTTCCAATGGTAGACTATCTCAACAGGTAACTTCATTAATAGTGGAATATGTCCAACAGTATACTTTGAACAATAGTCGACTATCTCGACAGTAGGAGTTGTCTAGCGGTAGACTTCTACTAACGGTAGACATGTCTAACTATAGACTTGAACAGTGATGCTATCAACAGAAGACTTGAGAAAGAGTCTGAAAGTGAACTTCTAACAAAAGCCTTTTCACAGCAGTGACCTTGTGACGGTGACTCTTTGTCTGTGAGCTTTGATACGCCGATCAACGGTAGAGTTGTGAGAGTGACCTTGTACCGATAGCTTATATCAGTGACAGTAGATATTCAATAGTAACCTTATAGGATCAGTGACCTAGAGTAACAGTGATCTATAATTGTGACCTTGAACATAAGACTCTTACCAGTAGCCTTTAACAGTGAACTTATATTTAGATAAATGTAAATTGTAAGGTGATGCAGAAAAGTCACGAGACTAAGAATATAAATTGTTCAGGATAAAACAATAAAAATTAAAAAGGATTAAAAAATGGCTTAATATATCATGGTCAATATTTAAACATGATTTGGGATTATCAAAACAGGTAAGTCAAAAATCTCCCCCTTTTTGATAATCACAAATTATGCCAGTATGTGTTAAAGATAGATAGCATATATAATATAGTTACTAAACATAGATCAATAAATGTATCAAGTATAAGAGATTAATAAGAGTGTAAAACGGGAAAATATTGGTTCATGATATCAGAGAGAAAGGTATAAAAGATTCAACATAGGATCATATTATCACATTTCTCCCCAATCACATGATTAGTCTATAATGAGCACACTATTTCTCCCCCTTTGTGATTAGAAAAAAGAAACACAAATAGAGAGAACTGAGAAATCTTGGATTAATGAAAGTAAATTACATAGTCCCTATCAAAAGAATAAACAGACTCAATCCACATCATCCGTAGGTAAATGGTCTTTCCCTCTGGATGAAGAAGACGGAGGATGAGATGGTGGATCACCAGGTTTAGGAATTTCCGTAGTAATGACTTGAGGGGCAGCAACAGAAGCTCCTATGGGTTTGTAGTGAGTAGCTCACTGAGGTATCAGTGGAGTAAGGCTTCTGATAGCTTCATCAGGAGACATCATGGAAGAACTACTGGGTTGAGATATAGGTATGTAAGGAGGGATGATGATAGGGGTGTAGTCCACATGAATAAAGGGTAGAAGAAGGTTTGTGAAGTCCATAATAATGATTCATCCTCTTTCCATAGCAGATACAAAATCATCTTTATTCTCCAAAAATTTATCCAAAGCAGGGGTCAACTCTCTTAGTTTGCTGACCTGCTCCTTGAATGCCTGAGTCACTGGAGGTAGCTTCATATTCTCTATCAAAATATTGAAGTGGTTGGTCATTTGGTGCTTGGTATAGATCTTCTCAAAGAAAGAATCTACCTTATTCTTAATGGCTTCCGGAGTAGCATTAGCTGCTCGCAAGTGTTCACAAACATAATTATTGACTTTCCTAATAGTAGCAATTACCTGAGAATTAGAGGTTCCACTAGTACTGGCCTTAGCAAGCTCTTCTTGGATCACATTTCTGATCTGGTCAATGTTCACAGAGGTGCTAGATGATGGAAGGGGTTTGATCGAGAAAGCTACCGTCTCTTTGAAATACTGATTCAAATTACCAATCACCTTATGAACAAGTGCATCATAACTGTTCATGTGTTCTTTGAATGATGTCTTAAAAGCCTCAAAAACTTCCACAAACTTCTTGACTACCTCTTTGATGTTTCTAATCTTAGCATTCACTTGGTTTTGAGAATTTCTCATGGTGGTCAATGAAGCAACCGATTGTCTCAGAGAAACCACAGCTCTTGTCCAGCTTTCAATTTGAGTATGGCACACTTTAATCTCATTCATCATTTCATTCACTAGACTAGACACAACACATCTCAGAGATAGTTCCAGGGATTGATCCACACTCCTCAGCCCTTCATCAAGGATATTCTTCAAATATGCCACTAATTCTCTCAGTGCCTTTTTCATTTCAACTTTTAAGGACTCAAGGTCCTCCTTGGTTTCCAAATTTTCAGCCACAACTACTGGAATACTTTCAGGTAGGATAACAGAATCTGTTTGAGGTTGGTCTTCCTCATCAGAATCTCCATAATTGAGTCTAAGTACCATGTACCCTAGATCTGATGACCAACCCTCTATGTCATACAACACGGAAACTGAACCAAGGGAAACAGGTTGCTCCTCCTCACTTAGAGCTTCCTCCCAAGAAATCTCCTCTATCTATTTTGATTCAGGTAATTCCAAAACCTCTTCTGAAACTCCAGCAGATTCAACAACAGTTTGATCTATTAGTTCACCAGTGGGGTGAGTCTCATCCTTCACTGAGTCATTAATGACTTCCATGGAAGTAGATGCCACTCCTGCTTCCTAATCAGACATTGTCTTGTATGTATTATCTATTAAAGGGCTCAAACTCAGCTCCTCTTCTTTAATGTCCTCATCATTTACTTCAATAATAGTCTCCTTTACTTCATCCTTATCACATACCTCCTTTTCCTCATGAGCAGAATGATCTAACTCGGTAGCCTCATCCTCTTCAGAGGTGTCTTTGACAACATTCAGAGATGCTTCTTCTTCTTCAGTGGTCTTAGTATCAATGTCCTTTAGAATAGTCTCTCTTATTGGTAGTTATTTTGGAGGGCTAGCTGCTCCTAAAGCTACCGTCCTTACAGGACTGTTAGGAAAATCAGGATCACTCCCATCATCAATGGGGGTGTTCTCTCTTTCAGGGTCCACTACTCCTTCAGCTGCCTCCTCATTTGAATAAGCCAGTTCTGGCTCATTGGGATTAAGGCCGAGATCTCTCTTGTATTTTGGCCTAGAGGGGTGAGTAGTAGGGTCAAACTTTTCATATATCTTTCCTTTATCATTCACCCATTCCTTCTTCCAGGGATTCCAGCTAATTTTCAAGAATTTTCAATTAACCTTGGAGATACAAACACTTTTCTTGGACACTATCATCTCTTCTTGATTTCCAGCTACACCCTTTACCTTTATCATTACTAAAATAATCTTGGCATGGAATAGGGCATTGGATTTTGAGCTTTCCATAGTCATATACTCCAATTGTGCCATCAGTAACCTACATAGGTTAATATTCTTTCCATGATTCAGTAAGTACACTAGGAATATGTCTTGGTACTTCAGCACAACAAAATATCCTCTCCTAGGACTAATTACATGCTGAATGAATTTGAACAAAAGCCTGTCTTCTCTATTCATCTCAGCTGCAATGATATTTCTTAATTTTCCATTACCTTTCAGTTCTTCCAAAGCTTTTTCATACTCAAAAACATCACTGTCTGGAGGAGCCACTCCAGAGTAGTAATCATATACTCTTTCAGGAGGAACTCTCAGATAGGCATCCTACTAAGCAGATGAGAAGATGACTTCATTACAATTTACTCTGGATATTAACCTATGCACATCATCTTCCTCTTAGAACTTCAGATATTCATAGAAATATTTTACAAGCTTTGGTTAGTATGGTCCATTGTTGTTGGAAAAACATTTGGTCCATCCTTGGGCATCTAGTGCTTCCAGCACTAATGGCTTGCTTGACAACATCCATTCTTCACTTAACTCCTTCTCAACAAATATTTCTCTCTTGGTCAGATGCGGTTTGACAGGTCCCGTCGAGGTATTACTGGTGCCACTGGATTCAGCTCGAGTTCTCTTTGGCCTTGGCACATCTTCATTGACAGTCAGGGGTTTCTTAGTTATGTCCATGGAGATTGAGAGAGGTTTGATGGCTCAAATGAAGAGTTAGGGTTTATGAATTTCGAGATCAAGGTTTGAGATTGAGAGAGGAAGGTGGATTGAGATATGTTCATCGCCTTTGGTTTTATCACTTAGGGATTTAAACAAAATAAAATAAAAATAGTAAATAGGAATAAAAACAGTTCGAATTCCCGCAAAAATAAAGACACACAGCTAGGTATCCAACAGTGAGATGTACCAGTGAGGTACACCAGTGACGTGCAACGGTGAGGTGTAAAAGTTAGGTTTATCAGTGAGGTCCAACTGTGAGGTCCGATAGTGAGGTTCGATAGTGAGGTCTAATAGAGACGTCTCACTGCGAGGTTCTAATAGTGAGGTCTGACTTTGAGGTCCAATGGTGAGTTCTAACAGTGAGGTCTAACTGTGAGGTCTAACAGTGAGGTCTAACAGTGATGTCGAATAGTGAGTTCTAACAGTGAGGTCTAACAGTGAGGTCTAATAGTGAGGTCTTCTATGCTAAAGTTAATCATTCCTAAATCATGTTTTATGTAATTTAACCTCTCAGAATTAAAAGGCTTTGTGAATATATCATCCAATTGATGTTCAGTGCCAATGAATTTAAGAGTGATATCACCCTTTTGATAATGATCCCTCAAAAAGTGATTTCTCACATCAATATGCTTTTTCCTAGCATGCGATACTTGATTTTTGGAAATGTTAATAGCACTTGTATTGTCACACTTTATAGAGACATGTTTGAACTAATATCCATAGTCTAGTAATGTGTGTTTCATCCATAGAATTTGAGCACAACAACTACCAAAATCTATGTACTCAGCTTTAGTAGTAGATAATCCAACAAAGTTCTGCTTCTTATTACACCAAGATACTTGTGGATTTCCTAAAATGTTACATGTCCCATAGGTGCTTTTTCTATCTAAATTGCAACCGGCAAAACCAGCATCAGAATAACTCAACAGATCAAGTGATTTTCCTTTTGGATATAATAATCCTAAGTTAAGAGTATGTTTGAGATATTTAAAAATCCATTTAACAGCAGTTAAATGAGATTATTTTGGATTGGCTTAAAAGTGAACACACATACATACACTAAACATAATGTCAGGTCTGCTAGCTGTAAGATAGAGTATACTCACCATCATACCTCTGTAGTTGGTTTGATCCACTGGTTCTCTAGCTTCATCAGTATCCAACTTACAGGTGGTACTCATAGGTGTGTCACTGCCTTTACTACCATCCAAAGAAAAATGTTTTAGAAGATCCTTAATATATTTACTTTGATTTAAAAAAATGCCATTTTTATTTTGAAATATCTGAAATCCAAGGAAAAATTTGAGTTCTCCCATTAAACTCATTTCAAACTCATTTTGCATCATTTTGGAAAAATCAATACATAATTAATTTTTAGAAGATCCAAAAATAATATCATCCACATAAATTTTTACGATCAAAACATCTTTAGAAACCCATTTAATGAAAAGAGTAGGATCAACTATGCCTTTGGTAAAACCTTTGGAAATAAGAAAAGAGCTGAGCCTATCATACCATGATCTTGGAGCTTTTTTTAAAACCATATAAAGATTTAGATAGTTTAAAAACATGATTGGAAAAATGGGGATTTGTAAAACTAGGAGGTTTTTCAACAAACACATCCTCAACTATATACCCATTTAGAAAAGCGCTTTTAACATCCATTTGATAAAGTTTGAAATTCAGATGAGCTGCATATGCAAGTAGTATCCTAATGGCTTCTAGTCTAGCTACAGGTGCAAAGGTCTCCTCATAGTCTATTACTTCCTCTTGACTATATCATTGTTCAACTAGCCAGGCTTTATTTCTAAATATATTCCCATACTTATTAACTTTGTTCCTAAACACCCATTTAGTGCCTTTGGTCAAAGTGTCCTTAGGTCTTTCCACTAATTCCCAAACATTATTTATTTGGAACTGATTTAGTTCTTCTTGAATATCCATTACCCAAAATTCATCATTGATAGCATCATTAATATTTTTGGGTTCAATCTATGAAAGAAAAGCATGATGTTCAAACTAGTTTCTTAGAGAAGCTGTAGTTTGTGTTCCTCTATTTAAATCGCCTACAAGAACATCTAGAGGATGATTATTGTAAGTCCTAATACCTCTAGGAAGAGCTGAACTAGATTATTCATTGTTGTCTATTGGTTCATAATCGGTAGGAGCAGATTCTGGAAAATTTTCAAAACTGGATACTTTTACAGGGGATTCACTATTCTTATTATTAAAGTTAAGATTTGAAAAATCTTCCTCAAGATTTTCAAGAGAGGTTTTAGGCTTATATGGATCAGTCTCATCGAATTTGACATGAATTGATTCTTCCACACATTTGGTTTTCTTATTGAACACTCTATAGGATTTACTTGAGATAGAGTAACCCAGGAAAATTACTTCATCACTTTTGGGAGAAAATTTGTCAATATTATCTTTAGTATTAAGAATAAAGACATTGCAACCAAAAAATATAAAGTAATTAACCTTAGTCTTCCTATTTTTCCAAAGTTATCAATGGGTCCTTTTTATAATAGGTCTAATTAAAACTCTATTGATAACATAACAAGATATATTTACAGCTTCAGCCCAAAAATAAACAGGTAAGTCATACTCATTAAGCATAGTCCTTGCAATTTCTTGAAGGGTCCTATTTCTTCTTTCTACAACTCTATTTTGTTGAGGTGTCCTAGGGGAAGAAAAATTGTGACTATAGCCATTGTGTAAGCAGTAAGATTGAAACTCATGATTCTCACACTCATGACCATGATCACTTCTCAGGGTCTTAATCTTAAGTCCACTAAGGTTTTCTATAGACTTGGAATATTTGAAAAAATAGGAACAAGCTTCAATTTTGTGAGCTAGAAAGTATACACAAGTATACCTAGAAAATTCATCTACAAGAACATAAAAATAGTGCTTCCCATTTAAACTTGAAACTCTTGATGGTCCAAAAAAATCCATGTGAACCAAATCAAGTGGTTAAGAAGTTGAAACTTCATTCTTTGGTTTGAAAGAAACTTTGTGTTGTTTTCCCATTTGATAGGGATTACACACTCTATCAAGTGGGAATTATAATTTAGGCAAGTCTCTAACTAAACATTTCATAGATAGATTCCTAAGTGAGTGCACATTATAGTGTCCTAAACTTCTATTCCACAACCAAGACTCATTATAAAAAACATTTAAGAAGGAAACATTTTGTTTGGCTAAGGAATTTAAATCAACGACATATACATTCTCATTTCTATATGCAGTAAAAACTAAATTCTTTTTTGAATTAAAAACATTGCATGAATCATTTTTAAATTTTACATTAAATCCATCATCGCATAACTGAGATATGCTAAGTAAATTATACTTTAATCCATCAACAAAAAGTACTTTAGAAATTAATATTGTATCAGGGTTACCAATCAGGCCAAAGCCGATGATTTTTCCTTTTGCATTGTCACAAAAGGTGACATGACCACCATCAAATTTAATTAGACTCTTGAATCTAGAATAGTCTCCTGTTATATGTCTTGAAAATCCACTGTCCAAGTACCATATGGTCTTACAGGAAATCTTTAAGAAACATCCCTGCAAATCAGATTAAACATGGGGTAATTTTGGTACCCAGATCTTCTTGGGTCCAGAGAGGTTAGCTAATAAAACTTTGGAAACCCATATTTTCTTTATAGGTTTTCTAAAATCAACAAACATATTTTGATACATAAATACTTTTTTAGGTCCTTTAGAAAATTTTTTCTCGAAAGATGGTCCAGAATTAGCAGAGAACTGTCCAAATTTTGGAACAAATTTGGTTTTGCTAATTTGTCTCTATCCAGGCTGATATCCTAGACCAGTTGTATATTTAAGGGCAGTTTGTTTTCCTAGAAACTTTGTCAAGGTATCCCTACCAGCAGTGAATTTATCAATATCCTTTCTTAATTGTTCATTAGATAATTTGAGTTGAGTGTTCTCTTTCAACAGTTGAGCATTCTTTTCTTTTTCTACACTTAGATCTGTTTTAACATTACTAGTCAAGGCATGTGATTTATTCAAAGATTTATATTTATCTTTTAGTTCATTGTAGGTATCTTCTAGAATATTGCAATATTAAAACAGTTCAACCTTAGAAACATTTTCATCATTATATGAATCACTGTTATTTCCATAATAATAATCATTTAGAATAGGGGAAATAGGTACCTCAGATATGTTAGTCATGAAGCACATGTTGACATGATTCTTTTCAGAATCAGTAGCTTCTGATTCACTTGTGCTGTCTTCCGAAGCACTCTAAGATGATTTCATGTCTTTCTTGTACTTCTTGTCCTTATAATCATATTTCTTTTTGAATTTTAACTTCAGACAGTCAGCCTTGATGTGTCCTTTCCTCTTGCATTCATAGTAGACTATATCATATTCCTTATCATATTTCTTCCAATACTTATTCCACTTACCTTGTTGATCATACTTACCCTTGTAGTTTTGTTTTCTGAAAATCTTCTTCTTCCTATAAAACTTCTTAAATCTCTTGTCTATTTGAGCCATTTCTTCATCACTGTCTGAATCTGAATCTTCACTGGTTGAACTTTCAGTAGGTACATGTATTTTCTCCTTGTCTTTGCACTTTAACGCAGTAGACTTTAAGGCCACAGATTTTCTCTTGGGATCATCATCTTATTCTTTTTTCACCTTCATTTCTTCTTCATACATCATTAGTTTACCAATCAACTCCTTAACATGTAGCTTGCTGATATCACATGACTCTCAGATAGACACAGAAGTTCCTCTCCATCTGTCTGGAAAACATCTCAATATTCTCATGATCTGCTCCTTCTATGGAACAAATTTTCCCAGTGAACTCATGGTGTTGAAAGTATCATTAAACCTGTGGTACATGTCAGAAATGGGTTCCTCAGGTCTCATCTTAAAATTATCATATTTAATAGTATAAGTATTTAATCTCATTTCCTTCACGTTGGTTGTTACTTCATGAGAAAGAGCCAAGGTGTCCCAGATTTCATGAGCTATTTTACACATATAAAATAGGTTAAATTCATCATCTCTTAAAGATAAGTAAAGGGAATTCATATCTTTACATTTATTGTTATAGTCAGACTTTGTAGAATCATCCTAGGTAGATCTAGCAGTTTTGGGGATCTCATATTCTGATTCTATAACAGACCAAATATCAAAACCAATAATTTCTAAATGAATTTTCATTTTTATTTTCCATTGAGAATAATTCACACCATTAAAGAATGGTGGAATGTTAGTATCAGTAACTTCTAGTCTATTGTCCATACCTAGATTTTATAAAATTTATTAAAGAGATAAAATTTATAACTAATAGAAATTTAATATCTTTAAGATAAAACTAAAATCACAGTTTAAAAAACAGAGGGCTTGAAAAATTTTTATAAACAAAAATGTTACCTCTGATACCAAATGTTGGTCGGAGTGGATAATCAAGAGGGGGGGTGAATTGAGTTCCAATTAAAATTTCTGTTAAAAACTTTTAGGATTAAAGTATCTTAAATTAAAACAGCCCTCTTAGTTAATGCAGTAGAGATATAAGTGACTTATTGTTTAACAGGTTTCTCAAAGGTTTATTACTCCTTAGTTGAATTAGTATGTGAACTAATTTCACTTTTGAAACAAGTTTACTAAATGAACCACATATACACACTAACCAGAACTAACTATCAGAGTGAATATAAAAACAGATTTCTGTTTTTTCTAAAATAAGAACGGCAGATAAGTATAAAACATAGTAAGTGAAAGATGAACACAACATTTTTAAACAAGAGGTTCAGTCTTAAGTCAAGACTTATTCCTCTCCACTTGGTGATCACCGGCCACCAAGAAATTATCTAAAAAAGTGATACACAGCCTTTATCAAGATTTTATAGAAGTTTTCACAAACTGTCTAGGTTTTGAAACCTCTACCACAGTTATTCGTGGGAAAAATTAAACTACCAATCCACACTAGGCTTCTTCCACAGTTATATGTGGAAAACAAATGTAAAGAGAGTTTGGTATGGGTATTTTAAATATCCCTCAGTTCAAGCACGAGATTCAGTGTTTGTAACATAGATACACTGCTCAAAAAAGTAAAATACTTAAACATATTAGAGCTATAGTAGGGATAAGTTTAAAATGCTCTGTTGTGTTGACAGACCAGCTCTGGACTTGTTGGAATGAAGGAAATGAAGTTTTGGTCCTTCTTTGCGAGTTGCCACCAAAACAGAGTGTCGTAACTTCTAGGTTATGACTTCCAAATGTAGAGATAATCAGATTCTTAGGTTTAAAGCACTTTGTAGCACACCACTACAGCTTGAAAAAGGTTTTTCCAAAAGATCTTCGTGAAGCTCTATGTTCTTCAGAATGAGTGCTTGAATGTTCTTCTTCAGATGATGTATGTTTCTCTCTTATGTGTGTATATTCAATATGTCTACCACTTGTCTCTGTTGTATGTCTCTACACATGTATGTATATATATATATAGACTTTTCCAGTTCACCTTTTTCTTATTTAGTTCAGCAGGGGCCGACAAGAGAAATGTTTCAATCACATGTGGTTTTCCTCGTACATCGTACTGTTTCCTGTTATGCCTAAAAGTATCATTAAATAATGTAAAATGCATTAATTTGTCCAAACATGACTGTTATGATAGTATTAATAAAACAAGTAAATAAAATAATAGAATATCATTAGACTGGTAGTAGATGCATGTCACACGGTAGACTTCAACGGTAGTCTTTCCAACTATGAACTCCATCGGTCGGCTATTCAACTGTGAGCTTCATCAGTAGGCATGATTAGTGGTAGGCTTCAACAGTAAGCTTCTAAAGTCATCTTTGTAACATCAGACTACTTCAACAGTGACCTTTACAATGGTATACTATCTCAATAGGTAATTTCATTAACAGTGGAATATGTCCAACAGTAGACTTTGAACAACAGTCGACTATCTCGACAATAGGAGTTGTCTAGCGGTAGCCTTCTACTAACGGTAAAAATGTATAACTATAGACTTGAATAGTGATTCTCTCAATAGAAGACTTCATAAAGAGTCTGACAGTGAACTTATAACAGAAGCCTTGTCACAGTAGTGACCTTGTGACGGTGACTCTTTGTCTGTGAGCTTTGATATGCAGATCAACGGTAGACTTGTGATAGTGACCTTGTACCGGTAGCTTATATCAGTGATAGTATATCTCCAATAGTAACCTTGTAGGATCAGTGAACTAGAGTAACAATGAGCTATAACGATGACCATGAATATAAGACTCTTACCAATAGCCTTTAACAGTGAACTTATATTTAGATAAATGTAAACTATAAGCTGATGCAGAAAAGTCATGAGAATAAGAATATAAATTGTTCAGGATAAAACAATAAAAATTAAAAAGGATTAAAAAATGGATTAATATATCATGGTCAATATTTAAACATGATTTGGGATTATCAAAACAGGTAAGTCCAACACACTTCATTACTTAAAATCAAGTGAACCGAATATGAAAATAAAGGAAACAAACACTCTAGAATGACAAAATTCAATACAATAACTTATCAATAAAGACATAAATAAACTAACAAGAATTATTGTAAACTAAATACATGTCTAAAAGGTTCTGAAATAAGTTATTAACTAGTATAATTTCATATTCTAGGAGATTAATCACAATAGTGGAACACGTTTGGTGTTAAGGTAAGGGTTTTCCACCCGAACATCCATTTTCATTCGGGATACTTTCATTGTCTAATTACCTCGATAAAATTATTATGTATTGTTGTTTACTCCTCATAAATTATGTGTGAGTATTCTATATATGTACACCAACCAGAATTCTTCCCTATTTTCTGGATAGTTACATGTTTTAAAGGAAGTTCTCAAAATTGTTTCCAAAAATACAAGCCTGATACAAGAGAATTTCTCAAATTCATATCTATTTTCAAGGGAAAGATATAATATATTCTTGGAAACCATTATAATTATAAAAAAAATCATTTTATCAGGAAATACTATCTTTACTTCTGGTTTTATACAATTTTTTTTTCAAAAGAACTCTTCTTTTCAAAATAAAAGAGTGTTTATCACAAGAATTGCTTAATGTTTTTTAGAATATTATTCTCATTTGATTCAAAACTCTTGTTGATTCTTATGTATTGTTGGGGTTAATCATTTATTATGTCATATATCATATTTTATTGAATGGTTTAGGACTAACTTTATTGTGGATGAACTATCCTAAAACCATTCACCATACTATTCTGAATGGTTAGTGTTTATGTTAAATAATTGGGAAAAGTTAGTTACATTTCATATAATAGTTCCAATAAGAATGTATATGTTGTTTATGTTTATCCATGCTCATATGAGGAAATCATTGGACTTATTATGTGACGGGTGGGACCCGCTATAGCCCCTCGATGCATCGGTAGGTCTCATGAGACAACTGGACATGGAATTGGCCGAGGCCTATCCCAATGTGATATGGATTTTGGCCGAGCCCTTAATCACTAGACATCTTGGATGAGGCCATGAAAAAATGTTTCAGAATTTCCGGCATATGAACTTTTCTTATTATAGAGCTATTAGTTGAAAGTTCATGTGGTTATTCGACTAGTAGAATACCCATGATTATGTTTTTTTATGGAATTATTTACTCAGCTCATATTCCTGCCATAATGTGTTCAAATTTATTATTAAAGGCATGTGTTTTAAATTATTCACCATGTCTAATGTTTATATTATCTTCCACTGTATTTCTTACTCTTACTGAGTATTTGAGCTCACCCCTTTTTTATGTTTCATTTTCTCAGGACATGAAGAAGTAATTTCTGAATGACTTGCAAGCATAATCTAAGAGATGTGATGACTCTAGTGGAATAAATTAGTGTTTTTTTTCCTTTCCATATGTAAAATTGAACTTATGTATGTATCTTTGTAACACCCGAGACTTTTATGTTATATAAATCATCAAAAGAATCTTTTTCTACACAACAGTTTCTTGGCTTACTTTACACAAAATCGCGACCTTCCTCGGTAGCTTGCGTCGTACGCAATACCGAGTTTCACTAAACAACGATATGCTATTAAAATAATATTAAAACTAGCCGTTATGAATAGTAATAACCGCTTTTTGAAATTTTATAAATTTTATTATTCAAAATGGACTTCAATTTTGGATTCGGAATATCGAAATTAGCCTAGGGTGAAATTTTGGTATTTTTCTGAAAACTTTCAATTTTTGATGAATAGTGAAACCACTAAGTGGTAGTTAAAAAAAACTGAATTTTTCATAAAACATAATTTTACCGCTTCTGTGAGTGGAATTTCAAAAATCCGAGAGACACAGTTGATGTCAGTAAGTAAAATGTGGTTCAATGAGATGAAAATAATTTTTTGGTGAATAGTAACTTTTTACTTTTTTTACCACGGTTAAAAGTAAATAGGGTAATTAAGGGTAAAGATGATATTATTATTACCCTAACACATGGCCTAATTATATTGAACAAATGTAATTCGACCAAAAACAAACTTAGGAATAAAATATGACCATTTAGGCCCACTTGGATTAAATTAGGACATTTATTATTAATTTATTTAAAGAAGGGTTAAAATAGTTAAAATCAAAGTTTAATAAGTAAATAATTTTTAATATGGGGTTATACATAAGATAAATTGGACTATAAATATTCATTAGAAATATAAAAATATTTCCTACATAATGGTATTTTATTTGTAATTTTTAGACATTAAATAATTTAATTTATTTATGACACAACGATGATGCAGTAATTATCTTATTAATGAAATATTGACATAATTGATGTTATAAATACCCAAATAAATATAATTTGATACTTTTTATGAATTACACTAATTTTCTAGGTTAATATGACATGTTAGTAATAATTTAATTAACTTTTTTAGAACTTATAATTCTGTTATAATTTTCACAAAAATCAATTACTAAATAGTGTCAAAATTGACATAAAATAGTTTTTAAAACAAATATTATATTAGTAATTGTTATTTTATTCCTAAAAATCTAAGGTTCGGTCAAATGACTTAGATAAGGTTATATATATTAATAATAAACAACTTGGGGTTCGTTTGGCTACTTATAGTAAGTTTATTAACCTTATAGTATAAGAACACAAGAAGACACAGTAAAAGTAAAATTATTTAACATAATGTTAAATCTACATGATAAGGTTAAAATAGGAACCTAAACTTGTCTAAATTATATTGGATGAGAGGATTTCGACCCATCCCCACCTTAGCCTCGAAATAAATCAATTTGGAGCTATTTAAAACCGAACTTGACTTTATAATAAAATAATATTTTTAGTTATTCCAAAGGTGCCCCTCTCCTCCCTTATAAAAGGGCACCTCCTCCCCCTCTTCCTCACACCACTTTGAGCCTTCAAGCTCAACCAAACCCTGACAATTCCTTCTCTCCACTTCCCTAGAGACATTCTAGAGGTCCTGGTCTTCTTCAAAGACCAATTTTAGTGCCCTAAAAGAAGGTCTCAAAGAAGCACTTCAAAGAAGAGGTAATATCCATTACTGATCTTTTTCAATTTCTTTCTTCTTCAACTTCTTCTTCTTTAGTTGTTTCATGATAAAGTAATAACATCAGTATTTCTTATATACTGATATGTTATTATAAATACGAAACAACTCTAATTAACCTTCTATCCATCCTACGGATAAAGGAAATCACTGCGCGTGCGTACGTACGAAATACCGTCTCCACACCGTGGTGTAATCTATTTTCCACCACCACCTTACTTGGATGGGTATAATGGTGTAAATAATGACTATATATGACTATTATAAAGTGATACTGATTCTGAAATAGTATACATACACTCCAATACAATTCCACGATCATAGGAACGATATCATCACTCGTGTGTACGTACGGAATACCGTCTCCACGATGTGATGCGACTCGTTCTACATGATCTTCATTTCATAATGATTATATAAATTAATTTAATGAATTAATATGATATATATTACACTAATACCATTCTGGAAATTAGGTATCTATAACTTAAAGATAAGAATAAGAATTTATTCGACAAGACACGCATAAGAACAAAAAGTTATAAACACCCGAATAACAAGTAGTAATGAAATATTACTACTAAGAAGCTAAGAATATGACCATATATGATGTCATAAAAATAAGTATGATTCTGGAATAAGTAAATAACATTATTTAAATCATTATACAGGAGGTTCGGACACGTACAAAGCATAACAGACCTAAGGTAAGGGAAATATCACAATCTCATTTTTATCCGAGATTGTTTATACTTTGAAATTTACTAGGGTGTATTTTATCATCCAAATACATGTTTCTTCAATATGTAATATTATTTCCATCCACCTAAAATTTTTTAAATCCAATTTTACCCTTCAGTGAGTTTTTAGTAAAAGATATGAAAGGAATCTTTTGTCGTTTTTCGTACGAGGTACTTTTTGACTTTTCCGAAAAAGTACGAAGAATGTTTTTTAACTTATACGGCATGAATGGATTTTTAAAACATTATTTCCAAGAAGCTTCCTTTACAAGTTTTCAAGTTTATTTTTAATCAACTTCTTTTAGTTTATAATTTTACGACATGTTAAGAAAGGAAAAGTGTTTTTGAAGTAGAAAGGATATTTTCCTCAAGAATGATGTTCAAGTGTTTTATCAAAATTATTTTCCATCTAAGATAATAAAGGGTTCTGTTTTTTATTACATTGATTTGATTATGTTGTGATGGAATTATTTTTATGAATTCCTTTATCGTATATGAATTGTTTTATGATGTCATGATGTTTAAGATTCCCATTTTTATTACATGGGTTATGCAATGATGTATGGTTTATGATTTTGTGGCAGACATAAGAATGGTATCATTATGAGATGGGTGGGACCTATATCTCCCTCCAATGAATTGGGTAAAGATGTTATATCTCATGAGATAGACATGGCTGGAACGGTAGGTTATACTGGTTCAGTGAAACAGGACTGAAACGAGGGTGACTCGGTTCAGAAAGGGACTTTGTCCACTAAGATAGTCTTGGCAATGAGTCTTGACTAACAAGAAATGATTCTCTATGATTATGTGTGTATGCCACAAAGGTTCATGTTTTATGTTATGATTATTGTGATTACATTTTACTGCCATGATTTATCCCATGTTATGAAATTATGATCTCTTTTGCAGGTTAAGATTTCCAAAAGTTATGTTCTTATGTATACGATGTGATTGATATTTCTTTTGTTTACCCTTAGTGAGCATTTGAGCTCACCCTTTTGTATGTTTTCTTTCCCCAGGCCAGGAATAAGGTTATTAAGTAAGATATGCCAAAAGGTACTATAGATATGATGAAATAATTGGGAGACAGTGTAGACGCTTTATGAACCAGTTGTTTATGTTTACCAGTTTCTAAAGACACTATACCTATACGGTCCTTTCGTGGTTTTGTTATATGTTGTAATAAGTATGATTTAATTTTGAAGTATTAACAATGTATGTAAATTATGGGTCGTTATAGTTGGTATCAGAGGAAAGGTATATTCAACCTTTGGAAACTAGGATGCGAAAGCCTGAGTAAGAACCCTAAGGATAAGTCTAAGCATAGAACACAATCTCAGTGTTTTAGAAATGGCCATGAATAACCTAGGATAAGACCTTAAGTGTGAAATTTTATTCTTGATTATGTGGTTTTCCTATTATAATTAGTGTTGCTCACACTATTCTTCTTGGTTTTAGTCAATGGCCAGAACCCGAAGGAACCGTGTTAATAGGGAATGCGACGGGCAATGGAATGATTACCCCCCTGAGCAACCAAACGTTATGGGAGCTAGAATGAAAAATCTTGTAGCCATGCTCACACAACTTTCTCAAGCTATGAATCATGAAAGACTTCCAAACGAGCAAAGTAAGGAGCAACATTCTGTTGAATCCTCCATGAGGCAGCGTCCACCTTCTTTCAGCAGGTCTACTGATCCATTAGTTTCTGAACAATGGATTAGTACTACTGAAAATATATTTTCAGTTATTCAATGTTTTGTGCATGATAAAGTCATCTTAGCAGTGTATTGTTTGGAAGGTGATGCTGATCAATGGTGGAATCTTATTAAGAATACGAGGCAAATGGATGAAATTGAGTCCATGTAATGGGACGAGTTCAAGAACTTATTTTTCAGTAAGTACTTCCCTCGTATTCTCCGAACAAAGATAGAGAAAGAGTTTCTTGAACTGAAGCAAAAGGGTGATGAATCTGTTGGTACCTATGAAGCAAATTTTACAAGACTTGCAAGGTACACTTCTGGTATTATTATCCAACCTGAGAGTAAGATCGATCGATTCTTTAGTGTCTTAAAACCAAGTCTTCGTAGGGCGTTATCCATAAGGGACTTCAATATCTATGAGGAAATGGTTCGATGTGCTCTCAAAGTCGAGATGGAGATTGGAGTAACCCATCAGTCATATGGGTTTGATAAGAAGAGGAAACTGGAATTCAAAGGAAAATCTAAAGAGTACACTAAAAAGAAGATGAGATTTCCCTTATGATCAAAGTGTGGAAAGAAACATGGAGGGAGTTGTCTTAAAGGGACAAGTAAATGTTTCAAATGTGGAAAGGAAGGTCATCGGGCATTTGAATGCCGCGATGATGGGAAGAAGATGTCTAATGATGCAAACAAAGGAAGGGATACACAGAATGAACCTACTACACTTCAATGTTTCAAGTGCAAGGAGATGGGACATTATGCCAATAAATTCCCTAATCCAAGGGTTGATGATGATGGTCGACGTCAACAAACTCTTAAGGCTAAAGACAAAGGAAAGTCACATGCAATTTCTATCAGCGATGTGGAGTACGATAACGATGTGGTGAAAGGTACACTTACCATCCACTCTAAAGTAGAAAATGTTTTATTTGATTCTGGATCCACCCACTCTTTTATTTCTGAATAATTTTCTAAGGGTATCACCGTATTACCTCAAGAATTAGATGTTGAGTTAGCTGTGACAACACCTAATGGCACAACAGTCGCATCAAAAGTTTATAATTCTTCTCCAATCGAAGTTTGTGGGAAAGTGATTCCTGCAAATCTTGTGATCCTTCCTATAGTGGAATTTGATGTGATTATTGGCATGGATTGACTTTCTTTATATGGAGCTCATATCAATTGCCAAATAAGGGATGTCACATTTCATATTCCAGATCAATCTATGATCGTCTATCGATGCAAGGATGAACATAACCTTCCAGTGGAAATTTATTCCATTTTATGGGTATTGGTTCCACTAAATGAAGGTTATTTATCTCAAATGGTTCGTGAGAAACTCACGATTAAGAATATTCCCATTGTACGGGAGTTCGATGATGTCTTTCCGGAGGAATTACCAGGTCTTCCACCGAATCGTGAAGTTGAGTTTTCAATAGAACTCGTACCGGGTGCTTTGCCTATTTCAAAGACACCTTATAGAATGGCCCTAATTGAGTTGCAGGAATTGAAGAAGCAACTCCAAGAGAATCATGATTAGGGGTTCATACGCCCTAGTGCGTCACCTTGGGGAGCACCTGTTCTGTTTGTTAAGAAGAAAGGTGGATCAATGAGACTCTGCATTGATTATCGAGAACTTAACAAGATCACTATCAAGAACAAATATCCTCTCCCACGCATTGATGACTTATTTGACCAACTACGCGGAGCTCAATACTTTTCCAAGATTGATCTTCATTCAGGGTATCATCAATTAAGGGTCAAAAGGGAGGATATACCAAAGACGGCTTTCCGTACAAGGTATGGACACTATGAATTTATAGTGATGCCATTTTGTATTACTAATGCCCCTGCTATCTTCATGGATCTGATGAATAGAGTCTTTAGAGACTATCTTGATCAATTTGTGGTAGTCTTTATAAACGATATTCTTGTCTATTAAAAGAGAAAGGAAGAACATGAAGATCACTTGAGAATTATATTAAAGACCCTGAGAAAGGAGAAGATTTATGCCAAATTTACCAAGTGTGAATTTTGGCTTCAAAAAGTTGCATTTTTGGGTCACATAATCTCAAAAGAGGGGATATCTGTGGATCCAGCAAAAACAGAGGTTATCGAAAGATGGTCGAGACCAACAGAAGTAACTGAGATCCGATGTTTTCTTGGTTTGGCTGGATATTATCGACGTTTTGTGAAAGATTTTTCACGATTATCTAATCTACTCACCAGGTTGACTCGGAAAGGAGTTAAGTTTGTTTGGACAGAGGAATGTGAAGAGAATTTCAAGGAGTTGAAAAGAAGGTTATCCAGTGTACCTATGCTCACACTGCCTTGTAGTGGAGAAAGGTTTGTGATCTATAGTGATGCATCCAAGAAGGGACTGGGGTGTGTTCTTATGCAAAATGATATGGTGATAGCTTATTCCTCACGACAGTTGAAAATCCATGAGCAAAATTACCCAACACATGATTTGGAGTTAGCTGCAGTAATCTTTGCATTAAATATTTGGAGGCATTACCTTTATGGTTAAAGGTGTGATATTTATACTGATCATAAAAGTTTAAAGTATATTTTCACACAAAAGGAAATGAATATGCGTCAAAGAATATGGTTGGAGCTGATTAAGGATTATGATTGCTCAATCCATTATCACCCTGGGAAAGCAAAAAAGGTGGCAGATGCATTAAGTCGACAAGACCATGCTAGTTTATCCATGATGAGGATCACAAAAGATCCAATATTTATTGAATTACAAAGGATGGATCTTGGAATTATAATGAAAGGGGAAAAATCTTATCTTTCTCAAATGAATGTTCAACCATCTATACATGTGAAGATTAAAGAGGCACAGAAAGAAGATGTCGAGTTACAAAAGAAGGTGAGAAATGTTCCTGAATTCATCCTTGATTGTGACGGGATAATAAAGTTCAGGAATCGGGTTTGTGTTCCTCCCATCCCCGAATTAAAGAAGGAGCTGCTGGATGAGGATCATAGTTCTTCATTCTCTATTCATCCTGGAAGCACGAAGATGTATAGGGACCTGAAAGAATACTTCTGGTGGGATGGCATGGAAAGAGATGTTGCTGAATATGTCTCTCGATGCTTGGTTTGTCAACAAGTTAAAGCTGAGAGACAGAAGTCTAAGGGGATGTTACAACCATTACCCATACCCGAATGGAAATGGGAAAACATCACTATGGACTTTATCACAGGACTTCCTAAAACATCCAAAGAAAATAATGCTATCTGGGTCATAGTTGATCATCTTACAAAGTCTTCACACTTCATTGCTATTAGAGAGGATTCCTCTCTGGATCATCTTGCCAGGATATATGTAAAGGAAGTGGTAAGATTTCATGGAGTACCACTTTCTATTATATCTGATCGGGATCCGAGATTTACCTCGAAGTTCTGGAGAAGTCTTCAACATACTCTGGATACAGTGTTGAGTTTCAGCACTGCTTATCATCCTTAGACAGATGGTCAGTCTGAGAGAACAATTCAAACTCTAGAAGATATGTTGAGAGCTTGATCTATGGATTTAAAAGGTGGTTGGGATCAACACCTACCTTTGGTGGAATTTTCTTATAATAATAGCTTTCACTCCAGTATTCAGATGGCTCCTTATGAAGCTCTCTATGGAAAGAAATGCAGGACTCCAACTTGCTGGGATGAAGTTGGGGAAAGAAAGCTATTAGGACATGATCTCGTTGATGAAATGGCAGAAAATGTCAGGTCTATTCAACAACACATAAGAGCAGCTCAGAGTTGACAGAAAAGTTATCTTGACAACCGAAGAAAAGACCTAGAGTTTGAAGTGGGTGATAAAGTGTTTTTACGAATATCTCCCTGGAAGAGGGTCATGAGATTTGGAAAGAAGGTGAAGTTGAGCCCTAGATATATCGGTCCTTTCGAAATACTAGATCGTGTTGGGAAGGTAGCTTACCGATTGGATCTTCCACCGAATCTCTCTGAAGTTCACAATGTGTTCCATGTATCTCTCCTGAAAAAGTACATACCTGATCCTTTACATGTACTCAGCTCATAAGTTGTACCGCTGGAGTAGGATCTTTCTTATGAAGAACAACCGATAGAGATTCTGGATCATAGCGAAAAAGTCCTACGAAACAAGACCACTCGATTAGTGAAAGTTTAATGGAGGAACCACCAATTAGAAGAAGCTACATGGGAGCTTGAGGATATGATGAGGGAGAGGTATCCTCATCTGTTTGTTACAAAGTGAAGAATTTCGAGGGCGAAATTCATTTTAAGGGGGGTAGAATGTAACACCCGAGACTTTTATCTTATATAAATCATCAAAGGAATCTTTTTCTACACAACACTTTCTTGCCTTGCTTTACACTAAATCGCGACCTTCCTCGGTAGCTTGTGTCGTACGCAATACCGAGTTTCACTAAACAACGATATGCTATTAAAATATTATTAAAACTAGCCGTTATGAATAGTAATAAACGCTTTTTGAAATTTTATAAATTTTATTTTTCAAAATGGACTTCATTTTTGGATTCGGAATATCGAAATCAGCCTAGGGTGAAATTTTGGTATTTTTCTGAAAACTTTCAATTTTTGATGAATAGTGAAACCACTATGTGGTAGTTAAAAAAAACTGAATTTTTCATAGAACTTAATTTTACCGCTTCTGTGAGTGGAATTTCAAAAATCCGAGAGACACGGTTGATGTCAATAAGTAAAATGTGGTTCAATGAGATGAAAATAATTTTTTGGTGAATAGTAACTTTTTACTTTTTTTTACCACGGTTAAAAGTAAATAGGGTAATTAAGGGTAAAGATGATATTATTATTACCCTAACACATGTAATAATTCTATTGGACAAGTTTAATTCGCCCAAAAACAAACTTAGTAATAAAATATGACCATTTAGGCCCACTTGGATTAGATTAGGACATTTATTATTAATTTATTTAAAGAAAGGTTAAAATAGTTAAAATCAAAGTTTAATAAGTAAATAATTTTTAATATGGGGTTATACATAAGATAAATTCGACTATAAATATTCATTAGAAAGATAAAAAGAGTTCCTACATAATGGTTTTTTATTTTTTATTTTTAGACATTAAATAATTTAATTTATTTATGACACAACGATGATGCAGTAATTATCTTATTAATGAAATATTGACATAATTGATGTTATAAATACCCAAATAAATATAATTTGAGACTTTTTATGAATTCCACTAATTTTATAGGTTAATATGACATGTTAGTATTAATTTAATTAACTTTTTAAGAACTTATCATTCTGTTATAATTTTCACAAAAATCAATTACTAAATAGTGTCAAAATTGACATAAAATAGTTTTTAAAAAAAATATTATATTAGTAATTGTTATTTTATTCTTAAAAATATAAGGTTCGTCCAAATGACATAGATAAGGTTATATATATTAATAATAAACAACTTGGGGTTCTTTTGGCTGCTTATAGTATGTTTATTAACCTTATAGTATAAGAACACAAGAAGACACGGTAAAAGTAAAATTATTTAACTTAATGTTAAATCTACATGATAAGGTTAAAATAGGAACCTTAACTTGTCTAAATTATATTGGATGAGAGGATTTAGACCCATCCCCACCTTAGCCTCTAAATAAATCAATTTGGAGCTATTTAAAACCGAAATTGAATTTATAATAAAATAATATTTTTAGTTATTCCAAAGGTGCCCCTCTCCTCCCTTATAAAAGGGAACCTCCTCCCCCTCTTCCTCACACCACTTTGAGCCTTCAAGCTCGGACAACCCCTGCCAATTCCTCCTCCCCACTTCCCTATAGACATCCTAGAGGTTCTGGTCTTCTTCAAAGACCAATTTTAATGCCCTAAAAGAAGGTCTCAAAGAAGCACTTCAAAGAAGAGGTAATATCCATTACCGATCTTTTTCAATTTCTTTCTTCTTAAACTTCTTCTTATTTAGTTGTTTCATGATAAAGTAATAACATCAGTATTTCTTATATACTGATATGTTATTATAAATATGAAAAAACTCTAATTAACCTTCTATCCATCCTACGGAAAAAGGAAATCACGGCGCGTGCATACGTACGGAATACCGTCCCCACGCCGTGGTGTAATCTATTTTCCACCACCACCTTACTTGGATGGGTATAATGGTGTAAATAATGACTATATATGACTATTATAAAGTGATACTGATTCTGAAATAGTATACATACACTCCAATACAATTCCACGATTATAGGAATGATATCATCACTCGTGCGTACGTACGGAATACCGTCTCCACGATGTGATGCGACTCATTCTACATGATCTTCATTTAATAATGATTATATAAATGAATTGAATGAATGAATATGATATATATTACACTAATACCATTCTGGAAATGAGGTATCTATAACCTAAAGAGAAGAATACGAATTTATTTGACAAGACACGCATAAGAACAAAAAGTTATAAACACCCGAATAACAAGTAGTAATGAAATATTACTACTAAGAAGCTAAGAATATGACCATATATGATATCATAAAAATAATTATGATTCTGGAATAAGTCAATAACATTATTTAAATCATTATACAGGAGGTTCAGACACGTACAAAGCATAACAGACCTAAGGTAAGGGAAATATCACAATCTCATTTTTATCCGAGATTGTTTACACTTTGAAATTTACTGGGGTGTATTTTATCATCCACATCCATGTTTCTTAAATATGTAATATTATTTCCATCCACCTACAATTTTTTAAATCCAATTTTACCCTTCGGTGAGTTTTTAGTAAAATATATGAAAGGAATCTTTTGTCGTTTTTCGTACGAGGTACTTTTTGACTTTTCCGACAAAAGTACGAAGAATGTTTTTTTAACTTATACGGCATGAATGGATTTTTAAAACATTATTTCCAAGAAACTTCCTTTACAAGTTTTCAAGTTTATTTTTAATCAAATTATTTTAGTTTATAATTTTACGACATGTTAAGAAAGGAAAAGTGTTTTTCAAGTAGAAAGGATATTTTCCTCAAGAATGAAGTTCAAGTGTTTTATCAAAATTATTTTCCATCTATGATAATAAAGGGTTCTGTTTTTTATTACATTGATTTGATTATGTTGTGATGGAATTATTTTTATGAATTCCTTAATCATATATGAATTCTTTTATGATGTCATGATGTTTAAGATTCCCATTTTTATTACATGGGTTATGCAATGATGTATGGTTTATGATTTTGTGGCACACATAAGAATGGTATCATTATGAGATGGGTGGGACGTATATCTCCCTCCAATTCATTGGTTAAAGATTTTATATCTCATGAGATAGACATGGCTATAACGGTAGGTTATACCGGTTTAGTGAAACATGACTGAAAGAGGGTGACTCGGTTCAGAAAGGGACTTTGTCCACTAAGATAGTCTTGGAAATGAGTCTTGACTAACAAGAAATGATTCTCTATGATTATGTGTGTATGCCACAAAGCTTCATGTTTTAAGTTATGATTATTGTGATTACATTTTACTGCCATGATTTATCCCATGTTATGAAATTATGATCTCTTTTGCAGGTTAAGATTTCCAAAAGTTATGTTCTTATGTATACGATGTGATTGATATTTTTTTTGTTTACCCTTACTGAGCATTTGAGCTCACCCTTTTGTATGTTTTCTTTCCCCAGGTCAGGAAGAAGGTTATTAAGTAAGATATGACAAAAGGGACTATAGATATGATGAAATAATTAGGAGACAGTGTAGACGCTTTATGAACCAGTTGTTTATGTTTCCCAGTTTCTAAAGACACTGTACCTGTGCGGTCCTTTCGTGGTTTCGTTATATGTTGTAATAAGTATGCTTCAATTTTGAATTATTAAAAATGTATGTAAAGTATGGGTCGTTATAATCTTGTTTCCAATAATATCAAACTACTTTGTCCTTTGGGATTCGTATTCCTTATATGTATTCCAACATAATCAAATAAGGAGCCGACTCCAGGAAACTAGGGTCGGGTCCTTACAGTTGGTATCAAAGGAAGTTTAGTAGAATACTTAGAAACTAGATTTAGAAAACGAAGAATTAGGTAAGAGTACCTAAGTTAGTATTTTAGTATATACATACAATAACATCCTGGTATTTTGGTAAGAAATAGATTATGTGAATCTTTCACTCAATACATCCCCATATGGATATGAGCAGGTAGAGGCAGCTCTGGCAAGATGTATCTAGGGGTAAAACCCGAAAACACCACTTTGAGCTAGACTCGAATGGGAACTGGTGCACGACAACGGGCCTTACTGCACTCTTGGATACAAAACTCTCATGGGATATGCTTAGGATAATTCATATTTTCTTTACAAGCCATTATGAAGGATTGAAATTTAAATTTTCCTCAGAGAAACCATGTTTATGAGATTAGCTATGCATAGAAGGAAAATATATGTTAAATTCTCTTCTGTTTTAGATTCATAACCTAATCTAGTGTATTCCATTATTTTGGAATGGAGCCTTTAGGGATTATGAGTTTCATTAAAATTTTGGTTAGTGTCTATGTCCATTCTTTAAGTTAAATCTTTGTTTTATAACTTTTCAGATCAAGGAAAGTCTGTTACAAATGGAAGGAGGAAGATCTCAAACGACATTCCTATCACTTCCTGATGACTTGCTTGCAATAATTATTGCAAAGTCATGTCTTGATAATTCTGAAACTTTTTCCAACATACAACTCACTTGCAAGAAATTGTTTGAGATATCAAACACCTCTACTATACCTTGATACCATCATGGATCATGGGTTGTATTTAATCAAATCTTATTTTCTCAATGTTCTCATATTTTCAAGAAAGGTAAATATTATCAAGGAATTTTCAAATATTTTACCTTATCACAAGATTTTGAAGTATATTATGATTTTGAAAAAGGTGCTGAAGAAGGATACCCTTGTGCAACCTATTTATATTTGCTTTTAAAATATAGTCTTTCAGCACATACTTATGGAATTTTAAAAGGAACATTGATTAAAAGTTTCAATTCAAATTCGGTCTGATGATTTTATAAAAATCGATTTTATCACTAAATAATTTCTGCAATGCATGGACCTTTTTTTTACGTGAGCAGGATGATGATGAAACCATATGGACACCATGATCAAGGTACCTATTTTTTTAAATAAGTAAATAAAATTTCGAGGACGAAATTTCGGGAGGTGGGAATAATGTAACACCCCAGGAATTTACAAATATATTTATTATAGAATGAATAGATTACTAAGTCTCTAAAAACACCACTTTGTTATAACCTACCCAAGTAAACATAATTTTGTCACATTAATAATTTGAATTT
Source organism: Viscum album (assembly GCA_963277665.1). NCBI lineage: Eukaryota > Viridiplantae > Streptophyta > Magnoliopsida > Santalales > Viscaceae > Viscum > Viscum album. The sequence goes on along the minus strand of OY728142.1, from coordinate 1,773,314,878 downwards.
CAAAAAATTATCATCTAGAGTTGTGATCAGTAAGTCATTTGGAGTCTGATAGAACAAACTTTATTTTTGGTGAATAGTAACATAACCTTATGAATAGTAATATGAACCTTATGAATAGTAAATAATAATATTATTTTATTTTCTTAAGGCAAGAATATAATGAGATCTTAATTATTTTTTCAATGAGAAATAGAACTAATTGCACCTTTAAGATTGTTATTTTTCCAATTAACTATGACTTTATTTAAAAATTAAATTAATAATATTTAGAAAATTATTTTTGAAAAATGGATTTCACTTTTTAATTCTACACGTCGAAAAATGGTAGGGGTGAATTTTTTGGATTTTTGTGGAATTCTTGAATTTATGATGAATAGTGAAATACGATAAAATACCGTATATACAAATTATCAGTTAAATACACTATTTATGACATCAAAAGTGATTCAAGACCACTTTTTTTGAACTCACATGCACATATTACTATTATTGGTCACATGAAACCACACTATTGGTTGTCTTGAGGGAAATAATAAAATAATGAATTAAATTTTCAAAATTTACTCCTGTCCTCCACTATAGAAACCTCTCACCACTCCCTCTTCTCTTAACTCCTATAAGACTTGAATCTCCTCAAAGATCTACTGAATCACCCTTACCAAGTCTCTCCCCACATCCAAGAAGCTTCTGGTCTCTCCAAAATACCAAAACCCCTTCCCTTAAAAAGTTTTCAAGGGGGTTATTTCAAGAGGTAAAACACCCTTCTTTTTCATTTGGTTTCATTTCAATTTATCTTCTTTTACTATCCTCTCCTCACCTCATCTATCCAAATGACCATGATAACTCCAGTAACATCTATATAATGTATTTATATCATGTTAATTGAAGAACCATCATAAATATTCTTACTTCCCCCCTTTTTATAAACGAAATCGACGTTCATGAGGTTCCGATTTATAACCTTCGTGGACGACGGAGTTTCCTTCTTCAATATTTATTTCATTACTAGTAATGAAACCTTATTGATGGATGAACCGGACTATAATATATATATGACACCCTAATTAATATTCACAAACCATTATATGTACATATTATTAATTTATATGACAAAACTAGTTCATAATAATCCAAATACTGCCAAATAATCGAAGTGATTGTCATCTAATTCTTCAACCTCATTTCATGTAACCAAATGATAGAAATAGACATTAACAAATCTCTATGTTCATAAATAATATTTAATTTCAATTCTGGATATTTACATCCATTCCACTTCATTACTTAAAAGCAAGTGAACCGAATATGAAAATAAACGAAATGAACACTCCAGAACGACGAAATTCAATACAATAACTTATCAATAAAGACATAAATAAACTAACCAGAATTATGGTAAAATAAATACATTTCTAATAGGTTCTTAAATAATTTATTAACTAGTATAATTTCATATTCCAGGAGCTTAATCCCAAGAGAAGAACACGTTTGGAGTTAAGTTAAGGGTTTTCAACCCGAACTTCCATTTTCGTTCGGGATACTATCATTGTCTAATTACCTTGATGAAATTATTATGTATTGTTATTTACTCCTCAAAAATTCTGTGTGAGTACTCTATATATGTACACCGACCATAATCCTTTCTTATTTTCTGGATAGTTACATGTTTTAAAAGAAGTTCTCAAAACTGTTTCCAAAAATACAATCCAGATACAAGGGAATTTCTCAAATTCATATCTATTTTCAAGGGAAATATATAATATATTTGTGGAAACCATTATCCTTCTAACAACAATAATTTTATCATGAAATACTATCTTACTTTACTTCTGGTTTTATGCAAATATTTTTCCAAAAGAACTCTTCTTTTCAAAATAAAAGAGTATTTATCACAAGAATTGCTTAATGATTTTTAGAAGATTATTCTCGTTTGATTCAACTCTCTCGTTGATTATTATGTATTTTTGGGGTTAATCATTTGTGAATTCATATAAAATAATTTATTTAATGTTTTATGACTAAATTTATTGTGGATGAACTATCCTAAAACCATTCACCATACTATTCGGGATGGTTAGTGTTTATGTTAAATAATTGGGAAAAGTTAGTTACATTTCATATGATAGTTTCAATATAAATATATATGTTTTTTATGTTTATCCCCACTCATATGAGGAATGCATTGGACTTATTATGTGACGGGTGGGGCCCGCTATAGCCCCTTGATGCATCAGTTGGTCTCATGAGACAACTAGACGTGGAATTGTCCGAGGCCTTTCCCAATGTGATATGGATTTTGGCTGAGGCATTAATCACTAGACGTCTTAGCCGAGGCCATGAAAAAATGTTTCAGAATGTTTGGCATATGGACTTCCCTCATTATGAAGCTATTGGTTGAAAGTTCATGTGGTTATTCGACTAGTAGAATACTCATGATTATGTTTTTTTTATGGTATTATTTACTCAGCTCATATTCCTACCATAATGTGGTCAAATTTATTATTAATGGAATGTGTTTTCAATTATTCACCATGTATAATGTTTATATTATCTTCTGCTGTATTGCTTACTCTTACTGAGTGTTTGAGCTCACCCATTTCTTATGTCTCATTTTCTCAGGACATGAAGAAGTAATTTATGAATGACTTTCAAGCATAATCTAGGAGACGTGATGACTCTAGTGGAATAAATTAGTGTTTTTTTCTTTCCATATATAAAGAAGAACTTATGTATGTATCTTGTTTCCAATAATACTAAACTACTTGGTCCTTTGAGATTCATACTCCTTGTATGTATGCCAACATAATCAAATAAGGCGCTGGCTCCGGGAAACTGGGGTCGGGCCCTTACAGTATATGCTGATGCTACTGCTACAGAGGAACAACATATTGATGATGTTTAATATGATAAAATGGTAGGTGATGAAGAACCGAAATCGAAGAAAAAACAAAAGCATTGTAGTCTGATAATGTTAGCAAAAATCATTAAGGTGAATATAAAAGGCATAAAATATGTGGTCATATGGAATGTGCGGGGCTATCATGTTAACCCCAAAAAGTCCATTTTTTGTAGTTACATTAGAATCTTCACTCAGAAACATGTGTCGATTGATGTATATTCGTGGCACCATGTTGTACCCACGCTTAAGACACAGATGTGGGAAGAGATTATAGTAACATTATGATATTATTTATTTATTTTACTAAAAAATAAAATAATTAAACATTGACTTACTCTTCATCATCCCTTATATATTGCATTTATAGTAGATGAATCCCACAAGAAATATGTATTAATGCTTGCTGGAAGGATTCAAAGAGGCTTTCACACAATTCTAGCAAGACTTCATCTTAAAAACGCTGAAGGATAAAAACCCACACCCACATCTTATATATTCACGCCTGATAACCCAAGAAGCATGGGATGCATTTACTAGTCGTCGTGTGGATGTGTATTTCAAGGTACATTGTGGCTAGTAATATATTGTTTGATGATACCTGTATTCATCACTATAATTGAATGGTTTTTATTTATGAAACTGAATATCAGTGATGAAAATAAGGTATGGGAAGAAAAACCAATGTACCCCTACTGTAAAGTAAGGATGGGGTACTCTTCATTTTAAAAAAATGGTACGTATTTTAAATCTACCGCAATACTTTTATGTGACATGAAATAAAAACATAATTATATTCCTCTATTTATATGCAGATTGATGAATCTAAATACATAGACACTTCTATCCCATTCCATGTTCTATGTAAGGAGGAACATGTAAATAAAAATGGGATAATAATAGATGAAAACACATAAAAAGTGTGGGAAACAAGTGTAACTACGACACAAAAGATTTTTTTGCTTTAAATCACTATTACATAACAATGATTACTTATTTTAATATATTTTCTATCTGACTTAGTCATAGGAATCAACAACACCTATACTGGATGAACACATACTCTCGGTGGCCTTGAAGTGGCTTGAACGGTATGGTCGCATCTAAGGTGAGGGTTTTGGGGTGACCCCCAAAGATATTTTGAGAAAAAAACAATAGGAGGATAAAGATACAGAAAGGGAAGAGATGAAATCAAGAATAACTACCCTTAAAGAAAAAAATTATTTGTCATTCTAAGTTATTAGAAAATGTTATGGTGGGAATAAAACAGAATAAGAAACTCAAGAACAACCATTACATGAAGATCCCCCCACCCTCTACTAGATTTGAGTCATCCATTCCCCTCAAAGAAATATCTTAGTCGAGGTAATCCATATTCTAATAATTTATTCTATGAAATGTGTTTTAGACATACACTAATACCTTTATTTTAATAATATTATACATGGTGAAAATGACTATGATTTATATCTATCAACACTCACTCATCTCTTTGTAGTGAGGGATATGGTGTTCAATATCCAAGATGACAGACTACATAACATACCACTTCTAACATTTCGTGTGAGAGTAGAGATTAGGGTAACTCATGAGTTTCTCATTGATCTAACTATTCCAATTGATAGATAATATATTTATATGGTTGACCAAGATATTGAAACATTCATTGTTGGGTTGTAGGATATTGTAAAAAATCATGTCGACAATGAGGTATTTATTTCCAATTTATTTTTCATGCCAAACCTATAACAATTAATGGAAAAAGATCTAAACCTATGAATATTATTACAGATGAACAAAGGGAAGGGGTGAAACGAAAGGTCAACTCAAAACAATCTAAATGATAAACCAACTAATTTAAAAGATCTACCAAAATCACCTTTACCCCTTCCATTGGATATCTGCATCTACTAACATTGAAGGCTCATGTAGATACAAAGTTATAAAGTGGTATTTGTCACGTAGCTGATTTTGAAGAAAAAATATATGGAAAGGAAGGTATTAACCACATTTATTTGGAGAATGTAAATGAAATCCTCAAATATGAATGGCTAGGAGCCTCAGTTGTAAATGTATACACGAGGTATGTTTTCTTGATTTAATTTTCCAAAAGCTGATATACTATGTTAATTATGACTAAATAGATTTAATATTTTTTACAGGAATATGTATCAATATCAAATGTGGGATTTCCCCATAAATTAATTTTGAACTCGTTAGTCCTTACACCACCTCTATAGAACAAACAGAAATAGAATACAAAAAATTGGATGAAATAGTGGAAAACCATGCCAAATCATTTGAAAGAAAATCTAGGGATGACATACTCTACTTAATACCAAACTTATAGGGGTAAAACACTATAATTTAATTATATCAAATGTATTTTCATTTATTTCATTAATTATTCATTTTTATGTTTTTAGGAAACATTGGATGCTCATTGCATTCAATTTTAATACACTACATCCAACATTTTAGAACTTATCTTTAAGTTATATAATTTATATTATGTTTTAATGAGGATTATTTTATTACAAGGTGGTGTGTGAATATCATCTAAATTAGGTAATGGGGACAATAATTTCACACAAGTACCCCAAAAAGTTCTATAACTAGATAAGTATCATGGTATATATAATAATATTTCACTATCAAAAATCATACCAAAACAAATTTCTTATTTAAATCATTGTTTATACAATGTTAAAAATAAACAAATGAAAAATATTATGGTTATTTTTTTTTAAATTTATGAGAGAGATCATATTCCATAAAAAACACACATCCCCTAAGAGTTATTTTCAAAGTTAATTACTATTTCATTTAAAATATTTATCAGTCCTTTTTGTATGTATATTTTTCCAGTACTACTATGACTATCGAAAAAAATTGTAATCAAAATATGATATACATTTTATTAGAAACGAATGGGAATCATACCTGATTGTAGAATGTAGAAAAATAACATAAATATGTGACTTCCATTGAAGCAATGGATTGTTTCATATTTATGTTTAATTTATTTCATTTTAGTATTACTCACATAATTTTTGTTATTATAAAGGTGGATTCCACTGTTTGAGTTGGAGTGGTATATTCAAATATGGTTATGCTTTTGAGATATTGGACTTCAAGGTTACATCTCAGAATTCAATGAGAAGGTAAAGATTTTTTATTTAAAATTGACACTATTTTTTGTAAAAAGAAAAAGTGACATACTAAAAACTAATAAAATGAATTCATATTGTTATTATAAATTATGAAAATTATCCATGAGTCATTTGTGATGTATAGGTGTCAACCACATATCAATACAATGCACAGTGTGACCGGTATGACTCCAAGTGTGTCTTTTTATTTAAAATTGACATTAATTTAAGTAAAAAAGAACTAGTGACATAATTAAAACCAAGAAAACACATTCAGATTATTTTTATACTTTAATAAAATAATACATTAGTCATTTTTTATCTTTAGGAATCAACCACATCTCAATCTGATGCATAGTGTGACTGCTTTGACTAAAAGTGTCTGTTATCAGTTTAAAATCGATATTTTAGTTCAAAACATGTCACCCATTGAAAACCAAGAAAATTCACTCTGATTGAATTGATAATTTAGAAAATATATTCATAATTAATTTTTGATTTTTATAAATTACTCTCATATCAAAAATATTCATTATGCGGCCGATGTAACTCAAAATGCGTGTTTCATGTTTGAAATGGCATTTTAGTATAAAAAATTGGAAAACTAAAAACTAAGTAAACGCATTCAAATTGTTTTGACACTTTAGGAAAATTATCTATAAGTAATTTTTGACATGTAAGAATTAGAGTCACCTAAATATGATGCATGGTTTGGCTGGTATAACTCAAAGTGTCTCTTTTAATTTAAAAATGACATTAATTTTACTAAAAAGAACAAGTGGCATACTAAAAAAATGAGAAAAATCATTAATATTGTTTTGATAATTTAGGAAAGTGATACATAATTCATTTTTGATGTGTATGAGTCAACCACACCTCAATATGATGCACAATATGACTAGTATGACTCCAAGTTTGTATGTTTATTTAAAATTGATGTTAATTTAAGTAAAAAAGAACAAGTGACATACTAAAAACAGAGCAAAAACATTTGGATTTATTTGATACTTTAGGAAAACTATCCCTGAGTCATTTTTGATGTTTAAGAATCAATGAAACCTCAATCCAATGCATGGTGTGACTGGTATGACTAAAATTTCCTGTTATCATTTTAAAATTGACATTTTAGTTCAAAATGTAGCACTCACTAAAAACCATGAAAATGTGCTTTTATTGTCTTGATAATTTAGTACATCAATTAATAATTCATTTATGATGTGTATAAAGTAGTCTCACATTAATCTAACACACAATGTGACTGGTATGACTCAAAATGTGTGTTTCTAGTTTGAAATGATATTTTAGTAAAAAAACACAACTATGATTCTGAAAACCAAGAAAACACAATCCTATTATTATTATAATTAATTAAAATTATCCATTAGTCATTATTGATAGGTAGGAATTATCTGCACCTCAATATGATGCACGGTGTGGCCGATATAACTCAAAGTGTCTCTTTTTATTTAAAAGTGACATTAATTTTAGTAAAAAGAACAAGTGACATATTGAAAACTAAGAAAATGTATTTGGATTGTTTTGATAATTTAGTAAAATGATCCACGAGTCATTGTTGATGTGTAGGAGTCAACCTCACCTCAATATGACACACGATGTGACCGTTATGACTACAAGTGTGTCTTTTTATTTAAAATTGACATTAATTTAAGTAAGAAGAACAAGTGACATACTGAAAACCAAGAAAACACATTCGGATTATTTTGATACTTTACAAAAATGATCCATCAGTAATTTGTGACATGTAGGAATCAACCACACCTCAATCTGATGAATGGTTTGACCAGTATGACTAAAATTATTTGTAATCAGTTCAAAATTGATATTTTAGTTCAAAACGTCTCACTCACTGAAAACCAAGAAAGCATGTTTTTATTTTCCTGATAATTTAGGAAAATTATTCATAAGTCATTTTTGATATGTATGATGTAGTCTCACATAAAAATGGCAAATGATGTGATCGGTATGACTCAAAATAAGTGTTTCCAGTTTGAAATGACATTTTATTGAAAAACACAACTGGCATACTGAAAACCAAGAAAACACATTCATATTGTTTTTGATACTTTAGGATAATGATCCATTAGTTATTTGTGATAGGTAGGAATCATCCTCACCCTAATATGATGCATGATGTGACCGGTATAACTCTAAATGTGTCATTATTTAAAATTGACATTAATTTTTGTAAAAGAACAAGTGACATACTGAAAACTGAGAAAACCTCTTCGAATTGTTTTGATATTTTTGGACAATGATCCATAACTCATTTTTGATGTGTAAGAATTAAACCCACCTCAAAACAACACATGGTGTGACTGGTATAACTCCAAATGTTTCTTTTTATTAAAAGTTTACATTTTATTAATGTATTATTTCATGTTAATGTTTAATTTATTTATTTATAGTATTACTAATATAATATTTGTTTTTTTTATATAGGAGTGATCCTTTTCTTGGGATGAGGTGATTTTTTCGGCAATTAATAACATGGACAGAAATTTTTGAGAGGGAATCACGGGTGTCAAAAGTTGAAACATTAGTATTTTTAAATATATGTTAGATAATTATAAATGTAATTATATGAAACATTGTTTGAAATTTATACAGCAGCTTTTTCGTATATACCATGGGAAATTTTTTTTGTATTCATGATGTCAATTAAATGTATATAGCATTGTTTGAAATTATAGGTTTTTGCTGGATGTGTTATTATATTAATAGGAAACTCTTGCAAGCTAGGCCTTTATCAGCATTGCGATTAACAATGCTTTTTTAGTGTTGTTAAAAGACTTTTTCACACTGTTAAAGGGCATATGTGTGGTAGTTACCTATCAAAAATCCATCCAGAATAGAAGGAAAATTTCTATATATAATCGAAATGAAATAACTATTTTAAAAAAGGTAGATTGAGAAAATATTTACTAATATACCATTTAATTTTTGTTGGTGCGAGAAGGAGGGTGGGCACTGTTTTAAAAAGCGCCCACATTAAAAATATTAATAGAAAGGCACTGTTTCAAATAACACCTTCCCTCCCTTTTTGTAATTTTTAATTTTAATTTTTTTGCTATGTTTTGTTTATATATAAATATTAACATATATATATATATATATATATAACAATTTTAATAAATAATAATGATAATGAATATATTTAAAATAATATACATAAAACAATAATAATAATAATATTATTGTTATTAATCATAAAAAATATTAAAATAAAATAAAATAAAAATATTATTATTAAATATAAAAAATATTTTCTATTAAATTAATTATTATTTTCTTATAATAGTCAAATAAATTACAATCATATTATTATTAAATATTATTATTATTAAATAATAAATATGCGCATATATTCATTTCGACATAATGATTTTTTATAATTAATAACCTTATTAATTATATTATTTTTAAGTATTATTAAATACATAAATAATTATATTATGTATAATATTTACTTATTTATTAATTTGTTTATTATTAAAATAATAATTATATTACTATTATGATTATTATAAATGATTTCTAATTGTATTATAAATTGTTAATAATAACATTATTATTAACAATTACATTTCCTATATTTCCCCACCATTGGTAGTGGGGTGGCAAGGGTTTGGGGGTGAGGGGCAGGTCATGGGGTCAAGTCCTTGGTTCTGTGATTTACTACAATTTTCTTCCAAATGTTGTGTTCTATAGTAGTGGATGTAATCGAATTAGTTTAATTATATTTCAAATAATAAAATTTTAATTAATATTTATTTTAAACTATATTATTAAATAATTTTTTTGTTAAATTAAGAATTATATTATTTACGACATTATTCGTACTATATTTTATGTGCATAATTTTTTTGAAGGGTAAATGTTATTTTTTTAATCAATAAAGCTTGTGACATGTAAAATATTTTTGGTTTGTTATATTTTTTAAATAAAATTTTTATCTTTTTTTATATGTGTAATTCATGTTTTAAGTTTCATTTAGACTGTACTTATAGTTTATATTTTATAGGATTCCAAATTCACCTACATGAAATGTAATAATGTTTTAACTAGATGAATTTGAAAGTCTATAAATTATTTTTTATTTATTATATTTATGAAATTAATTTTATTTTCAAATATTTTTTATTTGTTTAGTCAGTGTGAAAAATTTTATTTACATTGTATTTATAATTTTTAATCTATTCGTCTTAAAAATAACATACTTAAAATATAATAAAGTTTGAGCACATCACACATCGAATTGATGCGTTGTCTTCTCACACACATCAAAAATATTTTTAAGAAAACGGTTATAATATTTCATGTAATTTTTCCATCATTTTTGAGGTTTTAACCGTCAAACATATGTTTTAGCATTTTAAATTATTGAAACTGCATTTTCATCCATCTCAAAAAAAAGAAACCTCAGTTTGACACACTATCGATTCCTAAAATTCAAAAATCATTATAAGGTTGTTGTTTGATGATTTCACAACAATCTAAGTACATTTGATTGACTCTCCTTCTGTGACATACGTTTCTAAATACCAATATTTTCCAAAAACTCCTAATTTAGTCCGTTCGAGCACATCACATGTCATATTGATGCACTATCTACACATACACATCAAAAATAATTCTAAGATAGTTTTTATAAGATTTTCACATCAATTGGAGATAATTTTATATGTTTTTAACCATCAAACACATGTTCTAACGTTTTAAATTACTAAAACTGCATTTTCAAATATATAACATTTATCCTTAAAGATTATTTTTGCAGTAAACATTTTTTGTGTAATTTTATTATGTTTTTTTGATATACCATTTATATTAAATTATTTTTTATTTTTAAAGTCAATGATTTCAATTTTATATAGATTTCATTTGTTTTATATTTTATGATCATACATTTTTTGAAGTGTAAATGTGATGTTTTTAATTAAAAAATTTGCGCTATGTACCTTTTTTTTGGTTTTTTATATTTATGAAATTGTTTTTATTTTCTAGTATTTCTTAGATGTTTAATCCATGTTTTAAGTTTCATTTACATTTTAATTATATTTTGTATTTTATAGGATTCCAAATTCACCTACTTGAAACGTAATAATGTTTCTAGTTGGTTATTTTCAAAAGCCTATAAATTATAAAGCATAAATAAAATCTAAATGAAATTTAAAACATGGATTAAACATATTAAAATTAATTTAAAATAAAAGGAATAACATAAAAAAAATTGTGAAAAAATAATTTAGAAGTACAAATTTTAGGTTTTGAAACAACAATATTTTATGCGATTGAAATTATTATTCATCAATTATTTTTAGGAAATAATTTTCATTAAAAATTATTTTTTATATGTTTAGTTGATGTTTTAAATTTAATTTATATTGTATTTATAAAATATAATTTATAGTCTTTCAAAGTCTTTTACATCAAAAATTATTACGGTTTAAGCAGGTGACTTTGGATGGTTATAAAATATGAACAATAAGTGCAATCTAAATAAAACTTAAAACATGAATTAAACAAATAAAAAATAACTAAAATGTTATATAATTTCATTAATATAACAAATAAAAATTAATTTAGATGACACAAACCTTATTGATTTAAAACATAGCATTATTTCAAATAAATGTTAATTAAATTAGTAATATAGAATATATATTCATAAATAATAATGTTTTTATTAACAATTTATTATACAATAAATAATCATTTATAATAATCACAATATTAAAATAATAAATATTTTATTAATAATGTAATAAATAATTATCATAAATGTTATGTATAATCTAATTATTAACATATTTTATAATAGTTAATAATAATCTAATTAATAGTTTAATTAATTATAAATAGTCAATATGTCAAAATGAATTTATACATACAATTACATCTATTACAATTTTATAAATATATATATTTATATATATTAATGAATATATATATAAATATAATTACATAAAAATATTTGTCAATATATTTATGTGTAATTATAATTATAAATATATATATATATATATAAATAATTATAAAATTATAATAAATATATTTATTATATTTATAATATTATAAATCTATATAATTATATAAATATATTTATAAATATATAAATATATTTATAAATATATGAAAATATTTATACTTATAATTATAAATAAATTTAGATTTGTTTAAATAATTATAAATTTATAATAAATATATTAATTATATATATTTATATAATTATAAATTTAATATAGATATTTATTATAGTTTTTTAATTATTTAAATATATAAATATTTATTTATAATTATAACTATAAATTTATATATTTATATTCACAATAAATATATATATTATATTTATATTTATATAAATATATATAATCAATACATTTATTATATATAATTAAAAATATAATAATTATATTTATTATAATTTTAATTTTTTTAAATATATATATATTTTTTAACATTAGATATTTATAAGCACTAACAAAGTATTAATAAAGGTAGGTTTTATCAGTGCTTTCTATTTTAGTACTCATAAAACACACATTTATCAGTGATTTCCAACAAATGCTAATAAAAACCCTTCATTTTATTATAAAAGAAACTCTATCAGTACCCTTCCACTTCTTGTGCTCAAGCTCTCATGCAGACATACCTATACCCCTACTTCCTCCTACCGCCACTTCCTCCTTTTGCTGCTACCTCCGATCTCCCCAGTGCCGCCACCAATGCGTTCAATGCCACAACTGTGGATCCAGCTTTTCTACTGCCCACCACGACCTCCTCAGCTGCCGACTTCATCGCCGCTAGACCCTACTGCTACTGTCAGACCTCCAAATCTATGGTATGTTCTTATTTAAACTTTCTTATTTCCTCTTTCCTCTTTCTATTTCTAAAAATGTCCATGACATTCAAATAAATTGTTAATTATATTGTAAAACATAGATTTTTTGGTGTTTATGGTGTGTGGAGTCCCTATCTATCCTTATCTACCTTTATTTGAGAGAAGTGTTTCAATTAAACTTGTCCAATTTTGGTGATTCTATACTCTTTCATCTATTTTACATAGCCTTGGGTGTTTAATTATTTTAAATTCATTGGGAAATAATTAGACTTATATTAGTGGTATGATTTATTATTAATTTTGAAAAAAAGCATGGTTTAATTTATTTTTTCAGAACATAATAACTTATTTTGATTGAATTATGAATTTCATTATTTTATTTACATCTTATTTTTCATGATCTTATTTATTTCAAATATATATTTAAAATTTTATCATGTTTAATTATGGTTGTTGATGTGTAAGTGGATGCTTCAGTGGACGTTATACCATGTTGACATGATAGTTTTATAAATGTGATTCATCGATTATTAGTGTTAGAATTTTATAGAAACATCATGGGAATATTTAGGTAGATATGTGGGAATTATAGATACATGAGTTATAATATTATGGTCACACATTTATAGTACCCCTATCTCTTGTATCACAACGACTACTAGAATTTCATTCTTAGTGAGGCTATTAATGGGGAGTTGATTGTGTTGAATCTATATTGCAACAATATTATAGTGTGATAATTCCCTTAAATTTTCAACTTAGATTATCTCCTTAGGCCTTTAGTTGTCTATGTTACATGTAAAAGGAAATGGTCTCACTTTTATAGTGGTGTTACATAGTCACTTATAAAAGATATAATGATAATGGGATGTAGAGGTCACCATAGGGAATAGAGAGACAATATTCATGTTGTGTTATTTTAAGATATTTACTATAAAGTGACTATCTTGAAAATAATTTTTTTTGATTACCTTTATATTTTGGATTATGTGTAAACATTTTATAGCTTTATATTTTTTAAATTTTGGTTATTTTTTATTCATGCATATTTTTTAAAGTGCCTATCTTGGTAATGATTCGTTTATTTAATAAGGGAGTGTTATTTTAAAGATGAATTTGTGTAAATGGTTGTTTTTTAATGGGATTTCATTTGTGATTTTATAAATAGTTTTCAAAGGACAACTGAAATGTAGTTTTTCTATAAAGTTTTAAGTTTATATTTTTATAGAATTAGGAAAACTATTGCATTATATAATTAAATTAATAATAACACCATGGAAAGGGAATGTCACTAACTCTATCCAATCCATATGATATCCATATTTACCTCACTCCCTAAAAAGGTGAATTAATGTTTAATCAATGACTTGATGTTTTAAAAATTATTCTTGTATTAATTGGATTTAAAACCAAGAGTTTGAGTTATTTTAAAGTGTTAAAAATGTTGGAAAATGTAGTTTTATTTTTAAAGTGGTGAGTTAAACCTTGTGATCTATATTTAAAATCACTTTTTTAGCATTGGTTAATTTTTATATCAAGGTTTTGGGGTGTTTAAATATTTTAATATTCTCAATTGAGATGAATTATTTCAAAAGTGGGTGTTTATGAAATAGTTTAAGGTCATATTTTAAAAAGGTGATTTGACCAAGAGGAATTGGCTGAGGAAAAATGTTTTCCAAGTGATTTTTTTTTCATTTAATGAAAATCTTAAAAAGATAGTTTTAACGCACTTCAATGTGTTACTAATTATTTGGTAAAACTTTATAAAAAATGTTTATTTTTCTAATATATTTCAAACAAGGTTTTTAGGATGTAATATAAAAGTGATATATTATATTTGGTAGGTTGTGGTGACCTAATGGAATTTTAGATTACAGCTCTATTTTATAGGTTCAGGTTTTTTTGGGATTCTTTCACTTCCTTTGGTTCTTCTCAGAGGGATATATGGTCGGATGGTGACCCTAGTTGAACATATTTTGTGTGTTTATTTTTTTTAAATATTTATATTATATAATCTAATATGATGGATATGAATAAAGAATGGATGGATTTCAATTGTATAACAAACGATTATGAATATGGAGTGAAAGAGTTCATCAAGTTTTCAAAATATCATCCATATGAACCTTCTCAAATACTTTGTCTATGTTTACACTATTTTTATTCAAGAATAATTAACCCAAAGGAGTTTTAAGAACACTTGATCTATCACGGAATAGATCGAAGTGATAAATGTTGGAATAAACATAATAAAAAAGATAGTATAGCTAGTGGCTAGGGGAGCACTGCATTTTATGGATCATATAATATGATTAAATGTGTGGACAATGAAGAATCCCATGTTGAGGATGTGATTATAGATGTTAGTGATGATGAAGATTATAATGAGGAAATGACGACGATAGTTGAAGATGAAATTTGTGATTTCCCAAAATTGATTGAGTAGTTAAAGAGTTGTGAAAATATTCCATTGTATTCTAGTTACACTAAATATATATCATTATTATACATACTATATCTATATAATTTGAAAGTAGGAAATGGATGGATTTATTGTAGTTTTACAGAACTACTTTCTCTCTTTAATTACATGATCCCATAAGATAATGAGCTCCCTAGATGATCATATAATGCAAAATGAATGCTAAGATCAATGGTTATGATCTTTGAAAGTTTACACACCTGAACGAATGACTATAAATTGTTTTTCAAGGACCAAAAATCACTTACATAATGCCCAAAGTTTGGTGATTATCAATACAAGAAAGATTAATATGGTCCTATGAAAGTTGTGTGGTACCTTCCAATCATTCCAAGGTTTAGGTGCCTATATAGAAGTGAGGATACTATAAGGAAATTGACAAGGCATGTAAAAACGTGAAATAAATATGAAAAACTACATCATCGGATAGACTCTCCTCAATGTAAGAGAATTGATCATGATTTTCCTAAATTTGGAAACAAGCTGAGAAACCTTCATCTTGCGTTATCTATAGATGGAGTTAATACTTTTGGTTTTCAAAGTAAAAATCATAGGACATGGTCAGTTATGTTGGTAAATTATAACTTTTCACCATGTTTATATATGAAATGAAAATAAATCATGGTATTTATGCTTATTTCAAGACCAAAACTATAGGGTAATTATATTGATGTTTATTTGAATCCATTGATTGAGGATTTGAAATTATTGTTGTATTGAGGTGTTACATTGTAATATTCTTACATAAATGAATATTTCTTGTTGAGAGACATATTGTATGGGATGATAAATGACTTTCCTTCTTGTGGTAATTTTTCATAATTTATCATTAAAGAAACCCAAGGGTGTCTAGTTTGCGAACAAGGTATACAATCAACTAGGATGAAACATTTAGCAAAAAATATGTTTCTTAGACATCGTATATTTCTACCCCGATGTCATAAGTGCCGATCTTGGATGAAATAATTCGATGAATGTTCAGAAGAATGTACAATACCATCTCCACTAATAGGTGATCAATTGTTTGAGAAAGTAAAATATGTAGACACTGCTTTTGGTATATTTTTTTTCGAAAAACCTTTCGAAACGTGGATAGAAAAAGAGATCATTTTTTTGAATTACCATACTGTAATTGTATGTACACCATACATTTTCTTGATGTTATGCATGTTGAAAAAAATGTATGTTAGTGTCATCGACACGTTACTAAATTCCCCTAGAAAAAAATATGGAATTAAGGCTGGGTTGGACATGGTTGACATGGGAATATGAGAAGAGTTGGTGCCAGTGAAGGGTGAAAAAAACTTTTCTCCCTCCAACTGGTTACACTATTTCTAAACAAGAGAGAAATCAGTTTTTCAAATTCTTGAATGAAATAAATGTTCCAGATAGGTATTCATCGAATATCAAGAATATCATGTATATGAACGATTTAAAGTTAAAGGGTATGAACTAACATGAATACCATGTTTTGACAAAAGATCTAATTTATATGGATTTACATTGAATTTCTCCCAATAATGTGTATCATACATTAACTAGTATATATTTTTTTATTAAAATCTATATGCAAAAAAAGTTATAAACCTAGTGAAATTAATGACTATGGAAAGATAAAATGTCATCATATTATGTGAATTGGAAATGTTCTTCCCGCCAACATTCTTTGATATGATGGTTCATTTTATGGTTCACTTATTGAGAGATATTTGACTATGTGATTTTGTATACTATATATGGATATACCTAAAATGTTGAGATCTAACAAAGCTAGAGATTCCATATATCTCGATCAGG
Source organism: Viscum album (assembly GCA_963277665.1). Lineage (NCBI taxonomy): Eukaryota > Viridiplantae > Streptophyta > Magnoliopsida > Santalales > Viscaceae > Viscum > Viscum album. Next base: position 1,773,297,689 of record OY728142.1, on the reverse strand, counting down.
GTTCTATGTTAGTTATGGATTATTCAATGTGTTTCATTGAGTTACATCACTTTTCACCACTTCTAACAGGTGATGAGATTCCATGTGCCAGATGGTTTGAGTATGGGCTTGTTTATGCCATCCATACTCAGGTAAATGTATTTTCCTTCCTACTTTCTCCAAGATAATCAATTAGACTATTATCACTAAGAGAAACCTGAGGAAATGTGATAGTATCAAGCATAGAGGATCAATATCATGTAAGGACAATAATTCTTTAGATATAATAAAGTGATACCTCATGGTTTCTCATCAATGTAGTGGTAGTCATAATACTCATACTGGTAACTATTTGGTGTGAAATCTGTGTGGATGATAGGGGAATCCAAAGCCTCAGTGTGATAGAGATCCTATGAAGTGAAGGGATTGCGGCTATATGGGGAATCTTCAGAGATTATGTCTGTCCTTTCAATCTACTTCTATTAGAAGAGGATCTGCACCAGCTTTACCTTTAAGGGAAGGTTATTTTATGTCATGTTAGGTGAGGATTTGGAGTAACACCAATAAGACTGGTCGAGGAGGAGGTCATGACCGAGGTAGCCAGCCCCATAATCACCAACAACACCCAAAAAGCGGTCATACTCAGGGTATTCCATCTATAGAACATGTTTGTGGATCATGCCATTTTTATTCCTTATAGTCGATACCTAAGGATTAGAGTGTTGGAACATCTACAGTATAAGGTACTATTCTTATAGCCTACACTACTGTATCTTATTTATTTGATACATGTGCTTCACAATCCTTTATTTATTAATCTATCATGGAATGTATTGGGTTGGAAATACAGTATTACTATGGTTTAATGACTCTAGATACACCATTGGGAGTACAGTCAAAGGGAATATTCCAATGTAGGGATTATCTTCTTGAATCAAGAAGTTTCCCTTTCTTATGGTACCTATTTATTCTCGGGATGATGGGATTCAATTTCATTCTTAGGATGGATTGGTTGGTCCCATATCATAACTTTGTAGACTGTTATCACCACAGGGTGTTGTTTACATCACCATAGGTAAGTTTATGTCTACATAAGGGTGATTGGAATGTCCAGGAAGGTATATTTGAGCAAGATCATCATAGGCTAGGTGAAGTGAAAGTCTATATTTCTATTTTATTCATGGAGGACAAGGGTTTACATCAGTCGCAATTACCTCTAGTAGTAGATCGTTTCTTGGAAATATTTTGCAAAGATTTTTGTTGTCTTACCTCCTGATATATAGGTAGATTATATGATTGAGTTCTTTCTAGGAGAAAATACAGTGTCCATCCCTCTATCCATGATGGCACCTACTGAGCTCCAGGAGCTCAACAGATAGTAAGAGGATTTATAGGAAAAGTGTTTTATAATGCCAAGTAATTCCTATTAGAGTTCGCCTATGCTTTTCGCCAATAAGGAGAATGGGACCGTTCATCTATGTGTGGATTATAAATGGTTAAACTAGCTTAAAGTCAAGAATTGGTATCCACTTTCTTGAATAAATGATCTCTTTGATCAATTCTGAGGAGTTAGGGTGTTCTCTAAGATTGACCTAAGATCATACTATCATCGACTGCAAGTCAGGCCATCAGACAGACCTCTTACATCTTTTTGTAGCAATTATGTTATTTATGAGTACCTTTTTATGTCATCAAATCCTACAAAAATGTCCACCATTTTTAAGGATTTAATAAATATGGTTTTATATCCCTATATAGATTCTTTTTTCATAGTCTTTTTGGATGAAATCTTGGTGTATTATTACACTCATAGTGACCATGCTAACCACCTTGAGATCATTATAGGTACACTAAGAGAGAAAAATATTTATTTCAATCTTGCTAAGTTCCACTTATATATCTAAAAAGTTCACTTATTTCATCATATTATCTTAGAATTTGGAGTATATGTTGACCTAGAGAATGTTAATGTCCTGGTTCGCTAAGAGAATCCCAAGACGATGTTTGATGTGAAAAGTTTATTAGAGATGGATGTATATTATAGGGGTTTCATAAAAGACTTATAACACCTCTTATTTGTCTTACAAAGAAGGGTGTCAAGTTTTTGGGGTTTGAATAGTGCGAGAAATCATTTTAGGAGCTGGAAGGAAGGCTCGTCTTAGCACCTATTCTGATTCTTCTAGAGCATGGAAGATGCTATATATTGTTCTATCATGCATTAAGAATTTTCTTGGGAGAAATGATTATGTAGAAGGATAGATTTTTTACATATGAATATCGATAAATGAGGCCTCATGAGATAAATTACCCAACATACGACCTTGAGCTAGCAATATTTGTCCATGTCTTGCATTGCTGGAGACACTATCTGATGGGTGAGAACTTTTTATTGTATACAAACCATAAGAGACTCAAATATATCTTTAAACAGTGTGACATGAATCTTAGAATGTGGCTTTCAGTCGAATATCATCAGTACTTTGATTTTGATATTTCTTATGCGTATGTAAAAGGAAATGAGGAGGCAGATGCACTGAGTTAGAAAACTCAAGCACAGGCCGTATGGGAAGCTAGTGATGAATGGAAATTGATGGACCTATTTTCTGAGATGTTTATAGAGTTTCATGAAAGTTATGGGAAATATTATATCTCATCCTTGATAGTTACCACTTCACTCCTTGAGAGGGTAAATAGTAGGCAGTTCCTAGATCCTAAAGGTTTGGTTCCCCATGTGAGTATTTCAGAAGTTGGACCACCTTCAGATTGGTATGTGGATAGATATGACAACCTACATATTCGTGATAGTTTTTAGGTTCCTAAAAATATGAGAGAGGAACTTATGCAGGAGTCATATGTTTCTTAGTGACCAGTTCATCAATACATCTCTAAGATTTATCGAGATATTTGATGCTAGTAATTGGTGGTCTGGGATGAAACATCAGATAGTATGTTTTATCACTAGGTGTTCCGCCTATCAGTAGGTAAAGGAAGAGCACAAGAGACCTGCAAAGTTTTTACATCCTCTTCCTTTCCCATAATGGAATTGGTAAAATTTTCCATTTACTTTGTAGTCAATTTACCAAGGTCTCCTAGAGGCAGTGAAGTTGTATGGGTTTTCATTGATAGACTTATGAGAGTATCCTATTAGAACCAGGCATGTAGCGTAAGCTCCAAATAGGTGGGTTTTTAAAATTTTCCACTGATGTTTGATGTGAACTTGTCGATGTCAGCGAAGAGCAGCCTGGTCAAATCTGAGGACCACACGTGAAGGATTTTAAGCACAAAATAAACTGTAAAAATACTTGGTTTAGATCCTAAGTCGCGCATAACGTCTGCTTTTCATTGGAGATCACTGCTCAAAGAATCTGAATTCAAATTCCTCTAGATCATCCACACATGCTTCATGGAATCCGAAAGAGCACTGTTAATCGTAATCCAGGTGCTAGCGTGGAATTGCGATGACACCTTCGACTCTCCAACAATCACCGCATCACTTCGCTAGCGATTCCTGAGAGAGTTCTCGATCCAAAGTCCTTGGATCCAGAGCCTCCCTCTCTAGAACATAGGATAAGGGAGAGGAGAGAGAAGCCCCATGAATATTTCTTGGAAAAATCTACTCCTCTTCTATTTTTAGTGGCTAATTAAAATACCCGATATCAACTCGTTGACCCTGAATAATTAATGCACTATCAACGACATTTTATGACTACTAAACAATGTCATAAATATTATTATTATTTACTTGTAATATATTAAAATATATTACGTGATAATAATTGAGTCGTTAACTCGACTCATCAATCCCATAAATATTAATTGAACCTTGAATAATTTAATATTCATCAATTAATATTTTTCCATGTACTTACTTAAAACTCTTAAATACATTTAATAAATAAATTCAATACTCATTATTCTAAAATCGAATAATATGAATTCATTTATTTCATTGGTGATCATTTAACTTTGGACAAATCTCGAACCCCTGTGGAGGGGCCCACTATGTCCAAAACTCTTATTCAACTGAATAAGGAATATTCTTGAATAAACTATTGTGTATGACCCTCTAGGCCCTTATCTCGATAGTAGTGAATAGTATTCACAGACCAAGAGTGGGATCTAGAAACCCATCATGGCCCCTGAAGAAATAAGGATTTTCATACTAGCGACAACCAACCTACGAACACACACTCTGTAATATAATCTCATTGTCAGTAATATCTCATAAAGCAGGACGCGCTCTTGTGTCATCACCCTTTTCTTGCTTTATTGTGTGTTGATTTAACTGGATGGATTTACCCTTGACTACCATGCACATGGTCTTATAATGGTTCTTCCATCCATATCAACATAGCCTGAGATATATTACTTCTATAACCCAGAAGCGAAAAATCCTTTCCTGACCATTCAACCAATCCCATGCCAAAAAAACGCACCTGACACAAACTACCACGCCACAGCTTCATTACCATGGTTTTTTTCTTGCATCAAAGTACTCAATCAAATGACATACATTGGAAATGATCTCAAGTCAGGATACCATTACACATGATCGTAGATAGGAACATCCAGTGAAACCTGAAACATGTGGTGTTTCTATTGGCAGGTCAGTCCTCATGATCTCACTACTAGAGATCACCATGTGCGAACTTTATGAGAATAAGTCTCAAATCTTATGAGCCCCCAGCACCTGATGGTTAAACATATACTTTGTTCAATTAGTATGATGTATCTAGACCATAGAACACATATTTAAGATTAATGTCATAGTATCCAGAGGTTCTCATTATAGCCTGAGAACTGCTATAACCTTTCAATAATATAATTAATCTTTAGAAATTACCATTTCAATAGTGGGCGTAGAAAATTATACACTATAATGGTAAGATGAAATCATGCATAGCTTACTATATACATGATATGGTAATCAAAAGAACTGAATAGTTGGGTCTAGGGCACCAACTATTTCAACATATCCTACTTTATTCCTATTCAGGAGACTTTATCAGTGGATGAGATGAAAGATTGTATATTTGTGAGATCATATGACTGCATGTGGTCCCTTGTTATATCATTTTAGATAGGTATTTTCATTTCACAACATGGTTCTATAAGTGGTTACCGAAGGATATGGCTACACAAGTTCTTCTGAGCACATCCTTTTACCCTTGGATAGATGGTCAGTCAGAACAGATGATAAAAGTTTTATAGGATATGATTTGGGCATTCATCAATGATTTTTGTTCTTCTTGGGATAATCATATCCCTCTCATCGAGTTCTCCTATAACAATAACTTTCATGAGACAATTCAGATGGCTCCTTAGGAGGCCTTGTATGGTAGGCCATGCCACTCACCCATGTGCTGGCTAGAGGCTGGTGAGGTCTCACTACTATGTCCTCGTCATGTGTAGGAACCTTTGGAGTATGCTCAGATGATCATTATGTGTATGTTTAATTCTTAGTATAGATATAAATCTTATGTTGATCACCATCAAATATCTCTTGAGTTGGAGGACGGGGATCATGTTTTCATGCAGGTATCACACAAGCTTGGTCATAGATGGATACAGAGTCAAGGGAAGTTATTGCCTCATTTTTTATGGCCATTTGATATTCTAAAGAGAGTTGGATTGGTAGACTATCAGTTTCTACTACCTTAGAGGTATTGTGACATGCACGATGTCTTCCACATTTCATAGCTTTGTCGTTATCATACCAAACCATTTCATACTTTTGATCCCAAGGAAGCTGAGTTAGATGACAATGATTCATTTTAGGAGTGTCCACTATGAATCATTTACCAGATAATGAAGGCTCTCTAAGGTTGATATATCTATCTAGCATAGGTTTTATGGCATCAAGATAATACACAGGATAAGACTTGGGAGCGAGAGGCTGACATACTTGCCCAGTGGCCAAAGTTGTTCTCAAATAGCGTTTCGCTGCCCTTGGAAGCTTAACTTAGGTACAAGTTCCTTTAAGTGGAGAAGAATGTAATAACTCATTTTTCACTCAATTATGGATACTTTTTAATTTTTTTCTAATTCACTATTTTGGACCTAATACGGATGCCTAATGAGTTTATAGGTGTATTAGGGGGTGATTGGTTCTTGTTCAGAGCATGAAACCTAGCTTTTTGGGATAAATAAGTTGGATGAATTGTTATTATAAAATGTGTAGGGTAGGACACATGGTTATTCCTAACCATGTGAGGCTGTATAGTGGGGTGAAGTATGGTACAAGATTTTCCCTAACAATGCACCAGTGTCTGAACACCCGTACAAAAAATACAGAAATTTTAGTAGAGATGTTTTACATGGTTGGGGAAAGGTTTCTCTAATAGTGAAGCCTAACCCTGAAAATTGAACCTCCTTATATTATATGGAACATTATTGGTAAAAAAAATTCCAACCATGCAACCAAGGTTTTTGGGTGAAATTATGAAAATTCCCTAAAAGAAATGTTATTTTACACCTCTTTCCTCTCATTTATCTCTAGTATTTAGCAAGGCCTTTTTTCCTCCTTTGAGCTCTCAAAGACCTTCAAGCTAGTATTTGATCTTATTCATCCATTTGGAGACCAATCCAATCACTTTTTATCTTGTTAGATATATGTTGGTAATATCTTAATTTCTTTTTAGCTATTTATCCTTCTTCTTTCTCTTAATGGAGTTATCAAGGTGCAAACTCAAATGTCCTATTTTTAGAGTGTTGGTCCACTCTTCAATTATCATCAGATCTTGGCTAAACTAGAGGTTGATACTAGATAAGGAGAGTATTACTAGTATGAGGTTGGTGGTCTATAACTCATACCTCAAGTTTCATGATTTTAAAAATTTTCATGTGTGCATGCTGATTTTATCGGGCATATCCTGTTAAATTTATGTTCCTTTATTATAATCACCATAACTATGTTCTAAGGCCTTTTTAAAAATTTTATTCAACATTGAAGGTTACATCATTAATGTTGACCACCCCAAGTAGGGTGTTTCCCTTAATTATGAATTTTGAGGTTTGTTATGCACCACCGTTTGGGTGTGCTTTAACTTGACCATTCTAATGGTAATCCCTTCCTTATTTAAATGGGTAATGAATTGGTTTTACATTATCCCTTAAATGTGTTAGTGTCACTTGAACCTTCTAATTTATTTTTTCTTCCTGATTAGTAAATGTTTAAATGGTTAAGATGGAATGTATACTATGTATATGACTTGGCCAAATTTAATATATTTGAATGGATTGGTTGCACATATGTAGCACCCCTATCTATGTATAATGGAATGTAGTGAAGTGAACCTAATAAAATAATTATTAATTATATGAATTAAATAAATGGTTTTATGTCTTTAAGGTGCCTTTTCACTTCTATGGAGGACATAGAATGAAACTATTGAATTATAAAATGGAATGATTATTACATGGAATTAATTAATTAATGGACCAATAATAAGGTTCATATTTCATATGGACCTTGAAATTATTATATGAGTGGTCAAACTCAATTTATACTTGGATTCCTGAGGGAATTCCTTGAGCACTTGTGTATTCCAATCCGACTCAACGATGTCGATATCCAAGGGTGAGACCCACCTTGGAACCTGATCCTCATATATCAGTGGATGGCTGGTATAACACCATAGGATCCCTACATTATTATTATTGTTATTATTTATTATTATTGTTATTATTATTATTAGTATTATTGTTGTTGTTGTTATAGGATTCCTTGAATACACTCCTTGGATCCATCATGGCGTCCATAAACATGTGGCACCTTGGATACACCCTTGGGCCTAGTCATTGCTTATCCCATTTTACCTTGGATTATTTCCTTGGACTCTATTATAATTATTATAATGAAATGATTTGGGTGTTTCTGTAAGATTTGGTGTCCTAAAACCAACTGGTTTTACTTTGATTACATGGATATTTAATGTATTATTACATATTGTTCATTATTCTTCATGACTATGCTGTAATAATGTCTTAGATTATTTGTTACAAAGATAAGTTCAGGTAAGTTCCCCGCTATTATGAGAACCTTGAAATTATATAACAATATTTTTAAATATAGTTCTACGATTGGATGACATGCTATGATGGGACACATAGAATTCAGACTGTCATGTGTGAGTACTCGTAAGCAGATAATACTTCCTCTCATGAAGTTCACACTTGGTAATCTCCAACATAGGGGATTATGAGAACAGACCCGCTAGTATAAATTCCACATGTTTTGGTGTCATAGGATATTTCTATCTATGATCATGTATAATTATCCTTAGACTTTAAGATTATCATTAATACATGTCCCAACTTATTCACTTTGATTTACTGATGAAAACCATCATGCAGACAGTCGGCAGGAAGTAGGGTACGTTGGGTGCATCATGAGAGGCATGTTATTAATGGATAAGTCAAGGAAGTATTTATCCCTTCCATTTATGGAAGTTGATATCTTGGCCCTTTGATTGAAATATATCTGTCACATGAAATTACATGGTCATGGTGTAATAGTGAGTTTATTTTAGGTTGTCGAAGAACGACATATCAATCATAAAAGTTGATGACACAATCATGAAACCCGCTTGATGAGATATTGAGACAATAAGATTATATTACACAGTGAGAATTCATATGTGAATGTCGTTGTTGTGACTTTACGTTCTTTCTCTTGGGTGCCTTGACCCATTTCTAGACAGTACTATTGGACTTTAGGCAAGCCCGCCTAATGCCAAAGAGAAATAATCCTAGAGGGTCACACACTAAGTGTTTTTGTTGGTCTCGGTTAAATTCTATTTCAATTTAATTAATGAAATAAATATTATTCTCAAGAGCATGGAATAATTTTATTCAGATAAAATGATTTCATAAATTAAATAAAATATATTTATTTATTTTATTGAACATTTAACAAATATTTATTTACTAGTTTGTACATAAAATATTTATTTAAGATAATAAATAATTTATTTATTTATTCGAGTGTTCAATAAATGGAAGTGGAGTTCGAGCAGAACAAGGTTGGTCTGGTAGTAAAAATATTATTTGCAAGACAGTAAATAATTATTTAACTAGTTGGAACAAATTAAAATAACGCTGCTATTATTTAGTGAAGAGGAATTTATAATTCTATTTTGCGCAAGTTAGAGAACCATAAATAATGGCGAAATATTATTATTAAATGCATGGTTTTTCCTTAAGATCATAAATGGATTTAATTTTTTCTATGCAATTAAATATTGTAACTGAAATTCCATGTATATAAATAGACAAGTATTCCTATTGTGCCACACACCACACCACACACCTGGAGAATTGAGAATTGTTGAGCCAAAAAATTTCTCTCTTGAGTCCCATTCTCTCCCCTCTCAAGTACGAGATAAGTTCTTCAAGGCCGAAGAACAATCGATCAATAATGACTGACATAAGACACTTGCTTTTCCGCGCTAGCACCCAGAGAATGAGAGATGTCGATCAGAGGCTATCAGAGCACGTGTAGATCACCACTGAAGGGATTCCAGTTTGGATCCTTACAAACACAACGAGATAATCCGGAAGGGTCATTATAGATGATCAACATCATCAACGATGAAAAATACCAAATATAAAGGTATTATTTTTCTTTATGAAATTAATTAAATTAATTATAAACATGTTGTGAAAGATCCTATTTAAGGTTTCAGGCCTCTTTTTAGTTATCTAAAGCTTTGATTATATTCTATGGAGATTGGTGTTCCTCTTCATATTGATCCTGTAATAATCATTGATCATGGTAAAAATAAAAGTTGGGTCCTGTCCGAACCACGCTTCCACTGTGCCCAGAACCTTCAAGTGTTATTAGAGTGGTTACATCATAGTTTATAATTAATTAAATATTTCATTGATGAATTACGCATTTAATAATTTAGTTATTTCAATTCAAGTTAATCGTTCTGTAAATTTGAATCTCAAGATCTATTCCTCCTCTCTCATTTCTCGTTTACCTTACATAAATGATCTTTTATTTTAATTTTAATTAAAATAAAATAGTGGATATCATCCAGAGGTGCCAAAGATTCCTAGCCTTACAACACCAGAATACATGGCATGTATTCGGTAGTACATGTCGTGTAGTCAAGATTCAATGCAGTGGACCGGTCTTCCAAATGCAGTCGTGTGTTGGAGTCTTCCTACGTCTTAAATAATTATGTGTGTTGACCAGGAACATGTGGCACACAGTTTTCGGAATACACGCCATGTGGCCCAATGGAAATGACGTTTAGTCCCTTCAGGTTAAGGTTGGACCATGTACCTCGTACAAAGCTTGCATGGATGGAGACCGTGTAACGAGGAACTACACAACATGTGGCCCACTGGACATGCCGTGTACTCCAAAGATTTATGAAGTATACTCACACGCCTTTTCCCCAGGTGTGTACTTTTGATAGACGATGAAAAATAGAAACATCGTGTAGTTGGAACTACACGTCGTGTACTCATCCAAATTATGCATATTTATTAAAATTTATTATTATATTATACAAACCCTTGAGACGTGTACCATCGTGCGAGCATAAAGCTGAGGAAAAAAATTTGATATGTGTTATATATATATGTGTTTAATTTAACATCTATGTAATGTTCATTTATACTCATTGGGTAGTTATGAATAAGAATTCACTGGGTTTCTTCCAAGATTCAAGTTACATACCAAGATAATTTTAAATGAATTTATTTGTTTAAAATTATGATGGATGAGAATCTTAAGGAAATTCAGAAAAGGGTTTAAGATAAAAGGATTGATTAATTAAAGATGATAATTAATTGATTCAAGTGTGATTTATCTTAAACAAGAATGATTAAAGAATTGATTTCTAGTTTTATTTATGCATAAATATCATTGCCTGTATGGATGATCATGAGCTAGACCAAGACCTTTGTATGTGGATGGTTTATTTTAATTTATTTATTTGAATTAATCTTTTTGGTCTGTGAGCCTTCTCCTTATTAATATGTAGGGCCTGCGTGCCCATGGTTTCTTTTATGTAAAACCCATTTTTACCCCACACCTAAATGTGAGTTAAAAAAAGTCATATGTAATAGATGGAACTACCAAGCTAGTGGAGGCGGTTCAAGCTTGAGTCGAGACGAAACCAATCCTAGGAGATATAGAGGTGGACAGGTGGAAGCTGTAAACACGAATCCAAAAGGTTCAAGGTGTTTCTCCCCTAGGGCATGGTTAGTTTATCAACAGCTAGATAAACTAACCATTATAAAATCTCATGATCATGCCATTTACTTTATTTTATTTCTGTCAGTTTCATGGTTTGTCATTATGGATGTGTTTTCACAGTCACATAATTAATCTATTAAAAAAGCATGCAAGATGGAACTAAAATAAACAATACTTATGCATAAATATTATCAAGACATGGTTAATCACTTAAGTAAGTTCTACTTAATATTTACAAGTGTGTGATAATGATAATAAACAATTCACGCATAAGAGATAAAAATCCCTCAAATAAAATATTAAGTCAGAACAAGCCTTCTGTTACTTGATTAAGGGAAAAAATCAATAGAACTATGTGTTTGACCAACCCTTGTTGGGACTCTTACTTTTATATAGGAATCCCTTATGAAAGGTTTTGGGTTGACTTAACCATATTACATCACAAGGAGTAGCCCTTGATTGACTTGGTGTAATATTGGAGGCAAGAGTTGAGGAAATCCAAAGTCATGATTTCCGGATTGAGGAGTCCACTCAACATATCAAGGAGTTACAAGCCCGCAGTTGGAAAAGGCCTTCCAACCTAAATACCTTCTAATAGCTTGACCAACCCTTGTTGGGGTTATGCGAAGGGTAATATGGATCCTTTACACTAGAATGTCATGGAAACTAGACATTCCAAGTTCAATGGTGAGGGATATTGGGACATGATAAAATATTGAGAGACTTAATAAAATTTATTATTTATTATAAAATGTAATCGAGAAAGTAATAATTATCTGATATTTTAATTATAGAATAAAAATGAAAAACTCATCAACCACACTATCCCTATGATCAATTCTGGATAATGACAACATCCTCACTGGCAGTAACTTCCAGGAATGGTTTAGACACCTTTGGGCTATCCCACGACATGAATAGAAGTATTACATGCTGGAGTTAGCATTACCTGATCTGCCTACCAAAGAGGTGAGTGATGAGGATTTCATGGTCTATGAGAAACATATGAACAATGCAGAGAAGGTTCCCCAACTAGGCCTCATGTATTCAAGATCATTGGCTACATTGAGCACCTGTAGGTTCTATGGTTTAAACTCCCCGAAGAACTGGGCACCAATCTCATTCTCGCATCACTCCCTCAAATCTTATCTAACTTTGTTGTCAATTTCAATATGAACAACATTGAGAAGTCTCTATCTGATCTTCTTATCCTCATTCACCAAGTGGACAAAGATATGAAGCATGAAAAGCCTTATGTCTTTATGGTGAATAAGAGGAAAGGGAAGGCGAAGAGCATTAAGACCAAATCTTCTTCATGACCTTCAAAGAAAAGGAAGATCAAAGGGGAGCCAAGGGAGCATGAGGTTTTTTGTTTCTCATGTGGCAAGAAGGGCCACTAGAAGAAGAAATGCACCCAGCCTAAGAAGTAAGGGGAAGCTCCAAGTGAATTTGTTATAAAATGAAATCTATCTGTTTCTATAAATTGGGTATTATATAAAACTTGTGGTGCTAACATATGTATCCAAATACAGGAACCAAGTAGATTCATGAAGATTGATCGAGAGGAGGTAGATCTATGAGCATCCAATTGAGCCAGACTTGCTGTTATAACTGTCGGGGACTACCAGTTCACATTTCCAATTGGGATGATCTTGGTTTTAAAGGGTTGTTATTATGTGCCTTATGTTACTAAAAACATTATTTATATATCCCGATTAGATAAAGATGGATTTTTTTCAATTGTGGAAATGAATTTTCTTATTTTACAGAGATAAAATTTGTTACGGTAGGGAATATCTGTACAACGGACTTTACGTGTTGGATTACACAAACCAAGTAATGGAAATTGATAACAAAGATCCTTCAAATGACTCATACCACACCCAACTTTGGAATCACTGGCTAGGTCATGTAAATAAGAAATGCTTTCCAATGTTACATCAAGATGGATATTTAGATTATTTTGAACTAAAACAACTTGGTGTATGTCATGCAGGATTAAAGGCAAAATGAACAAATCCCCATTTAGTGGGAAAGGTTAAAGGACTAAAGAAATTCTTGAATTGGTTCATACCAATGTGTGTGGACCATTTCTAGTCGAAGCAAGGGGAGGGTACTCATACTTCATAAATTTTACTGATGATTTTATTAGATATGAAAATATCTACTTAATGAGGTATAAGTCAGATTATTTTGATAAGTTCAAAGAATACATGAATGAAGTTGATAACCATCTTGGTAAGAAGATTAAAATTTTTTTCTCAAACCGAGGTGGAGAATATCTTAATCAAGACTTCATTGATAACTTATAGGAGTTTGAGATCCTATCCCAAATCACTCATCCAAACACACCCTAGTGGAATGGTTTGAGAGAAAGGGGTAACCACACACTGTTAGACATGGTGAGATCAATGATGACTCATGAGAGCCTTCCATTATCCTTTTGGGGATATGAGTTACAAACAACAGCACACATACTAAACCAAGTACCAACTAAATCTATAAATGGTATTCTATATGAGTTCTAGAGTGGAAGGAAATCCATGTTATCAAATTTACATGTTTGGGGTAGCAAAGAATTTTTAAGGCCTATTCAGGTAACAAACTCGCACCCCAAGGAATAAAGTGTAACTTTATAGGATACCACAAGGAAACAAGGGTATATTATATATAATACCCCTTATACAAAAGGTTATAGTGGAAAGACATGCCATATTCCTTGAGAGGGATCACATCTCCAAAAGAGATAGTTGGAGTGAGATAGACTTCGATGAAGTTAAGGCTCAAGGTACACAAGAGTTGGTACAGGAACAAATTCCACAAAGCCCCATGGAAGAAGAATCTATTCTAGATACAAAAGTACTGCATAGGATAACCATAGAGGTTAGTGAACCAGAATGGTACGATTTTCTAGTTACTGAGGATGGTGACTCCTTATTAGCTGATAATAATGACCCTCTAACCTACAAGGAAGTAGTAAGTGGAACAGACGTTGCGAAGTGGCAAGAATCCATAAATTCTGAAATGGACTCCATGTACCAAAACCAAGTCTAGATTTTGGTAGATTCTCCAGTTGATGTAAAGACTATTGGTTTCAAATGGTTATTCAAGAAGAAACTGGACATGGAAGGAAAATTCAGTACCTATAAAGCACTACTTGTGGAAAAAGGGTTTAAATAGCATCAAGGAATTGACTACGATGATACCTTCTCACTAGTTGCAGTGCTGAAATCCATCATAATTCTACTTTCCATTATGGCTTACCAGGACCATGAGATTTGGAAAATGGATTTCAAAATAGAATTCCTTAACAGGAGCCTTCAGGAATATGTCTACATGACACAACCTGAAGGGTTTGTGACTCAAAAGGATTCCAATAAGGTATGAAAGTTTCAGAAATCCATTTATAAAAAAATGCAAGCATCTAGGTCATGTAACATTCATTTTGATAAAGCAATAAAAGAATTTCATTTTATCAAGAATGAATGTGAGCCTTGTGTCTACAAACAATTTAGTGGGAGTGTAGTAGTTTTCATAATAGTATATGTTGATGACATATTACTTATTAGAAATGAGATACGAGTCTTACAATATGTTAAGGAATGGTTGAATCAAAGCTTCTCCATGAAAGACTTGGGTGAGATAGCGTATATTATTGGGATCAAGATCCATCGTGATAGATCCAAGATATTTCTAGGCCTAATTCAAAGTACATACATTAATAAGATACTGAAGAGATTCAGTATGGAACAATCCAAGAGGGGATTGTTTCTGGCGTCACATGGGATTCATCTTTCTAATAAAATGTGTCCTCAAACACATGAGGAAATAAAGATAATGGAAAGGACTCCATATGCATCATCGATTGGGTCAGTCATGTATGTCATGCTATGTACTAGGCTGGATGTCGCCTACCCATTGAGTGTGGTAGGAAGATATCAAGGAGACCCAGGTGACTGCCATTGGATGGAAGTCAAGACTATTATAAAGTATCTAAGTCATACTAAGGACATGTTTCTGGTTTATGGAGGAGATGAGGAACGAGTCATTAGAGGATATTAATATGCTAGTTTTTAGATAGATAAAGATGACATGAAGTCACAAATGAGATACATATTCCCTTTGAATGGAGGTGCAGTGAGCTAGAAGAGTTCAAAGCAGGGTGTGGTCATTGATTATATAGCAGAGTCTGAGTATATCGCAACTTATGAGGTAGCTAAAGAAGAAGTTTTGATGCGAAGATTCTTCCAGGAGCTATATGTGATACCTAGCAGTAAAGATCCCATCACACTGTACTGTGATAAAACTGTAGTGGTGTCTCTCACAAAATAGACAAGGTCAAAACAGCAGATGAATCACATACTTCATAAGTATCATCTCTTGAGGGATTTTTCTCAGAGAGGTGAAGTTGCATTGAGCAGTATTTACATGGAAGACAACGTGGTGGACCCCTTGAATAAAGATTTGACTCAACAAAAAAATGATCATCATGTGAGGTCTATCAGACTGAAAGTCGTAGGCAGTTGGCTCTTGTCCAAGTGAGAATTTGTAAGATTTGGTTTCCTATAACAAATAGGTTTTACTTTGATTACATGGATTTTTAATGTACTATTTCATATTGTTCATTATTCTATATGATTATGATGTAATAATGTCATAGAGTATTTGTTGCATTGATAAGGTCATGGAAGTACCCCACTATGATGAGAACCTTGAAATGCTATAACAATATTCTTAAATATAGTTTTGCGGTTGGATGACATGATATGATGGGACACATAGCATGCAAACCATCAGGTGTGAGTACTTGTAAGCAGATGAGACCTCCTCTCATAAAGTTCTAACTTAGTAATATCTAAGATAGGATATTATAATAACAGACCCACTAGTAGTAATTCTGCATGTTTTTGTTTCATTGGATATTTCTATCTGCGAGCATGTGTAATGATCCTTAGACTTTAAGATTATCATTAATATGTGTCACAACTTATGCACTTTGATTTACTATCGAAAACCATCATGCAGACAGTTGGGGGGAAGTAGGGTACGTTGGGTGTGTCACAAGTGGCATGTTATTAATGGATAAGTCAAGGAAGGATTCGTCACTTCCCTTTATGGAAGTTGATATCTTGGCCTGTGGATTGATATAGAACCGTCGTGTGAAATTCCATGGACATGGTGTAACAACGAGTTTATTTCAGGTAGTCAAAGAATGATGTATCAAGCATAAAATTTGATGACACAATCATGAAACCTTCTTGATGAGATATTGCGACAAAGGGATTATATTACATAGTGAGCATTCGTATGTGGATGTCATCACTGCAGCTTTACGTTCTTTCTCTTGGGTGCCTTGATCCGTTGCTAGACAGTACTCTTGGACTTTAGGTAAGCCCATCTAATGCCAATGAGAAAGAATCCTAGAGGGTCACACACTAAGTGTTTTTGGTCGTATCAGTTAGATTCTATTTGAATTTAATTAATGAAATAAATATTATTTTCAAGACCTTGGAATAATTTTATTCAAGATAAAATGATCGCATAAATTAAATAAATATATTTATTTATTTTATTGGACATTTAACAAATATTTATTTACTAGTTCGTAAATAAAATATTTATTTAAGAGAATAAATTATTTATTTATTTATTCGAGTGTTCAGTAAATAGAAGTCTAGTTCGAGTGGACCAAGTTCGGTTCGGTAGTAAAATAATTATTTGAAAGACGATAAATAATTATTTTACTAGTTGGCACAAATTAAAATAACACTACTATTATTTTGTGATGCAGAATTTATAATTCCATTTTTTTCAAGTTGGCACACCATAAATAATGACACGATATTATTATTAAATTCATGGGTTTTCTCTAAGTTCATGAATGTATTTAATTGTGGTTATTCAATTAAATATTTTAACTAAAATTACTTGTATATAAATAGACAAGTATACCTATTGTGCCACACACCACACCACACGTTTGGTGAATTGAGAATTGTTGAGCCAAATTTTTTCTCTCTCAAATCCTCTTCTCTCCCCTCTAAATAACGAGAGACGTTCTTCAAGGCCGAAGAAAAACTGATCAAGAATTACCGACACAAGACACTCGCTTCACCGCACTAACACCCTAAGAACGAGCGGTGTTGATCAGAGTTCATAAAAGCACGTGTGGATCACCGCTAGAGGGATTCTAGTCTGGATCCCTATAAGTGAAATGAGATAATCCATAAGAGTCATTCTGGACTATCAACATCATCAATGAATAAAAATACCAAAGATACATGTACTATTTTTCTTTATGAAATTAATTAAATTATTTATAAACATGATGTGAAAGATCCTCTCTAAGGTTTCAGGCCTCTTTCTTATTTATCTAAATATTTGATTATATTCTGTGGAGACTGGTGTTCATCATCGTATTGATCTCGGAATAATCATTGATCATGGTAAAAATAAAAGTTGGGTCCCGTCTCAACCACGCTTCCACTACGCCCAGAACCTTTAGTTTCCCCCTTTAATTACAATCTTACCCTTACAACTAGACTATTGTTTCTTACCTGATTTGGATCAACCCCTAAGTTCATGGATTCCTTAGGTATTACCTTGGATCCCTTTAATTATTAATATCACCATGGATGTATTGTTATCTCTTAGACCGATTAAAATTATTATCTTGTTAGGAAGTTTGTTCTGGTTATACCTCACATGACTTAGATATATAAAATAAAATATAATTAATAAATGAAATGATTACATATTTAGATACCAGCTATAGTTAAAGTAGGTACTTGGGTATTTACATTACTATACTGTGTTACTTTCATATTTTCATGCTTTCACATTATTTCAGATTATATTACATGAATTGGATATTATAGACTCTATTGGTGTTGTCCTATTAATAATTATATGACACCCTATCAAGGTTTCCATTGGTACTCATGAATATTACATGCATGAATGTGTTGACGATGGAAGGCTTCCCCCTATAGACACTTGATATTGCTTTCTTATTTTGGATAGAGCTAGGTAGAAGACAACTGAGTTGGAGCCCAGGATGTTGGGGATAGTATTTTGATTTCTTTTTGTTTCTTTTTTATATTATTATTATCTACTTCTTTTTATCCTTGTTTTCTAGTATTATATAAACATGACTTGTATCCCCATCTTTTGTATATGATTATCAGTTGTTCATTTATTTATTATTCATGTATGCTTATACTATGAAATCTATTTATTAAACTTATTATACTATTTCCTTATTATTACTTATTTATCCACTATGATACACACTGGTAATAAGGAAATAGTCTCCCCATGGACACACCCTAGGCCCTCACTGCTAGTCAGCATCCTCTAGTGTTTGGGGAGATGCGCTTGAGGCTTAGTGACCCACCGAGATTAGGGGCACATTTGAGTGGCATTCAGGTCCAGTAAATCACAATTAGCATTGATTGTACCTAAATAAAAAAATACATTTAGCATATTTGGAGTATTCATAAAAATATGTCCCTATTAGAGGTGTAGGTTTTAGAGTGCACCTCGAACATATTTCATGAAGATAAATCTACAAGTCTATACATATGAGATAATTGATGGAATTCAGGAATAGATAGATATATTAAAAGTTATTATTGTCCAATACGGTTTTGTGGACCAATATATGAGAAATGATCAAAGAGAACCAATAGTGGAACAATAATCAATACATGAATAGCCACATGACCCCACTAGCTTTGAGGCTATCCATTCCTCTCAAACTCCAACCTTACCTGAGGTAATCAATTTTGTCAAAATTATTTCCCTTAAATGTAAATAAAACAACTTTTGATAAACTAATATTACTAAAATTATATAGGGTAAAATTATATGTGATTTATATCTATAAATACCCACACATCATCTTTTTGTGAGGGGTATGGTGTATTATATCCGGAGAGACATGGTACAGATTAAAAAAACCCCAAAAAATCATGTGAGAGTGGGGATTGAAGTAGATCTTGAGGTGAGAATGAGTTTTCCTATTCCAATTGATGATATGGATGTTACCAAGGTTAATAATTCTATTGAGAGTTTTGTATCATGGACGATTAATACTACAAAGATACATGAGGTATTTTATTACTAATTTTTTTCAAATGAAAAACCATTCATAGTTGATGAAAAAAGGTCTGAAATGAGGCTTGATATTATATGTGGACAAAAAAAAGGAAAAAAATATTGAATCAAGAAAATATAATGGATCAACCAAGAAATAAAAAGGTCTTTACAAGGGTACCTTTACCCCAACATTTCGAGTATCACATATATTAATATTACAAGTTCATAGAGATACAACATTCAAATATGAAAATACGTCTTATATAGAATATTAATAATAATTATTTAGATATTTCATGAAATTTTTATTTGGTCTTGATAGTATTAAAGATATTATCAAATTTGAATGGTTTTAAGTCTCAATTTTGAATACATAAACAGGGTATATTTTCATAGTCTTTTTTCCAAAAAAATGATTTAGTATTTTAATTACAATTAATATTCATTCATATTATATACAGATATATATATTAACACTATATAAAGGAAGAAACATGTGTAGTATGATTTGTACTCATTAATCCCTCTATCATTTATATAGAAAAAATTATTTGTAATTAGAATAAATTGAAAGAGAAATGATGAACTAAGTGTGACATTTGAAAAGAAAATAACAGTTTATGTACTCCTCTTGATTCCTATAATGTAGGAGTAAAACTCTACAACCTATTCATATAAAATATATTAAAAAATTCATTAACTTTTTCTCTTTATTTTTTAAGAAGCACTGTACGCTAAACACAATCAATTTGGATGCCCTATATATTTATTTTCTGGATATAAAGAATTTATTTCCAATAAATCAACCACACATGATGTCCATTGTGAATTTTTAATGCAATCTAATCAATATTTTACAAATAAAAATCAAAAAATTCATGTTACTTTGTGTTTTAAAAAAAAATCTGATAGGGATATCTAAAAATATTGGCTAAATCACGGTATGGGGTCGGTGAGTGAACATAAGAAGCTTAAGTATTTCTTCTAATGTAAAAAATGTAAGGTATATATAGTAATATTTAACTATCAAAATATATTTCAAAAAAATTTTCTTTTTTTAATGTTTCTGCAATGTTCAAAACAAAATTATGATAACGATTATAGATATTACAATTTCAAATTTATAAAGGATATTATATACCATCAAAAAACTACCATCCCAACAAAAGTAATTTCTGAAGTTAATCACAATTCCATTTAAAGTATTTGTTAATTTTTTGTTTTTCTATATTTACAATTTCTTACATACTCATAAGAAGATGTAAATTGGTTTAAAGATGAGTGGGAAGATTTCATAGTGTCAGAATGTTGTATAAACTCAAGTTGAGGTGATTACTTATTATATTTGTGATTGAGTACAATCTATGACCTTAATGATACATTTGGTATGTGGAACATTAGTATCATAATTCTTATATATTGTTTTTACTAAAAAAAATTCAGATATTATTTGAAATCTGTTAGTTATATTTTTATTCTAATATTACATTTTCAATCTATATCAAAATTATTTATATATTTAATCTTTACATCATTCCAAATTAATTTGATCCTCACCATATATTTCCAAACCCTCTTGAGAGAGTTCATGGATTTTATGATCCTCCAACAATCGTGGATCCTCTGCCTAATGAAAATAGTAATAATTATTTGGTTGAGGGTGTTACATCTAGGAGAAGCAGTAAAAAAATCTCAGTAACAAACCACTTTCTTGATGTAAAATAATTTCAGATACATTCAAATCAACTAGAATATATAGATACAGTATATCTTTAAATCATTCTTTCAAAAACATTTACTAAACCTACATCTCATTTGATTACTTCTATCTTACTATTGATTCTATAATTCTTAAATGCTTCTAAAGGGTATATTATCAATCCCCAATTAACCATGTATTTATTTTCAATTATTCAATAAATTCCTCTCTCTAGGGGTTAGGATGAGTTAGTATATACTGAAAAATTATTTGATTATGATCCTATAGAGAAAGAAAGATTTGAGAAATTTCTATAGGATAATTATCATGGGTGTTTATGCTCAATAGATTTTGGTAGATCTGGTAACATATATGAAGCTCCTCATGATTATGAGTGATTGGAATTAAATGAGATAGCTAATATAATGGTGAGATGGAAATGGGTCGAGGATCCATTGACCAACAAATCAAAAGACGAATTACCAACTGCTTAGGAAGGTAATTCCTTGCTTCGAGCCTCATCATTTTCATTTTGTGTCTTAATATCTTTTTATGAGTTTGTAAAAACAGCTTGGGCCCTGTTACAAACACTTCCACCTCTATGATAAATAATTAAGATGAATTCCTTTTCTTTTACATTTTATACAACCAATTATATGACAATAAAAGATAATATACATACTACTAGAGACTCCTCACCCGAATCCTAATATAATTTTCAAATTATAAATGAGTAATTAAATATTAAGGAAGTTGAAACAAGGTTTGAATTTGAAAAGGTTGAGATTTTAGTGGATCATTACAAGGTAATTCAGTTTAAAATACATGTCACATTGCCAAAAACTAAGAAAAGAAGACCAAATTGTTTTTAAAATTTAATAAAACAATCCAAAATTTATTTTTGATGTACATAAATTGACCACACATCAATCAAAAATATTTTGTGGATGATATGAATCTAAGTTCATTTTTTAATGTAAAAGTGTTATTTTAGATTAAAACGTGCATCACATTTTCAAAATCGAGTAAATGATCTCATATTATTTTCTAAAATTAGTATAATGATCCATAATTTATATTTTTTATGTAGGAATTGACCGTGCATCATTCAAACACATGATTTAGCTGGTCTGTCTGAATGTTCATGTTTTCACATTAAAAGTACCATTTTAGTTTAAGAAATGCACCACCTAACCATAACCAAGCTAAAAAGATTGTATTATCTTGATAATTTAGGAAAATAATATATAATTCATTTTTTTCATGTAATAATTGATCATAAGTCAATATGATACATGATGTGGCCTGTATAACTCTAAGTGTGTGTTTTCACATTAATAGTGCCATTTTAGTTTAAAACAGACATCATAAATCCAAAAACATGAAAAAAATATCAGATTGATTTCATAATTTAAGACACTAATCAATAATTTATTTATGATGTGTAGGAATTGACCACATTTCAATCCAACACACGATGTGGTTAGTGTGACTCAAAGTGTGTGTTTTCAATATAAAAGTATCATTTTCATTTTAAATGCGCATCACATTATCAAAACCAAGAAAAATAGATTGAATTGTTTTCAATAATTAGGAAAATGATCTATAATTCATGTATGATGTGTAGGAATTTAATTTAGTTCAATCCAACACATGATGTCTCAGGTATACATCAAAGTGTGTTTCTTCACATTAAAAGTATCATTTTACTCTAAAAACACCACATATCCAGAACCAAGTAAATGAACACTGATTGTCTTGAAAATTTCAAAAAAAAAAATCCATAATTTACTTTTACGTGTAGGAATTGAACTCACTTTAATGTAACACATGATTTTTCTGGTATGACTCAAAGTGTGTGTTTTCATATTAAAAATATCATTTTACTCTAAAAAATGAATCACATAGCCAAAAACAAGTAAAAAATCTCAGATTATTTTCAAATTTTAAGAAATTTATCCACAATTCACATGTGATGTAAAGTTATTGACATCATATAAATCTAAAACACAATGTGGTCTGTATAACTCAAAGTGTTTTTTTTCAATATAAAATTTTTATTTTTCTTTCAAATGTGCATTACATTATCAAAACTGATAAAATGATCATATATTGTGTTCAAACATTATGAAAAAAATCCATAATTAATGTGTGACATATAGGAATTGGCTGCACATTAACCCAACATATAATTTTTCTGGTTTTCCTCAATGTTCATGTTTTCATATTAAAGGTACTATTTTACTCTAAAAGCATACCATGTAGACAAAACCAATTAAACAAGCTCAAATATTTTTCAAAACATTAGGAAATAAGTCCTTAATTAATTCTTAATGATTAAGAATCAACTGCACATCAATCTGACACAAAATGTGACAGGAATGAGGGGTAACTCATACTGAGGGTTAACATGAACATTTCTTAAGTTAATAAAGGCTAACTCAAAAAAAATTTCAAGATAATGTTGGTTAACTTGAATATTTCATAAGTTTATAAAGGGTAACAAGATGGTTTCATAAGTTTCTGATGGGTAACATGAATATTTTTAATGTTACTGAAGGGTAACTTGAAATTTTCTTATGTTACTGAAGGGTCACTTTAAGACTTCTTATGATAATAAATGGTAATTTGAAATTTTATTATGTTCCATAAGGGTAAAATAAATATTTCTTAAGTTACAAAAGGGTAGCTTGATATTTTATGAAGTTATTGAAGGGTAGCTTGAAGATTTCTTTAATTACTGAAAGGTAACTATGATATTTTGTTCATTATTGAATGGTAATATGAAAATTTCTTAAGTTACTGAAGGGTAGCTCAAATATTTCTTAATTTACTGAAAGGTAACATGGATATTTCATAAGTTACAGAAGTGTAACTCAAAATTTTTGTATGTTATTAATGGTTCACTTGAAGATTTTTTTAGTAACTGAAAGGTAACTTGAAATTTTCCTATGTTACTGATGAGGAAATTGAAAGTTTCTTATGTTACTGAAGGGTTACTCAAAATTTTCTTAAGTTCCTGAAGGGTAAGTCAAATTTTTCTTATGTTACTGAAGGGTAACAAGATGATTTCTTAAGTTACTAAAGGGAAAATCAAAACTTTATTATGTTACTGAATTGTAAATTGAAGATTTCTTAAGTTATTAAAGGGTAAATCGAAATTTTATTATGTTACTGAAGGGTAACTCAAATTTTTCAGAATTTAATCAAGGGTGACTTGAACATTTCTTAAGTTATAGAAGGGTAAATTAAATTTTTACTATGCTAATGAAGGGTAACTCAAGCTTCAATACAATTATCCATAATTCATTTGTGCTATGAAGGAATGAATCACGCGTCAATCAGACACATTATGGGGCCAGTTGGACTAAATGTGCATGATTTCACACTAATAGTGTCATTTTTGTTTAAAAACATGTCACATAGCCAAAACTATGAAAATGATCTCAGATTATCTTGATTATTTAGGACAAGAATCTATAATTCACTTGTGGCATGTAGGAATCAATCAGACATCAATCCAACACATGATGTGGCCAGTATGACTCGAAGTGTATGTTTTCACATTAAAAGTACCATTTTAGTTTAGAAGATGGATCGTAATGCAAAAACCAAGAAAACAAGTTAAAATTTTTATTGATACATTAGGAAAGTGATCTATAATTCATGTGTGATTTATAGGAATAAACCAGACATCAATTCGACACATGATGTGGTCCATATGACTTAATGTGTGTGTTTTGAATATCAAAGTATCATTTTAGTTTAAAGCACACATAATGTAGAAAAAACTAAGAAAATTGGATTGGATTGTTTTCAAACCTTAGGAAAATGATCCATAATTATTTTGTGATTTGTAGGAATCAAGAACATGTCAATCTGACACATGATGTGGCTAGTATGACTCAAAATGTGTGTTTTTAAGTGTCATTTTTAGTGTAAAACATATGTTGCATAGGAAAAACTTAGTAAATGGGCTCATATTACCTTGAAACTTTAGGAAATCAATCTATAATTCATTTTTTTGCATGTAGGAATTTACCTAACATCAATCTAACACATGATGTGGCCAGTATGACTCCAGGTGCGTGTCTTCAATATAAAAGTGTTATTTTAGTTTAAAATAGATCTCACATTGTCAAAACAGAGAAAACAAGTTAATACTATTTTCAAACTTATAGAAACTGTTTCATAATTTATTTTTGATGTGTATGAATCAACCATATGTCAGTTTGATATACGTTGTGGTTGGTATGACTCATAATGCGTGTTTTCTATATAAAACTATTATTTTAGTTTAAACTGTGTGTCACATAGCCAAAAAAGAGAAAACATGTTCATATTGTTTTCAAACATTAGGAAAAGGATCCAAAAACCATTTGAGCCATGTATGAATCGACTACATGTCTATATAACTCATGGTTTGGATGGTATTACTCAAAGCACAATTTATTTTATTTTAAAATGCACGTCACATTACCAAAACTAAGAAAACGATCTCAGATTAATTTCAAACCATAAGACAATGATACATAATTTATTTCTGACATGTAGGAATCGACCACATGTCAATCTGACACATGATATGGCTAGTGTGATTCAAAAGTGTTTGTTTTAAATATAAGTGTCATTTTAGTTTAAATTGTGTGTCATATAGCCAAAACTGATAAAATGAACTCATATTGTCTTAAAACATTAGGAAAGTGATCCATAATTCATTTATGATGTATAGGAATCGACAACACGTCATCCCAACACACGATGTGGTTGGTATGACTCAAGTACATGTTTTCAATATAAAAGTGTCATTTTAGTTTAAAACACGAGTCACATAGCCAAAACCGAGAAAACAAGCTCATATTATTTTCAAATTTTTTTCAAACAATCCATAATTTATTTGTGTCATGTAAGAATCTACCACATGTCAATCCAACACACAATATGCTTGATATGACTAAAAATGTGTGTTTTTAATATAAAAGTTTCATTTTTGTTTTAAATGCAGATCACATAGGGAATACTAAGAAAATGACATCAACATGTTTTTAGACATTAGAACAATGCCCCATAATTAATTTGTAATGTAAAGGTTTCAACCACACATCAATCCGACATATGATATGATCGGTATGACTCAAAGTGCATGTTTCTAATATAAAAGTGTCATTTTGATTTAAATCATGCATTACATTGTCAAAACTAAGTAAACAAGCTTTGATTATTTTCAAACTTTTTAAAAAATATTCATAAATAATTGATATGTAGGAATTGACTGCACGTCAATTCGGTATACAATGTGGCCAGTATGACTCAAAGTGCATGTTTTCAATAAAAATGTGTTATTTTAGTTTAAAATGCATGTTACATTGTCAAAACCGAGTAAACGAGTTCAAATTGTTTTCAAACATTATGAAAAGAATCCATAATTCATTTGTGATGCGTAGAAATCGATTGTGCATCAATTTGACCCATGATGTACCTGGTATGACTCAAAATGCATGTTTTCAATATAAAAATGTTATTTTAGTTTAATGATATAATTATTAACAATTATTTAAGAAATTAAGATTTTTAAAAACTTATAATATAATTATTATATTTAGCAATTAAAAATATAATTTATAGAGATTATTAATTAACAATGTAATTAATAATTCATAATATAACTATTAATTAATGGTATACTTAATAATTAATAATCAGTATAAATTTACCAATATAATCATTAAAAATATAATGAATAGAATAACTGATAATATTATTAATATATTCAGTAATTAACAATATAATTTATCATGTACAAATTCATTGCACTTTAATCCAACACAAGATGTCGCTAGTATTGCTCAAAATGCGTGTTTTCACATTTAAAGTATCATTTTACTTTAAAACACATGTCACGTAACCAGAACCAAATTAATGAGATCAGATTGCCTTGATACTTTAGGATAAGAAAACATAATTTTTTTAATGTAGGAATTTACCTCACATCAATCCGACACATGATATGTCATGTAAGACTCAAAGTGTGTGTTTTCACATTAATAGTGTCATTTTTCTTTAAAGTACACGTCAGATAGCTAAAACTGAGCAAACGAGATCCGATTGTTTTCAAACATTAGGACACTAATCCATAATTCATTTTTTATGTGTAGGAATTGATTTCATTCACGTGTGAGGTTTTAGAATCAACTACACGCCAATCAGTAATATGATCATGTGATGAACATTTGAAACTAAAATGAGACTTTTAGCGTTGTTAAAGACAGGTTCTGTTGTAGCGTGTCATTGATCACTCGATGATCGAAGATTGGTGGACCAACAACTGTGGAGAACGTGCATTATTTATGAACTTCTCACCCCTTATTCTCACATCATCGATCATATATATTAGATGGCACAAGAAAGACAGACACCGACGAACATGGCGGGGCGCCGGTGGTGAGACGGCTAGCAGGAGGAAGGGATGGGTACTTGGCACTTGGAGAGAATATTCTTGGCGTTGGGCGACTTCACGTACTGCCCAAACATGGGGTTCTTGGCGTAGCTGTATATGTAGGACTGCTGTTCAATCAGCTCGTCGCAGCACGTCTTCGACGGCGGCGCCGAATTGGTAAAGGATGTGTGGCAAGGGATCAACGCTATGGGGTTGCAAGTCAACGCCATCACACCCTCCTTCACGCTTGCATCCACCGCCGCCACCGCCAGTGCCGTTGCCAGTGCCGTTGCCAGCGCCGCCCAAGCCAGCACCAAAGAGCTCTTCATATTTCCCACACCGACAAAAATTCCTCGATCTGAGTGGCAGAGAAGCAGGGTGGAGTTTAGTGGATTCCCTTAAGTCGAATTTATAGATGGTATTAGAAGTGGGGTTGGTGAGCACTCAACCCTAAGTGGCTCCAACAAGGGGTATCACCTTGCCACATGCCCTTAAAAATTAGAAGCCCCATCACCCATCATAAATCCACCAATAATAGAATAAACCCACACCCCCATAGGTAAAAATATATATTTGATATCCGTTATTTAATAATCATCTGTTATTTATAGAAATTAAACACTCCCAATATCCCAACACATAAAAAAACCACAAAAGAAAATCATGTTTTCTTAATTTATTTGCATCAACGAAAAAATGAAATACAGTTTCAAAGTCAGTACACATGGGTATCACCGGATACACCTTTACATGACTCCAAAGCTTTCTTGAAGAAGCAATGTGTTGTGGGGAGTGCCCCTACGTGAGAGTCAGTCCCCACATAATATCCCGGATCTATTGGGTGTTTTGTCCATTAAAATTAGAAATGCGAAAACAGTGTTTATATTCAATTTATTACATGAAAACTGATAAACAGAAAACATGTTTGCATTGCAACTTCCCAATCAGAAAGAAATATTCAAATGAATATATTTAAAAGAATTTAACAGCAGTGAACAATGACAATTACAACATTCAAGCTTGAAATATTTCTCATTAAACAGAACACAAAAAATTGTACAACACTACTTTAATAAAACCAAAAAAATGAGAAATTAAGGCAACAAAAACAATGATAAAATCGAGCCAAACCAAGACTCAAATAGCTTCTATAATTAACACAAGAAGCAACAACGTTCAGCGATTACAAGTTGAATTAAATGCGGAAACGTAATGTAGTAAAAGGGACACTAAGGATTTACGTGCTTCGGCCATAGGCCTACGTGCACGGGGCATGATCATCGCAGGGTTTTCACTATGCAAAGAAAGTAGTACAAGAGGAAACAAAAGACACAACTAGCACGTAAAACTGGACATGAAATGGAAATATGACGTGATGAAAAAACAAGAAACATGCACAAGCTTACAAAAAAATCGACAAAGAAAAAACTATAACAGGACTGAGACCCCCTTATCAGGGTTTGTCCAAACCTTTGTCGATGTAGAAGCTTGTAAAAGGGTGATGAAATCATCGTCTTAGAGTCCAGAAGGTCTGATCCTCCATGACCGACGCTGCTCTCCAAATTCGTCACCACAAGCCAGTTGCTGTCTAAAGCCATTGCTGTTGTCTAGGTTTGGTGTGTACCCAAAAAACCTTTCGTTGTCCCGGTGCGGTGCCGCTTTCCAAGAACAGAGCTAGAATGTGTAGCTTCTTCATGGATTCCCTTCACGCTGCCTATAGGTTCATCCTGTTCAAGAACCCCACTGCCCGGGTCCACCCACCGTGGAGCACCACCGAAGAAGAATTTCTACGCCACCACATCACATGGAGAAGCCCACATCAATGATTTGCTTCGCGTCGAAGGAGGATGCCCCTCTTACCATCTAAGAATCTGTTATTACCGCCGGAAGAAACCCCTATCACTGCTGAAGCTTTTGCCTTGCACCACAAACTCTCTCCCACAAAACTGAGTACCCCAATGAGCCCTAATTTGACGCCATTGATCTTGGGTGCAGCTGATACTCCAAGGAACATAGGGTGCATAGGGATTTTGGCCCTCCCTCTCAGTCAGACCGATCTATCTCACCCAGCCAAGCCGAGATGTTCCCCTGTTCTGAAATGCACACCAAAATCCCTAGAATAAAATACGTGCAAGAAAATAAAAAATGAAATCCAGGTTTGAGAGGCCACGCATACGGTGGAGGGCTACTCAACAGTTCAAAATTCTTAGCTATATAACAAACTCAAAACAACATATTAAAATAACATTGCATTTTAATCGACAAAAAAAGTAATCTAAAAAATCACAATTCTCCACCTTGGAAATTAAAATGCATAAACAAATTTAATATGCAACAACATCACACAATCCACCTTGCAAATTAAAACCTAAACCACATGACGATTATTCACCACCTAACATCATCAACTAGGGAAAATCCTAAACAGGAAAAAATCTACGGGGTATGAACCAAATAGTCCCACTACCATGTATCAATTGTGATAAATGTCTCCTGAAGTTGAATGATATTGAAAATCAAATAAACATGTTCAGAATTAAAAAATTCTAAACAATTTCATGATAAATCCATACCTGTACTTACCTGAGTCACACTCTGAGACGATGTCAATGAGGAAATCACGGACCAGAAAACCACATGCCCACAGGTCCCGAACCAGCTCACCTGTGCGTGTAGAACACAAATAAACATAGCAGTATCCATACTCACACAAAACATTGCAAAACAAAACATCTCAAAATTTCAAAAAGAATGCAACTTGGAAATAAAATAGGTAAGAGAAAAAAACAGCAAAAGGAGCAACGAGGAGAGGGGAAACATGCATAGTAACGGAAACAAAACAACCCAACGAGGTCTCCTCCTGAACCCACAAAGACATATCAAGACCAAAGGACTAAGAACCGTCGAATTTAAAACCAAGACACGCCGCCTAGACTTTCGACACAAGTCACCATAAGATCCTCAACAGATTGATTCAGAATCTCCACCATAGGAGATGACCAGCTAAAAAAGATCCAAAAGGAGACATCATCAAACAAAAGGAAACTGCAAGGACACATGCAAGTAGTTCCAACATCCTAAGACAACTCCAAAAACACGAGAATAAAGGCTAGAAGCCAGCTAGAAACTAGGGGAAAACAAGCCTCTAAAGGGCCACACATCCTAGTCTAGACTTAAAAACGGCACATGGTTCTTAGGAAACCAAAAAAATTTTCTAAACAAGGTCAAACAACAAACAAATAAGCTTAGTGATCAGCCAAGTGACACTGCACCCACAAGCTACCCAAACATAAACACCGAACTCGCTATAGGTCTATACCTAGAGAAAACCGTCCTAAATGATGCAGATGAACATAGTGGAGCTAACATAAACTCATCTCCTAGGGAAAAAGGCAGACACTAGAGACTCAGGATCCTGCCAAGATCTTACCGCTCTCCAGCTCCCAGACACAGTCAAACCTCACACAAAACCCAATCCTATCTTGAAACCATACACACATAGGTAGCAACTACCAGGATGCATCCTTAAGGTGCAAACAGGTGAAAAAAAACAGGTAAAGGTAAGGAAACAAACTATCAATAATAGAATGAATTATAGCCTAAGAGAGATAATGAATTAGCTAAACAAAACAATCAAACCATGCTGCAAAGTAAAAGACACTAGAAAAACATTTGAAAGTAATGAACAATAGATATCAAATTTTAACAAAGAAAAACTTAAACCCAACTAGGATGTCATACCACTTTGTTGCAGGGAGCGCCCCTGCATGGGAGGCAGTCCCCGGGTAATAGCCCGGATCTATTGGGGTTTTTGTTCATTAAACTCTAAAATGTGAAAACAGTGTTTATATTCAATTTATCACATGAAAACTGATAAACAGAAAACATGTTTACATCGAAACTTATCAATAAAATAGGAGTATTCAAATGAATATATTTAAAAGAATTTAACAGTAGTGAACAAAACACAGGCAGCGGTAATTACAACATTCAACCTTGAAATATTTCTCATTAAACAGAACACAAAAACTATATAACACTGATTTAATAAAACCAGAAAAATTTAGAATTTAAGGCAGCAACAACAATGATAAAACTGATCCAAACCAGTACTCAAATACCTTCTATAATTAACACAAGAAGTAACAAAGTTTAGTGATTATAGGTCAAATTAAATGTAGAAAAGTAAACCAGTAAAAGGGAATTTAAGGATTTACGTGCTTAGACTATAGGAATACGGGCATGGGGTAAGATCATCATTGGTTTTTCACTATGAAAAGAAAATGGTACAAGTGGAAACAAAAGACACAAATCAAAAGTAAAAATAGACATGAAACAGAAATATGACGCGATGAAAAAACAAGCAACATGCCCAAGCTTACAAAAAAATCGACAAAGAAAAAACTAGAACATGACTGAGACCCCCTTACCAGGGTTCAGCCAAACCTTTGTTGATGCTGAAGCTTGTAAAAGGGTGCTGAAATCATCATCATATAGTCCAGAAGGTCCGATCCTCCATGACCGACAATGCTGTCCAGATTCGTCACCACAAGCTAGTTGCTGTCTAAAGCCATTGCTGCTTTCCAGGTTTGGTGCATACCCAAAAAATCTATTGTTATCCACGTGTGGTGCCACTATCCAAGAATAGAACCAGAATGTGTAGCTTTATCATGGAAGTCCTTCACACCGCCTACAAGTTTATTCTGTTCAAGAACCCCACTGCTCGGGTCCACCCACCGTGGACCACCACCGAAGAATAAGTCCTATGTTGCTGCATCACTTGGAGAAGCCGACATAAATTCTATACTTCGCGTTAATGGAGGATGCCCCTCTTTCCGTCAAAAAATTCATTCTTGATGCTAGAAGAAACCCCTATCGCTGCTGAAGCTTTCGCCTCACACTGCAAACTATCTCTCGCAAAACTGAGTACCCCCATGAGCCCTAATTTGACACTTGCGATCTTGGCGATAACTGCTACTCCAATGAACATAGGGTGCACAAAGATTTTTGGCTCTCCCTCTCAGGTAGGACGATCTATCTTTCCCAGCTAAGCTGAGATGTTCCCATGTTCAGCGATACACACCAAAATCCCTAGAATAAAATATGTGCAAGAAAAAACTGAAATCTAGGTTGGAGAGGCCGCACATACGGTGGAGGGCTGCTCAACAGTTCAGACTGATTGGCTGTATAAAAAACTCAAAAAAAAATTAAAATAACATTTCAGTTTAATTAACAAAAAAAGGAATTTAAAAAATCACACAATGAAAATGAAATGAAATGATCAAGTTCTATCATTTTATATAAAACATCATTTATTGTCAATAACAGACTAGATTACTTTCCAATACTTCCATAATCACCAAATAAATAATTAACAACAATATTTGAAATCCCAAATCTGATATTTTTAGCTTCAATAGATCCTAAAGACAAATAAAACTATCATGAAATAACAAGCACAAGGCCAATAAGGCTTGGAGATGCAATTTTAAGAAAGTTTTCATAGAATATGTATATAAATCATCATCCTCTACAAACAAGTTGATTTTTCAACAAAAAGATGAAGAGGGGTTGCACAATTCAAGGATAGAGAAAATCAAAAACTCTTTATGTAAAAGGCAAATAAAAAAATAAACATAAGATATTATAAATTTTCTTCAAAAAATGAAACCCCAATGTACATGCCCCAAACACTAAACTCAAGACAACAACCAATACTTGAAATTTAGAAATACTATTGTGATACGCGTATAATTAATTATCATTACTTCAAAATGGAGTTTTATCAGTGATAAAAAAGATTTTATCAATGCTGATAATAAAGACGCTATTAAAAGATGATCACTTTTATCTGCACTAAAAAAGCACAGATAAATGCCCCTTTTATCAGTGCTAAAAAAACACTGATAAAAAATGTCTTTCATACGCACAAAAAAATGATAATAAAAGAGGCCTTTATTAGCATATTTTTTTAGTGATGATAAAGTTCAAGAAATATTTTTTTTCGACAAATCAGAGGGTGGACCACCTCATTTTTTATCAACACTCGATCTCGATTCCCTTTTAACAGCACTCGTCCAGCCTCCCCCTCCCCTTTAACAGTTCTAGGTAGCCCCTCCCCCCATTAACAGGGCTATTCACCTGCTTCACTTGCCCACCCGTGCACTTGTATTTTTTGGGTTTCGAACCTGAGATCTCCCCCTCATACTCCAATGCATTTTCCACTCCACCATATTATTTTGTTTGGTATTTTATGATAAATAAATAAATTTATATATATTTTGTTACATTTTTTTGTCCACACACATATATATCTATATATTTAAATACATATATAAAATATGTTTGGTATGTGTGTGTGTGTGATTATACATACAAACACACACACACACACATATATATATATTTGTGTGTGTGCATCTATAAATATAATTATACATATTTATATTTATTTACATATATTATATATCAGTATTTATATACATATATTAGAATATATAGATAAATATATATAAGTTCGTCAATATCCACACAAATATATTTATATATATATAAAAATTATATATACATTAATTTTATATGTATATAAATATTTGTATATTTATATTTTAAATAAAATGAATGTTATTTTTTATTTGTAAAAGGTTTATATATTGAGAAATATATATTATATGTAAATATGTTTAATTATTTATTTATAAAATTAAAATTTTATGTGTGAATATATAAAAAATATGTATATGTTGTTATATATTTGATTACAAATAACATTACATTGTGAAAAAAAATTCAAAGTCATAATATCAAAACGAATATAAGCTCGGAA
This sequence comes from Viscum album, assembly GCA_963277665.1. NCBI lineage: Eukaryota > Viridiplantae > Streptophyta > Magnoliopsida > Santalales > Viscaceae > Viscum > Viscum album. The sequence goes on along the minus strand of OY728142.1, from coordinate 1,773,263,434 downwards.
AATAAATTTAGTCCCCATTGATAAAGGGAAAAAAATCCCCAGTAAATGAGGTAGAAAACTCATCGAATGTCAAGAAATTGGGGTACCCCAACTAAAAACCCAGTTTTGGAGGCATTCTAGGCCTTTTTGGCCTAAAAAAATTTGACAAAGGGTTCCTCTGTGTCACCATGGCATAGAGCTCATCGCAAGCTTTGATTTGATATGTGGTAGAGCTCAAACAGACTACCGGATCAAAATTTATAGAAGTTTGAAGTTCGAATTTATGTTTTCAACTTATTTTCAATATTTTATTAGTTTTTTTATATTCAAATTATTATTAAATTACATTTAATCGATAATAATTAGCAAGTTATTAATTAAAAAAATCAATTATTTCATAAGCAATTTTCACTAATTATTTTATATATTAAGTGTAAATTTCTATTTAGTTTTATCTGAACAATATTTAAATATATATATATATATATATATTATATTTATATATTAATATTTTATTTTTAATTAAATATATTTTTTGAAATATACTCTATCAGCGCTAGTAAAAAACACTGACAAATGAGTTCTTTATTAGAACTTATAAAAAATCCCTGATAAAAGGTGTCCCTTTAACAATGCTAAAAAAGCGCTGATAAAGGAGGTACCTTTATTATGCTAAAAAAATCATTGATAAATGGGTACTTTTAGGATCTCTTTTTTAGAACTGTTAGAAGTACCCTTTAACAGTTCTTTTTTTAGCGCCGATAAAGGTGCCTCCTTTATCAGCACTTTTTTTAGCACTGTTAAATGGTGGCTCTATGAAAAACCATTTCTGTGGTAGTGTATAATTTAATATTAAAGGAAAATATTTTGGGGTTTAAAAAGAGTAAAAGCCTAAATAAATGTATAAGTCAAAAAAGATGCATATATATAAGATAATTAAACTATAAGCTAATACAAGAGCCTGTTGAGAATCTAAGATGAAGCATGAGATCCATAATAAAATGTGGAAAGAAAGTGTTCTAGAGGATGTAGTCATACGAATTCAACACAATGTAATAACTGTGGTAGATCAAATCATCACAAATACATGTGACCTATAGAATAATGATGCATATAAGTGAAAATAAAAATTCTAGTACCCTTTGAAGGGTTCCATGATGAATCATTGGGAGTAGATTTCCTGATCAAAACCCATTTAGGGGTAGTGAAGTTATTATTGTGGGTTCATAATGTTTGAAAAGCTCATCGATGGTGTCAATCATCTCAAAATGTGGGATCCCCATCATTGATTGAAAATTAATTTTTTATTACTATAATAACCCCCTTTTTAAGGACTGAGGGGGAACCTAAAATGACTTTAAAGACATAAGACATTAAACTATACCCCAAAAGACCAAAATCCATAAAACCAGATCAAATCAATAAGGGAAGCTCCTCCCTATCATAAAAAACCATCAGTCCATCTTCAACCTTCTCACCACTTCTCGGCTAGCTGTCCCGTGAAGAGATGCACAAGTCAGGTACTGATAGAAAAAATCCATACCCACTCAAACATCGAATTCCGGATAGCTATAAATGGTTAAAACACTCAACTATAAACATCATCTGGAGCGTCCCCTTAAGCAGGTTTGGAAGCAAGACCCCTGAACCACATGCCACACAGTAGAAGACACCACCATAATAGTTCATACAGAAGATTCACAACAGCTAGGAGATTCACAACATTATGCAGATTCATTCAAACAAAAAATCAAAAAGTGGAAAACATCACCACAATATCAGCCTCCCACATGCTAGCTATGCCAGGGGGAGGTCTCGCAACAAACAAAACTAAGCCAACACCCTGGCTCGTTGCCACCATCAATCCCACCGGAGAAGACCAAAAGAAACCCCCAAATCACTAATTGAAAATCATGATTTACATGCATATCAAATAGATTAATTATGAAAACCCACATTTTTCATAAATGATTTTAAATATAATTCTCTAACAAAATATCACATTGAAAAATTCCACAGGCACAACTACATGTTGCACTTTTAACAGTGATAAAAATTGACTTTAACAACATTGTTGAAAGGCTCCCTTTATCAATGAAAAAAATGCTAATGAAGGTTGTCTTTATCAATGCTTAAAAAAATGCGGATAAAGGTCACCTTTTTCAGCCCTCGAAATGAGCCTTTTTCAGTTATTTTCCAATTCCCAACCACTTGTTCACCCCCACAAGCATCGAGATTTAATCCTTGTACCTCTCTTTTGAAACTAGAACTCATTTACCTCCACACCAACAAGTTTTATTCTCTATTTTATGATATTTATTATATATATATATATATATTTAAAAATATATTTTTTATTCATATATTTATATAAATAGTTTTAAATACATTTATAAATTATATGTTTGTGTGTGTGTGTGATATATATACTTATATTTTTTTAAATATATTATATATTAATATTGATTTACATATATTATAATATAAATATATTTATATATATATATATCCATTTATTAATACACACACATATGTATATATAAACAATATATATATATATATATATATATTTATAAGTATATACATATTCATATATTTTTATAATGTAAAAAATAGTGATATTTTTTTAAATGTATTTTTAGAATATGTCTATAGATTGTTTATTTATATAAAAATTTTATACAATACATATATATATTTATATTTCTATATATATATATATTTATAGATATCCACATAAAATTGTATATTTACATATAATTTTTTGTAATGTATTTAAAAAAATTTATTGTAAAATACATTTATATACTATATTAAATGAAAATGAAAATGATTTATTTATAAAAATACATTTATATGTGATGTATATATATAATATTGACACACATACACACACACATTGATATTCACACACACAAGTATACATTTATATTTCTCACATACAAATACAAATATTTACATATATATTTATTTATAAACATATATTAGAATATATACACACACACACACACACATGTTTATATATAAACATTACTTGTATAGGTATATATATACATATCAATACATTTTTATAAGGTAAGTAAAATGGATAAATTTTTAATTTAAATAAAATAAATAATAAATAATTATTTTCATTTGGTTTATATATTTAAAAATAAAATTTTAAGTAAATATGTTTACATATTTACGTATACAATTGATTTATTAAAAGTAAATATAAGAAAATATGCATATGTTTAATTATAAATAAAACTAAAACATGATAAACAATAAAATTTTAAAACCATAATATCTATATGAATGTAAGACTTAGGAATAAAATCAGTCTCCACTAAAAAAGATAAGAAGAATCTCTTAAGTGAAGATGAAATACTATCGAATATAAAAAATCCAGAAATCCCAACTTGAAAAATCAGTTTTGGAGGCCTTATGGGCCATTTTTGACCTCAGAAAAATAGATATCATGGTACATCTTAGTGAATATGGAATAGATCTATTTGCAGGATTCCATTTGATATGTGGTAGAACTCAAACGAACACCCGAATCAAAAGTTATGGCCATTTGAAATTCAAGTCATGTTATTTACTTATCTTATATCTTTCATTCATTTATTGAATTTTTATTTCATCTAAATGATATAAATGACCATTAATCGATAATAATTAAAAAATTATTAATTAAAAATTTTAAATTATTTTTTTGTCAAATTTTCACTAAATATCTTATATATTAAGTGCAAATGATTATTAATCTTTATTTAAATCTTATTTAATAAAATATATTATATATTATATAAATATAAATATATAAGTATATAAATATATTATTTTTAATGAAATATAATTTTTATGAAATATACCTTTTATCAGTGTTGATAAAGGCCCCCCTTTATATTTGTTTTTTTGCGAGCACTGATAAAGGGTTCATTTAACAATGTTTTTTTTCCAGTGCTGATAAAGAGGGCCTTTATCAGCGTTTTTAGCTAGCATTGATAAATTCTAGAATGCGATAAACCCAAATTTGTAGTAGTGAGGATATTTTAAGGTTTATTGTTTTGAAAAATAGGTATAAAATACATAAATTATATATATCACATAAAAAATATAAGCATTATTTAATCCTCATGAAATACTCCTATCATAGTTCCATCTTTTTAAACCTCACTACATATGATTTCTTGGAGACATACATAAAAAATAAAGGGTGAGAATGGAGCCCAGTGTGGGGATAAATGAATGAAATAGAAGGTGAGTGATCACCATTGATAAATCATGAGGCATAACATAAGAATGTGATATTAAGTAAATGAGGAATAACATTGAAATGTGGCCACAACATAAAAATGAGACATTCATATGGATCTCACCAAGGTTCATTACAATGGTGTCATTACTAAGGTGTCATAAAACATGTTACCAAGGTGTGTTTCCAAGGTATTATAAACATGTTGCCTCTAGAGATTGATTCTTCACCCAATGCATTTGAGTGCTATCAGGGTGCAACCTTCACATGCCCAATTTTTTTGTGCCAAATAGATTTTATAACATGTGAAAGCATTTCATCTTCACACATAGGGAATAAAGAATAAGTTTCATTTAAAATCATTGATTTTCATATGAGTTAATAAAAACGTACTTTTCATTATTTTTAACCTAAGAGTAGGAGAAATTGTTTTCAAACAGGGAAATTATCAATTAATTAATTATAATTATATCTATATAAATACCATTGAATTAAAATAGGTTTGGGTATTCACAACATAAAATTATGGCATGCAAATTCAAAGAATGATTTTGGAAACATAATGGGTATACAAAATGGATTATGGAATGAGATTATTAAGAGGGAATGACAGTATCTCATTAATATAACAACATTTAGAAAAAATTGGGCCATTATAAATACATGAAAAAATAATATGTAGATAATGAGACGAATAACAAGAATGGATGTACTTCCTTGAAAAAAAAACAAATAGGAAGAGGATCCTTTACTTTTGTACTGCATCATAAGATTGGAGTGGAGATTCATTGAGAGCATGGGGGATTCTTCAAAAGACATAGTGAGAGACTGCGAGAGTGAAGGTGTCACACTCTTACCTTGAGTATTTGATTATTTTAATCATTTTAATTATTTTCAGTCTTTCTTTCGGGTTTCGGCAGTCAACAGGTCGAATTTTAAATTTTTGGAAGCCCTTTTACTATTTCATGGCTAGCCCACACAGTTAGGAGTGACCGTGCGCTGCTCATGCGGTTGCCCAGGAGGGCCTGAGTTGTGGCGTATGGCTTGGGCACGGTTTATTAAACCGTGCAACAAGCATGCAGTTTGACTTTGTAAGTGGGTAGTGCCGAGTGGCATGGTTTGAGCAACGTTTTCTCAACTATGCATCTGCCTACATGTAGTCGTGTGAGGGGTGTCTGGCCTGGGTAGTAGCTAGTGTATGGTTAGAACATAGTTTGGTAAACCGTGCATGAACCATGTGGTTGACTAGTGTTTAAAATAAATAAATAAAATTAAAATATAATGAAATAAAATAAAATGGGTTAAAATTCATAAAATAAAGAGAATGTTTTAATAATAATAATATTATTATTATTGTTGTTGGGGAGAATAATAATAACATTATTAAGTTTATTATTATTATTATTATTATTATTATTATTTTCTCTCCCCTCCCCCTCCCTTTCCCCTCTCCCTCACGCGACCCAACCCCCCCTCCCTCACCTAGCAGTGCGCCAACCCCTCATCTCGACACCCCCACCATTCAACACACCTCTTTCCTTCCGGCGACTCCTCTTCACATGGCCGATCTTGTCCCCTTGGCAATCACATTGCATTCTCCTTAAAAAATAGGATCCCTATCACCCATCACAAATCCACCCAGAATAGAAAGACCCCACGCGACAAAATTTGTCGCCTGAGTTTTTTTTTTATATTTTTGAATTTGATGGGCATAGGGTTTTCATAATTTGGGAAATAAAACACCATATGATCTGGCATTGTGAGAATTTTATCCCAAAATGACAGATCATGTGGCGTTTTGGGATTTTTCTCCCAAAACACCACACCATGTGGTGTTGTGGGGTTTTTGTTCCCCCCTCCAATCCATCCTCTATAATATTTTATATATAATTATATAGAAAAATTATATATATATATAATATTTATATTTATATTGATGATTAAATATTTATAATTAAATATATATTTATATTTTCGTTTCTATTTAAAAATATGTTACATTTATTTATAAAAAAATATATATTTATAACTATATAAATATATAATTATAAATATATTATAAATATAATTACAAATAATTTCATATTTTCAAATATATATTTATATAAGTAAATTTATTTTTGTAAATATATATTTATAATTTTATTTATATATAATTAATTTCCATTCTTTATATATATTTTTAAATATATATTTAAAAATTTGAAATTATTTATAATTACATCTATAATTATATATTTATAATTTTATATTTATATAGTTATAAAAAACCTAATTAATTAAAAAAACCTTATATATAATTATTTATATAAATTTATAAATTTATATATAATTATTTATATAAATAAACATTTTTAAATTTAAAATATATAATTATATAATTATGTAAAATTTATATTTAAAAAAATTAATTATATAATTAATTATTTAAATAAACCATATATTTATTATTATATATAAATATATAAATATAAATAAACCTTATATTTAAAATTTATAAATTTATATATAATTATTTATATATATAAATAAATGTTATTAAATTTATTTATAAATTTATTTATATATATATAAACATTATTAAAATTAATTATATTTATATAAATAAACCTTATTAAATTTATTTATATGGGTGTATATATATATCTATTTATAATTATACATAGATATACAAATAAATTAAAAATATTTATATGATTATAAATAAAAATTTATAATTGAATGTTACAAACTTTAATATATATATATATATATATATATATATATTAGGTGCTTGGGGGTAAATTTACATTAAACACACACACACAAGCCGGAAAGGCATGCTATAACCCCTCTAAGGGATAACCCACCCATCAGGCCTTATTTATTCAGTACATAGTCTAAAGATCCATTGGACATGAAGCCCATTACATGGCTTAAAGGCCCACAAACTTGCCTAAATCCCCAGTGTAGCATCATGCTTATATCATGCCTGCGTCACCACCTACTAGCATAAATTCACTCCCACCCAAATTTGAACTGGGTATGAAGCAAGATTACGGGTAGTCTTTACACCTCGGGTAAGCTCCCAACTGTAGATATATATATATATATATATATATATATATATATATATATATATATATATATATATATAGGCATAACACTGCACTGGTCCTTCAGGCTATGTAATGAGCAACATACCCACTAGGCCTTTGGGATATGTACTGAATAAATAAGGCTTGATGGGTGAGCTATCCCTATGGGGGGCCATGACTTACTTTTCCAGCCTCTGTGTGTGGTGTATGTGTGTTTAATGTAATTGTACTCCAAAGCACCTAATATATATATATATATATATATATATATATATATATATTTATAAAGACATATTTTCAATTTGTTAAATATAGTTATACTTTTAAAAATATTTATTTAAAATAATATACATTTAATTATTTATTTTAAAATTTTAATTATATTACTTAAATTATTAAATAATAATCAAATTATTTATATAAATTAAATTACATCTGCATATATAAATTTATATATACTTTAAATTTATTTGTAAAAATGCATTATAATTACATAATTATAAATATATTTATATTTATCTAGGGTTAAAAATATTTTTATTGAAATATGTTTAAAATATAATTATATATTTATATTTATATTTATGTATATATATACATTATGAATATATTTATTAAGAATTAATGTTTATATATATATAAATATCTATTTATTTAAGGTTTATTTATATAGAATTATTTATATAAATAAACCTTATATTTTGAATATAAATAATAAGGTTCATTTTTATATATATGTATAAAAATAAATTTACAATTAAATTTATAAATAAATTTATAAATAAATTTATAAATAAATTTATTAAGGTTTATTTGAATATTTAAATAAGTATATATAAATTTCAAAATTTTAAATATTAGGATTATTTATATTTAAATATATATATATATAATTATAAATATAAGGTTTATTTAACGAAATAATTAAAGAAATAAATTATTTAAATATAAAGTTTACTTAATTATATAATTATATATTTTAAATTTAATAAGGTTTATTTATAAAAATAATTAAATATAAATTTATAAATTTATATAAATAATTATATATAATGTTTTTTAATTAATTAAGTTTATTTATAACTATAAAAATATAGATTTATAGAAATATTCATAGATATAATTAATAATAATTTCATATTTTTAAATATATATTTAAAATTTTATTTAAAGAATTGTAATTATTTATATATAAATATAATTATAAATATTTTAGTTGGGGTTTGTCTCAGTGGTAAACACCCCATAATACTGCATCAAAAATGGGGGTTGAAACCCCATTGGGTGTAGGTACTATAGCAGTATTGTAGCATACTGTAGTAGCGGTGAGACTGTTCACCAACGACACTGTAGTGGCGGCAGGTACTATAGCTACACCGTAGCAGCAACAGGTACTGTAGCGGTGGTGGCTGTAGAAGCTGAGATACTATTCACAGAATGAGCCATGGACCAAGAATGTAACGAGCTTCATGCCTACTAGGCTTTCGGGCCAAAACATATTATGTAATATAGCGGCTTGTTGGGCGAGTTATCCCATAGGGTGGCTATGACCTACCTTTCAGGTTTGTGTGTGTGTGGTGTGTCAGTGTGTGTGTTTAATGTAATTGTACCCCTAAACACCTAATATAATATAATTATAAATATATCTGTAAAAATATAAATTTACTTATATAAATATATATTTGAAAATATGAAATTATTTGTAATTATATTTATAAAAAAATTTATAATTATATAATTATAAATGTATATTTATAAATCTATATTTATATAGTTATGAATATATATTTATTTATAAATAAAGTTAACATATTTTTAAACATAAAATGAATTCTAAATATATATATATTAAATTATAAATATTTAATTATAAATATAAATATAAATATTATATATACATATAATTGTTTATATATAATTGTATATAAAATATTAAAGAGGGGGTATTGGAGGGGGGGGGGACAAAAACCCCACAACGCCATATGGTAGGGAGTTTTCGGAGAAAAATCCCAAAACACCACAAGATCTAGCATTTTGGGATAAAATTCTCATAATGCTAGTTCATGTGGCATTTTTTAGCCCAATTTCCAAAATTATGAAAACCATATACCCATAAAATTTAATAAAAATTAAAAAACCCCTGGTGATTTTTCCCCACACCCCATTGTTAACATATATATTTGATATCCATTATTTAATGATCATCTGTTATTTATAGAAATTCAACACCCATAATCTCCCAACACATAAAAAAAATTACAAAGGAAAATCATGTAATCTAAATTTATTCGCATCATTGAAAAAAAGGAATATAGTTTTAAAGTCATACACATGGTTAAGACCTTAAACATTTGATACTGCAGGACATGACTCCATGGTAATCTTGAAGAAGCAGTGAAAATGAAATGCAATTATCATGTTTTGTCATTTACTATAAAACTATGCTCATTATCAATAACTTACCAGATTATTTTCCAAACCTTTCATAATCTTTAAATAAATAATTAACAACCACATTTGGATTCCCAAATACGATATTTTTGGCTCCAAAAGATCCCAAATCCAAAAAGAACTGTCATGAAAGAATAATAAAAATTCTAATAAGTCTTGGAGAGACAATTTTAAGAAAGTGATGATAGAAGATATATATAAATAATTATCCTCTAAAAACTAGCTGATTTTTTATTAAAAAGATGAAGAGGGGTTTCATAATTCAAGGATAGAGAAACTTGAGAACAATTTATATTAAAAGAAGATGAAAAAATAAACATAAGATATTATAAATTTCTTCAAAAAATGAAACCCCCCAATGTATATTCCCTAAACACTAAACTCAGGCCCACAAATGGTAATTGAAATTTATAAATACTATTGTGATATGCGTATAGTTAATTATAATTAAATATTAAAGGAAAATATTTTGGGTTCTATAAACAGTAAATGCCTAAATAAATGAATAAATCCAAAAAGATGCACACATATGAGATAGTTAAACTATAAGCCAGTACAAGAGCCCAAGGAGAATCTAAGATGACGCATGTAATCCATAATAAAATGAAGAAAGGAAGTGTTCTAGAGGATGGATTCATATGAATCAAATATAGAGTTATAACTATGTTAGATCAAATCATCACAAATACACGTGACCAATAGAACAATGATGTATATAAAGGGAAATCAAAATTCTAGTACCCTTTGATGGGTTCCATGATGAATTATAGGGAGTAGATTCCCTGATCAAATCCCAAGTAGGGGCAACAAGGTTTTTGGTGTGGGTCCATAAAGTATGAAATGGTCGTTGGTGCAGTCAATCATCTCAAAATGAGGTATCCCCATCATTGTAGATCACAATTTACATGTATATAAACTAGATTAATTATGAAAACCCACCTTTTTCATACATGATTATAAATATAATTCTCTAACAAAATATCGCATTGAAAAATTACGCTGACACTACTACATGTTTCACATTAAATTGTGCTAAAAATTGTCTTTAATAGCATTGTTGAAAGCCTTCCTTTATAAGCACTAAATAAAGCTGATAAAGGGGGACCTTTATCAACGCTTAAAAAAACACTGATAAAGGATACCTTTGTTGACACTCGAAATGGGCCTTTTTCAGCACTTTTCTAATGCCCATCCTCCTGTTCACCTCCCACATACATATGAATTTAATCCTTGTACCTCTCTTTTGAAACTGGAACACCTTTACCACTACACCAAGATGTTTTATTCTCTATTTTATTATAATATATATATATATATATATATATTTACAAGTATATTTTTATTCATTTATTTATCCAATTACTTTTAAATACATTTATAAAATATATTTTTGTTTGTTTTTCTGTGATATATATATACTTATATTTTTATAAATATATTGTATATTAATAATAATTTACATATATTATAATATAAATATAAATATATATCCATATCTTAATATACACACATATGTATTTATAAACAATATATATATATATATTTGTGTAAGTATATATATATATTCATATATTTTTATAATGTAGAAAAATGGTTTAATATTTTTGTAATTTCATTTTTAGAATAGGTGTATATATTTTATATTTATATAAAACTTTTATACATTGCATATAAATTTATATGTATATACATATATTTATAGATACTCACATACAATTGTTTATTCATATATAAATTTTTTATAATGTATTTATAAATATTTACTGTAAAATATGTTTATATACTATATTAAATGATAATGATAATGATTTATTTATAAAAATACATTTATATTTGATGAATATACATAATATTGACACACATACACATATTTACACACACAAGTATATATTTATATTTCCCACATACACATTCAAATATTTACACATATATGTATTTATATTCATATATTAGAACACACAAACACACACACACACACATATATATTTATCAACACACACATGTTTATATATAAACATTACTTTTATAGGTATATATACATACACATACTAATTCATTTTTATAAGGTACATAAAATGGATAATTCTTTTCATTAAATAAAATGAATAATAAATAATTATTTCCATTTGGTTTATATATTTAAAATAAATTTTTATATAAATATGATAAAATATGTATTTATATAAATGATTTATTATAAGTAAATATAAGAAAATATGCATATATTTAATTATAAATTAAACTACAATATAAAAAACGATAAAATTTCAAAAAGATAATATCTATATGAATGTAAGACCTAGGAATAAATTTAGTATCCACTTAAAAGGAAAATAATACTCTCTTAAGCGAAGTAAAAATATTATCGAATATAAAAAATCAGAATATCCCAAATAAAAACTCAATTTTGGAGGCCTAATGGGACATTTTTTACCTCAAAAATATAGATAAAAAGGTATGTCTTGATAAATATTCATAGATCTCTTCGTGAGATTCAATTTGATATGTGGTACAGTTCAAACTGACACCCAAATCAAAAGTTATGAACATTTAAAATTCAGGTCATGCTTTCAACTTATATAAGATTGTTTATTAGTTTATTGAATTTGTATGTCATATAATTAATATTAAATGACTATTACTTGTTAAAAATTACAAAATTATTAATTATTATTTTTTAAAATATTTTATAGTAAAAATTTCAGTAAATATCTTATATTTTAAGTGTAAATGTTTATTTAGCCTTATCTAAATTATATTTAATAAAATATATTATATTTATATAAATATAAATATGTTCATATATTAATATTTTATTTTCAATGAAATATAATTTTTATGAAATATACCCTTTATCAGCGTTAATAAAGGCCCCCATTTATGAGTGTTTTTTTTCTGGAATTGATAATGTGGTCCTTTATCAACGCTTTTTTTCTAGTGTTGATAAAGAGGGACTTTATCAGTGATTTTATCTACTGCTAATAAAGGATAGCGTGGGATAAACCCAAATTTATAGCAGTGAGGTTCTTTTAAGGTTTATATTTTGGGAAAATAGGTATATAAGATAGAAAGTATATAAATCACATAAAAACATAATCATTATTTAATCCTCGTGAAATACTCTTGTCATAGTTCAATCCATGTAAACCTCACTACATATGATTTCTTGGAGACATTCATCAAAAATAAAGTGAGGGAATGAAGCCTATTATGGGGATAAATGAAGGAAATGGAAGGTGGGTGATCATTATCGATAAATCATGAGGCATAATAAAGAAGGCGATCTTATGTAAATGAGGAATAACATGGAAATGTGGCTACAACATAAAAATGAGACATTCATATGGATCTCAAGAAGGTTCATTACCAAGGTGACATAAAAAATATTACCAATGTTTTTCACAGAGGTATCAAGAAACATTACCAAGGCGTACTGCCAAGGTATTATAAGCATGTTATCTCAGAGATTGATTCTTCACCCAATGAATTTGAGTGCTTTCAGGGAACAACCTTTATATGACCAAATTTATTTGTGCAACATAGATGTTATAACATATGAAATCAATTCATCATAACTCGTGGTGAATAAATAATATGTTTTATATAAAATCATTAGAGTTCCATATGGGTTAAAAGACATGTACTTTTCATCATATTTAACCCAAGAGTAGGGAAAATGGGTTTCAAAAAAGGAAATTATCGATTAATTAATTATTATTATATCTATATAAATACCATTGAATGAAAATAGAGTTGGGTATTCATAATATAAAAGCATGGCATGAAAATTCAAAGAATGATTTTGTCAACATAACGGGTATACAAACTGGATTATGAAATGAGATTATTAAGAGGGAATGATAATCTCAAATTAATATAAAATCATTAAAAAATGGTACAATTAAAAATACATGAAAAAATAATAAGCTGACAATGAATCAAATTACAATAATGGAAGTACTTACATGAGAAAAGGCAAAGAGGAAGAGGACCCTTTACTTTTATACCACATCATAAGATTGGAGGGGAGATTCCTTGAGAGATTAGGGGATTCTCTAAAGGAATTAATGAGAGACTAATAGAGTGAATAATATTATAATGAGTTTGGTAGTGAATGAAATGGGGTAGATAAGTTGGTATTGAAGAACCTTTGTGATTTTTTTTGTTTTTAACAATGATTTTTTTGACAACTAAAATTTTTATAAGAGAATGTTTTGGTTATTCAAGATCAGACTCAGTACATCAGAATGAGTTTTTTGAAGAAAGATGAATATATATGAATGTTTGAATCCAAACACAAAGGGAGAGACATGTTTTGGTCTTTGAGAATGTTTTTTTCTAAAAATAGGTTTCCAGATAGCGGTTTTTAGAATGAGAAGCATCAGACATTGAAATGGTCAACAAGATGAAGTTGTTGACCAGACACACCATCAGTCACAAATCCATAAACAAGATGTTTGAGATTCGTCATACTAGATGATATTTAGAAAATAAAAAAAATATTTATTTCCAGAAGGTTTTCTTTATCTTAATCAGAAAAAGAAAAATGTTTCTGAGAATGAAAGTCAAAATGTTGTTAATGAGGTTGAATGAAGAAAGTGATGATAGAAGTTAGAAAGTTATTAAACATTCTAACCTAAAATAATATGATGATTTTTTAGTCATGAAGTTTTCCCAAATCATCAAAATTATCATGATAAAAGATTTTGAATAAATGGAGGAATTGTAAAGATTTTATCAATTCCAGAAACCTGGTTATAGAAGATTGGATCCAGAAGTGTGGGAAAAAGAAGTTTTTGGATGTCATAATGTGTAAAGATAATGAAATTAAGGATTCCATCAGAGTGAATCAGAGTAGGAAAGACAATCAGACTGAATCTAAGGAGAAAATCCAATTATATATACTATGGTAAGGAAAGTAAATTGGCCTTAATGATATGAGGATGTTCATCATAATGATCTGAATAAGTTGATCATAACGAAGCTAAGGAAGTTACATAAAACTGAAGAAAAGTTTGTATGTTTTAGAAAGTTTGAAGAAGTAAAATATAAAGATTAAATGTGTCTTTTTTTAGTGTTTTTAAATTTGAGTAAGCGAGAAATATTTTTCAGTTTATCTCTTTTCTATTCTGAGTTGCATAGAGATAGAAGAATAGTTCATTCATAATTTTCATCTTTTTTGACGTGTAGAAAAGGTAGAGGGTTGTATATTTGTTTTTAAGGTTTTATTTTTGTAATGAGGCCTCATTAGAAGTTCAGGCTTCTAAATGTTTTGTTTACTTGACTGTGAGGATCAGACTGAGAAGATCAAACTGAGTAGTTAAAAAGAGTTTGAGAAGTGTAGTTTGAAGAAAGAGTTCATTATAATGATTCTATCATAACCAGAAAATCAAACTGAGTATCAGACCTAGGGTCATCATATTGATATTATAGATATATTTTTTGTGGAGAAGATTGATAAAAGTCTTTATTCTTTTTTTTGTCTCAATTGTTTACAAGGAAACCTTTTGAAACTGACGATAGTCACTATAATCATTCTTATCAGAAGATAAAAGGTGTCTAATGGAAGTTGGCACAATTTTTATTAATTTATTCATTATAGTTAATTTTTCATAGAATCATCGGAGTGGATATGGTAAGGATGTAACTTCTCATATCGAGTCCAAACCTTGTAAATCTTGTGTGCTTTACTTTGTTTTATATTTTTTCATGCACGAGTATCTACTAAATTATTATAAGGATATGAAATTTAACAGGCTATAAGGGTTATGTTATAAACTCTTTTGAAACTTACAAAAATATAAACAACTAATTCCACCCCCTTTTCTCAGTTGCTATATGATCCTTTGTAACTTCAATTGGTATTAGAGTAAACATTCCCTTATTGAATCCTTATCATGGATAATCTCAATTCTATCAACAGTAGAGGAATTCCTATATTTTTTTGAAAAAATTATTATGGATGAAAAAATAGGATGATTCCTTATCTTCTATCTCTTGGACTAAAAGTTATTGATCCTACTACAATTGGTTTTCTACCTATTGATAAGGATTCCCCGATGACTTTTACTAAGAATAGAAATATCAAATTTGATGTAAAATCTAGGTATTCTATCCTAATGTCCTTATCATAAAATGTTTATATGAAGGTGATGGGTCTCAAAACTTTAAAGAGTATGATTTTCAAAGGTAATACTAAATTTAATGAAGAAAATCTACAAATATGGCATATTAAATATGAAGGAATAAGAATGAGAGATGAAGATACTATTGATGAATACTTCACTAGAGTAAATAGAACTATTTGTAACATCAAAGGGTTATGTGTTGTCCTAGAAGATTTTATAATTGTGAAGAAACTTATGAGAAACTTTCTAAATAGTCTTGATTCTAAAATTTATTCTTTATAAGATAAGGATGATTTATCTCTTGATAAATTTAATAATTTTCTTATTGCTCCTCAAATGAGAAATTCCACAATGTTCAAAAATAATATAACGAGATGAAATGGATTTTGAATCTATTAGAAAAATTAAATTTCAAGATGTTGGAGATGTTGACCCTTGTGACTCTGAAGATAAATAGGATGAAAATTTTAATGAAAAAAATAACGTCACTTATATCTAAAAACTTTTTAAGAGGAAGATTAAAGTATAGAGGTAAACTTACTCTCATATTTTTTGAGTGTGGTGTAATCTGACACTTTTCTATAAATTTCCCCAATAGGAAAGTTGGATAATATCAATATGATTCTAATGAAAAACCTCAATGTAATATGTGGAAAAAAAGTTCTAAAGAAGAAAAGTCATCCAATAAATATAACAAGAATTTCACTAGATATAAAAGCAGTATGTTTAGTAAGAAAGTTGAATCAGAATCAATTAAAAAAATTCTACAGATGTTGGAAGTTTAGAAAATTTCATAACTTTCATTAAAAAGGTTGAGAAAGTTGAAGACTCCTCAAATAGTGAAGAAGAAGGAGGTGAAGAATTTTATAGAGAGTATCATCTAAGAACATAACTTGTTGCATTTCCTGAGAAATACAAAAATATAAATAAATAAATCAGTTTATTGAAGAAACATTATGAAGAAGTTACTGAAGGAAGAGAATATTTCATCAAGCAGAAGGAAGAATACATTCAAGAGATCTTAAGTTACAAACATAGTATTGCTGAATAGAGAAAGATGGTTGAAGATCTTATTAGGAAGCTGGTAGCTAATGAAGGATAAGTTAATAAGTTTCAACCAAATCTTCTTGGGTCCTAAAGTACCCTGAGAAAGATTAATGAAAACCTCATCAAAGCCCCAAATGTAAAATATGATACTTCTAAAGTTTCTGATAAATCTCAAATCAAGAATTAGGTGAAATCCTCACCCACCAAAAATAAGGTTTCATATTATTTGTATAAGATTTCAGGTTTTGGAAAAAGTGTTGTGAAAGATTGGGTGGGAAAAAGATGTAATAAACCTATCACATCTACAAAAGTTTATAACTCCCTCATTGGGAATGTAGATCCACGGATAGAGTATATTAAAGTTGGAAGAAGTTATCAACATCAAAAAAGTTTCTATAGAGAAAGATCATACTTCAATATAAAATCAATATTTGATGGCTATTCCTAGTGTTGTGAAATATACTGAAATAGGGCTTATACTTTTTGGCATAACTTATCACTTCTCAGAAGAATATTTGAACAAAGGGAAAGCTATGGTGGAATAAGGATGAGTAAATTTCTTAACCCACATGAAGTTAGAAAAGAAAAATCTAAAGATGTTAAAAAAATTACAACAAAAAATCAATTTTGATGTCTGCAATAAGTTTGTGGAAGATATAATCAGGCTGGTCATCATGCCTAAAGTTGTATGACACTCTTTATGGAACAATTTTCTTAGGGTAAAAAAGAAAAGGATGTTGGGAATAAGAAATTTGAGGTAATAGATTTTTTAATAAGAAAGGTTTGAAAGTAGGTAGAAGGAAAAACCATGGATACTTGATAGTGGTTGTTCTTCACATATGAAAGGTGATATAAAAATATTAAAACTTCTTGTAAATCATGATAGAGGATCAGTTACCTTTGGTAATTACAGTTCCTTAAAAATCATAGGAAACAAAGTGGCTAAGATTGAAGAAGAAAAGTTGAAATATATAGATGTTTTATTTATTGATGGGTTAAAACATAACTTACTTAGTGTAACTCAAATTTGTGATGATGGAAAAGAAGTGATTTTCAGAAAAGAATCTTGTATCATCAGAAGTGTGAAGGATGTAAAATTTATCACAAAAGAAGAGAATACTAGTGTTAATCTATTGCAAATTAGATATTTTAATAACTCTTATTACCTGAGTTTTGAAGATTAAAAAAATATGACACTAAACACTTGGGAATCTTGGGTAGAAAAACATAAACAAAGTTTCTAAAGTTGATGATGTATGAAATTTTACTGAATTGAAAATAAGAGATAACGATTTTTTTATTACTTTTCAAAAAGGAAAGATGACTAATAAAAGTCATAAGAGTGTTGAGATTCGTTCTACTAGAGCTCTTGAACTTAATCAGTCTGGTTTATGTGGGATTATGATATGCCAATCAACAAAAATATATTATTTACTTTATCACTTATATTTAAGACTTCTCTCAGATGAAAAACATTATGTTTATGAAACACAAGTTAGAGGCTATTGAAATGTTTATGTTTTTCAAAAAATAAGTTGAGAAATAAATGGGGTTTTATATAAATAAGTTGATAACATATAATGGTAACAAATTTACATATAATAATTTTGAAACTTATGTGAAAAATCACGACATCAAACATTAGTATAGTTCTTTCCACACTCCAAATCAAAATGTAGTAGCA
Organism: Viscum album; assembly: GCA_963277665.1. Taxonomy (NCBI): domain Eukaryota; kingdom Viridiplantae; phylum Streptophyta; class Magnoliopsida; order Santalales; family Viscaceae; genus Viscum; species Viscum album. The sequence continues at coordinate 1,773,244,825 of OY728142.1, read as the reverse complement.
TAAATAAATAATGTAAGTTTTGTGGAAATGTAAAGAAGTATGTTAGCAGAATAGAAACTTTCAATGTTCTATTAGAGAGAAGATATTAGTAACATTGTACAAGTTCAAAATAGATTCTTGTTGAGACCAAAAACCAATATGACTCCTTATGAAATGTGGTATAACAAAATACTTTCCTTGATGTACTTAAAAGTATTTTAAAGTCTATGTTTACTTAAAATAAAAAATTACGAATTTGGTAATATTTGTTGAGAAAGATAAAGAAGGAACTTTTTTGAGTTATTCACCCAATGAAATAAGTTTCAAATATTGGAACAAACACTTACAATATTTTATAGACTCATATGATGTGAAATTATTGGAAAATAAAAATCTCATAACAAAATTTGTTCATAATGATGAGGATGATCAACTGGGAATTTCCAACGATAGTGAAAGTAAGTCAAAACAACCATACCAAGATTCAGGAGAATCGTGTGATGAGGAAAGATCATCTGGAAGATGAAATTCGAAATTTGTTACCTTAAAAAAACATGTTGAGTCCAAAAAAAATTATTGAGAATTATAGGATCTAGTTTAGACTATAATAAAGTTAAGATTATAAAATCATACTTCACTTATCTCAAAATTTGAACAAAAATTAGTTTTAGAATCTTTTCTAAACAAATAATGGGTGAATGATATGAATGACGAGTTGGATAAAATTGATAAAAATGAAACATGGGAACTTGTTCCATGATTTAAAGGTAAAAATGTAATCAGAATAAAGTGGGTGTATAGAAACAAGTTGAAAAAACATGGATAAGTTTCAAGAAACAAAGGAAATCTTATTTATAAGGGCTATGTATAGGTGGAAAGTGTGGATTTTGATGAAACCTTTTCCACCATTGTGAGGCTAGAAACTATTATAATATTTTTAGCAGTGGATGCTCACTAAAATTACAATTTTGATTAAATGGATGTAAATTCGTCATTTCTCAATTGAGGAATTGAGGAATAAATTTACATTGAAGAACCTTGTAGGTTTCTACTTGATATGGATGAAAAAAAGTTTATATATTGAAGAAAGAATTGTATGGAATGGAAATTTTTTCACATACATGGTATTATAATCTTTAAAATTATTTGATAATGCTGAATTTTTCTAATGGAAAAGTTGATAGCAACTTATATGTGAAATCTATTGACTCCTGAATGATAATTGTAATTGTTTATGTGGGTGATATAATTTTTTCTTGGGACAGAGAAGATTTTTGTAAAAAGTTTGACGATGAAATTAAAAGGAACCATGAAATGTAAATTTTAGGATAATTAACATTATTACTTGGATTAAAAGTTCAACAAAAATAAAAAATAAATTTTCTTATCTCAAGAAAAGTATGATGGATAATTGTTACAAAAGTTTGGCATGGCAGAATCCAAATAAGTTTCTACTCCTATCTTAGTGAGGATGAATTTTAGTAAAAATGATTTTAGTAAAAGTGTGAATTAGAAATAATTTTATAAGATGATTGGAAGTATAATTTACCTTACCACCATGAGGAATGATATTGTTTATGTTGTGACTTTGTATGCCAAATATCAAAGTAATCTAAAAGAATAACCTAGGTTGGTAAAAAAATATAATTTTAAGATATTTAAAAGGAATAATTTTAGATGGGTTATTATACAAAATAAATTGTGAAATGAAGTTTCGTGGTTATAATGAAGTTATTTGGGAAAGATATTGTAATGATAAAAAATCAACCTTAGAAGGAACATTATTATCGGGTGAATGTTATGTGAGTTATCATAGTGATAAAAAAAGATTAGTAACTTTGAGAACAGTGTAATCAGAATGTGTTTCTGCTACTTAGGCTTGTACTCATATGTTGTGTATGAAAGTTCTGCTGGAAGATTTGAAAGTAAAAGTTTCTAAACCATTTATATACTTTGTGGTAATTAGAGTGTAATTGATCATTCTAAATATCATGTCCAACATTCAAGATCGAAACACATTGACATAAATTTTTACTTTGTAAAAGAGAAATTTTCTAATGGAGATGTTTTGTTAGATTATATCTCAACGAAGTATCAAATTGTTGATATCTTCACAAAACCAATGCCAAAATAATGTTTTGTTAAATTGAGGCTGCAACTTCATTTTCATCATCTATAATGAATTTTTAAATCTAATAAGTAAGTCCCCCACCATTATTTAGATTATTTTGACAAAGGGGGAGAGAAATAAATGACTTTGTACACTTTAAGAAGTTTATAACTATCTTTGTTTTTATGAATATGAAGCTGTGGTTATCATAAAATGGGGGAGAGAAAAATAAAATTAATAAAAGATAAAAGTTGGTGGGATCTTTTATTTACATGGTTAAAAAAATTTCTTGTCACCGAGAGATGAAATTCCTTCAAAAACATTACTTTATCTAGCAGTGTGGAGTTTGGACACTCTTTTTTGTGAAATGTTTTGTTTTGATAAAATTAAAAAAACACGAGTTGTGTACAAAAGTTGATTTGTGAATTTTTTGTGAGAGTTGAAAAGTTGTTAATGAGTGTTGTCAAAAAATAAATTGGGGGAGATTGAAAAACCATTATGATGTTTTTGTTTTTAAAAAAGTTTTTAAATTTTTGAAAACTAACTTTTTTTGTAAAATAATGTTCTTGTTCTCAATGATCAGACCCAATACATTGGAATGAGTTTTTTTAAGAGATATAAATGTTGATGAATGTTTGAATCCAAAAAAATGGAGAGAAATGTTTTTGTATCTGAGAAATTTATTTTCCAAAAATAGGTTTCTAGACATAAGTTTTCAGATTGAGTAGCACCAGATGAAAAAGTGGTCAGAAAAATGAAGATGATGATCAGACACACCATCGGTCTTAAATCCATTAGAATGAAGTTCAAGATTCATCGGACTCGATGTTGTTTAGAAATCCAGAAATTTTTGATTCCTAGTAGTTTGTATTTTACATAATAAAGAATGTAATGAAGTTCCTGATAATTAAAGTTAGAATGATCCTAAAGAGGTTAAATGAATAAAGAGATGTTATGAATTAGGAAGTTCTTAAACTTTATAACCTCAACTAAGATGATTATTTTCTAGTCATGAAGTTCTTATAAAACATGAAATGTATCATGATAAAATATTTCGGATAAATGGAGGAATTTTAAAGATTGTATAAATTTTACAAAAACAGACATAGAAGATTATATCTAGATGTATCAAACACAGAAGTTATCAGAAGTCATAATGTGTAAAAATAATGATGTATGAATAATTTGGATGTTGCTGAGTTGAGTTATCATTAGATGTATAACATAGTAACGATAATTTCATCATAATGATAAGAGGAAGAAAGTTATATGTTATTAAGGATAGGAAGATAGTAAGATCGTGGTGAGATGAATAAGTTTCATCGTAATGAATCCACAGATTCCATCAGACTGAATCTGAGGTGGCAAGTCAACCAGATTGACTCTAGGGAGGAAATACAATCAGACTGACTCTGAGAATTAATGTTAGTTCATCATGATGAGTTTAGGAAGGTCATCATAATTATCTAATAAAGTTTATTTTAATGATGTTAAGGAAGTTACATCATAATGAAGAAAAGTTTGTATGTTCGAGAAGGTTTAAAGTAGTAAAAGTTGAAATTTAAATACCAGTGTTTTTTTAGAGTTTTGAAATTTGAAAAAGTAGGGAATATTTTTCAGTTTCCCAATTTTTCTATTATGAGCCACCTATAAATAAAAGAAAAGTTAATTCATACTTTTCATCCTTTTTGATGTGCGTAAATGGTTAAGAACTTCATATTTCAGGTCAAATTTTTAATCACATACTGATATCTCATTATAAGGTTGGACTTTTGATTTTTTTATCAGAATGAGAAGATCATATTGAGAAGATCGAAATGGGAATTTGAGAAGTGCGGTTTGAGAAAATGGGTCACCATAACGAGTCCTTCATAACGAGACAATCGAACTTAGGATTGGACCCAGGGTCATCAGAATGAGGTTTCAGAAAGATTTTTGTGGAGCAGATTGATCAAAGTCTTTAGTCTTTTATTTTGGCTCAATTTTTTGTAATAAAACATTGTAAACTGAAGGGAGTTAGTATAATCATTCTTATTGGGATATAGAAGGTGTATAATTGGAGTTGGAACAAGTTGTATTAACTTCTTCATTATAATTAATTTCCATAGACCCATGAGAGTGTCTATAGAAATGATGTAGGTTCTCACACTAATACTGAACCTTTTAAATATTGGGTACTTTACTTGCTTTCCTACTTTTTCATGCTTGATTATTTATTAAAAGATGATAATGATATAAAATTTAACAGGTTTTAGGGTTTTATTATAATTTTTTTGAAACTTATAAAAAGGTGAACAACTGATTCACCCCTCGCCTTAGTTTTTATTCAATCATTTGGAACTTTAGGAATTTATAACAAAGTGTGGAGAACTATTTATTAATTTTCACATATAGACATTCAAAAACATAGTTTTCCATGGTCCACCCAAGTTTTTATATCGTAGTTTATTATATTAAGAACATGGTTTTTGACATATTAAAACATCAAAACTAAATTCCTATTCTATATATTAATTTGACCAAAAAATGATACCATTTTAATTAAAAATGATTTTGAAAATTCGAAAAGTTATATTTAGACATTGGAATTTCTTTTTAGAATTTAAAAAATGATTTTAATACTTATAAAATATTAATATAATTAATTAATAATTTTAATGGTTTTGAAAAAATAATAAATCTTATAACATCATTATTATATATTTATAAAGTCATTAAATATATCAAAACACGAAAATGTATTTTTACTATTAAATGTTAAATATTTATTTAAAAGGATCTAAATAATTCACTATGTACTGTTAGAAATTTACCCTATTCCAATGGTTTTAAACTATTGGTTTAATCATGGAAACTATTGGTATATCTGATACTAATAGATCCCAAAACAATGGGTATAAAAGCTATGGGGATAGCTCTATACTAATGATTTCAAATAAACTATTGGTATAGCTCCCCCAAATTTTCCATTATCTAATGGTTATATCAAGCTGTGGGTATACATGCTATACCAATAGTTTTTTAAACCATTGGTTTAGGCTTCCTTCTCCAAAGAAGCCACAATCACCTCCCTTCTTGTCCCAAAACTAGCTCACACCCCAAACACCTCCAACCACACCCCAAACCACTGGAAGCCAATATAGAAAAATGAAAAAGCATATTTACAAATTGAACTAGTCAAAATAGAAATTTTAAATAGAACATATATTGTATATTTTACATTTTATCAGTTGATAATTGAAAAAAATAATCATAACACATATATGCAATCACATTCAGTCATCAAACATCATGTTCCATAAATATCGGTAAAAATGTTGATGATCAATCTCTCTCTCATGAAAACTGATATCATTATCTTCATAACCAATAGACTCATCCCCATCACCAACACCATTTCCATCATCATTATCACCACCACCACCACCATCATCACCATAATCACCATCAACATTTCCATCACCATCGCCATCACTATCACTAGTTTAGTCATTGTCCCGATGATGACTAGGATCATTATCACCGTCTCCCATTGCTTCATATAAAAAATAGAACATCGACATGAAAATCTCAAAAACCATGACGGTATCTAGTGGAAGTGATGGAAATAAAATTGACATAAATTTCCTAGAATTCTCATTGGCCTTTTTACTTCATTCATTCACCTTCATGGATAGTTTTTTAGCCACTATTTCCATTACATGAGCATTTTATTCCTCACCAAAAGTCATTTCCAACTCGGGGCTAGTAAAACTATTATTGGTTCCTAATGTGGGCCAATATTTATTGGGGAAAATACTCTTCCCTCATCAACAATATATTATCCCATGGTTCTTATATCATAATATCTGGTGGAAATGATTGTTTGGACCAAAGTTTTCAGCTTCCTACTCATTAAAGGCCTCCTAAGAACACCATTGAAATTATAAATTAACTATTTAGTTACAAAATTGATATTAGAATTTTAAATCACCAAATTAAAGCATTCAATTTGTTGTTGTGTCTGTTCATTTACAGTACTTACATCTTTCTTCTTTATGCTTTAGAAAAATAATTTTCCTGAGAAAAATAACCTTCGATGTTCAATAATTCCCTCTGTAATGACATTACAAATAGAAAAAAATTATTCCATAATATTGTATTTTTAAACAAAATTAACCAATTTTAATAAATATTTAAATGAAAATAACCAAAAAAATTGAAACTAATTTTATAAAAATTTATTGTATTATCCCCAGTTGTGAATAACTATAATCAATCAAACAGAAATGTGAAAACATTTATTGTTTTGGTGAAGCTATATTTAGATTTTTTATTATTGTATTGGTTTAACATTATTTTAAATTGGTTTGTCCGTGTTGGGATGAATTCAGTTTGAGCAAGAGTTGTTTATGTTAATTAATAACTTCTAGATCCAATTCATAATTTTTTTGTTTTATTATGATTTAAACTTTTTTATTTATGATTAGTTTAGGTCAATCTGTTTTAGTTAATTTTAAAAAATTAATGTTCAAATTAATTTTTACTAGTTTATTATTTTTTGGTTTTGTTCAATTTTAGTGATTTTGGATTCATTAAATTTATGTTTCAATTGTAGTTTCATTCAGTATAACATATGATTGAGATTTATTTTATACATTTTGTAAAAATTTAGTTTATTTAATTATTTTTAATGTCTTAGATTTTTTATGTATTATTTTTAAATATTATTTATAATTATTATGAGACAAAGATTTATAAAGACATGCGATTCCATGGCCAGGGGTGCTCGGAATAAATTTTTGAAATAATTTAAACTATAAATAGCACATGCGAGCATTGTTTCCTAAGAAAGTAAAATAACTTTTAAATGGGTACCCGAATCAGAAATCCAATGGCACTGTTTCATTCAGATCATCAAATTTCCTTAGGCAAAGGCAAACATTGACCTACACGGGTCGACAGAAAAAGTTTGTTTTTGGACATTTTATCGGAAATAAAATTAATTAAAAATGTATTTTATTTTAAATATTTCCTTAATGTAATGACCTAACCCTACCTTATTAATACCGTATTATTGAAAATTTGTAGGGTTAACTGCATAACTTGGTGAGTTGATGATTTCCATTGGAGCTTTGGAAGAGAACCCGTTGGCAGATGATGACAGAACGATCGATTGACACATCTCAGATTTTAAGGGATCATGCCAACGTACGCAACCATATGATTGTTCATCAAACAAATCGAGGTAGGGGTTTATTATTTTATTTTTCCCCATTATTCAATTAAACGATGAATGCGGATCATCCCACGAATAGGTTAATCCACTTATCGTGCATTCTTGCGGGAGGGGGATGTTTTCCATTTCTTCTGGGGTTTTGATTTGGGAATTTATTTTATAATAATCATTGAATTGTCATTTTGATTCACCTGTTAAACCTATTAACGGGATCGAATCGACACCATGATGAAAAATAGTGGAGGTGCGTTCCTCCTTTTTATTGAATTTATTCAACTTTTTCCTCACGTTCTTCATGTTCTTCGTGAGGCAATGAATACCAGATAGTTGTGAATCCATTTTACAATTAAATGATCCCAAATTAGTGATCCAACATCATGGATACTCAATGGAGGTGAGACGACGATGGTAGAAGAAAAATTGACCAGTTTTGGGTGAAATCGTTCTTCGGTCATCTTCACGTGAATGATCGAAACGAGTTTTTGGGGCCAATTGAACACATTAAACCTCTCGAAATGTTGATGGTATAATGGGGTGATCCTGAACCCTGAGTTTTGAAGAGATCAGACGTCCAGATTGAAGATTGGAGGATCACCTGTGGTGCGGAAGTGAAGAACAATGTTTCTGGAAACTTTTGAAGAACATGTCCTGTTATCCGATGAAAACACCGTTTCGGGTCATCAAAGAGGCGACTAGGGTTTCCACACTGCAGACAGTGTGCTATATGAAAGACACAACATGTGGGACCCAACCAGTGGTTGCTGGAGTTCTGGGCAACATGAATCACTAACATAGCGTGTGACCATCATCAAACAACACGTGGGTCCTTACACGGAATATGCATGTATCTCAGATGATACACTGAAACAAGGTGGAGTACACAGCTTGTACTCCACCACACGGACAGACATGACAAGATACGCAAACCACCTCATGTACCAGTACACAGTCTCAGACACATGGGTTGAAGTCCTGTACAGGCACATGGACAACATACATAGAGAGGACCCCAGATACTTATACATGGCGTGTGATCATTCTTACATGCCTTGTATATATGTTTTTTTACAGGACATGTTCTCCAGATATGAGCTGTTGTACAGGGGCAGTACCTGAAGTTGAGGGACACAATGTGTGATCCCTTATACATGCCATGCACCTTTCTATACATGGATTGATTTTCTTGTACACCATTCCTTGGAAAAGTTTCATTTGGGTTAGTGCCCCTTTTCTCGTTTCCCTGAAGGTGAGGTATCATTTCCATCTATAGGAGTATGATCCCTTCAGTAGGACTTTCCAAGATAGAGTGAGGTATCCCTCTGAGAGGCCCGGAGTGAGATCCTCTATCTATTATTGACCCTATATAGAGTTATTTATCAATGTGGGCAATCCTATAGGACGCTGATCCTCTACTTAGCATGTGAATCCGCATGAGTTGTGGTATCTGCCATGGCCCTGACAGTGATCCTCATCCAAGTATCATGATCTTTTCCCACTCAAGAGTGTGTTCTCCTAGAATGAGTGTATCTATTCTCTATTCAAATTTATCAGTGCATCCATCTCTCTCATGGATGTTCCTAATAAACAGTACTTCTTAGATGGACATCATCAGTGCTATCAGACTCGTGGAGTGAGTTATCCTAGACGAGTACTTTGTGGAATCTTTGAATTGAATACCTAGCATGAGTATGCAGTTATTGTAGACTATAGGTCTGGGTCTCAAGTATTTCTGGATGTGTTTCTCTTACTATATGTTTAGTAGACATATACTGTGTAGAGTTGACTATACCTTTACTTTGTGTATTGTTTTTTGGTTTTAGTGGTCCCTAACTGAGTATTGTTATACTTACCCCTACACGGGATTTGCACGCCTATGTCATGTTGTGTGTAGACGAGAACCCTTTTGATGGAGTTCAGGGAATACTAGGACTGGACAAACCTTTCTTAGTTCCTTGCAGGCTGGGGTGTTTCTACGACTATGAGTAGTAGTCCCAATGCCTCCTTTTTCTTATAGGTTGGACTTTGTAGTTTATAGACTCTCTCTTTTGGTGGGATTTTATTCTATCCCAATTTACTTTTTGTACTTTACTTTCCATTATACTTTGTTGGTTGGGTTTAGTTGTATGAATTCAATTTTTTTCTTGGTGTTTTTTTAATTTTCATCATTTATGGGCATTGAGATGTGTGTGTGTGTGTACAGTTACTTAGGAAATGCCTCCCATGTTAGTGTTATGCCTACTCGGTGCTAGTCACCAGCCCCTAGCCTATTGGAGGTAGGTTTGGGGAGTCATGATGTAGGCTCCACTGGGAACGGTCATGAAGGAGTGGTATCATAGGTGTTTAGTTCTACCTTAGAACCAAGAGTATGTGAGATTGGTTTGGGGAAACAGTTTCAAGTGTTTCGAGCTCATCTTTCAGGACAAGGACTCCATTGTTGGTGCAGGCAGCTAATGTATCCATACACCAGGACTCTGATAACCTTCTTTTCAACTCGGTACATGAAAAAAATATTTTAGGGGAAATAAAATATTGTTACTTGAATCATATAGTAATGAGTTTTGTTTTCCATGTATTTTTTTCAGCTATACAGATATACTCTTGACCATGGTACATATTGTTCCCTTATAGGATGCCTCTGTGATTCATACCAGCTAGGGTTTAGCGACTTGATCAAAAGGATGACCCCTTCAGTGATGAGGTCTTAATTTAGGGGTTTATTCCCCAGGCATTACCTCTAGGTGGTGCACCTTATATACCATAACCAATGAATTAGAACATGGTACCTGCAACACTGATAGATGAGGAGTATAGGCTGAGTTTTCTCCATGAGTTTTAGACACAGAGACCCCTCAGGTTCCGAGGCAAGCCCGACCCTCAAGGGGTTGAGGACTAGATTTAGGCAGTGACCAAATTTATTTGTCTAGTGAGGACACCAACAAACCAGATGGTGGTTCTAGGAGATATCCTTTTCAAGGTTCGGTGGGATGATAGTGAAGTTTGACCACACTGACTCATGATAAAGAGACTCTTTCTTGGATGGAGTTTAAGCAACACTTTAGGGAGGAGTTCTCTCCAGTTACGCTGAGAGAAGTTCATATCTAGGACCTTATTCATCTTTAGTAGGGGAGTTTAATAGTGTATAAATATTCATCAAGGTTCACCAACCTCTCCAAGCACTCTATAGATATGGTCAGGGATCAATATTTCAGAGCTCAGACCTCTGAGTGATCTATACGGCGGGACATCCGAACTAGATTCATTCCTCTGTGCACTTTGAATTATGCTGAAGTTCTCAAGTGTGCCTTTGTGATCAAGAGATTATTGGAGAAGCAGAGATAGCCTATGGTCATCAGTAGTAGGTAGACAGGTGCAGAGATCCTGGCAGTAGGGAGTCAATATCAGGCATAGGGTTCAGGATGTGGGACACATCGCAAGAGGACCCAGGATATGGGATATACAGTCCAGGGATCTCATGAGGGATCCAATAAACCTATGGAGAGGTGATGATACTCGTGAAATAGTACATGACATCTTTCTAGAGACTGTCCAACCCACCGAGCTGCTGATAGGGAGGCAGTGGATGGACCACCAAGGTAGAGGTAGAGAGTGGAGTAAGAAGACCTGCCAGGTAGCAGATGTGGAAGAGGAGCAGGGAGAGATACTGTTGGTTGCAGACACTTTGATCTACTTCCACAACCAACCCTAGGAGGTTCGCACCTGGCTCAGGGAGCCGAGGGATAGGGGTGGGGAAAACTGAAGGTGGCCGAGGTGTACGACCCAGAGACTCAAGGGATGATTCAAGGAATGATCTGTGTCTTTTCTACCTTATCCACCATACTTATTTACACAGGTTCTAGTCATTATTTCAACTCCACATGTCTTATGAAAAACCTTGATATTACGGTAGAGATATTGAATTGACCCTTATGCTTGGAGACAACTACTGGAGGTGACTCAATGATCACACATCTTTGCAGACAGTGTGATATTTCCCTTGGAAGTGAGATTTTCGGTTGGAACCTCTTGGTGGTAGCATAGAGGCCTTATGAAGTCATTCTCAGTATGGATTGGTTATCTTCAGTCTATGCCCATATTGACTGCTTTAGTTGAAGAGTGTGGTGTATCCACAATGATGGGATGATGTTCTCCTTTTTTGGTGAAAGGAAAACCCAAGAAGTACAAAATGGGATCATGTATAGGAGGGTATAGCAAATCACTCATGAGTTGGCTATCCTTACCCTCAAAGAAGTGGATGTTGTGAGATTCCAGTTCCTATCAGTAGTGGTGGAGTATCAGGATGTTTTTCCAAAAGATGTTCCAAGATTACTAACCCACTGGAAGATTTACTTCCTCATCGACATACACCCTAGCATGGGAACAATATTCTCATCGGTGTATCAGATGGCCCGCATAGAGCTTTACGAGTTGAGGGTATAGTTTGAATATTTTCATAGTAAGGGCTTTGTAAGACCTAGTGTTCCCCCCTAGGTGGCCACAATTCTATTTTCCAAGAAGGCAGATGGGAGTTTGAGGTTTTTCAAGGATTACTGGAACCTGAATCAGTAATAGTGAAGAACAAATATTCACTTACAAGGATCGAAGACCTATTAAATAAACTAATATGTGAACAATGGTTCTCTAAGGATGATCATAAATCAGATTACCACTAGTTATGAGTACAAAACAAGGATATATCGAAGACGACTTTCAAATGCCACTACGGTCACTATGAGTACTTGGTGATGCCTTTCGGCATGATGAACACCCCCACAGTGTTCATGGGACTTATGAACATGATCTTCCAGCCATACTTAGACCGGTTCATAGTGGTCTTCATCAATGAAATCCTTGTGTACTCAGAATTAGAAGATGAGCACGTGAGACACCTGCAGATGGTTCTAGACATACTCCGAGAGCACCATCTTTATGGTAAGATCTTGAAGTACCAGTTTTTTATATAAGAGGACCACCTTTAGGGAAATGTTATCTCAGAATATAGAGTAGTAGTGGACCCAGACAAGGCTGAGGTTTTGTTAGCATGGGATCCAACACAGAGTGTGACAGAGGTATAGAGCTTCCTTGGGCTAGCATAATACTACCAGAGATTTATCCCTGATTTCTCTCGGATATCAACACTAATGAACGCCTTGACCTGAAAGGGAAAACCTTTCGTATGGAAGGAGAAGTTCCATTAGGCTTTTCTTCAATTGAGTCAGAGTTTGATGAGTGAACCAATTTTGAGATTTCCGAGGAGGGTGTTTGGTACATAGTTTTCTACGACGCATCTCGGACCAGTCTTGGTCATGTCCTGATGTAGAGATAGGTGGTGATTTCGTATGGTTCATGCCAAATAAGGATGCATGAGCAATACTATGCGACCCATGATCTTGAATTTTTAGAAGTAGTATTTGCATTGAAGATGTGATGACACTACATAATGGGAAAATAGTTTATCACCTACTCTGACAAAAAGATCCACAAGTTCATCTTCTCACCGAAGGATCTGAATTTGAGGCATAGGTGATGGTAAGAGTTCCTCCAAGATTATGATTTCAAGAATGTATATACTTCTAGGAAGGGGAATGTTGTAGTAGATTCTCTCAATAGGAGATCGAGTTCACAGTTGTTGAGTGAGACATCAAAGAATTTTGACTCGCTAGAGTTATCCTTCGGGGATGGAGATGATGCAGCTTATCTCTAGTCAATGGTTTTCACCCCTCTACTCTTACAGTGAGTGAGGGAGGCATAACTAGGGGACGTTGACTGTGAGAATTTATGTGCTCATTTATCCACTAGACATGCTCCTGATGGATATTTTTATGGTGGGGAGAACATATTCCTTTTTAGAGGATGTATAGTTGTGACAGTTTCATTGTGGTAGGAGGTTATAAGGGAGTTTCATACACCCCCTTAGTGGTTCATCCCGGAGTAGCAAAAATGTACCAGGATTTCTGGCATCAGTTCCGGTGGACAGGTATGAAAAAGGAATAGAAGATTTCATTTCTCGATGCCTCATGTGCCAGAAGGTGAAGGATGAACACCCGGTTCTAGTAGGTTTATATCACCCCTAGAAGTGATAGAGTGTAAGTGGGATGGAATATCGATGGAATTATTGAAAATCTTACCACGAATGTCTAAGGGACGCGATTCTATCTAGGTGATCATTTTATGACTCACCAAGTCGGCCCACTTTATATCTATTTGGGATAAAAGTTCCTTAGAGAGCTTGGGACACCTATACGTGTAGAAGATTGTTCAGATTCATGCCTTCCCCTCAATGATAGTCTCATATCGCGATGCTCGCTTCACATCTCGGTTGTGGAAGTGATCGCATGAGGCTTTTGGAATTCGGCAATGCTTGATCACAATATTCCATCCCCAAACTGATGGTATGAAGAAGAGGACCATTTAGGTTCTAGAGGATATGTTGAGGGCCTATATCTTAGATTTTGGCTGTAGTTGGGTGGACCACCTACCATGGGCGGAGTTCGCATACAACAACAAGTACCACTCCACCATTAGTATAGTACCGTTTGAGGCTTTATATGGTAATCCCTATAGGTTATGTCTTTACTAGACTGACCCTATAGAGTCACCACTCATGTATTTAGAGTTGGTGTGAGCTACCATCGAGAAGGTGCAGATCATCTAGGAGTAGATGAGTACTTCACATAGCTGACAGAAGTCTTATGCTGATAGAATACCGAGACCTCTGGAGTTCAAGGAGGGGTACCATGCCTTCCTTCATGTCTCACCTCAACGAGGTTGGCAGAGATTTGTCCAGGATGGAAAGTTGTTTCTAAGGTTAATTGGCACTTTTCAGATACTGCGCAGAGTTGGCGAGGTGGAATACTTCTTAGATCTACTTCTTCAGTTTCACCAGGTACATGATGTCTTCCATGTGTCGTAGTTGAGGAGGTATGTACATAACCGATCACACGTCATTGACTGGGGAGAGCTGGACATCGAGGATTAGGAGACTTTTGCAGAATACCCAATAGAGACCGAGGATTGGTAGGATAGGATCCTTCGTGGGCAATAGATTACCCTAGTGTATGTCTGGTGGTAGCATGAGAATCTTCAGGAGAGCACATGGGAGTGGGAGGCTCAGATTCATGCATAGTACCCACATTTGTTCATGAGAATCCTTTTGTTTTGGATTTTCAAGGACATAATGCCCTAAGGTGGGGAGAATGTATTGTATCTTATTTTCCATGTATTATTTTTAAATATTATATGAATTTATTATGAGACCAAGATTTGTGACGGTGTGTGATTCTGAGGCCTAGGGTGCTGAGAATAAATGTTTGAAATAATTTAAACTCTAAATAGTGTGCATGAGCGGTTTTCACAAAGAAATTAAAATAACTTTTAAATGAGTTCCCAGATAAAAAATTTAAGGGCACCATTACAATCAATGGAGAATTTACCTTAGGTGGGGACTAACATCGACCGACATAGGTTGAAAACAAAAGTTAGTTTTTGGACATTTTAAAGAAAATAAAATAAATTAATAATTTATTTTATTTTAAATGTTTCCTTAATGAAACGACCTAATCCACCCCTATTAATACCATATTATAGAAAATTCATAGGGTTAACTGCATAACCCAACCAGTTGATGATTTCCATTGGAGATTTAGAGAAGAACTCGTTGGTAGATGACGATGATGCGATTGATTGACGCATCTCAGATTCAATGGAATCCCACCAACAAACATGACAAAACAATCGTTCTCCAACCGAATCAAGGTTGGGGTTTGTTTTTTGATTTTATCATCATTATTCAATTAAACGATGAACGTAGATCAACCCATTAATAGGTTGATCTGCGGATGATGTGTTCTTGCGAGAGGGTATTGTTTTCCATTTCTTCTAGGTTTTTGTTTTGGGAATTGATTTTATGATAATTTTTATTTTTTTTGATTTTTCTATTAAACATATTAACAGAAGAAGATCGATGCCGTGATGAATGATGGCAGAGGTGGTTTCCTCCTTTTTTTATTGAATTTCTTCCTCTTTTGCCCAGCGTTCTTCACATTCTTTGTGGGGAAATGAAGAACAGATAGTGCTGACTCTTTTTCACAATGAAATGATCCTAAACTGAAGATATGACATCATGATGACTCAACAAATGTGCGACGACGATGGTGATAGAAGAATCGACATAGTTTTTGAGAAATATTTCTTCTACCATTCTTTTTGAAGATGATCAAGACAAGTTTTCAGGGGCGATAAGACCCCTAAAACCTTCGGAAATGTGGATGGTTTAATGGGAAGACCTTGAACCTTGAGTTTCTAAGTGATCAGACAGCCAGATCAAAGATCACAGGATCAACTGAGGTGTGGTGATGAAGAAAGAAGTTTCAAGAAAATTCCAAAGAACATGGTGTGTTCTCCAATGAACACACTATGTGGGGTCACGTGGTGGTGACTAGGGTTTCATCACTGCACACGGTGAAGAACCCAATATACTCATGGGAAGACATGGCATGTGGGACCCACCTAATTACTGTTGGATTTCTGAGATACAAGAAGCACTAACACAACGTGTGACCATCATCACACAACATGTGGGTCCTTACATGGACTCGACATGTATCTCGGAAGATACATAAACATGGAGTAAAGTACATGGGATTTACTCCACCACAAGGCCAGGCACAACCAAATAGATAGAACACCCAATTTACTGGTACATGGTATGGGACACACTGGTTGAATCCATGTATAGGAATATATCCAACATTCACGGAGCGGACCACTGATACTTAGACACAATGTGTGGTCATTCCTACACTTTGTGTATATACATTTTTACACGATACGTTCTCTAGACACGGGTCGTTGTACACGGACAATACCCAGAGTCGAGGGACATGACTTGTCATCCATTATAAACCCCATGAACCTTTCTATAAATGGATTGATCTTCTTTTCCAGCATTCCTTGGACAAGTTTTGCTTGGTTCATTGACCCTTTTATCATTTCCCTAAAGGTCAGGTATTGTTTCCATCCACAGAAGTATGATCCCTTCAGCATGAAATTCTATGATAGAGTCAGGTATCCCTCCAAGAGGCCGAGAGCGAGATCCCTTATCAATTATTGACCCTAGGTAGAGTTATGTATCGATGTTACCATTCCTATATGACTTAGAGCCTCTACTTGGCCGGTGAATTCAGAGGAGTCGTAGTATTCTCCAAGTCCCTAGCAGTGATCCTCATTCATGTATTGTGATCTTTTCCCACTCAGGAGTGTGTTCTACCGGAATGAGTGTATCTGTTCTCTCTTCAAATCTATAAATGCATCAATCTCTCTCATGGATTTCCCCGATAGACAATACTTCTTGAATGGATGTCATCAGAGCTATCTGACTTGTGGTGTCATGACCCGTCCCCCGGGGCCCGTGTCGTGACTACCCCAAGCCCGCCTTCCATAGGCCAGGGGTTGGCGACTAGCACCAAAGACATACCTTCCTAAAACTGGGATGACATTACCTTTATAACCTATAAACACACACAATAGAGCACACAACTGGATACAAAAAACTAAGTAAACTGTATAAAAATAGAGTGCTGAAAATTAAAATCGGTAGGAAATACAAGCCCAACCGTAATGTACAAGGAACTGGAAGTATAAGTACAACTAAAGAAATGAAAACCAGATGATGGGTCATCCTCTGGGATTTCTACTTGAAGGGTAGGTACAAATATCCTCCTCAGCACTCCATATCCGTCAGTCTCCTCCGTGTACCGACTCGTCGTAAGGTCCACCTCCAGGTACCGTCTAGTCCGGGTACTCTTAGCCTTAGATTGCGCTGTCCGTCGTCTGTAAGCAACACAATAAGATCTGGGCATAGCCCATGCAGGGGTGAGTATAATGATACTCAGTAAGGTCCCTGAGACCCTCAAGGTCTCACAAAATCCAACAAGGATAAACCACAAAATATGAAATCAATAGATAACCTTACTTAGGTATATGACCATACATATACCTAAGTTATCAAGTGATCCATCTCAATCATGAGGAAAACACAAATGTACAAACTCAACTCAACCAGGATTTTATTCACAATCTTGAAACCAAAGCTGCTGTAGAAATACTCCTCTTTTGAGTACAGTTGGCCTAATGCGACACCAAGTGCACTTCCCACTAACCTTGGACTATTGAGGTACTCATCCTATTGAGTACCATGGGTCTACAGTATCACACAGAGGTGATTTCCACCACAGGTCTACCGCCACACCCAGGCGCTCCCCCTTGTAGCCTGCAGAGGTACTCCTCTTGTCGAGTACCATGGGTCTGCCGCGTCACCAAGGGCATTCCTCCACAATGGGTCTGATGCCACATCTAGGAGCTCCCCACTAGGCTAGTAGAGTCTTTCCGAGTCAAATGGTCAGCAATCGTTAGGTCTCAGCTAGCTACTAGGTCTCCACACTCTGCTCACTCGTCACTAGAAGGATCCGCTCCACGAGTTACTGGTAGATACTCCAACTATAATGAAGTCCCATGAAGATTCAACTCAAAGGTCCGCCATGTCATAGGGGTCTCAACACAATAGATGATGTGTCAATCAGACACCCGGTCTGTGAGTTATTAGCCTTTTAGTTTGGGGGGCCTGTTGGGATTCTAGCACAATCCAACCTAACCGTATCTCAAATATACCCCAAAATCTAGTGGGGTATACTCCAAGGGACCATCATTCTCCAAGATTACCAGGGCTGCTGACGGTTCGTCAAACGGACGCCCGATGCTAATGATATGTCCAAAAGAATATAAAGGGTCGCAGTGGGCCAGGTTCCAGTCCGACCCAGTCAGAACGACCCGGACTGACCCAGTCTGGGCCGACCCAGCCTGACCCAGTCTTGGCCGACCCGGTTTAGGTCGACCCGGCCTAAACCGTTGGGTCTGGCCCAGCCTGTTGGGCAAGCCATCCCGTTAGGTTCGGCCAGACCCTCTAGGCCCAGTCCAGCTGGTCGTGAGGGGTCGTGGAGGGCCACGAGGGCACTGACCGGTCGCGAGGGAATAGACCGGCTGCAGGTCGGTGCAAGGGTGGTTTGTCCTGGAGGGCACTATGAAGGGGTGCGACTCGGGGCGGCTCGGCCCGGAGGCTAGGGGCGGTTCGGTCGGGGCGCAGTGAGGGGCCGACGGGCTGGCATGGACGGGGTGACTCGAGAGGCTGGCGGGCCAGTTCGGCCAGCGGTGGCATGGGGTTTGCGGATGGCGATGCCATAGGGTGTGTGGGGAACGCAGAGCCACAAGGTGCGTGGGGCACGCAGGGCGCGTGGACGGTGGAGCCGTGGGGTGTGCGGAGGCCACGGGGGGCTTGGCCGGGGGCTGCTGTGAGGGTGCATGCAGCTTATCTAGGGTTGCCTCGAGGGCACGACATGGTGGTGTTGTCGTGCGCCGTTGCCTTTTTCACAGCCAGCGGCGGTGCCGACCACCATTCTTGTGCTCCTCCATGTAGGTTTCTGTCATTATCCATCACAAAGAACACCAAATGAGATCAGCGGAGGGGTCGGGCCATGTTAGTTTGACCCACACCCTCCACGTTTAGAGTGGTAGTCAACAGATCTACTTTTATCTTGAACCTAGAACAAGGATAATAATAAAAAAGATTCATGAATTTGATAATAACCCCCTACCTTGTTCATTGTTCGTCGACAGAGTCACGGGGAAGAAGACATATCATTGGGAAAAGATGGACATCGGTGTCGTCGGCATTTTCCTCAATCATCGGTTTGTGTGCCGACTCGTCGTAGTCGAAGACATCCTACGTCAGATGAAGTTCCGTGGAAGAAGGTTGAATTCTGGGTCGACGTTCTTCATTGGTGGATCATCCTTCATCGGTGGAATACATTCTTCATGGAGGAAGCATTCTTCGTTGGAGAATCCTTCTCCCAAGAGCTCCTCCCAATTATCTAAAGCCAAACATTTCCCCAATTCCTCCACGAAGGAAAAGAAATAGGCAACACCAAAAAAATTGATAGGATTTAATTTTATGTTGAAACATAAAATTAATTTATGTCTTTTAATTTTCTACTGACACATAAAATTAATTTATAGCTTTTAATTTTATCTTAACACATAAAATTAAATTGAAAGAATTTAATTTTATGTTGACAAATAAAATCAAATTGAAAGCATTAATTTTTACGTTGACACATAAAATTAATTGAGGGAGTTGGGAGGTTTCCTCTCCCCCCCCCATTATAAGGGATAAACCTCGGGTGGTCCCCACCACAACAACTAATGGGCGGTTAAGGTGTGGTGGTCCCCACCACCATAACCTCTCATGGGAGGTTAAGGGGTGGTGGTCCCCACTTCTAACTTCCACAAGGGTTGTTACAATAGATAAAATAAAATAAAACATGTGTTTATCTTTTTTATTGTTTCCACGAAAAACCCAAAAACTAACTTTCACCCTTGACCAACTACTGTCCAGGTGAATGTCTCTTTAAGATAATACCGACGCTGTGAGTTAAACGGTGCCCTTGGATTTTAGTTCCATGCACCAGTTCAAAATTTATAAAAACCCGCTCGTACATTTACTAAATGTACATGAAAAAATCTTCAGAAAATGATTCCGGGCACACCAGGCATCGGAAGCACACACCGTTAATTTTCAAAGACTCATAAAATTCCCATTTATTTTAAAAAAAAATTCATGGGAATTCCGGGTCTTTAAATTATCCCCACCTTGGGATTTATGTCCCCGTAAGATACAACTCAAAATAAGGGAACAAGTGGGGGTACTGAGCACACATATGAGCCTCCCGATCCCATGTGCTCTCCTGGAGGTTCACGTGCTGCCAGCGAACATGCACTAGAGGTATCGACCATCCATGAAGGTCCCGCTCCTATCGATCCTCAATCTCTACTGGAACCTCTGTAAAAGTATCCCCATTGTCGACGTCCATCTCACCATGGTCGATGATGTGAGAAGGGTCGTGGAGGTATCTCCTCAGATGGGATACGTGGAAGACGTCGTGCACCCAGTGCAACCGAGGTGGAAGATTTAAGCGTTATGCCACCTCACCAACTCTACTGAGGACCTGGAAGGATCCGATGAATCTTATAGATAACTTGCCACCTCATCCAAGTCTCCACAAACTTTGTTGAGGTGAGACCTATAAAAATATGTGGTCGCCATCCTTGAACTCCAGAGGTCTCCATCTCCTGTCAGCATATGACTTCGGCCTACTTTGTGTAGTCTTCATCAGCTCCTGGATGATCTGAACCTTCTCTATGGTAACCCATTCCATCTCTGGTCCCATGAGTGCTGACTCCCCTAGGTCAGTCGAGCACAAAGGTGATCTTCAAGGTCGCCCATACAACACCTCAAAAGACGTCATCCCTATGGTGGTGTGATAGAATTAGTTGTATGAAAACTACACCAAAGGTAACTGATCCCTCCAGTTGTGACCGAAGTTGAGGACACAAGAACGCAACATGTCCTTGAGGGTATAAATGGTCCTCTTAGTCTGACCATCTGTCTGAGGATGGAAGGTGGTGCTCAAACAAAGCTCCACCCCAAAATCCTCCTATAACCCTTCCATAGATAGGAAGTAAATTGTGCATCATGATAAGAGATAATCGTCGAAGGTAATCCATGTATCCGTGTAATCTCTTGAACATAGAGGTGTCCCATGATCTCTACTAAACCCTTCTCTGTGATCAGTAGCAAGTGGGATGACTTGGTGAGTCGGTCGACGATCACCCAAATCGAGTCCTGTCCCCTGGATGTACATGGAATTCCTGTCACGAAGTCCATGAATATCTCATCCCACTCCCACTCTAGGACCTCTAAGGGCTAAACCAAGCTTGCCGGTACCTAATGCTCCACCTTCACTTGCTGAAAAGTGAGGCATCGAGAGAAAAACTCTGAAATTGATTTCTTCATTCCTGGCCACCAGTGTTGTCTTCGGTGATCCTAGTATATATTCTCCACTCCATGATGTACCACTAGAGGGGATGTGTGGAACTCCCTCAAAACATCCTCCAGAAGTGACACTGGTACCATAGTATGTACTCTGAAGAGGATGAAATGATCCCCATCTTAGAAAATCCATCAGGTTCCTGCCCTATGAATAACTGAGCACGTCATGTCTCGCAGTCAGTGTCCCCATGTTGTGCCTCCCTGACTTGCTGAAGAAGTGGGGGAGTGACTGTAAGAGACTGAAGGAAGGTTGCTCCATATCTATCTACAAAGGATATCTCTAAAGCAGCCACCTGCTCCGTCGCCTCACCTAGTAGCTGTATACGAGACCTCCTATTGAGTGCATCTGCAACAACGTTCCCCTTCTTAGGATTATATACTATCTCGAAGTCATTGTACTGGAGGAACTCAAGCCAATGTCGATTTCTCAGGTTCATGTCCTTATTATAGAATATATACATGAGACTCTTGTGATCAGAGTACATGGTAAAACGCTCGCCCATCAGATAGTGTCTCCACATCTTCAAGTCTAAGACCACTACTGCTAACTCTAGGTCATGGGTAGCATATTTCTTCTCATGGTATCTCAAATATCATGAACCATAAGTGATCACTTCTCACTCCCGCATCAGGAAACATCCGAGCCCAGTCCCTGATGCATCACTATAGACTACGTACGCTACTCCTTCCTCTTAAAGAATCAAGATGGGGGCACTATTCAACCGTTGTCTCAGCTCCTGAAAGCTCTACTGGAATCTCTCCAACTACACAAAGGGTTTCCCCTTCCTCATCAAGGCTGATAGTGGTGCTGTAACTCTGGAGAAATCTGTCACAAACCTCTTGTAGTATCCAGCCAATCCCAGGAAACTCCGTACCTCTGTCACACTCCTGGGTGGCTCCCAAGTAAGTACCACCTCAATCTTCGTTGTATCCTTTTCAATTCTAGCCTCCGATATTACATGTCTGAGGAAGTGAACCTCTCGGATCTAGAACTGGCACTTTGAGAGCATACCATTAAGATGGTGCTCTCGGAGTGTGTCCAGTACTGCCTGCAAATGATAGGCATGCACCTCCTCAATAGTCTAATAGATCAGAATTTCGTCGATGAAGACTACGACAATATGACCGAGGTATGGCTGGAAGAACCTGTTCATGAGTCCCATGAACACTACTGTAGCATTGGTTACGCTGAATGGCATAACCAAGAACTCGTAGTGTCCGTACCGACATTTGAAATCCATCTTCTGCACATCATCATCTCAAACTCTGAGATGGTGA
Organism: Viscum album; assembly: GCA_963277665.1. Taxonomy (NCBI): domain Eukaryota; kingdom Viridiplantae; phylum Streptophyta; class Magnoliopsida; order Santalales; family Viscaceae; genus Viscum; species Viscum album. The sequence goes on along the minus strand of OY728142.1, from coordinate 1,773,222,301 downwards.
TAACCTGATCTGAGGTCTATCTTTGAGAACCACCATGCTCCCTTCAGCTGATCAAAGAGGTTGTCAATCCTTGAGAGTGGGTACTTGTCCTTCATGGTCACCTGGTTCAGGCATCGGTAGTCAACACAAAGCCTCAAGCTCCCATCTTTCTTCTTGGAGAATAGAAGTGGGGCTACCCTGGGAGAAACACTGGGTCGGATAAAGTGTAACGCCCCAACCCCAGTTACCTAGAGTCGGTGCATTATTACATAACATTGGCATGATCCCAAGAAAGATCAAATCTCGAAAGACCGATTGGTTTAGTAGCCTTGGAAACACTAGATATATTCATAAAGTTTTACATTACATCATAAAGTGAAAAACTACTACAACAACATAATGTCTCCATAGTCCACACTATTATCCCCTCATAATATCCCTGCAGGTCATTCATAACTTACTTCTTCACATCCTGGGAAAAATAAATCATAGAAAAGGGGTGAGCTCAAATTCCCAGTAAGGATAACAATAGAGCAGAAACTTTCAAAAATAAGCATAAACATTTAAGGCAATGCATTTATAAAACAAAAGCCTTTTAAACTTGAACTTCAACATAGTATGGCAAAAGTAAAATGAAATAATTCCATTTACATATTCACATGGATATTCTACTAATAGAATACTCACATGCAATATCAATAACCACTTTCATAATGATGGAATGCATAATGTCAGAATATCATAACCACATAGCCAAGGCCTCGTGCCAAGACTACAAATAATATTTTGCCAAGGCCTTGATCCAAGACACTAGTTTGTCTCATGAGACCTACCGATGCATCGAGGAGCTATAGCGGGCTCCACCCGTCACATATTAAGTCCAATGCATTCCCATATGAAAAGGTCTAAACATAACATAAACATACGTATTAAAACTAGCATACGAAATGTCAATAATTTCATCATAAACTATGAATGGTATAAAAATAGAACATCCACAGTCAAACATATCACAAAAACATCAATAAAATATAGAAGTTTTGAATCATAATAAATCAACTTCAAATAAGCGTAAAATCCATCAAAGGATGTTGACATAAATGAAATCAAAACTTTTTTTAGAGAAATATCTCTTTCTATTTTTGAAATAATTTAATAAAACATTTTCTTTGAAAATATTCTTATAAGATTGTAATGGAAGCTTCGACGATTTTATAACAGCGGAAAATTACCGCACCCGCCGTATAAGTTAAAAAAAATTCTTACCTTAATTCTGTCAAAAAGGTTAAAAGGACCTTATTTGGAAAACGACTGAAAGATTCCTTTACAAAACTCTTATAAAAGTAAAAAAATGGTATAAATGACATTAAACCATATTCTTTTAAATAGTAATAATGTTTTGAAATACATTTTTAAGAAACATGGATGTGGATGATAAAGAGATCCCAGTAGATTATTACGTATAAACAACCTCAGATAATGAAGAGATTGTGAAATAACCCTTACCTTTGTACTTTTCCTTGGTTGGGGTAGGTTAACATCCTGTATAATAGTGAAATAATTGTTATTAAATTATACAAGAATCATATACATTCATATGATATCATATATGATCTTTTAACATTTCTTTGTTAATAATATCTTAGTATTATCGTTGTTTCGGGTGTTAAATTACTTGTTTTCTTTTATAGTTTTTGTTACGTAAGCCATGTTTGTAATGGATAAGTTGTATCTTAATCATATATATAATGATATCAAGTCCTTAGATACTATTATTAACCATCAAATGAGACTTATACTTGAATGGATACGATGGAGAATGAATCTCATCGCGTTCGTGGAGACGGTAGTCCGTACGTACGCACGAGCGACAATATCATTATTTTGATATTAAAATAATATATAAATAGATGTTATATAATATATACAGAATCATTAACATGTTATATTTATTATTTACATGAGTTACACATCATTATTATACCCATCCAAATAATAATATATTGAATAACAATTACACCACGACGTGGAGACGGTAAGCCGTACGTACGCACGTATGGTGATATGTTATTCAAAGGGTGGATAGAATACTGATTATGGTTGTACCATATTTATAATAACATCATAGTATATATATGATACTAGAGTTATTATTTTACAATGGTAACAACAAAGGAAGAAGAAGTGGAAGAAGAAAGGAACTTGGAAAAGGGTGGTGAAATCATTACCTCTTCTTCGGGTTCTTCCTTTTGATTTGATCAAAAGGGATCCTTAGGTTGGCTTTCTGATCAAACTAAGGCCTTTAGGTTGTATTTAGGGAAGTTGGGAGAGTATTTGGGCAGAGTTTGGCCGAACCAAAAGGCTTTTATGGTGTGAAGAAATGAGAAGGAGGAGTGCCCTTTTATAAGAGGGGTGAAGGGCACCTTTGGAAAAGCTAGAAATATTAATTTATAATAAATTCATATTCGGTTTCTAATGGCTCAAAAGTTTATTATTTAAATTTTAAGGTAGGGATGGGTCTAAAACCACTCAACCAATAGAATTTATACAGGTTTGGGTACTTATATTAACCTTATCTTTAAGTATTAACTCTTAGTTAATTAGTTTCACTTTTACAATGTCTCTTTGTATTTTTATATAATATGGTTAATAAACATACTATATACATCCAAGAGACCCCCAAGTGGTCCATTAAAGATACACATATCATGATATAAGTCTCTTGGCCGAACCTTAAATTTTTAGGAATTTAATATCAATTAATAATATAATAGTTTTTTTAAAAACTCTTTTATGTCAATTTTGACACTATTCAATAGTTGATTTTTGTGAAACTCATAACAGAATTATTACTTCGAAAAAATTTAATTAAATCATTCCTAACATGTCATATTAACTTAGAAAATTAGTTTAATTCATAAAAAGTTTCAAATTCTATTTATTTGTGTATTTATAATATCAATTATTTTAATTTGTCACTATTATGGTAATTACTGCATCATCATTGTGTCATAAATAAATTAAATTATTTAATGTCTAAAAATTATAAATAAAATATCATTATTTAGTAAATCTTTTTAGCTTACTAATGAATATTTATAGTATAAAGTACAACATATATAACCCTATGTAACAATTGTTTTTCTAAAAGATATATGCTTGTGTCATTTTTGTATTCATTTTAACTTAATTAAAATAAAGTGTCCATATCACCTACAAGTGGCTCCATGGGGTCCCCAAATCGACCCAAGGATGTCTATGGTCGAGAATGTATCAACCAATAAGGCTAGGACACGTTTTAGGGTAATTTAGTATTATTATAATATTATTTTTAACCCTTATTTACCGGATTTACCCTTTAACCATGGTAAATAAAATATTTACTGCAGTAATTATTCAAAATGTCTAAAAATAAAAGTTACCTATTTACACAATTTTAACATCCTGATTCCAAATATGGAATCGATTTTTCCAAATTCAAAACACAGAAGTGGAAGAAATTAATTTAAAATTAATTCCCGTTGTTAAAATAAAAAGCGTGTTTTTAAGAGATAATAACTATCAAAAGATTGTCACTTGTTTATGTCTCGTTTAATTGTGAAATTATGTCCATTGAACAAAATTGTATTAAATAGTAAAAATATATTACAAATATAATTTAAAACCACTCAAATTCATAATTTATCAATATAAATTATTTCGATTAAAAAAGTTGTTTTTAATTAAAATTTAGTAATTTTCACTATTCATCAAAATATTAAAGTTATCCGAAAAGTACCAAAATTTTACCTTAGGATAAATTCGATATTCCGAATCCAAAAATGAAGTCCATTTTGAAATATAAAATATATATAATTCAAAAAGTAGGTATTACTATTCATAACGGCTAGTTTGAATGGTTATGGTGTGTTAGAACTCGGTGTTGCGTACAACACACACTATCAACTTATTCAAAGAGAAGTGTACCGTAGAAGCTTGGGGAGTTACATTCTACCCTACTTAAAATAATTTCATCCTAGAAATTTCTAGAATACTTATCACATGAAAAGACTTGGGTGGTTTTCATCATAAGTTCGTCGGGTTCCCACGTTGCCTCTTCCATCTTATGGTTTCTCCACAAGACTTTTACCAGACGTGTCGTCCGATTTCTCAGTACTTGTTCTCTCGTATCAAGAATCCTGATGGGCTCTTCTCAATAAGACAGATCAGGTTCCAGTTCTAATTCTTCATAGGTGAGTACATGCGTTGGGTCAGGCATGTATTTCCTCTACAGAGATACGTGGAACACATCGTGAACTTTGGAGAGACTTGGTGGCATTGCCAACCGGTAAGCTACAACCCCAATTCGTTCTAGAATTTCGAAAGGTCCGATGTACCTGGGACTCAATTTACCTTTCTTACCAAAACGTATGACTCCCTTCCATGGAGATACCTTTAGGAAAACATGATCACCGACTTGAAATTCCAAATCCTTCATTCGATTATTAGCGTAGCTCTTCTGCCTACTTTGAGCTGCTTTGATGTGATTTTGGATTACCTTCACCTTTTCCACTGTTTCCTCCACCAGTTCTGGGCCTACAAGTTTTCTTTCACTAACGTCATCCCAAAAGGTTGGTGTATGACATCTCTTTCCATATAACGCTTCATATGGTGCCATCTGAATACTCGAATGGAAGCTATTGTTATAGGAAAATTCTACCAGAGGTAAATATTGATCCCACATACCCTGAAAGTCAAGTGAGAAAGATGTCAACATGTCTTCTAAGGTTTGAATAGTCCGTTCTGATTGTCCGTCTATCTGAGGGTGGTAAACAGTGCTCAAATGATGTTCAGTATCCAGGTATTTCTGAAGACTTTTCCAGAATCTTGAAGTAAAATGGGGATCACGATCAGAAACAATCGATAGGGGTACTCCATGAAGTCTCACAACTTCATTAATATATAGTCTTTCTAGAAGTTCTAGGGGTAGATCTTCTCTTATAGAAAGAAAATGTGCTGACTTGGTAAGACGATCAACAATAACCCATATTGTATCGTTCCTTCTAGGAGTCTTTGGTAGCCCCATGATAAAGTCCATTGTAATATTGTCCCATTTCCACTCTGATATGGGAAGAGGTTACATGACTCCTCCAGGCTGTTTCCTTCCAGCTTTCACTTGTTGAAAAAACATACATCTTGACACAAAATCAGCAATCTCCCTCTTCAAGTTGTCCCACCAAAAATGTTCCTTCAAATCTCTATACATTTTGGTGCTCCCAGGGTGTATAAAGAAATTGGAACTATAAGCATCATCCAGAAATTACCTTTTTAGATTAGGTATATCGGAAACACAAAGCCTCTTTCCGAATTTCAAAATTCCATTTTCATACACAAAATCTCTCAATATCCCATCATTCACAGCTTTAATCTTCTTTTGAAATTCTTCATCATCGGTCTGAGAACTCTTAATCCTTTCTAGTAAAGATGGTTTGGCAACCATTTGAAAAAGCATTGATGTTTCTCATTCCCTGGTTATTCCCATATCCATCTTCACTAGATCCCTGGAAATTGGATCCCTTTCAATTCTCATATTGTTCAAAACTCCATGATCTTTTCTGCTCAAAGCATCTACCACCTTGTTTGCCTTCCCCGTGTGGTAGTGTATCATGCAATCATAATCCTTGAGTAATTCAAGCCATCTCCTTTGCCTCATGTTGAGTTCGTTTTGTGAGAAAATATACTTCAAACTCTTGTGATCAGTATAAATCTCACATTTTTAACCATAGAGGTAGTGCCTCCATATCTTCAAAGAAAATATCACAGCTGCTAACTCGAGATCATGAGTAGGATAGTTTTGTTCATGAATTTTCAACTGTCATGATGCATAGGCAATAACCCTATCATTCTGCATAAGGACACAACCAAGTCCTTTCTTTGATGCATCAATATAAATAACGAACCCGTCATTCCCCGATGGTAGAGTCAATATAGGAGCATTGAATAATATTCTCTTCAGTTCTTCAAAACATTCTTCACACTCTTTTGTCCAAACAAATTTAACCCCTTTACGCGTGAGCTTCGTTAATGGGTTAGCCAATCGGGCAAAATTCTGGACGAATCGTTGATAATAACCTTCCAAACCAATAAAACTACGTACCTCAGTTATACTTGTCGGTGCTGGCCATTCTTGGATTGCCTTAGTCTTAGAAGGATCAATAGAGATTACATCTTTAGAGACAATATTCCCAAGAAAAGAAATCTCATGAAGCCAGAATTCACACTTGCTAAACATCGCATATAATTCATGTCTTCTCAGAGTCTTCAGGATAATGCGCAAGTGATTTTCATGATCTTCGTAGATTTTGGAGTATACCAAGATATCATCAATAAATACCACCACAAATTCATCAAGATACTCCTTGAAAACTCTATTAATCAGATCCATGAATACAGAGGGTGCATTAGTCAAACCAAAAGGCATTACAGTAAACTCATAATGCCCATACCTGGTTCGAAATGCTGTCTTCGGAATGTATTCCTTCTTCACACACAACTGATGGTATCCAGATCGAAGGTCAATCTTTGAAATGTATTGAGCTCCATGTATTTGGTCAAATAAATAATCAATGCGAGGTAGGGGATACTTGTTATTTATCGTTATAGCATCGATCTCCCTGTAGTCGATACATAACCTCATAGATCCATCTTTCTTTTTAACAAAAACAACAGGGGATCCCCATGGAGAAACACTAGGGCGAATAAATCCTTTATTACTCAATTCCTCTAGTTGTTTCTTTAGTTTGACTAACTCTACAGTGGCCATTCTATAAGGGGTCTTCGATATAGGCCTTGATCTAGGAATTAAATCAATGGAAAACTCAACTTCTCGTTCTGGAGGATGTCCAGGTAAATCTTCCGGAAATACATCTACAAATTCTTTCACAACATGTACATCCTCTATTTGAACATTCCTTTCCTCACCCACAGTTATTTCATTCTCTTCCTCCCCAATAATTGAATTTAGTTGAGCTACTGGGGGTGGATCTAAATAAGAATTAGGTGGTGATGATTCTGCTCTAAAGATAAGGTGTTCCTTATCATTATCATCAAGAATCGTAACCTCTTTCTTATTACAATAAATCTTCGCATCATAGTCTGAAAGCCAGTTCATACCGAGGATTATATCAAACTCAATCATAGGTATGATGATGAGATCAGCAGATAAAGAACATTTATGTGCTCTAATGGGGACTGATTCGCAAAACTTTCTTGCAATGATACTTCCCTTAGGAGTTTTAACTGACAACTCCCTTGTTAAATCAAATTGGAAATATCTAATTTTCTTAGCAAACTGGGAAGATATGAAACAATACGATGATCCAGAATCAAATAATGCATTTTCTAAACTTGAGGAAACCATTAAATTACCTGCCACCACGTCTTTCGGAGCTTCTACCTCAGCAGTAGTGAGAGCATAAGCTTGGCCTTGATCCCTTGGCATTTTCTGAGATAAGTTCTCCTAACTCTTAGGACATTCATTTGCATAATTCCCCATCTCCCTGCAATTATAGCACTGAACGTTGGTGGCTTCCTTCTTCCCCTTACAATCATGAGCTTGGTGGCCTTTTTCACCACACTTGTAACAGACTCCCGTTCCCTTCAAGCAAGTACCAGGGTGTTTCTTCCCACATTTACCACAGGATGGATATTCAACATTTCCCTTATTCCCCTTATTTCCATTTCCAGATTGATCAGCATGCCTATTCTTCTCTTTCTTTGCTTTTAAAGTCATAAGACTTAGAGAATTCCTTTTAAGTCTTGATAGCACATGAGACAATGTCTTCGTACAAAGAAAAGGATTGTGAGACTAATGCTCTACGGAGAAATGGTTTTAACCCATAAAAGAAAAGATCAATCTTACTTCTTGGGTTACGTATATAGTCTCCAGCATACCTTGCTAACCTTGTAAAGTTAGCCTCATACTTTGCGACATTCTCATCCTCCTTTTTTCTCAGACTCAGAAATTGCCTTTCCATATCTGCTCGATGGTCGCGAGGAAAGTATTTTTCTAAAAACAGATCTTTGAACTCCCTCCATTCCATATTTGATACTTCATCATCTTCCTTCGTGTTTTGAATCAATGACCACCATTGATCAGCATCTCCAGTGAGGAGGTAAACTGCCATGATAACTTTTTCCCTTTCACTACTCCCCAAAGCCTGAAATATTTTCTCTAGGGAATTTATCCATTACTCAGCTACTAAGGGATTTGTACTCCCATTGAACGTTGGTGTTTTTTGCCTCACGAATTGATCTAACATTGATCCTCCATGCTGCAGATTAGGGTGATCCATACGGGTAAGGTTATTATTCATAACCTGAGTGAGTTGTCACAGTATGGTGATTAGCTGATCGGCACCAGTTGCATCACCAGCTCCACTATAATTATCTTGAGCAGGAGGGAAATCCCTACATGGAGTGCATGCATTGATACGGTTTCCATTTCTTTCACTAGGTGCCATTTCTAAACAATGGCATAAACTAGACCAGTTTATGAATCAAAATACATAATTCCATACTTATAAAACACTTAACATAATTTGAACTATTTATGGATATAATCCATTATCATAAAAATGTTTTCTTTGAGGAATTATATACTCATAAACCCTTCATAATGATTTGTAAAGAAAATGAGAGTTATCCTAAGCATATCCCCCGAGAGTGTCGTAACCAAGAGTGCATCAAGGCCGGTTTTCGTGCACCAATTCCCGTTTGAGTCTAGCTCAAAGCGATGTTTTCGGGTTTTACCCCTAGGTACATCTGTGCCAGAGCCGCCTCTACCTGCTCGTATCCAGACAGGGATGTATTTCTCTTAAAACTCACAAAATCTCTATAATACCAAAATTCTAGGAAGTTCTTCTATACTAATTCTCAAAGTCCATCTTAGGTCTACGTGCTCTAATCAGAGTTTATCTAAATCTAGCTTTCAAGGTTTGTACTAAAGTTCCTTTGATACCAACTGTAACGCCCCGACCCCAGTTACCTAGAATCGGTGCATTATTACATAACATTGGCATGATCACAAGAAAGATCAAATCTTGAAATACCGATTGGTTTAATAGCCTTGGAAACACTAGATATATTCATAAAGTTTTACATTACATCATAAAGTGAAAAACTACTACAACAACATAATGTCTCCATAGTCCACACTATTATCCCCTCATAATATCCCTGCAGGTCATTCATAACTTACTTCTTCACATCCTGGGAAAAATAAAACATAGAAAAGGGGTGAGCTCAAATGCCCAGTAAGGATAACAATATAGCGGAAACTTTCAAAAATAAGCATAAACATTTAAGGCAATGCATTTCTAAAACAAAATCCTTTTAAACTTGAACTTCAACATAATATGGAAAAAGTAAAATGAAATAATGCCATTTTACTTATTCACATGGATATTCTACTAATCGAATAATCACATGCAATATCAATAACCACTTTCATAATGATGGAATGCATAATGCCAGACTATCATAACCACATAGCCAAGGCCTCATGCCAAGACTACAAATAAGATTTTTCCAAGGCCTTGTGCCAAGACACTAGTTTGTCTCATGAGACATACCGATGCATCTAGGAGCTATTGCGGGCTCCATCCGTCACATATTAAGTCCAATTCATTCCCATATGAAAAGGTTTAAACATAACATAGACATTCGTATTAAAACTAGCATACGAAATGTCAATACTTTCATCATAAACTATGAATGGTATAAAAATAGAACATCCACAGTCAAACATATCACAAACCCTTCAATACAATATAGAAGTTTTGTATCATAATAAACCAACTTCAAATAAGCGTAAAATCCATCAAAGGATGTTGACATAAATGAAATCAAAACTATTTTTAGAGAAATATATCTTTCTATTTTTGAAATCATTTAATAAAAAATTTTCTTTGAAAATACTCTTATAAGATTGTAATTGAAGCTTCGACGATTTTATAACAGTGGAAAATTACCGCACCCACCGTATAAGTTAATAAAAACATTCTTACCTTAATTCTGTCGAAAAGGTTAAAAGAACTTGTTTGGAAAAAGACGGAAAGATTCCTTTACAAAACACTTATAAAAGTCAAACAAGGGTATAAATGACTTTAACCCATATTCTTTTAAATAGTATGAATGTTTTGAAATACATTTTTAAGAAACATGGATGTGGATGATAAAGAGATCCCAGTAGATTATTACGTATAAACAACCTCGGATAATGAAGAGATTGTGAAATAAACCTTACCTTTGTACTTTTACTTTGTTGGGGTAGGTTAACCTCCTGTATTATAGTGAAATAATTGTTATTAAATTATACAAGATTCATATAAATTCATATGATATCATATATGATCTTTTAACATTGCTTTGTTAATAATATCTTAGTATTATCGTTGTTTCAGGTGTTAACTTACTTGTTTTATTTTATATGTTTTGTTACGTAAGCCATGTTTGTAATGGATAGGTTGTATATAAATCATATATATAATGATATCAAGTCATTAGATACTATTATTAACCATAAAACGAGACTTATACTTGAATGGATATGATGGAGAATGAATCTCATCCCGTTCGTGGAGACGGTAGTCCGTACGTACGCACGAGCGACAATATCATTCTTTTGATATTAAAATAATATATAAATGGATTTTATATCATATATACAGAATAATTAACATGTTATATTCATTATTTACATGATTTACACATCATTATTATACCCATCCAAATAATAATATATTGAATAACAATTACACCACGACGTGGAGACGGTAAGCCGTACATACGCACATATGGTGACATGTTATTCAAAGGGTGGACAGAATACTGATTATGGTTGTACAATATTTATAATAACATCGCAGTATATATATGATACTGGAGTTATTATTTTACAATGGTAACAACAAAGGAAGAATAAGTGGAAGAAGAAAGGAACTTGGAAAAGGGTGGTGAAATCATTACCTCTTCTTCGGGTTCTTCCTCTTGATTTGATCAAAAGGGCTCCTTAGGTTGGCTTTATGATCAAAATAAGGCCTCTAGGTTGTAGTGAGGGAAGTTGGGAGAGTATTTGGGAAGAGTTTGGCCAAACCAAAAGGCTTTGAAGGTGTGAAGAAATGAGAAGGAGGAGTGCCCTTTTATAAGAGGGGTGAGGGGCACCTTTGGAAAAGCTAGAAATATTAATTTATAATAAATTCATATTCGTTTTCTAATGGCTCCAAAGTGGATTATTTAAATCTTAAGGTGGAGATGGGTCGCAAACCACTCAACCAATATAATTTAGACAGGTTTGGGTACTTATATTAACCTTATCTTTAAGTATTAACTCTTAGTTAATTAGTTTCACTTTTACAATGTCTCTTTGTATTTTTATATAATATGGTTAATAAACTTACTATATACATCCAAGAGACCCCCAAGTGGTCCATTAATGATACACATATAATGATATAAGTCTCTTGGACGAACCTTAGATTTTTAGGAATTTAATATCAATTAATAATATAATATTTGTTTTAAAAACTCTTTTATGTCAATTTTGACACTATTCAATAGTTGATTTTTGTGAAACTCATAACAGAATGATTACTTCGAAAATATTTAATTAAATAATTACTAAAATGTTATATTAACTTATAAAATTAGTTTAATTCATAAAAAGTCTCAAATTCTATTTATTTGTGTATTTATAATATCAATTATTTTAATTTTTCACTATTATGGTAATTACTGCATCATCATTGTGTCATAAATAAATTAAATTATTTAATGTCTAAAAATTATAAATAAAATATAATTATGTAGTAAATTTATTTATCTTTCTAATTAATATTTATAGTCGAAAATAAAACATATATAACCCTATGTAACAATTGTTTTCCTAAAAGATATATGCTTGTGTCATTTTTGTATTCATTTTAACTTAATTAAAATAAAGTGTCCCTATCACCTACAAGTGGCTCCATGGGGTCCCAAAATCAACCCAAGGATGCCTATGGTCGAAAATGTATCAACCAATAAGGCTAGGACACGTTTTAGGGTAATTTAGTATTATTATAATATTATTTTTAACCCTTATTTACCGGATTTACCCTTTAACCATGGTAAATAAAATATTAACCACAGTAATTATTCAAAATGTCTAAAAATAAAAGTTACCTATTTACACAATTTGAACATCCTGATTCAAAATATGGAATCCATTTTTCCAAATTCAAAACATAGAAGTTGCAGAAATTAATTTAAAATTAATTCCCGTTGTTAAAATAAAAAGCGTGTTTTTAAGAGATAATAACTATCAAAAGATTGACACTTGTTTATGTATCGTCTAATTGTGAAATTATGTCCAATGAAAAACATTGTATTAAATAGTAAAAATATATTACAAAAATACTTTAAAACCACTCAAATTCATAATTTTTCAATATAAATTATTTCGATTAAAAAAGTTGTTTTTAATTAAAATTTAGTAATTTTCACTATTCATCAAAATATTAAAGTTATCCGAAAAGTACCAAAATTTCATCTTAGGCTAAATTCGATATTCTGAATCCAAAAATGAAGTCCAATTTAAAATATAAAATATATATAATTCAAAAAGTAGGTATTACTATTCATAACGGCTAGTTTGATTGGTTTTGGTGTGTTAGAACTCGGTGTTGCGTACAACACACGCTATCACATTATTAAAAGAGAAGAGTACCATAGAAGCTTGGGGTGTTACATAAATCCATTCCACTAAAAGTCCTCTAGATGTACCCACATCTCGCGAAGCTCCGTGGGAGCCATCCGATATGCTGGTGTAGATATTGATGTCTTCCCAGGGTACAAGTCAATGTAAAAGTCTACCTCTCGGTGAGGGGGTAGATCTAGAACATCATCAGGGAAGACATATGCATACTGGTCCACCACTACATGATAGCTCGGACCCTCCACATCAACTACTCTATGGGTAAGGCTAGCCAAATGATGAGTGATCGACTGCACTCTCCTCTGAGTAAGTCCATCCTGTGCTGTAAAGGCTCCCTTGTCACTGGTGAAGGTAAACCTGGTCCCATTCATGCATACACACCACACTTTGCACCTAATATAGTTAATATGAGTATAGAATATAGATAACCAGTCCATACCCAAGATAACATCGTAAGGCCTTTATGTCGCTACTATGAGATCCCAACTGAAGCTCTCGCCTCCTAGAGTAAGCTCACACTACTGGTACAAATGTTTTATCATAGAATATGATCCTGTAGGAGTCTCTATCCATAAGGATCGAGCCAATGGATCCATCGGAATCTCCGAGCTCCAAATGAGGGCAGTGGAAATGAAAGAATGACTGGAAACTGTGTCTCTAAGTACTAAAGCTATGGTGGAGTAGACACAGATCGTACCTCGAATCATCTCTAGAGCGCCGTGATCATATGCCTCAGCTGCCTGGAACTGAGCTCTCCCCTGTCCACCTACTCCCTAAGGTCAGGGTGGAACTCTGGGTGGTGGTGGCGGTAACACCTTGAATTGTTGTCCACTGCCTACTGCACGACTATCTCATCTTCCACATCCGCCTGCTCCCTGTGGACCACCTCGATCTAATCTCTATCACTGCCTGGGAAGTCTTTAGACCATCTGCTGATCAACTGAATTATGGGTCGGGCAGTCACGAGCCTTGTGACCCTGCCGACCGCATGCGTAACACTACCCACTCCTGGCATGTCTGTCTCCACTTCGGGTTCCCCGCACAACCAATACTGATTCATGCGGTCATCCACCTATAGGTATGGTCCTCTTGGACCTCTACGACATCTATCTATTTTTAACTGTAGAAGACTATGCTACATGTCGACTGGTGGTGGATCTCGCTGTTGGAAACTGCTCAACAAGGGAACTCTCCACTGGGAGGGTTCTCTCTAACACCCCCGCCTGCTTCAGGATGCTGATTGAGATCACTGAAGCCTTGATGTCCCACCTGAGTCCCTACTTGAAGGTCCAGGCCTGGAAGAATGGGTCCCACACTATATCGGTGGATTAGTGTGAGAGGTCTATGAACCTCACTGATTACTGAGCTACAGTCATGCTGCCCTGCTGCATATGAAGTAGCTCCTGAATGCGCACTGCACAGAGACTCGCTGGGAAAAACTCTGCCCAAAATAGGCTCTCAAAGTTTTCCCAGAGAAGATTCATCTCATCATGACCCTTGAGAATCAGGCTCCACGATCTGCTGGCTGTTGCCTATAGAATACTGGTAGCAAGAATCACCATGAGGTCGTCTAGTGTCCCTACCAGTCGGAAAGCTCTCACCACAGCCTCCACCCAATCCTCAGCCGCCTATGGGTCCGTCTCTCCCCTGAACCTGGATGGCCTCTGGCACCAGAACTCATTCTACGCACTCAAGTGGCATGCACTATCTATTGCTGGGGCTGGTGGAATTGGTGACCCAATGGGTAGTGGTACCGTTGGTGCCTCCGCTAGAAGAGGGCCCTGCACCGAGGCCTCATCGCTCGGTTGGATGTCAGTGCATACAACTCTCGGAACACTGGACTCTTGTCTCCATGGAGGCATCTTGAAAGAAATAGATGAAAAATGGTGAAAAGATTATACCTGGTGAGCTGACCTGGTTGATCTGACTTAAAGAAAAATTTTGAAAACACACACGCAAACAGTGTTTCCGTGCACTGAGTCAGAAATCAGAAGTCAGGGTCCTGGTGTATTGATACATCGACTGCTGCACCAACACTGGAATCCATAAACTGAAAACCACACTCAATACACTTAACACTATTACTTTATAGAAAAAAGATCAGAGTCCTAAGTTTGGCGGTAGAATTAACTCCTCTGATACCAATTTGTCATGACCCGTTCCCCGAGGCTCGTGTTGTGACTACCCCAAACCAGTCTTCCATAGGCCAGGGGCTAGCGACTAGCAACAAAGGCGTAATTTCCTAAAACTGGTAAGGCATTACCTTTATAACCTGTAAATGCACACAATAGAGCACACAACTAGATACAAAACACTAAGTAAACTGTATAACCAAAGAGTGCAGAAAAGCAAAAGGGGCCAGAAATATAAGCCCATCAGTAACGTTAAAGGAACTGAAAGTATAAGTATAACTGAAGAAAGGAAAATAACTATTGGGTCATCCTCTAGGATTCCTACATGAAGGGTAGGTACAGATAGCCTCCTCAACATGCCACGCCCATCAGTCTCCTCTGCATACCGACTCATCGTAAGGTCCACCTCCGAGTACCATCCAATCGTGGTTCTCTCAGCCTCATTCAACGACATCCGTCGTTTGAAACCAACACAACAAAGTGAGGGCATAACCCGTGCAGGGGTGAGTATAACAATACTCAGTAGGGACCCTGAGACCCTCAAGATCTTACAAAATCTAACAAGGATAAACCAAAATGTATGAAATCAATAGATAACCTTACTTAGGTATAAGCCCATACATATACCTAAGTTTTCAAATTATCCATCTAAATCATGATGAAAACAAAAAAGTACTGACTCAGATCAACTAGGATTTTATTCAAATTCTCGAAACCATGACTAATGGAGAACTCCTCCTCTGTCAAGTAGAGTGGGACACCCATGACACCAAGCGCACTTCCCAGTAACCTTGGATTGTTAAGGTACTCCTTATGTCGAGTACCATGGGTTTGCAGCATCACACATAGGTTCTCCGCACTGCGGGTCTACAGCCACACCCAGGCGCTCCTACTCATAGCCTACAGAGGTACTCCTCTTGTCGAGTACCGTGGATCTGCCGCGTCACCAAGCACGCTCCTACACCGTGGGTCTGCCGCCACAACCAGGTTCTCCCCACTGGGCAAGAAGAGTCTCTCTGAGTCAAACAATTAGTAGTTGTCAGTTCTTAGCCAGCTACCAGGTCTCCGCACTCTACTCTCTTGTCATTGGAAGGATCTACTCCACGAGATACTGGTCGATACTCTAACTATCACAAAGTCTCATTAAGAAGTATCTCAATGGTCCACCACATCATAGGGGTCTCAAATCAATAGACGGTGCGTCAATCAGATGCCTGGTTTGTGAGTTATTAGTCTTTTAGATCCTGAGGCCCAGTTGGATTCGTGAATGATCCAACCTAACCGTATCTCAACTATACCCCAAACTTTAGTGGTGTATACTCAAAGGGACCGTCATGCTTCAAGATTACCAGGGCCACTGACAGTTCATCAAATAGATGCTCGGTACCAATGATATGGATAAAAGAATGTAAAGGGTCATGGTGAGCCTGAGTCCGGTCCGACCCGGTCGGACCGACTTGGCCCGACCTAGTCTGGGCTGACCCGATTCGGGTCAACCTGGCATAACCTGTTGGGTATGGCCTGGACCGTTTCGCGGGCCAGCACATTAGGTTTGACCCGGCCCTCTGGGCCTTGTCCAGATGGCCACGAGGGGTCCTGGAGGGCCTGGACCGGTCGTGAGGGCACAAACCGGTCGCGGGTTGGCACAAGGGCGGTTTGGCCTGGAGGGCGCCGCGAGGGGGCGGCTCAATCTTGAGGGCACCACGAGGGCGGTTCTACCCGGAAGGCATCACGAGGGGGTGCGGCTTGGGGCGACTCAGCCTGGAGGCCGGGGCCGGTTCAGATGGGGCACTACGAGGGGCTAGTGGGCCGGCACGGCTAGGGCGGATCGTGAGGCAGGCGGGCCAGTTTGGCCAGCAGCGGCACGGGGCGCACAGACGGTGGAGCAACAGGGTGCGCGGGGTGAGTGGATGATAGAGTCGTGGGGTGCGCGAGGCACGTGGGGCGCGTAGAGCCGCAGGGTGCACATAGGCCGAAAATTGCTTGGCCAGGGGCTGCCATGAGGGTGTGGGTGTCTTGACCGGGGCTGCTATGAGGGCACGGCGGGGCGGCGGTGCCGCGGAGCAGTGCCATGCGTTGTTGCCTTTTTTGCTGCTAGCGGTGGTGCTGGCCGCCATTCTTGTGCTCCTCCATGTAGGTTTCCATCCTTCTCCATCGTGAAGAACACCAAAGGAGATCGGTGGAGGGGTCAGGACATGTTAGTTTGGCCCGCACCCTTCACGTTTAGAGTGGTAGAAAGTGGCTCTACTTTAATCATGAACCAAGAACAAGGATAATAATCAAAAAGATTCAAGAATTCGATAATAACCCCCTACCTTGTTTGTTGTTCATCGACGAAGTCACGGGGAAGAAGACTGATCGTTAGGAAAATATGGATGTTAGTGTCATCAGTGTTTTCCTCGATTAGTGGTGTGTGAGACAACTCGTCATAGTCGAAGACATCCAACATCGGAAGAAGTCCCGAGGAAGAAGGTTGAATTCGGGGATGATGTTCTTCATCGGTGGAGCGTCCTTCATCGGTGGAACACATTCTTCATGGAGGAAGCGTTCTTCATTGGAGAATCTTTCTCCCAAGAGCTCCTCCCAGTTCTCTAAAGCCAAACCTTTCCCCAATTCCACCGCGAAGGAAAAGAAATAGCCAACACCAAAACAATTGATAGGATTTAATTTTATGTTGACACATAAAATTAATTGATAGCATTTAATTTTATTTTGACACATAAAATTAATTGATAACTTTTAATTTTATGTTAACACATAAAATTAATTGATAGAATTTAATTTTATGTTGACACATAAAATTAAATTGAAAGAATTTAATTGTACATTGACACATAAAATTAAATTGAAAGAATTTAATTTTACGTTGACACATAAAATTAATTGAGGGATTTTAGAGGTTTCCTCTCCCCCCCTATTATGAGGGATAAATCTCAGGTGGTCCCCACCACCATAACTCATGGTAGGTTAAGGTGTGGTGGTCCCCACCACCATAACCTCTCATGGGAGGTTAAGGTGTGGTCTTCGCAACTTCTAACATCCATAAGGGTGGTTACAATAGATAAAATAAAATAAAACATGTGTTTATTTTATTTTATTGTTTCCACGAAAAACCCAAAAACTAACATTCACTCTCGACCAACTGCCATCGAGGTGAAATTCTTTTTAAGAGAATACAGGCGCTGCGAGTTCAATAGTGCCCTCAGATTTCAATTCTGAGAACCTGTTCAAAAGTTATAAAAACTCGCTCGTATGTTTACTGAACATACACAAACAAACTTCAAAAAATGATTTCGGGAACACCGGGCCTCGGAATCATGCGCCGCCAATTTTTCCGGACTCATAAAATTCCTATTTATTTAAAAAATAAATTTACACGGGAATTCAGGGTCTTTACACGTGGACTGAGTTCTCCCAGATGAGTGATTTGTGGAATCTTCAAACTAAATCCCTAGTCCGGGTATGTAGTCATTGTAGGCTACAAGTCTGGGGATCGAGTATATCTAGATGTTTTTCTCTTACTATATGTCCAGTAGACATATAATTTTTAGAGATGACTGTACCTTTAATTTGTGTATTTTTTTTGTGGTTTTCAGGGTCCCCTACTGATTATTGTTATGCTCACCCCTGCACGGGCTTTCCCGACACGTGTCGTGTCTTGTACTGATGAGTAACCTTTTTATGTAGTCAAAGGCGGAGCAGAACCAGGCCAATCTTTCTATGTTCCTCACAGACCAAGGGGTTCTTACAACTAGGAGAAGTAGTTCCAATACTCTTTTTTCTTACATGTTAGACTTTTTATATTTCAGACTCTTTGTTTTGGTGGGTTTTTATTCTGGATAAGTTTACTTTCTGTACTTTACTTTCCATTGTACTATTTTGGTTTGATTTAGTTTTATGCATGCGTTTTGTTCCTTAGTGGTTTTTACTTTTCAGAATTTGTGGGCTTGGAGATGTGTGCGTGTGTACAGGTACTAAGGAAATGCTTCCCTTATTAGTGTTATTCCTACTCAGTACTAGTCACCAACCCCTAACCTATTTGAGGCGGGCTTGGGGGGTAATAGTGTGGGCCCAACTGGGACGGGTTGTGACATATTTCTGTTATTTATTTTGGTTTAATTTAATTTAATTTATATATAGTTTATTCAAGTCTGTTAAGGTAATATTTTTCCCTTTTTCTTCAATCTTTTTTTTATGTTTGACTTGGATTACATAGGTATGGATCTTAATGTTTCTTCATAATTAGTTTCATTATATTCTCACTTATTTAGTTAATGTTTATATTAGACAAAAAATTACTTTTTTTACAAGGAGTTATAGAAATAGTTTATAAATTGTTTTCAAAAATATTTAAAAATATTTTTAAAAAATACATAAAATTAGTTTTACAATAATTTTGAAAGATTATTTAAAATGAGTTTTAAAAACTGTTTATAATCAGTTTTAAATATATTTAAAAGAAGTCTCAAAAACTATTTAAAAGTTGTTTAATAAACATTTCAATATACCATTGATATAGATAGATCAACTTCTATAAATGGTAAATCATTTTAGGAAGGTAAGATGGCGGTTTTGTGAAATTTGGGATTAAGGGGCGTTGAATTAATATGATGACATGTTTTTAAATGAAATTACTAGTGTATTTTTTTTAATAAATTGGGTTCCGATAATGGTAATTGAAATTTAATTGGAAGTCTAGGTTTTATATTGATAAATATAAAAAATAAATATTTCTTGAAATGTAGATTTTGAGAAATTTATAAGATTTGGTTTCTTACTATTATAGTTTCACTAGTAGTTTGATTT